>CM053797.1:10000000-11332500 GCA_028671895.1 Oenanthe sinensis
AAAGTCTTCCAGATTTTCTCCACCGGGGTCTTATCATGAAATCATGTAAAGAAGTTTGTGTCTCCCATCTTTGATGCTTGTTGATTACCCATCTTTCTATTCAGGATGTTCCCAAGAGTTTCCTTTGTCCCATTTCCTCCCACTGTATTGATTTTAACTATGTCTGTATATGAAGCCTTATTTTGCTTGTTCTATGCACTCCTCTTCTCATCCCTCAGACTATTAGCATGAATCTGTTGAAGCGCCTCCGTAATACCAGCATCTCTGTTGTTGGTCACTTCTTGCAATGTTGATTCTTTTACTTTTTCTTTATTGTCGAAAATGAAGTTTATAATTGCAACTTTGTTATCTATTCTTTTTTGCTCCATAGATTCTTCTTGATCCATTTTTGTTCTTGAACCACAAAGGCTTCCATATTGAATCTGATTCAAAGCCATCTTGATGTTTTCCTTGTCTTTTTGTAACACTCTCTTTATTACATTTGGATGAACCAGCTGACTATTTATTAGTATGAATCCTATCACATCTTCTTTGTCATGTTGCTCTTGCATTTTCAGATTTTCTTCCTCTTTTGCATTCGTCCCCATTGATACATTTATTGCTCTCTCCCACCATCCTTCATTGAAAAGCTCAAGTTTGATGTTGTCTACCATCTCCATATTTCCTTTCACCGCCATTTCTAGCTTTCCTTGTGGTATTACTTCCCGTAGATATCTGATTCCGGCTTTTGCTGCAGCTACAAGGGAGTAGTTTCCTCTCATGACAACATCAACCATCTCATTTTCAAGAAGGAAACTGTACTTCTCTATTTCCCATAGATCCACATCCTTGTGTTCAGCTCTGTATTCTTTTTGTCTCCAACTTCCATGTTCCTGCGTTTTCTTTCCCCACCATTCATTCTGAGTTTTCTCTCTCCTGGCCTTCTCTCCTGACCTCCATTAATGCAATTTGAGCTCTGTGCTGATCACAACTTTAACGTTAAATAAAATTAAACTAAAACTTTTTTTTGTCAGAATTAAACTAAAACATTAAATCTTTTGTTTTATAAATTTAACGAGTCACCCACAGCCCACAGGTCACAAATACACAGGAAAAAAATACATGTAGTATGAAATTTATTGGGTATCCTTAAAAGTTGTTTTAAAGATACATATTATTTTTGAAGAGAAATAAAATATTCCTAGTGGATTTACCTTAGAAAATCAGTAATTTTAAATATTGTTCTTGATTTTATAGTTTTTGTTTTATTTTCATTTGTTAGTTGTTTATGTCAATTATAAGTTCTATCCATTATTCTTGTTTCTTTACAAATTCAGAAAAAATTATTAACTATAAAATTGTTATTGTCTAGGCCATAAATTACAATTATATCAAAATCAGGTTCTAAAATACAAGAAATCCAAAGATCTACAATCAACAATGAGTCACAAAGATATAAGTGTTCAGATTCTAATGTTTGAGAAACCTGATTATTTTCGTTAGAAAGTGAAAATATATTTGCGTCTTTTATCTCTTGATGTTTCCTATATTGATTGCATTGAGAAAGTTCTTCATTTGCCAATGAAAATTGTCACGTGTAAATCCTAATGATACTCAGATATTTGACAAACTTGTTCCCAAACCCATCTATGAGTTTATTGATGAAAATGCACAAGGAGATAGTCATGAATATTTTGTTCAATAATATTGACAAAGATATGTTTAACAATATTATTAAAGGCATAACTTTTAAAAAGAATGGGATACCCTTCAAACTCTATATGATGATACCAAGCAAGTTAGAAAGAACAATTAAAATGCAATTGGAGTATTTCATTTCTAATAATATGGGCCAATCAATAGCACGTTTCTGAAGTTGTTAAACAGATTAAAGTTGTATGTGAGAGTTTGAGAACATTAATATAAAATTCTTGAGCTTTTAACTAAAGTAATGAAAACTCATGACTGTATTCATAAGATAACTCAAAATTTCAAGAATTACATATGGGAAACACTATTTGATGTTTTGAAAATTTATGGGCTAAAGATATAACAGAATGAGGAAATAGAGAAAAGCCAAAGTCATAGAGTCAGTCCTTTAAGTGTTTTTGATGATTTATCAAATTAAATTTAGGAATTTACTTAGACATGCATACAATAAATCCTCCCTTAAAATATTTTAGGTGACAATTATCGGGAATCAAGTCGAACTAGCTATAAAATATTTTTTTATATATTTTTGACAGTTTCTTATAAAATTAAATTAGGATAAATATATCAAGTTGATGATATAAATTATTTTAAGTCAAATGTGCTAGGCAAATGTTTAAAACACAGAAACCAATATATTTTAAATATTGTTCTTACGACCAAAACTGTTTGATATATTTGAAAAAGTATTTTTTTTTAAAATGTTCTAATCCAAAATATACCCGATATATTTTCAAAATATTTATGTCTATTTTGCCTAACCAAAAGTCCTATCGGAAGCCTAAAAATAAATATTTATCATTGTTAGACACTTGATTTCTCAGCCAACACTTTAAAGAAATGGACCAAGAATTACAATAGTCATGAAGTGTACACATAATTTAACAAGACTCAAATCTCCTGGTCTTTTCTATAATAAGATACGCCTAACACACTAACCCAGAGCTTGTCTTTTCCTATCAACGTCAATAAAATAATTCGATATCTGTCCTCTCCTAGTCTCTTTCTCAGTGTTGAGAAGTTGCTAAACAATAAAATAAAATAGTTCACAAACCCATTGGCCATGTGTTATTCTTTTTCGATGGTCTCGATCAGCTATAAAATACCTCTTGAGAAACCTACTATAGTATAAGCTGTCTTTCTGTCTGAAGAAGAAATGTTTGACTTTGACATCAGTAGCAGCACCATAACAAGTAAGCTTTCTGAGCTTAACATATTATGATGTTCAAGTAATATTTTGTGTTGAACTAAAACCTGAATGTTAAGTTATCGGTTTTCCTAAAATAAAACTTTAAGGTGATTGTAAAACTACTTAACGAGATCATATATTATATTCTAATACTGAAACAACATGTATTAAAGTCCTTCAGGAGTTCTGGTTATATTCTTTACACAGTATTGGTATGTGCAACAAAGTACTATATTTAGGCAAATATATGAACAAGGGGTCTTGTAACTTGTAAGTTGTACAAGTATCATGATAGCTGCAGGTCTTGTAAAATGATAAGGTGTTAACTAACCTTGCACTACTTGGTGCAGTGCCCCTGTTTTACTCACCTAGTACTTCTCCGCAAATTAATTTATCTGAAATTTTCTGAAGTAATGAATTCAAATTCATGATAAACTTGGAGTGGGAATTCCAAAAGCGAAATTAATTTGAGAAAGCTAAGCCTACAAGTAACTGACTTGTTGCTTGATATCAATGCATCCTCCACATCAGTACATGTTCATATGCATACAAAATTGACTAAGACTAAAAATTCAATAGAGACAAGCTATACATGAAATATGTATATCTGTGTTTTCCAACTCAGAGATGTATGTACATTGATTAATTAGCGTAAAGAAGGCCAGAAAGTTGAGTTAAAACATATGATAAAAGATTTATCATCCATGTCAAGATGTATCGAATTCAGGTTATGGGAACCAAATTTCCAAAATATATTCTAAATAATTAAGATATGGATACTATGAGTTCTAATTGGCCCTGATATGGGTTCCTGGTGAACTTCTACTTATGTTGTATAGAGGCATTGACTATTTCAGACAGCAATATACTGGAATGTATGAACCATCATAACAAGAAAAAATGAGATTAAATTTTGTTAGAGCTAAAGTCCTGATATTGTATATTGGTGTGCCAGATCTTCAGCATATTCAGTTTTGGACATCATGGCTGCAACTACGTTCACTCTGCTTGTGGGAGAATTCAAGCATACTTCTGCAACTAGGGTTCCTAGGATCCATAGTATTCCTTATTGTGCGGAGAATTGTTTCATCATCAGACCGACACAGAACAGAAGAAGATCTTGGACAAAATGGCAAAATGGATGTAATTGTTGGATTTTCCTACAAGTTGTGCCTAGTTTGCTCTATTTTTTTGTTGGGATTTCAATTAATAATCATTTTACTCATGCAACAAAGCAGAAGTGGGTCAGAATGCAAGATGCCAGGCCAGGTCCTTACCTCAGGGATCACGCAAGCAATATCATGTGCCATTACATTGATTGCACTATACAAAGTGCTGAAAGATAAGTGCAGCAAGTACCCTTTGGTTCTTAGAATCTGGTGGCTTTGCACTTTCTTGATGTTTCTAGCCCGAGCAGGTGTTGAGGCTTTTTTTTCGTTTACAGACGATGGCCACATTATAATACCTGATTATGTTGACTTTTTTGTTCTGCTTACTTCCACCTGCTTACTGGTTATTTCAGTTCGAGGAAAGACAGGAATTGTCATTAAATTGCCAAATGCCATCACTGAGCCACTTTTAGAGGGAGATTCTGCAGAAAATTCAGAAGAGAAAAGGGACTGTCTATATGGTAAAGCTACTCTTTTCCAGCTTGTAACCTTTTCTTGGCTCAACCAATTGTTGGCAGTTGGAAACAAGAAACCCCTCAACCAACATGAAGTACCAGATGTTCATATCAAAGACTCTGCTGAGTTTTTGTCTGATTCCTTTGATGAAATCTTAAAATATATTAGAGAGAGAGACGGAACCACAAAATCCTCTATATATAAGGCCGTGTACAGGTTTGTGAGGAAAAAAGCAGCTATTAATGCACTTTTAGCAATAATAAGTGCTGGAGCATCTTACGTTGGCCCCTACCTTATCTCTGACTTTGTTACATTCCTTGGTGAGAAGAATATCCAGAGCTTAGAAAGTGGATACGTTCTTGCACTCAGCTTCCTCACTGCAAAAATTGTCGAGACAATAGCTGAGAGGCAGTGGAATTTTGGTGCTCGCCAGCTTAGCCTTCGACTTAGGGCTGCTCTGATTTCTCACGTTTACAAAAAGGGTCTAGTATTGTCAAACCAATCCTGGCAAAACCATACAAGTGGAGAGATTATCAACTATATGAGTGTCGACATTCAAAGGGTCAGTGATTTTATGTGGTACATTAATTCAATCTGGATGTTACCATTTCAACTTTCCTTGGCGATATTTATATTATATACAAACCTAGGAATGGGATCCTTGGTGGCATTAGCAGCAACAATTATTGTTATGACTATCAACAAACCAATAACTAAGATCAATAAGAGATATCAATCTAAAATAATGGAATCAAAGGATGATAGAATGAAATCCACTTCAGAAATTCTCCGAAACATGAAGACACTGAAACTTCAAGCATGGGACAGTCATTATCTTCGAAAGTTAGAAAGTCTTCGGAAAATTGAGTACAAATGGCTTTGGAAGTCAATTAGATTACGAGCAATATTGGACTTTATTTTTTGGGCATCACCAGCATTTATTTCAGTTGCAACCTTTGGGGGATGTATCATCATGGGGATTCCACTTACATCTGGGAGAGTGTTATCTGCACTAGCTACGTTCAAAATGATGCAAGATCCTATCTATAATCTACCTGATCTGCTCTCTATATTTGCACAGGCAAAAGTTTCTGCAGATCGAGTTGCTTCTTACCTTGAAGAAGAAGAAATTCAGCAGAGTGCAATTGAATATGTTTCTCCAGATCAAACAGAATTTGACATTGAAATAAAATGTGGAAAATTTAGATGGAATGCTGAATCGACAAGCTCAACTCTTGATCGAATAGAGTTGCAAGTAAAGAGGGGAATGAAGGTAGCTATTTGTGGGACTGTAGGGTCAGGGAAGTCGAGTTTACTCTCGAGCATTCTCGGAGAGGTAACAAAATTGTCAGGGACAGTGAAGATTGGTGGGACAAAGGCTTATGTTCCTCAGTCTCCATGGATACTATCAGGTACTGTTAGAGAGAATATTCTCTTTGGAAATTCTTATAATAGCTCCAAGTATGAGGAAACAATACAAGCATGCGCTCTGACCAAGGATTTCGAATTGTTTCCCAACGGTGACTTGACTGAGATTGGAGAAAGAGGGATAAATATGAGCGGAGGACAGAAGCAAAGAATACAAATTGCTCGTGCAGTTTATCAAGATGCTGATATATATCTGCTTGATGACCCTTTTAGTGCCCTTGATGCACATACAGGCAGACAACTCTTCGAGGTTAGTGGTTAGTTCTCTATCAAGATCATGTAAGTAGAAGTCCATATGTTAAATATGATGTGAATGTGCATTGTTCAAGAATTCAGTACTCTAGATTCAAAAGAGAATTTAATATAGAGTAAAGTGCACTTTGTGTACTCGAATTTTTTGTGTCAGACCAATTGAGATACTATAATTAGTAAACTGCCACATGCTATACTGTGTTTCTAATTTTTTTACGGTTTGCTGTTTCCGTCAAATCTCTGTAACTCCATTTATTCAGTTGAGGGTATTTTTGACTTTTATTATTATAAGAGCTCTATCATCTATATATACAGTTTGTGTAATCCCCTTTCATTATCATTCAAAATCATAGTCAAGAAATTATTCACCCCAACAACCCAATTAGGCACAAACAAAAATAACCTCAATTAAGGTAAACTCATCCGTCTCAACATCAGCCCTGCATCCTCTTAAACATATTCAACGCCTCTCTCGGACAAGTATTCTGTGCATATCCCGTAATCATCGCAGTTCAAGCCACCATATCTTTAACATGCATCCCATCACACAACTTAGCAGCGAAATCCATATATGCTCTCTTCGGGTACACAACAATCAAAGCCGTCTAAGAAATAACATCTTTCACCACCATTTCATCAAAAATCCGACGCCCACATTCTAAAACCCCGCATTTTACATATATATCAATCATCGTATTCCCAGTGAACAAACCAGACTCAAGCCCACCAATCCTAACAAGCTGACTATGTATCTGCATTCCCAAAACAACATTATCAACCAAACTACACGCCTTAAGAAAACTCGTAAATGAAATAGGATCAATCCCCTCCATCCGCATCAAACTATACAACCCAAAAGTCTACTTAACAGACCCTTTTCAAAAGTCTACTTAACAACTTAACAGACCCTTTTACACAATATCCTCTAATAAGAGCAGTCTAAATAAAACTATTTCTTTGCAGCACTTTATCAAACACATTATGTACATAAGTATTTACGGAAACACCCATATTAACAAGAACTCTAAGCAACATTGTGATAACACAACATCATTGATCAAGGATTTTGGATAATGTGGCCATGAACTTGCTTACTTTGAGTGCGACACTTTCAAGTGAGACCATGTTTGTTTCTAGAAGCTTCTTTAATATATGAATTTTAAAATATTAATATTGTTCTTTGACGTTGCACAGGAATGTCTATTGGGGATTCTACGGGACAAGACCGTGCTTTACGTAACTCACCAAGTTGAGTTTCTTCCAGCAGCAGATGTCATCCTGGTAAACTATAAGAAGATACCCCCCAATTTTGTTTTTTCCACCATTCGAGAAAATGATTATACTATCTACCAAAATGATTTAAGAAAGAGAGAAGGAATTATTCTCAAAAAAAAAAAGAGAGAGAGAAGGAAGAAAATAATTGAACAAACTGTTGTACTAAAGAAAATGTGTGTTAACAATAAATAATATTCTACAATTTGGTAAATTTACATTCTAAAAATCTGCACCAATTTGTGGTGAAGTGTTCTACTTGATTAACCTGTCCAGTATTTAAGACAAACCCCGGAAATTTTTTACACTGATGCCTTGCAAAACTTTTGTGACGATGTGTATGAAATTGAATCCACAAAATGGTTATCTAACTTTCCTTTTCTTTTTTCTACAGCTGATTCAGAACGGCAGTATTGCACAAGTTGGCAAGTTTGAAGAACTTTTGAATCAGAATATAGGATTCGAAGTTCTAGTAGGAGCTCATAGCCAGGCTTTAAATTCAGTCGTAACAGTTGAAACTGCAAGTAGAGTACCTGAAAATGGATCAAATGATGGTGAATCAACTTCAGAACCCACCTCGATTCATGAATTTCCACAGGGCAAAGAAGATTCAGAAATTAGTCTTTGTACAGAAACAAATGAAAAGAAAGGAAATTTGGTGAACAAAGAAGAAAGAGGAAAAGGAAGCATTGGAAAGGGAGTTTACTTGTCTTACTTGACCATGGTGAAAGGTGGCGTGTTTGTTCCAATAATAGTTCTAGCTCACACAGGTTTCCAAGGGTTGCAAATTGTCAGCACCTACTGGATGGCGTGGGCTTGTCCAACGGTTGAGGCTGAGGAAGTCAAGGACATAAACTACATATTATTTATTTACGTAATAATTTCTATCGGGAGTTCATTCTGTGTACTTGTACGAGCCTCACTACTGGCTGTTACGGGGCTGGCAACAGCTGAGAAGCTTTTCCACAATATGTTGCACAGTGTTCTTCGTGCTCCTATGGCCTTCTTTGATTCAACTCCAGCTGGAAGAATACTAAATCGGGTAATATATACTCCACATGAAAAACATCACATATGATCATATATTCCATTAGTTAAATGATGATAAAGATACATGCTGGATTCTTATCAACCGCGCAGGGGAAACAAGAGGTTACAGAAACCATTAATGCAGTTTTTTATAGACATATTCCTATTATATTCAAAGATCATCCTTAATTTAGGAGTTACTAGAATATCTTAATGAATATATCTTTAGATAACTAATTAGATTTCATAAAATGGAATAATACTTTCTAGTTACACAAAGAATAGCAAATTATTTTATAGCATGTACACCACCATCTTCGATTGATTTCAGATTATATTGAAATCATGGTTTGAGGAGATATATTTCTTCAGTATTTACAGGTCAAGCATAGCAAAATAGAATTAAATCTAATTCACAATATCTGCTTGCATTGTCCACAGGCTTCCACAGACCAAGACGTGTTAGACTTGGGAATTGCAAACAAATTAGGTTGGTGTGCTTTCTCCACAATTCAACTTCTTGGGATCATTATAGTAATGTCTCAGGTGGCATGGGAAGTATTCATCATCTTCCTTCCGGTTACAGCCATTTGCATATGGTACCAAGTAAGCGATCTTACTTGTCTTCTGTTATCACTGTCCAAAATATGCTTGTAGAGCAAGTGAGAGCGAAATAATTTTCTTTTGGAATCAAAGGGACTAGGACGCCAGATTCTGTCACAAATATGGAACAATTTCGTATATATTTGGTGGTTCAGAAAAAAACAGACTTACTAATGTTGATTACTTAACTGAACAAAGAGACTGATTGATTTGGTGTACATCGTGTCTTACAACTTCCCGAATAAGTGTTCTCGTCTTTGTATTCTCAATAAATATTCGCTTATAATGTCAGCAATATTCTATGCCAACTTCAAGAGAATTAGCACGCTTAGCAGCGGTAGAAAGAGCTCCAATTCTGCACCACTTTGCAGAGTCACTTGCAGGAGCAGCAACAATTCGTGCTTTTGATCAAAAAACCCGCTTTATTAATGCAAACCTTTCCTTAGTTGACAACCACTCAAGACCATGGTTCCACAATTATGCGGCTATGGAGTGGCTTTCCTACAGATTGAATCAGTTATGCAATTTCGTATTTGCCTTCTCATTGGTTTTGCTGGTGACTCTCCCAGAGAGAATTATCAATCCAAGTAAGCACAATGTTAATTTGAGGTGTTTCCTTGGAAATTTTTTTCTCTATTTTTTACAAAACCAGACAAGCGAAGCACAAACAGTAACCAGGATATATTTGTTACAGGCCTTGCGGGTTTGGCTGTCACATATGCAATCAATTTAAATGTTCAGCAAACATACTTCATATGGAATATAATCAATGCCGAAATCAAAATGATTTCAGTTGAAAGAATTCTACAGTACTCAAATATTAGTAGTGAAGCACCTCTGGTAATTGAAGATTCTAGACCACCTGAGAACTGGCCAGAGAATGGAATAATTTGTTTTGAAAACTTGCAAGTAAGTCTCTCCAGCAATATTCTAAAAAGTATAAGCTGGTAAAATACTCGTGGTTAGATATATTTATGAATATTCCCTTTTCTTTGTGGAAAAAAGCTCCTTGATCTAAGTATAACTTAAGCTTCCCAAGCTCACAATTTTTTTCTACTTATTTTTTATATGAAATTTAGATATAATGATTCAGATGCATCTGTTTATGTATGCATATGCTTGCAGTTTCGTTACGCTGAGCATCTTCCATCTGTCCTGAAAAATATAACCTTCACAATTCCTGGAAAGAAGAAAGTTGGTGTAGTAGGAAGGACTGGGAGTGGGAAAACAACCCTTTTACAAGCAATCTGTCGGATTGTTGAACCGAAAGAGGGAAGAATCATTATTGATGATGTAGATATATCCAAGATAGGGCTTCACGACTTGAGATCAAATCTTAGCATCATTCCTCAGGACCCAACTATGTTCGAGGGAACGGTTAGAAGAAACCTTGACCCACTGGAGCAATATTCTGATGTTGAAATTTGGGAGGTATTTCTTCTAATCCAGCGTATAGCATCAACTGTAGACTGTTAAATACATGCAAAAATACATTGCAATAAACATGCATATTGGATTGATGCAAATTAATCAAACACTTTACCCTGTGGAAAGCAAGTTAGAACAAAGCAATTGCAGTTTGTATGAATTTAGCAACAAAAAAATAATTGCAGTTTGTATGGAACTGGAAGTAGAATGGCCAGCCTGCTAACTTCTAATATATCTCATGTTACATCATTGTACTTATTTCCGCAACTTATATATCTGCAGGCTTTAGACAAATGTCAGTTAGGCGATATAGTTCGAGAAACCGAAAAGAAGCTGGAATCTACAGGTCAGATACATCATTTTTATATTATACGTGGCATTAATGCACATTTGACTAGTAAAAGCTGCATCTTATGATTTTGCAGTTGTCGAAAATGGAGAGAACTGGAGTGTTGGGCAACGACAGTTATTCTGTCTCGGAAGGGCTTTGCTTAAGAAAAGAAGCATTCTTCTTTTAGATGAAGCAACAGCCTCTGTAGATTCAGCAATTGATGGAATACTACAAAAAGTTATTAGCCAAGAGTTTCAAGACCGGACTATTGTCACAATAGCTCACAGGATACACACAGTTATTGACAGCGATTTTGTATTGGTCCTTACTGACGGTAAGCATTATATGATTTTAAAATTAAACTTCCCGAAGAGAATATCATATGCATGTATCTGTTTCGGATTAGTTGATGGGAAAATAAGACTTATTCATGAACAGGAAAAATAGCAGAGTATGACACCCCAGCAAGGCTACTTGAGAAAGAAAATTCATTCTTTTCAAAGCTCATCAAAGAGTACTCCACAAGTTCACAAAGTTTTAACAGAATGGTGACATTGTAAACGGGAAGAGTTCCCTCAAGAATCATGGTAATTTGAGAGACCACTCTCTTGAGTGGAAGGAAATAACAAATTACTCGAGTATACAATACTATAGCTCTGGATCATATCTTACGATTATGGACAATCTAAAGATTTTAGCAAAAATTTCTTAAAAAGAACTAATTACGAAGGCACAAGGACATGACCACATTCAGTTGTCCTCTTTCGATCCTTCTCATTATGTACTAGTGGTATACGATATCGAACCCAAGTATAGACCTCTGAGGTTTACAGTGTAATAATGTACTGTAATATGAAATATTTCTATGGGAATTTTTACGCCAACCCAGGTATAGTCCTCATTCCCGTACATTCTTGTATCCGTCTCCGTCCAACATAAATTGAGAGATTTGTGCTGAGAATAACAGTTAAAGCATAAATTTATATAAAGTGAAATTTATGTAGTTGTTGACCATAACAGAAAATTTCATATATACTTCAAGTACAATTGCTAGTAAACTTCAGAATTCTAACCAAATTAGAAGTTACATTCAGCAAATCAAGAACTTTAACAAGTGAGGGGGAGGGGGGAGAGATACACAAAGTAACATTTTTTAAGTCAGTCTTCATATATCATCTTACATTCTTACTGTGAGTCCTTTACAATTGATTTGAAACCCCTTTAGCTAAGTTACCAGACAAAAAAGATTCATTCCCCAGTTTACTTTAGCTATGTTACTTTATCATACTTATTTCCACTCGCCTAATATATCTGCATATAGTTGGAGAAACTGAAGAGAAGCTGGAATCTACAGGTCAGATACATCATTTCTATATCGTATGTGGCATTAGTGCACTTTTGACTAGTGAAAGCATCACCGTATGGTTTTGCAGTTGTTGAAAATGGGAAAACTGCAGTGTTGGACAGAATTATTCTGT
This sequence comes from Oenanthe sinensis, assembly GCA_028671895.1. Lineage (NCBI taxonomy): Eukaryota > Viridiplantae > Streptophyta > Magnoliopsida > Apiales > Apiaceae > Oenanthe > Oenanthe sinensis. Next base: position 10,012,325 of record CM053797.1, read on the forward strand.
CTCGGAAGAGCTTCGCTTAAAAAACTATCATTCTTCTTTTAGAAGAAGAACAACCTCTGTAGATCAGCAGTTGATGGGGTATTACAAGAAGTTATTTGCCAAGAGTTTAAAGACCTGTCTATTGTGACAATATCTCACAGAATACCCACGGTTATTTAGTGTGATTTTATATCGGTCTTTGTGACTGTAAGTTGCATAAAAAACCCAAACGCAATATAAAAAACCCAGACGCAGCATGGTACTCGTTCTATGATCATTGTATTATCTGCCTGAAGAATATTATGTCCTTGTATCTGCTCCGTATCAGGTGATGAAACCTATAGTAAGATTTATTCATGGATAGGAAAATAGAAGAGTATGACACTCCAATATATTACTGTTCCTTTTTTTTTTTGCTGATTTCTATTACTATTCTTTTTTGGTCAAATTGCGGAAATAACACAGTTTGTAGAACCACCCTAGCAATAAAGGCTGCTTATAGAATTTATAACCGCAGCTGCAGAAATGAATTGATTTCGAAATTGTGAACATTAATATAAAGTATAAACTGGGGAATGCTACAGGATCTTAATAGACCATTAGCCTCTAGCTAGTATACGTCAAGTTCGGAAACCACAAGAAAAACCAGAGTCTGAGTACCAGAAAAACCTGTATTGATGTTATGAACAGGGGCGGACCCAGGATATTTTTATTGCCCGGGCTGGAGCAAACTCAGCAAACCCATTCGCCTAGAGAAGTTTCATGCTGAAACTCATATAATGGTACCTTTATAAAGCTCATGCTGAAACTCAGATTACTATATAGAGTAGTAACCTGGTGAGCTTAAATAGATGTTTTGAGTCTTTTGTTTCCACTTCTTTTCGATGTGGTAATTACAGAAATATTGTTTCAAAATTTATAACCCAAATGATATTTGTATGTTGTGAAATATATGTGTTACTATGAACATGTATGTGTGCTTTTATATATTTCTTGGCGACACCAATGTTATCTTCATGAAGTCTTGGCGACGCCTATCTTTAAATTTTGGAAGGAGCCTTCAAAGAAGGCCTTATATCTCAAGTTTGGTGTGGAAGGAACTTTCTTTAAGTAACTGATTGAGTCTTTAGTTTCCACATCTTCTTGATGTGGGAAGTGTAAAAATATAGCTTTACAACATTCTGTTAAGGCTCAAACTAAATCTTCTACTACTTAAGTTGTATAATTAATGGATTCAACAATATTGGAGGCGGCACCATAAGAGATAGCTTGGAAGTGCCATACCCATTAGAGTGGAGGCACCAAACACCCAATCTCATGAATTGCGACATCTTTCTTTAAATTTTAGAAAGAGCCTTATCAACTAAAGGTCCTATAATCTTTAGTTGGGGTTATATAAAACTCCAACAAAAAATATATACTTGAATTCAAACACCCTATGTGTTTAAATAGCTGAAAGAGTCTTTTGCTCCTTGTTTCTAGTTATGTCCGGTATATAATGTTGCTAATAAGCTTTGTTGTATAAATCAAGGAGAAACAGAGATTATTTATTTATATGTATGCATGAAATGATCTAAAGCAGAACCAGTCAGTGAATCAGTTGTATGTAATACTAGAGTGAGTATGTACATTTGTACTTGGAGGCTTGGTCTTTTGGCTGTTTCTTTGCTTAATGAGTCTTTGAACTTAACTTTTCTAACGCGGGCAGGGACTTGGATCCACTCCAGTGAAGTGCATTTTCTAGCTGTTATCGCACGGTTTTTTTTTAATTATATATTTTATATACTTTTTTTTCCTGATTCACATTCATTTTTGCTCTTTCAAATAATTCTTTTATTATTATTATTATTATGTTTTCGATTATTTTCATAGCTTAATTGAATATCTGTTTTAAAAATTTAAGTATTAAAATATTATTATATTTTTAATTGTATTAATTTTCACTTACATTTTTATTTTGAATGTGTGTGTATATATGTATATTAATTTTAATAAAAATCAATATTAATTACTGAAATTATTGGTCAATATAAGTTATGAAAAATGCATTTAATACAAGTCAATTATTAAAAATCAAAAGTACTACATTGTCAATATAATCAGAAGTACTACATTTTCAATTTAGTTCTGAGTTTTATAAAACTAAAACAACTTCTTAAATTTACTGTTTGAGCAATATCTATATTATATTATTAAAACTGAAATATTAAAAGAATTATTATTAAAACTGAAATATTAAAAGTTTAGTAGTTCGTCATTATTCGATATTTGAATCGAATAGTTATTAAATATTAGACTTATTTTTAAATATTAATCTCGTAACTAAAATATATTTTTAAACAAAATTCATTATTCTTTTCGACTCTAATCACCTAATAAAATACATCTCTAAATAAAAATCACAAATAGTATTCTCTCCATATAAAAACAAAATTTATTTTTCTTTTTCCACGTTGACAAAAGCAGAGCAACAGTAGCATAGCAACAGCAGCAGAGCAACATCAAAAAAAAAAAAATTGTCAACAGCGTGTGAATTGTGATGGACATACCGTACACGTATTAATATATATTGGGTTGGATTGCTTTTAAGATATGGGCTGTAGGATTAAGTTATATATATAAACAGGACTGATTATATTTTTCACCAGGGCTGGACTTTAATTAAGTTTATATGTTAAATGGGCTCAGAAATTTTGACCCGGGCTGGAGCCAACCTTAGCCCAGCCCAAGGTCCGTCCCTGGTTATGAAGCGGTGTTTCCATAAGAATTTGACATCTCAATCTGTCAGTGAGATACTAAGTGAGTTTTGATTACAAGGGAGGAACACTATTTAGTCTTAATCTTGTGATCAGCCATCAGCAAAATTTCTACAGCCACCAAGAACTAACAATGTCATATCAGCAAAATTTTAGTGTATGCATATTTGTGCAAGGCTATTTCATAATCTTGATAAAATAAAAAAGGCTAATTCATGGACAATAATTAACATAAAATTAAAGATGTCGATCATTCCCTTACATCATAGAGATTATATATTAATATTCTGGTTCCCCTTCAATTTATATGAAATAGGGCACAATTTAAGTCATTCCGTGATATCTTCTGGCTATCTAGTTATATATGCATTACCATTGCTAAAGGATTAAGAGTCTCCTCGAACTGTTGCACCACCGTGAATAGCAATCCTGTAGGTTAGGCCAGTCGGAAGTGGGGCAGTGGATATAATGATGTAGCCATAGAGACAATATCTTCTCTTGTTCTTCATTACTTAAAGCTTCTATAATCTCCTCCAAGACTCTTTCTACCTCGGCTTTTTCACTAAAGCTCAACAGAGGAGTATCTGTGCCATTGGTAGCTCTACATAACAATGGTAGCCATGACATCAACAATTTTGTTTTCATTTGCTTTTGACGTTCTCTGTTTCCTTCATCATCTTCTCCATTGCTTCCAATTTCTTTGGCTTGTTTAAGTAAGAACACTACAACAGCACGAAATAATCAAAATTGGAACAACATCTTTAAGAATTTTAGTGTAATAACCGTAAAGAATTCAATGAACTCTCATACTAACTATTTGACATTTGTGGCTATTAACTCTTCCTTTCCACTATTCTTTATATGAAGGCCATATATAAATACATGTTCTTCAAGACAACCATAGATTCCAAGTCATCTAATTCTCCTTCCCTTTATCTAGGTTCTCAACTTCATCTGAAATCTTTTACATTAACTGTTAGGTGCACAACTATAGCAATAAATTTCCGGCATGTCTGAACAAGAACACAAACCAAACTAAAAGATAGATCTTAAAATTTCATTATACTCAAGAAATTTCGTATAGCTATACAACACAATTTATTTTGTTCATCTATTCTTTTTGCCATCAATAACGGAAGTGAGAAGTCCTTGTGGCTTTTGATCTCTTCTTTATCAGTATTCACCTTAATTACCACGTGATTTTCTCATACAGACAACGGATGAATATTCAGGGATTACCAAGGGTGGAGGATATCAAGAAAAAAAACATTTGCAAGGCAAAACATAAATCTCACATAAACTCTTATCCATATAACCACCACACAAGTCCACAAACCATCAACGTCTTGAAAGAGAAGAGGCTATCCAGTAGCCTACCATATTTAATCCCTTGTCCTTGTTTATTTAGTTCACAATTTTTAACTAAGCAACCTTTGTTTCATTAGGTTTTATAATCAACTCTCAATTATACCTTGAAAGCGTCATTTTCAAGGTTCTGCATCATTTACTGAGTACAACCTCGGAATTACTTGAATATAAGACACGATAGAGTAAACAAAGGGGGTACTTGTGCGAATACAGGAAGTGAGTAATATTTACAAATTTTGGCCGATTTTCTATTTTCTCATTCGGAATCTTATCTTATTGCAGATAAACATAAAGAACAAGCAAGCACTCCATACATGTATTGAAACTAAAATTTTGACCACTTCATTGATTTTAGTAGTTCAAATTCGAAAAATATCAGCAACCCTTTAACTTCTAGCCACAAACAAATACTCAATTTGTAGCAACCCTAAATATCACCATTCAAATAGTAGTCAACAACATCTAGCTCAAAGGCAATAATACAATCCAAGTCAAACTAAAACTTCCGTACCTGAAACTTTCACAAGAGAACATTGTAACCTTGGCTGAGCCGATAAAGCCAGCCAAGCCAACTTTTTAGCCGAGCCCCATCTCTCCACAGCTTCCTCAACATTCCTACACTTAGCCAGCTTCTGAGCCAACCAAAGCACCTCAGCCGCCAACTTCTCACCCGACTTCCCACACTTATTCACTTCACTCATCCCCGTCCGGCTCCAAGCGGACTCGAAAAAATACCACACGGCTCGTTTCACACGGCTCAACTTCTTATAATTACCTTTCGACCCTTCAATTATATCATTCACAGAATCATTATCCATAACTGCAACTCTATTCTCAAGTTGTAATAATGTCCTCGAAAACGCTGCCGAAAGTACAACAACATTAATTTCCTCGAGAGTTGCATGACATTCTGACATATTACCATCAAGTACTTTCTCGGATAACGTGCGAACAATCTCGTACTTTCTAGAACTCACGGGAACATCGTTCATAATTGATAATAATTGTCCAAGTGCACGTGAAACACCAGAGTCGCCGGGATAAGTCCCGACGACCGAAACTTTTTCATTTTTATTTGACACTTTTTTCGAATGTTCATGGCAAGGAATGAATTGTAGCAAGAAAAAGAACGTGGAAACAAGGATGTATCGTAAAGAACCGAGAATTTTGTAGCGTTGTCCAAGGTTAAATAGAAATTTATCGGCGTTAAAAAAGATGGATGTTATGATATTTCTGAGGAGTAACAGGAGGATGGTGGCAGGAGGACCTTCCATCATATTAGCCTGTTATTTCTCTTCTGCTGTTTATTTTCGTTTCGTGCATGTATGTATGTGTCTACTTGTTGTGCGGTTGACTGCATGATTTGTGGCCTCGGAAAAAGTGTGATTTGATCCCTCCATTTCAATACAATTACATTATATAAGAAATATATAATTAAATTTTCTTACAACATTAATTATGGGTATCTTTCTAATGCTATGTATCCCAACTTTAAAAACTGTTTATAAATATATTCTATTTTTAGTTATATTTTCAAATATATTTCATACACAATTTTCTTCATTTTAATAATTTTAGAAGGATATTATTATCCTTGTAATTTAAAATAATTGAAATTCAAAAATAATGTAATATAATTATAATATAAATTTAATATTTAAATAATATTTATAAATTCAATCCTCTAAATCTAAATTTAAGACCAAATTATTTTATTGCATAATTCTAATATACATTAAATATATAAAGTTTCAAATAAAAATTTTTCTTACAATTTTAGTTTCACAAAAAATTATAAATAAAAATGGAAATAAAAAAATAATTAGTGTTAAGTTCTAACTAACCCATATTTTGTATATACATGTATATTATATTATTATAGCAGAAAAAATTAAAATTTTAGTTCCAAAGTCATCAATAGAAAAGATGATAACTTTCGAATTTTTGATGGACCACAGAAATTACGATCTTAATCATTCAATTTTAATAAAATCTAATTTTAAAAAGAATATATATGATACATACAACTCTAACCGTCGATAGTCCTCCTTTTAGAGAACTCCTCACGGATATAATAACCATCTTTTTATACAACTCATCACAGATATATTATATTTAAATTATATGTTCTATATTCTCTATTTTAATAATCCTACTTATCCTATAATTTTTATTTAATATATCATTAAATTTTATGAATATTAATATATAAATATCATTGTATAATAACATATATCTCTAATCCCCGGTAGTCCTCCTTTTATACAACTACTCACGAATAATATAATATTATATTAACATAAATTCTCAACGTTATAAAATTTTATAGTAAATATCACTAAAATATAATATAAAAAATAAATTTACCTAAATATTATTCATTCATCCCGTGATTCACACGGGTTATAAGTTTGTATAATAAGATTTGAGAATATAATCATATCGTCATTTAAATAACTAGATGATAAAAAACGTGTATTACAACACTCATTTTAAAAAAAATTGAATTATTATAAGATTAAAACTTATGAAAATAAAATAATTACATATCAACTCATTAATTACTAGTTACAAGTCATATAAAGAACGTTAAATAAATCTAAGGTATATTAATATTAATATTTATATTTAAGTGTGTTAATAAGGTAATAGGACATATTCATAAAACATATATAAAAAGGAATATATTGATAAAGGGTTCTATTAATTTAGGACATATTATATAAATTTCCTAATATTAAATTGAATAAAAAGTTGGACATGTATTATAAAAAATATTTTATTGTAAAGGACAAACATATTGAAACGGACGAAGGAATACCTCCTTGTCTCTGTTTCGTTTGATTTTTTTATGATTAAATTAATTAATTTTAATTAAATAATAAAAATATTACATAATTGAAATTTTTTATTCTTTTTGTCTTAAAATACTTATTTTTTTTAAAAAATTCATAGTTATTTTTAGATACATAGAAGATAATTTTACATGTTATTTTCAAAATTTTCTTTTTTAAAATAAATACTTTAATAATAAACTTTAATTTAAAAAAAGTAAATTTGAAATTAATTATAAATTTATTAATTATACACTTAATGTATATATAAAAAAAGTCAAAGGAACTTGTATTTTGAAATGGAAGGAGTAAAATTTCAATTACTAAAATTATATATATAATCTAAAATGTTTTTTCAACTTTCTAATATTATAAATGTTTTTGGACTTTCTAATATTATAAAAATAATTTTTCATATTTACACAAATATTAATTAATTTAATTATAAAAAAAGTTAAAATGAATAAATAATTAATGACGTACAGTTGGTATATGTCAAGTATATACCAGTCTAACTATTTTCATATATTATCTCCTTGCTAAATTAATTAGTATGTTAATATTTTAATGTTTAAATTAATTAAAATTTAATTAAACATTAAAGATTAACTTTTAATAAATTTTAAAATTTTAAAATTATATTTTAAAGTAAATTAGATCTATATTCTAGTTATATAATTTTTTTCACGAGCTCCTCCAAACGTTGCCCTAATTTTTTTCCCAAATAACGTGACATGACATATGACTTTTTTTTAATTCATGGGCTTATATGTATTATTACACGAAAGTTACCAATTACCAACTCAACATTTAGGATAATATTTGAGATAATTTTTGGGGTCCCTAGTATTTTTCTTTTTTCACTTACATTTCGTGTGATACATATAATTTTCTTGGACATCTGACTATTTTATTTTAACATTGTAATATGATATAAATTTATTTAATATTTCATATATTTTATTTTTGTTTGAAGGAGATAGAATTGTGTATTTTGTCTAAAAATATTATTTAATTAGAATATTAAAATTTAAAACTTAGGCTCAACTAATTTATATACTAAATTTATTTATTTATTTTTGAATTGAATTTTTATTTTTTCTAATGTATAATTGTTCTTATATAGTTCATATATTTTATATTTATGATATAGTCTACGAATAACACTGGACACACATTTAATGTCACAATTAATTAAATTTAGGATGATTTGATAAAAAGTCTAAATTAATGAATTCTAAAATTTTAATTATGGAATAAATTCATAATTAATTAATTAACTAAATATACAGTTAATTAATTGTATTCAATTGTATTCAATAAGAGAAAAAGAGTAACCTATAAGACATGTGTTTCCATTAGGAATTAGTCTTTAACAAGGAAGGATCTAGAATTTTCATCAAGGGAGTGTCTTACCCACCAAAATTCGAAAACATACTCTAACTAAGACTCTCAGCATCTATATAAAGAACATCACCCCAAGACTATATTTTGACTTGATTTTCAATACTATATGAAATACATAGTCATCTTGTTAAAGATCAAATTAGTCTCTTAACGGAAGAACAACCATAACTCCGAAAGCCTTCTGTTAGAAATAAGGACTTAATACTCATAACTTCGTCCTAAAAAATAGGATGTACACTCATGCTAAAACTGTGTTATTAATAAGTTGTTTGCTCCCATGAACCTGTTTCTAGGAACCTGTTCTAGAATCCCAAACTTATTCACTTAAATAAAATTCTCCAAAAATTCAATAAGAAGTTATAAACTGCTCAATATCTAAAAAACCTTACAATCCAAAATATAAAAGTACAATTCAACTATCCAAATTCCAAAGTCAAACCTAAATCTATATTTATTAACTCTAATAAATGAAAGCTAAGAATTAAACAAACTTCTCAAATTCAGCAACTCGCACTCTCCCAAAGAGTTAGACCACCTAATTATGATAACTTGTCAGGGGAAACAAAGAAACATGAACCGACAGTGAGCGAAATGCTCATATACGGATATATAAAATAATGCCCAAGTTGAACAAAGATTAGATATGACAATATATATTTCAAACTGAATATCAAAATGATGAGCGATGATAAAAAAAAATTGAATGAGACAGAGTAACATAAATACTTAACTCAAAATACAAACGTACATACTTACAATTAAAGAAAACTTACTCACATATACTCTTACCACCTACTGATAATAATTTCAAATAGATCAAAAGTGAACTTACTTACGGATATGAGAGACAATCTTACACATACAAGATGTCCTACATTTTCGGTCATCGAGAAATATGTAATCATCAAAACATAAAGAGGCTTGCGCATCACAAAACAAATGCTACCCAATATCTTACAAGGGCTTGCATGGTACAAAACACAATATTATCCAAATGATCAAAACACATATATACAACAGTCATGACTCAATGTGTTCCATAACTCTGGCGACATACCCATACTATTTAAATACACCATGTTGGTGGTGCCAAGCACGAGATTATCCATTCATGATGGAGGTCTTATAAAATATCCCAAATTAAAATAACATCATAAATAGATTACATATATGTATCTTACTAGAAAAGAAGTCTAATAATAACACATATATGATGAAAAGTAGTTTTCATCATATTGCACCCACTTACGGTTAAGGATCGAATAAAAAGATGATTCTAAATAATCACGAAAATATATCAAGGAAAGAAGAAACGCGTAATGGGTGATATATGACATTTAGTTTTTTCCGTTGTAGACTATATTATTATATATATGTTAGGTGTTTGACTATAGATAGATTAGTTCATTTTCATGTATGTTTTTTGGATTCTTATTTCTATGTTTTTGTTCAATAAAGTAAATAAGAAATTCTGAACATTTCATATCATATTTTATCATTATTAAGTTTATAAGAATGATGATAAGTTTTTTTTATATTAGGGTGAAAATTCTTTCAAGTTACTAAAGGTATCACACTATGTTTCTAGCCTTCTTTATGTATAATTAAACATTGTATCTTCTCGAATAACTCTTTAACACTTTGTATATGCTTGGTGGTTGACAAACTAATATGTCAATGATTTTATTGGAGTTTTATTAGAAGGCAGGACATATATGTATAATATATGTTGTTACAAAGAAATAAAAAATGACTTTCTATGTTGCATATATGTTACCTAATAAAAGAGATTAATTTGTCTAACGATTCTTGATAATGTAGTTGAAAAATAAAAAGTGCTAAATAAATACAATTCTAGAGAAAAAATTACTTTTTGTCTAGCTAAAGTCCCAATAGGTTTAAAAAAATTTGTTCTCACACGAATCGTTTCCCACAAAAGCATTTTCAAATGTTCTCTCAATATTATTCATATAAATCTTTGAAAACTATATAAACAAACAAGACACTCAAGCTGCAATCCAAAAGAACAAAAAAATTATAAAATTTAAGTAGCTAAAATGACATGAGTAACCATAAATATCAAATTAGAGAATAAAAAAAGTCAAAATTTTGATCGATAATACTTTTATTACTTTACCTTGATGTTGAAAATTCTTTAAAAATATTGATCAATATTTATAATATTTGTAGTCTTGAAAATTTTAAAGTTATGTTCATTTGTATGTGTTATGTATCAAAAACTAGGTCTTATTTATTGCAAGGGTTTAGGAGCTTCGAGCTTTAAATGACTGCTCTCATGTTTCGTGACTCAATTGGTACTCATGAGATGCCTACCTACCTTCACTGTTGTAAAGGATCAAGTCAGAAAATGTAATTCTAAGAATGAGGGGTTAAACCATTTATATGGAGAGTCAAATAATTAGATTAGGTTTAGGAACCTTGATGAGCAAGCCACCACCCTGCTGATTTGGTGACGTGAATAGAGGAATGAATATATGTGAATGTTTCCTTATAGGATTTAGTTTCCTTGTTGGACGGGGTGTCTTGGGGGCTATTCTTTGAGTTGCCTTCTAAGATGGTGATTCTAGACCATTCTTCACGGAAGTCAGTTTCCGTGTAGATTTCGGTGATTCGGGTTGCCTGTTCACGGGTAATGGGCCTTGGTTTAAAGTTCGGTCATGGGCTATTTACTTAGTGTTGGATCTAGACAAGCCTACCTTGTTTGCCATTACTTTATAATGTAGTTGTAACATATTAGTACTTCTTGTAATAGATTATTACTTGGAGTGTTATTCTGTAAATTTATAGATAAAAGCTTTTCTCTGCTGTAATTTAAGTTGTGAATAATGGCCATATCAACAACACTCTGATAAAAGATTCAATTCAAAATGGATCATGCATCAGAATGAACAAGACCCCATCAAAATAAATAATTCAAGCTAGAAATTTTTCTAAGGCAATATACTATTCGAGAAGTCAATCCATTCGAGAAGTCTAGAATGAACTGGTCGAGAAGTCTCAGAAACTTGGATAGAGAAGTCAAAATGTCTATTCGAGAAATAAGCTATTCAAGTATTCGAGAAGTCTAAAAATATTATATCGAGAAGTTAGTCATTGAAGTGTTTAAGAAGTAAATTTAGAAGTTTATGAATATGATTGATCGAGAAGTTAAGAAATGTGATTGATCGAGAAGTCAAGAAATGTGACTAATCGTGAAGTCAAGAAATGAGTCTGATCAAGAAGTGAGAGTAATCTAATAGACAATCCTCAGACAAATGGTTGATCTAGAAGTATCAAAAGAAACTGTTCGAGAAGTCTTAAAAGTGATCAATCGAGAAGTGAACATCATGACTTGTTGAAGAGCTAACACATGAGTATTCGTCTACTTCAATCAAGCTAATTTCAAGGAGATGTATAGACAAGTAATATAAGCATTGTCATGATCAAGGTTAGTCAAACCTGAGAATGATAATGTCAAGTCTACAATGAAGCTTGAGAAGAGAACAAGACAAAGAAAAAAGGAAGAATGCAGAAAACAACAGACTGTCAAATCAAAGGACTTAGCTAGAAATAGATTGTGTACAATGTAAATATGTTTTGTATGTTTCTAGTTATAGTAACCAGTCTGTGAAAACATGTGCTAGTACGACATGTTGTCTGTTTAGCTAGAGCACTTTTTTTACAAGGCGAGTGTGTTGAATAAATTAAGATTCATACCTTGTTTTCTCTCAAGAACAAGAAGCTGAAATTCATATTTGAATTTAAGAATTGTAGCAAAGTTTTATTCTAATAGTATTTATATTGAAATTTATCTTGTGTGTTTCTAAAATCATAAATTCCGCATTGTTCATACACTTAAGATAAGCTACATGTTTAGTTAAGAAATTGGAAAAGAAACCAACTTATACATTCACCCCCTCTACATAAGTTTCATAGAACTCATATCTAACAAGTGGTATCAGAGTACAACTGTTGATATACAAATAGTAAAAAGATCAAAATGAGTTCACAGAAACTAAGTAGTATCAAGATTCCTCCATTTGATAGAGAGAAATATAACCTTTGGAAAAGAAAGATGCTGATGTTTATAAGGGCTACATATTCTATGTATCCTGAGATATTGAAGAATGTACCATTCATGCCTGTAACACTAGTGGCTCAGAAGTGATTCCAGCTACATGGATACCCAAAGATCCCTCTCGGTACACTGATACAGAGAAAGAAAAGGTATCTCTTGACAATAGTTTAATGCTCATACTAATTGAGTTATTAGACATTGTTATGTACAACAATATTGTCAACTACACCTCAGCCAAACACGGTTAGGAAACCATTGAAATACTTTGTAAAGGAATAAAAGAAGTAAGAGACAATCAAAGGTAACTTTTGGTTTCACAATATGAAGCTTTCATGTCAAAACAAAATGAAGTCATAACTGAAGTCTTTGAAATGTTTAACAAACTAATTAATGGCCTCCAACTGGATGGAAAGTACTATGAAACCAAGGAGAATAACAGGAAGTTTTTGCTAACTCTTTCAGATCATCTAGAGTACAAAATTTCTGCCATAAGGGAAGGAAGAGACTTGACAAAACTTCCACTTGAGACTCTGTATGGAATTTTAAAAACTTATGAATTAGAGTTCTTTCAAAAAAAATCTATTCTAGACAACAGAGGTAAAATAGCAAATGTATCCAGTGCCTTGGTTGCCAAAGAACCTATAAAGATGGAAAAGAATGGTGCAAGCCAACGATTGAAGATTGAATAGGTTTTAGATCAAGACAAAGAAGATGATGAATCTATCAAGAGTAAACCTGATTAAAATGAGTTCTACACCATTGAGGAACTTGAAGTAATGAACAACAAATCTATGGCATTCATGGCCAAAAAGTTTGGAAATCTAATATTAAAAAAGAACAAAGGTTTCACACCAAAACCAAACTTTGGATCCTCAAGAAAAAGCAAAACTCCTAGAAGCAGTTTCAAAGGTGGATAAAAAACTGGAATTATAGATAGATAAAAAATCAGGTGTTACAACTGTGATGAGCTATGGCACTTTGCTATAGAGTGTAGAAAACCAAAAGTAATCAAGAAGGACAAGAATTATTTAGAACTTATGTTGGGTCCCGAAGTATCGTAGAAGTGGGTTAAATACAATACTCACAATAATTTCAATTCTTTTTTGAATTTGCGGATAAATAAATTATTGCTTCAGAGTGGGTTTGACCATTTATAGTGTTTAGGTGAGCTGCCTACTAATTTTCTGTGAGTCCAGATAAATCAATTAGGTTCAAGAAAATTAGCAAGTAATTAAATGAGACAAGTTTCCGGGAATATATATTTTGTATATAGACCCAGAGGGGTGCTACACCCAGTTAAAAATATAACTGGTTTCCAAAGAATAAATTAGTTCTTTGCTACTAACACAAAAATATTATGCTCAGTTCCTATACAAATATATCTAAATTAGTACAAAGAAAAACTGGGTCCGTAGGGAGTGATATCTAGGAGCCCTGAATATTTTTCATTAAAGAACCGGGTCCTAATATCTGACCGGGAGCAAGGTATGGGTGTGTATAAATTAACTCTTTTGCCCCGGCCATGGCAGAAGCTCCTTATATATTATTTGTGTTGAAGAAGACGATTCATTTAAATGAGTGTGTAGACTTTAAATCAATTAAAGTAGCTGCTGTAATTTGATTGGCTGAGGGTTAAGTGGGGCCAAGAAATATTTTGTTGCGCCTTAAAATTTATGTTGCGCCAAGAATATTTTGTTGCGCCTAGTACTGTGTTGGCCTTGTAGTGGAGCCACAAACTTGATCCAGCTGCTTTGAATGTTTGTTGCGCCCATTAATTATTTTTGTTGCGCCTGTTGATTTTTGTTGCGCCAACTACTATGTGAACCCTGTAGTGGCGCCACAGCATGTTACACTGCTTTAGATTCTTTGATAGAAATGGAAATATAAATCAAGTAAAACTTATGTTGCGCTTGATGGATTTCGTGGCACTTGTATATTTTATATGGTCAAAGTGCAATTTAATCACTGCACTTTGACCCTCTGTTCATTCCTTGACTGAAGTATGCCAACTTCCATTTCTTGTACCAAAGTCTTGTCACCTTACACCCTGTACCCTGAGCTGTTTCCGTTCTTCGACTGTAGTTTAGAAACTTTCACTTTTCGTACCAAGGTTGTGACACTTTGCGCCCTGCATCCTTTGAGCTGTTTAGTTGTTTGGCTATAGCTTCTACAAATCACTTTTCGTACCTTATTAAATAACCGTTCTTTCTAAGTACGTTCTTCAACTTAACAATTCTTCTATAGTTAATACTTAGATTCCTTTCATAAACTGCTAACACCTAGTGCAACTGGTCTGGTTCACAGATGACTAACTTTGATCCAGGTCTTCGTATTATAGCCTTACGTACATTGTTAAGTTTGCAGCAACTTAATTGCTTCGAACACTGACTGTTAATAAACATAGTGCTTTCACTGGAATCTTTTCTGGTACTTAGACAACGTCTCCATTACTACCACAATCTTGAATACTTCATTCTCTGTTCTTCACTGATGCTTGAACATATAAATGAACTTTTTTCAGTGAGTATAACTCCAAGACTGCATATGTCTTCTTAGTCCTTTGTCTTTACCATATCTTCAATTCTTCTAGATTCCTATGCTTCGAACACTGTCTATCTTCAATCAATGCTGGTATACTGAAATCTTCTAGTGGCACTTCTATACTGAACCTTCAACACTTCTGAAACCCTGAAAGTCTTTACACATTATTCTTCACTGACGCTTGAACATATTAATGAACTTCTTTCAGTGACCTGTAGTAGACTTCAAAACTTCTTCTAATGTCTTGATTCACTGTATCTGCCTTGTCTTCATTTCTTCCTGATTTCTGTGTAGGCGTAGTATTATTTACTTGTCCTGTTCTAGTGTTGAGTTATCACAATTACTATTCATACAACTTCGTAATCTCACCAACAATCTCCCCCTATTTGATTGTTAAACTTAGCAAACAAATCTCATAGAAAGGATAACTCAACTAATAACTAGAAAAAGTAATCGTCCGGAACTGTAAATAATGCTACTTGTTTTTCTGGATCAGATTCTGCATTTCCAGAAATCTTGTGTAACTGAAATGAAAGATATTTGTTCCTCTAACACTGAACCGATATTCATATAGTATCATCTTCATTTCTGTTTGTGTTTGAGCTTTCTCTGCTTTAAAATCCTTCATAAATGAATTTAAAGAACGTATCATGAATAGAGCTTCATAAGAATTAAAATTCCTGGGAACGTCTTCAATAGAACATGGAACATAGCTCAAGTAATGTTCTCCCGCTGAGAATTTGATTCTTCTTCTTCTTTTTTCTCTCTAAATTCTCCCCCTAAGGATATTAACTTCTCCTAAGGATACGAAGATAAGACTTTATTAACTTCTCCTTTTTCCTTTTTCTTACTAAATTCTCCCCCTTAGTTGAGGAATCCTCCAATGGCCTATCTTTTGAATGGCTTGTCTTCTAACGAAGGTTCTCATTTGTCATTGATTGGGAATACATAGTAGCTTTTCTTTCAGAAGTAGCAAGTAGCAAGTAGTAAGGGTAAATGTTTGGTCTATGGTTTCCTCACTTCTACCATATTCTGTTAGTGTTTACACTTAAGTGTTGAGCACTTTGAAGTGGTTCACTCTTTCTCTCCCTATCTCTCACTTAAGTGTATCTCTCCCTCACTTTCACTTATGTGTTTCTCTTTCACACTTTCACTCTGCGTTTCAGATATTGCATTTTGTACCTGCAAGTAAATCCGTCAATTCATATATTCCCAACACCTGATTCATCTTAATAAACTGAATCACTATCAAGTAGAGAATTGCCTCATTGAAGTGTTCTTGATCTATCATGCATAAGCACTGTCTCAGCACCAGACTCAATAGCTTTTGCTAAATCACTATCTAGTGGAGCCTCACCTTTTTGAGATGGGTTATCCCAAGATATTAATATCAGTTAGGGAATCCTGCCTTATTCTATCAAGGAGTTGCCTCACACCTTCTCCGTAAACGGGAGGTAGATATTCCTTTTCAGGATCTGGAAATGTTCCTTCCAGGAGGGGCGATGGTAGACAATGTAATGAATGGAAAATTAGAGCCTACGTTTCCCTCGTAACCCTGTGACAGGAATTTGTGTAAAATACCCTACTTGACTCATCCGAAGAATTCTTTTCAAGCAGTTGCCTCTCAAGCCCAGATAAATCTGAACAAGAGATCTCCCTTTCGGGATGCAGAAGTTTAACTTCTGTTTGAGGTAGATACATTGGACAATGTAGTGTATGGCTAGAGTCTGTATCTCCTCTAAATGCCTATACCTCACACTGTGCACGTCTTGCAATGTGTTCCTAAAATTTATCTGTTTAGGTTTACCATCAGCGTGAGTGCTAGTGGTGTGCTTGACTCATTAGAAGATGCTCTAGCAGACGAGTGAATTTCAATGGACTCACCCTTTTGAGAGAATGATTCCAGAGACAGTTTTATTGCATTTTCATCTCTGCATCCTTTTGAGAAGATGTAGATGAGCATATAGTTACCTCAGTTTATGTACTACTTTTCTTCTCTGGAGGTAGAGCTGTGGGCGCACTTCCGACTTCATCCTTATTTGCTGCATCAAGTGCAGTTTCTCTCTTATCAACCTCTAACTTACAAAGTTTCCTTATATCTCCAAGGGTTAATATATGGTAGTGTATGAATGAGTATTTGGTATTATGGTCTGGGTAAGATATTGATGGGTTTTCAACCTCTTGGCCAGCTTCTGAAGCTACTGGGGGATGAGCGGAAAGAATCAATCAAGATTAAAAGATAATCACCTTAACATTCCAAAATATGTTTTTCATCCGAAAGAGAAGGAAAAATATATGAAGGAATGGTAAACGATTGCATTAAAGCACTTTTAGTAAAAGAGTTTTTTCGGTTCGAAAGATTTATCATTTAAGAACATGATACCAATAGAAATTTTCTTTAAGATACTTATCCCATAATAAAATGCGGGAAAGTGTATCAGAGAAGAATTCTATTCCTTATGAATTTCTTATAAGGCAAACTTCCTATAATAAAACGCGAGAATTTATACCAAATAAGAAATTCAACACTCTTACCAAATTATATCTTAATAGAATGACTTTTTTTCTTTAAAACCTTAGCACTGTATGTTGTGAAAATAGTTTTGCAAAACATCCTTATCAGATAGAGGACAATGATTTCCGACTCATAATTCAATTATGATTTACATCATTTTTGTCCATTAGATAGTATCCCCGACTTAAAATAAAAACATGACAACTGGGGTGAATGAATGCTTAACAATACAATACAAGGCCTTCAAAGCAACAACCACTATTTTGGTACTATGAATCAATGTGAAACATACATTGAAACAAGTGTTTGAAAATAAATCATTTTACAAGTGATTGGTACCTCGAAGTTAAAATAATTTCTCTAAATAAAATAGCAGTCACAAAGTTTCTGCCACTTTAAAAAGAAAAATTAAGAGAGAAAACGGTTTTGAAAATATAACATTTAAAACCAGCTTTGGAGAGTGGATAAAATATTTTGAGATTTAAAGAAAGCTTATCCTCAAGAAAAGTTTGATTCACACCCTAGGATTTAGAAATCAAAGTAGGGTTGTAAATCAAATGTTTTTCAAAAGAGAAGTTTTGAAAAAGAATTTTGATGTTTTCTTCTTTAAAACTGATAGAAAAATGAATGTATCTTTGAATAAAACGTTTTGAAAAAGAATCAGACAGGAAATTCTTTTTAATACATTCAAGTTTACAATTCAGTTAAAGAAAGAAAACTAATAGTAATACTCATGCAATACTAAACAGTTACCACAGACATGCATATATAAATCAAATAACATAGCACTTATTTAGTAGAACAATAAGCATTAAGACATATTTTTATTATTAGTGATTTTCAGATAAGCAACATGTATTATCACTAATATTAAAAATATCACAATTAATTGCACGGAAATATTAACAAAATATCATTACTTGATATTTATCAATAATTTCAAAATGCAAGAAATTATGCTTCTAATATTTTATCAAATCAAAATTATGAAACTAATTAACATTAAATTGCTTCAATCCATAATTTTAATAAGATAAAATAATTTTGCTAAATTCTAAAAAATTCATAGGATTGAATATTAGCATCTAACTTCATACGTTATATCTAAGAACTGTCACTCTAGCATATTACAATTATACTCATAATAATTATTAATGATATACATAAGCTCGAGAAAATAGTTGAATAGAAATTTACAAGTCCTTTAAATCTTGATATTTAATACTTGTGATCCTAATTACAACTTCTCGCAAATAAAATTAAATTTTAGAATTATTTTATAAGTATATAAAATATTGAGAGTTTTATACACATGACTTAGAAAATACTTTATCTTCCAATATTAATGAGTTTTGAAATATGCATTATTTATTTAGAACAGAAATTCTAAATACTATCACTAATATCAAAAGTATCACAATTATTTGTAATAAAATATTTAAAAATATCAGAGCAACTAAGCAAGATATCATTGACTGATATTCATTAAATATTTAACATACAAATAATTATGCTGCTAACTTATGCTAAATCATTTAACTACCACATATGCATATAACATTGTAAGCATGATAATTAAACTAATAGCAAAAAGTATGAGGTATTGGATTTAAAAATAAATTCACAAGTCCTTTAAATGTGTACGATTTAATACTTGTGAACTCATTTGAGAATTCCTTGCAGATTGGATTTCTAACAAATATGCACATAGATAATATCTCATGTTCACTAACTAACTTAGACAAAATAAATTTATCAAGTTGTTCAGCAAATATCCGCAAGTTATTCTACTAAGGACAACTCTCGAAAGAAATGATACCTGGTGTTCATAAGCTTATTCTTTAAGTGGTGTGGAGAGATCAACAGAGTTGGTGGAGTTAACAGCTTCTAGGAATGACTTCCATGTCTTTCTTACAACCTGCATTATCTATATCTATATAGCCAATTAGGTTAAACCTATTATCTTCAAGGTACCTGATTCTGAGAATTGGTGATCCCCTAAGATATCTAACAATTCATAACTTAGCTATAAGATAAGATTCTCTAATATCCACTTGGAAACTTGCACATAGGCATATCGAGAATAAAATATATGGTCTTTATGCACTTGAATAAGTAATGAGATGATTACCTCTATAGCTTGTCACTTCAGTTCATATACCTGATTTGCTCTGATCAAGCTTAGTGGTTTGTTGGAAAGAAGTCTTGACATGTCTAGAATATTCCAAATTGCGCATCTTTAAAAGATCCTTGACTTACTTTAATTGCCGTCATTCTTTTGAATTACTTATAATCCAAAAAGAATTGTAACTCTTCCAACATGCTCATGTTGTACCTACTCTGCATTTACTTAGCAAATATCTCTTGCCAAATTTTCATTAGTAGACCCACATATAATATCATCATGATATACTTGCACATATATGACATTGTGTGTGCCCTATATTCTATATATATATGTGTGTGTGTGTGTGTGTGTGTGTGTGTGTGTGTGTGTGTGTGTGTGTATGTGTGTGTGTGTGTATAACGACTCTGCCAAAATCATTTTCAAGTGATAAACTAGTTAGAGTGTCATACCATGTCCTTGACGATTTACTTGAATCCCTAACTTTGTTAGGTCCTCATCATGTTAGGCCCAATTGTTAGGTCCTAAAAGATCAAGTCTCGTCACTGGTGCTTACTGTTAGATCTTGAAAGTCCCGAAGATTCTGTTTCCATCATCGTCGATACCTTCTACTTGATAGTAACCTATAGCAACTAGTTTGGCTTTGTCCCTCATAACAATGCCAATAATCATCCAGTTTCTGAAAACCCTTACTGTACCAATTTCAGTCTTGTTTTGTGGTCTGGGTTCCAGCTTTAGTAAATTCTGCCTTCGAACTGATTGAGATCATCTTGCATTACAATCACCCTATCTGGATCAATCAATGCATCTTCAGTATTCTTTGGGAATCCAGATGTTAGGTCCCGAAAAATATATGTTCATCTTGATTAGCACTTCTAGCCTTTACTCAATAATCTAGATCACTAAAAACTAGACTCTAGGAATGACTTTAACTTCAAACCCTTTGTCTTGGCACATATGTTCTTAATGTATTCCTTTGATCTTCATTGTGTTGAGTACAACTAGTAGATCCTTCTTTTATTTGCTCCCCCTGAGTTGCTGCTAGGAGGTGTTGAAGATCTTTCACCATTTTCAGTGGATTCTGTTAAAGTTCACGAGTTGTGTAGTTTCACTACCATTTCCACTAATAGGATCTAAATCATAATCATTATCATTGATTCTTTCTACAACCTCAGTTTCAACATCATATATGAATTTGACTCTAACAGGATGTCAAACTTCAAAGATTCAGAATAGTCTTTCATTTAAATGCTTGGGAGCTTGGTGTAGTAGAATGAAAAATTCAGACTTTCAATCACCTTCTGGTTTTACATCATTTATGCCTTGAAAGCTTTCGACTTCAATGAGTAGCCGAGGAAAATTATTCCATGAGCCTTAACTTCAAACTTTCCAAGATACTCATCTAAATCTTGAATAAATATCAATTTCCTCCAAACACACAAAAGAGCTTCAGTGTTTTCTTTTGGTTGGCCATTAACTCATTTCATGTCTTTTCACGATCTTGTTGTTGATTAAAGCAGCATGCTGTGTTAATTGCTTCAGCTTCAAAGTACCTTTATCAGTGCAGACTTCATTTAGAAGTTCATTCACGAAATTGAGTTCCAATATCTGACTTCAAAGTTCTCACAGCTTACTTTGCTTCCAACTTGATATACATGATGTGATCAATCACCATATGTGATATTTTGTCTGTTGAATGCACGAACATCACCAACTTGTAATTAGGGTTGTCATCAACCACCACTAAGCATATTTCTCACATGACATAATTTGCTTCAGTGTGATGTTTTCATTGACTTCCCTATTTGACATACTTCAAAATGTCCTTCTAGATAGAATACCATAAGAAGCAATCCTCTCACCAATTTCTTCTTTATCAAAGAATCCATTGTCTTGATCACCAAGTGTGTGAACTTCTTTTGCCATAGCTAACCCTTTACTGATAAAGCTTTACTGAAAAACTCACTTCACCTTTGCATACAAAATCCATGTCAGCTATGAACAAACTTCATCACTCCTAGTTGAGTGGGCTTCCATCTTTCTTGCTTCAAATCAAACACTTTTCCTTTTCAATGCTTTTCCAGAAAATCTTTGACAAAGAATTCCCTAGTGCCCTGTAGATAGTGCTTAAGTCCTTCCACAAGAAAGTTACTTCCACTGATGGTAATTCCAAATATAGTCAAATCCCTTGTACGTCCTTTGTTGTCATCTCCAAAGGTTGCCATTGGGTAGGCTTTCTCAACCAATTATGATATCAGAGCTTTAATCTTAATCACATGCCTCAAAAAATAAATGTCACGAAGTCACATAACTTTTATCTTTTGTTACATACTCTACAATAACAAATGATTAAGCTTCTTGGTACTCAACTTCAATTGAGTCCAGATGGGTTAGAGATATTACTGGAGGTAACAACAGCTTCTATGCATAAAGTACATGGATAAAAGAACTAACAAATTACTAATTTTATCTAATCCATTTTTATCATTGTCTAACATTTTTAACTATCTCTAATTACCTAAGTCAGTTTTAGATTAATCCTCGAATCAACAAATTTTATTGATAACTTAGATAATTCTACCATCTTATCCCTAACAAGCAATACATGATTTGATATGACATTTAAGTGCAACTATGTGAGTGCGAGCAAATCATGTGAAAATAAGCACATAAACAATTTAAGAATATGCAGAATATCTGAATAAAATATTATAAGCAATATCAAATTCCACATACACTTAACAAGTCATTTATCACAATAAGAACAAATATAAAATATTTCATCTATGACCTATTTACCTATTATCAATTTTCACAACATTAGCAGAGGTATTAAATCATAGAAGATTTAAATCAAGTTCCAGCAAATGTTCAGAGATACACCTAACTGTCTAGAACACTCTATCTAATTCTAGATATTCATTTTACTGCATATAAAATCAAGTATGAAATGTACTTATTTAAACTCATGAATCCTAGCATGCAATCTTATTCTTAGCAATCAATTAAGCATTTAAGTCCTAAGATGCTAACATGATGACATGAATATAATACATTTCAATACCTAATAATTATACAATTCTGAATTAGATAAACGTATAATTGTTAGAATGTGTACCTGTGAAGTGCTTAGTGATTCATCTCCAGTGTTGGTCATTGATGCCAGATATCTATTTGGTTCATCATTGTCATTGATAGAATCAGCCTTGCATTTAACTTCATCAATAAATGATTTCCCTTGATGCATCCTCACTAATGCCTGAGATTCCTTCTTCAACTCAACACAGTGTCTATCATCATTTGCTTGTACAGGCTTCTTCAAACTGTGTAGCAAACCCCTGATCTTGTCTTTCTAATATAAACCATCCATGTCTTGCAACCGCCTCTTGAACTGTTCTTGAAAATCTCCTTTACGGAATCTATAGGTAAGGATCTTAGACTAAGAATTAGGATTCCGTCTGAATCTGATGTTTCTGAACTTCCTGTTGCCCTGCAGGCTTGACTTGTAGTCCAGTTCTCATGTTATTCCAAAGTGTATGATTCACTTATAACACCTTGACCACTACCTTGAGTTACTACATCTTCAATTCAGCTTTTAGGATCATTTCGTTTCTATTCAGAGGTTCTCAACCCTGAATTCAATCAAATTTGGTTCCTGGGTCACAAATACAGTGGATATGCTAACAATCTGTTTTACCAAATATTATCTTCTTCATCTCTTGTTCTAGTTCACAGGCCTTCAGCACATACAGGTCTTTTACAAATAATGTGGTTGTATCTTTAAATCCCTGTTGGTTGTATCCCTGTGTTCCAGATGATCTGCAGTGTTACTTTCTGTAAACTCCCTGTAGAATAATCTTTAAGACTTGTACTGAGATTCCATGATGTCTAGTTTGTTCTCCTTCACTACTTCAAACCCCTAAGATTTTTCATCCAAAAATACAACTCAAATTAACTAAAAACTGTACCCAAATTAATCTCTTCTTTTGCAGCTTCCAAAATATTAGTGGGATCCTATGGAATAAACCTCTGAGGAAATTAGTACCACTATTTCTTCAACTTGTTCCAGAATTAACTTCATTGGATAATCTTTAGTCAATTTTTGTTGTCTTCAATACCCGGAATAATCTTCATCTACAAACCCTTGTGCACCCTCGAATTAATATTTAAGAAAAATTTAAATTTACAAAATTTTTAATTTTCATGGAAAATAAATTAATCAAAAATAAAAATATACAACAAATTAATTTTCAAGAATTTCGAATTTTCTGAAAAATTAAAATATCGTAAATTAATATTTAAGAAAAAAAATAGTTTTTAATAATTTTAAATTTTCTGGAAAAATAAATAAATCTAAAATAAAAATTAAAGGGTACAAAACTTGGGTACCAAACTGCACTTGGGGAATAAGTGGCGCCTAAGTATTTTTGCGGTGCCTGTACAGTGGAACCCCTGTACAGGCGCAACAAACATACAATGAAACTAAGTGGCGCCTTGCAGAGGGGGAACCTGTACGAGCGCAACTTGTGAGAGAAAATAAAATCAAGTCACTTGATCAGGTGAAACCACGCGCCAAACTATGTTGCACTTGATTTTCGCATGAGTAATTGTCTATACTGATTTTGAATGCTCATGACTTCAAGCTTTCGTATGTTTAATAAATTTAAAATGTAAACTTTATTTAATTTATAAAATAAACTAATTAAAATTTATAATATAAACTAATAAAAGCTTATAAAATGAATTTTATAAAAGTTTATAAAATAAATTTAATATTAAGTTTATAAAATAAACTAATTAAAATTTATAATATAAACTAATAAGAGCTTATAAAACAAATTTTATAAAAGTTTAAAAAATAAATTTAATAATAAGTTTATAAAATAAACTAATTAAAATTTATAATATAAACTAATAAGAGTTTATAAAACAAATTTTATACAAGTTTATAAAATAAATTTAAAATTAAATTTATAAAATAAACTAATTAAAATTTATAATATAAACTAATAAGAGTTTATAAAATAAATTTTATAAAAGTTAAAAAAATAAATTTAATATTAAGTTTATAAAATAAACTAATTTAAATTTATAATATAAACTAATAAAAGTTTATAAAACAAATTTTATAAAAGTTTATAAAATAAACTTATTAAAAGTTTATAATTAAACTTATTTAACAAGGCCTCTTTTTGATTAAGCAGCTTGGGTTTGGTGAGCTCCACTAGATTATGGATCCTGACTTGTATATCAATCAGCCAGCTCTAATACCAATTGTTGGGTTCCGAAGTATCGTAGAAGGGGGGTTGAATACGATACTCACAATAATTTAAATTCTTTTCGGAATTTACGGATAAATAAATTATTGCTTCAGAGTGGGTTTGGCCATTTGTAGTGTTTAGGTGAGCTGCCTACTAATTTTCTGTGAGTCCGGATAAATCAATTAGGTTCAAGAAAATTAGTAAGTAATTAAATGAGACAAGTTTCCGGGAATACATCTTTCGTATATAAACTCAGAGGGGTGCTACACCCAGTTAAAAATATAACTGGTTTCCAAAGAACAAATTAGTTCTTTGCTACTAACACAAAAATATTAGGCTCAGTTCCTATACAAATATATCTAAATTAGTACAAAGAAAAACTGGGTCCATAGGGAGTGATATCTAGGAGCCTTGAACATTTTTCGTTAAAGAACCGTGTCCTAATATTTGACCGGGAGAAATGTATGGGTGTGTATAAATTAACTCTTTTTGCCTCGGTCATGGCAGAAGCTCATTACTTATTATTTGTGTTGAAGAAGACGAGTCCTTTTAATGAGTGTGTAGACTTTAAATCAATTAAAGTAGCTGTTGTAATTTGATTGGCTGAGGGTTAAGTGGGGCCAAGAAATATTTTGTTGCGCCTTAAAATTTATGTTGCGCCAAGAATATTTTGTTGCGCCTAGTACTGTGTTGGCCTTGTAGTGGCGCCACAAACTTGATCAAGCTGCTTTGAATGTTTGTTGCGCCCATTAATTATTTTTGTTGCCCCTGTTGATTTTTGTTGCGCCAACTACTATGTGAACCCTGTAGTGGCGCCATAACATGTTACATTGCCTTAGATTCTTTGATAGAAATGGAAATATAAGTGAAGTAAAACTTATGTTGCGCTTGATGGATTTCGTGGCGCTTGTATATTTTATATGGTCAAAGTGCAATTTAATCACTGCACTTTGACCCTCTGTTCATTCCTTGACTGAAGTATGTCAACTTCCATTTCTTGTACCAAAGTCTTGTCACCTTACACCCTGTACCCTGAGCTGTTTCCGTTCTTCGACTGTAGTTCAGAAACTTACACTTTTCGTACCAAGGTTGTGACACTTTGCGCCCTGCATCCTTTGAGCTGTTTAGCTGTTTGGCTGTAGCTTTTACAAATCACTTTTCGTACCTTATTAAATAACCGTTCTTTCTAAGTACGTTCTTCAACTTAACAATTCTTCTATAGTTAATACTTAGATTCCTTTCACAGACTGCTAACACCTAGTGCAACTGGTCTGGTTCACAGATGACTAACTTTGATCCAGGTCTTCGTATTATAGCCTTACGTACATTGTTAAGTTTGCAGCAACTTCATTGCTTCGAACACTGACTGTTAATAAACATAGTGCTTTCACTGGAATCTTTTCTAGTACTTAGACAACGTCTCCATTTCTACCAAAATCTTGAATACTTCATTCTCTGTTATTCACTAACGCTTGAACATATAAATGAACTTTTTTCAGTGAGTATAACTCCAAGACTGCATATGTCTTCTTAGTTCTTTGTCTTTACCATGTCTTCAATTGTTCTGGATTCTTATGCTTCGAACACTGTCTATCTTCAATCAATGTTGGTACACTGAAATCTTCTAGTGGCACTTCTATACTGAGCCTTCAACACTTCTGAAACCCTGAATAATAATTCAAGACTTTTACTACAGGTCAATGTGAGAAGTTCATTAATATGTTCAAGCGTTAGTGAATAATAATGTGTAAAGACTTTCAGGGTTTCAAAAGTGTTCAAGATTCAGTATAAAAGTGCCACTAGAATATTTGAGTATATTAACATTGATTGAAGATATGCAGTGTTCGAAGCATAGGAATTTAGAAGAATTGAAAATAGGGAAAATACCAAGGTTAAAGAAGACAGTTGTAGTCTTGAAGTTAGACTCACTGAAAGAAGTTTTTTTTATATGTTCAAGCGTCAGAGAAGAACAAAGAATGAAGTATTCAAGATTGTGGTAGTAATGAAGACATTTTCTAAGTACCAGAAAAGATTCTAGTGAAAGTATTATATTTATTGATAGTCAGTATTTGAAACAATGAAGTTGCTGCAAACTTAACAAATGTACGTAAGGCAATAATACGAAGACCAGGATCGAAGTTAGTCATTTGTGAACCAGACCAGTTGCACTAGGCGTCAGCGGTTTGTGAAAGGAATCTGAGTATTATCTATATAAAAATTATTAAGGTGAAGAATATACTTGGAAAGAATGTTTATTTATTAAGGTACGAAAACTGATTTATATAGGCTACAGCCAAACAGTTCAAAGGGTGCTGGGTGCAAAGTGTCACAATCTTGGTATGAAAAGTGAAATTTTCTGAACTACAGTCGAAGAACGGAAACAACTCAGGGTACAGGGTGTAATGTGACAAGACTTTGGTACGAGAAATGAAAGTTTGTGAACTTCAGGCAAAGAACAAAAAGTGTGTCAAACTACATTTGACAATGACTAAATCAATCACCAACGAGTAGCGCCCTAAAGATTACAACTGAATAAATCAAATAAATCAATCAATACCTTGCATCGCCATGAAGATTTTCTTTGGGTGTTTATAAAAGGCGCCTCCAACAAATACTAAAGGGGCCCCCAAGCTTCCAATGTTAAAAGCGCCTCTTAGCTTCTACTGCTATATGCACCCTAAGATTTTAGCGCTCCCAAACTCAGCCAATCAAAATAAAGCAGCCTACTTTATTGAACTCAAGTCTACACTATAAATAGAAGACAACCATTTTATTTTGAAAGATAGAAAGGTCTTCTTCAACAAAAATATTAGAGAGCAATAGCCATGGCCGGGAGCAAGAAGGAATAATTTATACACATCCATACCTTGCTTCCGGTTAAATATTAGGACCTGGCTTCTTAACGAAAAATGTTCAGGGCTCCTAAATATTATTCTACAGACTCAATTTCTCTTTGTACTAATTTAGATATATTTGTATAGGAACTGAGCCTTATATTTTTGTGTTAGTAGCGAAGAACTCATTTTGTTCTTCTGGAAACAGTTATATTTTTAGCTGGGTGTAGCAACCTCAGGGTTTATATATAAAAGATATATTTCCCGAAACTTGTCCCGTTTATTTACTTGCTAATTTTCTTTAACCAAATTGATTTATCCGGACATATAAAAAATTAGTAAGCAACTCTCTTAAACACTACAAATGGTCAAACCCACTCTGAAGTAATAATTTATTTATCCGCAAATTCTGAAAAGAATTTCAATTATTGTGAGTATTTTATTCAACCCCCTTTCTACGATACTTCAGGACCTAATAATTGGTATCAAATCTTGCTGATTGATATACAAATCAGGATCCGTAACCCAGTGAAGCTTTGTATTCTAATGGAAAAAACACACAAAAATAGACATGACACATATCATAATATATGCATGTGGGCAACTAAAACATGAACAAGTAACATTAAGAAAATTGAAAAGCAAGTTGTAACATAGATAGATAGATAGATAGATATGGGTGGATGAAACGTATAGGGCCTAATAAGAGGGGAACAAAATGGAAGGGATTGTAGTCGGTAAATCGGTTAGCTCTGATACCACTGTAGCATTTTATAGAATATATAAATATTACTAATATGTATAAACTATTACCACTAAAGAAAATAGATGGAGAGGAAGGGGTTCCAGAAATATTCTACACAAGCTCTTGTGTTTTTGTGTGCTTTTTTTTCATTAAAATATATTCTCTATCTATAAGTATTTCTAATATTTCTTCCACCCCTTCCATATGGTAACAGCCCCTTAATGATATCCATTTAATAATTACAGAATATGTAACTCCCTTATATTATTTACACAATCAATACTGATTTGTAACTCATATATATTTATTACTCATTCCATATATATATATATATATATATATATATATATATATATATATATATATATATATATATAATTGCAACTGTAATGTTATCAAAATATATAGTATAATATATATCATTTATTTATTTAGAAAAGCAAGTCAATTATATTACATCTCCCAGTTGACTTTTTTACTAAATATTTGTGTAACTCCCACTTTTCTCACATGGTGTCGAAAATTTATTTCTCAATATTTTCTTGCCTTTAATATTTATGATTTCTTGTGTGCAACCTTAAAATTCTCGTAGGCAATATCTCAATATGAAATTTTACACAATATAGCCAAAAATAATTAATCAAGAAATTCAAATATTATTTGATTAATTCAAAACAAGGTTGAAACATCTTATGGGCTCGTATTCCCATCATTGACAAATTTAAGACAACTTAAAAACTTAAAATAACTCATGGTCAGGCTCACACTTGCCCATTATTAATAACTTTAATCATAATTTAAAGTTTGAACAACTCATGTTCAGATTCATACTTGCCCATAGCATAAACATTATTATCTTTCCCAATTTAGACCTTATCATTGTTAAAACGCACCTATAACCCATTTTTAAGCAGTGCGGGAACAGACACAAGTTGCGCCTCATTCCTGGGACAAACATTACATTCTTGAGGATCATCACACTATCCTCAAGATCCAACCTATAAGTACCAATCCCAACCACATCCAAGTAGGTATTATTTCCCATGAAAAATCTTTGCTCTCCCCTTTTCAGCTCTTGAAAATCAGTCAAGCCTTCCTTATTTTTGTAATGTGATGGGTTGTATCAGAATCAATCCACCACCAATTTATGTATGTGGAGACATGGCCCGTATTTCATTCAATGACCCCAACAAATTCACGCTTATGCTAAACCTCATATCCTTCTTGATTATCAGGACATTCATTCTTAAAATTGTCATTCTTTCCACAAGTATAACAACTTCTAAGAGGAAACTTGTTCTTTTGTTGTGGTTTGAAAACCTTTCCTTTTGAAGGACCCGATCTTCCTTGCCCTTTGTTTTGATAGCTCAACTTGAATTTTTCTTGAGCTAAGTTCAGCTCCTCTTATTGAACTAAATTCAACTTTAATCACCTTCGACTATTCACCAAATCATATTACATAGCTAAAGTTGCCGAAAGCTGAGATGCACTTTTGATTGTTCCATTCAACCTCAAAGATGTCGTGACCATATTAAGTGAACTTGGAAGACTGTTGAAAATCCCCGCAATTTGCATATTCTCTGGAAGTTGATTTCCTGCAGTGGCCAAATCCTTGGCCATTACAGGCATCTTGTTGCAGTGATCAATCACATTCACTCTCGCTCATCTTACAAGTATTGTACTTATGCAATAAAAGATGCACATTCATATCATAAATTGCATCATATTTTTTTTAAGCGCATCCCACAGTTTCTTGACATTTTCATAAGTCTCAAACACCTTGATCCGAGTGTCTTCCATAAACATTAACATAAGACTCTTTGTCTTTTTATAACAAAATTTTCATTGCTCGTACTCCTTCTTTACAGCCTCACTAGAAGTTTTTCCCAAAGTCGGGCCATTTTTTTCAACAGCACTTTCCAAATTATCATGAATTAAACCATATCTTATTTTTCGGCTCCACATGTCATAATTAGTGATGTTCAATCTCTCACTCTTTGTCAATTCAGATGCAATCAATTTACATGTCATTTCAAGTCTATCAATAAATCTAAAAAACAAAATATTAATAATTGCACTTCAAAAAAATTGTGCACTAATCGCAATCTTAATAAATAAATATTGTGTAATATTCATAAATCAATGTATTAAACACAATGCATGGCGGTTTATTAAAAACAAGACAAGACAATAACCATGTAACATGAAACAAATATACAATATACAACATATAAAAATCTCAAGGTAGACCAAATACCAATGAGATTAAGGAAAAACATAGCTTATAAAAAAAACTCAGCTATCTTGAAACCTTTATTTTTCTTGAATCTTAAGTTTCTAAATTTCTTTGCCATGAAGCTCATGGTTTTGTTGTCAATTCATTCAAGCTCTTCAATAGTGTAGAACTATTCTTCACCTGATTCTTTCTTGACAGAGTCTTTTTCTTCTTGTTCACGTTTTTTTCAAAGAAGAAAAGAACAAGAAGAATAGTTCTTGTTCTGGAATTGCAAGAACAATTCCAATTGCAAAGATTTTGTGCTACAAATGTTCTGGAAGAGTCAATAAAAACTTCATGTTCTTTTCCTTTGTTTCATAGTACTTTTCATGGAGTTGAAGGTCATTGAGGAGTTTGTTAAACCTTTCAAACACCTCAGTTATGCCTTCATTTAGTTTTGAGATGAAAGCTTCATACTGTGAGACAAGGAGTTGCCTCTGGTTGTCTCTCACCTCTTCAGTTCCTTCACACAGAATCTCCATAGTTTTCCATATGTGTTTTGCAGAGGTGCAGTTGACAATGTTGTTGTACATAATAATGTCTAGAGATTCTATGAGTATGAGCATTAGACTATTGTCAAGTGACACATTCTCTTTCTCTGTGTCTGTGTACTGAGATGGATCTTTGGGTATCTATGTCGGAGGTATCACTTCAGAGACACTAGTTATTTCAGGAACCAATGTTACTGGCGTAAAGGGGCCATTCTTCAAGATTTCTAGATATATGGAGTTGGCAGCCTTTATGAACATTAACATCTTTCTTTTCCATAGGTTGTAGTTTTCTCTGTCAAAAGGAGGAATCTTTATACTGCTCATCTTCTGAAAAATTATTTTGATCTTTAAACTGTATGTATGTTAACATCCTGAGCTCTGTTATCACTTGTTAGGAATTAGAGTTACAGAATTTCTACAGGGGTGAATGTATAACTTCAAATTCTTTTTAATTCTATAACTAGATGAACTGTTTGGTTGTGTTTGTAGCTTTATCAATTCACATGTGTTTACTTAATTATAAATGCGGAAATATAAAGAACACAGATAATTAACTTTCAAACTAATTGTGTATTGAATGAACTTGCTACAATCTGAAATTTAAAGTGAATTTCGGCTTCTTGTTTTAAGAAGAAAACAAGGTATGAAGACTTGATACAAAAATTCGAACACACTAACTAATGAGGCTGACAATGCTATATAGACGAAATGTCTCTTGGCACATGCACTCACTAATCAGCTTAGCTAAAACCTGAAATAAACAAAAACAACTTTACATTTGACTACTATCTATTTCTAGCTAACACATACTATGACAGTCCTTTTGCTTCCAGCCTTATCCCTTCTGTTATTTATCTTGTTCATTTTCTAAGCTTCATTGTATACTTGTCTCCATCTTTACAGGTTTGACTGATCATGTAATGACAGAGCTTCAGAATCACTTGTCTTGTTCATCTGCAAATCTCATAGAATTTAGCTTCTTGAATCAACCGAGTACTCACTTGAATTTACTTCGAGAAGTCACAGTGATTGACTTCTCGATTACATTCTTCACATGATGACTTCTCGATTATGATAGACTTCTCAATTAGAATAGACTTCTTGAATCATACTTGAAACATAGACTTCTCGATTGGTCCCACCTTTGGTACTTCTAGATTGCTCATTTGGCTAACTTCTCGTTTTATTCAACTGTACTTCTTGAATGGTTCAATCTTCACACTTCTCGAATAACTATCAATTATTTGACTTCTCGATCACTTCTCACTTCTCGATTGATTGATAAGTTACTTCAGAATTTGAGACTTATCTACCAGCTTCATACTTCTGACTTCTCTATCAGGATGACTTCTCTATTATATATTTGCCTTTGAGTATTTTTCACTGCAATTCTTATTTGATAAAGTCTTCATTGATTTGATGTCTGATTCAGACTTGAATCTTCTATCAATCTTTATTCTTGACTCACATTTACATATTGACTTCATAGTAGAAATATACTTCTATCTGCAAATACATTAAGATATTCTAAGTACACATCCTAATACAAAAACATTACATGTGTTACATCAAGACAAGTAATCATATAAAGTAGGCTTGATTTGGTTCAATAATATCCTCCAATTTGGTGTTGTTGCATGAAAAGATCATACTTTGCTTTCTTCTCTTTCTCTTCCCTTTCATCTATCTCTTTGATTGCATTGAGAATTTCCAATCTGGCCATGATCTCTTCAACTAAGATTGCATCTTTTAGCATGTCAGCAACAATCTTGAGAGTTTAAATTGGATAATCACTGACAAACTTGAATCTAATTTTTGAGACACCTCCATTTCTAAGTTTGAGCTCAACCCTGTCAGGATCTTTGAAGACTCTGCATTTCCCCAACCTTCTCAACTCTGCTTCCATTCTCTCCATCTCTTCATTTTCTTGAAGCTTCTTCCTTGTCATCTCTTTCAAATATTTGACTTTTTCAACCTTCTTTTGATACTTCCTGACCAAGTACTCAGCAACTTCAACCATTTTTAATTTTCTCACCATAATTTTCTTATCAAATAAACTGATTACCCTCTTGATATCATGAATGGTTTATTTTGAGTTGTCAAAGTAGAAGGGTCTTTATTCTCCATCAGCAGTAGTTAAAAACATTCTTTTATCTCTATATTCCACTTTACAGATTTTATTGGCTATCCATTGTTTGAGATAAATCTTGTTTGGCTCAACAATTTCTTGGATTGGCTGTACTGGAAGGCCTTTGTCAGGAACAATTATTTTTTTCCTTCACTTTGAACACCTAACTAATAAAGAACTCGTAGGCTTCTTGAACTTTGTCCTTGTAGTAGTGTTGACTTTTAGATGTTGACATGGCTTCAAATGTTTGACTTGACTTTCTTTTATCTCCCTCATTATCACTCCATGTGTTGTCACCTTGACAAGATGTCTTCTAGGTGATTTAGATTTTGGGATCATAGCAGTTTTAGAAACTATTGCAGCCACACTACCATCCTGAATTTTGGTAGGTGTGCTAGTATGAACACCAACAGCTTGCTGCTTGGATGGTTTCTTCCTTTCATACTTCTTTTCTTTGACAGAATCATCTCTCGTTTTCATGTCACCACCTTCCTTCTTATTTTCTTCTTTCTTTCCTCCCTTATCACTCCTGGACCCAGGCTTCTTGTCATTCTTTTCCTGATTCTTGTCTTCATCATCTTTCTTCTTTTTCAACTCTTGAGAAGCAAACATTGTCATTTTACTGTTCATAATTTCCTCCAATTTCTTCAGAATTATTAAGTCATCTTCTTGCTTGACTTCCTTCCTCTTAAGTAAATCAATTAAGCTAATGACCTGACTTCTATTTCCTTGATTAAGATGTTGAGGTATCATGAAATGAGCCAATTTATTTCCCTTTGACATATACATTGCTCCACCAGGACTACAGAATGCCTCAGGAAGAGCCTTAGATAGTAGGGGACCTATGATGTCTTTTTTCAATTCTTCATCTTCATGAGTTATTATCTATATTGTTTTGTGTAGACACTCTAGCTCAGTGTATGATAATTGATTAAAGACAGCAATTAACAATTTGAAGTAACCAGTTTCCAGCTGCACTACAAGCTCTTTACACATATTTTTATCTTTGATTTAATATTTAACCCCTCTAACTTGGATGATGACTTTATCAAGAAGTTTCTTGTACTCCCAATGATGTCCCTTCACCTGTGCCTTGATGGCCTTCAGGATCTGCAAGAATTATTTGCCTGCATTTGGCTTAACCTCCTCTTCCCTTAATTTTCTCATAATAGTTACCTGTCTTTCAGCTTCAATCTCATCCCTTCTTTCTTTCTCCCCCTTAGGGTTGATACCTTGGTGCCTAGGTAGGAATGAAGAGTGAGATGACTTTATTTGAGTGGGAACTTGCACTTGAGGTGCTTGACCAGGAACAGTCATTGTTGAGAGCAAAGTTTGAATTGAAGCAAGTTGAGTAGAGATTTGTTGAAGTGTAGTGCCTTGAGTTGAGCTAGAGGTTTCAAATTCTTTCTTGAGAGAAGCAAAAGTAGCCACCACTTCTGAAACTGTGGTTGAGAGATTAGATTTAGCATCTATCAATGTATCCACTTTCTCTTTGACTTTGGACAAGGTGACAATTTCATCTTTTTCTTCCTTGGCTTTAGATTAATAGAAGAGATCTACTTGTAATGGAGCCAAGTCATGTAGAGGAACATCTTCAAGCAGTCTGTCTACATGTCTGTTTTTGTATAGAACCTTTACCATGTTATTAATTTTGGTCTGATTTTTTGAACATTATCATTGCTTTCAATCATTTCCTTAAAGGTTTTCTCCATTTTCTCCATTTTATCATTCAGTTCATTGGCCTTGAATCTTGACAAAGAGGAATCAAACTTAAAGGATGCAGTTCCATAGATGCCACCAGGCTTAATCTTTTCTTCAATGGTCCTCAAAGTGCCTTCTACCTTGGTTCTATGGACATCAATCTCAGATTGGACGACCCTTGCAAGATAATGATTTGCTTGGAGTTGCACTTTGGCAGTCTCATGAATTGCATCATAGATTGCACTTGGAGTAAAGACTTTGGAACTTAAGCTTAGAGAAGTTAAGTACTTTTCTCTCATCCACTGTAGCATCACCTTCATGCTCACAGTGCTTTTGCTATCCAACCAAGCATCTACATTGGCCTCTTCATCTTCAGCCATATGAGTATTTTTATCTTAGATTTCCTCTTGGACTCTAGCATACTCTAACATTATTTCAGCATAGTCTTCATTGGGTAGATGAGATGTGAGAAGTTATTGAGAAATATGGTACAATCCATCCAACCGATCTCCATAAATTTCTCTTAATTTTTCATCTGATAGTGACCCACCATGAGATGATGGTCCTGATTCCCTGTCATGTTGTACAGGTTTCAGCCATTGTGATATAAAGTGAGAGCTAGGGCCACTTGTTACAGTGGTCCCATCAACATCCAATTTATCATTCAATTGCTCAGATGAATCCTTTGATACTGGATGGATAGGTGAATTCTCCCTAGGAGACAGTCTCTAAATGACTAGGGAGTGTCCAAGGGATGCCATTTGCATGGTGTGGAGGTCCCCTAGAT
Source organism: Oenanthe sinensis (assembly GCA_028671895.1). Lineage (NCBI taxonomy): Eukaryota > Viridiplantae > Streptophyta > Magnoliopsida > Apiales > Apiaceae > Oenanthe > Oenanthe sinensis. The sequence goes on from CM053797.1 coordinate 10,048,150, forward strand.
TTTCCAATGTCTGTGAAGACACTTGGTACTCCAATGACTCATTAATGAGACTAAAGGGAATTGTTTCCTCAGCCACAACAGAATCTGAAGTAAAAACTTCTTGAACCTCTATGGTTTTGATAGTGTCATCAGAATATGCTTCAGCATGCATTCCATCACCATCTAAATGTATGTCCTGAGTGGTGAGCAAGGTGTCATGCACCAAGTCACTTGAAATTGGTTGACCATGAGAAGTAGATTCCTGATGATCAACAACCTTTTGTGTTTGGCTAGACACAATTTGTTGAGATGAAATTTGAGTAATAGAAGAAGAAAGAGTAGATGTGAGTGTTGCCAACTCCTCCTGAGAAAATGGGTAAGTTTCAATAGAATTTCCTAAGTGCTCATGTGTCTCCATTTCAACTTCACACCTGGCATCAACAGGAGTGGGTTCTTGTGATGGTGCAGACTCTGTACAAATTGGAGTGGGTAGGCTCCTAATTTCAATTGATGCACCTTGTTGAGAAAGTGCACCTAGTAATAGGTGTAATCCCTTTGTATCCTCTACATCCTGTTGGGAAGATGTAGAGTGGTCTAAAGTGGCCTCTTTACTTTTTTCTCCTTTTTAGAGGTTCCACGAGTGACTCATCTCCAGTTGCTTCTATAACTACCTCTACCTTCTTCTTAGCAGTTGGTTTCTTCCTTTTCTTCTTTTCAACTACACCATGTTGAGAGGATGTAGAGGTTGGCTCACTAACATCTATTGTTTTCAAAGAAGGGTTACAGTTGCGTTAGAAATCATTGGGTTAGGTGCATTTGGTTCTTCTACAGCCTTAGGATCTCCTACTATTTCAAGTTAACCATATGTATGTTGCACAAGTGGGTACCCTTCAAATACACTCCTCATATGAGGTGTGATTTGAAGAGGTACATTTATTGTGGTTCTCCTATCCAATGCATCAAAAATGATTTTTGACATGGATTTGGAGTAGACGATTTTATTTTTATTCATTCCTGGAAAATCAATCAATGCAGGGTTTTTAAAGTTAAGAATTGACTGAACAAAGAGAGAAAAGAATATCTCATTACCTTTCTTTGGGATCCTGGTTGAGAGTTCCCTCAAAATAAGCTTCCCAACATTAAGCTTTCTGTTATAAGCCAATGAAAAGGCCAGTTTCAAGGCAATGGAGCTGATTTGATCAAAGTTTGTCTTCATGCAAGTGAAGACCCTTAGTACAGTGTCAAACAGAAATGACCATTATTTTCTTACATATTTCTTGTACAACTTTCCCAGCTAGATCTCCTCAGCATATCTTATGAAGTCCATAAAATCCACCAACTCATCATTTGTTGGCACTTCATCAAATTTCTCTATAGGGAGTGATAAACTGGAATTGACAACCTTTTCATCAAAGCTAATTTCCACTTCTTGAATCTTGTAGGTTACAAAAATCTTGGACCTCCCATCATTCAGAACAACTTCCTCCCAATTTACAGTGTTCCAGAACTGCTCAAGAATGTCCAGGTACAGTGGAGGGTTGGTCAACAATTCTTCCTTCAAGTAAGAATCTATTAGGAATCTGGTGAAGTATTTGTACCGAGGCTTGGCATCATCATCTCTTGAAATGGCTAGAGAGTTAGTTTCAGGGATGATGTACACCTCAGCTACAGGGTTGGAACTAGAAGAAGCCATTTAGAGTTGTGTGTAGAAAAGAGAAGTGAAGAAACAAAGATTTTAGAGAGAAGTAGGAGAGAATTCGAATGACACTGTAGAGAGAAAAAGTTTCTTTGAGTTTGCGATTAAGCGTAGAAATTAAATGTTAGATCTACTTTGTTATTTATATGACAGACAACTCGACTGGAATTGAAATCGATTTTGTATGTACGAGAACTCAGGAAGTGAATAAAGTAACTTTAGTAGAGAATTGTCATAATTTGATCGAGAATTCATATATATATATATATATATATATATATATATATATATATATATATATATATATATATATTCGAGAACTGTATCAATCGAGGACTCAATATGACTTAATGGAGAACTCTAGTATTCGAGAACTCAGATTAGTACTGAATCGAGAACTCTGGAAAACATATTTGATCGAGAATTCACTAAAGTGGACTTATTCGAGAACTCACAAATAGAGACACAGTCGAGAAGTCAGAAAAGAATGGAAACTCAATCACAAACTCCAGTTTTTAAAGGATTATTTTATTTTCACTTGGAAAATAAAATAAGAATTTATCAGATACACTTTTCAGAGATGAAATCTATTTAATTCTGAAATTAAAAATGTATTTACAAAATATTCCTGAATAATTGAATATCACACTTGTTATTTGAGGATGCACAAGTATAATAATTCTTTTCAGGCTTCTTAGAACAAATAAATAGTTCCAAGCTGCTATTTCATTTTATTTTTAAAACAAAATGTACAATAATATAACTGATGCATTTATAAGTACACACCAGTCTGTTTCAGTTAGATAAATCATGTATGGATCATGTCTATGAAACAATTGTTGCGACAGTTGGTGAGATATATATATTTAGCCAATAGTCAGAAGAATTTAGCATTCCAATAACACTAACCACCTGTTACAGGTGGCTTCATCTAGTGGTTTAGTAAATATATCAGCCAGCTGTTTTTGTGTAGGAACATAGAATAATTCAATTACTCCATTTTCTGCATGTTCCATTATGAAATGATACCTTGCATCAATGTGCTTTGTCTTTGAATGGATCACTGGATTTGCAACAATGGATATGGCACTAGTATTGTCACACATGATTGGAATTCTTTCCAACATTAGTTCATAGTCTCTTAATTGATTTCTTAACCAAAGCACTTGAGCACAACAGCTTCCTCCGGCTATGTATTCAGCCTCAGCTGTGGAAGTAGAAACTGATTGTTGTTTTTTACTAAACCAAGACATCAGCCTCTGTCCAAGAAATTGACAACTTCCTGAGGTTCTTTTTCTATCCACTTTGCATCCATTAATATCAACATCTGAGTATTCAACTAAGTTAAATCCTGTTTCTTTGGGGTATCATAAACCCATGAAAGGTGTCATTTGAGGTATCTCAAAATCCTTTTGATAGCAATGAGATGAGATTCCTTTGGATTTGCCTGAAACCTTGCACATAGATAGGTAGCAAACATAATATCAGGTTTGCTAGCTATGAGATAGAGTAGAGATCCAATCATTCCTCTGTAGGTCTTCATGTCTACACTTTTTCCTTTCTTATCTTCATCAAGTTTTGTAGCTGTAGACATTGGAGTTTTGGCAGGTGAGTAATCTTGCATGTCAAACACCTTGAGTAAGTCATTGATGTATTTAGTTTGACTTATGAAAATGCCATCTGTTCTTTGACTTATTTGAAGACCTAGAAAGAATTGAGTTCTCCCGTCATGCTCATTTTATATTCACTTTGCATTATCTTAGAGAACCTTTGACATAGTTTTTCATTTGTAGAACCAAAAATGATATCATCCACATAAATTTGAACCAATATGATATCCTCACCATGCTTCTTATAGAAAAGAGTTTTGCCAATAGTTCCTCTAATGAATTGATTTTCTAGAAGAAATTTTGACAGTGTGTCATACCATGATCTAGGGGCTTGTTTGAGTCCATACAGTGCCTTGATTAGTCTGTAGACAAAATTAGGAAAATTGGAATCCTTAAAACCAGGTGGTTGATGCACATACACTTCTTCTTCTAAATTACCATTAAGAAATGCACTTTTAACATCCACATGACAGATCATGAAATTTGAGTGTGCGGCAAAGGCTAGAAAATTCTAATGGCTTCTAGTCTTACAATAGGAGAAAAAGTCTCATCATAATCAATGCCTTCTTCTTGTGTGTAGCCTTTTGCAACCAACCTTGCCTTGTTTCTTATCAGAATTCCATGTTCATCCATTTTATTCTTGTAGACCCACTTAGTGCCAATTACTGATCTATCATTTAGAGGTGACACTAATTCTCAAACATTATTTCTCTCAAATTGATCCAATTCCTTTTGCATGGAAATTATCCAGTCTGGATTCAACAAGGCTTCTTTAACTTTTTTTGGATCATTTTGAGATAAAAAGAAAGCATACAAGCATTGATTTATGGTTTCTCTCCTTGTCCTTACACCTTCATCAGGATTTCCAATAATTTGATCAGCTGTATGAGCTCTCTTCCATTTGGTTTGATGAGCTACATGTCTGTCACTTGAACTTGTTTCCTTCTGATTGAAGTTGTTTCCATTTGTTGCAGATCCTTGAGAAGCTCTCCATGAGTAGATGCTAGGGTTGTGTGGAGAATTCTCAAGCTGGATAAGACTGAAATCGTTATTTTCTCTTTCCTTAATTGTTCCATGTGAGATGTCTACATGTTAGTCTTCATGATTATTGATAACCTTTTCAGTTCTAAATGTTTCAGGCTCCATTTCATTTTCAAATCTCAATGTGTCACAGTTTTCACCTTCCAAGTTCATTGCAGGAAACTTGAAGTCATCAAATATTACATTTGTACTTTGTATCACTTTCTGCTGATCAATCACATATATTCTATAGATAACTTTTTCTAAGGAATATCCCATAAAAATTCCTTCATATGCCTTGGCTTCAAACTTCCCAAGGTTGTCAACATCATCCTTGAGAACAAAACATTTTGTTCCAAACACATGCATGTACTTCACAGATGGTCTTCTTTTTGTGATGATGTGGTAATGAGTCTTTCCAACTGGTTTTGTGACGAGTGTCCTGTTTTGAGTGTAACATGCAGTCCTGACAGCTTCAGCCCAAAAACTGGTCGGAAGATTTGCTTCTACTAATATGGTCCTTGCAGCTCCAATAAGAGTCATGTTCTTTCTTTCAACAACTCCATTTTGATGTGGAGTCCTTGGAGCTGAGAAATGGTGAGTGATCCCATTTTCTTTATAGAATTCACTTAGTATAGCATTTTTGAATTATGTTCCATTATCATTTCTTATGGCTACAATAAGTGTAGGACCCTTGTCCAATCTTCTCATATTTTCACTAATTAACTCAGGAGCTTCATCTTTTGAATGCAAGAATTCAACCCAAGTATATTTAGAGAAGTCATCAATCATAACAAGTGCATATCTTTTCTTGGACATGGACATGACATTTACTGGTCCGAAAAGGTCCATGTGAATCAACTGCAGTGGTTTGGCAATTGAGGTGAATTATTTATTTATGTGACTTGACCTCTTCATCTTTCCCTTTTGGCATGTCTCACACAATCCTTCTATGCAGAATTCAAGTGAGGGCAGGTCTTTCACTAATTCTCTTTTGACGAGAGATTTAATGTTCTTGAAATTTAAATGAGACAGTCTGTTGTGCCAAAACCAGCTTACATTTTCTGAGGCCTTCGTATAGAAACAACAAATTCTTTCCTTGTTTGCAGAGTCCAAATCTGCTACAAACAGGCTTCTTTTCCTTACTCTTTGTGGGGAAACTTCTTTGGTCTTTCTGTGTGATATGAGGGACAATTCTTAGTCAAACTCTACCTTCAAATCTTTGTTGCAGAATTGAGTGATGATGAGTAGATTATGCTTCAAACCACTGACCAAAGCTACATCTTCAATGAAAACATTTCCATGAATCAATTTGTCATATCCCATGGTGAAACCAATGTTGTTGTCTCCAAAGGTTACCATTGGGACAACCTCATCTTTGAACTGTGATGGCAGGGCTTTGTCACCAGTCATATGTCTTGAACATCCACCGTCCAAGATCCACATGGCTTTTTTTTTACATGTGCCCTGCAAATGCAAACAAATCAAATTTTCTTTGGTACCCAAACAAGGTTGGGTCCTTTATGCTTAGTCACATGAATGTCATTTTTCTTGTTTACATTCCTAGTCACTTTGTCATGCATACTTTCATTATTATGATTTTGATTTATAGTCTGATTTGTCCTACCATACCTAGATGCATTTCTAGGTGACAGAATGTTTTCTACTCTTGGTTGGACTAGCAAACTTAGGCCAAGCAGTTTTTTGTCTAGATTTTGACTGATACATCCTTCAACAAATTGTTTCCTTAGTCTAAAGCAAGTATTCATGACATTCAATTTACATCACATACAATCAAATTTATCATAGAATTTATGATTATCATGCATCAAGGGTTTCATATAGCCACATACAAACTTAGCATTGTTAACAACAGGTTTCTTGTACACATGTGTAAGGTGATTTGTTGATCCACAGTTTTTCCAAATCTTCCTAGGAGCATTGTGAACAGGTGCATAGTTATTGTGCTTGTTTATGCCAATTTTACTATTTTTGTTTGGCTTTTTTTTTTAACATGCATGATCTCAATTTTCTGTGTTTTGTGTTCTGTTTCACCCTGAACAGATGTGGGCTTATTTTTTATTGTTGATTTCTCTGGTTCAACATTAGGCGCATCATCTTCAGCTATTTTGGCATCCTCATCATTCAACTATTGTTTGATGACCAAACTTGTTTCATCAAACTCAATTGTTGATTTTTTAAAAATAGGAGCCTCTATCTTTTTCAAAATCTGAGGATTTCCAAAAAAAATCAATTTTTTACCCACTGTTGAAACATAATTCTTTTTCTTGAGAGTGTCATAATCAAAGCCAATCCCAATCCTAGAATTTTTCTGATGTTTTTCATGAAATTCTTGAACAACAATGGATGAATTTTGGTAAGATCTTATTTTCAATTCATTCTCATAAATTTGTTCTTTAAGAAATTTTTCAATCTACTCAAAGCAAATAACTTTGTTTTTGAGATACCCATTCTCTTGTTTCAAGATTTCCAGAGTTATCGAGGACAATTCTAAGGTTTCATTCTTAGCAGTTAGTTCATCATTAGTCTTTAGCAATCTAGCAATTTCCTCATATGCAGCAGTCATATTAGTATGAATATTAAACATCTCAATGCTCAATTCTTCAACAGTTTTATTATACTGAGAGTTTGACATGTCAAATGAGACTAATGAAGGTACCTGAGTGTTTGAGGATGATGCTCCATCATGTGAGTTAGCCATGAGAGCCAAATTTCCATATTTCTCCATCTCATCTTCATCTATGTCATCCCAACATTTTCCTTCAGCTATGTAAGCCCTTCATGTCTGTTTTTTGAGGAGAGCCTCATATTTGGCTTCCAATTCCAAGTAATCTTTGTCCTTTTTGATTGCTTTAGGTTTTCTACACTTTGTTATAAACTGTCCAAGCTCATTACAGTTATAACATCTTATTTTAGATCTATCAACAATTCCAGTTTTGATACCCTCCATTGGTGTTGCTTCTTATTGGAGCTTTTCCTTTGCTTGAAGAGTTGAAATTTGGTCTTGGTTTGAAACCTTTGTTTTTCTTGAATCTTAAGTTTCCAAATTTCTTTGCCATGAAGCCCATGGTTTTGTTGTCAATTCCTTCAAGCTCTTCAATAGTGTAGAACTTTTCTTCACCTAATTCACTCTTGACAGAGTCTTTTTCTTCTTGTTCATGTTCTTCAATTTTCCGTTTCTTTCTTGTACCAGTCTTCTCAGCTCTTGATGGTTCATTTATAACCAAGGCACTTGAAACATTGGCTATTTTTCCTCTATTTGCTAAAATGGAATTCTTTTGATAGAACTCCAATTTATATGTTTTTAAAATTTCATAGAGGGTTTCAAGTGAAATTTTTGTTAGATCTCTCCCGTCTCTAATCGCAGAGATTTTGTACTCCAAATGTTCTAGAAGAGTCAACAAAAACTTCATGTTCTTCTCTTTTGTTTCATAGTACTTTCCATGGAGTTGAAGGTCATTGAGGAGTTTGTTAAACCATTCAAATACCTCAGTTATGCCTTCATTTTGGTTTGACATGAAAGCTTCATACTGTGAGACAAGAAGTTGCCTCTGGTTGTCTCTCACCTCTTCTGTTCCTTCACACAGAATCTCTATGATTTCTCATATGTGTTTTGCAGAGGTGCAGTTGACAATGTTGTTGTACATAACAATGTCTAGAGATTCTATGAGTATGAGCATTAGACTATTTTCAAGTGACACCTTCTTTTTCTCTATGTCTGTGTACTGAGATAGATCTTTGGGTATCCATGTTACAGGTATCACTTCAGAGCCACTGTTTGTTTCAGGAACCAATGTTACTGGATACATAGAGTTGGCAGCCTTTATGAACAATAACATCTTTCATTTCCATATGTTGTAGTTTTCTCTATCAAAAGAAGGAATCTTTATATTGCTCGGCTTCTGAGAACTCATTTTGATCTTCTATATATGAAAGTGTTTGTCCTAAATCCAATCATGTATGATGAGTTAGGAAGAACTTTCTTGTATTCTTATTTGATTTCATTAATATTAATAAAAGACTTATTTGTTTTTATTACGGGCTTTATCTGTTTAAAGTGTATTAAATAAGATGTTCCACAGTTTAGAGTGAAGCTTCTAGAATTATAATGAGATTATAATAGTGAGATCTAGAAGATGATAACTCTTGACTTAAACAGTTCCTAATCATAGGATAACTAATTGGAAGTTAGTGAATCCGCAAAGATTGGTACATACTACGCTTGCTCCTTTAAGGAGGATGTCTGTTCTCATAGGCATTTGTGTGGTGACACTATAGCTAGAATGTAGGTGCTTATTAAGGAATAAGTTCACTGAACGTGACTCGATAAATTGAACAACTAATGGAGTTTACTCATGTGTCGATAGTTGTTCACTAAGCGATAGTTGTGCAAGTATCCTTAGACTTGAGATCGTTAAAGTTATCTTGTATATAATGAACTATGTTTTGGTTTAGTCCTTAGTCTCAAGGACATCCATTAGGTCTATTCCGGGCATAGGGATTTGTGCATGGAGATAGTTAACGTCGATAGAGGATCAACCCCTTCCAGTATAGGAAGAGAATATCCTATGTTATTCTCAATATGCGAGTTCTGAAATCTCTGGCCAGAGTGAATGAAATTAGAAAGGAGTTTCTAATTTGCATTAATATGAACTTTGCATTATGAATAAGAAAACATATGATTAAACTTGATAGGCTTGACACGAGTTTCATGCCTTGTATTTAATCGGGATATTATAGGGTGGAAGGAAATGATTGTACGGAAACTAGTCACTGACAGGTTCTTGGCAGTGAATTCATATTATCCGGATAGTCGCGATATGTTGAGAAGCATCACTCACGATGAAGAATAAATATAATTAATCAGTTAATTATATTTAATAAATTATTAGAATTCATATAAATAATAAATAAAAAGTTTATTATTATTTATTTCTACTACCGGCTTAATATTGAACCTACATGGTCACACCATAAAAGAATATTTTCTTTGATGAAAAGATTTAAATTATGAGAGAGAGAATTATTTTCTAAATAGTTTAGAAATAATGATTAAAATAGTTTTAATTATTATTAAAGCATTTTATAAAATATGGGGTTTAATATAATAATATATATTGATATATTATTTATGGAAAAAACCCTAGGATAGTCCTATAAATAGAAGAGATGCTTCATTCTAAAAACACTTCTAGTTTTGGAGAAAACACTAGCCTCCATCTCTCTCTCTCTCTCTTTTCTCTCTAAAATAAATTTAAGAAATTATTTGAAGATCTTCATCAAAGGAAGAATTCTTGGTGGATACAGGTACAATACTTCACACTCTGAGAAGTAGCTGTTAGGATCTCTTGTTCACACACTTGGATCGCTTTAAAGATAAGGTTTCGATTCCATCTCGGTTTTATATGATTATATGCGATCATATATATGGTTTTACGGCAAATAATTGTTATATCACGCTTCCGCACCTCCGTAAATTACCAACAATGGCATCAGAGCCAGGTTATGCATATAGAGATTCATGTAAAAGAAAATTCAGATTTTTTAGAGCATGTATGGATTTATTATGATTTTTGCAAGTTTATTTAGATTTAATTATGAATTAATTCGAAATATTTTTGCATGAGATTTTGACCACTGATCTGGATTCTACAAGTGTTGTGGATCATCTGGGTATTTTTTCATAATTTTCTGATGTATAGATTATTTGTTATGAATTTTTTAAAATTGTTTTAATTAAAATTCATGTAATAATTATGCATGTTGAAATATATGGATTAATATTTGCACTAGGACCCTTGGCTGATCTGGTTATTTTAATCCGCTGTTGGATATCAAAAATGATGTTTTATGTTTTTTTATTAATTTATTAATTAATAGTTAATTAATTTATTAATATTAAAATATAAAGATATTAATAATAGTTAATATATATATATAAACGTATATGTATAAAAGAAAAGGCAGACTTAGTAACTTGCAACAGTCCATTTTTCTTCTGTCAGCCGCTGTCACGAGCGCGTGGCGCACAGACGAGTATATGGGGTGTTGCGCATTCAAGGAATGCGCAACAGGGTCTGTTACGCATTTATGAAATGCGTTACAGACGGTAACGCATACGGCCCATGCATTACAGACGGTAACGCATACGGCCCATGCGTTACACGGGAAAATTGGCTTTAATGGCTGTAATGCGTGTGATAAATGCGTTACACCCCTCCTGTCCACATTAAATTTGATTTTTTAGGAATTCCGTAACTCCGATTTGGGCGTGCAATATACCATTGGATTCGTTTTTCGAGACGGATTTAATGGAGTGGTCAAAAAAATTTAATATAAAAGTTTTGAACTGTCCATATTCCTAAAAGTGTTTTTAAAGCATGTATTAATTGTTTTAATTGTTTTTTTAATACTATAATAAATCCATACATCATTATATCATTGTATGACATAATATTTCTTGCATGCTTACTTGTTTATTTAATTTTATATATGAGATGTATGCCTAGATTTACCATGCGATGATAGATTTAGGTGAACATAAATCAACACAAGGCGTGCTCTAGAAAATCTAGAATATGAATCGTTTCTTGCCTTAACAATAATATTATATATATACAATCATGAGATTCTTGTGTTTGCGAAACACGTAATTAAATATGAATTTTCAATATTGAGAGAAAGGATGATTCTGTCTAAAAAAGGGGTATTAAGTGACGCCTCTTGACAATGCTCCCCCCGATCTGGGAATCATCCGATTATCGATTATTGATTTGAAATATTTAATTTAAAAGGAAGAATCTCTTTATAATATGATTATGATTGTTAAATAATATTGTTTAATTAATAATAGTTGATAATTATTTATTTATAAAATAAATAATCAGTTAACAAATTTTATTAATTGATTAAATAAGATTTATTCCATTATAAAATAGTTAAGATGTGATCTTAATATTATTAATTATTGATTTAACTTAAGAAATTAAATTAAGGGAGATATTTATTTTCTAAAAGGTTTAGAAATAGTATTAATAATTAAAAGAGTTTTGATTATTAATTAATTATTTGGTTAGTAATTATAATACTTTATAGAAAACATTTAGTTGAAATTTTTGTCTATAAAATATGTATAATTATAAACCTTATAATAAAATCCCTCTTAATTAAAAAATAATATCAAGTAGTAATTGGCTAATGACACAACGGGATTGTGTCGGTCATAGCCTTCCAACATGATAGAAAGTAGTTCTTATTTTTGAATCATTATCGTTTCGTGCTACAGCCGAGGGCTTTGATTTCGAAATAAGAAATACTTGCCTATTACATAGAGATGTATACAATGAATTAGAATCTAATAGTCGTTACGTGCCACAGCCGTGGGCAGTTGGAGACTGATTCAATTGTATGAAATGTTGGGTTAGACTTGACTTAGAATATTGAGTTTGTCGTGCCACAGCCGTGACTCAATTATTCAAGAGGCTAAAGTTTTAATTAGGGAATGACATGAGATGTAATTGACAAGAGTTGTCTGCCTACTGAACATCATATGGCGTTTCGTGCTACAGCCGAGGTTGTGTGATGGAATGTAGGATCCCTATTCCTACTAGCATTATGAATGCTTAATTTTTCACTTAGAGGGTTTTATAAATTAGATAAACTAGTGGGAGCCACTTATGAATAAAGACCCGATTCATATAGTGTTTTAATAATGAAGTTGATTATTTGCTAAGTGTTGTTATGTGTATGTCATTTACAGATTTTAGATATACATCATGTCTTCTGCACTATCACTACGAAGCATACTAGATGCTCACAAGTTGACTGGTCCAAACTTTGCTGATTGGCTTCGAAACCTGAGAATTGTTCTTAGGGCTGAGAAGTTGGACTATGTGCTGAACTCACCAGTACCCAATGCTCCTGCTGAAGATGCTCATGATGATGAGCATGTAACTTACAGGAAGTGGATGGATGAAGCGAATGTTGCTCAGTGCATCATGCTGGCATCTATGAACTCTGAGCTGCAAAAACAGCATGAGAACATGGATGCTCATGCCATTCTGGTACACCTACAAGAGTTGTATGATGTACAAAGCAGGACTGCTCGATATGAGATATCGAGGGAGCTATTCCGTTGTAGAATGGCGGAGGGATCATATGTGAATGATCATGTGCTTAAGATAATCAATCTGATTGAGCGTCTTGGGCAACTTGGTTTTGTCATGGATGGGGAGTTGAGCCAAGACTTGGTCTTGCAATCTTTATTCTTGACTCACATTTACATATTGACTTCACAGTAGAAACATACTTCTATCTGCAAATAAATTAAGACATTCTAAGTACACTTCCTAATATAGAAACATTACATGTGTTACATCAAAACAAGTAATCATATAGAGTAGGCTTGATTTGGTCCAACAAATATAAAATTTATTTTAAATTTGGATGTCAAAATTCGACAATTTTAAATATTTAAATTTTATTTAATCGATCATATAATATATATGACGACAACATATAATATGAACAATTTTATTTTCAAATCATATTTTTGTTATATCAACTTTATATTTTGATCCAATTAATTTATATAAAATATTTGATCTTATATTTTATATCACAATTTAATCTGGTTATATATTTAATCTAGTTATATTTTCGAGGAATGCAAAGAATTATTAGAAGAGCTAAAGGAAAAAGATGTTCTTCTTAGGTTTGTAAAACGATCAACGAACAATGTATCTCACTACTTAGCGAGATATAGAAAATCTATAGCTAATCGTAAATGGAGGATGAGGATATACATCCGGAACTCCAACTTGTTATAAAGAAAGACCTTATGAATTAATCAAAATTTTCTTTGTGGGAAAAAAATTCAATAATTTAGTATATCTAAATATTAAATATGACATTATTTTTTTATTAATTATTTTAAAAATGTACTTTTTATCTAATTATATATTTTAATTGACGAATAGTATATCTGATTAACCGATCATAGATTATTGGCTCGACTTTGTACATAAACAACTTTTTAATATTTAAAATATTTTTTTTATAATATATAACGTAGTTATATATTCTGCATGATCCTCAATTTGAAACTGAATCCATTTTTTAACTCAACTATGGTCTTAACATTGAATTTAATAAATCAATATATATATACACACACACATACATACTACATGAAATTATATTATTATAATTTATGATCTCTAATCTAGTTATTTTTACCATCTCAAAATTAGATCAATTAATCATTATATATTCTGCAATTTATAAAGTTTTAAGACCCATTTATATTTTATAAATTAAAACTCAATATTTCTTTGATATACAATTTAAACCTATATCTTAAAATTAAAAATTTTAACTTGTGAGAACTATTGAATATAATAGACCAATTATAATATATTATATAGTGATATATTATTTATTATTCTATTATCCAACAACTTTATATATATTCTATAATATCATATTTTTAAGGCTTAAATGTAATTTAAACCTTGTGTTATTAACAATATACAATTCAAACCCTCTTTTAATATATTTAGTAAATTTAACCCTATATTTTTTAACTATTTATGATTCAAACCTTTTTTAAAATAATTAGTAAATTTAACCCTATGTTTTTTAACTATGTACAATTGAAACCTTTTTTAAAATAAATAGTAAATTTAACCCTACGTTTTAAAACATTTTGTAAATTTAACCTTGATTTTTTAATTTCGGAATAAAATAAATTTTACGACAAAATTTTGAATAAATATTCGTCAAATGCACTATTGTCAATTTTTTTGTATAGATATTATCTAAGCATAATAGATATTTGCAATTATTAGGGTTTTTGCTTATAAAATGGGTATTTAGATGTTCTTTTCTATATTAATATATCTATATCTATAATATATTATATATGTTCAATAAAATTTAATATGTGTTTATATTATTCCATCTTGCCATCACACTTCCCGCTCAATATATTCATGAATGTTCATCACCGAATTTAATTTATTTTCAAAAATACTCTTCGATGAATATATTCTCGAAAATACTTTTGCGATATAAAATTTATTTTATTCCGAAATTAAAAAATTAAGGTTAAATTTATCAAATATTTTATAACGTAGGGTTAAATTTCTATTTATTCTTAAAAAGATTTCAATTGTACATAGTTAAAAAACATAGGGTTAAATTTACTAATTATTTTAAAATTTTAGTAATTATTTTAAAAAAGGTTTCAATTGTACATAGTTAAAAAACGTAGGGTTAAATTTACTAAATATATTAAAAGAGGGTTTGAATTGTATATTGTTAATAGCATAGGGTTTAAATTATAAATAAGCCTATTTTTAATATACTATTTTTACGCAATTCCACATCTTATATGGTTCAATACCTAAGTCAAATTCTTAAAAAATCTAGAGTTCCACATCTCACCGATATACAAAGCGTTCTTAGGTATTTCAAAACTACTACATTTCAAGGCCTCTACTATAATGCATCTTTCAATCTTCATCTTAAAGATTTCTGCTATAGTGATTGGTGTTCTTGTTCTTATTCATATAAAAGTGTTAGTGGCATATTTTCCTTTTACTTGGCATTTCTTAAATCATTTGGTCTTATGAACAAATTGTTTCTCGTTCTACAGCTGAAGCAGAGTAAAGGGATTTAGCTAATACAGCCTGTAATCCTTTATGGTTTCATTTACTTTTATATAAACTACAAGTTCCACAATCACGATTCATTGTGACAACCAAGATGTACTCGACATTGCTGCAGATCTCGTACTCTTTAGTTAGATGATGTCTTCATCGAAGGCACGGTTCCATTCTACAACTTTAATATATTTCGAAATAATCCTCTGAAACTATCATTATATCTAGTATTTCTAAAATTTGACTCATTTAAAACTTAGTTAGATTGTCATTTTTTAAGATAATAATTAGATGTATTCATATGAAAATTTAATCAACTAACATTTTTTAATATGTTTACTTTTTTCAAAATAAACATGTAAATAGGCTATGAGAGAGTCATTCTTATCTTTGTCGAGTTCTAGTTTTTGTAATTTTAATTTTTTTCTTAACAATTTGGTAGCATTGTAAATTGATTTTATAAACCAAATCTTCATATATTCGATAAAGTTTTATTTACATCAGTTGAGTTTTTATTTCTTCCATATTTATAGCGTTAAACATGAATTGTTGTAAAAAAATGCATTTTATTATATTTTATATATTTTTTATGTTTTTAACACTATTCATTAATGTTTCTAAATAATATATATGTGATTCAGTTATATGCTATGTATAATCCTGTATTTTCAATATAATTTTTTTACATTACTTTATAAGTAATTCAATAATTATATTATATAATTCTATTTTGAATATTTCATTTTTTTAATTGATTCTAATTATATTTTACATGCAACCTAAGATATGATTATTAATAAAATATCTCATGATTTAGTCATTTCATATCATGAATAAATTATCTTATGATTAAAATAATTACCATTTATCAAAATATGTAATAACTTCTATTTAAAGGACACGTTTAACACGCACACATATTATGAGGATGGTATAAAACATATGTGATAATGTTGTATAGTGGCAAAAATATGTGTGAGTTGGTAGATAGACACATGTTCAATTCTTTTCTATAACATTTTTTACAATAAATAATAAAAAGGGCAAATTAGTCATTTGAAATCATGAATAAAATGTCTCATTAAAATGTATCACCGCAAACCCTTGTTGTGCCATTATATATAAAAGAGATCTATTCAGTGAGTTTACAATAGTCATTTCAGTAGCTAATTTTTAGCAATGTTTTAATTTGTTACCAATATTTTAGTTTTTGAATACTTATTAGTAAGATATGTTTTATTAGTTTAATTATAGCATCTTAAAATGTTTTGTGGATAATAAGTATTCAATAAATGTCTAATTTTTCTTATTTTACTTGTTTTAGCTATATTTTATTCTAATTAATTATATTTATGTTGGTTGATAAATCTTTTCTATATAAATTTACCAAAAATATGTATATTATTATATGTTTTTTGTAGGTATCTAACCAAAGGGATCCTCTTTGGTTAGAGTTTTTTTTTAATATTTATTTTTTTATTTATCAATAATATTGTATTATATATTTTAGTATTTTATGTTTTTGTCTTTTTTTCTCTTCAGATGTGATATTAATTATTTTTTAATTTTGTTATAGGTGTTCTGTTTTTAGACATTAAAGTTTTATTGTCTAAATTTCCAGAGACATCTCTGCATGTCCTTTGGTTAGATAATAAATTTTCTTGAATGAAAGAACTTCATTTTTATGGGATTATATTTTGGTACAACTCATTGACGTAAAAGTTATTACTGACTAAAAAACGAACATGTACATGTTATCAAAAAAAAACTAAGCATGCAAACTAGGGCTAGAAGAAAGAAATAAATAATATCTAGGGAAAAAAAGAGACAATTACCATATGGAAGGGGTGGAACAAATATTAGAAATGCCTATAAATAGAGAATATATTCTAATGGAAAAAGCACACAAAAATAGACATGACATATATCATAATATATGCATGTGGGCAACTAAAACATAAACAAGTAACATTAAAAAAATTGAAAATCAAGTTGTAACATAGATATATATATAGATACGAGTGGATGAAACATATAGGGCCCAGCGAGAGGGGAACAAAATGGAAGGGACTGTAGTCTGCAAATCAGTTAGCTCTGATACCACTGTAGCATTTTATATAGTATATAAATATTACTATTATGTATAAACTATTACCACTAAAGAAAATAAATGGAGAGGAAGGGTTCCCGAAATATTCTAAACAAGTTCTTGTATTTTTGTGTGCTTATATTTCATTAGAATATATTTTCTATTTATAGGTATTTCTAATATTTCCTCCACCCCTTCCATATGGTAACAGCCCATTAATGATATCCATTTAATAATTACAGAATATGTAACTCCCATTATATTATTTACACAATCAATACTGATTTATAACTCATATATATTTATTACTCATTCCATACGTGTATATATATATATATATATATATATATATATATATATATATATATATGCAGGTGCTCAAATGAGAACTCACTTTAAAATTAGAACTTAGATTCAATCACTGTCGTCCATTTACTAACACTTTCATTTAATCCTCATCGTTATTTTATAACTTCTGTATTTGACATATATATTGTTTAATTAATTAAATTTCTCTTTCATCGTGGGCGGTCTCTCTCATCGTGATTGCTTTCTCTCATATCTCTCCATCTCTCTGTATCTCTCATCGTCCTCCATCTCTCTATATCTTTTGTACGTCATCTGATCTATCTCTCTATTTCGCTTTAGTAACGTGATATTGCTTAGATCATTGATATATATTTGCTTCAATCAGGACTGTTTTTAGCTTTAATTAAAGCTAGATTTAGATTTTTATAGTTGGATGTTCATTGTTAGCTGTTGCTCTTACTAATTTCACTATGATTACGGACGATTTGTTGAGAATTAGTTGTAATCAAGATAATTTGTTCTTTAAGTTTTTATGATTTTGCGTATGGTTGTTAGATATATTGATTTATTATAATGAAAAAAGCTACGTTTTTTTGACACAACGATTTTTACGTTGTTTTAATTTCGATTCTGTATCTGATTTCAATTAAATCAGTAATTTGAATCACCAGTTTTTTATTAGTGATCCGAGTTTTGTCATTTACAAATTGGTCTAATATGCATTCATATGTCAGACTTGTTATATTCGTACTTGCGGCCAAAAAATTTCAGTTTGGATCTTCTCTGGTATAAGATGCACAAGATGCAGTTCTAGTTTAATAGTGCTAGAAAATGGAGATAATATGGCCTTTGTTAGAAGTTCTGTAGCTAATTTTTACAGTGCCATAGATCTGGTTTTCGGGCTCTGCAATTCTGGTGGGTCTGTAGCTTTGTCACAGACTTGTAAAATTTATTTCTGGGTCCAGATTTGTAAAGAGAGATGCAATAGATTTGCATATGGGTATTAGAGTATGAAAAAATGGAGAATAAGTTTGAAGAGGTATCTAGGGTTTCAACACTGCAGGGGTGGAAGAGTTTTCCTAAATCTAGCAATTTGTGGTATAGAAATTTGTAAATCTGTATGAACTGGTGCATGGAGGGTTACAATTTTTTATGCAGATGAGAGTTTGCAATAAGTATGTAGATGGGAGTTTCAATGGCTACGATCTTTGTGCATTTTTCAACTTATGCAAAGATTGAGATGAAGCAAGTAGTGCAAACAAAGTCAGTTTTCTCTAATTATCTGTTATAGTTTGCAGGTTAACCCAGACCTTGGATATATATGTTATTTATTCTCTTACCTGCTATGTTTATTCTAGATTCTCAGTTGTTTGTAGAACTCTGCAGTAGCATATAGGTCTGTTAGCATTTTTCAGAAGTCAGGGTGAAGTTTTAATCAAAGTGGCTAAGGCTGTTAGTGGGAACGGCTGGTATCTGGTTTGCAGGTGGATATCACTAGCCTGGAATTGTTTCAAGGTGGCATTTTCTGGTGATATGCAGTTGGAGTATAGTGGTGATGAAATAATGGTCACTAACAAAAAAAATTATCGAACTATTTGTTATATGTGTGCAAATTATCCCAGGCCCAGCAATTCTTTGTTATGATACTTGTCTACAGAATGGTTTGGCATATGTCTGATTTTATATGGATGTTACACCACCGTGGTTTTCTTGAAACATTGGTGGTTGTTGGCTATGTCTATACGTGCTAGAAAATCTCAGAGGCTAATTGTAATGGCATAATTGGGTCAGAATTGGCGCTAGAGATGGTTGCTGATAAAAATGTTTTGAATTTTCAAATTAGTCCAGGTGCTGCTTCAATATGGTCTGCAACTCATGTTTGCGGTCAAAAATGCAATTGAATTACTTGCAAGTGTTAGGGGTTTCAGGTCTGCCATTTTTTTTACAGATTGTGTTACATTATTGTGGTGTCTTTGCGGCTAGATTTTGCATTGGGGTGTGTGGAGATACTAAAACTGCAGTGGTGGTCTTGGGATTTTCGGTTGCTAAGAAGGCATTGGTTTTTCATTTAGTTTTTAGTAGTCGTTCTATTGTTTTTTACTTGGCTTTTCTCATGGAGCTTGTTCTATATGAATCTTGTTTTTGTCTTCTTGAGAGGAGTCCTCTCAAACTCTCTTGTTACATATATTTTTTTTAATATATTTTGACGAGGTGCTGCCCTCATTTACCCAAAAAAAAAAAGAATAAGGCTAGAGTTGATCTTGAAAAATTATCTTATGTTGAGAAAATAGTAAAACAGTTGAGTTCTGACCTTGGTGAAAACATTGGTATGACAAAGAAAGTGCATATAAAAGAAATGATAGGACCCCAACCATCTGAATAAATTACTATACATGTTCCAAATCAATGTAAAAATAAGTGATTTGGTTTAAAGAGATCCATCGATCAGCCATAAGGAGAAATGAATAAAGGAAGGACACAAGCGACCTAGAAAGTAGAAATTGTGTTATTCGGGTTTCCATGATACAAGAACATGTCCAAGCTAGTAAAAAAGAAGTTTTAGTTATGGATGCCTCTATAGTGGATTCAAATGATTGAGTATACATAAATGATTATGTGATATTTTGTAATAAATAATTTAGGAAATTTTAATTGTGGATGCGTTTATGGTTGATTTAAATGAGTAAGTAGACTAAAATGATTAGGTAATATTTTATAATAAAAATGTTTTACCTGCCTCTATGATATATGAATACATTTTGGGTATATTTATATTGAATTTTTTAGTGATTTTCTTTGATATTTTAGTGATTCTGTATATATTTTGGTAATTTATTTGATATCTTTAGTGATTCACACTTTTTTAGTGGCATATGGTGTATACATTTTTTTTAAATATTTTTTATGATTCAACCCAAAATTAAGTGATTTAGCCTAATTTTTAGTGATTCACTATATTTTTTTAGTGATTTAATATACATAGAATTTAGGATTTCGGATTTAGGGTTTTAGATTTAGGGTTTGGGATTTAGGATTTATATTTTAATTATTTTAACCCAAAATTAAGTGATTTAGCCTATCTTTTATTGATTCATTTTATTTTTTTAGTGATTTAATATACGTAGAATTTAGGGTTTGAGAGTTAGGGTTTAAGTTTTATGGTTTAGGTTTTGGGATTTAGGTTTAGGGTTGTAGGATTTTAGGTTTAGGGTTTTAGGTTTAGGGTTTAGGTTTGGGGTTTAGTATTTTATATTTTTTGCGATTCAACCCAAAATTAAATGATTTAGTCTATTTTTTAGTGATTCACTATCTTTTTTTAGTGATTTAATATAGGTAAAACTTAGGGCTTGGGAAATAGGGTTTATGTTTTATGGTTTAAATTTTGGTGTTTAGGTTTAGGGTTTTACGTTAAGGGTTTTAGGGTTTATTGTTTAGGATTTAGCGTTTTAGGTTTAGGGTTTGAGATTTAGGGTTTATATTTTAGTGATTCAACACAAAATTAAGTGATTTAGCCTATTTTTTTAGTGATCCACTATATTTTTTTAGTGATTTAATATACGCAGAACTTAGGGTTTGGGATTTAGGGTTTAAGTTTTATGGTTTAGGTTTTGGGGTTTAGGCTTAGGGTTGTAGGGTTTTAAGTTTAGGGTGTTTAGGTTTGGGGTTTAATATTTTATATTTTTGCTGATTCAACCCAAAATTAAGTGATTTAGTCTATTTTTTAGTGATTCACTATCTTTTTTTAGTGATCTAATATACGTAGAACTTAGGGTTTAGGATTTAGGGTTTATATTTTATGGTTTAGGTTAAGGGGTTTAGGTTTAGGGTTGTATTGTTTTAAATTTAGGGTTTTAGGATTTATGATTTAGGATTTAGGGTTTAGGTTTTAGGGTTTATGGTTTAGGGTTTAGGTTTGGGGTTTAATATTTTTTGTGATTCAACCCAAAATTATGTTATTTAACATATTTTTTTAGGAATTCACTATCTTTTTTTAGTTTTTACATAGAACTTAGGGTTTGGGATTTAGAGTTTAGGTTTTGGGGTTTAGGTTTAATGTTGTAGGGTTTTAGGGTTTTTTTGTCAAAATGTATTAAATAAAAAATATGTACACAAGAGTTAGATATGACTCCTCTCAAAGAGACAAAATTCTCATGGAACAAACTCCACGAGAAGGACTAAACCCAACAAAAACAAGCAAATTCAACACTAGATCGACATAAGAGAACTACTTCTAAAACAACAAATGGAAACACCATGACCAACTCAGCACTTGCTTTAAACCAACCACACCTAGCACAACAATTTTGGTACTTATATCAACAAGATCAAATTCCAAAATAACACGAGTAGCATAGGCTCATGCACTAGAAGAGACCACAATTACAACTGAACTAGCTTCATACTTCAGCTGGATACCCAACACCTGCATATATCTCACTTGCATGTCTGGCCGCAAAAAAATGATCTGCAGACCATACTTTATAGCACCTGAGCTAATTTTCATATACAACAACCATCTATCATCATAATCTCCTCATCTGAGGTAGATACTTACTATGCATCTGCATATTTTCTGCACGATTTACAGGCCCTCTACGATTCTGGCCCTATTGAAACTTTATGCAGGTCTCCATGACTGAGCACAAAGCTTCTGATTCTGCAGTCAAGGACACTGCACCCAGATTGTACACCAGAAAATTATGAATTTGCAACATAAAGCATAGCTACTCTGCATTCCCAGCAACCCACATATATTATTATCATATGAATCTAACAAATAACTAGAGAAATAAAGCTTGTTTATCAGATCATGTTCCATCTCTTTATAGACCCCACAATTTTCATCTCAAAATTCACCCACAAACAATCTCTTATAGCATCTCATCTACTATAGAAATCCCTGCAAAACCAGAGGCTGTATCTTTGAATTTTCTTGAGACCTTATATAATATCTGAACCCAGAAAAAACTCAACCTCTCTGTAAGTCTGAAAACCAATAGAGCCAAATCCAAACTCCTTCCAGCCCTCACACTGAATACTATTAGATCTGTGTCACTGCACATACTAATAAAAAAATATACAAAAAATACCAACACTACACTCGCTCAGCTAGACCTGTGATATCCCCTATTGTCTATACCAAGACCACGCCAATTATTTTCTGAATCTACACCATAGGTAGGGGAGACCTGCATTCTTATCCCCCCAAAAGAAATAACTACTGCTAAACTCTAGCAGACCTGCAAATTTGTATTGAGAATCCCAATAATGCACCTGTAAATTAACATCAAGAATCTCGACTGCTGCAATATCCCTACCACCGCAATTTTGACTCCACTTCCAATTCCGCAGATCTACTACAGGGCCCAACAGATTGAAACCATGACAGATCATGCTCTCGAATATTTTTCGCAGACACTTAACCAAGCCACCAGATTACAGCACTGGAGCACCATAAAGAAACTCTCCGTAGCCTGCGACCAATAATTGAAACATGCATAATCTGCAGATAATTTACTGTAGACATCAATCGAATCTAAAGAAGCATAGTGCCTCATATCAATTAAAACCTCCATACACCTTGTGTGTAGGACTGTGCACACATAATTCTTATGCTCAGAAATCCTAAACAAATAGCCAAAATAACAATAATAAAACAGGGTCTTCGAACTAAACACCCACTTCACAATTTTGAACTCTCAAAAATCTACTATGGGACAATACAAATTAATCTGCCATTTGTGAGTAATTTCTACTGCACAATTACAAAATATATGTTTAAATTAAGCAATATAAGAGGATTTCAAACATCAAATCAATAATTCGAGTGTAAACAAGATCATTCCAAACACCTAATATATTTTTTAATTGTGCAACAACATAGAATCATAACATGCAATCATAGATTTGTAGTAAATCAAAGATTTGTAGTCGGGAATTGCAAATATATGCATAAGCTCATTCATTCAAGTCAAAATTAGAAGATTACAAACACAAAACTAGTGATTCGAGTCTAAATTAGAGGATACAAAGATCACATCACTGTTTCCATGTTTATAATCTCATAGAAACATCGATTTGGGTCAAATTTTCAGAATAGGGAAAAATTTGAATCATACCTGCTTTATAAGAGTTGTCACGGAATTGAACAATGTAAATCAATGATTTTGTGAGTCGTTGCTTTGTCTAAGTCAGTTTTGAGTGAAGAAGGGGGAGTGAGTTTGATGAAAAGAATGAATTGAATCGGGAGTTGTTTGTGACCATTTTTCTCTATTAGTATTCCTTTTTCTAAAATTGTGATACTAATGTTGGTTGGACTAGGCTTGTTTTATTAGGCTCGATTTGCTTGATTTTTAGTTCTAATTTTAACAAGTTCTCACTAGAGGAGCTATATATATATATATATATATATATATATATATATATATATATATATATATATATATATATATATATATATATATATATATATATATATATGTAACTGCAATGTAATCAATATATATAGTATAACATATATTATTTATTTAGAAAAGTAAGTCAATTATATAACATACACTTATTTTTACGTGATCTTTCAATCTTTATGATAGGATTTAAAATTTATTTCTTAAAATGAGATTTTAAAATATTTGGATAGATTATTTTTCGACCCCATCAAATTAAATCTCTTTACTTTATATAAATATCTTTTTCAAAATTGTACCTATAAAAGTTTTTTTTTAGGTAATTTAGATATAATTTTTATAGATAATGGGGTAAACAACCAACCCATTTAAACAGGTTAATCAAAATCAAAGTAAATTTTAACAACCGAACAAACAAACAAACAAACAAACAAACAAAATAATAACTTAAGAATTAGCATTCTGGCCTTCTTTGCAAGTTTCTGGCTTTTGGGTCTGACTATTATCTTCGCCATCTCGAGCTCATGTAGCTTGAGTTCCATGTGGTGTGCTAGGTCCTGGGCAACACATCCATATGACCATCTCTCTGCAAGCAAATGTCATCATCCCTTGTGTTCTTGGCACGATCAAGTTTTTGTTCATCTTGTAAGTGCCTTGCCTGATAACCTACGAAATTAGCTCTAGAGTCAGAGCTTTAAGTATTCAAGAAAATGGATCATTGACACGGGGGCTAGTCATCAAGAGGGAATTGATCATACAGTGCTTGACAGGAACAAATCACATGTTTTGAAGAGTGACAAAAGGAGTAGAGCATGAAATCATGATATCTAACCTTGAATAAAGCCATACAATCATCTAAAATCCATACATTTTAACAAAAATATAGTTGGGTCTAGGATGCAGAGCATCAATTTCTATAAGGATATCAGTCGGGTCATTGGAGTCTTGTTGGGTAACAGCTATGTGGGTGGTTTTGGACAAGGCAACAGGAGTTCCTAAGATATTACTAACATAACAGAGGTCTTTGACATTCCAATAAAGGAAGGGGACATGTGTGAGAGTTATCCAGGTGATTACCTTATTAGTAGGGTAGGAGTCAGGGGCTTGTTCAAACCAAGGTTTCAATTTAAAAGGCAGACCATCAATCTCAAGCGGGCTAAACTTCAAAGCCCTCAACATACAACTTTCTCTTTAAAATTTAAAGAATAAGAAGCCTCCATAGTATTTCCAGACATTAACAAGACCAGCAAAACTAAACTTCTTAACCGAATCGAAATCAAAGTTAACCTCATCACATATACCAAAACGACAATTAAGCTAAACTAAAGAAGATTCATGGAAAAATTTAGTAGGGGGTTTAACATAGTAACATCCATTTGCTCTAAATAGTACATTATCTTTCAAAATGACTATATCATGTGAACTAAATAGATGGGGAAGTGAAAGAACATGTTCCTTCTCAATCTTTTTGTAACGGGACGAGGAGAAGCAGAAGCCATCTTCATGTCTGCCGAGATTGTCAGGGCTAATCGATGGTAAAGTGTTGGTCATCACTAGTGGGTTGTTAAGAGGCTGATTAGACATCTTGAGACAAGAGAGCAAGTTGAGCAATATAGACCTTGGCGGTGGCTTGCCCGCCAAGGTTTCTAAAACTAATCAAATTCTAAGACTCTCAACGTCTATATAAAGAGTCTAACTCCTCATTCTTAGAATTACGTCCTGGTTTGATTCTCAATACGCTTGAGATACGTAGGCATTTTGCTAGAACAAAGATAGTTCTGACAAGCAAGTGCAACCATTAAAATTCGAAGCTCACAAATCCTAGTATTAAATACGCATATTAATTACGACCTAGTTTTTGATCCATAACACTTCCCAAAATATTTCATCATCAGAATTTGAAGGCAGTCTAGACTCTGACTGAGTAATAGACCCTTTTTGTTCTTCAGAGTTTGACCTTATAAGAATTTTGGGAGCATCGGTTTCCTACAAAATGTTAGGTCGGGTCGATCCTTTGGTGATGGTCTGGAGCATCTTGAATCAATATTAACATATTTAATTATATTATATTATGTAGTTCTTAGATTTTGATTTGAAATTTTTAATAATGGATAACAACCTTTCTCAGTATGAATTTTTTAATATAATATTAATTATAATTATAAATAATTATATAATATTATATAATTATATCATATATATGATTGGAATAAGGGAGTTAATATGGTTTGGTCGTTAGGGGTAAGATGGTAAATGCATAAATATTATTAATAATTTAGTAATTGATTAAGGTTCGGTTTTATATGAGTACAAGAATTAATTTAATATTATTTTTAAATATTGTTTATAAATAAAATAATTAAGATATGATATAATTTTTGGAGAAACAATATTAAATTTGATATTAAAATTGAATAAATATAAATTTTTAAAAATTAAAAAAATTAATTATAAAATTATTATTAAAAAGAAAACTCATGTATTGCATGGAATATAAGCTAGTTATTATATAATTATTAAAAAACCATCTATAAATATTTGGTATTATTTAAATAAATTTATTTTATACTTATTATATATAAAATATAAATAAATATGCATTATTCTACTTGTCTTTTTTCCCATACATATTAATGTATTATTTTTTTATACTCCTTAATTTTTAGTTGCACGTTTTTATATTTAAGTTTAAATTTTATTAAATGAAATATAGATATACATTTATTGTCTGGACATACATTTTGGTATATATTTTTTTCCCGGGAGCTATCTGAGAAGAAAAGCTGCTGATATATCAAGCAATCAAGCACAATTATATATATTAATGCAATATACAAATAACTTATATAAATATATATTGCCTCTAGCTCATAATTAAGCTTGCAAGCATTTAAGCAAGCTTTAAACTAACCCTACCCTCTTAATCAATTACATTTGCATAATTATTCCTACCTTGATTAATCCCCAACGTTTCCACTAACATTGCACATTGCAACTCTACTTTGCATTTTGCAAGGCTGCATATTAATATATAAAACAAAACCAACTTAATATATGAACAAAAATAATAACAAAGAAAACTTCCTAATGAATCCCAAGTTTCTTACACCAAGAGATCTTGTCGATTCTTTGTGCAAGCTTCTTCTTCATTTTCGGGTTTGTTAGATTTTTGACGAGCAATAGATGAAGATGAAGTTTGATAATCCGGAGTGTGACGAGGAAATTCCGATAGCATTTGAACCACTTCCCTCATTGTTGGCCTTTCGACACTATTATCTTGAATGCATAGCATGGATATGAAAAATAAGTGCATTGCTTCGTCACGGGGCACGGTTGTTAACCTCGTATCGAAGATTTGATCAACATTGTCTTTGCGGAAATTTGTGGTTAATTTTACCCATTGAACAATGTCGACACCATCTCCGAATTCACCAACGGGGCGACGACCCGTAATAAGTTCGAGGAGGACGACTCCGAAGCTATAAACATCACTTTTCTCATCCACTCTTAAGGTGTATGCATACTCTGCAATGTAAAACATGTCAAACAATGAACCATTAGACTTACTTATTATAGCTTTAGCCTCTCCTTAAGCAACGAGATTATAGCTTCAAATACACATTTATTTAGGTTACAATTTATAAACTCTTGTGCTGTAATATTGGTAACTTATTATCAACTCCTTCCGTGTTATTTTATATTTAGGCTTACTTATTGTATTTCAAAGAGTTGCTTGAACCGGATTATTAATTTTACGTGGCTCTTTTATTATTTAGGGGTACTTGATATATTTGAAAAAAATAAGTTATATGAAACTTTTTTTAAAAATTGTTTTATCAGTTCAAATATAAGAATTTAATTAGTTAACAAATTCAGAATAATTTAGTAATAGAGTTATTTCTTTATTATTCTTAAGGTCTTAAATTCAGTTTTCTCGTATATTAATATTTATTTAAATGAATGAGTTGGATTAGCTTATTTTAAAATGATTATGGGTTTATTCTATAAAAAAAAATGATTATGGGTTGGTCTAAAAATCTTTAGAGGCGAATGCATGATGTGTAATTTAAGTGACAATGGGCACGTCAGTCAACTTTCACGATACCCGACACTAACTTTCGATATTTATCCCATATCAGATTCTGTCAGATCTACCCATCAGAATTTCTGGTCATAAACAATTATGTGGACCCCACTCTTCATTCTCCACAAAATTAAGGGGATCTATTTTACAGTATATAAAAATATTTTTTTATTCAATATTTTGAAAGCATTTTAAATACAAAAATATTTTAAATTCAAATTTTTATAAAAAAATAATTTAAAACATTAATTTTGTAATAATGGGTGTTTGTTTGATGGGTGTTTGTTTGACCTGTCACTTTAGCTGAAAATAGGATTATGATCTTATTCCGATCCTATCTATCAATCTATAGCCTTACTGCGTTCTCCACTTTAGATGATAGTTGATGTATAAATGGTCCACTTTCTTTTCTTATTGTACTACTTTTGTCCTAAGATATGTAGCCCCTTCTCATTTCATGTTTCCATTCATATATTTATATACAGGTAGCTAATATTCCTTAAATGAAACAATCTTGTGTATATATGTTTATACAATCCTAGGATAACAATCCGGTCAAAAAATTTTAACGTAAAAATCGTGAAAATTTTCATTAAATTTTGAAATAGTTGACTCGTGAGAATCATTTGTTTTTATTTTAATAACTAACGCCACATCTACGTCGTTTTTCTACTAACTTGATATTTTCATAATTTATTATATATACGAGAGTTAAATTATGACTCAAAAATGGACAGCCGAAAATACTTAACAAGATTATATAATATTCTAGAACTACAATATTGCTATATCCGACAAAATCTGAATCTTAAATTATTTGAGACTAAAATGCATAACTAATACGGAGTAAGAATACACTTTTCTAATATAATTGAAACTAACGATTTTTTGATAGATTTATTTTAGGAGTTTAAGTAGCATGGCTTCATCATCCTCCCAGACTATATAGTGGACAAGGGTATTCAAGTGGTGTAGGGCACTCATAAACCTTGCATGCCTAACCCGACATTATGATTGCAGGCTCTGCGGTTGAAATTAATTGCTAGATATGCCCTTTCTGTTATGAAACTAATTTTCAAGTTTTATTGTTTGCATTTTTTGTATGGTGTACATGTTAATTATGCACAATTATCAAGTCTCAAGTACCTAAAATTTATAATGCCAAATATGGGGAGAACAATTTAAAAACTTGTGAGATTTTGTATGTACCTGGAGCAATATAACCATAAGAACCAGCAATTGCAGACATGCACTGATCAGAAGCACCACCATCAATCAGATACTTTGCTAATCCAAAATCTGCGACATGAGCTTCATAGCTTGAATTCAGCAAAATATTGTTTGATTTCACGTCGCGATGTACGATTAATGGTGAGCAATCATGGTGAAGATAACACAGTCCCTTTGCAGCTTCAATGGCAACTTTGTACCTTAAATGCCAGCCCAAGATTCCACTTTTTTTCCCATGCAAAGCCTCGCCTAAGCTTCCATTCCTCAAGTACTCGTAAACAAGCAAATTCATGTCCTTGTTTGAGCAAAAAGCTAGCAATTTGACGATGTTTCTGTGTCGAATATTGCCTAATGTACGAATTTCAGCTCTAAAGCCATGATCATGGCTGTTTGTACCGAACCCAACAAGCTTTTTTACTGCAATTTCAACACCATTTGGCATTTTGCCGTGGTACACAATGCCAGCTCCTCCTCTTCCTATAACATTGCCATCTTTCATGCATTCCAGGACATCGAAAACTGTGAAATCGAGCTTTTGAAACGCTGTCATTTTCCAAGAATGAGAGCCATTTTTCTTGAATGACCTGGCCTTGAACATTGCTGCAACTGCAAAAACTAGAGAGCAGAACAGTAGGCCTAGCGCGAATATTAGCTTGAAGTTGCTATGGGATTTCCTGGGTTGACTTGTGATTTTAGTGACATTACATGGATTGTTCAATAAGGATCCACAAAGTTGAGGATTACCCGCAAACGAGGTAGCATTGAAGAAAGAAAATTGGCCTAATTCTGGTAGCTTTCCCGAGAGATCATTGAATGAAAAATCAGCTGTTGTGAGGCTTTTCATGGAGCCAATAGATTTAGGAATGGAGTCACTCAACTGATTTTTTGATAAATTCAAGTAGTTGAGGATTCGAATATTGGAAACTTGAGGGGGAATGGGACCAGAAAGGTTGTTTTGGCTCAAGTCTAGGTAAGTTAAGTGAATACAATTTCCAATTTCTGGAGGGATTTCAAAAGAAAGAGAATTTAACTTGAGGTCAAGCTTGGATAACTGTTGGAGTTCACCAAATGAGGAAGGAATTGGACCGGTGAATTTGTTTTCATCAAGTTGAAGTATTCGGAGGGATGAAAAGTTTGAAAAAGAAGCTGGTAAGGAACCTGAAAGTTGGTTGTTTGACAGATTCAGCTGTTCCATTTTTGATGAACTCTTCGAAGAGTTTTCATTTTCGTATAACGTTCCAGACAAGTAATTGTTTTGCAACTCAACTAGGTTCAGCTGAGGCAAGTAAATGAACCCCTTTGGAATGCTACCATTTAAGTAATTATCTCCCAGTCTCACCCTTACCAGGGTTGAACATGTCCCCAAGTCCTCTGGTATTGATCCGAAGAGAAAATTTCGAAGCAAAATCAAGACTGTGAGCTGATTTGAAGCACACAATTCTGGTGGAATTGTACCGGTGAGTTTGTTTGTAGATAAATCAATACCTTTTAGCTTCCTGTTCTGGCCTAGATTCTGTGGTATTATGCCTGTGAAGTTGTTCATCCATAGCCCAAGAACCTCCAAATTTGAGTAGTCTGCGATAAAATCTGGAATTGACCCATGTAATCTGTTCATGAAAAGATTCAAAAGTTTGAGCTTCTGAAGGCGAATGAGTTCGTATGGAATTTGGCCAGATAATACATTGGCTGAAAGATCAAGATTAACCAAGTTTGTTAAATTTCCAAGTTGTTTTGGAATTGGACCAGACAGTGCATTGATGTGCAAAAATAAAGTGTCAAGCAACTTCAAGTTCCCCAACTGAGGAATAGGACCATCCAATGCACAAGAAGAAATATCCATGTGGACTAGATTAACCAAGTTGCCGAACACCTTTGGAATCCCACCTTCAAACTCATTGTAATATCCAAGGTATATTTCTTTTAAGTTGGTTAAATTTCCCAACTCATTTGGAATTTTACCACGGAGATCATTGCCTGCAAGAGATAAGTACTCCAACCCAATCAAACTTCCATAACTTCCCGGGATTTTTCCGAAGAAATAGTTTCCTCCCAAGTCCAAGTACTTAAGTTTCTTAAGACTTGAAATCTCAGGAGGCAGTGAAGAAGTAAAATTATTGTTATAAACATCAAGAACTTCCAAGTTTGCTAGGCTTGAGTAGTCCCAATCCAAGCTCCCACTAAACATATTATTCGATATTCTTAAAACACGAAGGCTACTCAAATTCGATATCCTGATTTCTCCAGTGAAGTTGTTTCCATCAAGTGAGAGTTCAGTTAGCATGTCAAGACTTGAAACAACAGGAGAAACAGAGCCACTAAGACTCATATTCGACAATTCGAGGGAAATGACTCTTCCTTGGGAGCATTTGATCCCAATCCATGAACAAAATGAGCTTGGTTTTGAAGAATCCCATGTACTCAAAACTGGAGAAGTGAACTCAAAACCTTGTTTGAGAGTGATTAAAGCATGAAAGTCATTGTTAACAGAGAATGAAACAGAGGTACTTACAAAAAATAAGAGTGTTAATACAAAAAAAGGTACCATTTTTAGCTGAAAATACTTCATGGAAATTAAGTTTGGATGGACTTTGAGAAGAAACAAAGAGATGCAAGTGTTTGGATGGTAATGGGGTTTCTACAAAAGGAACAAAAAGTTGAAAAAATTTGAGAAACTTCAAGTTTGTAGAGGGTTAAAGAATCAAACATCTTCAAGAACAAAAGAAGTCTTCAAGTTCAAGAAAGAAGCTAGGCCTCTCCTTTTAATCTTCTTTGCTGTGCTTTTCTTTTATAGACACCTAGTTCAAGAAATAAGAATGCATTTTTTTAAGTTACATATGTACGAGATAAATTCGAGTTAAATTTGTTAAGTTATATATGTACGAGCTAAATTTGTTAGGGTTCTTTTATATTTTATTTTTCTTCTTTCCTAGTCATGCATTGAAGAAGAGAAGATGATTTAAATATAATTGTCTAAAATTCATATGTATAATATCTGTCAAGAAAACAAGAAAAGGAAGAAAAAATAAAGTGAAAGGCAAAGTGTGGGAAAAATAGAAGAAACAGCCGTTGATGAAAAAAAAAGAAACTAAAGCTCAGATGAGAGGAAAAATAAAAGTAAAGATCTCTCTCTCTGTCTCTCTCTCTCTTTATTCATATGTCAAGAATACCCTTTATCTTTAACTAAAGTTTGCTCATTAATTTGAGTGAAAGAGGAAGGAATTCAACTTTGAGTAATGGTGAGCCAAGATTGGAGGAATGATATGTCTACATAACTGAATATATGACAATCATTTCAGGACAATTGAAATAAATAAATATATACATACAAGAGGAAAAGAAAAAAAAAAGTCTGTGAGTAAGCTACTGCTATATGTAATCAATGAATGCCAACTAGTGCAAAGTCATTTTCTGTCACTGAATCTAGATCTGATAATGACTCTGTATGGGGATCTGATGAAAAATAAAAAAACATGGCTTGTTAAAAACCAACATTAGAGGAACAATTCATTATACTGAGAATGTGAACATTACATATTGTGTACATTTTATGTGCCAAGTACAAATGTAATGCACTTCAATTAGTACTGCATACCTATTTATAATTTATGTCCAGTTATTAATAGACTAGTAGTTGTTGTTTCTAATGTATTTCACCTTTCCATCAATTATTAATAGACTAGTAGTTGTTGTTTCTAATGTCT
This sequence comes from Oenanthe sinensis, assembly GCA_028671895.1. Classification (NCBI taxonomy): domain Eukaryota; kingdom Viridiplantae; phylum Streptophyta; class Magnoliopsida; order Apiales; family Apiaceae; genus Oenanthe; species Oenanthe sinensis. Next base: position 10,080,960 of record CM053797.1, read on the forward strand.
TTTATCCATGGCAAACCACAGCATACTCTCATTCACATTCTTATTAACCGTGCACAATACCTATAGAAAATGGCGAAGTTTGGCAATGTGTCCCAAGGTATAGGATGTAAAAAGTGACAACTATTTGCAATTAAGCTTAATAAAAATTGAGATTTCTTTTAAATGTCCAATTAAAAACTATTTAGTGTGCTCGAAATCTTGAACTATGTTCGGAAGAGTACAAGAGTTACAACAGGTTATTTAGACATATATGAGCGATCCTACAAACACGATTACTCGAGTTAACTCATTTCACACCGTTGAAGTTATGTTTCATAGCAAAAGTTAAGGAAAGATGGCCGAGAAAAGCTTTCAAATGCGAGAAATTTTAGCGAAACCTTTAAAATTTAGTCATACATTGATTGCTTACACAGGTACACGCCCACATATATGAATTTTCGATGGATAATCTGTGAAACAATCTGCCAAAAACACAATTATGTAACACGAGTGATTGTGTGTGCAAGCAACCGATTAGTGTATGACAATAAACAAACTGTTAAAGAGAAGGTAAGGAACAGAGGATGTCTCGAGTCCAGTGCGAAACTGTCTCCTTAAAACTATTTCGCCTCTCACCGTATGTTTGAGTCGATAGCCTCATAGGATAAAACGAGAACACGATGATGTCACGAAGAACAGCACCTTCAGCGAGCTTGAATAGAGCAAGAAAAGACGGTTGTGTTTAGGGTTTAGGGCAGAAGATTGACTTATGAACCTAAGACCGAATAAGATGAATATATAGACTGGGAGAACTTAAGCGCTACACAATTTCCTAAATCATCACGCGTTTTTCTTAATTAATCACGCGTTAATTAACAAAGGAAATTGGTTGTCAAAATCAATTCGTAATCAATTTCGAATTAATAATAATACTTATTATTAAAACAAAATAACGAATTATTTGATCAAAGTTAATTTGACAACTTTCAACTTTGAGTTTACTGTCGAACATGACAGCAGATTTGTAATGCTGACAGCAACTTTGATTTCAGCAAATCTGGTCCGGATTTATTCGCCCTTGAGTTTATCGAACATGACAGATTTGTAATGCTGGCAGCAACTTTGATTTCAGCAAAACTGGTCCGGATTTATTCGCCCTTGAGTTTATCGAACATGACAGATTTGTAATGCTGACAGCAACTTTGATTTCAGCAAAACTAGTCCAGATTTGATTTCAGCAAAACTGGTCCGGATTTATTCGCCCTTGAGTTTATCGAACATGACAGATTTGTAATGCTGACAGCAACTTTGATTTCAGCAAAACTGGTCCGGATTTATTCGCCCTTGAGTTTATCGAACATGACAGATTTGTAATGCTGACAGCAACTTTGATTTCAGCAAAACTAGTCCAGATTTATTCACCCCAAATTTTGCTGCATAACCACAAATTTGCCCTCGAAATCCCATGATTTGCACCCCCTACGCCCAGGTGGGTGATGGAGCAATATCATACTAACACATCTTAAACACTACACAAGTGTTCTACTATATAAAGTCATGGAAAACTCTTTTCCAATTCAATGTGGGATTTAAGTTCTTATTTCTAGATTTCCACTTTCAAGGTACTAATTTTTTATAATCATATCTCATTCATTCTGATCATTTTGAATACTTAAATACGTGTTGGAAAGCTCTCTCGAAGAAGAACATACTCCAATCATAACTTGTTGCGCGCACGCACCCAAGAAGCATTCAAACTTAGGCTCAAAATGACTTGACAATTTGAGGCTTCTACCCACATTTTCCAACATAATTATATGTACAATTCAGTAAAAAAAATCTACTGGAATTTGTTGTGTAATGATTTATGCCACTAAGACACTAAGTCAATATAAATGATCAAAGGGGATAAAAATAGATAACTATAAATCATTAATGTCAAATTTTATATGGCTAATCTTTTGGTCTGAGATATCATGAAATGGGTAGTTGATTTAGTTTTCATGAGTAGTACAACTAGCTAGAGTTATAATTATTGTTCATGGGTCATCAACTCATCATAGATGCTCCACTATATGTTTAATAAATTTAATTATCTCGAATAGGTTCATGGACGACATCATGTTGTGTATCTCACCCCTCAAATTTAATAAATTTGTCAAAGAATTAGTTTGAGTTAGCACTAGGCAACCTAAAGAAACCAACCAAGATCTTATTGCCAGTCGATTACATATCAAGATTTCCTTGAAATTAGAGTTCCTTCTTTCATCTTTTTTTCCAGATTCGGGACATTGTGACGAAAACTAATATAATGCATGAGTGCTAGCCACTCTGTTACATATAACATGACCGGACGGAACCAGAATTAGGAAATAATCGAGGGTAAAACCATTTATTACTAACTTTTCGAGGTCATCCGAGAGTTGAAATATTCTTCCTATTAATTTTTAAAAACAAAATCTGATATTTATGATGTTAGAATATAATATATGATCATGGTAAGTAAATTAGTATACTAACACTTTTTAGTAAAATAATAACTTAATATGGTATGAGAGCTCTAGTCGACAGGGTCAGGTTCGATTCCCGGCTATATCCTTGTTATGGACACGAAGACAAATTATTGTCCTAAAATTGGTATCCTAACATCTTGAGAAGAACCGTAGCATAAGATTAGGGGAGATTGTAGCATAAGCTGACCCCCTTTGCCCGCATGAGTGATAGGTTTGTATAGTATACAGAAACAGATTATATAAACAAATTCTACAGAATCATAACATGACATGCACACTTGTGGTGAATTTTTACTGGATAGTACTATATATATCTTGGGTATGTAAACATGTGCCTGCAACTTACTGAGAATGTGTAAGAAGTAAGAAAGAAGATGATTATTAATATATCATTACAATGTTTTTGGTTCAATGATCAATATATAATTACATTATGGACTGTAGTATATCGATGTATAGCATGGAAGGTAGGAACCTAAGAAACTTTTTTCACTCTGTTTTTGTGCTTTATTCCTTCTCCTCCTCAGTTGCCCTACAGCTCTGCCTTCTGGGACCAATTCTCTATGCAACAGTAGTATTATCTAATGTAACATTTGGGCTTTACTTTATGATCCAGAGAGGAGATGGAATAGTCTTAAAGAGATGGCTCATCAAAAGTTGAAGGCGTCTAATACATTTGCTTTTGTTCTTCCATTTGACAAAAAAAGATAAAATTTTCATATACAATCTCTTCGCATGGAAAAGAGTGATTTGTTATACTATTAGCTTGAGGAACACCTTTTTTTCCGGAACTCCGTGTCCGTGACAAATGATTGTTATATTGCGGTGTAATAAATAGAAACCGAATATAGTTACATATATCAGGGTTATTAGGTACGGTATGATATATGTGTACCACTGAATATATTTTTTTGTTTTAAAATAATAATCATTTTTAACTTTTGACACGTATGTTATAGTGAAAAAAAATCATAATTGCATTTATTATAAATTTGTATTTCTTATACGCCTCAAAATCAAAGTAATTATTATTTTGAACGGAGGAATAACCCAGTTTTAAACTGTTTTATACCGATAACTGTTAGGGAAATGCACCACTTCTTTTTGTTAGTGCCACACGCAGTAAACCACCAAATAAAGGAGACTGAAATCTTTATACAATGCCAAATGCATGGGAAAGCGTGCTACTGTAATTGTACCAGCACTTGCTTGTTCTAGCCTCTCTGTGTACTCCTTTATGTGTGTTTGTGGTGGAGGATACTGGGTCCCACTACTCTCGTTAACTTGATCAAAAATGGAGGGAGAGACTGTATATTTTCATTTTGAAGGTTGTGTGGGGGTGGGGGGGATCTTTTGAGGTGTCCTTGTCTATACAATGGCCATGTTTTCTGACCTTGCATGTGAATGGTCACTATCCACCTCTCTTATGTAGGCATACATAGAATCACAAGATCTTAGCTGGTGTAAAGAAAAAGAAGCATGAGTTAAGGTTATTGTGGTACAACTTATAGTTATAGGGGAGATATGTTCTAGTACAATTTTGTAGATTTACAAATACTATCTGTTTAGATTTCACAAAGCAAAAAAAAGGAAGAATGTTAATTATAACCGTATTAGATACAGAGTAAACATCCAGCCAATTGGGTCAGTTGTTAAACTCAGTGTTATAATGATGAGATTATAGAGAAGAAAATCTAAGTTGAGTTCAAAGATAGTTAAAGCAATCAGCAATATATCTGTGCTCCGTACCGTAAATTGTATGTATTCGAGAACACTAAGACTATCTCCGATTTTAAATTAAGTGTATCTTTAAATTTTCTATCTTTTTTATTTCATATTACTAGCACGCGAAACACCGGCTTAGTTAAATTGTTCAATAAAAATAAAAAAATTATGTTTCATTATTTTAATAAATAAATAAAATGTTATTAGTTCCTTATTTATATTTTTAACAAAGTAATAACTCAATGAACGTTTAACATATAAAAGATAAATTTATGTGTCTGAAACAAATATGTTAATATATTATATAAATATACAGATATATAAATTATTTTTGATATCTTAAAACATTTAAAATCAGTTATAATACATGTATGGTTAATATTGATTATATATATTACGATCAATTTTATAATGATTGGTAATATTGTATATGTTGACTGTAATCTACAAATTATTAAAAACAAATTGGCAAAGTTAAAAAATAATTAAATTTTATATTAAATATGGTACTACTATATCTCATTAAAAATGCTTTTTCTATTAATAAATAGTATAAATTAGTGTATTTATATTATTTCTGTTGAATATATATACACACACATGTGTAAGTAATTAAAAATATTAAATTAATTAATATGATTCAATAATTTCAAAATAATAAATAATAAAATTTAGATGTTTTAACATATTTAATCTCACAAGATAAGCTTAAATAATTTATATTAAATTTATAAATATTTTAGTAAATAAATAGTATGAATCAGAATGATGATTAAATTCTACCTAATCTATATTTGTAAGGATAAATCTATATGATTTTGTTAAGGGATTCATTTATTAATGGTATTAGATTTAAAAAAATAGGTTAAAATAATATCAAACTCAAGTATTTTTTTTTGTTTGAGCAGTGTTAAAATTTAAATATGAATAGAATAATAGGGTAAAATCAGAAATTATAAATAACAAAAAACATGTTAGTATCAAAAATTACTAATTTTGTATCACCGAATACAATTAAAAAGAGTTGAAATATAATAGAATTTATAAATCAGTGTAATAATTGGAATGTAATTAGTCGATTTTTGCACACACAAATTTATATAATGTAAAAATGTCCTCGAAAAATAAGCTTATATAAAAAAATTAATAGCTAAATTTTAATTTTATTAAAAAAATAGATTTAAAGAATGTTGCTATAATATAATAAATAATAAATATTGAATTTAAATAAAAATTAGAACTATAGATAAAATTAACTTATTCACAAATATAATTTATTAAAAGTTTTATTAAGTAGAGTACCCTTAAATAGAGTACTAATTTGGACACTTATATGTTTTACACTATATTTTGCATGCGGGACGTATATGATATCTTATTAGTACTCTATTTAATGTACTTCACATAACTATTGTCATTTTACTTACAAGGAGCTTGTTAACTATAACTAAAAGAGCACTGAAATTAATAATTTAATGAAAAAAGAGTTGTGTTTGTGTAGTAAATTTTAATAAATCTAAAGGGTATTGAGATAATATAAAAAAATTTAAATTAAATAAAATTTAAATAGAGATAAAACTATAGGGTGAAAATAAATAGAAAATTTAAAATAGGTAATATAATAGTAGAATGTGAATAAATAGAATTTAAAAAGAAATGGGATTAGAGGGGGAAATCAAATTTGATACATAAAAATTTAGAGAGATTGTTAACGACAGATAGTACTCAAAATAGAGTATGTGTTAATTTATGTGGTAAATTTTGAATTATTAAAAATTAAATCTAAAAAGTATTGAGATAATATAAAAAATGAAATCAGATAGAATTTAAGTAGTAATAAAACTATATGATGAAAATAAAAAAAATAGTGATATAATAGTAGAATGTGAATAAATAAAATTTAAATAGAAGAATTTAAGTAGAGATAAAACTGTATGAGAAAATAAAAAAGAAAATTTAAATAGTAATATAATAGTAGAATGTGAATAAATAGAATTTAAATAGAAGTATGATTGGAGAACGAATTTAAAAAGAGATAAAACTGTAGTGTGGAAATAAATAGAGAAATTTAAATAGAAATATAATAGTAGAATGTGAATAAATAGAAATTAAATAAAAATAGAATAGTAGGGGTGAACCCAAATTTTGGAGTACCAAATTTGGTCACGAAAGGGGGTTTTGTTTATTAATAAAGAGTATAGATAGATTATTTCTTCTCCAATCATTATTCTAAATATTACCCCATACATATCTTTAAACATTTAAAAATTAGTTATATTCTTTCTTATCATTATCAAATGAAATTTTTAATTACTATACGTTTTTCTGCGAGACCCTGTAAAGCATAATGTAACGTACAATGTAATCGAAGATCTGTAACTCAACTAAAAGTAAAGGACTGGTAAATAATATTATTGTAACTACATGAATCTATAATGAAGATCAGACAACTACATGTATCAAGATATTTGATGGAATATTGAAGATCACTGAAAGAAGTTCATTATTATGTTCAAGCGTCAGCGAAGAATATGTCATTCAGTGTTTCAGAAAGTATTAAAGATCAAGCAGTCAGTGCCAGAAGATTTCAATGAAGATCAGAAGCAATAAAGGAATACAACAATCATGTCAATTGATTTAATGGAGAATATAAAGATCAATGCAGTGTTAGTCACTTGTGAACCAGACTAGTGCACTAAGTGTCAGCACAAAAAAATTGATTAACATATTCATTATACAAGAAGAATTGACAGAAGTCAAGTATGCATGTTAGGAATCTACATGTGATTTGATGATAACATTAATCTTAGAATCATAGAAATTTTATTTGATGTAACTGATCAATTGATATGAAAGTTATAAATATCAATTGATCAGGAAACCATTTATCAGTTGAAGTGTTTATATGAATCAACTGATAATTTGGATTGTAGCATAGGTGTTCTTAGTTTATTTCAATCGATAAGGTGTAAATCAATTGATATTTTGTTCATCAATTGATGTTAGAGTCGATTGATATAGATCATCAATTGATGTGTAAATTAAACTGTTAAATTGTAATTATGTGAAGACAGGAAATTACACAAGTGAAGGATGATCAATTGATATTGAAGCATCGATGGATGAAGGATCAATCGAAGAAGCCAAGTCAAGCATTGAAGACCATCAACTGATGTGAAGACCCATCGATTGATATATCGATTGATAAAATCTATCAATCGATAAGCCATCTTTTATCAATCGATGGATAGAAAGATCAATCGAAGAAGTACATCAGTTGATGGATTAAAGGACAGATCAATTGGTATGCCTAACAGCAAATTATCAATTGAGTGTGACAACACAGAAAGAATATCTGTTAAAGATCCAGAGAACAAAAGCACTCCTATGAAAGACAGTCTAGAGTGACTGTGAAGACTCAATCAGAAGCTGTCTTTCAAACCTTTTTGTAAAATAGAAAAAGGTAAAAGGAAGGCAGGTAGAAACAATCCTAGAATAGATATTGTAAAAGTACACTTGTGATATATAAACAAGTGTAGTAGCATTTTTAGAAAACATACAAGTTAGACATTATTTTACAATCAACTGTTCAAGCTTGAGAGCACATTTGTAAGAACAGTTGATTTGTTTTCTAATCTTGTAAAAACGAAGCTAGGTTTCTTCTAACCTAGGAGCATTGAGCAAAAATACATATTGATGGAAAAACCAATCCATCAATAATTTTAAATCTCTTTGTTCAGTTTTATTTTTCAGCATTAATTTGTTTGAACTTATTCTCTTATTCTATCAAACATCAAGAACAAATATTAGAACACACAAAAAGTTTTAATAATTGTATTCAACCCCCCCTTCTACAAATATTGACATTGTTCTAAGGAATAACAATTGGTATCAGAGCAGGCTTTCAACATACAGAAAGTTTAAAGATCAAGAACAGTCAATATGGGCCAAAAAGATTCAGGTGTGAAAATTCCAGTTTTAGAGAAAGATGAATATTTTCCATGGAAGGTCAAAATGCATCTGCATCTTCTTTCTCTTGACCCTTCCTATGTTCACTGCATAGAGAAAGGTCCTCATGTTCCCATGAAGCTAGTCACAGGTGTAAACCCTGATGGAACTCCTGCACTTGACAGACATGTTCCAAAACTCATTTCTGAGTTCACAGAAGAGGATGAAAAAGAAGTACTCAAAGACAAGAAGGCTATGAACATTCTGTTTAATGGCCTAGATAAAGATATGTTTGACAATGTTATAAACTGTATTTCATCAAAAGAAGTATGGGATACACTTCAAACTCTGTGTGAAGGAACTGAACAAGTAAGGAAAAATAAGATGCAACTCTTGATTCAAAAATATGAATCATTTTATTTCAAGAGTGGAGAATCTATCAATGACACCTATAGCAGATTTCAGAAGTTGTTAAATGGACTGAAGCTATATGGTAGGGTTTATGCAACTGAGGATACAAATCTAAAATTTCTTAGATCTCTTCCAAAAGAATGGAAACCAATGACTGTTTCCATTAGACAATCTCAGGACTTCAAGGATTTTACACTAGAGAAACTTTATGGTATTCTCAAGACATATGAGTTGGAAATCCAACAAGATGAAGAGATTGAGAAGAATCAAAGAAAAGAGAAAACTGTGGCTTTGGTAGTCAAGGGAAATGAAGAGAAGAAAGAAAATGGCTATGAAGAAGAGTCTGTCGTGATGGCTGGTGATGCTGTTGAAGAATCATTCAAGAGTAAAGGAAAGAGCAAGTGTGAAGAAGATGAAACATGCTCTCAGGATGATTTGGATGAGATTGATGAGCACCTTGCATTTCTATCAAGGAAATTTTCAAAGCTAAAATTCAAGAAGAATCCATATGCTCAAAGGCCTGGATCCCAGTTTAGAAGCAACAATCAAAATAAAAATTTGGTTGATAGATCTAAATTCAAATGTTTTAACTGTGGATTGGCTGGTCATTTCTCAAATGAGTGCAGGAAGCCAAAACAAGAAAAGGCAAAGTCATATGAGGGTATTGACTATAAGAAGAAATACTTTGACCTTTTAAAACAGAAAGAAAAGGCTTTTGTCACTGAGGAGAAGGACTGGGCTGCTGAAGATAGTGATTCTGAAGAATATATCAATCTAGCATTAATGGCCAACCATGAAGATGAAGAAGCTAGTTCAGCATCTAATCAGGTACTAGCTACCAACTTTTCTGAGCTTACATCTGAGGAATGCAATAGTACTATTAATGAAATGTCTAATGAACTGTACAATTTGCATGTCACTCTAAAATCTCTAAACAAAGAAAATCTCAAGTTAAAGAACACCATTGATGCCTTAACTGAGAGGAATATTTTTCTTGAAAATGAACTTGTTTGTTTAGATAGATTTAAGCAAGAAAGAAAGGATGCTAGGAATGAACTAGTAAACAGTTTGAAAAGAGAAGAATTGTTGAAAGAACAATTGGCTGAAGAAATTGAAACCATTAGCAAATGGAATAGGTATGCTAAAACTGCCAAACAAATTATTGATGTTCAGGGTGTAGATACTCTAGGAGAACTCCCCAAATCAATAGGCAAGTCATTGGCTGATACTTTAATGGATAAAGATCAATCGACTGCTAATCCTTCATCAACTGATAAGGATTATCAATCGATTGATGCTGAATCAATCGATAAGCATCCATCGACAAGTAAATCATCAATGGCTAATAAAAAGAACAAATTTAGCACTCCTATTAAGTTTGTTAAGGAAACCAAAAATCAAGTTGAAGCTGAGGCTGAGAAAATCAACATAGATAGCTTATCCAAGAAATAACTAAAAGAAAAATTAGAAAAGATAGCACCTGTGGAAATTACTCTATCTAAGTCTGAGAAAAAGAAAAAGAATAGGAATGGTAAAGTAAGCATAAATAAGCACAATAACTACACTCCTGATATGTATGCACCTAGAAAAGTCTGTGCTAAATGTGGTAGTGTAAATCATTTGTCCATGCAATGCAAAAATGAAAAGAATTCTATATCTGCAAATGATTTAAATATACATGTCATGACTGCAAATGCCATGTTTACCAATCCTATGCTCATGAATGCCATGTCTTCTAATTTGGTTGCACCTAATGTTCATATGCCTTATGCACAAGTTCCATACATGTATAATCCCTTCTTTGCATATCCTAATATGAACATGCCTGGTATGCCATGGAACATGCCTAATGTAAATGATGAAATCCATGGAAATTCTGCCATGAGTTCTAAGGTGTCAAAGCCCCAAAAGTCAACTCCCAAAGATAAAGTGGATTTAAACCCACCAAAATAAAAGGAACCTAAGTTGACAACAGGGGCTCAGGCTGCAACTAATAAAAGAGGACCCAAGGCAACTTGGGTACCAAAAGCAACTTGATTGTTTTATGTGTGTGCAGGGAAACAGGAAGAAAAATCTCTGGTATTTGGATAGTGGATGTTCAAGGCACATGACTGGAGATTTGTCCCTGCTCACAAAGTTTGTGGAAAAGGCTGGCCCAGGAGTTACTTTTGGAGATAACAGCAAAGGTTTTACTCTGGGATATGGCTCAATTGCAAAAGAAAATGTTATCATTGAAACTGTAGCACTGGTTGATGGATTGAAGCACAATCTGCTCAGTATAAGTCAACTGTGTGATAATGGTAATGGTGTGTGGTTTACAACTGAATCATGCATCATAGCCAACAAAGAATCTGGTGAAATTCTCTTAACGGGAGAAAGAAAAGGAAATGTCTATGTGGCTGATTTTCTCTCTGTAAAAGCAAATTCAATGACATGTCTACTTAGCAAAGCCAATACAGATGAAAGTTGGATTTGGCACAAGAAACTAGCCCACTTGAATTTCAAATCCATGAATTTATTGGTTAGAAAGAATCTGGTTAGAGGCATTCCACAGATGGAATTCACCAAGGATGGACTATGTGATGCCTGTCAAAAGGGAAAACAAAGAAAAGCATCATTCAAGTCAAAGTCTGAATCATCAATTGATAAGCCTCTGGAATTACTGCACATGGACTTATTTGGACCAGTCAACATCATGTCAATTGCCAAAAAGAAATATGCCTTAGTAATTGTGGATGACTTCAAAAGATTTTCATGGGTATATTTCTTACATTCTAAGGATGAGGCAAGCAAATTAATTATCAATCATGTGAAGAATGTTGACAATGGCACTGAATGGAAGGTCAAGAAATTTAGAAGTGATAATGGTACTGAATTCAAGAATTCAACCATGAGAGAATTCTGTGAAGAAAAAGGTATCACTCATCATTTCTTTGCTCCAAGAACTCCACAGCAAAATGGAGTAGTTGAAAGGAAAAATAGGACCTTAATTGAAGCTGCTAGAACTATGTTAGAAGAAGCAAAACTACCTACATACTTCTGGGCAGAAGCAATTAATACTGCTTGTTACATTCAAAATATCTCCATGGTCAATAGATTTTAAGGCAAAACACTATATCAATTGATAAAGAAAGACAAGAAGCCAACAGTTAATTTTCTTCATGTCTTTGGCTGCAAATGCTTTGTACTGAGAAATCAAGGTGAAATTCTAGGAAAATTCGAAGCCAAAGCTGATGAAGCTATATTTGTTGGATATGGAATAACAACCAAAGCATACAGAGTCTACAATCTTAGATTACACATTGTTATGGAATCTATGCATGTAGTCTTTGATGACAAGAAAATTCAAGGGTTGTTTGATGAAGGATTTCATGATCTATTGCAGTTTGAAAATGAATCCACAAGTAATATTGAAGATAGTGATGATGATGTGGAAAACACAAGAGTTTAAGTACCTAGAATCCTCCCATCAATTGATGTCAATGCATCAACAGATAACTTATCAGTTGACAATCATCAATCGACTGATAATACATCAATTGATAATAATTCGATGGATATTAACTCTGCTCAACAATCTTCAAGAAGAGTGTCCATCTCAGGGGGAGGGTTCTCAAATGGTCAATCACATCACAATGATCATAACACTTCCAATGATCATGAAGCATCATCTTCAAGGACAAGTTTACCATCACAAAGGAAATGGACAAAAAGCCATCCATTTGAATTAATAATTGGAGATGCAAATGATGGTGTCAAAACTAGAAGTGAAACTCAAAATGAATGTTTGTATAGTAGCTTCCTGTCTCAAGAAGAACCAAAAAGGATTGAAGAAGCCTTGAATGATCCTGATTGGATACTTGCTATGCAAGAAGAGTTGAATCAGTTTGAAAGAAACAAGGTATGGAAGCTGGTGCCCAAACCAAAGAACAAGTCTATAATTGGTACAAAATGGGTGTTCAGAAACAAAATGGATGAATCTGGTACAGTGACAAGAAATAAAGCAAGATTAGTGGCAAAGGGCTATTCACAAGAAGAAGGCATAGATTTTGATGAAACCTTTGCACCAGTTGCAAGGTTGGAAGCAATCAGAATCTTCTTAGCATATGCTGCTCATGCAAATTTCAAGGTGTATCAGATGGATGTGAAAAGTGTTTTTCTCAATGGAGAACTAGAAGAAGAAGTATATGTAGAACAACCTCCTGGTTTTATTGATCCTATTCATCCTGGATTTGTATACTATCTTCTCAAGGCACTTTATGGATTAAAACAAGCACCTAGAGCCTGGTATGACACCTTGTCTAAATTCTTGATTGAGAATCACTTCACAAGAGGTACTGTTGATAAAACTCTCTTTCATAGAAATGTAAATGGCTCTATGATTCTTGTTCAAATCTATATAGATGACATTATTTTTGGCTCAACTAATGAAAAACTTTGTAAAAAGTTTGCTAAGTTGATGCAGAGTAAATATGAAATGAGCATGATGGGAGAACTTACCTACTTTCTTGGCTTGCAAATCAAACAAGTCAAAAATGGTATTTTCATAAATCAAACCAAATATATTTCTGATTTATTAAAGAGATTTAATTTAAGTGAATGTTCTTCTGCTAAAACTCCCATGGCCACTGCAACTAAACTTGAATTAAACACTAAGGAAGCAATAGTGGACATTTCAAGTTATAGAGGCATGGTTGGCTCATTACTTTATTTAATTGCAAGTAGGCCAGATATAATGTTTGCTACATGTCTTTGTGCTAGGTTTCAAGCTGATCCTAGAGAATCTCATTTGATTGCAATAAAAAGAATATTCAGATATCTCAAAGGAACTCCAAATCTTGGAATTTGGTATCCTAGAGATTCTGGATTTGATCTAATTGGCTATTCAGATGCAGATTATGCAGGTTGCAGAATTGACAGAAAAAGTACAACAGGCTCCTGTCAATTTCTAGGAAATAATCTTGTTTCATGGTTTAGCAAGAAGCAGAATTCAGTGTCTACATCTACTGCAAAGGCTGAATACATTGCAGCTGGAAGTTGCTGTGCACAAATATTATGGATGAGGAATCAACTACTTGACTATGGGTTCAACTTGAACAAGATTCCTATTTTCTGTGATAATACAAGTGCCATTACTATAACAGAATATCCTGTGCAACATTCCAGAACCAAGCACATTGATGTAAGGTATCACTTCATTAGGGAACATGTAATGAATGGTACAGTTGAATTACATTTTGTCCCTAGTGAAAGACAACTTACAGACATTTTTACCAAACCATTAGATGAATCTACCTTCAATAGATTGATCTGTGATTTAGGAATGCTTAATTATATTTAATCCTTTAAATGCCTGACAAGTTATGTAATTATATTGATTGTAGCCATTGATTATGTTAATTTATTGATTCCTCAATAATCAACTGATAAATATTTTACATATCAATGGATATTATTGGAGCTGTCGACAGATAAATATATCAATTGATGATATATTTGTTTATCGATGGATAGGGGTAACTATCGACAGATAGATATATCAATCAATGATATATTTGTCTATCGATGGATAATTGTACCTGTCGATGGATAAGAAATTTATCAATCGATGACCTGGAATTTTAATAGTCCAAGTCATCAATCGATCTGTACAAACTCTAGCCGTTGATTACTTATTTTATCAATTGATTAATACATACACTCCTGTATGTATATCAGTCGATTGCCAAAATTGGTAACTTTTACTCTTAAATACTCTTCCAACGGTCAATTTTGTTCTATTTTGAGTAAGTAATTGATTGAGAAATCAGTAAATATAAATAGTGAGATTAAAACATCTTTTAATTCTTACTTGCAATTTTTACTAACGACTTCTCTATCTCCTTCTCTTTCTCAATCTTAGATCTCTCTCTCTCTGTATCTACACTTTGCTAATAACCCTAATTTACTACTGTTTAATTGTTGTTTCTGCTTTATTACTAACAAGTTTGCCAGTTAATTCTATTATAAATCTTCAAACTCGATTATGGCATCATCAAAGAAGGTCTCTCAATCAGGATTCTACTATGAGCTCAACAACTTCGTTGCTTGCACTATGGTGGAGGAAGCCCCAACAGAATTCCATCCTCTAATGGAATTTCTAAAGAATTCAAAAATTTCAAAGGCCCTCTCAGAAGCACCAAAAATAGTGTGCAATCTAGTTGAAGAATTCTGGACAACAGCAGAAGTAGCAGATGATTTATCTTCCATCTCCTTTGATTGCAAAGGACAAAGGTATATTCTAACCACTGTGGTCTTGGGTGAGTGTTTAAATATTCCGTCAAATAATACTGCAAATGCACCCACTGACACAGATATTAGAAACATGCTTAGGGAAATCAATTACCTTACTCCTGATGCTAGTCTAGGTAGTATTGTTAGAAAGAATCTAAGAAAAGAATGGTCATATTTCTTTGATGCTTTAATAAAGTGTTTTTCTGGTAAGGTTAGTAATTTTGATGCAATAACAACAAGTATGCAACAAGTAGGGTATAGCATTTTATATGATAGATATCATAATTTAGGAAGCCTGTTACTCAATGAAATATCTGCCAAATTGGGGAATAAAATAAATAGATCTAATCATATTTATTATGCAAGATTTATTATGATTATTATTAACCACTTTGTCAAGGATATTGAGATTGACAGGAATACAGAAATTTTGGATTGCTGGACTCAAAACAAAAGGGTCTTTAAAGACTTGGTTAGGATCAATCTTCACAGCAATGTGGAATTGATCTATCCCCCTTTTGTTCAGGTATTTATCTCTACTTTAAACTCTTCTCAACCTAATTCTTCTTTGCCTTCTGTAACTATGGAGGGTGGTAGTAATGACCCCAACCCTCCTACCCAAGCCACACAACCAATCTCTAAATCCAAATCTAAGAAACCAACCTCAACAGGTTCTCAAAAACCTGCTGTTGTAAAAACCAAGAAAAGAAAATCAACTATTGTGGTAGATAGATTAGAGGATGATGTAGGTGGTGAGGGAATTGGGGAACATCAAAGAACCCAGAAGGATAAGGAGAGTGAGGGTGTGCAACCTCAACCAAGCCACTCCATAGTCTCCCAAAAGACTGTGGATGTTAACATGGAAAATACCACATCCCTATTGCCATCCTCTCAAAAGGATGGCAGTATTGAAAATAGCCCACAACCAGGGGCACAGAATCAAATTGGGGACACAAAAGCCAAAACACTAACACCATACAAAAGAAGAGAAAAGAAAGTCACCTTTGCACTTAGGGAATCACACACTGCAAAACCACAGGAAACTGTGGAGGAGCCTTCACAAAGTCTGCTTGATGCATCTCATATAAATGATGAGATGCAGCCCCATTCTCTTTCAATTCCTATCTCTTCTATTCTTCTTTCCCCATCTCAAACTTCTTCAGAAAATGTTTTGATAGATTATCGAACATTTTCAGATTCTCTTTCTTTGTTTTTCAAGGAGAAGCCAACACTCTCTCCTGAATCTTCTTCTCAGAATTTTCAGGATTCTATTTCCAATATCATCTCAAACATAACTTCACAAATTATCTCAACTGTTTCTTCTCCATCAATTGATGTTCCTTCATCAATTGATATTCAGCCATCGACTGATAAGCCATCGATCGATACTCAAGATCAATCGATGGGTATGCATCAATTGATGGATATCCCAAACACCACTTCAACTGATAATGTCAATACATCAATTGATGCTCAATCAATTGATGTTGCACAAACACTCTTAGGATTGAGTGAGTTGAGTGAGAGGCAGGATTGTAACCTGGCAAAAGGAGAGGAAGTGAGTAAAAACATTCTTATTTCTTCCAGGAATGAGAGTGAAACACTTGAGGGCCCCACCTTAGTAGGTGCACAAGAAATGAGTGAGGGAGAGGTGAGATTCCAGGATGAGATCCTGATGCAAAATAGAGAGATGAGTGAAAGTGATAAAAACATTCTACTTTTTGCACAGGAATTGGAAATTGAACTGATGGCAGAAGGAGTAAAGGAGATAGGGGGAGCAAATAATGCTGAAGCTAGTGGGAGTGGAATTGCTAAAGACTTTGAAGAGGAAATAGATGCTGGTGAATTGGATCCAAAGAATTTCATTCATCCTGATCCACAATATCAAGGGTTGGCTACTTCAAGTAACAGGAATGCAGAACAACTCTTGGGCATTGATCATACAGATCAAAGGACCAGGAATCTGAAGGAAAGCATTGCCAATACAACAGACACTTGTTATATGGCACCTGAAGAGTTAGAGAGTGATTCTGATGAAGAGCCATGGATGAGCACTATTGATGGTTCCTTAGAAGCTGCTGAGACTGAAATTCTCTCTCAATATAGAAGAACAATGGTGGAAGGAGACATTGAAGATCCTACTCAAAGGAGAATTGCTCACTATATGAGAGAATCAATGAAAATACAAAAGATGACAGTAACAGGAGTAAGGAGGGAACTGGAGAGGATTAAGGACTCTATCTCATCTAACAAGGATGCAATGGACAGGAGATTGGATGAGAAGCTACCATTCAACACCATGAATAGCATCAAAGACAAGCTTTTCAAATAATCCAAAAATTTTACATCTTTGGAGACAAGAGTAGGTTCTCTGGAAAAGAAGATGGATGATATTATCAGAGGTCAAAATCTCCATGCTTCCATTCTTCAAAAGTTTCTTGACAGACTTCCACCACCCCCTCCAATTGATGATAACAAAAAGGGGGAGAATACAAAGAAGAAGGATGATGGTGATGGTGGTGATGGTAAAGGTGGTTCTGGTATGGATAAGTCAAGTGGCATTGGTGGTTCTGCACCCAGAAGAGATAAAAGCAGAAGTAACATGGACAATCAATCTTCAAAGAAATCTAAGTCATCTAATTCTCCAAAAGATAATTTAGAACAGAAAAAGAAAGATTACAAGAAGTTTGATGATGATCTTGAAGCTAGGAGAATTTCTAAGGAGAAAGAAACTCAATCAATGATTGAGAGAGAAAAGAAGAGAATTGAAGATCTAAGCAGAAACACTGAATTAGTAACAGAGGCAGTAGAAAAAGGAGACTTGGATGAGTTCATTGCTCAAACAAGAAAAATAAATGAAGATGCACTAAAGGCTGCCAAGGAAAGCAACTCAGATGCTGAAGCCTTTTTATCAGTTGATCAAGAAGCCCTTAAAGAGAAGAAAAAGGGGAAAGCCATAATGATTGAAGAAAAGAAGAAGAGAAAAGAGCCAGTTGGCCAGAAGCTTCTTCAAGAAGCCATTTCATCAGGATTGTCAGATGCTAAAAAAAAAAGAAAAAGAAAATGAGGAAATAGCAAGGCAAATGAAAATGGAATGGGATATGGAAGATCAACTAATAGATCAACCACTGAGGAAAAAGAGAAAAGTTACTATGGCCAAGAAAAGGTCAAGTTCTACTCAAGAAATAGTGGTTCAAGAAAACCTCCAGGGTCAACAAGAAGAAATCAAGGAGGAGGTCACAATTGAAGGATATGATTTGAAGAGAATACCAGTAATCAATGAAAAAGGATTAATTGGAGTAAGGACTCACCCGGCAACCTCTAACCATGAAGAATCAATGAGGTTGGAGTATGAAAATGGAGTGAAAACAATCTATTCATTGAAGGTGATAATGAAGCAAAGCTACAATGTTTTAAAGACTATTCTTCCTCTACTCAACAGAAAGTACAAACTCAACACAACAATTGCTCAAGAGATACAACAACAAATTTCAAAGTTAAGAAGATCCAAGGCAGAAGCTGAACCTGATTCACCTCTAAAGCTATGGAAGTCACAGGTCAAAAAGGTGGTGTTGGAGCCAAAGTATGCTATGATTTTTACAGATATAGAGGGCAATACAAAGTTCTTTGATATCTGCAAATATCTGGACAAAATCACAGATGAAGAAATACATTACCTTATGAGGCAACTTGGAGAAACTGATAGGGATGAAGCAATCTTGAGAAGTTCTTTCATGAGGCAACTAAAGGAAAATTCTGAGAAAAGGAGGAAGAGGAACTAAATTAAATTATGAAGACATTGAAGCTGCTTGCAGGAGTTATCTATCAATCTGGTACTTCCAAAATAAATGTGCCAATTAAATTTCTTGATTTTATCTGAATGTAAATTTTAAGGGTTTTTGTTATCATCAAGTAGATTTATGCCTGTTAATAACACAGACACAAATAGGGGGAGATTGTTAGGAATCTACATGTGATTTGATGATAACATTAATCTTAGAATCATAGAAATTTTATTTGATGTAACTGATCAATTGATATGAAAGTTATAAATATCAATTGATCAGGAAACCATTTATCAGTTGAAGTGTTTATATGAATCAACTGATAATTTGGATTGTAGCATAGGTGTTCTTAGTTTATTTCAATCGATAAGGTATAAATCAATTGATATTTTGTTCATCAATTGATGTTAGAGTCGATTGATATGGATCATCAATTGATGTGTAAATTAAACTGTTAAATTGTAATTATGTGAAGACAGGAAATTACACAAGTGAAGGATGATCAATTGATATTGAAGCATCGATGGATGAAGGATCAATCGAAGAAGCCAAGTCAAGCATTGAAGACCATCAACTGATGTGAAGACCCATCGATTGATATATCGATTGATAAAATCTATCAATCGATAAGCCATCTTTTATCAATCGATGGATAGAAAGATCAATCGAAGAAGTACATAAGTTGAAGGATTAAAGGACAGATCAATTGGTATGCCTAACAGCAAATTATCAATTGAGTGTGACAACACAGAAAGAATATATGTTGAAGATCCAGAGAACAAAAGCACTCCTATGGAAGACAGTCTAGAGTGACTGTGAAGACTCAATCAGAAGCTGTCTTTCAAACCTTTTTGTAAAATAGAAAAAGGTAAAAGGAAGGCAGGTAGAAACAATCCTAGAATAGGTATTGTAAAAGTACACTTGTGATATATAAACAAGTGTAGTAGCATTTTTAGAAAACATACAAGTTAGACATTATTTTACAATCAACTGTTCAAGCTTGAGAGCACATTTGTAAGAACAGTTGATTTGTTTTCTAATCTTGTAAAAACGAAGCTAGGTTTCTTCTAACCTAGGAGCATTGGGCAAAAATACATATTGATGGAAAAACCAATCCATCAATAATTTTAAATCTCTTTGTTCAGTTTTATTTTTCAGCATTAATTTGTTTGAACTTATTCTCTTATTCTATCAAACATCAAGAACAAATATTAGAACACACAAAAAGTTTTAATATTTGTATTCAACCCCCCCTTCTACAAATATTGACATTGTTCTAAGGAATAACAATGCAAGCCAAAAGAATCCAAGTCAAGTAGTACATAGTAGAAGAATTCGACACATGGCTTTTAAGGATGTTAAAATATTCTAAGTCATTGCACAAGGGAAGGAATTCGACACATGTATTACTTATGTGATGGAAATTATTCTAAGGCAAATACATGTGTGTAGAATTCAACACATAGGAATTCTATGCATAGAATTCGACACTTAGAAGATGTGAGATATTCCAAGGCATATACTGACAAAGTAAAGTCGACACATGCTTTCACATGGGACAAGAAATTGACACATGAGCTCCTAGCATGAAGAGAACTTTTCTAAGTCATATACATGGAAGAGAATTCGACACATGCCTTACAAGGCACTTGAGAATTTGACACATAAACTAGATGAATGATGAAAAAGATTCTAAGGCAATGTAGAGTGCATCCAAGTCGACATATGGACTACATGGGGATATAATTCGACACATATACTTTCTAGATGATCAAAAATATTCTAAGTATTACTAAAGTATATCAAAGTCGACACATACCTCTACAAGGTGAAAAGAATTTGACACTTGAGTTCAAGGGCATTGAAATGTCTAAGGCAAGCATACAGGGAGCTAGGATTTGACACGTACACTTCTCTCAAGACTGGATTATTTTCTAAGTACTCTAACAAGGCAATACACTTCGACACATAGAGAATTATCCAAGGGTCAAATCAAGTCAACATATAGGGAAGAATTAGTCGACACAGAGAATTGTATTTCACTTTATTGTAAAGTCTACATATAAACAAAATGTATTTTCATTTTGAATGTAATCAGAACATAACACACACAAATAGATATAGCTTAGAGAGAGATAGAGAGAATACGCACTGCCATTAAATCTCGTATTTATTTCTTGTTATGAGATTCATTATAGCTCATACATCTGTGTGAGAGTGTAACACCTTGGGTTTATATAATACAAAGTATATTCCCGAAGATTGTTCTTATTGTTTAGAATCATAACTGCTTTATTTATTGCTCACCAAGAACAGATCTATAAACACGAACCAAATCGAAAAACTACTTATATCGTATTCAACCCCCTCCCCCCCATTCTATGATAGTTTGGACCTAACAGACCTAGTCTTTTAATAAAATAAAACCTGCAGCAAAAAACAAATGGCAGGATATACAATATTGCGGATGTTTTGGGATAAAAAAATTATTATTTCATATGTACAGTGTTTCCTCCATATTTAGAGTTATATAGTGAATTACTTTAAATTTGAAGATGGAGTAATGATCCGTTGGAGGAAAATTATTTTATATATGAAGCACAAAATGAAGGAATTTATGTTTCAAAGTTGTTGTTGGAGATATCCTAATAGAGTTTTAGTACATTTCTTAAAAATAACATAAAATATTGGATTCCAGTAATTTCATATAAAATATTGGATTCCAGTAATTCCATATATGCATAAATAGTTTCATTTCCAACAATGTTCCTTATACTCACTTTTTATTTGATATTTTGTTATTAAATCTTTCATTATTAAAGTCAATATATAATAAAGAGAGAAAGAAAATGTTTATAATAATTTATTATAAAATATAAGTTAGGACGAACTTAGGAGAAGAGAAAGATTCCTTAAAAATAAGGAATGAAAAGAGTATTCTAGTGATTTAAGAAATCACTAGAACATTGTTAAAGCATTTTTTTCTCAAATTCCATAATGTGTTATTCAGATGCGTCAAGTTTTTTCTCTTGATTGTGACTCATCAATTGGCATTAGAGTCAGAAACAATTTTGGATGGTAAAACTCGAATTTAAGATAATTTTGGGTTGAGTCTTGTGTAGTGCATACAAGGTGTTTGTTGAAATTCTTAAGAAAGACTGGTTATGAAACAATTTAGGGATGACTTCTACAAACAATACAATTAAAGTTAGGAAGTATGAGATAAATAAATTTAATGGTAAAAATGACTTTTCTTATTGGAGGTTGCAAATGAAAATTTTATTATTATCGCAATTCGCAAAAATTATACAAAATTTTATCGGGTAAGGTAAAGAAGAGTAAGGATATGTCGGATGAAGACTGAGAAGAATTAGATCTTAAAGTACGGGCTTCAATTATGTTATGCCTTGAGAGAGATGTTGCATTCTTGATTGATGGCAAGAAGACAGCTGCGATGATGAAGTTGTGTGGTGCGTCTGGACACTTTAGAGCAAATTGTCCTAATAAAAGGGTAGTGTGGGAGAAGAACAAGAACAAAACGAATACCGGAAAAGTACAAGAGAAACAAGATGTTGGTTATGCTTCAGAAGAAGGGGCGGTGAAGATTGTTATTCAGTTACTTATGAAAGAAGAATCACTAATATGTGGATTCTTGATTCTGGTTGCTTTTATCGTATGTGTCCGAACAGAAAGTGATTTACTACTTATAAAAGTATTGAAGGTGGAACTGTACATTGATGGGGAATAATCATTCTTGTAAAATGGTGAGATTAGGATCATGATGCATGATGAAGTCATAAGAATATTGACATATGTGAGGCATGTCCCTGAATTGAAGAAGAACTTAATTTATATTGGTGTTTTGGATTCTGGTGCGTGTAAGATTATTACATGGAATGGTGAAATGAAGGTTGTTTGTGGTTCTCTGGTAGTGATGAAAGGTATTTGTCAATGGAATCTCTATGCTCTTTTGGGTATAACGGTGACTGAAAGTGCAGACGTTGCAGCAACTAGTAGTAGTAGAGACCCATGTGAATACACTCGGTTATGGCATAAGCGTCTTGGGCATATGTCGGAAAAAGGTCTAAATGCATCTATACAATTTTGGCCTCCATTTTGTAATGTATCTTGCTAACCAT
Organism: Oenanthe sinensis; assembly: GCA_028671895.1. NCBI lineage: Eukaryota > Viridiplantae > Streptophyta > Magnoliopsida > Apiales > Apiaceae > Oenanthe > Oenanthe sinensis. The sequence continues at coordinate 10,103,733 of CM053797.1, forward strand.
CATTAACAAAGAGTAGTTTGCTTTTATTCAAGGGATGCAGATTTCTGATAACATTTGTTGGCCCAAGAACTGTTTAGGGGCTATGGTAGAACTCCTAATTTACCCAAGTGTGCTATCAAGGTGGATCTCTATAAAGCTTGTGATTCTGTGGATTGTAAATTTTTTGATTGTTGTTTTGACTCATATGGGATTCCCAGAAGTATTCATAAGCTGGATCAAGGCATGTGTTTGCACTCCTATGTACTCCATCAATCTTAATGGTACAGTTAATAGTTATTTCAAGGGCGAAATACTTTAACAATTGTGATCACATGACGACTCAATAGTTTAACAACACATATACCATTCCAAGAGGCATTCTTCCTGTCCACCTTTCTTGGAGTGCCCTTGATAACTTCATATTTGAGCATCAATCACTATACCCCTCTCCTTCAGAAGCTGACTTCTAGAATCGATTCTTGGATATGTTCTTTCGTTCCTTCATATAAATACTGCAACTCATTAGGGTATTTCTATCACCAATGGTTCTTTTTTGTCTAGACATCTTCTCATTCTTGCAAAAGTGCACAAGGTCATCCAATCCCTTCTCATCAAGTTCTTGTGGAGGGACAACTCAATTTCTACTAGTGGTGCCAAAATTAATTGGAATATGGTTTGTTTGACAAAATCAAAGGGGAGGCTGAGAATGAAAAACTTGGTGCAGTGGAATCAAGCTCAAATTTTGTCTTGTTTTTAACAAATTGTTAATTGAATCAACTCCCTCTAGGCCTCCTAGATCCATGCCTCTGTATTTAAAAAGGGATTTTCTAGAATATTTTTATTTCTCTAGACTACTCCTGGATATGGAGGAAAGTCGTGCAGCTTAAAGAGGTGGCCAGGAATTACATTTCGTACATTTTGGGGAATGACGAGTCTATTTCTTTGTGGTTTGACCCTTGGTGACACGGGGTTGGATTTTGGCTAACTCTTTCAACGATCCTATCATTTCTGAAACTTTATCTTCTCATTATGTTATTTTTAACTCTCTTCTTCTGCGGTTGGAACCCTTTGGGACTCGTGGTTTCTCTGCAGTTCATCCACAATTATCTATCCTTTTTTATTTTTATTCTTGCCCAGCATTAAAGTGATATCAAAACTTAGGTTTCGACATTAATTTCTTAATTGTTGGAAGATCTAGGTTTTGGCACACAAAAATAAAAAATATTGTTTATCGGCACTATTCATCGATACTATTCACAATATTGATCATCAGGAAAAAATAGCTTCCATGGAGAGAATAACAGAGATACTTGATGCTGTAATGGTTAACAACTGCCGTGACGTTTTATGGAGCCAAACAGTTCGAGATTACAAAATTTAGAGAATAATTTGTGTTTGCAGATGCACGACGTGCAAGCAACACTCTGAATAGTTATGGATAAACTTGGTCTCCAATATAATCCTCTACAACCTATAACGACTCCTCTCTTGTTCGACATCAATCTAATAGTGAAAGGAACATGAAACTTGAAGTTGTTAAATTTCATGTAGAAAGAGTGCAAATAATTTCAATTAACCACAATGAGGATGATGATACTTCAAAAATGAAAATTCCGGTCAAGGAATTTGACAACATCATACTGGAGCATATCGATTATATAGGCGAGAACATCATACTGGGAATTGCTAGCAAATCAAGATATCATATTTTTCCATGTTGCTTCCAAAGATCTATCTTATGGAGTTGGAATTGGATGTTTTCAAGTGCTACTACAAATCATATCTTTGTTTGTTGATTCTTAAATTCTATAAAACACGTGGTGGAGTTTTATTTCGAAGGCAAGGAGAATGATGCGGAGCAGAAAATTAAAATATTAGTCTGTATTTATTTTATGTTATTATTTAGGAATATATGTAATTGCAATTCATTATAAATATTAATTATATTTTATATTTAGTTTATTAGTAATAATTTAGAATATGGTAGAGAATAAAAAAAGGATTTATTTTCTTTATTATTAAGATTTTAATTGGTGACTAAGTTTAAGGATTTACTCTTATATAAGGATATGTAACATTTTATTATTGGAAGACTTTGATTGATTAATGAAATTGAGATTTTTCCCTCTTTTTGTTATGGATTGCGATCCATGAATATCCTTCTCTTCTGCGGTTGAGATATCCTAGGGGTAGTGGTTCTTCTACGGTTGGATCTCCTTGGACTCATGGGTTTTCTATAGTTAATCCACAATCATCTATACTTTTATTTAATTTTATTCTTGTCATGCAGTAGAGCAGTATCAAAACTCAAGTTTCAACATCAGTTTCTTAATTGTTGGAAGATCAAGGTTTTTGCACATAAAAATAAAAAATATTATTCATCGATACTATTCACAGTACTGTTCATTGGGAAAAAATAGCTTTTATGTCGAGAATAACAGAGATGCTTGATGTTATGATGGTTGATAACCGATTTGACATTTTTATGGAGCAAAACAATTTGAGATTACAAAAATTAGAGAATAAAGTTGAGGATTTGTGTTTGCAGATGCAAGATGTGCAAGCAACACACTGAATAGTTATGGATAAACTTGGTATCCAACATAATCTTCCACAACCTATAACGACTCCATCTCTGGTTTGACAGCAATCTAATGGTGAAAGGATCATGAAACTTGAAGTTGTTGAATTTCATGGGAAAATAGTGCAAAGAATATCAATTAACCACCATAAGGATGATGATGCTTCAAAAAATAAAATTTTGGGCAAGGAATCTGACAACATCATACTGTAGCATATCGATTTTATAGGTGAGGACATCATACTAGAAACTGCTAGCACATCAAGATATCATATTTTTTCCATGTTGCTTCCAAAGATCTCACTTATGGAGTTAGAATTGGATGTCTTCAAGTGCGATTACAAATCATCTCTTTGTTTGTTGATTCTTAAATTTTATAAAACTTGTGGACGATTTTTTTCGAAGGTGATGAGAATGATGTGGAACAGAAAATTAAAATATTAGTTTGTATTTATTTTATGTTATTATTCAGAAATATATGTAATTGTAATTATTTGTAAATGTTAATTATATTTTATATTTAGTTTATTATAAATAATCGAGAATTTGGTAGAAAATAAGAAAATGATTTGTTTCCTTTATTATTAAAATTTTACTTGGTGGCTAAATTTAGGGATTTACTCTTATATAAGGAGATGTAATATTTTATTATTGAAAGAATTTGAATGATTAATGAAATTGAGATTTTTCTCTCTTTTTGTTATGGATTACGATCCATGCATATCCTTCTCTTCTACGGTTGAGATATCATATGGGTAGTGGTTCTTTTATGTTTGGATCCCCTTGAAACTCTTGGATTTTCTGCGCTTAATCCATAATTATCTATCATTTTATTTGTTTTTATTCTTTGTCATTCATTAAAGTGGTTTTAAAACTTAGGTTTCGACATCAATTTCTTAATTGTTGAAAGATATAGGTTTTTGCACAAAAAATAAAAAATATTATTAATCGGCACTATTCATCGATACTATTCACACTATTATTCATTAGGAAAAAATAACTTTCATGGCGAGAATAACAGGGATGCTTGATGCTATAATGGTTAACAACCGCCTTGACGTTTTTATGGAGTAAAACGATTTGAGATTACAAAACTTTGAAGATAAAGTTGAGGATTTGTGTTTGCAAATGCAAGATGTGCAAACAACACTCTGAATAGAACATGAAACTTGAAGTTGCTGAATTTCATGGAGAAAGTGTGCAAAGAATATCAAGGAATATGACAACATCACACTAGAGCATATTGATTTTATAGGTGAGGACATCATACTCGGAACTACTAGCACATCAAAATATCATATTTTTTCCATGTTTCTTCTAAAAATCTCACTTATGGAGTTGGAATTGGATGTCTTTAAGTGCTACTACAAATCATCTATTTTTTTGTTGATTCTTAAATTTTATAAAACTCGTGGACAAGTTTTTTTCGAAGGCGAGGAGAATGATGCAGAACATAAAATTAAAATATTAGTTTATATTTATTTTATATTATTATTTAGGAATATATGTAATTGGAATTCATTATAAATGTTAAATATACATTTTATATTTATTTTATTAGGAATAATATATGTTAGAGAATAAGAAAGAGATTTTTATTATTATTATTAAGATTTTACTTGATATCTAATTTTATGGATTTACTCTTACATAAGAAGATGTAATATTTTATCATTGGAAGACTTTGATTGATTAACGAAATTGAGATTTTTCTCTCTTTTTGTTATGGGTTGCGATCCATGCATATCCTTCTCTTCTGTGGTTGAGATATCCTAGGAGTAGTGGTTCCTCTATGATTGGATCCCCTTGGAACTCGTGGGTTTTCTGTGCTTAATACATAATTATCTATCCCTTTATTTATTTTTTATTCTTTTGTAGCATTAAATTGGTATCAAAACTTAGGTTTCGACATCAGTTTCTTAATTGTTGGAAGATCTAGGCTTTTGTACACAAAAATAAAAAATATTGTTCATCGTTACTATTCAGACTACTATTCAACGGGAAAAATAGCTTTCATGGTGAGAATAACAGAGATACTTAAGCTAGGATAGTTAACAATCACCTTGACCTTTTTTTTGGAACAAAACAATTTGAGATTACAAAACTCAGAGAATAAAGTTGAGGATTTGTGTTTGCAGATGTAAGATGTGCAAGCAACACTCTAAATATGTATGAATATGTATAGATAAACTTGGTATCCAACATAATACTCCATAACCTGTAACGACTCCATCTCCGGTTCGACATCAGTCTAATGGTGAAAGGAACATGAAACTTGAAGTTGCTGAATTTCATGGAGAAAGAGCGCAAAGAATATCAATTAACCACCATAAGAAGATGATGCTTCAAAAATAAAAATTCTGGACCAGGAATCTGACAACATCACACTAGAGCATATCGAATTGATAGGCGAGGACATCATACTGGGAACTGTTAGCTCATCAATATATCATATGTTTTCCATGTTTCTTCCGAAAATTACACTTATGTAATTGGAATTGGATGTCTTCAAGTGCTATTACAAATCATCTATTTGTTTGTTGATTCTTAAATTTTATAAAACTCGTGGACGAGTTTTTTTCAAAGGTGAGGAGAATGATGCGAAACTAAAAATTAAAATATTAAGTTATATTTATTTTATGTTATTATTTAGGAATATATGTAATTGCAATTCATTATAAATATTGGTTATGTTTTATATTTAGTTCATTAGGAATAATCTAGAATATGGTAGAGAATAAGAAAAGGATTTGTTTCATTTATTATTAAGATTTTACTTGGTGACTAAATTTAGGGATTTAATATAAGGAGATATAATATTTTATTATTGGAAGAGTTTGATTGATTAATGAAATTGAAATTTCTCTCTTTTTGTTATGAGTTGTGATACATACATATCTTTCTTGTTAAGAAATCCTAGAGACAGTGGTTCTTCTGCGGTTGGGGGTTATGAGTTTTCTGCGGTTAATCGACAATTATCTCTCCATTTATTTATTTTTATTCTTGTCGTGCATCGTATTCTCCGGAGGTACCCTGATAAGGCTAATAGACATGTTTCTCTTATTGCAGCCCAGATATTTTTTATGACATTTGAAGGGAAAGAAGCATCAGGAGGCACAATGGGGGCATTTCTACTCCTGTAAAGCTTTTACATGGCATTCTCACTACTGATCTGAAGGCTAGGCTGCAGACCACTGCATGGTTCCCAAGGCTCATGCTCACAAGACCAGATGCTCAACTTTGGATTTCTTAACTCTTAGTTTTTCCATTCTTAAGTCTGTTGTTGGAATAGGCTGTTTGCTCTCTTGTAGAGTACTTGGAGAGCAGCTGTTATCGTGGCTCTTTTGAGCTTCGATAGTTTTATAGCTTACCACTTTTTATTGTTGGTATATTCTCTCTCTTCCTAATATATTATCAATTTAGCAAAAAAAATTGGCATAAATTGAATGGGCCTATTTTATGAATATTTTCATATATTTGTGTCTATGTCGATATTAGAATTTCGATTTGACCATAGTTAAGACAGTCCAGACAAAAAACGGAGTAGATTTAATGAAAACCGGGTCTTCACAAAAGTTCTCATAAATTGAGTCGATTTGTTTATAAATATTTTCATATACACAAAACCCAAAATCCTTCCCCGTAAACCCGAAAACTCTAAACCCCTCAATCCGAACCCGAACCAGAAAGGGCTGAATTTTGCGGTACTTGAGAGATTGCATGCATGTGACTTTTCATGATAGTATTATAGAGCACCATCCTAGATGCCTGGTTAGATCTTATCTTGATATTTACGAAAGAGTATAATAGAATACGATATCTATAGAAGGCATGTAGGAAGCATCTCGTAGAGGTTTGGTACTCGTATAATTGAAAAAATGAGCAAGTGCAGCTCTGTGCAAGAAAACTTAAATAATCACTAGGATTACGATGTCAAATGTTGTCCCGGTTTTAATATCATGTTGGATAAACAATAATATACAACATACATGGATTCACAAATGATAACAAAAAGCCAGAAAGAACATATCACGCTGAAGTATGTTTAAACAATCGAAAATTATTTGTATAATCATCATATTTAAGGCGTTAAAACATGATTAAACGTAAATTAAAAAAATGTTGTATGAATTGAATACCGAAAAAGAATTGAAATCAGCCAAGGAATTCAAATTCATTATACAAAGATAAAAGCTGTAAGAATTAAGAAATCACTACTTTATTAACATCATTGTGGCAAAATAAAGCAAAACTAGTTCCACCTATAATAAGTGTCATCAAAAGTGTACTGGTGTAAACATAAATATAGTAGCCAGCCTCCAGTGGGAGACTGACAATAAACTAAGATCGCGATTTACAAAATGGGTTGCTTCCTTAAAATGCTTGTTTATCATCACTACACTTTTCTTTTTCCCCTGCTTCCAATGTCTATATCCATCAACCGTGCAGATGACCGCCTAGTTGATGGTGACAGACCCACCGACTCTGGGATATCAAGATTATTTACTCCCATGGAAGCACCTACAGTCCCTGGCTTCATTTCAAAATCGTTCAGTTTGTGAACCTCAATTTTTACTTTCTCAACCTGTCCAGAAAATAACGTGTGAAAGGGGGTGGCTGTGCATCCAATATTTTCGACCAAAGAGTCCATGTATATCAGCAATTATCTTACCAGTTCAATATGATGAATGGATCCATGCGCGTCGGCAATTCTCTTCTCCAAATCATTTTCTTTCTTCCTTTGATATTCAGAATTTTCTATTTCATTACCTTTTTCATCTAATTGCTGGTACAAAGCTGCACTTAAGGAAAAAGGTATAAACTAAAGAAGTAATGCAAGAAATAGACGCATAGAGATATTGGACATGTAAAAAGAAAACCAAAAACCCAACTCGCTGCTAGCACCAATTTACAGCTTTGCTGCATCGGGGTCAACAAGTCAAGGGAGTTAAGCTAATGCGGGAGAAGTGAGTAACATTCACAACCACCCAGAGAAACAACAAAAATAACATTTACCAGTCATGTTTGATAGGACCCAGATCTGAGTTGGGATATCATAAAGCTTCTTTGCTAATGTAAGGGAGGATCTCAAGATCTCCCTTGCTTGTCCAGTATCATGAAGAGAAAGTGCCAAGTTCCCCAGGACTGTCAAATACTGTGCAACAAGTTGAAGATTTCCCAGAGTCACGTGGGTCGTCTGCAAACCATTGGCTAATCGAAGTCTACACATTAAATACAAAACTTTAGATCAATTACGTTTAACTCGTACAAAAATTGTTTCCGGGTGATAAATTTCTTTGCATCCAGACATGCTGATAACATGTACCCTATGAAGCAGGAATTCTTCATCGGACTGAAGAACTACGCACCCCGACGTATCTAGTGCGGGGGTGCGTACGGGGTGCGCCACCCGGAATATCCCCATGATGGAGACAGGGGATTGTTGATTTGCCTAAGGGGTGCGGGAAGGGGGTGTGGCAGGAAGGGTAGAATAGGTAATTTCAGTTTTTAAAAAAAATAAACAAAAGAACAGGACTTGCCTTCAGATATTAGTTTCCCCAATTGACTGTTTCCCTAATTAAAAGAGGAAGGAGAGACAAACGAACCCATCTTCATCGGTGAAACTCCAACCACCGACATTGTTCATTGCTGAAACTCCGGCGTTCATCATATGTATGGGTTATTCGATTGAGGATTGAGATTTGTGTTTCATATCATCATATGTATGTGTTATTCGATTAAGGATTGAGATTTAAATGATAGAGAGATGTATATATGTGTGTGTGTGTGTAACCGTGTGTGTAACCGTGTGTGTATATATGTGTGTAACTGGGCAGTGGGCACCGTGTATGCATTATTGTATATATGTCTCTACTCCGGGACTACCTAATGATGTTACTGTTTATATTTATAATTGTTTTTTATTAACTTGTCTCTTTTTTATTTTATTTTTTTGGTTTTGTTAATTAATTACATATAATATATAGATATATATATCTATATATTACATTTTTCTATTGCCGTATTCCTTCCGCACCCAAATCCCCATATTTTAAAATTTGCCTAATAGCCTTATCCCCGTACCACGCACCCGCACTCATGCTTCATAGCATGTACCAGTAATGGTACATTTATCATGGCTAAATGATTCATTCTAAAGGTGGATCATGTTCCTTGTGTGATCCAAATCCAAGGGGGGGAAAAGCAATTATAAATAGAAGGCCGAAGTATTTTCTACCGTTGCAAAGCTCAGGTACAAAATCTTACAAAGTCATTCTGTCCAAGTAAAAGGTTAACAGTTTTTACCTTGCTTCTTGTAGATTCTGTTGTTTCATCAATAAGAACCCATAAGCGAAAAGGACAGCAGTTTTCTCCCGAACTCCAACAAAAGAATCAACCATGCTGTAAACTGGTCCGATCAAATCAAGTGCCTGCAGTCGTAACACTCAGGTCAGAAACTAGACACTCAGAGATGCAATCATTGAGTATTTTAACATGTAATGGAAGGAAATATGTGAACCTGGGAAGAAGATTCAGCATCACCAATGCAGATATAAGAGACTGCGGCATAAACATGGCACATAGCATGCAGTGATTTGCTCTCTGTTAACTACAAATTCACCAAAACACATTTGGTTTAACGTTCCACATAAATAACAACTTTTCTTCATGACCCCAACTTGAAAGTTGAGTAAATTAGTTTCCAACTTGAAAGAGAATGGAACACACAGACATGTACACAGGCACAAGAATACATAGGATATCAGATATTGGTATATAAAAAATTCCAAAACTCTGTCCATTTCTAATTTTCAGTCATCAACGGATACTTAATTCAGTCAAAACAGGTACAGTTCTCTGTGTCAAATATTTGTTGTTCGTTGTACAATAATGTATCCTTTTCAAATCTATCAATATACAACATGCACAGATATATGCCATTGCATGTGTAGATATGAATAATATTGGATACTGTTATCGTAGACAGATAAAATTACAGTATTCACACACACACACACAAATCCATCTATTTAGTGAGTTCTAAAGAATTGAATGATGCGTGATCAGAGCACTATTAGCTTATCACGGATAGGAAAATTAATTTAAAATACATTGATACTATAAGATAGTCCTGGACAGAACAGCTTAGTGATTTTGTTGATGACAGATACATTCACTTATTAGATTATTTGATGTCAGAGATACTCCAGATAATAATGACATTATGGCAGACAGAAACCTTTGATGCCTCAATGAAATGGAAAGCAGCTTCACTATAACACCCAACAGAATGGGAATATTGCCCTCTGAGCATCTCAATAATGCTTCCACAAGCCTGTAAGATTGTTGGAAAGCGAACATACCAACTTTTCATCTGCACCAAAGCCTGCAAGCAGGAGACGAAATATAATTAATAAATTAAGGTATTTATAAGCCTCTTCAATGTACACAAAGCATTACCACAGAACCCAACACGAAATTTGAGTATATTAAAGCTTTTAGTTTTGACTTTTGATCAATTATTGAGATCAGCTAACGATCCTAAGACACAAGTTGCAGTATAATGTCCAGTAGCTCAATAGTCATACACTCATATCCAGTCATCACCAGACCCAAATACATTTTAAAACAAATGTACATTACTAAGTACTGCAAAAGTGCAAAGTCAAAGATGCAGAGCAAACCTTTTGGGCCTCGACAAACTCAGAGCGTGTTAGCTCCACCGCGACTTTGTTTTCTAGAAATTGCATTAAAAGCATCAAATACATTCCAGCCATCCATATGACTGAATGCTGTATATCCACTTCTGCAAGTCAAGCATCTCAAACATGAAACATATGAGCATAACAAAGCCCTGAATAAAATATTTTCAGATCATATACAAAATTGGCATAAGTAAAAAAAAAGGTATAAGGAAAATATAGATTAATATTCTCAATATAGAAATGATTGGATCCAGAATACTGCACTAAGATATAGAGAAATTACTATAGTGCAGTGTACTCGAAGCATTTCAAGAAACGAGATTAAATATATGAATTGTGAAAGTTGCAGCTCACCTCTCATAGTATCATCGACTCTGAGCCTTGCTAGCTCTCCTGCATGCAACAGAATATATTAAACTATTAAAGGAAGATGGGAAGGCAGATATCATTGATATAGTAATTATACCAGTTATGAAAGGAACCCCCATATTCTATGTTCATTATCTAAACTTTACCCAAGCACTTCAAGAGTAATTAAGCGAAATGCCATTTTTGTAAAAGATTTTTTACATGTTTTCTTGCATATATCCTAAGAGACATGTAATCAAATTATCTCTTTCAAAAGAGTTAAAAAAAAAATAGAATACATTCACAACAACATCATGTCCACATACAAGTTTGAATGAAGTTATAGACAAGCACGTAAAGGTGGGAGCTTGAGCTTCAAACTTAAAGCATAAGCCGCAACTAGGATAAAATACAGAAAGGTACTCTATTATATGGTTGGGTATATTATAGGCATATAGCACTTCTAACACGTTTTGCTTGAGGCTTTGGGGCAAACACTACCTTGTTGAGCTTTTTACATACTTGCACAGTTGCACTTGTTTACTTATACTTTTATCGGCATTCTTTCACAAATTTTAAGGATTCCAGCAAATATGTTGCACATTAATTATACATGAGTATTCTTAACACAAAATTAATAAAATATTATAAACCAAGTGCTCCGGGTCTTGCACCTACCAAATTAGTTGCCTAGAGGCCCTAAAATTCTTTTTTGAATTGGAGTACCAGACACTGAAGTACCCAGTTGCAACATGAAGGATCAGATTTAGATCCACTACCCACAGCCGTGTCATGTTGTTTCCAACATGAAGGTATTCACAATAAATCACAAATCAAAGATAAATTAACAGGTAGCAGACAAATAGAACTGAAAGGATGCAAAGTATATAGAGAACAAACCTTTGATGGTTTGTACTCCAGATTGTATCCGCTTAACACACTCCTTAAAAAGTCCCTTTGGACGACTAAAAACAACCACCATTAGATCCACTAGTGCGTAGACTGCACTCTTCGGTAACCACTCTCCCTCAATAGGAGGTTGTGCCAGCTCAAGCTTATCTCCCCATTCCCGTCTCACATTTCCAAAATAAGCTGGCTCTAAAGCATCTTTTCCAGTGGAACTATGTCCAGTAAGATTACTTAGTTGTTTTTCAACCTGAGCTTGCTTGGCATTAAGTGCTAATCTATCTCTATAGGGTAGATTATGATCAGAGCAAGAGAGATCTCGATTGATAACATCAAGCTCTTTGTCAAGTGCCTGAATTTGTCTCATTTTCTGTAAATCCGTCTTCATGGCAGCATCTAACTTATCAACATGTTGAGTAGCATTTTTGTAGTCGCATATCCGGAGTAAATAGAATATGTGGAGCAGCTCATTATAGAAGAGTAACCCGTGGCAATGTTGTCTCTATATTTCCAGATATGAGATAAATTTTAAAAAAATGTTAGAGAGATGTACATATTCATGGCATGTCATTATGCATCTACCCGACATGGAAAGAAAACAAACTGTAGCAATTATACATAATACGAATATTGGTGCTAGATGTGCAACTGCCTAAAGAAGAGATACAAGCATTAACTTATACACAAGTTTTAGATATACATTTATTCATAATAATAAAATATTAAATAAACTTTAATGCTGACTTGGTATATCAAACTCAAATGATAAAAATTGGTAACAATGGATGATTCATGACTGCAAGTAACCAAAAAGCAAAGATGTCTATGTATACAAACATGGACGAACATCTGATTGGAATTAAAGCACAGGGGGAGGGATATTAAAAGCATGTACTTACTTTATCCGGCTCAATAGAGTCCCATACCACATTACATCGATTGACAGCTTGCTCAACCAAGGTAACATCGTCCCATTGCATGAGGTGGACATGCAATATGGAAGTAGCAAAGAACATCTGTGGAGAAACGTAAATTAAATACATATAGTAACTGTTGTAAAACTAGAGAGAGAGAGACATAATAGGAAAGGGGTATCGGGAAAAGAGAGAGAAACCTGTAACTCAGGATAATGCATTTCAGTTGCAGACATAAAAGCGTGTTCCAAAGATGAGAGTGAAGCTTGGTACTCCCCTTGAATGATGAGGGCATTTGCGAGCTGGGAGTTGAAGTTGCAAGACCATAATTTGGCAGCAAAGCTTTGAATATGAAAGAAGAATAAGGTAGAAATTATAAGATACAGTAATAAACTGATCTGACGATATCAAATAATCCAGCAATAATAACAATAATAGTAACTGAGAGGGGTGTAGGTAGAGATGCACAAAAACCGGATCGGGCCGGATTCGGATTGGATTATAAAAAATCCGGATTTGTTAAAACCGGATCGGGCCGGGCTTTTGGCAAAATTGGGTCAGGCCGGATTTTGAAGGAAAATAGTTGGCCCATTTTAGGCCCTCAAAACGGGCCGGGCCAAACCGGATTATTTTTTTTAATATTTAAATATTAATATTTTTTAATTTTATAAATAAAAATAATAATTCGTAGAAAGTTTTTTAAATATTTCTTGAAATATATATACTTTAATACGATATTTAATTCACTATTTTCATAAAGATAGATAAAATTTAAATATATTCGAAATTTTAACCGGATTTTTTGAAATATCCAAATAAAATCCGGGAATATCGGGCTAAAAACAGACTAAAATCGGGCCAGACCGAACTTAATCCAGGCCGGATTTTCCTGAAAAAATATGTGATCTATTCAGGCCCGAAGGCCGGATCGAACCCGGTCCGGGCTTTTTTGGATCGGATTTTTTTAGGATTTTTTTCGGATCAGAATGGACTGGATTTTCGTATTCGTATTTTTTGTGCATCTCTGGTGGTAAAAAATTTTAAAATGCAACTGGATGCAATTAAAATCAACCTCAAATACAACTAGGAGCAACTTCATTTTAAAAAAAAAATTGCATTTAATTACAAATCGTATATAAAAAAATTGCACTTGGTTGCAAAGCATATTTTTGCAAATATTTTCAGAAGAGAGTAAAATCGCAACAAAATTTAAAAAAGAAAGTAGTATTTTTTATACTTTCTCTAAAATTTAATAGTAATATCATTAGGTTTACAAATAACAACATATCACATAAATAAGAAATTACGTCCTAAACTAATACAAGAAAATAATTTAATCCATTAAATTAATATTAATATTAAGTTAATAAATAATTAAAAAATCCATATTTTGTGTCGAACTTGAGATATTTTGTAGTTTGCAGTTTTGGTTAACTCAAATTTTGGATAATTTTTTTAAAAAATATTTTTTATTATTTTTAGAATTGTACTTATAGTCTAATTATAAATAATACAGTCTCACCAAGTACACTATACTTACACATGTAAGTTTAGACGGTGTTGACACACATAATAGAAGTTATTTATGATTGCAACTCATTATTTATATTGAATTTCATTAATATTATTAGAATAATTTTTTAATTTATATTACATTTTATTAAACCTTTAAAATATTTATATAATTAAAATACAATTATAATTGAAATATTATATTATAACTAAATTTGAGATATTTTTATTCGGTCACCCAGTCTAGATTAACCCTAAAATTTGAGTAACCCAATTTTTTTAAATAACTATGGTTAAATTATATTTAAATTATATCCAAAATATTATATACTAATATTTAGAATTCTAATTACAATCTAATATCATATAACATAACTTTACTCATAATATACTTACCCAACTCGGTTTAATTACAACTCAAACTTATAACAAAGTATATAACTAAGAACAGTGAAAAAATATATATCAATATATGTCAAACTAAACTAAAATTTTATATCATATATAATAATCTAGTATATCTTCAGTTCCTATCATATATTATATATATACATTATTTTATATAATTATAAATAATATATTCTCACCAAGTACACTATACTTACACGTATAAGTTTAGACGGCGTTGACACTCATAATAGAAGTTATTTATGATTGCAACTCATTATTTATATTGAATTTCATTGATATTATTAGAATAATTTTTTAATTTATATTACATTTTATTAAACCTTTAAAATATTTATATAATTAAAATACAATTATAATTGAAATATTATACTATAACTAAATTTGAGATATTTTTATTCGGTCACCCAGTCTAGATTAACCCTAAAATTTGATTAACCCAATTTTTTAAAATAACTATGGTTAAATTATATTTAAATTATATCCAAAATATTATATACTAATATTTAGAATTCTAATTACAATCTAATATCATATAACATAATTATAATCATAATATACTTACCCAACTCAATTTAATTACAACGCAAACTTATAACAACATATATAAATAAGAACCATGAGAAAAATATACATGTCAAACTAAACTAAAATTTTATATCATATATAATAATCTAGTATAGCTTAGCCTAGGTGGGTAAGGTTTACCGGGGAACAACACTATTATATGGGAAACTCTAGAAACCACTTAATAATTAATATTTTTTTAATGTTAATATGTTCTACACTATGTTTTGTACTATATTATTAACATGTGTTCTATAATTTACATTTTATTATGTTTTTAAACATATATTTTATAATATGTTCTCTCTTGTGTTCTGTACTAGTATAATTTTACAGAACATACTTTTAATATTTTTATAAAATTATTAACATATATTAGCATTCAATTAAACATCTAATATAGATAATTCAACCTTAATAATTAATTGGGTCGAGTCAAATTGTGAAAATTAGGATTTTTGTAATGGTTCACCGGCTAATAATGGGTTCCTATTTGAACCTTAGCCTAGGTTCCTATTATATATTATGGCTAAGGTTCAAATAGGACCCTTTATTTGCCGGGGAACTCGGGGAACCACTCTAAAAAAAACCCTAATTTCCTTAATTTGACCACACCCAGTTAATTATTAAGGTCCAATTATATATTAGATGTTTAATTGAATGGTAATACATGTTATAGTACAGAACATAATAGAGAACATATTTAAAATATGTTTAAGAACATATTAAAAAAATAAATTACAGAACATTTATTGAATAATATTGTATAGAATATAGTGTAAAACATGTTTATATTATAAAAAAAATATTAATTATCATATGGTTCCCCGAGTTCCCCATGTAAGAGGGGTTCCCATAGAACCTTGCCCATTATATTATATATATACATTATTTTATATAATTAAAATAATTCATTTTTCTGGGAAGTTACCCGTGAGCCTCGGAAGAGGTGGAAAGTTGTAAAGCCTTGTGGAGAAGATGTTTCTGGGAAGGAATGGCACCAACAAGATGGTAACACTGGCTCAATAAGCTGTAACATCTAAACTTCAAATCAAAGCAGGATGGGATTGATTTCAATAGCAATTGAGATCTCTCGAGGTGAGACTTGGCGTGATTGACATTTTGTGAATGTTTAAGTAGAAGAGTTGCTATGCGGAGTCGTGTCTTCACAATTACTATTGGGAGGAATGAAACGCTACTACTCTGACATATTGCTTCTAAGCATTTCACTGCCTTGCTTATTTCTCCTTTCTTCTCCGCTAAATCTGCCAATTCCCACAACCCTTCTGCCACCACATCCATTGAACTAGATTACACACTAGCCATTGCTGTTGTTTAAACTAGACTACTAGAATGAGTGAGTCACTTGACAGCTATACGACCACCATCAGGGGAATCTTGAATGGAGATTAGACAGTAGCAGCCATTACCAATTTTATTAGTTTCAGCACCACGGCAGCAATGCTACTGTAAGAACAAGTAGAGAAACAGAATAAAGCATGATGTATTTGATAATAGGAACGAAGAAGCCTAGTGGGCGTCTTATGCAGTGCACGTTGAAATAGTAAACAAGTGTTTTATCTGCCAGTAACCGGAAAAAAACGTATTCCCGAGTACAATCTTTTTCCTTGTGAGCTAACATAACATTAGTTAAAAATGAAGACAGTTAAAGAGAATGCCAGATATAATGTTTTTACCACTTGTTTTCTATATTTGCAGGCTAAAACTAATTGTTCATCAACACCTAACTTTACGACAAGAAAGTCCTAGACAACTCGAAAAACCAAATAAACAAAATAACGTTTACATAACTAAGACATGGAAAACAAAATTGAACTCACCGGACAAGCTAACTGTGGAATCAATATTGCTGGGCTGCAATACACAAGTAGAGATTAGATCGAGAAAGGGATGTAAGAGATACACATATACACAAACTGAGTAAAGAGATATACACAAATATACGTATATACACAAACAACTCGTACCTGTTAGCAGGATTCTTGATAATGAATTGAGCTAAACAAACGGGGGTTTCTGGGCTTGAAATCAGGATTTTAGGGTTTGATTAGATTACTCCTAAGTTTTTTTGACACATTTTGGTGATTCCTTTTTAAAATTCTTTCTTTTTAATTAAAATATTGATTATATATTTTGATTTTGATTTTTTTTAATAATTATTTTTATTATACCACCAAAATAACTAAATATATGTAAAAAACAATCAAAACGATTTATGAAAAAAAAATATAGAAATTAGGGAGTAATTGGTAATTTCACAACTAGGAGTTTACCGGACTCGGTTCAAGCTGCTTAATTAGATTATTTTTGTAAATTTAAAATTTTTAATTTTTATTATCTTATAAAAATATTTATAAGTTGGAGAAACAAAGACAGACGTTAAAATTTATTATACTTCTTCTGTCCCAGTTCATATTCATATTTTAATATTCGGTCAAAATTTAGTTAAATTAATCATAAAAAATCAAATAAATTATTTGAATTGGGACGGAAGGAGTATTAACTTTTGTGCTTATGATTCGGATATAATGCCGGCATAAAAAATGAATATATGTGTTGGTATTTTAAAATTTGACATATAATATAGTTATATACGTCCATTAAATTAAATCTGATATACATAATTTATTTAATTTAATACATATGTATGTAAAAATAGAAATCAATGTATAAAAAAATTGTATTAGGAATGGCAACGGTCACGTTGGATTAAGTTTTATTAAAATTCAAACTTTTTTAAATTATCTAAATATTAATTTATTGAGTTTCGAATTGGATCAGATTTATTTCAAATATTTAAATTATCCAATTATTGATGGGATATGTAATTTAAAAATGTAGCAGTAGAAAGATGTAGAAAGAAGAAGAAAAATGTTTCATTTTTAAAACTTTCGTGAACAAAATCCCTCATTTATGTATCTTTTCCATTTTTAATAGGTTTAGTTGTGGTTAGTAAAAAATATTTAGTATTTAATTCGGATCGGACCGTTTAAATATTATATATAATAAATAAATAATATATATTAATATAATTAGTTAAAAATTAATTATTTTACATCTAATTAGAATAAAAAAAATTATAATAAACATTTAAGATTCCGTTTTATCAAAATTTTGAAAATGATTCGGTGATTTTTAGACTACTATTTGTCAATATGAAATTAAATATATTAGAATTTTAAGTAAGTTTTTTATTAAAATATGAAAGTGAAAAGTTAAAAATAAAATCACTAAACATTTTTCGATCTAGTATAGAAAAATCAAGATTTTAAAATAACTAAAGAATTTTTGGAACTATGATTCCAAAAGACTTAAAAATATTACTCATAATTTTTAGATATTAGCTCGGCTTGGTTTTGAATTTTAAAAAATTACTATTATCAGTTTGGTTCAAAAAATTGATAAATTGGGACTAAAACGAATCATAAACACCCCTAATTAGGGAAGTTAGAGCATCTCCAATGGGATACTAAAATACTAAAATAGTGTCACTTTGACACTGTTTGAGTGTAAAATCAATTCCAATGAGATACTAAAATAGGATCAAGATGAAACTAAATAATTGGAGTGACACCAAATTTGGTGTCATACATACATTTGGTGTCATCTTGACACCAAATTTGGTGTCCTCTAATATTCCAACTATACCCTCATATTTATTAACAAAAACAAATTTATTCCTTTTAAATCCAAAAACTCAATTTTTTACTATTTTAATAATTAAAAGATTCTTTATATTGTACAATATAGTGTAAAAGATTTCTTATAGCATAAGATACAGTAACTTACATTTGAAGTTGGTTTTGTAAATTATGTAAGTTTGACACTAAACTAGTGTCAAAATAACACTATTTTAGTATCAACCGAGGATATATTATTAAGTTGCGTTTGGATAAGTCAAAATGCTAGTGTGTGTTTTAATTTTAAGGTAGGGACTTAGTGATTTTTATTTTAATTAAAAAATATGTGTTTGTGACTTTGTGTAATAATATTTTTTTTGTTTTGAATAATGTACTGTAATAAATTAAGAAGCGGCTTTAAATTTAAAAAAAAACTTAAAATCAAAAGTTTATAGGAGGTACTTTTTAAAATAACTAATTTTATTTTTGTAATTTAATTTATTAAAAGATGTATATGTTGACAATTTATAATTTCTATTTTTATATTTTTAAAACTCATAAATTATTAAAAACATTTTAATTAATAAATAGTATCTTTTTTTAAGTTAATCTATTTTCCTCTTTATTTTTACCTCTCTTCACTTGGCAGAAAACATTTCTTGTCCCAGTCACAGTCATGACTTGAGTATGATATAAAAAGCACTTTCACTTCAATGCCTGCGGAAGAGTGCTGGCATTTTTCTTGGTGTGCGAAACCAAAGAGGTGGCGGATCTCTCTCCCCATCTCCCCACAATGCATACGCTTCCTCTCCATGCACGGCATCATCTCCTATTAAAAGATCTTTTTCATCCATTCTAAGGTTCACAACTCGACTAATTAACACACATATGACACTTGTGACCATCACATTCCAGATGGTGATGAAAAGAGCTCCCAAGATTTGGTACTTCATCTGGCGGAGTCCGTGTGAGATCCTGTTTTCGACAATGCTGCAGAGCAAGCCTGGACCGTAATTATCTTGCTGATAGAACATTCTTAGAAGATTTGTCTCTGCGAAGATTCCAGAGAGTAATCCTCCCAGCACTCCCGCAACTGCATGGGTGTGGAAGACTCCAAGTGTGTCGTCAACTCTTTGGAAGAAAGCTGATTTTTTATGCAAAACCATCATGGTGTACCAGGGTATTGACCCTGACATTGCGCCCATGATTAAAGCTGCCCAAGATTGCACAATTCCTGTGATAAAATAGTATTAAAATTACAAGTTTAGTTAAATTAGCTTCTTACTTTGGAGAAATAATGCATAAACATTGGCAATGAATCATTAGCCATTTATAGATGTTTGTCTCAAGAAGTACGTGTAATTAATTACCTGCACCGGGTGTGATACAAACCAGACCAGTAATCATCCCCTGAATGGCACCAATGACAGAGCTTTTCTTATAGAAGATCATGTCAAGGGAAAGCCAGACCAAGAGGCTTGTGGCAGTGCAAATATGGGTGTTGAGTACAGCAAGGGAAGTGATAGTTCCAGCTGCAAGTGGGGATCCGCCATTGAAACCTGTCCATCCCATCCATAAGAACCCTGCTCCTGCCAACATATGTAGTATGTTGTTGGGTGGAAAATGTTGTCTGTCTTCTGAATTCCGAGGGCCAACCTACACATATATTATCAACTATAAGCAAATCAATCGAGTTATTCATTTGAAAACCAAAACCACAACTGTTACATTTGTACAAAGGCAAGCCTTTTGTATGTGTCAAGTGTATAAAAGGGAATGTATCTTGGACACTGTAATAATGGAATCTGGTCGTTGTATTGGTAACTGGTCCAGGAAGGATGTTTGTATTTAGACAATATTAACCAACTTATCCATCCTTTGTTAAATTAGATAATAAGAGGCCGCAACTGGACATTCTCTAGACCTGTCTGCAGGTGTTACCAGAGACTGCCACTCACAGAAGTTCAAATCCTTCTGCAGAGAGGTTTATTGGCATTTAGGCCAACGGAAGGATTTGATATTTTCTGCTCATAATATTAATGGAGGCTCACACACAATACTAGTGGAACTTCCTTTAGTATCATGCGTGAAAAGATTTAGGCTTTTCTTAGCTGTGGAAGGTCTATTGTAGGAAATCATCGAGCTCATTCATCTTTTATTCTAATGATTTGAGGATTTGTTACCTATATTTAGTCCCACACAAAGACCCCCCCCCCCAAACACACACACAAATATATATTATTACCCAGTAAGCAGCAGTGAAGCCAGCAATTCCAGAAGAGAGATGGATGACATAGCCACCAGAGAAATCAATAATTCCGCCTGTTTTAAGAAATCCATTTTCCCAAATAGTGAAGGCGCCAACAGTGTAAGAGAAGGTGAGCCACAAAGGAACAAATAGCATCCAAGCATAAAATTTCATTCTTCCAAGCAATGAGCCACCCAACAGTATAACAGTAATAGCAGCGAATGCAAATTGATAAAATACATAGTCAGCATTGGGCACATAGTATTCACGATTAAATTGTTCCATAAGCTGATGTGGTGTCAAGGCCTGATTAATCTTCCCAGCTATGGGGATTAGTTTCTTACCAAAAGCTAGGTTATGAGCAAAAAGAACCCAGCAAATTAAGACCGCAGCAAAGGCATAAAAGGCCATGAAAGCAGAATTTACCGCCCATTTTTTCTTCACCATGCTACCATAAAGTATGACAAGGCCAGGTACACTTTGTAACCCGACCATGGCAGCTGCCGTAAGCTGCCATGCATTATCTGCTTTGTTCAGCCATTCAGGAGATGCCTCGTTCGGATTAAGATTAATTGGGTAGAAATTGGACATTTTTGGGGATGTACAGGGCAATTAAAAGAATTGAGGTATTATTTTTATATGCGTTATGGGCTTCACCATATAAAGAATATGAGGATTTGTAGTTTACCAAGAGGTTAAGTGTTTGAAACAATTAAATTTCTTTGGTAGCTCAGATGGATAACATGGATCTTATAATCATTCTTAGCTGTCCAAATTAAGTATATTGCTTGAAGTTACTTGTCAGATTCATCAGGAGAATATATTATAAATTTATATATGCAATGCTAGTTTTAATCGCTTCTGTGTCTTCAAGAATTTTTAACACATTGGCTTCAGAAGATTCTTTCTGAATTTTATAAAGACAATAGTTCAAAATTGGCAAGTTTGTTTTACCGCATTTTTTTCTGCACAGATGGCATATATCATAGCACTCAATGGATTGTTATCTAAGTTGAGAGTTCTCGAAAATAAATACTGCTCCTGGGATATATCTTTACCATCAGATTGTAAAATTGATGTGCCACAACTGCACAGTCTGTCATCACTAATTAGCTTCCATGGAGAAGTTGCCTCGTCAAGTAGTCGAATATTATATGAAAAGTTTAGTGAAGGATATTAGAACTTTTGCCGCTTCAGCAAGTAGTGGAGCAGCGACAGAAGAGAAAGCTTGATGGCCTTTCCAGGGAGCTTGACAGACGAGTTTCGGCATTTCAGGAAGCGGAGAAGAAAATGATGGAAATGAAGCTCTGCAAATAAAAGGTCGAACTAGACATCCGGCATCGAGTTGAAAACTTAGAAAAGAAAAAATGTCAACTGGATATGCGGAGAAATAAGCTTGAGTTGGAGAAGGAAATGCACCAGGAAAGCATACAAGAGACAGAGAAAGTCATTTTAAATGAATTTCAGAGGGTTTTCGTCTGTTTAGTTCCATGGCAGAGTTTACAGAGGATTCTTTTAAAATGTACAACAAATTATTGGCACTACATGGCAAGTGCCAAGTTGATGCCTGAAGGCTGTTTTATGAAGCAGATTTTATAAATTACATATAATTTCGAACTCTCTTGCATATGTTTAAGGTATCTACATTACTTTTTAGGCTTGATCAGATATAAAAATCTTGACTTGTTGATGCTATTGCTCCTAGTTTGTCGACCATTTTATCTTGGTCTTGAAACTAACAAGTTTAAAATATATATTGCTTGAACTAGTAAGGGTTATATGTTCAGATCAATGTATGCTCAGTTTGACGACTAGTACTCATACTTTCAAATGCAAAATTAAGAGCACAGTTCCATTCCTTAGAACTGAAACTAGTTATAGATTGGTAATCAATTACACAGTTGATTTCTCCCAATCAGAAGTTTAGGCTTACGCTTTGTCTTGTATGCATTAAAGCTTGGATTGGCCCTAAAAATATACACAGGAAACCTTTTATTACTCAAACAAGTATCGAACATGAAAAGAACTTGACTAACATGCTCACAATTTAAATAATAGAGCAGTCTATTGTTTATATCTATATCATTGCATGCACTTCAGACGGTATATCTGAGGGGACAATTTATTCAAGTCTTGATTCTTTGACACGATCTAAATTGCGAAGAAAGAGTATATATACTAGCTTATTACTTATTATTTTCTTCACGCATAAAGGAAAGGACTGACTCTTCTGCAGTTAATCACGAGGAATACTTAATTCCTCATCCATACTTATGCTCATTTGCTGTCTAATCCTTCTCGATGTGACTTTATCGATGTCAATACTTACAGAACTATTATCTAGACATCTCAAGCTTGCACTGTGAATGGTATCCATATCTACATGAAATCTTTGAAATTCAACCCCACTTTCAGAATCGTCTTGTTCCACCAATGACCATTGAGAAACTCCTATCGATCTAGGCTTTATGGAATGTTTAGGAATGTAAGAATCTGCTATATGAAGTGCTGCTTCCAGTTCTTGCCAAACTTGAGTTATCGTAGGTCTCTGTTTAGGCACTTTTACTACACATCTTAGGCCTAGTTGTCCCATTTTCAGCATTATTTCCATGTTGCATGGTTCTAGTAAAAGATTAGCATCCAATATATCTTCTACACTACCTTTCTCTAAACTAGGCCTTGCCTGCAATTCAACATTATTATTATAAGTTTGTAACTTTGTCAATGATGGGTAGCATGAAACATTTCTTTAAAAATATACGATAATACGTTCAATAAGAACCAAGAGACGGACCCAATAAAACGCACCCACTGGATAATATGATAGTTAGAGCCATTTTTGGCTGTTTCAACTGCAGGCCGGGCAGCAACAAGTTGTAAAAGTACAACTCCAAAGCTGTAGACGTCACTAAATGGACTCAAATGTAAACTCGAACAATAGGCAGGGTCTAGGTACCCTGGTGTCCCTTTGATCTGACTGCTAACATGCGATTGATCGCCAGTGGGGCCAGATTTCACCAGCCCAAAATCTGAAACCTTTGCTTCAAACCCCTCCCCTATTAAAATATTACTCGGTTTAATATCGCGATGAATTATGCCAGGCTTGATCCCTTCATGTAAATGAGCTATGCCTGTAGACATGATTTGAGTAGATTTGTCAACATCTTGTCTATAATATAGTTGGATATGTTTATGAATTAAATTATGCACATAAACTTAGTAATTCACCTTTAGCCGCCCCAATAGCTATATTTACTCTTTGCCTCCATGTCAAAAACCTTCCTCCTCTTCCTATAAGAGTTATTCCGTTATTAGAGTGTGGTTTAAGCTTTGTCTAATCAAAGGCTGACAATGCGAAACTTACCCACAATATATTCAAGTAGTGAACCATTTTTAACATATTCATAAATCAGGACTTGTGCTCCTTTTGGCACTGTATAAAAGAAATTATCAATATTATTCAAACAAATATTAGTTTGCACATTCTTAAGATAAAATTCAATGGTTAAAATTAATAAATGCACAAAGATCGTATAAAATATCTGTATTTGAGACTGTCAAATTGATGTGGATTCATACCCTCTTCTTCACAGTATCCTATTAAACCCACAAGGTTTTGGTGCTTCACTCTTGACAGCAACTTTACCTCTGTTCCAAAAATATATAGTCACATCAGTATCTCAAAAATTGAAAAGGTATAGCCTCATTTCAGATAACTTACTGAAGTCAGTTTCGCGTACTGTGTTAATATTGTTGCTTACCGTTTCTAAATTCATTGGTGCTTGTGTATGAATCAGTACGGGCTTTCTTGATTGCTAGTGTTCCCTCTACATCAAATGTTCCTACATAAACATTTCCAAATGCACCAGACCCTATTAAGCAACCTCTGCTGAAATTATTAGTGGCCTTAACTAACTCTTCCATCTGGAAACGCCTTAACATCAGTTTCTCTGCATCTAGATGATCTGCAGATTAAACCATCAAAAAACTTCCAGTAAAGTTAGATTGTACTTACTTACGTCTTCGGATAATTTCATTTCATTTATTCATCATCTATCTAAAAACAGATTACTAAAGCTGTCAAACTAACCTTTCTTCTGCTTCGTCTGTTGCATGCATGTACGAAAAAACCTCTTCCTGATTGATATGTATATCAAGGCACCAATGAAAATTAATAAGCTGCCAGCTATAAGCCCTAGCCATAGAATTTTATCATCACCAAATGATTTTGCATGATTTGAAGTTGAAGGTTCGAGTACTTGTGAAGCGGCCACTGTATTTTCCATGTTACTCAGAATCTCCCAAATGCAGCAAATGACAATTTAAATGTTGCAATACGTCGAAGCATCATTTTAGTGTTTTCTCAAATTTCATAAACATAAAACTTGTTACACACTTCCCTTGTGCATCAAGATGATTAAGTTTTATAGCAGAATATAAGGTTAGATGCAAGTGTTTAAACACAACAGACCAAGAGATACGTTGCAGGTTGTCAATATTTAATTTTGTTATTAGATTTGGTGACTTGGTCTTCTCCAAGGCCGGCAAATGATGTATCATGCACTAATACGTGCATGATATGATGAAAAGGTACACTCCCGCTATCCATAAAGTTGTTATCTTTCGAAGACATGGGATGGATGACCATATTTTTGGTTTTTGGGACATTTTTTAGCTAGCTAGCTTCAAATTTTAGTTGGAATGAGGAAACCAACACATTTACACACTCAAAATAGGTCAAACGTGTATCTGGACTTGCGAATTACAACTCTTGATAGTGGAAAATGAGTCGGAAAACTCAAGTTTTGCGCATTGGATTGTACGTCTGTACCTATGTTACTTGATTCAAATCAGTAGCGGAGCTACATAGGAGCCAGTGAGATCTATAGCCCGATTAGATGTTTCTGAACTTGTATGATTCATATATCATATAAGAATTAATATTGTTAACAACATCGTCTCCGATTTAGTGAGGCAGTTGATTGTGATTTTACAATATCAAATACGAAACTACTAATGGACTGCAGCAAGTAGTCGAGGCTGCAAGCTCAGTGAACAAATGCTTATACATCTTCCTCTTGTCGTTGCTAGTAGACACTGCCCACAAATAAATTAGGATCCTAGCTAATTCAAGTGTGTTAGAGTTTTATATTTGTACGCGGTTTCTTATTAGTCGTTTAAACAATACAAAGATCATGATCTTCTCTTGAAAGGCATGTCCAGTATTTTAACAATTTTACAAAGTGTAGTTAGTCGCATGATGACATTCCAGAAAATCTACTATAAATTAGTATTGTATGACCAAAGTCATATAATAGTAATTTGGACAAAGTCTAGATTAATTTGGACAAATCTTTGGTTTTAAGAAAATGAAAGAAATATTTAATGATTGTATAGACTGATTCAACTGAATTAATAATTGTGTCTTTAGTTGTTCGTTTAGTAATTATTTTATAAATCCATGTAATTTATAAAATAAATCTGATATTTATATCATATTAAAAAGTTGTCAGACTTGACCCCATGGAATCAATTTTTCAGCCGCTGGATAGAGGATAAAATGGGTTGTATTTTATGGGTATTCAACCTCGATTTTAAACATTTTTTTGAATTTTAAAATTTTGAAAATATTCAATTTAAATTTTAAATATATTCATTAAAATTTAGAAATGTTCAATCAAGGAGTGTTTTTAACTGCACCTAGTCAAAAATTATATATTTAATATATTAAATTAAAATATTTATTATTATTGAAATAATTACAATATATGAGATATATTTAATAGATAATTTATATATGTCAGACACTCAAGTACAAAAATTACATAATATTAAGGGTAAAAGCTATGATTAAACTAAAAATTATTTTATTTTCAAAAATTCTAAAATCTCTAAAAATTAATACTCAATAGATAAATAATTTCTTTAAAATTAAAAAATTTCCTAGTCCCAAATTGAAACAATATAAAAAAATATCAATTTTTATAAGATAAAATGATAATACTTTTTCAATAAATCTTTATATAAATATATAGTTCATTTACTACTACAATCTATAATTCTTCAATATTAAATATATATCTAGAAATGAATTAGTAAAACGTAATTTTATGATCATTTTTAATAGAAATTTAAGTTTTCTTGGAACTTAACAATAATTTTTCTTGCTATATCTAAGCTATATGTTTGTTGTTTTTGAGTAAAACTAAAATTTTATAAAAAAATATTTAAACGCGATAAATAATTATTTACACACAAATATCCAAGAGGACGATGCCATCTTTTAATTTTTATATATATACAGAAAAATATTTAACAATTATTTTTTTTTTCTATGATTAATTAAAAAATTAATTGTTCTTATATATTTATATAAGATCCAGCTGTCTTTCTTTTTAATTAACTAAATTACCCACTAGAAAAGTGGATATGGTAGATAGAGAAGTTGTTTAGTTGAATACAAATATATAGGAAGTTAAATTTTCCAAGAAATAACAAATTTATAATATTATTCGGTTTACATTTATGTTAGAAGTATAAATTCCATGAAAAATTAAATTTCCCGCACAATGCACTAAGACCCCGTTTCATATTGCCGTCAACACTTACATCAGTTTTTTTCTTGAAAAGTTGTCGGTAAAATATTTGATAAAATCCCAAAATTGATGTTTGAAAAACGTTTTTGGTCTAAAAACTGCAGTTAGATAAAACGGACATTTGGTCTAAAAGTTGTTGTTAGATAAAACAGGTCCCTCGTGCTTTTGAAAATGTTTTTTCAGCTTTATAGTAAGTAATTAGAAATTTTATCATCAAACCTCTTCAAAAACATTATTTTTATATATTATATATCAAAATATGCACAAATTAAAAAAAATTATCAAACAGTTATCTGATTTTTCTAACAACACTTTTTTCACCAGTATTTTTTTCTCACAGCCGAGCAGTTTTCAATACTAATTCCAAACAGAGCCTAAGTAACTTACTCACCCTATCCTATATTTGTACTTCAAAGTATACTTTCTACATTATAATCAAACATATTTACCAACTTTTCAAAAATTTCGTAATAAAAATTAAATACTAAATATTATAACTTTTAAAAAAGAAAAAAGCCTCTAAGGTTGGCCTTAGGAAAATTACTTTATGGTCTGTTTGGGAATATGGATTTCATTTAAAATTCTAGATTTGATCAAATGACATGTTTGGGTAATCATAAGAATTTAGATTTGGATTTCATTTGAATTCCAAGGAATTCAAATATTAGTACAAATATAAGAATTTGAAATGACAACTCAAATCTTGTCATTTGAAATCCATCATTTGAAATGAAATCAAGTTTCCCAAATACAATCTTAGGTTAGAATGTGTTTTTAGTATAAAAAGGTTGTGCAATTTTTATAATATATAATTTTTTTTGTAATTACAATCAAACCCTGATGTGAAAAATCATTTTAACCTTAGCTAAGGAACATGATTCTCATCCTTAAAATTATAATAATAATATTTATATGCAACCAACGTATAAATATATGGGTCCTGGTCATGACAATCGCATGTCAGAGGCCAGTTAAATAACATTTTGTTCTTTTTTAATCTTGATAGTAAATTTAGGGATACTTGGCTGCTGCATCTCGAGAAATTGAATCATCTGTAACATATGAATTGGTACTTGTAGTATGATGGGGTGACTAATTTAGAATGAATAAATAAGTAGGGTTAAAATGGAATGTTAATCCACTGTGGAGTAGTTAAAGAAAAAGAATAGAGGAGCTCAAATCATAATAATTTGTAATTTGAGACTGAATTGTTAGGTTACGTGTAACCTGGAAAAAAGCTAGTCACCACCAAATCTCAAGATAAGAGATGCCACATGAAATTAAAAAAAAGAAATGGGATGTAAAGAAAGACATAAAATGAAGAAGAGAGAACCCTCCTTTCTGTGTTTTTTATTAACAAAAAGGGAGAATGTCATTCTATTTATTAGCTGATGCCGTTTTATATAATTAGTTTTTTCGCACTTAAAAATCGCGAAAAATGTGTCTTTCTGCACTTTTTAACCGCGAAAAGGGAGAAAATATTTTTTAGTCCCGGCCGTCATGGATCCATCCAACGGTTGTGGAGCAGCGAAAAGGAAGAAAATATTTTTTAGTTCCCGCCATCATGGATTCATCCAACGATTGTGGAGCAACATGTTATTTAATTGGTCCAGACATGCCCCTGAATGTATACCCTTGTTAAGATCCGAAGAGGGGCGGATTGGATTGAAAGTGAAATATTACAATTACAAGGAAAAAGGAAAGCCCAAGATAATATTGAAGCCCAAAATCATGAATAAATACAAATAACGGTGTGGTACTATTGTTTGTTCGGTTCCTCATTTTCATCATCTATCTAGGGTTCGGTGCAAATATGGTACTCTTTCTTTCTCCCCATTAGTTTTCAACTGTTGATTTATACATACATATACATACATATATATATATATATATATATGTTTAATTCGTTTTCGTTTACGCAGGCTGAGTCTCCCCGGAAAAGGTAAACACTAACACCCCATTCAGTTGTTTTTTTGAATTGAAAATGGTGTAGTAGTAACTTTGTTATACATTTCTATACTAGTCACCATAAAAGGGGCGTTTAGATGGATGTCGGGAATGGGAATGAGAATGATAATAAGTAACCCGATTCCTAATACCACCTCGTGAACCAAACGACCGCT
Organism: Oenanthe sinensis; assembly: GCA_028671895.1. Lineage (NCBI taxonomy): Eukaryota > Viridiplantae > Streptophyta > Magnoliopsida > Apiales > Apiaceae > Oenanthe > Oenanthe sinensis. The sequence continues at coordinate 10,133,262 of CM053797.1, forward strand.
TAGAGGGAACGAGGTTTCCCTTCCCTTCCGATAAATTACTAATCCAAATACTAAGTTATGGGATTGAAGTTTCGATTCTGCTCCTAAAGTAATTAATTGATTAACAGGGGTGATATTTTATTTTGATTTGCGTATCTTATTATTATGAGTTATGTTAGGTATTCGAGGTCTCCTTCTCCTTATGAAGAAAAAGAACAACAGCAACTTAGGTTTCCAAGGTCCCGTTCCAGATCCAGGTCAAGATCGGTATCTAGAGGTCGTGGAAGGTTAGTTTCTCACCTACCGGCATTCATTTGTCTCATCAACTTTACTCATTGCCAACATCATAAACTCGAATTTTAATTTATATAATGGGCCCCACTTGTCTTGAAGTAGATTTCCATCTCAAGTTCCGACAACCATTTAGGACCCAGGCTCGAGCAGCTCGGAAACTCGTTTGACTTATACATGTTGAGTCTTGACTCGTTAAACTCTGAATAAATAAACTCAAATTGAATTACAAGGCCCCTACAAGGGGTGGGATCGAAATTTACCGGAGGCTCTTTTTTAATAGTAATATATTTATAATAGTAAAAATTTATAATATTAAAAAGTACACAAATAATGTTTCATTGTCAACGTTTAGGCTATTTTTATTTAAGAAGTAGCAAACGGTAATCAAATTCCGTAATATTTTTTTTCCTTGATAAATTTGCATATTTTAAAATATAGTTTGGTAAGGTAAATTCATTTTTCATAATAATAGTCTTCTAACATATATTACACTTTAAGAAACATAGTCTGAGTAGCAATCAACCAATTGTAATAATTAATGATAAGATGTTAACTCGCAAGTAACAAAATTTTTGAATTTGAAGAAAATTTACATAAGCGAAACTTATGTAAATATAGAAAGGTAGTAATATATTTTTTATTCTAGATTTTGATTAATAATCTTTTGAATCTTTTCTAATTCTAAGTCTATTATTCTTTTCCTAAACTATATATTAAATATATTATTTTCGTACAAATATATAAATTGAAAATAACTATACTAACTCTGAAATTTAACGGGGAATGATAAAATATATATATATATATATACACTATTACTGGAAGTTTTTTTTTTTTGGGGGGGATCAAGCCCCCCTCTAGTTCCACCACTGCTTACAAGGTTTTATAAATTTTGCATAATTTTCATCTCCCAAAAATTCCAAGGTTTTTTCTTTGTAAGTCACCGGTTCAGAAAAACATATTATGTTGTGTTTGGTTGAGATAAATGAATTTGGAAGGAATGGAATGAGATTTGTACTACATTATGGGTGAATTTTTAAAAATTCATTCCTTCTTCCATTCCATTCTTAACAAGGTATACTAGAACTTAAATCACCCAATTTGTGATGGAATGTTCCATTCTCCCCCATATACATTTTCTTCCCAATTCTTATCAAAGAAGGTTTACACTCTTCCCAGAAGGGATCCAGTTCCACCACTGCCTACAAGGTTTCATAAATTTTGCATAATTTTCATCTCCCAAAAATTCCAAGGTTTTTTCTTTGCAAGTCACCGGTTCAGAAAAACATCTTATGTTGTGTTTGGTTGGGATGAATGAATTTGGAAGGAATGGAATGAGATTTGTACTACATTATGGGTGAATTTTTAAAAATTCATTCCTTTTTCCATTCCATTCTTAACAACATAAACTAGAACTTAAATCACCCAATTTGTGATGGAATGCTCCATTCTCCCCAATATACATTTTCTTCCCAATTCTTATCAAAGAAATTTTACACTCACCCATTTTTTTCCAATCTTTCATCCTACCTACATTAATTTCCTTTATTTTCACTCATTCCATTCCATTCTCCTCAACCAAACACAACATTAGTGCTTACTCCTAGGGGTGGGGGTAAGGTCTGTGCATCTCTCACACCCCAGACTCTACTTCTAAATGGAACATGATGTGTACATTTGGTTTGGTAAGGTTTATGTGTTGCATTTACAATCATTCATGAAATTTTGCAGGCCAACTGAGGTTATTAATCCTGGAAACACACTTTACGTCACTGGCCTCTCTACAAGGGTTACAGAGAGAGATCTTGAAGATCATTTTAACAAGCAAGGAAAAGTAAGTTGTTGATTTACAAAATGCCTCAATTTCAGTGTGTTTGGCGGCTGCTTATGATTATGTCTGCCTTCTAATCATCACTATCTTATAATCTTATATGGATTGCCTGATATTCTTATCAGGTGCTGTACATCCTTTTAATAGAATATATATATGTAGAATTCATGTTATTCAAATTGTGCGCTGTTGTCTTGCGACAAATATGTACACTTGATTAACTTGTCATGTAACCTATCAGTTAAAATAACTTATTTTATTAATAGTTTCATTATGCTGTAGGTTGCTTCTTGCTTTCTTGTTGTGGAGCCTCGTTCACGCATCTCTCGTGGGTTTGCTTTCATAACGATGGACTGCGTCGAGGATGCTGACCGTTGCATTAAACACCTGAATCAATCGGTTCTGGAGGGGCGATACATAACTGTAGAGAGGGTAAAGTCAATTATCCTTTGATAGCAATGATTATCATATTTGATTGCAATATTTTCTTACTTTGAGGTTTTTGGCTATATTCAGAAAGCATTGCCCTCAGCTATGTTAGCAGCAATCAAAGATGATGCGTTCATCCATTGCAACATTTAAACAGCTTGATCAATGGCCAGCTAAAACAGCTTTCACATGCATCTGATCAACTAAACTTAGCAACTTTATTGACAACAACTATACAAACTCAGCAATTACTTTCAACTTCCAACTAATCAACGGTTCTAGTCAGGATTTTATGGTACCTCATACCTGGCATCAAGTTTCTTTTTCTTTTGGTTAAGCTTGATAATATCCAGTGCAACTTAATAGATAGTATATGCCCGTCTAGCTGTAGTACGTGTGGTCAAGTTGAGTGTCTCGGTTACCCTATACTCTAGTCCCATGTTACTTCCCCCGGGATACCTATTCGTAACTTCTGTGTTAATTGTTTTAACCGTGTTTCGGATAGTTTCAGGAACTCCTTGTTATACTGAATTTGGCCGGGGTTCAAATAAATGTTAATCCATGTATTTGTTTATTTTTGGTATTTCAGTCTCGGAGAAAACGCCCCAGAACGCCTACACCTGGTCATTATCTCGGCCTCGCTAGGGACAGTAGTAAGTTTACTTATTACCCTTTATCTTGAAATTTTAGTTCTTTTGGCTAACGTGTAATTTTCCTTCTATCTAAGGCTCTCGGGGAGAACGTGGTGATCGTGGTGGTAGATATCGAGGTGATTCGGGCCGTGATGAGTACAGGAGGTCTCCAAGACGTTCACCATATCGACATGGCCGGGATTACTCTTCCCCAAGGCGGTCTCCTTATGGTGGAAGGTCAAGAAGGGAAAGGACCAAGTCACCTCCATATTCTCCTTATGCTGGAAGGTCAAGAAGGGAACGAACCAGGTCACCTCCATATTCTCCTTATGGTATGGACAGGACTTATGGTCATCGAAGCAGATGAAGCTGATGGGACGTGGTGGGTAGACACATGAAGACCTTTGGATACTAAAATATTGCATCTTTTGTTTAGATGGCCTGAAATGATTAAAATTCTCAGCTACTAATGTGAAGTTGGTTATTCCTGATTGTCACTTTAAACTTATACATTGGACGTGGCTTGTGTATTCGTCTATGGTGCATCATCTTTGTGGATGAGTTTGGATTTTAATTGTGAATCAGGGAAGTATTGGATTCTATTAGGGTTCTTCCAACTTTAAACTTTTTTTAACGTCTGTTTGGTAGAATCATAATAACAGGAGCATTTATTGTTCTGTGATACTATCACTTGTTCACTTGACATTGCTGATGAAGAGAGAGTTGAACTCTGGTTATGCAAATCCAAATGTTAAAGGGGATTATATTAGGAATAAAATGTTAAAACGCCTTAAAGCTTTCGAATTTTCTGACTTTTCGCCTATTACAGAAAGAGTAAAAGACTAAAGTATTAAGAGACCTTAAATGCCTTTCGAAGAGGAGTGATTACGACGAGTTTGAGACTTTAAAATCATGCATAAGAAATTCTGATCACACACTATTGTCTCATTGAATTTCTCTACTGGATTCAACACTTATTTCATTATGTTGAAGTAAAAATGATCATTCAAATGTGTCAAAAATTGTCTTCTCGTATACATAATTTGAACCTTTTTTTAAATGATCCACAAAATTATGTATTTGATTGAAATTCAAATTTTCTTCGTTTTGAATATGATATCTCATTCTTCAATACCAAAAAAAAAAATGTATACATCTTATATATTTAAATTTCAACTTCAAAAAATATTGTAAAATTTTTTCTCGACTATTACGGTATATTCTCGAGTTTAGGAATGAAAAAAAGAACAGTTCCGAGTCTTTTTTGGAGAAAAATTTTGGAACAAAATATATAAGAAAATTGTTCTAAAAAAATTAATACGGAAACAAAATAGAAAAAGAAAATTTTCACTTTCTTTTGATAAAAATATATGTAATACAGTGTAATTTATTATTATTTTTTAATTATAAATTTAAATAAATTAAAATGTTTGTGATAGTTTAAATATGGATTCAATCGTTAAAAATGTGACAAAAAATAAATTCAAATAAATGAACATGAATATAAATTTTAATTAAATGAGTATAGAAAAAAGAATATGTCCATCCTCTTGGTCCTTATCTTGGGGGAACAATAACAAATGTTATGGGTTTGGGTTTAGCAAGTTAACGGGTCTGTGTGTATAAATTTAAAGAGGCGCTGCTGCTGCTGCTGCTGCTCATTATCCGTAGCTGTATTGTATGTATATATTACTCTTTGGATGCATTTAATTATCTCTTTACCTTGCTTTGCTTTTCATACACACACACACACACAACACAATCTGCTGCTTATCAATCTGAAATGTTTGCTTATAATTCTGTTTCTTGTATGTTCACCTCATTTTTTAAGTATGAAATTTGGAATGTGGTGTTATTAACACATATTATATGATCATGCTAAGCATTCCTTCTGTCACTTTCGGGTTTCAGGAGAACCGGTAACTTAAGTTTTAGGAGAACGGGTAACTTAATAGTCAGTTCGCTCCTGCTCTCTATCCAAAAATAGGTTGTTTTGAGTGATGGGGAGTGTTAACATATATTATAGTATCATGTTAAGTCCTCTTCCTAATACTTGAGCTTTTGGGATAACTGATGATTTAACACATATATGTTTTCCTAATACTTTTACTTTCTGCACTTTTGATTTTTCCTTTATTCTTTATATCTTACCGCCAGATTCATCTTGCCACCAAGTGGTAGTTCGGTTAAACACAAAACTAAACTTCCTTGACAAGTTCGAATCAATATTGCTGATTTGTATTATTGTTTCTACTTCGACACATAATAATCCTATGGTGTATGTCTTGCAGAAGATTAATTTAAGGACTCGTATTGGCTGCTGGACTCACAGACTATCACCTCTCGTTCAAATATTTCATCTAAAGAAGAATCATCCAAGATATCTTGAACCAGAAAATTCAACTCAACAAATGCTAAACCTTGCAGATGATTATTTTCATGTCTACTGCCGGACACACTAAGTTTTGGAACAATGAATTCAAGGTTTTTTTTGTCATGCTTGAAACATACTCATTTGTAGAAAAGGAAAATCAAACTTAGAATATGAAATTGATGAAACTTGTATATGAAATGCACCAAGCAAGAGTTTCTCGCAACCAAAATTAGTATTTTGTTGATATCTTTTCATCTTTTTGGTTGTAACAGGTATCTCGCACTGTAAATTTCAAGTCTAGTTATCTTATCTATGGGAATGCAAGGCCTTCATATGCCATTCTCTTAAGTCCTAGACCTGGAATATCTCTGTCAGTTCATCCACTTCACAAACATAACAGCGGACTATTTGTGAGGCATTCATGGATGACATACCATACTCATAAATTAAGGCCATGGATGTCGGATACACAGTTTCCGCTACAACCTATCATGTCTTCTCAAGCTAGAGGTATTAGCTTATATTGTTAATTAACATACAACTATTATGTTAATTTGTGGCTGAACACTCAAATACTTCCAGTGATTTGCAGATGAAGAGAAGAGTAAGGAATGCATTACTGGTGGCTCTTTGTTCCAGAAACAGTATTCGAATGATGAGGCAGATACTGATACATCTGTCCCAAATAACAGAACTTCTGATTTTAGAAAAAGTACAATCTCTAATGTGATGTTAATGAGGGAAGAACCAATAGAGGAACCCTGGCTACTCCAGTATTCTTCAGTCTCTTTTTATGTTGAAGAGTCGGAGGTTTCAAATGGTATGATGGATGAAGATAAGATTGAGAATTTTCATTGTAATGCCTTGCTAGAATTAAATTATTTAAAGCATTACACCACTGAGGATGAATCAGACTCTGAAGGTAATGATGTGAATAAGACCTCTAGTTCTCATGATACATTGTCTGTAAGAGACTACCCAGTTGAGGAGCCCTGGTTATTTCAACCCTCTGCCTTATTTCCTTCTGCTGCAACTGGGGTTTGTAATGCATCTAAGAATATAGAATCCGTCAGAGATGGATCAAGAGATGCAGAATGCCACAATCTGCTTCAAGGAGTCCCCGGAGAGCTGTCCTCTGAAGAAGAAACTAGTATAAACAAAGGTTCAAGTGTTTCAGTTGATGCATGTACAAGATCTGCAGCTCAATTTGAGAGTTCCATATATGATAGCACTTCTTCTAAAACTAGTGAAGAAAGAAGCACAGCTTTGCAAAAATCTGTTTCTACGGTTATACTGATCAACTCTTCTTTATGTACCATGCAAAGAATTGCGGTATTGGAGGATGGAAATTTGGTTGAATTATTACTGGAGCCTGTAAAAGATAATGTGCAGTGTGATAGTGTATATTTAGGATTACTTACAAAATTAGTTCCTCACATGGGCGGGGCATTTGTAAATATTGGGAGTTCGAGACCTTCCCTTATGGATATAAAGCCTAATAGAGAGCCATTTGTGTTCCCTCCGTTTCGCCGAGGTACAAAGAAAAAAGACAAAACTGATCTTGAAACTCTTAAAGATTACCCAGAGATGAGTGAAAATGGTCTAAATATAGATGATGCCGAAGACATTGATGACCCTGAGGAGAATGAAACTGCAGATGTTTCTGTACAGTACATGCATGATGATTTTGCGGAGCATGAAATTGAGGATGACTTTGATGTGATGGAAGATTTTACAGACAATGTTAATGGAAGTGTACCTGGTCATGGGAATGAGGTTGACTCCGAGACGTCTTTAGATCAGTTTGGTGAAGAAGGGCACCGCATACAAAGTCAGACGACTGGAAAACTTTTCTCGAATGACTTGGTATTTCCTCCCAATCTCCAGGATTTGGAAGATCAAAAGGATTTTCAAACAGATAAAAGTAAGTGGGGCCCAGTTCGCAAAGGCACTAAAATAATCGTACAAGTTGTCAAAGAGGGATTGGGTACAAAAGGCCCCACACTGACAGCTTATCCAAAGCTAAGGAGTAGATTTTGGGTATGTCTTACTATGTATTCTTTTCCTTTATTCCCAGTACCTGCTCTATTCTTGTTGGTGTCTGTTTCTTTCCTTAGCCCTATATTGAATTGGTTTTTACTTGACCTCTTTCAGGTTTTAAGTACTCAAAGCAATAGCATTGGTATTTCTAAAAAAATATCTGGTGTGGAGCGTACACGCTTAAGAGTCATAGCAAAAACTCTGCAGCCCAAGGGTTACGGTCTGACTGTAAGAACTGTTGCTGGTGGTCATTCGCTGGAGGAATTGCAAAAAGACTTGGAAGGCTTGCTTTCAACTTGGAAGGTAATTATTGAACAGGCAAAGTCTGCAGCTCTTGCAGCAGATGAAGGTGTGGAAGGGGCTATTCCTGTCCTTTTGCACAAGGCATTGGGTCAAACGCTGTCAGTTGTCCAGGATTATTTTAATGAGAAGGTTATTTTTCTCATCACCTATACTGCCTTTTGCAGTATCTGCTGTGTCATTTTTTAAATAAGAAGTTTCTTACAGCATCTTATTTCAGTATGTTGTTTCTTGAGTTGTCTTACGATGTTATTTGGTTTAACGTTTTCCAGGTGAAATGTATGGTTGTCGATTCTCCGCGAACATATCATGAGGTACTTGACTGAATGACTAAACATGTGTAATTTTATGTAGTTGCAACATGATTAAGGATAGCATTCTGTATCTTCAATTTGTGTTCATTTTGGAAAGAAAAAGTTGATTAAAAGGTGGGAGCCCCTCATCGGCATAAAAGAGATGCTAAATCTGCTGGGATGTGTGTCTGAATTAACCCCATAAAGAAACTTCTTCCCAATTACATTTTTTTGTTTGTTTTAGATACCAATATTTGTTAAGGGAATCCTAATAATATACCTAAGCACATCTTGACGAGGCATTTAGTTAAAAAAGAAGGTTCCCATATTCCATACTGAGCACTCAGATCAGATCATCAGAGATCAGATTAATTAAATTTAATTTTTTAGTATGTGCTCCATGAGCGCTTATTCCTCCATATAAAAAAATATCCTTACTCTTCTTATACCCTTTACCAACTAGTCAATTACTGTCCTGATTCCTAATTGTATTAAAATATCCTTTTGATGATATTTTTAAATTTTCTATTAACTGACATCCTATTCTTGAAGAATGAAGATGCATAGAGCTTGATTTGTAGGAATGGTGCGAGCTTTTCTGGTTTCTCGATTAATACAATTTATCTTGTATTTGTAGTTTTTCCCTAGTCCCCTCCAACCCGTTTTCTTCTCTAAGTTGCTTCTTTTTTAATTTAAAATATAATTCCTCCAGGGGCTTAATCATTGACTAAAAATATATAAATAACTTTAAGGGCTCATTTGGAGAGTTTACTAGGAATTTCTATCTGATCTACGCAAGTGGAACTTGTGTTGCAATTTTCTCCCTCTTTGTAAATGAACTCCGTTTCTTTTTGGAATCTTAAGTGTATGTGAAATGTCTGAATCCTGTTTCCATTTATTTACAAGTTCATGTTTGGGTCCATGATGTGACGGCCCTTAAAAGTTCTTTATACGCAAAGCTAGAGTTCTAAGTGAAGAATTAAATTTCCCTCTTTTTTTTGTCCTTATTCAACTTAAACATCTATTCCTAAATCTCATAATGTCATGGTACAGTGCATGCAAATGCTAATTATATATTTTAAATTTAAATTATTCATCTTTTCATTAGTCATTTATACCTCTAACTTTATTTTTATTATTTACTGAATCATGCACTTGGCTTCATCAAAGTTTATATATTCATCCATAAATGACCAACTTTGATCATAACTATATTAATTCATAATCTAAATTCTGAATCAATATGAGAAATCTAAAATTCTAAATGAATATTTTAAATTTTTGGTTCAGGATATTACACATGATATGCCAAAGTTTTAATTTCTTATTTTATATATTCAGGTCACCAACTATCTTCAGGAGATAGCTCCTGATCTTTGTGATCGAGTCGAACTATACAGCCTGAGGACTCCCCTTTTTGATGAATACAAGGTTGAGGAAGAATTTGATAAAATTCTTAGTAAAAGGTAAGAAGTTCTGATGTTTATGTTGTGTATACTAATTACTTTTGATATATGGAGTGTCTACTTATCACAGATTAGTCTGTTGAGGAAGCATTAGTGGCACTAATAATATTCAGACATGAGCAATACTAATCTATATTTATAAAACACAATGACTAATGCAACAACAACATTCTAATGCTAGTAATACAATTAAAACCACCTATTAATGGTGTTTGGTGTTTAGGGTTCTCGAAGGGAGCTTTAGCAGATCATCTAACTTGAAACTTTTCTGGCCATCTAAATTTTACTTCTACCGTATATTAACATCCACGACTTTCGACAAAAACATTATCACTGGATAATATTCCAAGCAATTTGATTCATAAATATTATTTACTTGGTAATTAAAAACTCTTTAATAGAAACCCTTTGCTACTTTTTTTATCTTCTTCTCTTCTTCCCAGTGCACACTAATTGAGTAACATCTGAAAGATGAAAAATGTGATATCAATATATAATGAGTCTTTCCCCTTTTTCCATCTTTTTTTGATACAATGAGTTTTTCCCCTTTGTCCTTTTTTTGATACAATGAGTCTTTCCCCTTTGTCCATCTTTTTTTGATTGGATTTCTATTAATTTTTTGATATTGTTCCGTTGTCTGTTATAATCTATGATTGTTGTGGTTCGTTAATGGTCTTGTAATCTTGTAGGGTCCCTCTTTCTAATGGAGGTTATTTGGTGATTGAACAAACTGAGGCATTAGTATCCATTGATGTTAATGGGGGACATTGTATGCTTGGTGATGGGACTTCACAGGAGAAAGCAATCCTTGATGTCAACCTTTCGGCTGCCAAACAAGTAAGTAGATGCATATTGTGTCGCCATATTTCATTTGGTATGCTATATAATTAGTCAAAAGGAGACCACAAAGATTTTTTTGTAAATAATTTTTCATTTTTATTTTTAGCTGTGGCAAAAAGCTTACTAGGGCAAACCCTCTATATGTACTTTGATCTTGTGTTATATTAATTAGAGCTCTAATTGGTTTGATTTCTACATTAAAAAGTGAATGAACTCTGTTGAATTTAATAAATCAATGGGACCAAGTCTAATACAAATTTGGCTTGCTTTTAAAAGCTATTAGGAGTACCATATATGCATTTTATAATCTTATTGTATATGTACGATAAGTGGAGAACCTAGCTCTTTGTGCTCATGGGTCCAGTCACCGATAAAAAAATGAGAGAAATGGACCAACAAAACAATCGTCGATATCTATCCATCAAACTGCAAAACTATTTTTCCCTTATATATGGGATCTCTGCTCTACTTTTTGGTTAGTGTGGTCCATTATAAACCTGTGATCTTGTGAATCCTTTCTGATATAATATAACAACTTTTAAAGCTTGTTTTAGGAAAATTAAAAGAACACTTGGGACGCAAAGTCCTATTAGTTCCGATTGTAGGTCCAATAATGTTTATGATATACTTCAATTTTAAATTGAAAACTTATTTACATGCTTTGGATTTAGTAAGCCTTTTTTTTTTTTGGGGGGGGGGTGATAATGCTCTTTTTTGTTTAGGTTGTTACTTTTAAGTATTCTGTATGTTCAATATCTTAAATAAACATGCTCTTCACTTTGAGTGAGATAAAGCTATTGGCGTGATACCTTCATATTCTTTATGTAAGTATTTGTTTCATTTTCTCCTTTATATTAAGTTATTAATATATATCTATATTTACTTTATCAGTCTTATGTACTTTTAAGATACCTTGTTACATTAACCATGCAATTCGGTTCATTCTAAAGTTTCATAAACAAGTCTTTATCTAATGCTCTGTTTGGTTAGGACAATGGAATGTATTAGAATGAAACTGAAAATTGTGAACAAAACTAAAGGGGGAAAATGAGTAGGATGGAGAATAGAGAATCCCTTCTCAAATTGGTAGGTACTCTAGTTTAGATTTCTAGGAATGGAATGGAGGAAGGAATGCAGTTATGAATTTATGCCCATAAACTCTTATAAATTTCATTCCATTCCCCAGTTTTATTTGCTCCAAATAAACAAAACATAAGATTTTAAGAATAGGTTGAAAGCTGTTAGCTATATTATGATATCTGGTGGTTATGTAAATATCTCTATTGTGCTTGTTTCATTGTAATATTTAATATTTTCCTTTCACATTGTGTTTACTTTACTAAATATGGATTCAATATGACCTAGCAAAAATGGTTGTTTTAGTTAAACTTGATGAAAACTTCAGATTGCTAGGGAATTGCGCCTGAGAGACATTGGCGGCATTATTGTGGTCGATTTTATTGACATGGTTGATGATTGTAAGCTCTCTCTCTCTCTCTCTCTCTCTCTATATATATATATATATATATATATATATATATATATATATATATATATATATTTAAGTTCAATATTGTGTCTTGTTTCTTTTTGTGATTGATAGAAAAGCTTGCATGACTTGCATTGTCATGTGATTTTAGTTGTCCTTACCAGTGTTGTTTTACCTTGACAAGCATGAGTTCAAATGGTAAAGAATAATAGTCTCTCATTTTCTTTGATCGCGTGGGTACTGTCTGATAGCGTTAAAATTTCATTACCCTTGTCTGACCAAATTGTTTCTGCATTGTGCATTTCTTTCTACCATAGAAGTAAATATCTCTGCAGATAGTGCTGGTTGTATTAAATAGATATTCATTCTCTTACTTTATCTGCTGATATCATCATTTTTTCAGCAAATAAAAGATTAGTGTATGAAGAAGTGAAGAAGGCCGTTGAGAGAGACCGATCAATGGTAAAAGTCTCTGAGCTGTCTAGGCATGGGCTTATGGAGATAACCAGAAAGAGGGTAATGCCTTTAGGTCTCATATATTTTCTTGCAACAATGTTTTTAATATTGTGACTGTGACTAAGATTTGAGTTTTTTTAACTTTAAAAAAAGATCTGAATATTTATTCTGCACTAGAAAATATCAGAAAATATTACTATGGAATGGAAATATATTTTATGGATCAAACAAATATTTTCTATCTGTCCCCACCCTGTTTTTCCTTTAATAAATCGCAGGTTCGACCCAGTGTTACGTTTATGGTTAGTGAACCATGTACTTGCTGTCATGCTACTGGGAGAGTGGAAGCTTTGGAGACTTCATTTTCCAAAATTGAGCATGAAATTTGTCGGTCTCTTGTAAGTAATTTGACTTTGATGATTTAGTAAATATATCTTTGTTTCTTAATTCTTACATCAGCTTAAGAGGTGACAGAAGTACATGAGAAGAGGTGACAGAAGTACATGAGAAGAGGTGACAGAAGTACATGAGAAATGTTAGATTAGTATTATTATTATCACTAGGGCTTTAACTGAACATTTGTAAATAGCCATTGTTTTGGTTCACAGTACACTTTTTGGCTTTTCGCAAGGCATTTTAATTACTATAACTTAGAATTTGCGTCATAGTTTTAGACAGTAGTATTTAACATATGTCTATCATTATTGTCAATGTTATATACTCATATGTTGTGAATTTTTAGATAATCCAACACTTGACAACTACATTTTTAGACTGTTCGATATTGTAAATGAAAATATGTTAAACAATTGACATCTTACTTGTATGCTTGATTATAGATTTGTTATTTTTGCTTTGTTTGTCTTAGGCATTGATGGATAAGAAACCAGATCCTGGGAACCCCAAATCATGGCCAAAATTTATACTGAGGGTGGATAGGTACATGTGTAACTATTTAACATCTGGGAAGAGGACAAGGCTAGCAGTTTTAAGTAGTTCTCTCAAAGTTTGGATCCTACTAAAGGTATGCTGAATCAGCACTTTTATTCATTGCATCATATGATGAACATTTTTGACATATCTAAGCTAATAGGAAGCCTGCTTATGCATGAATGTGTATCCATTTCTACTTTTTTTCACCTTGATTTTTGTTGAATAATATCTTGGCATTTTTATGTAAATTTAGCCCCATTTTGTTAGAATGAAATGGAGATGATACTTAAAAAAATGTATTAAGAAATTAGAGATGCAGAAGAAGAAGGATGGCAGGGGATGAGAAAGAAGATAATAATAGGGTGTAATTTTTAGGGATGGCAACGGGTTAGATCAGTTTAGATTTCACAAAAACCAAATCCGAACCATTATGTTTCAGTTCAGTTCGTATTCAGATATCTAAAATGAAAAACCAAACCCAAATTATCAGGGATTTTTGGGTTTCAGTTCAGGTTTGGTTTTAAATAGGATACTTAGAAGATAATAGGTAAATTAAAAAAAATTAAATTTATGATTATCCAAAATATGAAAATTAAAATGTCCTTCATTGTTAGAAATCTAAAAATAGCGCTGCATGTGTTTCATGTAGCTCAATATATGCGTAAAATATACTTAATTTATTTGTGGGCAATCGCTCAACTTGTTTTATGTTTATTATACTTTTAATATTTTAACACATAATATTTATATCAAATGAGTATATTACTGCAGTAGCCATATGCTTGACTGATGTACAAGGCATCTAAGTTTGACTAATGTATAAGGCATCTATTTTTATATCCGTAGTAAGATTATAGGAAGTAATATTTACTTTAGCAGTAAGTTTAATTCTATATAAAGAGGCTGTGGCTCATAGTTGTTTAAACAAGGAGTGTAGTAGTAATACAGTACATATATATATATACACTATTCTGTGTAATAATAGATTCATATATATATATATATATATGAAAGATTCTTCCGCCCCTGATTTATCTCTTATTAATCATAGACACACACACATATAAACCGCTTCATATTCTCTGATTCTACCAATTATTTGAATTAAATTTAGGACACACATAATTACATAACATTAGATACGTATAAATATATATTAGTTATATGTTTATTGTATAAATATATAATCAGGGGCAGACTGTCGTTACTCGTTAAGGCTTAGGTGGGTTAGAGCCGGGTGAAATAATTTTTTTTTCAAATTAATATTGTATAGTTTATGATTTAGCCCGGGTAGAATTTTTATTTGATTACCTCTTTTTTAGTGTTTGTTCTTGTAATCTTGATGCCAAAATTAAAAAAAAATTATCACTTTTCTAAATTTCTTTTTCCTAAATAGATTATGAGCCCGTTTGACTTAGCTTAAAATAAGTTACTTATGGCTTAAAGTTCATTATATTGACTTTAAGCTAAAAGTAAAATTTGTGACTTTAAGCTGGACGTATCTGTTTGGGTAATTTTACTTAAAGTTAATATAGTGTTTGGTAAATTTTGGCTTAAAGTAACTTTTGACATAAAATATTTAATTTTTTAAATAATATTTTTTATAATTTTTTTTTATAAATGAATGTACAAAATATGAAATACATTAATAAATTAAGCCCCACATATTTCATTAGCAATTGCATCTCGTAGTCCCTGCCAGTAAATAGTATTATTGACATCGTCTTCAGCTGTGTCCCCGCCAATACCTTTATATCCGAATGGAATATAAGTTTCTTGCTTCGCAACTTGAAATGCGTCATCGCCAACAGAGAATTTTCGAATATAATTATGAATGGTTATTGTAGCGATAAAGATATCAGTTTGTTTATTTAAGTTGTAACACGACATATGTGCTAAAATTGCGAATCTAGATTTCCACATTCCAAATGTTCTTTCAATGATCATTCAACATGATGAATATAGAAGATTAAAACGTTCTTTTCGAGTACGTCAAGCATTGCTACCAGAAGTCCGACAAAAATCTCCAAGGTGATATCGTGTTTGTTTGTATGAACCCATATATCCATTCATATGCGGATAACCTGCATCGACAAGATAATATTTGTTTTGGGGTGGGTGTGGAAAATTTAGATCTGGATCATGTAAAGCTTCACTGAAAATGTACATGATTGTGTTTAAACATTATGTCAAAAGTTAGATTCGCAAAATAGAAGCTTTACATGATCCAGATCCAGATCTAAATTTTCCACACCCACCCCAAAACAAATATTATCTTGTCGATGCAGGTTATCCACATATGAATAGATATATGGGTCCATACAGACAAACACGATATCACTTTGGAGTTTTTTGTCAGACTTCTGGTAGCAATGCTCGACGTACTCGAAAAGAACGTTTTAATCATCTATATTCATCTGATCATTGAAAGAACATTTGGAGTGTGGAAAGCTAGATTCGCAATTTTAGCACATATGCCGTGTTACAACTTAGATAAACAAACTGATATCATTATCGCTACAATGGCCATTCATAATTATATTCAAAAATTCTCTGTTGGAGATGACGCATTTCAAGTTGCGGATCAAGAAACTTATATTCCATTCAGACATGAAGGTATTGACGGGGACACAGTTGAAGACGATGTCAATAATACTATTTACTGTCAGGAACTACAAGATGCAATTGCTAATGAAATATGTGGGACTTAATTTATTAATGTATTTCATATTTTGTACCTTCATTTATAAAAAAAGTTATAAAAAGAATTAAATAAAAGTTATTTTAAGCCAAAATTTACCAAACACTATATTACGTCCAACTTAAAGTCACAAATTTTACTTTTAGCTTAAAGTCAATATATTGAACTTTAAGCCATAAGTAACTTATTTTAAGCTAAGCCAAACGGGCTTTTAGTTTCATATCAATATCATAAATGAAACTAATAAATTTCCTTTTCAAAATTAAACTTAAACAATTTTCTATTGTAATATATATTTATTAATATAGATAACTATAAAATATGTATATATTACTGTTTCTAAAATAATTAAATATCGAGAATATAATAAAATAAATTCATCCACAATTTTGTAAAAGAATTTATGTTTTAAAGTAAAATAATAATATGTTAGTATCATTATTATATTTAAAGTGTAGTTATGAGAAATGTACTTGTATGATTTTAAATTTATTATTTAATATTAGATTTTTAATGTTAATTGATAAATATTTTTTTAAAGAAATAGATGACACCCGGTATGTGCACTCGAACATTTTATGAAATATGTTATTTAGTGAAAATAAAATAATATAATAATTTGATCCATATTTATATG
The DNA here is from genome assembly GCA_028671895.1 of Oenanthe sinensis. NCBI lineage: Eukaryota > Viridiplantae > Streptophyta > Magnoliopsida > Apiales > Apiaceae > Oenanthe > Oenanthe sinensis. Next base: position 10,149,956 of record CM053797.1, read on the forward strand.
GTGCAAGTACGATTTAAAAACTAATGTTACTTTTTAAATTTTTACATATTTATTTATATTATTGTTTTAAATGAAATTTTATTATTTATTTTAAATTAAGTGTTTGTAATTGTAGTTTTAATTTATAGATTTATTCCATTAATTTTCTAGTTTTGAAAAAAAAAGTTTGCAACAAAAATAATGTATATACTATTTCTATATTAAGAGAAATATATATACTTATATAATTTAGAGCAATACAAATTTAAAATACATTTTAATTTAAAAACAAAACTTAGTAAATGTATAAATGTATAAATTTTTTATTATAATCCTATTCGTAGTACAAAATGTAAGTAATGAAATTTTTTACTGATAATGTAAACTGTATATAACTAGTCTTGTTCCTGTATATAACTAGCCGGCTATCCTAGGGGAGGAAAAGATCCTTGGTCCACCCCTGTGTATAATGATAGTGTTGTAAATATACTATATCGGGTTTGATTGAGTTTCGGGTCAGGTTTGAATCAGGTTTTAGGTTTTCGGGTCAGGTTTTGGTTTGGTTGGCGTGAAAACCAAATCCAAACCTGATTCAATCGGGTTTAGAAAAAAAGAAAAATGAAAAATCGCGTTTGGTCAAAACCCATTTGAGTCGGATATTAACCAAGTCTTAAAATAATTTGTGGGAATTATAATGTTTTTATAGGGAATAAAAACCCTTATAAAATAATTGATTAAGACCCATAAACAATTGGACTTTATTATAAATAAACTACTTATTTAATAAATTTCTAGCCCTACATATGAAATATATAGATAAATACATTAATTGTCTCTACACTAAACACATATAAACTAATTAATAATATATATATTAATTCTTGATTTTCACCCAAAATACAAAAAAAACCACGCGTAGAACAATTTTTTTATATAATTTATTGGTTTTTGAGAATTGGGGTTGCTTTTCGAATAAACCCTAGTATAACAATCTAGGTTGTAATTAGAGTTCAGATTATGAAGTGAGAAGATATGAACATATGTGTATGCATAGATTGAAGATTAGAGATGACTAGAAGTTTCAACAATGGCGCATATGTTTAGGGGGGAGTTGTTGGTGACTTAGGGGTCATACCCACTCACTGGGTTAGGGGTTTGTGAGGAAAAAATTGAAAGAGATGATAACAGAAATGGGTTGTGTTTAGTAATTTAGGGTAGATAGAGGAGGAGAAGAGAAGAAAGAGATTTGATGAAAAATGAAAGGGAAGGCCAGCTCGACTAATCCCACTTCAGTCTTGCTACTGGTACGTTTAGTATCAAAAATTATTTTTGACCATTTATGGCTACAATGTACAACGGTTCAAACTTGGATGGTTAAACCAGACAAAATTTTAGTTTTATGCCAAGTGTGTATTTGTCCATACTTCGATGGTCCTAGTGGTATTAACCCTCAAGTTTATACATATTCATCGTTACCTTTATACAAAAATTTGTTTACATCCATGTTCTAAGTTAAGTGCTGATATCCTATATATTATGATGGGTCACTGATCAGTTTAACTTGCAATACATCAGGTTGCTAGGGGTTTTACAAGGGGCGGCTTTGAGCTGAAACCATTAACCAGTGAGAAAGATTATAAAACCCATCAAAATGCTATTTCTATTTTAAGACCAACAGAAGGCGGAACTTATACTCCTAAAGGAAAAGTGACCATCTTTCCCATAAAGAAGTGGAAGACCAGAGGAAAGTGATCATGTTCAGTTACATTGTACCGGATGCGTGGTCTACAGTATGACACAGTGGCATGGTCCTATGACACAGTGGCATGGTCCTATGTATGATTTACTATATATTATGTCTTGTTGCACATTCCTTTTGAAGTTATCAATTTTGTATGATCAATTTCTGCACCTTCATATATATATATATGCTTCTCTAGTACTTGGTGATTTTTGACGTGTCAGCAACTCATTATTTAAGGCGAAATTCTTTGGCTGAAAGATCAATGTTATTGGATAATTTTTTTCCTTTGGGATAGCAAAAGCCTACAAAATAATAGCCAAAAGCTCACGATTGCAAATTGTTAAATTTTGAAACCCATCTATAGATCAGCCGGAACCAGTGGCGGAACTAGAATTTCCATATAGCGGGGCTAAACTAATAAATCATTAATTTTTTAAGTTTAACCGGGGCTCCAAATCAAATTTCTATTAGATCTTAACTAAAACTCATGACTTGAAACCGGGGCTAGAGTCGAGGCTGACCCCCTGGTTTCGCCCCTGCTAGAACCATGGTTTCGCCCCTGCTAGAACCATGCAATTTTATGCTGGTTATATATTCCTTATTTAATGAACAATCAGAATATGGTAATTTCTACTGTTATCTGTTATGAGTGTTACAACGAGATTAAGTTAAACTATACTTTTTTATAGTTAAAATGCTGCTGGGAAAAAAAAACAGAACCAAGATTTGCTAGAAATATCAAATAAGATAAGGCGTACCAAACATAATCGGAGAATAAGCACCGAATAATTCATTGTCCACACATGCCACATCAAATACAAATCATAGGTAAGGTAATTAACAGCCAAAATTCACATGAAGAAGACAAGAACAGATAAAGGTTCGATTCTCGAATGCATACATAAACCTCGAACGCAGACGTTTGAAGATGTGATCATTCGATTCTGAACTATTATTATTATTACTCGATTCCCTACCGGAATGCAAAACCACCACCTTACTGTAAGTTCCATTGCTCATCAGTAATTGGAGCGCCATACTGTATATGTCTTCAAGTGTTTTGTATAATCTGTCAGCGCCACATACAAATCCTCCACCTTTAGGATGCCAAACATTGTTATAGTTGGCGCAATAATGGCAGCCATTCAATCTATCTCCTGCAAGGCCAATTCATATGAGTTAATGAGTTAGTAAAGATAAGCAGAGCCGGTAATGTTGATGAGCGGTTGACAAAACAAACAAACAGATGGAATAAGCAAGCAAAAAGAAATGCATGAAATAGCAGCAAGACAAGGATAAAATCACGGTCAAGAAACGAAACCTGAAATAGAGTTAATACTTCAAGGCCAGAGGTGTAAGAGAACCAGTGTTGAGCAGTCGATATTTTGGTTATAATACTTCAAGGCTTGGATGAATGCTTTGACCAACTTCCACTCCATACTATGTTTGTACAAATCTTGGCCATGGCTGTGCTAACAAAATTAGTAAATTTGGCAATCAGTGTATTATGTGTACATACATATAGACACAGGCAGGCAGGGCAATCACAATATCATAAAAATGGAATAGACGAGCAAGGCCGATACATACATGGAGCGCCTCGGAGGTTTGGACATATACACAACCCGTTTGAAGATATATACTGAACTATTTTTATTATTACTCCTACCGAATCGCTCAACAGGCATCTCAAGAATCCATTAGAGCAAGTCAAATTCAATGCTATCGGAGGTGCGGTCTATGATAGAGCATCAATTATAAAATATAGTATTCAAATCTAAAATAGAAAAATGTTATATTTGGTTCTATATTTAAAATAAGTATAGATATAACTATAATTGTCAAATAAGCTTGCAAGTGGGAAATTAGAGGAAAATTAATATAAAAACATCTATTTTAGTAAATTCAATGCTATACTTTATATTTATATTATTGGTTGAAAATTTACTTAATTTTACATATATTGGTTCTATTTTGAAACCATGCATTGGATCATGAAATATATTTTAACACCAAAATGTATTTTTTGATTTCATATTATAGTATTAATTACATCTATTTTAACATTAGCATTGAACATGCTTCTAGAGCAAGTCCAATGCAATGTTATACTTGTTTTTATTTTAACATTAGAATTGAACTTGCACTTAGAGCAAGTCCAATGCAATGTTATACTTGCTCTTACCTCATGTTTTCAAGGATAGTTGAACAACCCAAAGGCTCGGTCTTGGCGTCCTTCCGTTTTTATGGTGTCAGCTTGCAGTCGTTAAACTTCTTCATATCGAGACGCTAACTTTCTTTCCTCAGTCGTCTTGACAGCTGAAAAGTTGGAACTAACATAGACAACTGCCACTAGACCTGACAATTCGAATAATCAGCTCGGTTTCAACTCAGATCAGTTTCGGATCAGATCAACTTTCGATTATGTTATATTTTGAGTACTATTCGGATCAGATCAGATCTGATTCGAATCAGATCTAGTTTGGATTAAATTTGGTTGAGTTTCAGATTAAATTCGTTTGAGATCATTTCGGATCGAAAGAATACAGTGTGGATTAATCTTCGATTAAATTTTAATTATAATAAAATTAAAATAAAATTTGTTAAATAAGCTTGTTGAAATAATAATTTATTCATTGTCTTTCTTATTTTGTTTTTTAATTTGTGAGACTTTAAAAAATTATCTTATTATTAAAAATATTAATTATAATATAAAATAACATAAGTTTTTAAAACTTTGATTACATAACCCATATTAATTTTTTAATATAAAATTATTTTAAAAATGATTTTTTCTTAATAATAGATTAATTTAGTGAATAAAAAATGGGTTAATATATAGACTATAAACTATGACCCATTAAAATATAATTATTAGATTAAAATATAATTCGATGTAATTCATATTTATATCGAATCTGATCTCGTACTTCGAGTCATATTCAGTCCTGATGATTGTATATTCGATTTTAATCGGTTCAAAGTTATTATCGGATCTAATATTTCAAATTATTTCCGGTTCGAATCAAATCAGTTTTTAAATATTTATTTGGATTATATAATTCGGCTATAAAATCGGATTCGGTTCCATAAATTTTGGTTCGATTTTTCGGATCTAGATCCCAAACTTATTCACCTAAATAAATTCTACAAAAAATTCAATAAAAATCTACAACTGCTCAATATCCAACATCTTACTAACCAAATTTCAAAGTACAACTCAACTTTTTAAATTCAAATCTAAAATCCATATTTATTAACTCTATCAGATAAAAACTAAGAATTAAACAAGCTAGCTCATCATATTCAGCAACTCGCACTCTTCCCAAAAGGTAGTCCATTTTATTATGATTACCTGCCGAGGGAAACAAAGAAATATAGACTAGCAGTGAGTGAAAGACTCATATACGGATATATAACAATGCAAAGAGTACAAAGGTTAGAACGATGACAATATGAACAAATAAAATATCTGAATAAATGATGATGAAACAAATCGAACGAGACAAAAGATACTAGTCATATTAAACTCACAATATAAACAAGTAATAAACAAATAAAAATACATGATATGTACTTAACTTACAATATCAACTTACATACTTTTTAATCACTGATATTCTTACTCTTACTAGTCACATATTATAATGACAAAATACTAAAATACAAATTTACTTACTAATATATGAGACAATCTTACACTTACAGGATGTCATGCATTTCGATTCTCCGGAATATGTAGTCATCAAAACTTATAGGGGCTTGCATATAATAAATCAAATGTTACCCAAAATCTTACAGGGGCTTGCACGGTACAAAATACAATGCTGCCCAAATAGCCAAAACAAACATACACAATAGTCATGACTCTACGTGTCCCATAACTCTGGCGGCACGCCCGTACTATTTAAATAGTATAGGTGGTGCCAAGTACGAGATTCTCTCCATCCATGAAGGAGTCTTACAATGTCTCCCAAGTCATACATATATCAAAAAAAGACTGAAAATATCTTACTCAAAATATCGCACATACCAAATAACATTCAATACTGACTATTAAAATAAAATCTAACTGACCGGTCCGGAAAAATATCAATTTACTCTATCAAGATGACCTCAAATGAAAAGTGTAAACCACAAAACTCGTAGAGGATTCCGAGACCTTTCTAGAATGGTAAGACTCGTCAAAAATGAAAAATTAACGAATTCAGAAATTAAACAAATACGGGCTGGTAGAATAGAATCAGCACCTGATCACATAAATATTTTGATGTTTAAGACATCAAAATCATAGAATTTGAAAGCGGAATGTAAACAAAGAACGAAGAGCTCGAATAAATATTTCCAGAATGATATTACTTACAAAAATCGAATACAAATTCAATTTACTATGAATTTACGAAGTTACAAGATAACAACTCAAATATTTCCATTAGATTGCACAAAAGACATATTTTAACATATTTGTAGACAGAATTTCAGACAACACAAAGAACGAAAGTTATAGATAATTAAAAGACCTTTCTAGATAGTATAAAATCACAATAATTCGATAAAGAATGAATGAGATATGAATTATACAAGAATCAGAATGGATACAAACTATACATAATATACATACGATTTTGAATCACAAAACGAGAACAAAGAGAGTGTTACGAATACAAAGAGAGTGTACCGATGATATTCGTACCTTAAAAATCAAAGATATGAATGATTATCAAGAAATCCATATGACCCCCATCACATGAACCCTAATTCAAACCATAAACCATCCTCTTGAGTTTTTTCTTCTCCTCTTTCTCTTTATTTTTCTCCTTCTCCTTCTCCATCTTCCTCTCTTTCTACTTCTCTCCCTTTCTCTCTCCCTCTCTCTCTTTGTGTTAGATGTAACGTAACTTCACTTTTTCCAAAATCCTAACCCTTTTCCTTTTCCTATTCAATTCTTTTCCTTTTTTTTTTTATCTCTTTTTTCTTTTAACTAAAAAATATCCTAATTACAAAATAAATATGCATATTCAAATAATAATATTAGTAATAACTCGTTAATATTAAACAAATATAACTAAATATATTATAAAAATTACAGGATGTTACAAAATACACCCTCCGTCTCTTTTTAGTTGTCCATTTTAAAATTTTTTTGTCCCTAATTACTTGTCGTTCTCTTTTTTCAAAATAATTTTATAAAGATTTTTCCAAATAATGCCCTTATATTACTATTTGCAATGTTTATCTAATTTAAATATATAAACAATTCAACTAATTTAATGCAATTATGAGGGGTAGACATGAAAACAAGTTATCTAATTAATATTTTCTTAAGATGTGTATTTTTTCAAAAGCCACAACTAAAAGGGACGGAGGGAGTAAGAAATTAGCAAACACTTCTCCTGATAAATGACTACCATACTTGTAAGTTAGTAAACCACTAACTAATACTTACTTTTGCATCAACCTTTAACAAACCACCATGTATGATCCTTTTAGGGCTGAGGGCCATAGGTCACATACGGGCAAACGTAACCATTGGGGACTCAAGGACACTACATTTAGAAATAACATCCATTGCCTCGTAGCCATTAGAAGTTTTATTTAGTACTGAATAACCATTTGGGATGCCCGGTTGGCACAATGTTGATCAGGGCTGTATTCAAAGATGAGGAGTTTTTCACATTTATGCCAGTTTAAACTTTAATGAAAGTGATGCTGATCCTTTTGTTTAGCGATAGACACATAACATGTCTAGCCATGTCAGCAATGTTTCATCTCATCACTAAAAGATACCTACAGAGCCACAGGAACTATGTTATAATCCACACAGTCAATTATTTCATTGATACACTATAGTGTGTATGCTAGCCATATTTAGGGAATGATAACTTGTTGGGAGATGTAAGCTTTTTGTGGATATTATCCAACTTCTTGAAGATCCAAATAATATAAAATATTATCTCAACAAATCCCGAATATTTATATTCATGGCTACAAGACCTCTGATGGCGAAACATTTTCATGATGAAATAAACCTAAAGTCACTCCATAAGACCTTGTTAGATTTTTCAAACTCTCCATAAGACTAAATTTATGATAGCAGCCGGTATAAATAAATAGATGAATGCACTTCCTTTAAAAAAGGTAGGCAGCAGTTGTGATGGTCAAAACGATGGAAGTGCTATCTAGTGTCCAAATATTGAAGTCTTACATTTGTGCATGTAAGACAAAAGCATTAACACCAGATGAGCTTGTAAAATATGAAATTATAAAGGATACATACATACAAATAAGGTTTGCTAGATGTGAAAGCTTGTATGAACTGATAAGAAAAGGTGGCAGAAGTCAAGCTTGCATACAAATGTTAGCTATACACGGTTTGAATACTTAAATTAAGGTATGCTACTCATGTTACTAGGCTGTAATAATAAATATGCAGTGATGTGTGCAATGATGTTTACTTGTAATTTCTAGCCTATAAATAGGATATCCCAACAAGCTTAAAATGTATCAAGTGAAGTTGTGTAGCACCGAGTGAAAAAAGAGCTGTAGCTCCAGAGAGAGAAAAAAAGAGGGATGTAGCCTTGTTGTGCATGTATTACAAAGTATATAAGCTGTAGCTTAATTATCTAATATATATATATATATATATATATATAAAGTCTGTTGTGTGTTTATTACTGTGAGGTCCATTACATTTCCAACAAGTGGCATCAGAGTGAGGTTCTGTCTAAGAAAAAATAGCGAATATGATACAACAACAAATCCCGAAATTGATGGCAATGAATTATGTGAACTGGAGCATCCAAATGAAAGTATTGCTCGGTTCTTACGATAACTGAGATATTGTCGAAAGTGGGTATAACAAGCCCGTAGATGCAGCCGCTGAAGCAGTTCTTCAAAATGCTGAAAAGACGGCGTTAAAGGAGTCCCATAAAAAAGACAAAAAATTTTGTTTACAATTTTTCAAGGTGTCGACGAATCAGCCTTTGAAAAAATCTTGGAAGTCAAAACAGTAAAAGAATTATAGGAGATTTTGCAAAAATCTTTCCAAGGTGTTGAAAAAGTAAAAAAGGTGCGGCTGCAAGTGCTACGTGGGGAGTTTAAAATATAAAAATGAAAAGTTCAGAAAATATTGGCGAATATGTTACTCGTTTGAAAACGGTGACAAATGAAATTAAAAGAAACGGCGAAAGTCTCGATGATGTTTGGGTCATGGAAAAATTGTTCCGTTTGTTGACAAGAAAATTTGATTATGTCGTGACATCTATTGAAGAGTCAAAAGATTTGTCTACAATTATAATTGATGAACTTGTGGGTTCTCTTCAAGCCCATGAGCAACGAATGAATCAGTATAATGATACGAGCCATTTGGAAAAGGCGTTGTAGAGCAAAGTGTCCATCGATAAAAATTCAAGCAGTATAATTTTTCACGTGATAAAGGTGGCTATAGAGGTGGCTACCGAGGATGACGAGGACGAGGAAGACAACCGTTCAATAGAGGCAAAAAAAATGAAAGTTATCAGCCAGCTGGCCGTGGTCAAAATTTCAGAGGCCGAGGAAGAGGAAATTTTCAACAAAGAGGTGACAAGTCTCAATTTCAATGTTATAATTGTAATAAGTATGGCCATTTCAGTTCTGAGTGTAGATCCCCGATGGTGGAAGAAAGCAGTCATTTTGCAGCAGCAAAAGAAGACAAAGATGTGAGTTCTGCTATGTTTCTCATATACAAAGGAGACGAAAAAGACAAGAAAAATATTTGGTATCTTGATTCAGGTGCCAGCAATCATATGTGTGGTCACAAGGGGAGATAGACCACAGTGTCAATGGGGAAGTTACTTTTGGTGACTCGTCAAAAATTCCAGTCAAAGGCAAATGTACAATTTCAATTGTATTGAAAAATGGTGAGAAGAAATATATCAATGATGTGTATTATATACCTGCTTTGAAAAATAATATCATCAGTCTTGGCCAATTCGTGGAGAAAGTATATAATATACAAATGCAGGATAATTCCCTCATTATCAGAAATCAAGTTCAGGAATTAATTGCCAACGTGGAGATGTCATACAATAGTCCATTCGTTCTTGATATGCAGACAAAGGTGCATAAGTGCTTAAAGTCGGTCATTAAAAATGATTCGTGATTATGGCATTTAAGATTTGGTCATCTTGGATTTTCTGGCTTGAAATTATTATCAAAGACAAAGATGGTGGAAGGTTTGCCAACAATCACTGAACTAAATCAGTTGTGTGAAACGTGTGTTAAAGGGAATCATCATCGACAAAGTTTTCCAGTTAGAAAATCTTGGAGAGCCAAGAGGCCGTTAGAGATTGTTCACACTGATATTGCTGGTCTATTTGATATTGCATCACTTGGCGAAAACAGGTATTACCTAACATTTATTGATGATTTTAGCAGGAAAAGTTAGGTATATATATTCTGAAAGAAAAATCAGAGTCTCTTGATAAATTCAAGGAGTTCAAAGCAATGATGGAAAAGCAAAGTGGTCATTATTTGAAGGTACTGCGATCAGACAGAGGAGGCGAGTGCACTTCAAATTTATTCAAAACTTTTTGCAGAGCACATGGAATCAATCATCAGTTGACAACTGCATACACTCCTCAACAAAATGGAGTTATAGAAAGGAAGAATCGCACTATCCTTGACATGGCAAAGAGTATGGTGAAAGCAAAGCAAATGCCAAGAACTTTTTGGGCTGAAGCCGTGTTATGTGTTGTTTATTTACTGAATCGCTGTCCAACAAAAAGTGTTAGAAATAAAACTCCAAATGAAGCATGAAGTGGTAGTAAACCATCAGTTGGACATCTCAGAATATTCAGATATATTGCATATGCATATGTTTCGGATCAGAAAAGAAAGAAGCTGGATGATAAAGGCGAGAAATGCATCTTTACCAGATATGACAAGAGAAGAAATGCTTACAAACTCTATAATCCACTAACAAAGAATTTAATCATTTCTCGTGATGTTGAATTTGATGAATCAGATTACTGGAGATGAAGCGAGGAAGAAAGAAAAGTTGCAGGTTTGTTCTTTAATGATGATAATGATGGTGACGACTCCAACATTGAAAATGACGAAGATGATGATCCAACTCCTCCACAAAGTCCAACTCAACAATCTCCTGGCTCAACACCATCGAGTTCAGGAAGTAGCAGTAACAACAGTTCAGGGGGAGCACCAAGAAAAATACGGAGTCTGAATGACATTTATGATGCAACAAGTTTGATACAAACCACATTTGATTATTCATTATTTTGTTTAATGGCGGAATGTGATCCAGTGACATTTGAGGAAGCTTATGAAGAAAGCAAATTGAACAAAGCCATGGATGAAGAAATTGGTGTAATCAAGAAGAATGATACTTGGGAGCTCGTAGATCTTCCAAAAGGACACAAAGTAATTGTTATCAAATGGGTCTACAAAACAAAGACCAATCAAGAAGGAAATGTTGAAAAGTACAAGTCAAGGCTAGTTGTTAAAGGCTACAAGAAGAGATACGAGATTGACTACGATGAGTTATTTACTCAAGTTGCAAGAGTTGATACCACACGACTTCTTATAACAATTGCAGCTCAGAATCAGTGGAAGATTTATCAGATGGATGTGAAGTCAACATTTCTAAATGGTTATCTTGAAGAAAAAGTCTACATTGAGTAACCTCCCGGATATGTTCAAGAAGGCTAGACAGATAAAGTCTACCGGCTAAAAAAAGCACTGTACGGGTTGAAGCAAGCCCCGCGAGCATGGATCACTAGGGTTGATGAATATTTTCAGAAGCATGATTTTGTGAAGAGTCCGTACGAGCATGCACTCTACACAAAAATAAATTCAAAAGGAGATATTATGATCGTGTGCTTATATGTGGGCGACATGATTTTTATTGACAACAACCTTGTTATGTTTGATGACTTTAAGAAAATCATGACTAACGAATTTGAGATGACAGATATTGGTCAAATGTCGTACTTTCTTGGAATCGAAGTGAAGCAAAGTAAAGAAAAGATGGGATTTTTATGTCACAAAAAAATATGATGAATAAATCTTAAAAAAATTCAGAATGGAAGAATGCAAGCCAGTGAGTACTGTTAGTGGACTTTTTGGTCCACTATATACGTTCCAATTTGACTTAAATTGATCGCTTGTGCCCAAGTATGTAGTGTCTTTTGATGTGTTTTGTGTCTTTGATGTGCAGATTGCCGTTCGTAGCAGAGTGTTGAATAATTGCATAATTTGGTGGAATATGAGCTGGGATTTCATAGGAGGAAGATCAGGACTTGAGTTGAGATCAAGAGAGGGCAAGACGAGTCGTTGAAAGAGCATACGCACACGAAAAGCAGTTGCTGGCCAGAAGCTTCAGGGGCGCCCACGCTCCGCCAAGCGCGCCCGCGCTGCAGCAAGGAAAGCTCAAGGGCGCCCGCCCTTCCTCAAGCGCGCCCGCGCCCTGTCGAAATCAGAATTTTTATTTTGCAGTTGTTTAGCTTTTAAGGCCCAGTTAGAAGCAGGCCCATAAATATTTTTGTTATTATGTAACCTAGTATAAGACATAAGGATTATTATTATTGTCATTATCTAGAAAAATTAATTAAGCAAGTAGGGTTTTTATTATCGTACAAGAAGACAGAGTACTTTGTGAGCCGTCAAGCTATTTTTCTTTCGTAATTTTCATCACGTGGATTATCGGTTGTTTCTTTTACTATTGCAATTTAATATCAGTCTTTTATGTTTAATTGTTTATCTACTATGTTTTCATATGAACCCATGATGGCGGCTAGTCCAATTATGGGCTAATCGTTGTCATGGGATTTTAATGGATTTCTCTATCGATTCTAGATATTGATTGTCTTTATGCCAAGTATGTGATTGTTATGGATATCCTAGTATGGTTAAGCTTATTCGTTGTAAATGCGTCGCGAACATTTATGATTGTTTGTTAAATCCTCGTGAATGCGGAAGTGGATCTAGGGTTTAGAACATGCCATGCTAGCATAGGTTTTTGCGTGTTAAGAGCAGGTATTAATTTGTGGTGTAATTCTAACCGTCTTGCACTGACTATGTGATTTTATGGATCCTTGTGCTTAAGCCATTATGTTTTCAATCTCTATAGACATATAGGGACTAAGTATAGTGGTTGACTATTTGACTTCTATCTTTTGTGGATGTTCATTAGGATGGTATGCGTGCAACGAAAGTTGGCGTTTATCAGTTTAGAGGGTCTGATCAGTTATCGTCACTTTCACATGCTAGGTTGAAAAGGCATAAGATTCTAGATGAGATAGTTAATGAAGTTAAAATCCCATGTTTATTTTATATAAGTAATTCGTTAAGTTTTAATTAGTAGTGTAATCAAAATTCCAATTGTTATTTTCTTAGCAGTGAAACTTAATCATACTCTGGTGTATAAGTGAACTAAACGTAAGCAAGTCGAGTCTCTGTGGGAACGAATCCTACTTATTACTGTATTACTTGTGACCACGTTCTCTTGCGTGAATAAAGTGCGAACAAGTTTTTGGCGCCGCTGCCGGGGACTCGGTTCATTGTTTTATTTAGTTAATGTGCTTATCATCAGTGGTCGTTAGATATCACTGACTGAGATTTGTTACTAATCGTTCTTGTTTGTTACGTGAATTCAGGTAATTGATCGTGTATGCGTACTCGTTCTCAATCGAGTAAGGAAAAACTGGAAGAACACTTAGACGAAGAAGAGGGAATTGCAGTTCCAGAAATTGAACCAGAAATAGTAATGGGGGATCCAGTGAAAGCTCTTAAGGATTACTCTCAACCGAAGATCAATGACATTCAGTCAAGCATTGTTAGGCCGGCTATTGCAGCTAATAATTTCGAAATCAAGCCGGGCACAATTCAAATGGTTCAGAATTCTGTGCAGTTTGGGGGTTCACCTGCTGAGGACCCTAATATGCATATCAGAGACTTCATCGAGATCTGTGATACCTTTAAAACCAACGGGGTTTCTGAAGATGCTATAAAACTGAGGCTGTTTCCATTCTCTCTACGAGACAAGGCAAAGAGCTGGTTGCATTCGCTGCCAGCAGGTTCTATAACTACTTGGGAGGATCTCGCACAAAAGTTTCTGACTAAATTCTTCCCTATGGCTAAGACGGCAGCCATGAGGAATGCTCTTACACAGTTCAATCAACATTCTGGAGAAACGTTGTGTGAAGCTTGGGAAAGGTATAAAGAGATGCTTCGAAAGTGTCCCCATCATGGGATGCCCGATTGGATGGTCATTAACGGTTTCTATAATGGGTTGAATCATTCACGACCTATGCTTGATGCAGCATCTGGAGGAGCTCTTTGGGCCAAGAGCTATGAAGAAGCTTATGACTTGATTGAAATGATGGCTGCCAACGAGTATCAGAATCCTACTCAATGATTGCCGCAGAGTAAAACTGCAGGTGTTTTTGAAGTGGACGCTGCCACGGCTATAACAGCTCAACTACAGGCGTTATCTATAAAGGTGGACGTATTATCCAAGGCAGGAATTCAGCAAGTCGCTATGGTTTGTGATCTATGTGCAGGTGCTCATGATACAACTCAGTGTGCTATTTCTAGCGATTCAGCGTATTTTGTCAGCAACTTTCAGAAGCCTACACAACCGGCACCTAATACATATCACCCCAACAACAGGAATCATCCTAACTTCAGTTGGAGCAACAATCAGAATGCCATGCCACAACCATCGCAGGGTCAGCAATTTGGAACAAGGCCTTTCAACAATTCTGTTCCTCAACAATCTTATGCACCAAGACAATCATACAACCCTCCTGGTTTCCATCAACAACCTCAAGGAGGACAAGGGCACTCAAATGAAAAGTCAGAAATGGAGGAACTGAGAATGATGTATAAGAGTCAAGCTGTGACACTGAAAACATTGGAAAATCAAATTGGTCAACTAGCAAATGCTCTTCTAAACAGACCTCAAGGACAATTACCAAGTGACACAGAGGCTAACCCAGGCAAGAGAGAAAACAAGGAACAAATACACGCTATTACATTGCGTTCTGGAAGGGTTACGAACAATCAGGAGGTCGAAATTCCACAAAACGAAGAACGTCGGCATTCTGGGCAGGAGGTGCAAGGCGGGCGCGCTTCTTCAGGCGCGGGCGCGCCTCACCTTACTGCTGGAGGGGGATTTTCTGCAGAAAAAGATACGCAGGAGAAGCCGATTAAAAAAAAATGAATGATTCAGAGGAGAAAAGTAGTTCAGAGAAAGACAGTGATCACAAGGAAGTCTTTCCTCCTCCACCATTCCCTAAAAGGCTTCAGAAGCAGAAATCGGATAAACAGTTTGCTAAATTCTTGGAAGTTTTTAAGAAACTACACATCAACTTACCTTTTGCTGAAGCGCTGGAGCAAATGCCAAGCTACGCCAAATTCATGAAAGGCATTCTATCTAGGAAACTGAAGCTAGAAGAGTTCAACACTGTGGCCTTGACGGAAGAGTGTAGTGCAGTATTGCAGCAGAAGTTACCACCAAAGTTGAAGGATCCTGGTAGTTTCACTATACCATGCATAATTGGGAATTTGTCGTTCGACAAATGTTTGTGCGATTTGGGAGCGAGCATCAACCTCATGCCATACTCTATATTCTTACAACTTGGTCTTCCTGAGCCAAAGCCGACTAACATGTCACTGCAGTTGGCAGATCGTTCAATCACTTATCCGCGAGGAATTGTCGAAGATGTTTTGGTGAAAGTCGACAAACTAATCTTTCCAGCATATTTTGTCATCCTTGATTTTGAAGAAGACAAGAAAATCCCTATCATTCTTGGTAGACCATTCTTGGCAACGGGAAAGACATTGATTGACGTACAGAAGGGAGAACTCACCATGAGAGTGCACGATCAGAATGTCACATTCAATGTGTTCAAAGCAATGCAATTTCCAACAGAAGAAGATCAATGCTTTAAAGTAGATGTAGTGGAATCTGCTGTGCAAGTAAAGATTGAACACATGCTTATGAATGATACACTGGAAAAGGCTTTAAGTGGGGACTTTACAATTGAAGAGGATGAGGTTGAAGAACAGGTACAGTCTCTGAATGCTTCTCCTTGGCAACAAAAGTTTGGGAAACGAGAATCGTTGGGTTTATCTGAATTGAGAGAATCACATTAGCGGTTGAAACCATCTATCGAGGAAGCACCAAAGCTAGAGCTCAAACCATTGCCTGATCACTTAAGGTATGCTTCTCTTGGGGAATCATCTACTTTACCTGTAATTATTGCTGCTAACCTTACAGGTCCTGAAGAAGAAAAGCTGTTAAGGGTTCTCAGGGAATTCAAATCAGCCATTGGTTGGACTATTGCAGACATTAAAGGAATCAGTCCTGCCCATTGTCAGCATAAGATTCCGCTGGAAGAAGGTAGTAAGCCAACAGTGGAACATCAGAGAAGGCTTAATCCACTCATGAAGGAAGTAGTAAAGAAGGAAATTATCAAGTGGTTGGATGCAGGGATTATCTATCCTATTTCTGACAGTGCTTGGGTGAGTCCAGTTCAATGTGTGCCAAAGAAAGGAGGCATGACGGTGGTAACTAACGAAAAGAACGAGCTCATTCCTACGCGGACAGTCACTGGTTGGAGAATCTGCATAGATTACAGGAAGCTGAACAAAGCTACTCGGAAGGATCACTTCCCTCTTCCTTTCATCGATCAAATGCTAGACCGACTGGCCGGCCATGAGTACTATTGCCTGCTGGATGGATATTCGGGTTACAATCAGATCTGCATTGCTCCAGAGGATCAGGAGAAGACAACATTTACTTGTCCGTTCGGTACCTTCGCTTTTCGAAGGGTTTCTTTTGGGTTATGTGGTGCACCTGGCACTTTTCAGAGGTGCATGATGACAATTTTTTCAGACATGATTGGTAAGACAGTGGAAGTATTCATGGATGATTTTTCAGTATTTGGGTATTCTTTTGATGAATGTCTACACAATCTTAGCATGGTTCTGAAAAGATGCGTGGAGACTAATCTGGTTCTCAACTGGGAGAAATGCCATTTCATGGTACAAGAGGGAACTATTCTTGGACACAAGGTGTCACGTCGTGGCCTGGAAGTGGATAAAGCAAAAATAGAGACAATTGAAAATCTTCCACCGCCCAATTCAGTGAGAGGAATTCGTAGTTTCCTCGGTCATGCAGGTTTCTACAGAAGATTCATCAAGGATTTCTCCAAAATTTCCAAACCTTTGTGTAAGCTATTGGAGAAGGATATTCCCTTCAAATTCGATGATGATTGTATGACAGCTTTTGAGACATTGAAGAGGAAGTTGATTTCGGCACCTGTGATCATCGCCCCAGATTGGAATGAACCTTTTGCTATGATGTGTGATGCTAGCGATTTTGCATTAGGGGCTGTTCTTGGTCAAAAGAAAGACAAGATTTTTCATGTTATCTACTATGCAAGCAAGACACTCAATGATGCGCAAGTGAATTACACAACCACAGAGAAGGAGCTGTTAGCCATTGTATATGGCTTTGAAAAATTCAGATCATACTTGCTTGGTACGAAAGTGACGGTGTATACTGACCACGCAACTATTAGGTATCTGCTCTCCAAGAAGGATTCTAAACCCCGCCTGATTCGATGGATTCTCCTACTTCAAGAATTCGACGTGGAGATCAAAGATAGAAAAGGGACCGAGAATCAGGTAGCTGATCACCTCTCACGATTGGAAGATCCTAGTAAATCACGAGACAGTACTCTCATCAATGATTCATTTCCGGATGAACAAATGTTTGGAGTACAAGAAGAAGAACCATGGTATGCGGATATTGTGAATTATCTTGTGAGTCATATTGTTCCACCCGAATTGTCGTCAGCCCAAAGGAAGAAATTCATGCATGATGTAAAGTGGTTTCGTTGGGATGAGCCATATCTGTTTAAACAAGGGGCTGATCAGATTATCAGAAGGTGTGTACCATATAGTGAGACTGAAGCTATTCTGAGGGATTATCATGCCACAGCTTATGGAGGCCATTATGGAGGTGAAAAGACAGCTACTCGTATTCTGCAGGCAGGATTTTATTGGCCATCACTATTCAAGGATGCTCATCAGTTTGTAACCAGATGTGATCGTTGTCAGCGAGTAGGCAACATTTCGAGAAGGGATGAGATGCCCCTTAATGTAATGCTAGAGGTAGAAATTTTTGATGTGTGGGGGATCGACTTCATGGGCCCATTCATTTCATCTTGCAATAATTGTTGGGTCCCGGAGATCGTAGAGGGGGGGGGGGGGGTGAATACGATTCCCAAATTAAATATGACTATTAATAATTTTTGGGACAACATAAAAATTACTTTGGTTCAAACCCGGTTACTGTTCATCATCTTCTTCAACCTCAAGAACACCATTAAAATAACCAAGATAATGAACGGTAAATCATCCAAAACACACAACACAACAAGATCCAAGAATATAACTTTATATTCATTGAAGTGGGGTAGATGCTACAAACAAGTTCAAGAACATAAGCTCAAGAACACAACAAAGAAATGATTTTTAGCTCCTCTAAAAATATTATAAATTCTAGATCTAGGAGACAAAAATCAAACCTATCTTCTAAACAAGATTTAGCAATGTTTATAATAGAAAGATAGAGGAGTGGTATGATAAAGAAAATCATGGCTCTAAAATATGCAAGATCTAGTTCGGCCATGGGGGAGAGAAAACTAATTCTTTTTCTCTCTCCCCTTTTCTCTTCTCATCCGGATGCACACATTCACCACACCTATTAAGACTTGGGTCTCTTCTTTATATATTGAAAAAGGTGTTACTTTTTGTTTTTCCACCTTTTACTCTTGTCCACTCAAATCTTATCTTCAAAGTCATGTGCCAAGCATGCATTTGGAAATATTTAATGTAAAAGTAATATTTAAATAAATATATATAATATAAATAAAGAATGTCTTTATTTATAAAATATATAAATAATTAAATAAATACTTTATTTAATTAAATTAAATATTTCCATTCCACTCTTCAATTTGTGTAGACTTCCTTATCCAAATACTTGGCCCCGTATACGTGACTCTACCACGTCCAAGTATTTGGCCTTCTAATCTGTGAAGCTTTAGTAAGATCCAATCAGGTTGTGCCGTCTGTCTCTTATCCATTAAGCTGACATTTCTCCAACACTGATTTACCACCTTTGTTGATCCTTCACATGACTCAAGAAAACCAACAACTTTAGAATGATTAAAATCATATTAACCGACGAGAGCTTGCCTCCAATGTCCTGACACTTGATGCAACGGTCTGGTTCATAAGTGACTAGTCTTGATAGGGGCTCTTGATTCCGAACATGATTCCACATTCTTCTTTGCAAACCTTACTTGTTGCTTCGATTGTAATGCACTAAAATCGTCATAGACTAAGACAATCTTCTGTAGCTTCCACATCCTTGAATAGATGTCAACATCTTTTATTCTCCACTGAGGCATGAACATGTTAATGAACTTCTTCCAGTGAGCTTCAAGTCTGTAGATGATCCTTTGATACTTTGTCTTAACTGAACTCTGTGATCCAAGATTTCTGTGCACCTGCATATTATTACATGTCCTGTTCTATTGTTGAGTTATCATCAACCATTACATAGAGATTACATTTAGCATTTCTAGTACACATGAAAGTGCAGTGAGTTACTTCCCTTCACTCCTATCTCCCCTTTCAATCTCCCCCTATTTGGTTGATATGGAATAGCAATCAAATACTATTTCCCTTTACAATCTCCCCCAAAAGCAATTAAATAAAAT
Organism: Oenanthe sinensis; assembly: GCA_028671895.1. Lineage (NCBI taxonomy): Eukaryota > Viridiplantae > Streptophyta > Magnoliopsida > Apiales > Apiaceae > Oenanthe > Oenanthe sinensis. The sequence goes on from CM053797.1 coordinate 10,169,474, forward strand.
TAACTACTAGAGGATAACTCAACTAACATACAAGAAACAATTAAAGTATTGGACATGAAAATAATATACAAAAGGTTCTGGAAAGATATAATCAGTTAAATCCAGATTTCCTGAGTTGTTGAAAATGAATGATGAATTTCTGAATTTCATTTTCCTTTAGCTTCCTCCACTTCAATGTTCTTCAAAGATGGGGTTCTTTCAATAAAGAAACAAATCATTAGTAAAGACTTCTGACCAATCATTCTTGTTCATCTTGCAATTCGAACTAGAACATACAGCTCTCTATGTTCCCCATAAGAGGTCAACTCATTCTCCCCTTAAGGTTGTTCTCTCTTGGAATGAAAGTCACTTCCTCTTTTTCTTCAGGATGTTCTATTTCCAGGAAACAGATTTTTCTTTCTTCCCTGCACTATTCCACTGACTTCATCTATCACTGAAACAAGAAATAGAACACACTTGGACACTTCTCAGATGCCCCTTGAAAATCTCCTTCACATTCTTCTTTACCCAGAAAACTTCTACTTAGCAAAAACTCCCCCTGAGTTGATACTCTTCAAAGAAATCTTCATTTTCATTCATTGATCGTGCTAGAAAGAATTCTTCTGCCGAACCTCTCCTAAGAATGTTCCAATGACAGATCTTCAAACAAATAGAGCAAAATCCCTTAGATATCTTTTCAGAATAAGATATAGCACTGCAAACCAAGATGTTAAGATTCTCCATAACTTCTCCCCTTAGTACGACAAGTAACTTCTTCCCAATTGACAAAAAGTAACTTCTCCACTTCAGACGAAAAATCAGTTAAATCTACAACACCTTTAGGGATTAGGCTCCAACCAATTACTAACAAACTCCCCCTTAGTAATTTCTCCATTGCATCACTAAGGTTTCAATTTTATCTAATTCTCCCCCTTAGTTCATGCAAGCTCCAATCCACCCTTGTGTCTTTAGATATCCTCTAAGTAACCTCCACAAGATAGGATTGACAGATCTCATTTCTTGTATCACCAAATTCTCCCCCTTAGTTGAGAATATCCTTTAAAACAATAAAAGTATCATCTACATCCAATCGAAAAAGAAACTCTCCTCCAATTGAATATAAAATCCTCCTTAGGCCTAAAAATTAATGTCTCCCCCTTTGAGATTGAGAACAACATAAATTAATAGACCCAAAGGTAATAGTTTGGACATTCCCACTAAGCTTCAGCTAGACTCTTCTTCAGCTTGTCTTCCAGAAAAGAATCTCTTCAACATTTCAGAGCTGGAAAATTCAGTAACAGGATTCAAGCATAGTAGCAAGGTTAGTGTTTGGTCTATGGTTTCCTCACTTCTACTACGTTCTGTTGGTGTTTACACTTTCAAGCGTAAGTGTTCCACTCATTTCTCTCCCTATTTCTCTCACTCAAGTGTATCACTCCTTCACTTCACTCAAGTGTTTCTCTCCCTTACTTGCACTCATTCCATTTATAGTAATTTGTACCTGCAAGTAAATCCATGCTAGTCTCACCAAGATATTATGGATCGTTGACTGTAGCATGTTGTCGATCACTAAAGATCGAGGTTCTGAGATGGAATCTCAGAAAGGGTTTCAGTTAGGCCGTCACCCAACTCACCATGAGCAAATCCATGCACACGTGGCTCGTCGTCGGGGAATAACCCTTCTGAAATTAGAATCTCCTCCATTCCAGGAGTGACTGAAATCCCAACACCCTGATCCTCAAAAGACTCATCAAATTGGTAAAACAACTGAATCATAGTCTACGAGTTGTTGCTCAGCTACTTTCAGCATCAACAATCTCCCCATATGCAAATCTATGCACTGGATCGTTGAATGTGGTATGCGTCTAGCAGCTATCTAAGCATCAACCGACTCCCCATATGCAAATCCATGCACTGGATCGTTGACGATGATATGCCTTTAAGTTTTGAGTGATCCATGTATTCCAGAATTTGAATTCCTGGGAGAGTAGACGTGTACAAACATCTCTCTCAATCACCTGTGAAGATGAATTAACTCACTATTTTCAGTCATGGAAAACTGTTAGTAATTGCCTCTCAACATCAACAGATTGCTCTGCGGATGTGAAATCCCATTAGGGAACTAGGACTGTTCCTCCTAGGAAGGTTGACAAGGATTCTAATATATGGCAAGAAATCCAAGTTTCCCTCAAACGCCTGTGAAGGTGGCTCAACAACTTCATTCACCGTGAATGGTAAACAAAGATGTTTAAGGGTTTTACCTATACCTCACAATGTGCACTTCTTGCAATGTGTCCTCACAATTGTTAGTTCCAAGAGAGGCTAGAGAACTGTTAGGTCCTATAACATCCCTTAGAAGCAAAAAAATTTAGGTTTACCATCAGCGTGAATGCTTTTGGTGTGCTTGACTCATTACAAGGTGCTCTGGCTGACGAGCGAATTTTCAATGAAATCACCCTGTTGAGAGAGTTCATTCAGAAACGGTTGAATTGCCTTTTCAGCTCTGCATCCTTTTGAGAGAATACAGATGAGCTACAGATACCTCAATTTGTATACTTCTTTCCTTCTCGAGAGGTAGAGCTGTGGGTGCACTTCCGACTTCATCCTTATTTGCTGCATCAAGTGCAGTTTCTCCCTTAACAACCGCTAATCTACATAAGTTCCTTATATCATCAAGGGTTGAAAGTTTGAATTAGAATGATAGTGTTTGGTACTAAGGCCTTGGTTAGAAATTGATGGATTATTCAACTTCTAGACCTTCCCCTATAGCCATTTAGGCCAAGCCATTACGGCTAAATAAATAGAGTTGATCAGAGCTATATAAAATTTGGTAGAGTATGATTAAACTTATTCTCTATTCCTTCTCAGAAATATAGCATCGGAGCAATGTGTCCTCAAGAAACAATGCACCAGAGCTAAAATGTGGGAATTAACAAAGAATAGGTAAAAGAATACTAAGCCAAATTTCACAAACTCATAATTTTGAAAAAAAATGGTTTAACAGATTAACAAAAGTGTTCTTTTGAATTTCTCTTAGACAAATATCCAATTGAAACTCAACTCTTTTAACAAAAACATTTTGATTAATAACTCAAATCTATTTCATCTTGCTCACTGTATGTTTTCAGAAATTATTTTGCAATTCATTCTTATCGGATATTATCTCCGACTTAAAACATAAATAATTTAAAAAAATTGAATGAATGCTTTAGTCATACAGTCCAAAGCACTAATCCCAAAGCAAACAACCATTGTTTTAATACTACAGGTCAATGTGAAACAGACATTAACAAGAGTTTTGAAAAACGTTTTACCAATAGTTGATACCTCAAGATCAAAACAATTTACTCAAATAAAATAGCCTGATACCATGCAACCTAAGTTACAAGTTATCAAGTAACTTTATTTAAACAAATCGTGGAGAGAAAACAGTTTTCATTACAAAACATTTAGAGATAATCCTCAAGAAACGTTTTCTTTCAAAGGGAGAAAAAAAACTTTTAGTGGCTTTTCATTCTCTGGCAAATGAATGCATGTTTAGATAAAACATTTTTAACAAGAAATAGACAAGAAATTTCTTTATGCATTCAAGTTCTAAAGAATGAAAAGCATATGTTAATACTAATGAATTATCAATGATATGAATGACAAGACATTCAAAAGTACTAGCATCATTCAATCATTTTGTAATAAAATGCATCTTACTACAAAACAATCAAACACATAAGATACTTACATTATGCTAGACAATTACCATTTGTCGCTTGAAACAAACACATATTGCAATATAGATCATGGTAATTCGAAAGCATAAAACATAAGCATCCGTTAAACACTGAACATACATTGACCGAATGAAAGCATTTAACTTCTTACACTACATCTCAACAATTATCACATAAGCATATTGAAAATACTCATGACAAGCAGAATGTATGTAAGCTCGAGGTACTAGTTGCATCAGAGATCAAATACCTTTAAATATTAATGCTAAAATTTATGATCTTTGACAACCCCTCGCGATGTAGTAAATTACTTTTAATATCAGTATTTTTGAAATAATCTTTTTGTCACTTAGTGCAGAAATTCTAAGTGACATCACTAATATCAAAAGAATAACAACTAATATTAATGGATTTTGCAAAAGACAAGGATTACATCACTTAAACTACATATTAAGTGGTTCCATTAATATTAGCATTAAACAATTAGAAGTAAATAAAATTACAACTAATTAATATATACAAATACTTATGCTGAAACATTTGATACATATAGCATGAATAACATATGACAACACAAAGTACGAGATCCTGGATATAAATTGACTATACAAAGAGATGCTACAATGTTAGGTCCCTAGGTCCCGAGTGATCATAGGTAATCTCATAATGATAATATTGAGTCCCGGGTGGTCACACGCCAAACATTAATCAGTTCCTAGAGATCGTAGACATCTAAATAGCATGAACACTCTCTATAAACATTATGTTTAAATAAATCAATATTAGACTAGAGTGACATACCTTAGTCAATAGAGCTTTTACTAGTGTATGATCGTTGAATGAACAATTACTCCTCTTTGCCCTAGAGATCGAACGTTTACTCCTTTCGAGATCGAACGTTTACTCCTTTTGGACAGGAATAACTTTTCAGCTACCAGTTAACATTGTTCCTCGAAACAATACCACGCTCATCCAGACGGAAACTGCATTACCTTGAACACCCAAATATTTCCTTGTAGATATTGGTCTTGGCAGCAGCTTCACTAAACTCAGCGCTCTAGAAACCAGTAGTCTTGACACTAGCAGAGTAGAACCTAAAAAAAACTCCGAACTACCCTTCAGCTTCTGTATCAATACCAAGTCTTCATGTGGATTGATTCCTTGCGCTAAGTGTATCTGCCTCTGGTTTAATTGAGTTAGTTCCTTGATTCGAACCCTCCTCAAACTTGATTAGTTAGTGCATCTTCAGTCTTCATTGAATTCACTCAGAAAAACCAATGAAATGCTCTTATACATGCACTGTACTACCAATCAATACTCTACTACCCAGAATCATCAAGAACTGACTCTAGGAAATGTTGTTACACAAAACCCTTTGTCATGACAGATGTGTCCTTAATGTTTCCTTAGATATTCAATGGGTAGAGTAGTCTTCTTCAAATATGATTGAGATCATCTTGCATTATCTTTAAATTGATAATTTCCTTTCTAATATGCAATCACTCAATCTGGATCACTCAGTGCTCCTAAGAATCTCAACTCTTACTCAATGAGCACTGCTAGCCTTTGAACATCAAACACGACTAGTTGATCCAACTTACTGATGCTCCCCCTATGATGTTGCTTGCAGCTTTTCTTCATCTGGTGTCATCTGATCTTGAGCCCTAAACAGGATGTCAACCTTTAGAAATTCAGAGCTAAAATTAAACGAATGCTAGGGAGCTTGATGATGTTGTTCACTGCATCTAGATCATCTTAAATCAATCACAGACTCTGTGTAAGCTCTTTACTCCAAATAAGATAGCCTTCCATCACACCATGTGACTTCAGGCATGATTAATCTTACTTGATGTCTTCTCTTTACATTTACTGATTAGACTTGTTGTGTCAACTGATTCAGCCGTAGTGAATAGGAAACCTTAACTCTATCCATTATCATTGTAATTCCACTCAAGGTCTGGATTTCCCTATCAACTCCTCCATTTGGTCATGAAGTCCGTAAACTGAACTTTACTCTAGAATACTCCTTTCAGTGCAGACATAACATAGAACTTCGTTCGTCAACAAATTCCATTACCTGCCCTCAAAGTGTTCTTACAGCAATGTGCCTAATCCTTTGAATGTGATTAATCACTGAGATGCTTCATCTATCGAATGCATGAACAAACACCAAAACTAAACAGGGTAGCCTCTGACTTGACTTCCCTTCAACTGACATACTTCACTAATGTCCTTCTTAAAAGAATTTCATTAGAAGTAGTCCTTTCTCACTAACTTCATCTTTACCATCGAATCCGTTATCTTGATAAACCAAGTATTATATGATAAATCAAGTGTGAGAGCATCACTTGTTGTTGCAGCTAACTCCATTCTGATAAACTTCAACGAATAGTTGACTTCATCATAAGCATTACATTTCGTGTTAGCAATAACCTCACTTCCAGTAGAGTGAGCTTCTATTTCTCTTGACCCCGATCAACACTGTTCATCCTCGAACTGATATTAGGAAACCCTTCGCAAAGAATTCCCTAGGTCTTTCTTAATATTATGCTTCAGATCATTCAAGAAAAATAGGTAACCTTGCTTAACCATTTGAATACCAAAGCAAAAGTAGTTACATGCCTCGAACATGAAAATGTCAGAGATATATAACTTGTACATGTTGAAAGATACTCTGCATTCACAAATGATTAAGACACGTGGTCCTCAATTTTGATTGAGTCCAAGGGTTAGAGATATTTCTAAACATAGTTAACAACAAAGCATTCAAGTTCAACATGCTCATTCTTATCTGACTGATCACTTCTCATCTATATCAGCCTCAACAAGTAGTCTTGGCTATGAGCTCAGTGATCCCAACCTAACTTAAGGTGGACTAGCAGTCTATAAGAATCATGTCGTACATATATGTAGTCATAGAAGAATCAATCACTCAGATTCCTAATTCTTCTAAATCACCTTTGTTGTTCACTTTAACATTATATTATCTCTAATTACCTGAGTCAGTTTAAATTTAAAAATTTAATTCATGGTTTATTATACTGACCCCTAGGCAATTCCCAAATTAGAAACAAACTCATCTTAACAAGCACATGATCAGATATAGCATTTAATACAACCATGCGAGTATAAACAGATTATAGACAATGTAAACATCAAGGCACTTAGCATGCAGCAAATACTCTTTCCGGTAAATGTACCCCTACAAATACCTAAGACTCTATATGCTAACATGATCAATTATCGTAAAGCAAGCATTAAATCACACAAGATCTAATCATGAAGTCAAATACTGATAAACAAGCAACACTAACAAACTAGCATAAGTTATCTAATTTATATAGAAATCAAGGTGAGACATGCATTACATCAAACTTATAATATAATGCAGTTCAGCACTTAATACTCTATAATTGAATCAAACAAGTATAAACTAGTTAGAAAGATACCTGTGCGATGCTTAACATTCCATCTCGAGTGATAATCAATTGATCCAAATCAATTTCCATTCTACTGACACTCATGGAAGTATCCTTGCATTTGACCTCAATAACCAATGATGTTCCTGCTTCAACCCAAATTGATACCTGATTGTTCTGCTTAAAGATCCCGACATAGAATGTCTCATGTTCTGCTTGAAAAGATCACTCTTCTTTGTATGTGTAGCAATAACCCCTTGATTATCATATGTCAGTGATAATCAAACCTTGTGTATTTCTGCCACTGATGTCCTTTAACCAAATCTTCAATTGTTGTTTTGGTTCTTTGACCGTTAAACTGAATTCCTTTTCAAAATCCCAAATTCTTCAGATATTGATTCGAAAACCACTGATCGAAGACTCTTCCCTAAATGAACTAATCCCCTTTCATTAACCAAATGATCCACTGAGTAGACCGATGTAGAAATACATCTCCAATGGTAAGATCAGGTCTCAACTCCATTAGAATGTTCTTCAGTCAGTTCGTTTGTCCTCAACGAACGAAGAATCAACTCCTGTTGTTTCGTTTAATAAAACATTTTGTTCAAACAGAAGTATTTAATTTTTTAGGAATTTAAATAATCAAAATAAATTGAAAATGCATTTTTGATAAATAATAATAAATTTCTCAATTTCAAATTATAAATAAAATAAAATAATTCGAAAAGAAAGTTTTGATATAGAAATAACAAATTTTTCAAGGTATATTAAATAATCCTGAAAAAGAAATTATTTCAAATCAAAATTAATTTTCAAAGAATTTTATAGAATTTATAATCCAAAACAGTTTTAATTATAATTAAAATAAAACAGATTGAAAATATAAGTTTGATATAAAAATAATAAATTTTCAAGTCATCTTAGATATTCTTGAAAATAAATTATTTCAACCAAAATGATTTTCCAAAAAGTTTTATGAGATTTATAATTAAAACTTCTATAAAAAATAAATTATTAAACCTCAAAAATAATTCTCAAAATACTTTTAAGAATATTAAACTCAAAAGAAATTAAATTGGATTTTAAAATTAATTTTAGTTTTCAAATTAATAAAATTCTTAACTAAGAATATTAAAAATATAAAATATTTGACTCTAAAATTTAAAAGAAAATAAAATATTTTCCAAGATGTAAAATAAACTTGAAAAATAAATTATTTAAATTTAAAAATTATTTCCAAAATATTTTAAATAATTAAATTCAAATTTAATTATTAAATTAATTATTAAACTAAAAATAATTTGAGAGAAAAACAATTTTTGTTTTAAATAAAAGTTAAACTATGTAGCCATGTGTCATGTTGAAACAGTCCTCTAAGTAGAACTTCTACATAGGAATGTTCTACATAGACTCTATCTCGAACACCAAGTAGAACTTCTACATAGGAATGTTCTACATAGACTCTATCTCGAACACCAAGTAGAACTTCTACATAGGAATGTTCTACATAGGCTCTATCTAGAACATTAAGTAGAACTTCTGACTTAGAAAATATTTCTAACTCCAGAATTTCTACTTAGGTTCTATCTAGAACATTAAGTAGAATATTCTACATAGAAATGTTCTACTTAGGTTCTATCTAGAACATTAAGTAGAACTTCTGATTTAGAAAATATTTCTAACTCCAGAATTTCTACTTAGGTTCTATCTAGAACATTAAGTAGAATATTCTACAAAGAAATGTTCTACTTAGGTTCTATCTAGAACATTAAGTAGAACTTCTGACTTAGAAAATATTTCTAACTCCAGAATTTCTACTTATGTTCTATCTAGAACATTAAGTAGAATATTCTACATAGATATGTTCTACTTAGGTTCTATCTAGAACATTAAGTAGAACTTCTGACTTAGAAAATATTTCTAACTCCAGAATTTCTACTTAGGTTCTATCTAGAACATTAAGTAGAATATTCTACATAGAAATGTTCTACTTAGGTTCTATCTAGAACATTAAGTAGAACTTCTGACTTAGAAAATATTTCTAACTCCAGAATTTCTACTTAGGTTCTATCTAGAACATTAAGTAGAATATTCTACATAGAAATGTTCTACTTAGGTTCTATCTAGAACATTAAGTAGAACTTCTGACTTAGAAAATATTTCTAACTCCAGAATTTCTACTTAGGTTCTATCTAGAACATTAAGTAGAATATTCTACATAGAAATGTTCTACTTAGGTTCTATCTAGAACATTAAGTAGAACTTCTGACTTAGAAAATATTTCTACTCCAGAATTTCTACTTAGGTTCTATCTAGAACATTAAGTAGAATTTCTACATAGAAATGTTCTACTTAGGCTCTATGTAGAACATTAAGTAGAACTTCTGACTTAGAAAATATTTCTAACTCCAGAATTTCTACTTAGGTTCTATCTAGAACATTAAGTAGAATTTCTACATTGAAATGTTCTACTTAGGCTCTATGTAGAACATTAAGTAGAACTTCTGACTTAGAAAATATTTCTAACTCCAGAATTTCTACTTAGGTTCTATCTAGAACATTAAGTAGAATATTCGAGATAATGTTCGAGTTAGACACTATCTCAAACATCAAGTCGAATTTCTACATAGAAATGTTCTACTTGGCTATCTCGAATATCTATCTCGAATATTCTACATAGGAATGTTCTACTTGGCCATCTAGAACATTTTGTACTTAGAAAAATTCCGGGCTTCAAAAAAAATTCTGGATGTCCAGTGAACCAATTGTACCCTCTTTAATCTCAAAAATAAAAATAGATCCAATCGATTTGTATGTCAATCGAGTAGCTCTGATACCAATTGTTGGGTCCCGGAGATCGTAGAGGGGGGGGGGGGGTGAATACGATTCCCAAATTATATATGACTATTAATAATTTTTGGGACAACATAAAAATTACTTTGGTTCAAACCCGGTTACTGTTCATCATCTTCTTCAACCTCAAGAACACCATTAAAATAACCAAGATAATGAACGGTAAATCATCCAAAACACACAACACAACAAGATCCAAGAATATAACTTTATATTCATTGAAGTGGGGTAGATGCTACAAACAAGTTCAAGAACATAAGCTCAAGAACACAACAAAGAAATGATTTTTAGCTCCTCTAAAAATATTACAAATTCTAGATCTAGGAGACAAAAATCAAACCTATCTTCTAAACAAGATTTAGCAATGTTTATAATAGAAAGATAGAGGAGTGGTATGATAAAGAAAATCATGGCTCTAAAATATGCAAGATCTAGTTCGGCCATGGGGGAGAGAAAACTAATTCTTTTTCTCTCTCCCCTTTTCTCTTCTCATCCGGATGCACACATTCACCACACCTATTAAGACTTGGGTCTCTTCTTTATATATTGAAAAAGGTGTTACTTTTTGTTTTTCCACCTTTTACTCTTGTCCACTCAAATCTTATCTTCAAAGTCATGTGCCAAGCATGCATTTGGAAATATTTAATGTAAAAGTAATATTTAAATAAATATATATAATATAAATAAAGAATGTCTTTATTTATAAAATATATAAATAATTAAATAAATACTTTATTTAATTAAATTAAATATTTCCATTCCACTCTTCAATTTGTGTAGACTTCCTTATCCAAATACTTGGCCCCGTATACGTGACTCCACCACGTCCAAGTATTTGGCCTTCTAATCTGTGAAGCTTTAGTAAGATCCAATCAGGTTGTGCCGTCTGTCTCTTATCCATTAAGCTGACATTTCTCCAACACTGATTTACCACCTTTGTTGATCCTCCACATGACTCAAGAAAACCAACAACTTTAGAATGATTAAAATCATATTAACCGACGAGAGCTTGCCTCCAATGTCCTGACACTTGATGCAACGGTCTGGTTCATAAGTGACTAGTCTTGATAGGGGCTCTTGATTCCGAACATGATTCCACATTCTTCTTTGCAAACCTTACTTGTTGCTTCGATTGTAATGCACTAAAATCGTCATAGACTAAGACAATCTTCTGTAGCTTCCACATCCTTGAATAGATGTCAACATCTTTTATTCTCCACTGAGGCATGAACATGTTAATGAACTTCTTCCAGTGAGCTTCAAGTCTGTAGATGATCCTTTGATACTTTGTCTTAACTGAACTCTGTGATCCAAGATTTCTGTGCACCTGCATATTATTACATGTCATGTTCTATTGTTGAGTTATCATCAACCATTACATAGAGATTACATTTAGCATTTCTAGTACACATGAAAGTGCAGTGAGTTACTTCCCTTCACTCCTATCTCCCCTTTCAATAACCAATACATCTTGCTAGCTGTGGATTACGTCTCCAAATGGGTTGAGGTCAAGGCACTTCCAACTAATGATGCCAATGTAGTGCTCAACTTCCTTCACAAGAACATTTTCACCAGATTTGGGACTCCAAGGGTCATTATCAGCGATGAGGGTTCTCACTTTTGCAATCGAAAGTTCACTAATCTGATGGCAAGATTCAACATCAACCATCGGGTGGCGACAGCATACCACCCTCAAACCAATGGCCAAGCTGAAGTATCAAACCGTGAGATCAAACGCATTCTGGAAAAAGTGGTAAGTCCTTCGCGTAAGGATTGGTCTTTAAAACTGGATGAAGCTGTGTGGGCCTACCGAACTGCGTTCAAAACACCTTTGGGGATGTCACCATATCAACTAGTCTATGGAAAAGCTTGTCATCTACCAGCAGAACTGGAACACAAGGCTTATTGGGCATTGCAGAAACTGAATTTTGATTATCAAGCCGCAGAGGAAAAGCGGATGGTGCAAATCAATGAAATGGATGAATTTCGTCTACAAGCTTATGAGAATAACAAGCTCTACAAGGAAAAAGTGAAAAGATGGCATGATCAGCGGTTGACAACAAAGGTATTGGTTTCTGGTCAATTAGTTTTATTATTTAACTCTCGTCTGCGATTGTTTCCAGGAAAACTCAAGTCAAGGTGGTCAGGACCCTTTGTTGTGAAGACGGTGTATCCACACGGAGCTGTGGAGATTTATGAAAAGACCCCAGATCAAGCGTTTAAAGTCAATGGTCAGAGATTGAAGCCGTATTTGGGAGAACAAGTAAATCGCGAAGCTGAAGTCGCGATTCTGTCAACCTCGGATTGAGGACCTGAAGTAACGTCCGGCTAAATGACGTTAACGACAGCGCTCGTGGGAGGCAACCTACGGCTTGAATGGTAATTTTTATTCTCGTAAAAAAAAAGCAAACAAACAAAACAAAAAAAAACAACAAAAAAATTGAAAAATCAGAAAATGGACAGAAGCACCCGGGGCGGGCGCGCTCCTAGAGGCGCGGGCGCGCCTGGGCGCGGTTCCAGAAAAAAATATTTAGTTTAAAAATTCCAAAAATCGGAAATTAAGAATCTTTTTTACCTTTTTATTAGTTTTTGGCCCTACCTAGCCCAATCTCACTTGTTTATAAAGGCTTTGCATACCCTAACCCTAGCAACTTACTTACTTCACTTCTTGCATTCGCACATATACACACAACTATACACGCACCTCATCTCCTCTCTTCACAAATCTACACTCAATCAATGGCACCCAAGAGATCTAGGCGCTCAGGGACATCAAGTTCTTCTTCGAGTGGGGGAGTTGTGCCCCAATTCAATTCACCGGAGGCCCAAATTGAGTTTGCACGCTTGATGACCAAATCTGTGGTCAAGGAAAGGGGGTTCATTCCGGGTGTTTTTGATGGGTCTCTAATCGCGATGGTTAGTGAGCGCGGTTGGGAGACCGTGTGTGAGGCTGCGGAGGCGATACCATTGAGTATCGTTAGGGAGTTCTATGCCAATGCCAAGCAAGAGAAGAATGGGTATTCTGCAGTCCGAGGGTATGTAGTGGATTATACTCCTGCCGCTATCACTAGGGTTTTGAATTTGCCTGCACCGCAGGAGGGGGTGGAAGATTTTGGGTTGCAGACCCGTGGTGAGGTTGATCTTGAGGCCATTCTGCGGGATATGACAGTTCCAGGCACTACTTGGAAGCGCAGGGCAGGCTCTACTGAGCCGGTCACCTTCTCCGCCATGGCTTTAAACCCATATGCTAAGGCCTGGAACCTGTTTCTGTGTGCTAACATTGTGCCATCGTCGCACACTCATGAGGTGACAGTGGATGGGGCTATTTTGTTGTGGGGTATTCTCAGCGGGCGATACATCGACCTAGGCTCCCTTATCCACAGGCACATGATCCGATTTTTGCAGGGCAGTACCACTGGAGCGATTCCGTATGGCTCAGTGGTTGTTCGTCTGTGTGTTGATGTGGGTATTCACTGGCCGGCGGAGGAACAGTTGCAACTTCCTGCGAGTGTCATTGACACGGCGGCGATAGCTCGACTACCTGAATGGGACGGTGGTGTACCGCATCCCAGAGGCTTAGGGTATATTGTGGATGGTGACGTGCCTCCTAGACAGCAGAGGGCGGCTAGGGCTGGATCTTCTAGGGCACCGCCAGCTGTGGCTAGTGCTGGTATGGGTGAGGCTCATTTTCGGAGGTTGGCTCGGCGGATGGACGCAGTTGATGATAGACAGATCCGTTTTGCTGCTGACCTGACTCAAGCTCTTGGTGCAGCTTTTCTGGCTACAGGTGTACATGTCGATTGGCCTGTTTATGGGGCTGGCACCGTGTATCCACCACCGGATTCACCCGAGGAGGGTGACTCTGCTGAGGATTGAGGTATTTCTGCACACTTTCTTCGTTTCTTGCCTTCAATGAGGACATTGAATATTTTAAAGTTTGGGGGTGGGAAATGGAGATTGTAGTTAGATGCATATAGGACATGTAGTTGTAGTTTTGTCATGCATTTTGTTTTAATTGTCCATATAGAGCAATTTGGTTTGAAAATTTTTGTTCTGGCTATCATATGAATCCATTTTAGTTGCATTTCATAGCATGCATATTTCATGATCCCTTAGGACGAGCTAATTCTGATTGATAAGTCGATGTCAATTTAAGTGTGGTATTGATGAGCAGAGGGATGATTTACAGTCCTTATGAAATTGATTTGCATGTTTCAGAAGCACATTATTTACACAGTCTCATCGGTTGCTTCTGGGCTAGTTTGAGTCATGCCTGTTTAGTTGTTTTAGATTTAATCGCCTGTTTATATCTAGAATGTTTGTTATTCCCTTGATAATGTAAAGATACTAAAGTTTAAGTTTGGGGAAAACCAGGGATGCATGCTAGTTGTTAATGATTGTCAAGTATGGCTAGGTGTCAAATGGCTAGTAGCCGGCTCATATTTTTATGAGTAGTCTAGGGTTGGAATTGAGAATTCTCATTCCAGATTATGTTTAAAAAAAAAAAAAAGAAAAAAAAAGAAAAAAAAAAAGAAAGAAAAAAAAAGAAAAAGAAAAAAAAAGAGTCATGTGAATAATTCGAAGCAAAATTAACCAGGATGAGCTCTTTAATACTCGGGCAATTAAGTTCGAGGGGACTTTGTGCCTAGTGACCTAAGGCTTTTTATAGTCTGGGATCCACTAACCTAACACTCGCTACATGGGTATTATTGTATAAGCCTTTAGGGGTCTCATCCATTGCACGGTTAAATAAGCCTATGTATTGTGTTATGTGTCGTAGTGGTGGTTTAGCAATAAAGTGTGATTCCCTGTCTAACTCAAATGAATGATGGCGGTGTTTGTATGTTATGGAGTGTTTACCACTCATTCTGTTTATAAGCAGGTGATTGTCTTGGCGAAAAATAGGTATGATTTTGATCTAGTGTCAGAGTATATTTGATGAGCATCGCACACACACACGTTCTGTTCATGTAGTATCAGTATAAGGGGACTTGGTCGAGCTCTGTTTGGATGTATTGCATCTCTTTGAGGCTTGGCTTATCGATTGGTTTTGGTGAGTTCGAGGGGGTCCTTGCATTTTCATAGTAGTTGCATTCATGCATTGCATTGCCTTAGATTGTTTAGAGTCTGTTTATGCTTGGGGACAAGCATCGGTTTAAGTTTGGGGGTGTGTTAGTGGAATTTTTGGTCCACTATATACGTTCCAATTTGACTTAAATTGATCGCTTGTGCCCAAGTATGTAGTGTCTTTTGATGTGTTTTGTGTCTTTGGTGTGCAGATTGCCGTTCGTAGCAGAGTGTTGAATAATTGCATAATTTGGTGGAATATGAGCTGGGATTTCATAGGAGGAAGATCAGGACTTGAGTTGAGATCAAGAGAGGGCAAGACGAGTCGTTGAAAGAGCATACGCACACGAAAAGCAGTTGCTGGCCAGAAGCTTCAGGGGCGCCCACGCTCCGCCAAGCGCGCCCGCGCTGCAGCAAGGAAAGCTCAAGGGCGCCCGCGCCCTGTCGAAATCAGAATTTTATTTTGCAGTTGTTTAGCTTTTAAGGCCCAGTTAGAAGCAGGCCCATGAATATTTTTGTTATTATGTAACCTAGTATAAGACATAAGGATTATTATTATTGTCATTATCTAGAAAAATTAATTAAGCAAGTAGGGTTTTTATTATCGTACAAGAAGACAGAGTACTTTGTGAGCCGTCAAGCTATTTTTCTTTCGTAATTTTCATCACGTGGATTATCGGTTGTTTCTTTTACTATTGCAATTTAATATCAGTCTTTTATGTTTAATTGTTTATCTACTATGTTTTCATATGAACCCATGATGGCGGCTAGTCCAATTATGGGCTAATCGTTGTCATGGGATTTTAATGGATTTCTCTATCGATTCTAGATATTGATTGTCTTTATGCCAAGTATGTGATTGTTATGGATATCCTAGTATGGTTAAGCTTATTCGTTGTAAATGCGTCGCGAACATTTATGATTGTTTGTTAAATCCTCGTGAATGCGGAAGTGGATCTAGGGTTTAGAACATGCCATGCTAGCATAGGTTTTTGCGTGTTAAGAGCAGGTATTAATTTGTGGTGTAATTCTAACCGTCTTGCACTGACTATGTGATTTTATGGATCCTTGTGCTTAAGCCATTATGTTTTCAATCTCTATAGACATATAGGGACTAAGTATAGTGGTTGACTATTTGACTTCTATCTTTTGTGGATGTTCATTAGGATGGTATGCGTGCAACGAAAGTTGGCGTTTATCAGTTTAGAGGGTCTGATCAGTTATCGTCACTTTCACATGCTAGGTTGAAAAGGCATAAGATTCTAGATGAGATAGTTAATGAAGTTAAAATCCCATGTTTATTTTATATAAGTAATTCATTAAGTTTTAATTAGTAGTGTAATCAAAATTCCAATTGTTATTTTCTTAGCAGTGAAACTTAATCATACTCTGGTGTATAAGTGAACTAAACGTAAGCAAGTCGAGTCTCTGTGGGAACGAATCCTACTTATTACTGTATTACTTGTGACCACGTTCTCTTGCGTGAATAAAGTGCGAACAAGTACGCCAGCAGAAGCAAGCATAAAACTGAGAGTTGATTCAATGAGAGAGTCGGTAAATCCGACATTGTTCAAAAGTTTGGTTGGAAGTCTGAGGTCCTAACTTTCACTCGTCCCGATATTATGTATGCAGTTGGATTGGTTAGTAGGTAAATGGAGAAGCCAAAGCAAAATCATTTTATGGCAGCTAAAAGAATTTTGAGATATGTTAAAGGTACACTCGATCATTGTTTATTTTATACACATTCTCAAAATTCCAAATTAGTCGGCTATTCAGATAGTGATTATGGTGGAGATTTAGATGATGGGAAAAGTACTTCGGGATATGCTTTTCATATCTGTTCAATAATATTTTCATGGTCTTCGAAGAAGCAACAAATAGTTGCCCTCTCAACATGTGAGGCGGAGTATATCGCAGCAGCAACATGCATGTGTCAAGCTATGTGGCTAGGCTACATATTGGGTGAGTTAAATCTTGCAAAGGAAGATCTAACTACTATTTACGTGGATAATAAATTTGCTATTTCACTCTTGGAAAATTCGGTGTCCTACAGTCGAAACAAGCACATCAATGTAAAATATCATTTTATTCGAGAACAAGTGAATGATAAAATTATGGAATTGGTGCACTGCAGGACGGAAGAAAATTTAGCAGATATTTTTACGAAGCCGTTGAAGCCGGATATGTTTCAGAAAATGAAATAAAAGCTTGGAATGCAAAGTCGAGTTTGAGGGGGAGTGTTAGATTTTTCAAACTCTCCAGAAGACTAAATTTATAATAGTAGCTGGTATAAATAAATAGATGAATGCACTTTCTTTAAAAAAAGTAGGCAGCAGCTGTGATGGTCAAAACGGTGGAAGTGCTAGCTAGTGTCCAAATATTAAAGTTTTACATTTGTGCATGTAAGATAAAAGCATTAACACCAGATGAGCTTGCAAATATGAAATTATAAAGGATACATACATACAAATAAGGTTTGCTAGATGTGAAAGCTTGTATGAACTGATGAGAAAAGGTGGCAGAAGTCAAGCTTGCATACAAATGTTAGCTATACACGGTTTGAATACTTAAATTAAGGTAAACTACTCATGTTACTAGGCTGTAATAATAAATATGTAGTGATGTGTGCAATGATGTTTACTTGTAATTTCTAGCCTATAAATAGGATATCCCAACAAGCTTAAAATGTATCAAGTGAAGTTGTGTAGCACCGAGTGAAAAAAGAGCTGTAGCTCCAAAGAGAGAGAAAAAGAGGGATGTAGCCTTGTTGTGCACGTATTACAAAGTATATAAGTCGTAGCTTAATTATCTAATATATATATATATATATATATATATATATATATATATATATATATATAAAGTCTGTTATGTGTTTATTACTGTGAGGTCCATTATATTTCCAACAGACCTAAGCATAAACCTAGTCACATATGGCCTTTTTTTAAACGGAACAAATCGACATTTTATCTGCATCAGAATGTTGTTAAATAGCATATGAAATTAAGATTTCACAAACTTCGTGCATTAACTACAAATGTCATTAATCCTAGATTTTTACCCCTTGAAGATAAAAGAAAGCATAAATTATTTTATTTTTGTGATACTGTTTGAGACTTTAAAGTGTACCCTTTTTTCAATGAAAGCATAACTGCATGGCCCTTTAATGTTCCCGTCATTGTCGCATACAAGAGTACGTCTAAAAGCCATTTCTGATTGAGAGAGAAGAAGAGTAGAGATAGGTTGGTCAACATGATGAGGTTTTAGGAAGGGCCGCAAATAATCCTCCTGCAAGAATAAGAACATAGTTCAGCCTCCGCTAAAAATATGGAAAAAAAACTAATTAAAATAACTCAAGACACATGTCCAAAAGATTAAAAAATAACTTGACACATATTTCATTTTAGAAATAGTCATTCCTCTTTTGAAAAATTTGCAGCAATTCATTCACCATATGATCAATATCTTCATCTCCTTTCTTCTTTATATTATCCTTCAATTCTGTAGTTTTCTTCCGCATAGCTTCACCACCTTTCATTACAAACACATGCTTGATTACAGCTGTTATCTCTTCCCTTCTCAACTTTTGAATCTCGACACCCATGCCAACCTTCAACTAGTCTAGCATTAAAAATTGATCAAGATGCATGGACATGGCTATAATCGGAACCCCAAAATACATACTCTCATTCACCCAGTTCCATTCACAATGGCTACCGAATCCTCCAATACTAGAGTGTTCCAAAATCTTGGCTTGTGGTGCCCATCTTTCCATAACCTTTCCCCTATCTCCAACTTTATTAAAAAATCCTAGGGGGAAGTTTTTCTTTGACACTAAAATTCTCTCCCAATGGGAACCTTATAACCCATATAAAATTTACGGTGATTAGCATTAGTCCATGAGCTATCTCTTCAAAATCTTCGTAAGACAGAAAATACTCATTTCCAAAAGATATAAATATAGTTGAACGATGTTCTTTTTTATTGAACCAATGAATAATCTCATAATTCTCATCATAATATGTAGGAATTTGGACCAAGGGACCAACTTATACTATTTTCTTTCCAGACATATGAGAGAGATAGTCGCTATATTTTCCATCGATCTCTTTGATAATTATATCCGTTGATCTATCAAGACTTTTCATAACCAAATCATTTTCTGCGGACATTATTTTAGTTTGTCTTCATGAACGCTCTCATAATGATGATAATAAATATTAGAAAAAAGAACGTGATACCTTGATATTTGTAAACATGCATCATGAAAGAAGTCATAACGGAACTGGCGGTTATAAACTGAACTGCTAGAATATTACATCGAGAAGCAGCCTCTAATGGCAATGGCCACATAAAATCATAAATAAGTAAGTCTGTTTTGACGTTTTGGAGAATGTTGGAGAAGTTTGGTTCTGCCATATCAAAAACACTTGTAAGAATGTTCATAATATCGGGTGGAAGGCCATTAGTGGTGTGGTAATGAGGATGAAGATTTAGCAAAATTTCAAGATGGAGTTCTTCCCGTTTGATCGAAGACTTTTCTCCGATTTTTTCTCGAATTGAGTTAAGATTAACATATGTATACATTGAATTTTTTTTTACTAAGTCGATCTCCTAAGAAAGGAAATATGTGTCCATGAGCTAGCCATAGAAATAATAAAACACTAATTTTTTTTGGTTTCGATATCTATAATTATAAAAACTTTGTTTTTTAAAAGTATTTTCATATTTTTTTTGAAAATTAATATTTATTTTAGAAATTTAAGACCAAACACCCCCTTAATATTCTCCTAAATATTCTCCTATTAAAAAAATACTATTAAGATGGCATAAATTAAATTAATTTAAAGATATTTAAGTTTAAATATTATAAAATCGTGAAATAGATTAATAGATAATGTAATTTATTTAATAGATTCTTTATGAGAATAAATATTCTTCTATTAAAAAAATACTAATAAGATGGTAAATTAAATTAATTTAAAGATATTTAAGTTTAAATATTATAAAATCCTGAAATAGATTAATAGATAATGTAATTTATTTAATCGTGCTATTTATTTAATAGGTGATCAAATTGACCAAATTTTGATCATTAATTAAAAAAAACTTATTAATTATTTTAAAAAACTGAAAATTAGATATTAAAGTAAATTAGATATTTTTTTAATAAAATAAGTTTTTCAAATTTTTTTTAATTATATAATATGTGCAATTTTTGTCAATTTAACTACTTAGTAGTCAAAATAAGACACATAACATGAAACGGTGGGAGTAATGTTTATAACGATTACAATATCCAATTTTTTTGTTTCTACTTTGTTTTTTTCCCCACTAGTAAGAGAGTGAGGCCTACGTTCTCTCTTGTGTGTTCGCGTATGGGTGCAATATCAATAATGAAGCTTTGATTTTCATGTACAGAAGTTTATTGTTTCTACATGTTGTTCAAGTGTCTAGCTTCGTAAACTGGACTTAGAATTTCTGTTTTAGTATGGAAGAAGAGTGAACAATATTTGTACAGAAACTGAAACCGAAAACCCCATGTTTTTAATTTTGAGATTAATATGTTTGAGCTTTTTACCAGTGATCAGTAGCTAATTGTATGCATAAGGCATGATCAATACGAATATGATTAGACATTACTTCATTCTCGCCAAACCATGCACCATAAGCTTCACATGATAACGGAACCCTGATGAAATTAATGGGGCAGCCTTACTGAAAAACCAAAATGTTATAATATGCCGAGGTGTAAACCATGCTGCTGTGATAAGTTGTATTGTACGTGTAGTAACATATATTTTGCTCTTCATTATCTTATTCCATTTTTACAATCTGCAAATTTTAGTTTATTTTTATATCTTGTTCACTTGTAAAGTATGTAATGTTTGCTCTAATCAACTGCTGCATTTACCTCCACTAGTGAAAATATCATTTGAGCTCAAATTATCATGGTGCATTCGAACACAAGTTAAAACTTGCCAAAATTGTGGTGGAACCTGCCCAAGTTTGGCATGACTTTTGAAAGTCGCGATCCATTTCTAATTCGTCAGGTATGGTAAACATCTTGTTTGTCAGATTTCTGTATGTTGCAATACAGAAAACAGTCTCTAGAATGGTCTTGTAACAGAACACAATCCGAAAAAACATGAAACCAAACTAGTTATTTTATTCAACGTATTTGATTCACTGGAAAGACCTCATATATACATATCTGATTTGATTTGGACTAGATCCGACATTTTCAAACTCTTTGTGAAGCCATAATAGGATTGTGCAGGTTCAGAAGCAGTGCAAGATAAATAGTGCACATCCATGCATTTTTACCGGTATTGATAATGTATCTTTTATGAACCCATATCTTTTACCGCTCCATATCTCAATGCCAACACAAGCGTAATACTTTGATTTTCGGAATGGAAGTCCCTTGGACAGGTCTGATATCTTTACAGATATAACTGTTTCGTCGCTGCCTAAGTTGAAGAAAGCAAGAAAGATTTCTCCTAGATAGAAAAAAGATACGGTTCTTGTTAGATTGTACTAGATTGAAGTTTCGATAATATACATCATGCAACAATAATCGACAAAAACAAATTACATTCTTCAATGATTTTGGAATGTGAATTTGAAGATCGATCTCTAGTTAAATTATTTGTATGTATCTTGTTAAACTTTTTTTTTCGAGGGAATGTAGCTTATGAAACTTTGATAAATTTTTCTTAATTAAATGTAGGAGTTTAAATTTCAAATGTTCAAACCTCTTCTTCCTGTAGCAATCCAAGATCGAGTTCCTGCAGGAATCACATTATCTGCAAAAAAGGAAGGTACATTTTTTTTCAGAAGTATAACTTCATAAAATATTTTGATACTTTATGGTGTATAATTAATTCTGAGTTATACCTTCAATTCCGTACGTTGAAGCACATAAACCTGAATAACTGCTCATGAGAGTTCCGTTATCGCTAAATCCCCACAGCTGTTAATATAAGACAACTAGGTGTGTTATAATATAACATATGCACTTCTCTGTAGTAAAATTAGACAATGACATATTCCTACAACCTAGAGAGCTTGACATTGCAAAGCACATGTACAGCCTCCTAGTAATAGACCTTTTACCTGGTTTGTATGCCTTTTGCAAGGTGAAAGTGAGACTCGTGCTGTCTCCTTTGAAGTAAGCTTCCGATTTTGAGTTGCACTCAAGCAGAAGCCTGTTGCATCTTTAGCAAATAGATGAAAAGTGTGTTGATATTTCTGCTTATACGCCATATCACCTCTGCATCAATAACCAATGTGCATCATAAGCCGTAAATATGGCAGACCAAAGAATGTTGACAAAACGAACAATCATAATATTATTACGATGAAGAAGGAAGTTCTCTTTTGTTTAGGCAAAAAGGTGCCGGGTGATTTCCTCCAGAGTTCCCTGTCCAGCAGATTTGTTCTGGCACATTGTCGACATATTTGGTAGACCAACCTCTTGCAGCAGCATCTTTGCAGCTTGTCAGACGCAAACCAAATGATTTAGATATGCCCGTATCTTTCAAAGTTCTTGTTTGAGAGGTCAGTCCTTTATGTTTGATTTGGGAAATCGACGAACTAGCAATATGCGGAAACTGTATACACATTACTGTAGGAAAAGCTATGTATGTGTTTTTTTTTCTGTAAAAAAAGGAGAAGGACGAGTACACATACCTGTCTGTTGTTTGAGCTAAATGAATTTATATACATTAGGACAGGATGTGCAATGATATTAAATGTAGTTCTATCAAGATTTCTCATATCCCCTCCAAACATTAGAGGAGATCTGGCCATAGACCACAAAGTCATCTGTCAAAAGAAACCCGAATAACCACTTTACTAATTACTTAAATAGTTAAATGTAATAATAATTTAAAGAGACTAATTAGTATTATACCCAAATACCTGACTTATTTGCTCATTGTGGGAGAGGCTACATTTTCTATGTGGACCTTGGTTTACACCTGTAATGCAAGAAGTCAGGAAGCTTATGTTATTATTTTAAGTTTAAGATAAGTCTCTGTTTACTGTAGTGCAAGTTCTAGGATGCATTGAGCAACGTCATAGATTCATAACATATATTTTAGAAAAATATAATTGTATTCATGATTGTAACCTATAACGCCCGAGTATGAATCATGATCTTATTGTAGTTAACAACCTCTAGCTATGCAGATGCATCGATACTTATATTTTTTGAACGTTATATATGCCAGTTTAATATATACTAACAAGAGCATCAATCCAGCCATTGAGGACGAGGTGTTCCATTGCAGTTCCTGTCTGCATTTTAACCTCCTATGGGTTACATCACATATATAAACTACGAGAGTTCCTAGGAGTAGAGATAAGGTCAGTGTACATCTTATCCTTTCTGCGAGGAGAATGCATTAGGTATGCATTCACTGTAATTCTATTTTATAGTTGAGTTAACTGAATAACTAGGTACTGAGGTTTGGACAATAATGATTTATACTACTATTCTTAGTAAATCTCATAATTAAGATTCTATCTGACATTTTTACCTGGATCAGTAAGCCATCCAAACGGTAGCATATCCAAGTCAGGCCATGATTTACCCAACAAGCCCTTGGCTCCTGACATATGCGCAGATGAGAGGTCTCTGACACAAGTAAAAAAATATGATACAGGGAAACACCATCTTATGAATAATATACACAAAATGGACAGATGGACAATTAGCATAGCAAGAACTGACTTGCTAATATATAGACGTAGCTGAAGCATACTGGGTAGAAATGCCATAACAATACTTGGAACAATTGTTATTTGTTAAGTTGCAAATTCATATCACATTGAAACAAAGAGTACTTAACTCACCTTGAAATGTCAAAATGAGATGCAACATCGTCCCATGTGTCCCAGTCATCTCCTGTTATCCTGTACATGTTAACCAGCCCATTCACCTCCTTGGCCATGGTTGGTGTGACACCACTTCCCGGAGATAAGGAATATATGACTGAGCGGTTAAGTTCCCGCCAGAACTGCACAGGAAAAAATTTAATTGCTTTATCAATAGCCTTTCCTGACGAACATATCAGACCCCAGTACATATTTTTTTAGAGAACGTCACTAGAGTTGCAACAGAAAATCTGTGTACCTCTGAAGCAACATTTATTTCACCAGCATCGAAGTCATCGCCAAATACACAGTCATGCTTAACTAGAAAAAAGAAATGGAAATATCATCAACTTAAATGTAGGAAAAATTCACTGACCTATTAAGTTGATATCAGTCCTACAGTCCAATAGCAATTGTTAAAAGGAAATTTTTAATCATTAATCCATAACTATATATATGGCTTTAATCTGTGAATAATAGAGCTTACTTGTGACTAGAGTTAAGAAACTGTGGTTCTTTAAAAGTTTCAATCCAATTCGGAAAGGCTGATTTTTGTGTAATATATGGTTTTTAAATTTTTTCGTCAGTTTAACGAAGAATGCATAATCTGCAGCTAATCAAGTATATACTATGACAGGAAAACAAGGAGGGGTTATAGATCAAAAAACAATGTCCTTTTCATATGCTAGGAAAACATATGAAGCTAACAAAAGCATAGCCTATATAGCAATACTAAACCAGGAGCATCTTAGTGAAGAGGCCTACTCAAATAGTGGAACAGCTAAAAGACTTGATTTCACAATTAACAAATTTACCATAATCAACACCCCAGTCAGCATACTGTTGATAAAGTGACCTTAAGAATGCTCTTCCAGCTCCTAGTCTCGTGTCAACGCTCATGAAGCCGTTTTTCATCCATTTACAAGCCTTTTCTTTCATGCCAATATCTCTCGCATACCACTTCCTACCTGATTCTTCATAAGCTTTCCCCTAATATTGCAGAATTAAGAACTTAATTAATTTAGGCTTCAAATACGTCGTAATTACAAATCTTAATATCGAGATGTGATTAGTCATACTTCAGGTCCCTATAACAAACATTAGACAAACTGAAGTGAATCTCTAATACTGAAAATAAGTGACGAAATGGAGTTAGAACAGAGCAATACCGTGGTAATGTCTAAGATAGGGGTGTTTGCATTAACGGCCTGTGTACTTATACCTCTCATTATATGAATCCCAAATTTCAACCCCATACGATGAACTATCTTGGCCACTTGAGCAAACCCCTTGGCACCTCTAGACGATGGCCATCTTCCTGGATCAGGAATCATTCTCCCCCATTCATCAATTACATCGAAACCAAGAGAATCGGCAGAGGCTCCATCAACAAGCCTTCTATACCAAAGGTAATCCACCACAACATACTACAATAACATTAAAATTCAGCATTACAAACTGATAATTACGTAATCTAATCGTTGAGAAGAATGAAACTTCTGTAGAATTTAAGAGTACAGGTAAGGCTAATGATCAAAAACCTCATATCTAGAAGGACGCAATAGCTTAGCAACAAGTGCAGCATTTTCAAGGAACTCGCGTTCAGATACTGTCCAGCAGAATGAATCATATGAATTCCATCCCCTTGGAGGTGTAAGAGCATGGTTTGATGCTTTTACAATTTGAGAATTAGATAATCTGTCATGAATACACAACATATATAATCAAGTGTCATCAGTACAAAGGTTTTTTTTTTTTTAATTTTAAACTAGCAAATTAAGCTAAAATAAAGATAGCGCGATTTGATAGTAGTAGTAAGGATTTATCCTCTGTCGTCTCAGTCTCAAGTTCGACTCTCGCTCACCCCGATATAATTTATTAGAATAAATACTCATTTGTAAAGTCAGTACAAGATTCAAGAATGAAAATGAAGAGATGATGATAAACCTGTGAAAAAGAAACAGAGTGAAGAAGAAACAGCAAGAGCTGAGCTTCATCATACTAAGCTTGGACAGGTGTGTTTATTTCGTTTTCTAAATATGCTAAATAGCTTGCACAGTTGATGCAAATTATATACGAGTCGTGGTATAGGATAATAATACATATACGAGCTGGCATCTATGCATGCATGTATATATATGTGCTGATATGGGATTTTGGTTAAAAATACCCACTTTTTAGAATTTTATAATGAAAATACTAATTTTGAAAATAACTCATGAGTTGGGTATCCCATTTTATATAGGATACGCATTTTATAACGAAAATACTAATTTTGAAAATAACTCATGAGTTGGGTATCCCATTTTATATAGGATACGCATTTGTCGGTTGATATTTTCCAGATACGCATTCCTTAGTGGAGTATTTTATATAAAATGAGATACTCAACTCAAATTGTTATTTTATTATTATATAAAAATAACCATCCAACTGAAAATTGTTATTTTATTATTTTAAACTCAAAAATAGGTATTTTTAACATTTTTTTAGTGACACAAGCATGTGCGCCTGTGTGGTGTGTTGCATAATACATGTACGTAATTGGTAATTATTGCCTAATTTTTAAATATTAATTTTATAATTAAAATATTTTTATAAATAAAATTTATATAAACTATATTTATATACTTAATATTTTAAATTATTATAAAAATAAATTTCAATTAAATGAGTAAAATATTAAAAAATGTGATCTGCACATTACATGAGATATAAAATATTATATTTATATTCTACGAATATTAAATAGTGGCTATATATAACTCAACCCTAGAAAATATATAGAAATCTAGAAATAGATATATACTTGTTTAAAATTTATTTATTAATCAT
The DNA here is from genome assembly GCA_028671895.1 of Oenanthe sinensis. Taxonomy (NCBI): domain Eukaryota; kingdom Viridiplantae; phylum Streptophyta; class Magnoliopsida; order Apiales; family Apiaceae; genus Oenanthe; species Oenanthe sinensis. Next base: position 10,196,235 of record CM053797.1, read on the forward strand.
TGTAATTATATCACACATATATATAATTAATATAATAAAAACAATGAGGTTTTGAGTAATGATCAAATTTTTTCATTTTTAAAGATTTAGATTTCAATCTTCACAAATCTGAAATCACAAATATAAAAGTTAAATTGATTTGGACAGTTTGTCAAAACAATTAAATTAAATCTTGATGTTAGAGTTGAATTAATAAATATGTTAGAAAAATATATAATTATTTAAAATTAATCTAATCTGTACGCTTTATAACTACTTACATAATAATAAGGTAGTTATTTATATAAATTTATGCAAGTAAATATTGAGTCAAGGAATTACAGTAACAGAAATCTAACTGAGGCGGTAAAATCTCTATTAATAGTCAACCCCCAACTGTCGCCGTGCCCAATGCCTCTTTATGATGTGTGTGTTTGTTTTATGGTGATGCTTTCTTGATTTGTTTGTTTGTTTTATGGTTATGCTAAATGGTAACTGCAGTTAAAATTTCTTTATGCTATAAATAAAAATTGCTTTTGAAATCTTCTGCATAGAAAATGCCGGCAGCAAACCCAAGTTCAAAATAATATTTAAAAATTTAAAAATTTATATACATCTATACTATATTATTATAGCGGAAACATTAAAAGTTTTGGTCGGTTAGTCTGATTATGAACCTAAAAAATATACATGTATTAGATAAATTTTTACTATTATAATACGAGTCCTAACCATATACATATCAACAAAAAATTTATTTTTTAGATCCAATTATATATTTATTATAACACGGGTCTAAATTATAATATGTTTATATTAAATAGAATAAATTTATATAAAATAAGAGAATATATAATATTAACATAAATTCTTAATATTAAGAAATTTTATATTAATATTAATACAAATATAAATAAAAAATTAATTTACTTAAATATTATTAATTTACTTAAATATTAGATCTCGTGTTTTACACGGGTTATAAACTTGTATAATATATATGCATATAATTAAATTTAACCGAGTTAAATTCTTAACTGATTGAATTATGAATAATCCATTTTTATATTTACGAAAGAGCAATGCTATGTACCCAAAAATTATTCCAAATTTTTTTCCATGACATAACATATGACTTATTTTACTTCATGGGCGCATTTCACATATGTATGCACGTGGAGTATCATATTATTGTAGGAAAATTAAAAATTACATATATATTATATAACTTTGAATAATTTTGTTTGCATATATTTTATAATAACAATTTATTTTAATATATTCAGATAAAATATACAGTATTATATATATGTTATTTGTATGTTACAAATAATATTATTTTTTTCCTTACTATCACTTTTTATATTTATATGGGTAGCTTTTGTTTAAAACCGATTATTTTGACCAAAAGTTGTCAAAGAGATAAATGATAGAGTATATATTTATATATTTTTTTATAGAATTTTATTATCATATTTTTAATATTTTGTGTATAATTAGATATTTATTAACTAGAGTTTGATGTTTTAAGACAATAAGTAAATATTCCTAAACTTGGAAAGAAATGAGTTTAATTTGGACTTATATATAAGGAAATTCGAATTTAATGAACATGTTGCGGATACATCACTATTTGCGTTATAACTTGAGTTCTAAAAGTAAAAATTGGTTACTATAATTAAAATTTACAACTTACCGAAGGTGTCCAAATATATTCGAAACTGACTCATATTATTTAAGATTTAGAGTATGACCAAAAGTTGTCAAATTGGTTTTAAATTTTACCAACTTACTAGAGGTCTTAAAATGTGTTTTTTTTAAGACGGTCAAGTAAAAGGTGATGAAGGGAGTATTATGCAAGATTTAGAGTGTGACCACAAGTGATCAAATTTGAGTTAAATTTTATTAACTTACCAAATGTGCACAAATATGATCAAAATTGACTCATATTATGCAAGATTTAAAGTGTTGCTAAAAATTATAAAATTAGAGTTCAGTTTCACCAACTTATGAAAGGTGCTCAAATATCATCAAACTTGACTCATATTATGTAAGATTTAAAATGTTGCTGAAAATTGTAAAATTGGAGCTCAATTTTACCAATTTACCAAAAGTGGTCAATTGTGATCAAAACTGAATCATATTATGTAAGATTTAAAGTGTGACCAAAAGTGGTAAAATTGAAGTGAAATTTTACCAACTTACCAATAGTGCCCAAATATGCCCGAAATTCCCTCTATGATCGGAAGTTGTCAAATTAGAGTTAAATTTTACTAACTTTCCAGGGGTGCCTAAATGTGGCTGAAACTGACTCATACTATGCAAGATTTAGAGTGCCACCAAATGTAATCAAATTAGAGTTAAATCATACCAACTTACTAATGGTGCCAAAATGTGTTCGAAAATGATTCATATTATACAAAATTTAGAGTGACAAAAATCAATAAAACCGCATAGGGAACACTTTCTGTTCTTGAACTTCAAATGGATATGTTGTGGGAGTATAGCTCAAAAAATTAAATGCAAAGTTTTTGTGCAAGGAAAGAAACAGTAACTATTTTTGAGTAATCTGATTTCTTATGTGAAGTTGACTAGTATGACTGTACGAGATATATAAGTTTAATGATCAATGATGCATTTTTTGGTTTATATTGCAGGTTCATTTTTGACTCATGAGACGAACCACTTTATTTACTTTTATTTGGATACAAAAGCAGTATTGCTGTTCAAATCTGGTTGATGGGTGGTGGTGTTGCCACTAGTGATGCACAAAAAACCTGATGAGCCGGGCTTTATCCGGATTATAAAAAGTCCGGGCTTTTTTCTAGCCGGATCGGGCCGGGATTTTTTGAAAATCGGGTCGGGCCGGGCCTGTCATGAAAATATGAGGCCTGTTTGCGACCCGCGGACCGGGCCGGATCGGGCCGGGCTTTATCCAGGTCTGGATTTGAAAAAAAAACCCGTGGATCAGGGGCCAATCCGGGCTTTATTCGGGCCCAATCCGGGCTTTTATCCGGGCTTTACATAATTCGGGCTTTTATCCGGTTTTTTAAAAATCCGGGCTTAAAACCGGATTTTTCGGGCTTCGGATCGGGCCGGTTTTTTGGAAAAAAAGGAGGCTTGTTTATGGCCCGTGGGCCAAACCGGATCGGACCGGGCTTTTTTTTGGGCCGGATTTTTCGGGCTTTTTTCCGGATCGGACCGGTTCGGATTTCGGGCTTCGGATTTTTTGAACATCCCTAGTTGCCACATGATGGCTGATACTGATGCTGTGCTTTACCTCTGTATGTATTGATAAATAACTACCAGATCAAAAAATATTAGGGACGCTCAAAATGCTAAGCTGTAAATTAATTTTGACCTAAATGGTGTTTGAATTTCATCTGGAACTTTCACCTAGTGTTTTCAACAACAGATTCTTGGTGTTATTGCTTCTGCATCTTCAGACTTGATATCAAGTAAATGAAGAATATATAAATACATACATAAAAGGATAGTTTAGCTGATATTGAAGCACAATGAAATGAGGCTTAGGCTGCTCTTTCGTTGTCATACATGGTACGGAAGAAAAGTTCCATCTATATAGTGCATTACACTTCTTGTCTATGTATAAAGGAGCCAGATAAGATGTAATGTAAACTGTAGTCAGCTTACATAATAAACATGTTAGCTGATACATATTGATAATTGTGTAACTTTCATCAGGGAAAATATCACCCTTTAAATAAAAACAAGTAAACAACAGTGTTCACGAGGAGTAAACATCTTTGATATGAACAACCCTTAATTATACTGCTTCCTCGTGGCTGGACTATTGTTGTGGACTAAGAGGAGCTACAGCAGTTCACTTGCACTTTCTGTTTCATGTCTAGGAATTTGGTTTGGTTCATATAAACCGTCAGTGACAGGACGATTCAAGTTTCAGTTATTCCTAGCTTCATGACTGGAGTTCGGCTCACATTGAACAAATACAGGAGTAATTTGCTTAGAAAAAGTGTAGCTGATGCTGATTTGTTATGAACTTGTATTATGATTTGCCTATGTATGTTTTGAGTATGATTAAGGTCCGCAAGTAGCAGGTAGTATCATGGTTAGCTTGCAGACGTCAGGGATGATTACAAATGGATGTATACCAGTTAATTAGTCAGTTGCAAGGAATATATGCACTCCTTGTAATATTTTCTGCGTTCTGTGAAAACTGAGTTAGCATTTGTAGACCCTCTATTTTGTTGCTGGAGGAACTCTGAGAGATAAAAAGAATCCTTTCGGTTATATTATAATGCCGACGCAAGTAACTGGGGACTCTGGTAGAGACAAACATGGACCAGCTAGCTGTATTTATCTAGATTGTGGGTCTCAGTGGCGCATAAAGAAGCATTCAAGTGGTTAAATGCCTTAATCAGTTGATTTTAGATCATAAGATCCTCCCTCCCAGAGTCCCAGTGCTTCCCGGTATAGTTTTAGTGGGCAGATTGAGTATAAGTTCTTTGACCCCTTTCTTATCCTAATATCCTAATGTATTCTCAATTAAATTAATTCATGTGCAAATGCAATGGTAGATATATGAGCAAATGTGTTATATCTTGAGAGACAATCATGAATACAAAGGTTTACTATTTTGCATCGTTGATCTTTAAATTGCAATGTAAATTCTGGCTTTCGAGTTTGTAATTTCGTCCTCCTCACGGATGCTAAGACAATAAATCACATCAAGTGTAAAAAGTAGTAGCCATCTGAATAAGCCAAGCTGATACTCAAACATTACTCATTGGAGAGGGAGCTACTCCATTTCAATCAGAAAAAGGTAAGATAATATCCTCTAATAAATCAAATTGTAAAAGATAAGAAGATTTTGACTTTACTAGTATCTAATCGTAAGATGATAGTGATGGTGTGATAATAAGTGAGGATAAGCTTTCTTTATAGGACTTTCAATAAATTAATACCACTGGTGAAAAATCTACACATACAGAACATGAAATATCTAAAATATTATCCTGGCAAAAATAAAAGAGAAAAGAAATATCTAAAATATTATAAACTTGGGAGCACTGCACCGTGTATTTGTGCATCTTTTACGACACACACAAGTCCGTACTGAAGAAAATGTGATCTTTATCTTCATATTTTACAGCTAGTGTTGCAGCTTGCAAGGGCCACGTTTAAATAGAAAATATCATCAGGCCAAAAGCACAGTTAGATAATACTGACTAGCCAACGATTCAGAATTTCAGATGGCCGGTGTATGGTTAATTTCTCGATAACTTATATATAAAAAAATTAAATTTTTTTATAAATTATTTATTAAACAAATCAAACAAATAGGTCACAAGTCACATTCACACCCTCCTCATTTATAACTTGTACTGGTTGGAAAAAAATAGTTAGATTAATATGAATTATTAATCTACATAAATATTAGGTCAACAGCAAAATAAAAGTCAATATAAAAGTTAAAAACTATGGGAAAAAATACATAAATTAAAGTGATTATTAGATAATTCAAAAATACTATTTAAAACTGACAAATAAAAGACAGCTTGATGTGCCGGTTAATCGATCTCTAGATCTTCATCTATGCACGATGCACCAGCACTTGACTAAATACTTAAAGTACATAATTAAACGACAAAAATATAAATAAACAAAATCATATTATGTAAGATTTAAAGTGTGACCAAAAGTGGTAAAATTGAAGTGAAATTTTACCAACTTACCCGTTAGGAATTAGAGTTATAGAAGTTTACAGGGGTGAATGTATAACTTCAAATGCTTTTGCTTTTTGTTCTCATTTCTTTAATTTTGATGAACTGCTTGATAGTGTTTGCAGCTTTGTCAATTCACAAGTGTTTATTTAAATACAAATACGGAAATGTAAGAATACAGTGAATTAACTTTCAATCTAATGGTGTATTAGAATGGATCAGCTACAATCTGAAATTCAAAGTGAATTTCAGCTTCTTGTTCTTGGAAGTAGAAAACAAGGTATGGATACTTGATGAAAAAATTCAGCTCACTAACTAATGAGGCTGTACAATTTCTATATAGATAGCATGTCTTTTGGCACATGCACTCACTAATCAGTTAAGCTAAAACTAGAAATAGACAAAAATAATTTTATATTTGACTACTTTCTATTTCTAGTTAACACAAACTATGACAGTCCTTTTTCTTCCACCCTTATCCCTTCTGTCATTTGTCTTGTTCATCTTTAAACTTCATTGTAGACTTGTCTCCATCTTCACAGGTTTGACTGATCCTGTAATGACAGAGCTTCAGAATCACTTGTCTTTTTCGTCTGCAAATCTCCTAAAATTTAGCTTCTTGAATCAACCGAGTACTCACTTGAATTTCTTTCGAGAAGTCACAGTGAATGACTTCTCGATTAGAATAAACTTCTCGATTAGAATAGACTTCTCGATTAGAATAGACTTCTCGAATCATACTTGTAACACAGACTTCTCGATTGGTTCTACTGTACTTCTCGAATGGTTCAAACTTTAGTACTTATCGATTGCTCCTCTGGCTAACTTCTCGATTTGTTCAACTGTACTTCTCGAATGGTTCAATCTTCACACTTCTCGAATAACTATCAATTCTTTGACTTCTCGATTGATTGATATGTTACTTGAGCATTTGAGACTTCTCTATCAGGATGACTTCTCCATCATATATTTGCCTTGGAGTACATTTCACTACAATTCTTATTTGATGAAGTCTTCATTGATTTGATGCATGATTCATACTTGAATCTTCTATCAATCTTTATTCTTGACTCACATTTACATATTGATTTCACAGTAAAAACATACTTCTATCTGCAAATACATTAAGACATTCTAAGAACAAATCCTAATACAGAAACATTATTTGTGTTATATCAAGACAAGTAATCATACATAGTAGTCTTGATTTGGTCTAACAATCTCCCCCAATTTGGGAAAAGACAATTTTACAAATTAATACAAGATATCAAGCCTATCTATTTCTGCTGTTGAAGTTGTTGTTGTTGTTGCATGAATAGATCATATTTTGCTTTCTTTTCCTTTTCTTCCCTAGATTTGATTTCTTCAATGGCCTGAAGAATTTCTTGCCTAGCCATGACTTCTTCAATCAAAATTGCATTTTTTAGAATATCAGTTGCAACTTGTAGAGATTGTATGAGATAATCTTTGACAAACTTGAGTCTTAATCGTGAAGTTACTCCATCTCTGAGTTTAAGCTCAACTCTGTCTGGATCTTTGAAAACTCTGCACTTTCCCATTCTCCTCAGCTCTTCAGACTTTCTTTCCAACTCCTCTTTCTCTTTGATCTTTCTCTCTGTCATTTTCTTCCTCTCCTTCACCTTGTCAATTTTTTTCTGATATTTTCTTGCCAAATACTCAGCTATTTCAACCATCTTCAATTTGTTCACCATGTTCTTTTTATCATAAAGGCTGATTACCCTTTTGATGTCATGAATAGTAGACTTTGAGTTATCATCATAGAATTCCTTTTCTTCTCCATCAACGTTTGTTACAAACACCTTATTATCCCTTATCTCAACCTTACAGATCCTATATGCCTTCCATTGTTTGAGTTTCACCTTATCCTCTTCAACTATCTCCTGGATAGGTTTCACAGGTAATCCTTTGTTAGGTACAATAATCTGCTTTCTCCATTTTGGACACCTTACTAGTAGAGAACTAGTAGGTTTCTTGAAGTGAGTCCTCATAGCAGTATTGACCCTTAGCTGTTGGCAGGGATTCAGTCTCTTGACTTGATTCTCACTCAATTCCTTCATTATCACTCTATTGGCTGTCACCTTGACTAGAAGTCTTTTTGGTGATTTAGGTTTTGAGATCATAACAGTTTTAGAAACTATTGGAGTCACACTAATACCCTGAATTTTGGTAGGTGTATTAACATGAACCCCAACAGCTTTCTGCTTAGAAGGTTTCTTCCTTTCATACTTCTTCTCCTTTTTTGAATCATTATTCTTTTTGTCACCTTCTTTATTGTCATCCTTCTTTTTCTCACCATCCTTATTACTCCTAGGCTTTGGCTTATTTTCATTCATTTTATTGTCCTTGTCTTCCTCATCTTCTTTCTTCTTTTTCAACTCTTGATAAGCAAATTTAATCATTTCACTATTTATGAATTCCTCCAACTTTTTTAGAATTATAATGTCATCTTCCTGCTTAACTTCCTTTCTCTTAAGCAAATCAATTAAGCTAACAACTTGACTTCTATTGCCTTGACTGAGATGCTAAGAAATCATGAAATGAGCCAGTTTGTTTCCCGTTGACATATACACCACTCCATCAGGACTATTGAATGCCTCAGGAAGAACCTTGGATAGTAGAGGACCTATCACTGAGTTTTTCAATTCTTTATCTAGGGTTGGTAAAAAAATCCGAAAAATCCGATATTCGTCTGAAATATCTGTATTCGTATCCGGAAAAAAACGGATATTATCCGTATCCGGAAGAAACCGGATATTATCCGTATCTGAATCCGAAGATTCCGGATACGGACATGGATATAGTTACATCCGTATCCGAAAATATCCGTATATGAAATTAATTATATATAATATATATAAATATATTTTTTTAATATATATTATATAATTATATATATTTAAACTCATTTATAGTTATAAGCCCATTTATATATTTTTATACATACACTTATAGTTATAAGCCCATTTAATTTGTTTCAATTATATTTTTTAATTAACTCAACTCTAATGTCTATTTTAATTTAATAAATTAATATATACATTACACATGGTTATACTTTAAAATCTATATTCAATATATATTAATTTATATTTCTATAGTATTTTATGTATTTTAAATCGCATCACATATATCACATAAATAATATGTATATACAATTTAAAATTTATTCTATTAGTTTTGTAGTGTGTGTATATATATTCATTAAATAATGTATTTATACAAATTTTATATAATTGTAAAAATATTATAGACATATATGAAAATATCATTTGAGTTTAATATTATTAAGATAATAAAATTAGATTGAAAATATAAATAAAAATTAATTTAAAAAAATAAAATAGGCTTAAATCCCTTTAACTCTTAACTCAATTTAAAAAAATTAAATTAAATTTTTAATATTTTTTTTGCATTTTTTTTAAATTTTTAATATAAATTTAAAAAACTTATTAAAAATCGGATTCGGATCTGGATATTATCCGTATCCGGATAGTATCTGTCGGATCCGGATTCAGATATTAACCTTTAAAAATTTTCGGATTCAGATACGGATACAGATACGGATTTTCGGATTCGGATACGAATACAGATATAGACAGATCCGTATTCGAATTATCCGTTTGACAGCCCTATCTTCATCTTCCTGGGTTACTGTCTCTGTGTAGACACTCTAACTCAGTGTATGACAATTTATTGAAGACATCAATTGACAATTTAAAGTAGCCAATTTCCAACTGCACTACAGATTCTTTGCACATCTTCTTGTCTTTTGTTTCATATTTCACTCCTCTAACTTGAAAGATAACTTTTTCAAGGTGTTTCTTGTATTCCCAATGATGCCCCTTCACCTGTGCCTTGATGGCCTTCAGGGTCTATAAGAATTCCTTGTCTGCAATAAGTTTAGCCACCTCTTCCCTTAACTTTCTTATAACAACTTTCTGCCTTTCAACTTCAATCTTCTCCCTTCTTTCTTTCTCCCCCTTAGGGTTGATATCTTGGTGTCTGGGTAGGAATGAAGAATGAGTTGGCTAGAATTGAGTGGGAACTTGAACTTGAGGTGCTTGGCCAAACACAGTTGTGGTGGAGAGGAGAGTTTGAATTTGGGCCAGTTGAGTAGAAATTTGTTGAAGAGTGGCACCTTGAGCTGAGCGAGAAGTCTTATAGTCTTTCTTTAGAGAATCAACTGTAGACACCACTTCCGAGAGAGTAGTGGAGAGAGTTGATTGATGATTTGTTAATGTATCTACCTTTTCATTCAATTTGGCCACTGTGAGGGCTTCAACTTTTACTTCCTTGGCCTTAGATTGGTAGAAGAGTTTCACTTGGAAATGAGCCAATTCATGAATTGGAACATCTTTAGGCAGCCTGTCTGCATGCCTATTTTTGTACAGAACCTCAACCATGTTATTGATTTTGGCCTGTTTTTTCTTAGCTGCTGTTTGAACATCAATCATTTCTTTGAATATTTTCTCCATCTTATCTAATTTATCATTTATTTCTGTAACCTTATGCCTGGACAATGAGGAATCTGATTTAGAGGTTGCACGAGCATAAAGACCACCAGGCTTTAATTTGTCTTCAATGGATTTCAAGAACCCTTCCATTTTAGTTCTATGCTCTGCAATTTCTGATTGGAAGCCCCTTGCAAGATAATGATTGATTGAAGTTGGACTTTGTCTACTTCATGTATTGCATCATATATGACAGTTGGAGTGAAGACATTCTCACATGAGCCAATAGAGGTTAAGTATTTCTCCCTCATCCACTGCAACATCTCCTCCATGCTCACAGTATGTTTATCATCCAACCAAGCATCTATATTGGCTTCTCCATCTTTAGCCATTTCAGCATTTTTATCTTTAAACTCATCCTGATCTTTGGCATATTCCAACATGATTGCAGCATAATCCTTGTGAGGTAGATGAGAAGTGAGAAGCTGTTATGTTATGTGGTACCAGCCATCCAATTGATCACCGTATATTTCTTTTAGATGTTCATCTGATAGTGACCCACCATGAGATGATGATCCTGATTCCCTGTCATGTTACACATGTTCCAGCCATTGTGACAAAAAGTTAGGTCTAGAGCCACTTGTTACAGTGGTCCCCTCAGTATCTATGTCCTCATCCAATTTCTCAGATGATTCTCTAGATACTGGATGGACGGGTGATTTCTCTTTAGGAGACAGTCTTTGAATAACTGGGGAGTGTCCAAGAGATGTCATTTGCATGGTGTGGAGGTCCCCTAGATTTCCCAATGTCTGTGAAGACACTTGTTGCTCCAATGGCTCATTAATGAGACCAAAGGAGGGTGGTACTCTCTCTTGCATAGAGTCTGGAGTAAAAACTCTAAAAACCTCTATGTTTTTTATAGTGTCATTAGGAGATACCCCAACATGTATTCCGTGACCATCATTATGTAGTTCCTGGGTGGTGAACACAGTATCAAGCACCATGACACTTGATTTTGGCTCAATAAAAGGAATAGATTCTTATTGTTCAAGAACCTCATGTGTAATATGCACACTTGGTGAAGAAGAAATATTAGGAATAGAAGAGTGTGTTTGAGTATTGAGTATTGACAACTCTTCTTGAGAGAATGAGAAAGTTTCAAAAGATTTTCCTATGTACACATATATTTTCTTTTCAAATTCACACCCAACATCAATAGGAGTGGGTTCCTGTGATGGTGCAGACTCTTTACAGGTTGGAGTGGGTTGGCTCCCAAGTTCAATAGGTACACCTTGTTGAGAAAGTGCACCTAGAAGCAGGTTTAGTTCCTTATGAACCTCTACATCCTGTTGGGAGGATGCAGAGTGGTCTAGAGTGGTCTCTTTATTTTTCTTTCTCCTTTTTAGAGGTGCCACATGTGACTCATTTTCAGTTTCTTCTACCACTACCTCTAACTTCTTTTTGGCAGCAGGTTTCTTCCTTTTATTTTTTTCAACCACACCCTGTTGAGAGGATGTAGAGGTTGGCTCACTATCATCTATTGTGTTCAAGGAAAGGTCTATGGTTGGGTTAGAGGTCCTTGAGTTAGGTGCATTTGGTTCTTATGCAGCCTTAGGACCTCATACTGTTTTAAGATAACCATATGTAGGCTGCACAAGTGGATACCTAACAAATTCACTCTTCATATGAGGTGTGATTTGTAAAGGCACATTCACTGTGCTACGTTTGTCCAGGGTTCCAAAAATGATTTTGGAAATAGACTTACTATAGTCTGTTAGAAATATATTCATTTGATGATGTACAAAATTCTAGAACAGGGGTTAGCTTAGTTTATTTGCAATTAATCTTTCTAGTCTCTGAAATGTATAATCAGAGTCTAGGTAGTCAATATTCATGTTACTTGTACTTAGAAGAATTTCTGTAGAAAGTAAAGCTAGAGTCTGCATGAAGATCAGAGTCTGGAAGGTGATCAGAGTCTATAGACTATCGGTGTCTAAAATCTATCAGAGTCTATGATATGACAGAGTATGAAGATTTCAGAGTCTATAAGGTTAAAGCTAAATTTGGAAGATGATCACAGATAAGGAAAGTCTTCGAAGATAAAGCCAAAGATATTGCAGATATGCTATAAGAATGAAGGAGAATTGCAGAAGGAAACTTTCAACTAATAATTATGAATTATATTCCTATTGTAATTTATCTTTCTATTATTAATTGATAGGCAGCTCTCTATATAAACTCTATGTAACCTAATTGTAAAGGTGTGGAAGTCGAAGCATATTTTGTATGAGTGAAACTTTGTGAGTGCATAGAAATAGAGAGAGTTGATGTGATAAACACAGAGAAACTACTAGGGTTTGTGTACATCCTAGGAGAGTTTTTTATTTACAAATCAATAATACAAACAGTACTTATTCATATCTTTATGGTCGATCTTTGTTCTTAATTCATATCAGTTTATTGATATTGAGTTGATTTTAAATCAGGCCGAAAAGACATACAAGTATTCAACCCCCCTTCTACTTGTGCAACTGGGAAAACATAGTCAATTCTACTTTTGTTCATCCTAGGCAAATAAATAAACTGAGCATTTTTATAATTTAAGATTGATTGAATGAAGTGAGGAAAGAAAATTTCATTACCTTTCTTGGGAATATTGGTTATGAGTTCTCCAAGTATGAGCTTGCCCACATTTAGGTTCTGATTGTGTGGTAGAGAGTAGGCCAACTTTAAGGCAATCATGTTGATTTGATCATAGTCAGTCTTTCTACAGGTAAAGACTCTTAGTAATGTATCAAACACAAAGGACCACTCCTTTCTTAGAATTTTTTTGTTCATATTTCCAAGTTTGAACTTCTTCTCATAAGCTCTTTTATCAACAGTGTTAGCATATCTAATTAGTTCCAGGAAATTAAGGAGATCATCTTCAGTTGGTTCATTGTCAAATTTTTTAGTTGGAAGAGATAGGCTTGCATTCACATCACTTTCATTGAAGCTAATGCTGACATTTTTGATATTACAGTTGATAATGATTCTGGAGCTTCCATCTTCTAAAGCCACTTCCTCATAGTCTGCAGTATTCCAGAATTGTTCCAGAATATCCAGGTATAGAGTTGGCTTTGCTAGAAGTGCTTCCTTCAAGTACGATTCTATGAGGAACCTGGTGAAACATTTGTATTGTTGTTTTGCTTCAGCATCTCGAGGAATAGCTAAGAAGTTTGTGTCTGGGATGATGAACGTTGCAACTACAGGTTTGGAGCTAGATGAAGCCATAGATTCAGTGTATAGAAAGGAGAAGAGAAGAAACAAAGGTTTTTAGATAAAAGTGGATGAGAGTTTGAGTGCAACTGTTGAGAGCAAGAAGGTTTGTGAGTTTGCGATTAGGCGTTGAAATGAAATGTTAGATCTACTTTGCTATTTATATGACTTAGATAACTCGAATAGAATTGTAATCGATTTTGTATGTTTGAGAACTCAGAAAATGAATAAAGTTACTTTAGTAGAGAACTTGTCAGAAGTTGATCGAGAACTCATGTTTTTGTGTATACTCGAGAAGTCAACAATTGAGAACCCAATTTAACTCAATCGAGAACTCTAAAAAGTACTGAATCGAGAACTCTGGAAAACATAGTTGATCGAGAACTCATTAAAGTGAACTATTTGAGAACTCATAAGAGAGACACACAGTCGAGAAGTCAGAAAAGAATGACAACTTAATCACAAACTCCAGTTTTGAAAGATTATTCTATTTTCACTTTGGAAAATAAAATAACAATTTGTAAAACACATTTTTCAGAAAAATAAATTAAATTTATTTATTCTGGAATTAAAATGTACTTGTTAAATATTCCTGAAGAATTGAATATCACACTTATTGTTTAAAGATGCACAAGTATAACAGTTCTTTTCAGGTTTACTTAGAACAAATAAATAGTTCCAAGCCACAATATTATTTTTATTTTTATTTTTAAAACAAAATGTACAAAAATATAACTGATGCATTTATAAGTACACGCCAGTATGTTTCACTTAGATAAGTCATATAGAATTCATGTCAGTGAAACAATTGTTGTTACAGTTGGGAATATATATTTATTTGGCCACTTACCTTGAAGGATTTAGCATTCCAATTTCACTAACCAACCTGTTGAAGGTGGCTTCATCAAGTGGTTTAGTAAATATATCAGCCAATTATTTTTGTGTAGTAACATAGAATAATTCAATCACTCCATTTTCTGCATGTTCCCTTATGAAATGGTACCTTACATCAATGTGCTTTGTCTTGGAATGGTTGACTGGATTGGCAACAATTGAGATGGCACTAGTGTTGTCACACATGATAGGAATTCTTTCCAACACTAGTCCATAGTCCCTTAGTTGATTCCTTATCCAAAGCACTTGAGTACAATAGCTTCCAGCAGCTATGTATTCAGCCTCAGCTGTGGAAGTAGAAACTGATTGTTGCTTCTTGCTAAACCAAGACACCAGCCTCTGTCCAAGAAATTGACAGCTTCCTAAGGTGCTTTCCTATCCACTCTGCATCCAGCAAAATCAGCATCTGAGTATCTAACTAAGTTGAGTCATGTTTCTTTAAGGTACCATAAACCCATGAAAGATGTTCCTTTGAGGTATCTCAAAATCCTTTTGACAGCAATGAGATGAGATTCCTTTGGATTTTCCTTGCACATAGACAGGTAGAAAACATAATGTCAGGCCTGCTAGTTGTGAGATAGATAAGAGATCCAATCATTCCTCTGTAGGTCTTCATGTCAACACTTTTTCTTTTCTTATCTTCATCAAGTTTTGTAGTTGTAGACATTGGAGTTTTGGCAGGTGAGCAATCTTGTATGTCAAACCTCTTGAGCAACTCATTGATGTATTTAGTTTGACTTATGAAAATGCCATCTATTCTTTGACTTATTTTAAGTCCTAGAAAATAATTAAGCTCTCCCATCATGCTCATTTCATATTCACTTTGCATTAGCTTAGAGAACCTTTGACATAATTTTTCATTTGTAGACCCAAAAATGATATCATCAACATAAATTTGAACTAGTATGATATCCTCACCATGCTTCTTGTAGAAAAGAGTTTTGTCAATTGTTCCTCTAGTTAATTGATTCTCTAGAAGAAATTTTGACAGAGTGTCATACCATGCTCTAGGGGATTGTTTGAGTCCTTACAATGCCTTGATGAGTTTATAAACAAAATCTGGAAAATTGGGATCCTCAAAACCAGGTGGTTGTTGCACATACACTTCTTCTTCTAATTCACCATTAAGAAATGCACTTTTGATATCCATTTGATAGACCTTGAAGTTTGAGTGTGCTGTAAAGGCTAGAAAAATTCTAATGGCTTACAGTCTTGCAACATGAGTAAAAGTCTCATCATAGTCAATGCCTTCTTCTTGTGAGTAGTCTTTTGCAACCAACCTTGCCTTGTTTCTTATCACATTTCCATGTTCATCCATTTTGTTCCTGTAGACCTACTTAGTGCCAATTACTGATCTATCCTTTGGAGGTGACACTAATTCCTAAACATTATTTCTTACAAATTAATTCAATTCTTATTGCATGGCAATTATCCAGTCTGGATCCAACATGGCTTCTTCAATTCTTTTTGGCTCAATTTGAGACAGAAAGCAAGCAAATAATCATTCATTCATAGTTGTTCTCCTTGTCCTCACACCTTCATCAGGATTTCCAATGATTTGATCAGCTGTATGAGCTCTATTCCATTTAGTTTGATGAGCTACATCTCTATCACTTGAACATATTTCTTCCTGATTGAAGTTAGTGTCAGTTGTTGCAGACCCTTGAGAAGCTCCCCTTGAGTTGATGCTAGGGTTGTGTGGAGAATTCTCAAGTTGAATGTGGCTAAAATCATCATTTTCTTTTTCTACATTTGTTTTATATAAGATGTCTACATGTGAATCTTCATGAATGTTGGCAATATTTTCAGTTGCAAGTTTTTCAGACTCCATTTCATTTTCAAATCTCAGTGTGTCACAGTTCTCACCTTCTAAGTTCATTGTAGGTAACTTGAAGTTATCAAATGTCACATTTGTACTTTCCATCACCTTCTGTTGATCAATCACATATACTCTGTAGACAATTTTTTCTAAATAGTATCCCACAAATATTCCTTCATATGCCTTGGCTTCAACCTTTCCAAGATGGTCAGCATCATCCTTAAGAACAAAGCACTTTGTTCCAAACACATGCATGTACTTCACAGATGGTCTTCTATTTGTAATGATATGGTAAGGAGTCTTTGTAACTGGTTTTGTGATGAGTGTTCTGTTTTGAGTATAGCAAGCAGTCCTGATAGCTTCAGCCCAAAAACTGGTTGGAAGATTTGCTTCTGCTAACATGGTTCTTGAAACTTCAATCAGAGTCCTGTTCTTTCTCTCAACAACTCCATTTTGTTGTGGAGTTCTTGGAGCTGAGAATTGGTGAGTGATTCCATTTTCTTTGCATAATTCACTTAATGTAGCATTTTTGAATTATGTTCCATTATCACTTCTTATGGCTACAACAAGTGTAGGGCATTTGTCCAATCTTCTCAAGTTTTCAATAATAACTTCAGGAGCTTCATATTTTGAATACAAGAATTCAACAGGTGTAGGAAATTTTCTATGTCATCATTTCCTATTAGTAATCTTCTCACTTTCTCCCACCACCCTTCATTGATTAGCTTCATTTTTCCCATTCAATCATGTTGATATCACCCTTGATAACACTCTCAAGTTTCTTTGGATCTATGACTTTTTTTAGAAATTTGATTCTTGCTAATACTGGTCTGGTGAGTTGGTAGTTACCCTTGTTGATCGTCGTTGCCATATTAGCTTCTAGTAGAAAATCATATTTGTGAAACTCTCCCCGTTGCTGCATGTAATTTCCATTTCTGCTTGAATTTGATCCTCTTTTTCTTACCTTCATGCTGCTTCTTCTTTCTCTATATGTTCTTTCTCTCTCTATTCTTTCTCTCTCTCTCTCTCTCTCTCTCTCTCTCTATCTTTTCTCTCTCCATTTTTGAACTTTTATCTTTCATGACCATATGATCCACCTTAGTTTGGAATGAGATTGAGACAAATGGCTCATCTTTATAACTACTAGATATATAATTATCAGGTTCCTGATCAATAAAAATTAAGCCTGACAACAGCTGACTCCCTTCCATGGTATCAAATCATGAATGTGAGGGCAAGCACAACCAACATGTTCATGAGAAAAGAAGAAAGTGTAATGTGGATTAACCATTGCTTTGTAGTCATCAGAGTGTGCACGGGTGGAAACCATGATCAGATTAGGCATAGGGTCCGGAGCACCTTTAATAACAAGCACAACAATATCTTGGGAAAGAGTAAGAGGTTGATCAACCGCGAGATTAACATAAAATAAGCCTTTTAATTACCGTCCAGTAAAGGAAAGGCAAATTATAAAAATTAACATATATGTGAGTACTTGGTCACTAGCATTGGGATGCTCAAACTACTTTCTTTAAGTAAAACAAGTTCCCATTAATTTTAAGGAGACTATGCTTAATCGCCTTATTCTCATGTACAGTAAGGGTTTTTGGATCCACACATCCACCAAAATGTTTAAGTTGCTTTGGGTTGAAGCCTTTTTCCAGATTCACAGTTGTTGCTTTTAACTACATGGCCCGATATTTAGGCCCTTCTTTCTAAAGATATAAAAGAAACATTTACTCCATTCATCATTGTACACGAAACCCTGGAGATTAATTTTAAAATTTAAAAAACTACAATTTTAAAGAGAGGATAATTAATTTAGAGATTAAGTTAATTAATAATCAACTAATAGTCGAGAAATTCGAGAGATTCTTGCATTTACTGAAAATATAACATAACATTTTCTATATATATTTAGAATTTATTTGATACAGTTTCACCGTATAATCTAAGAGGTTGTTTGGTTGACATATGAATACTTAGGAAGTCAAAGTTCTTGAGAAGTAGATTTTAGTTAAGTTATTTGGTTGAACAAAATAAGGGAAGTGTAACTTCCTTGGAACTTTTTTTTTGTCAGAAAAAATGAAGAATCATTTTATTGATATATAGTATCTGATAATACATCACAAAGATAATAAAAGTTTATCATCTAACTGAAAGATATGTTTAACCAATCCATGGGTCGAACGACCTATAAGAAAGAGATTCCCCTTGGAGTTTAGATAATAAAAAAAATCTTTATATCCGACAGGGCCTCCTTAAAACCCCATTTGAGTAAAATCCTATGGAAAAATCTCAAAGGGGAAAAAGAGTGTCCTAAAACGATCATAAAAATATCAATTTACATAGTGACTCCTAATACAAAGATTAGAAATTCTTGAAACTTTGTGAGTCCCCAATGCTAAAAAGCCTAGCCACGTCTTGTTGCTTCCGCCATTAAATCCAAGTTACTGTCTCCATCCACCTTTTCTTTACCCTTCTTCCCATCCAAGTAAGTCTGAAAAGTCACCAAATCAACCAAAAAAAATGAGTCAAGGTAACATTACCAAAATATTAATTAATATCAATTATGTTCAATATACTTAATAAATAGAATTTTATATATATCTAACCAAATGGGAGACACATGAAACTCCGAGTACTCATAAACAAGTAAAAATGTACTTCCCTTTTGTTGCTCCTTCCAACCATCCTATATTTCTTCTTATTTTTATCAATTGCTGATTTCTCATAACAGATAAAGAAGTAATCTAAAATGACACAAATTCATCAACTGACGACAGATAATACACACCAATAAATGGTCTAAAAGCCAACATTTATAGCACACCCTTAATAGGCACAAAACTTCCATATAAAATGGCACAATCTACAATTTATGAAAACCTTAAGAACCTTAAAAACAATATAAAACGTAACCACTCAATCTTTATGAAATATTTAATTAAGGAAAAATGTTACAAATCAACACAATTATAGGAACCGTTTTAAAAAGACCATTAAAAGATAAATCATATTCAACCAAAAATACTTTATTTTCTCAAAAAAGCATCAGATTTGCTACAATATCCGCTTTCTTCTCAACATCAACACATTTAAAATAAAACCCTAAAACCCTAGAAACGCCCATTAATCAAAGAAAAATAAAGCAAATCAAGGTCAAATTACTTCTTCCTATCACTTTAACACCAAACCCAAAAACTAAATCAATAGTAAAGCATAAAGATCAGAACTTTAAAACTATACAGCTAAAAAACAAATCTTTAAAACACACATATACAAAATATCAAGACATTACTAACTTGCAGATGTAAAAGAACAAATTTTCCTACCAAGATTAACTATACATACAAAACCCATGATAATTTAAACATGGATTCTCATAAACTTAGACCCTACAATCATCTTTATTCGTATACACTTTTTTATCAACCAAGAAAAATATCCAAATATTAAAGAAAAAATATAAACATATACACAAACATGCGTACATAACATATCTGAGGAAATAAAAAAGAGATCTAAAAAAGAAAGATAATTAATTAGAATTGACTCATTCATGTCGGGAATGACATAGAAGAAGAAATCAAAGAATCTTTATTGTGTACGTGTGAGCACTACTAACCAAAGAAACATATTTCTTCAATACTAGTCTATTTACCTTTTTTAACATCCTTGGAACTTTTTTTTGACTAATTTGACTTATAGCCTTACAAATGAGTATGAAATTCCCGGGGTGAGTTAGGGTCGAAGCTAGGACCTGGAACGACAGATGATAAGCCCTCAACTACTTGGGCTATCCAACCGTGCTCACATCCTTGAAACTTTAAATACTTATGATATGTGGAAAGTTTCTTACCCACCCCACTCTAGGTTACTTGAAATTCATGTGAATTTAAATCCCCGTATCAACAACCAAACAATTTTTCCATTTCCTATTATTATTATTTTTGAATGGCACTTCCTATTAATTTTAAATACCAAGTAACTAGTACTTCCTATAAGAAGTTAATTACTACATGCAACCAAACAAGCACTAAAAAAATTAAAAAAATTGTCAGAAATTACTTTTCCAAAAATAAATTATATACAAATAAATATTTAGAGAAGAACTTTTTTCATTCAGAAATTTTATCAACTCATCAAAACGCATGCAAAATATTCAAACATTTCTATAATAAAATTTAATGTCTCAAAAGATAATACCTAGATAATGAAATGCATATAATAATGAGTAAATTCGAAAGTTTAAAATTATTACATATTTAATAATTGTCTAACAGGGCACACCACAATCATGTCTATTTTTTCCTTCTATTGATGAGTACATCGACTTATCCAACAAACTCTATCCTAGCTGGAAATACAAATTTAATCAAACTCAAATCATATTACATTAAAATTGAAGAGGAAATACTTTCCTTTATTAGATAATAAATATATGAATATATTATTTATACTACTTAAAAGTAGCTTTTACTCATTAAAAGGCATTTAACAACCATGAGTTCCTCTTAGCTATATCAGTCTACGTGGTATGAAATATAGATATGATCTAAAAAATTTGTCACTCCAAGATAGAAGAACTGTTAGATATAATTATAGATATCCAAGATTGTTCTTATATATTTATCGAATTTTAAGTTATCCTCTAAATAAATTCACGTCATTTCCGGCTCAAATTTCTCCAATTTTCTTTACTATCTCATTTAATAGTTACCATAAATTAATATTATTTTAAATATAGCTGTTTATTATAACTAATATCATTGGAACACAACCCCTTAGAGATTTAACAAATTATAGATAATTTTTATTTTATATCGTAACCAATTTAACTAATATCATTGGAAATGCTTTTATAAGAAAAGTTAATCGGGTGACTAAATCGGTTGCGTCTCTTTATATGACCCCTAAATATGGGTAGAGATATGCTTGACAGTTGCCAAATTTTGTAAAATACAATTTGAGTCGAAAAATATCACACACGCAGAGGGCAAAGAAATAATGAGATTTGCGGAAGAAGCAGCAGAAGATCATCCAACGTTGGATGATGATGGTCATCCAAAAAGAACTGGTATATATACACGTAATGTAACACACACTAAAACACATCTTTTTTCACTTATCTGTGTGCACAGTGATGTACATGAAATGCAAAATGTTGAGTTGTTTGATTAATAATAATATATAATCTGTTACGTTGCATGGGCAGGGACAATGGTAACAGCAGCATCACATATAATAACATCAGTGATAGGATCAGGAGTTCTATCGTTAGCATGGGCTGTTGCTCAATTGGGTTGGATTGCTGGCTCTGTTTCTCTCATTCTCTTCTCCCTCATCACTTTGTTTACTTCTCATCTTCTTGCTGATTGTTATCGTAATTCCGAAACTGGCAAGCGAAACTACTCTTACATGGATGTTGTTAACTCTAATCTCGGTAATATATATTAGTCTATCTAATAATCTCGATTAATTAACTGATTTCAATCCAAATCTTTTAATTTTAAGATTATTATTAGTGTACGTATGTTGTACATTTTGTTTCTATATTTGAATGTATGTACGGTATGTATAGGAGGCACAATAGAATATAATATATGATCATGGTAAATCAATTTCCTAACACCTTAGATTTTAGGAGAACCGGTAACTTAACATGACATTAGGGAAAATAGTATTTGAAATTAACATTATGTAGAACGTTAATATACCGTGTGACATCCTGATCCTACAGCTGATTGTGCATTAGTAAATAATCAAACGATCTTGTTTAGGGAATACTTTACAAATGTGTTTTTTTGATCAATTTATTATGTTGAAATCAAAAGGGCAGTAGTAGTTTCATTTGATTTGTTGATCAGTTAAGTTTTTTGTTAATCCGTACGGTTGCAGGTGGACTTCAAATCCAGCTTTGTGGAATTGCTCAGTATAGTCTTCTCTTTGGACTAACAGTTGGCTATACTATCGTAACATCTACTAGCATCCAGTAAGCATTATACAAAAGTTCATGTATGTATATATGTGTTACTATAGTTGATTAGAACAATGTTAGGCTATAATGATGTGTAACAATTTACATTAGGTTGGTCAAGTGCGGAAATGACGAGGCGTGCCGTGAATCAAACAATCTGTTCATTTTCATCTATGGGGTGGTGCAAATTGTTTTAAGTCAAATACCAAACTTCCACAAGCTCGCCTATCTCTCCTTAGTTGCTGCTGCTATGTCTTTTGCGTATTCTTTTATTGGCATTGCCCTTTCCCTGGCCAAAATAATTCAAGGTAATTCAGTCAAATACTCTCTCTCTCTCTCTCTTTTGGGGCGTGGGTTGGGGTGGAGGGGGGATGGTGATTATACTCATAAATTTACCAGTAACTCTGAGTTGATTTTTACTTTTTGGGTACATACGAAGGAAATGGACATTTCGAGAAAAGTCTAGCAGGAGTACCTGTTGGGTGGAAAGGTCAGACAGAAGAAGATAAAATATGGAACATTCTATCGGGCATGGGAGACATTGCTTTTGCATATGCCTTCTCTTCAATTCTTACTAATATTCAGGCAAGCTACTATCCCCTTTTCCGTTAGTTTACCTAGTCAACCTGTTGAGTCCCAATCGAAATATTAAATAAATTGATCTGCTTTCTTCAAAACAAATTTAGGACACATTGAAATCAAGTCCACCTGAGAAAAAAGTCATGAAAAAAGCTACTTCACTCGCAATCCTAATAACTACTGTGTTCTACTTGTTATGCGGCTTAATTGGATATGCTGCATTTGGAAGTGGAGCACCAGGAAATTTGTTAGCAGGATTTAGTTCCTTCAAGCCTTTTTGGATTGTGGATGTTGCTCATATTTGCATCATTATTCATCTTGTTGGAGCTTATCAGGTAATATCAAATTTCAGCTCTGAAAAGATTCATTAACATGTTCAACTTTTAGCTAATATCTCGTTAAACTCCTGTATCCGTTGCATGATTAGATATTAAGATTAAATCTTAAGCAGGTAATTTGTCAGCCAATATATGCATTTGTGGAAGGTTGGTGCGTAAACAAGTGGTCTCAAAGTGAATTTATTACAAGGGAATACTCTATCAACTTTTCAGGAAATAAAAACTTAAGTTTCAATTCCTTCCGGTTAGTTTGGAGGACAGCATTTGTGATAGTTGCAACCTTTGTGGCGATGGTATTCCCATTTTTCAACCAATTTGTTGGCCTTCTTGGTGCCATAACCTTCTGGCCTATGACGGTTTATTTTCCAGTTGAGATGTATATTGCGCAGAGAAAAATTAAAAGATTTTCCCGAGCATGGACTGGCCTGCAAATACTGAGTTTCTTTTGTTTGATAGTATCTCTTCTAGCTGCTGCTGGTTCTGTTCGTGGCCTTGTCATTTCGGTTCAGAAATATAAGCCCTTCAAAAATGTAACGTGATGTAATACGGTACATTCTTTATCTATTTTTCCATCTTTGTGCTTGATTAAGTAAAGTTATTGTGAAGATAAAAAGACATTTCAAGTTGTGGCTTGTGATAAGTTATAGTTGCAGTTTTTATCCCATGACTGGCTTTAAATTTTCAAGTGTTTTCCTAAATTTTATCAGCTACAACCAAGAATAGTAGCGTGTACATGATCAGCTAAGTGCTGTATAGTACATTGACGGATCTACCTTGGACAATGATATCGAAGTTATAAGTTTTGTGCACAAGTATAATGTATTCGAAAAATGGTCCCTTCAAGTAAAATGGTTCGAAATATGAACAGTTATTCAATTCTTAAATTTTTTACTAATAAAATATAGACTAAATTGCACTTTGTTGGCCTCTACTTTGATTATTTTGCACTTAGATGGCCGAATATTAAAAGTAATCAAATGCATGGCTAAATTATCATTTTTATACATTTAAGGGGCTACGACAAACTAACGTTAGTTTGTCCTTTAAATGTTAAGAGATGCAAGGGTATATCTGTTATTGTACCTTTAAACCGTTAAATTATGCCTATAAAATGTCATGAACTCGATAGAACAATTTCTAACCTTAAGAACTTGTTTAACTGACCATTAACAACATATATACTTCCAGAAAAACACACCATCACCATCCCAACAAACATATTTGAGAGAAACATATCATATCTAATTATTCTTGTAACTAACTCAATCACCCAGCTCAATCACACATTGAGTTGCATATTCAGTAACCTCATTCAAATCACTTTATTTGGCTTGATTGGAATTCCCTTCGTTAAAGATTATAGCAATTGGTTTTATTCTATATGCTAGCATCATGAAATAATATTAAATCATTTGTGTCCAATGTATGTGTTTTTAGTCCTACAATTAAAGTAGTCTAATAATCCAATTTCTTTTTTCGTATCGAAAGATAAAAATGCCTATATACTCTCAACATTCTCAAGCTTACAACACTTTTGATTAAAGACGCATCAAGCATTGTTTCGTTATGTCAATTCTGAAATAGCTTTCACGAAGTCATCACTATCTTCTCTCCCTCACTCGCTTTTGTCACTCCAATCACAGACCCTTCTTCACATTCATTTCCCCAAACATAACCTTTACATTTATTAACCTCCATTAGAACTAACAAAAACATTGTAATCAGGAACACTATCAATGTTTTTTATATAAGGAATTGGGGAGTTTAGAGAGATGTAAATATATCTAATCAGAAGTATGAGGAACCCTCCAATCTTGTACTCAATAGAGTTTACGGAATGAGTAATATTAGTTGGATGTGTGTATATATAATTATGTATGTATATACGAATCCAAATTTACTCTGCAAATGATATAAAATAGATATTTAGAGTAGAAGGGGTGCATGAAAAATATTGTAAGTATAATATGTGTATATATGATAGAGACTACAAATTTATTATAATGTCCAGCCGTAAGTTCATATTTAGTAGAAAATTTAACATCGTTAATTTTTGTCTAACGGTTGTTAGTGGGAGCCATTTAAGTGAGTAAAAATAATAATTTAGCCATCCATATGGCTATTTTTAATATTCGGCCATCAAAATGTAAAATAATTAAAGTACACGCCAACAAAGTGCAATTTAGTCTAAAATATATATCGGTTGAAAAATGGGTGTCAATTTTTTTGGGTAAAATTATTAAAATTAAATATTTAAAATAATACATGTGAAAAAAATTAGCACTTGTACCATTTGAAAACACAATTCTACATTTATCAAGTTGCATGTAATACATTAATTTTAAATTTTTTAATAATAAAATATATAAAAAATGCATCTCTATTATATTTTGGAGTAACGCATTAACTAGAGGCATTACATGTATTGAAAGAATAAGGTCACAAAATATTTGCGGGCATGGAGGGCGAACCCTTCACCCCAGGTTTGCAAATCAACATCCATTGCCAATCTGCCAATGCGCCTTGTATTCAGTATGCCAAAAGGCTCTTGGGCAGTAGTACTTTTTAAGACATTTAAACACGGGTCCGATCCGGGGCATACGTATGCTGGATAAGGAAAAGAATTTTCAGCATACTACTTTTAAGTCATTGGATCACGAAATAGACAGTGCAGATTTTAAAAAAAAAATGGACGAGCTTCGGTAATTTACCGCGGCTCATGTACGGGACCCGGTAAATTAGCGCGGTTCATCCATACAGTATACACACAATCGAACAGCAAGTAAACAGATACACACGGAGCTTGAAGGAGGCGATTTTTCACCTCACCCCCTCCTGCAGTTGAAGAATCAGTTGTCTAAATAATTTAAGCACACACATACAAGCACCTATAGATAGATACAGAGGCTAGGCAATTTGGGTTGCTTATTTTAGACTTTTACTAAATTCAACATGTATATCAATCACTTTTGTTTTGATTTATATGTAATTGAATGTATAATTTTGCCCTAAATTTGTATGTTTGCAATTGATTTATGATTATTAGGGTTTATGATTTGGGGTAAATTTGAAATTAGGATTTATGAATTGGAGCGCTAATATTATGTTTGCTGAACCGCGCTAATTTACTGGGGCCCGTATACGAGCCTCGAAAAATTTCCGAGGCTTGTCCATTTTTTTAAAAAATCTGCACTGTCTTTTTCCTGATCCAGGGGCTTAGAAGTAGTATGCTGGAAATTCCTTATTCAGCATATGTATGCTTGGACCCTTTAAACACAAGTTGTGTTACAAAGAAAATTTTATTCAAAAAAAACATAAATTTTAGGGGTCGTTTATTTCGTGAATTCTAGGTATCAGGTATGAGTTTTGTCTATTCCAAACTCATATCTCGTGTTTGGTTGGAATTTTTTATTCAACAACCTATAAGATATGTGTTTCTGATACATTAGGGAGAGGTGTGTATGAGCTGGAGTATGAGGAATCAAATAAAAAAATATTACTTTTATTTATAAAATTATATGTTAGTTTTTAAAATAAAAAATTTATAATGATATTGTTTAATATTTAATAAATAATAGTGATTTATTTTTTAATATTAACTACATATATTCTTTTTATTTATTAAAAAATATAAATTTAACAAATTCATTTCATCATTCAACAAAACACATGATATCATGAATGATAATTCATACTCATACAACCTTAACCCCATTCCAGATTACAACCCAATACCCCTTCATGAATCAAACGACCCCTTATACAGTTATTATTCATACTAGTTTATAGCCCTGTAATGTATGCGTTTCTTTTTTAATAATATTTTATTAAATTCAAGAAATAAGAAATATGAAATAAATTCAAGAATTTATCTCGACTTCAAAAGGATTAAGTTCATATTATAAGTTTTTTAATAAAAATTAACCGTAAAAATGTTGTATAAAGAATATAAGAATTCATTTGATGGGTTGAATTCAATGGAGAACCTTACATGGAGTACTAATTGGAGAACATATATGTTCTAAATTATATTATGCAATATATAATAAACAGAATATAATGCAGAACATATATATTCTCGAATTAGTACTCTATATAAGATTTTTCATAGAAAATTTGCCTTCATTTTGATTACACTTCAAATATATAGGAAGTTCAAATACATAAGAAATGCAGGAAGTAGATTTTAAAAAGGTTGTTTACAAAAAAATTTAATTTCAACTTCTATGATAAATATAATTTTCATAAAAAATGACTTTTTATTATCAACTAAACAAGCACTAATAACCTGATATAAAATTGTGAAAAAACATGAATAATCTAGGCAAAGACAACAAACATTGGCTTTGCCTTCAACCCAAAAACTATGGTTTCGACTTTCGTGTCTTTTTCTTAATAAATAAATAATTTATTGTTTAGACTTGTGTTGACTTAAAAGAAAACCAATCAGATAGAATAAGATTGTGATGATATTGCAATATCTATTAAAGTGTCGCTATCACAAAAGAAAGGAATAGAAAAAGTAAGGACTAAAAAGGTCTATGGGTGGAATATTTATTATTAAAAGAAAGGTAAGTCCTACTTTGTGTTGCGTTTTGGACGGAGTATAGAGCCGGTCAGCGGACACCGCACAAGTTTTAGTGCTTCCAACACTTCAATCTACAAATGCTCACCGCATAATTAAATATTATTATCGGACACTTTATTACAAATTTTAACTACACTAATATTTTGTTTTTTTAGATAAAATTATTTGTAAAACATAATTAACGCTTAAACTTTTTTTTTTTGGATTCTAACTTAAAATTTGTACTCGAAAAGAAATGTTTTTACAATTTAATTATGGTAGATTTGGAGGATTCTGAATTTGAATTGAAATTTCATGTGTCTCGACTCTTGAGTAGAGATGCACAAAAAGCCCATTATGTCGGGTTTTGATGGGCCCTGAAAATCCCAGACCGGGTCTTGACTCTAGACTTTAGAAAAATATTTTAGCCTTTTTAGATTTGGTAGGCGGGCCGCGTCGGGCTTTTGCCGGGTTGAACTAGGCTGAACCGGGCCGATCAGATTTTATCTGAACTTGATTATTTTTTATTAAAAATTATTATAATTAAAGGTTTAATATTTCTAAAATCACTTTTAGATAACTACTTAAAATTAGAACATGTTATAATGCAACGTTATGACTATTTTTGTAAATAAAAAGGAGGAGATTATATTATTACAAAAATGACCCACGAGATTATATTATTATAAAAATGATTCACGGGCTCACGCAATAGCCTGCAAACCACGTGAACGAGGTAACTCAGATGGCATAATCACAAATTCGCCCAAGAGGATGATATCCCTCTCTTTAACCAACTGAGCTAACCCTTGCAGACAATTTTATGAACATTTTTCTCATTAAATAAATACATGTATATAGTAAATGATACATAATTCACTATCATAAACATTTAAATATTGTCATTTATTCATGAATCGATGATTTTTATGAAAATTAATCGATTAATTGTGTACATGATATATAGTTTAACTATAACTGATAAATATAAGTACATTTAATTTTTTTTAGTCATGAATACGTAAATATATATGTGTCTAAACTATTTTTAATTTTTAATAAATTTAAATAAATATATGTAAATATATTTTAATAATTGAATTTTATTATGTCTTTTTTCAAGCTTTTATCCGGGTCCGGCCAGATCCGGGTTTTTTACCGGATCAAGCCAGGCTTAGGCTTTTTGTCAAGCCGGGTCGGACTTCACTAAAAAATATAGGTTCCATTGAAGGCCTTAAGCCCAGCCCGAATTCGGGCCGGGTTTTTTCAGGCATGACTTTTTTAGATTTTTTTCAGATCGGGCCGGATCAAATTTCCGGGCTCAGGTTTTTTGTGCATCACTGCTCCTGAGTCGATTATGAAATGTCAGGGTT
Source organism: Oenanthe sinensis (assembly GCA_028671895.1). Classification (NCBI taxonomy): domain Eukaryota; kingdom Viridiplantae; phylum Streptophyta; class Magnoliopsida; order Apiales; family Apiaceae; genus Oenanthe; species Oenanthe sinensis. The sequence goes on from CM053797.1 coordinate 10,225,199, forward strand.
TTTTCAGGCATGACTTTTTTAGATTTTTTTAGATCGGGCCGGATCAAATTTCCGGGCTCAGGATTTTTGTGCATCACTGCTGCTGAGTCGATTATGAAATTCAAAATTCGATTTAAACATGATTCAAATCTGAACTCGGGTAAAGTTCGACATATACAATACAATAAATTTTGTAATTTATAATTTATGAAATATAAGGAAATGATTATTTAATCAATACTTATTTTATTATTACTCATTAATCAATACTTATTTATTCAATTGATGCTTCATTATTTTATCGACATACTTGTATTACTCGGAGTATTAATTATATATTAATGATGATTTAATATTTTGGTATAATATATTATGTTTGATTATTCATTAAATTTAATCATTTATTAATTTAATCATTAAATTTAATCATTATATTTCGGTATAATTGATGCTTCACTTTTTGTATGTGTTGTATAGATAACTGACAGTGACAGTATTAGCTAACAAATCGGAGTTGAATTTGACCGGCACACTATCACTCTTGGTATCTGATATAATATTATTATTAATTGATAACGAGAAACGACGAAAAGAAAATAGATACAATAAAGTAATTTTAATTATTTTTTATACTCCTTTTTATGTTTTAATATTTACTGTATAATTTTTGACAGATATTTAAAAATATTTAAATTATATTTTATTATTTAAATTACATGATATAATATTATTTACATACTTTTATTATAAAATAACTAAAATTATATGATTAAAATAATTTAAATATATGGACAAAAGTCAAATATTAAAAAGTGGGAAGAGTACAATAGTGCACACACTAAAAAGGAATATAACTAAAAATCTTTAAGGATCATATTTATAAAAATATATTACTCTATTTTTTTTCAAAATAATTATTATTTTAACCTTTTTTAAGTATTCTAAGGTGTACATAAAAATTATCTTTGCAATATTATTTTTCTAAATAAATATTAAAATTTTATTAAAAAAATTAAAATAAATTATGAAGCTAGCTAGAAGGTGTAGTAAATTATTGTCACTTGTCCCTTTATCTCTATATAAGACCCTCATCTGCATTGCAGTTATGTTACTTGTCTCTTGTCTCTTGTAGAACTTGTTCCTACATTTCCTATACACATTTTCTTCTTCTTTCTTTTAGAGCTAGACAATAAGAAAGATGAGTTTTTCTGTAGAAGCAGGGGGTATATATGATTCAAAATTTGATGATGATGGGCGCCAGAAACGAACTGGTATATATGCCTGCCTCCATTTATATGATTTTCGGTTAATTTCATTTATTTACGAAACCAAATTTTTGCGTCTGTTAAAAAAGGTGATATAAAATTCGAGATTTAGAAATTAAATTCGATGTTTATGCAGGGACAATGGTGACAGCAGCAGCACATATAATAACATCAGTGATAGGATCAGGAGTTTTATCGTTGGCATGGGCTGTTGCACAGTTGGGTTGGCTTGCAGGCACCGTTTGTCTCGTTATATTCTCCCTTGTCACTTTGTTCACTTCTCATCTTCTTTCCGATTGCTATCGAAATCCACTCACCGGCAAGAGAAATTATTCTTATATGGATGTTGTCAATGCTAATCTTGGTATGTGCATACATACATACATTTATTTCAGTCTATTCACTTATTTCGTAAATTTTATGGCTATATTTTAGTATATTATACGTATGGTAGAGCTTCGATAAATAAATATTTGATTGAAAAATAAGGTTGTTAATTCGGTGCGGATATACATTTATTGAAGTTTAACTTTGACTATAATATATTGCTACATTTTACGGTTTAAAATAAATAAATTTACGTAGTATTTTAAGTAGGGATAAAATTGCAGCATCACATCTAGCCCGCGGGCCTCATCTTCAAACCAGCTTATAACATTTATGACCTCATTAATTATTTTCAACATATAGCAGTCTTCTATATTCTTAGCACAACTAGTAATAAATGAAAATGATACGTTAGGGGATGTAACCTGAAGCAAGCGAGCGCGCCGGGGTTAGTCCCGAGTTTTAAAAAAGGAGGAAAATAGATGAAAAGGAAAATAATTAATATAATTTATATTTTTATTTATGTTTCCGAGTTTATTTTAAAGGAAAGTAAGCGTTAGTTAATGAAAATTTTATACTCTTACTTCTAAAACTTTCACTCCAAAAATGAGATTAAACGGAAATCAAGTGATAGTTGTAAATTAAAAAAGATTTGTTATTACCAATATACCCTTATTATCTAATTCTTACTTTTAAATTTAAGGATAAAATTATAATTTAACAATTAATTACATGTTTTCCTTTTAACTCGGGAGCATACTAATGAATCTAGTTTTATTTTTCAATTTTAATTTTAAACTCGGGAGCAAGTTAGTGAAACTTGTTACACTTACTTCCCTCTACTTTCCACCCATAAAAAATTCGGGAGTAAGGGGTAAGTGTTGTTATTAATCCAATTCGAATATTGAATATTATATGAAATGGCGTTTGGATTATAGGATTTAAATCCGGGTCAAATCTCATGATCTAAACAGCCTTGTACTGTAGTTCTATTTTGCAATTGATATTTTTGAGTATTATTATTATTATTATTATTATTATTATTCTCTTCCTAAATAATACTCTAGTATTATACTTATATTAAAAACATACTAAGTTTTTTACGCACACTTCAAAAAGAATTTAACAATATAATTGAAGTTATTATTTTTCAAATTTGCCACTTGTGAATAAAATATTAAATTAATATTATAATTTACAAAAATAATTAAATATAATAATTTTAATCATATAATCAAAAATATTTAAATAGGTATTTTAGATTCTTGTGGCTCTTTCGTATCGATGTCACTTACCTTATAAATAATTTATTACTTCCTCCGTCTTATTTTACTTGATCTTTTGATTTTTTATCCGTATTTTAACGCGCATAAAAAACAAAGTTTGATATATTATTTTTCAAATTTTCTTCTTTTAAATAAGTTATAAAATAAAATTTTGAAAAATGATTTATAAATTTTTTTTTTTTCATGTGCATTAAAATAAAGGATCAAGGAAAAGGGACCGAGGAGGGAGGTGTCCTGTATAAGTTTGTACTGTATAAGTTTATTAATGTATACATCTTTAGTCTTTTAAGTAGGTGTACTAAAGCAGTGGTGTGTTACACACAATGGATGGCCTAAAATGAATATTTGATTTTGGCACGTTTTATATTATAAAGTGTGATGTGATTTGATCATATTAGCAGTCAAGCAAGACCTCGACATTTCAGAACTCTTTAGTTTACCAAACCTGTATTGCCAGCTTGTTCATCATGCGAATCCACAACAAATTTAATAATTATTTTGCACGAACCACAGTGTTGATACCCTTTATTCTTCCCTTTTTTATAATTCTAAAGTTGAAATATAAAATGTTAAATTCTGTCTTAATGGTTGACTAAACTAATTTATTTAAAGTGTTCGTGAATATATACGCGTATTGCAGGTGGGCTTCAAATCCAGCTTAGTGGGATAGCTCAGTACAGCCTTCTTTTTGGAATAACTATTGGATACACTATCATAACTGCTACCAGCATGGTGTAAGCTTTATACAATTGATTACATTTAATTTCTTGGCTGGTGATTCGGAATTGTACGACACGATGAAATTGTTAAGTTACGAGTTCTCCTAAAATCTTGTGTTAAGAGACTGGTTTACTATATGATCTAACATACGAAGTATTTTAAGTTCATGACTTAAAGTCTACACAAACTGTCCCTATATCGTAAATCAGATTGTATTTTACCAAAATTCGCTCCAGCTTCGGGGGCAAATGTTTTTGATGAACAAAATTGAGCTAGAAAGAAGAAATTGGCATATCTTTCAGCGAACATCGTACTTTGCCTTCGATTAGCTCCATTTTATAAATAATTTGTTAACTGTACATGACTTGTTTACACATGTCGAATGCATGACAGGGCGATTAAGTGTGGCTCTAAGGAGGTCTGCCATACATCAGAAAATTGGTTCATGGTTATATATGGGATTGTGCAAATTGTTCTCAGCCAAATACCAAACTTTCACAACCTTGCATTTCTCTCCCTAATTGCTGCTGCCATGTCTTTTGCATACTCTTTTATAGGCATTGCCCTGTCCATGACCAAACTCATTCAAGGTAATCAAGTCTATTTTATGTTTCTGTATATATTTATATGTATTTGTGCAATCGCCAATCGGCATTAATAATTTTCCTTCTTCTTATAGATTTGCATCAATGATCATGTTTTGGTTCTTCGAAATTGGCCTAACAGGAAATCGTGTCTTGATTGGTTTGTACATATATGCAGGAAATGGACACATTGTAAAAAGTCTAACAGGAATACCTGTTGGGTGGAAAGGCCTAACAAGTGAAGATAAAGTATGGCAAATTCTATCAGGCATGGGAGACATTGCTTTTGCATTCGCTTTCTCTCCGCTTCTTACCAATATCCAGGTAAGTGATCAAGCTCTTTTCATTTGATTAGCCCATTTTATACTTTATCAATATCAAGTTAAAACAATCTATTTTCTGCTTTTTCAATTTCAGGACACACTAAAGTCTAGTCCACCCGAGAACAAAGTCATGAAGAAAGCTGCTTCACTGGCAATCTTTGTAACAACTTTCTTCTACATGTTGTGTGGCCTGATTGGTTATGCTGCATTTGGAAATGATGCACCTGGAAATTTGTTAACTGGATTTAGTTCTTTCAGACCTTTCTGGATTGTGGATTTTGCTAATATTTGCATTATTGTGCATCTTGTTGGAGCTTATCAGGTAATCATATATCAATATATAGGTCACTTCTGACTCGTGTTATGCACTGTGAATTTTTTCCACTTTCAAGTTTTACGCGTATGGGAAAAACCTGTCTGTCTGGGATCTTATGCTTTCTATGCTAACCCTCACAGCTCCTCGGACTCGTGACCAAATGTGCTATTCGTGGTAGCCACATTATTAACATATTTTAATTCTTACATGCAATGCATAATTTTCTAAGCAGGTATTTTCCCAGCCAATCTATGCATTCATCGAAAGTTGGAGCAGCAGAAAATGGCCTAAAAGTGACTTCATTACAAAGGAATACTCAATTATTAATGGCAAAATAAGCTTCAATTTCTTTCGCTTAATTTGGAGGACATCATTTGTGATACTTACAACTGTATTGGCGATGATCTTTCCATTCTTCAACGACTTTGTTGGTCTTCTTGGCTCCATAATATTCTGGCCGATGACAGTTTATTTTCCTGTAGAGATGTACATTGCACAGAAGAAGATCCCAAGATTTTCCGGAGCCTGGAATAGATTGCAGATGTTAAGTTTATTTTGCTTGATAGTGTCTCTACTAGCTGCTGCTGGATCAATTCATGGGCTCATCATTTCTGTTAAGAAATTCAAGCCCTTTCATACAACATCTTAGATGTAATTAGTTCAAGTGAACTTCTCTTTAATTGCTTTTTAAGTTGTTTATTAAGCGTCTGCAACCTTGGTAAAAAACTTATGAGTTATGCTGGTCACTGAACGTCTAGCAGTATTATAGAAAAAGTAGAATTTTTCTAATGTTATTAACATATTGGCCTTCAAACTATCTGTGTTTGTACATATAAATTCTAAAAGTATTTCGATTCTACTCTTGAAATTGAGATGTAAATTTGTTCTCAAATGTCACGTGTTATATTTTAGTTGATTCTAACTTAATTACTCTGATAATGAACCCCTGCATTCACATAAATCTCACCACTTAAAACATTCCATGTCATGTCATTCGGGACCATAATTTAGAAAATAAATTTATACTTCTAACATTACTCCTTGAAATTTGGTATTTATACAATTTAATCCCTTTTTATAATTTTTTAGCAAGAATATTCATGATAGGTTTTGAAAATATTCTGAGTCTAGGTTCTTTATTACTTAATTGTAGTATTATATACAAAATTTCATAATCACATACTCCGTATTAGTTAGTGAAAATTTTAAAAATATTACCGCGCTAATTCAAGGCACTTTGGTCTTGAAAAAAAGACAACACACCAACCTCATTATTTTATTATTACGAACAGAACTCTTAAACTGAACGAGATATCAAAATGGATAATTGGCTCAAAAAACGCAAAAAAAAAGGAGTTAATTTGTTCTAATGTTGACTATATCGAATTTTTGTAGTATGTTCGTTGTAATCGAGTTCTAAAATAATAATTTTTATTTATACATTGTTAAAGTTCAGAAATATTGACCACTAGTCCATTCCTTTATCTAAAAATTATAAAATACTAACTTATAAACCGTGCAAAATACGGATGTTATTAATAAATTATATATTAATTATTTTATATAATTTAAATATTTCATTTAATATGATAATTTATTTTATTATTAATTTTTTACATTTTTCTATACAATAATTTTTATATATTAATATTTATAAAATTTAATGATAAATCATAATTTTAAATAAAATAAAAGAGTTTGAATGGTGATGAAATCGAGTTAAATGTGAGTAAATTATATTAAATAAAATTATAGGATAAGTAGGATTCTTAAAATAGAAAATATAGAATATAATTTAAATATAATATTATCCGTGAATAGTTATATAAAAAGAGGACTATCAGCGATAGAGTTGCATGTATAATATATTTTTTCTAAAATTAGATTTTATTAAAATTGAATGATTAGGATCGTTTCTATACTTCACATAAAATTGGATGGTTAGAATCTTTTCTGTGGTTCATGCACGTAAGATGAAAAAATTGTTATCCTGTTTAGTTATAATAATCTCTCAATCTCAATGATAAAAAAAAAAAATCTCCCAATCTCTCAATTATATAATCCACAACATACAATTTTTGAGAAATGATTTTATTTCAACTCATTTGTCACGTCACTTGCTAATGTCATGTCAGCAGTTAATTAATTCTAATTTCTAAGTTACAATTATACCCTTATATACAGTTAATTAATCTACTAATATACTTTTATGCATATTTAATTAACTTAATTAATTTGAAATATCATATTTTTACAAAATGATTTTATTTCATATATTAATATTAATATTATTAATATTATTATACTTTTATACACATTTTTTAATTAATTTTTTATATTCAAAATTAGATATCTATGAGATACAATCTTATGGATTATGTTTTTATTATTTTATCTTAACGATAAGTGTAAATTAAATTAGAATTAGGAAATTACTAATTAATATAGTAATCCTCCCGTAAGTTGTTCGAAATGACAGTCAACGAGAAGAAAGTCAAACTTGGTCAAACAACTTTTATAAACAAAACCAAATGATTTTCTCTCTACATATATTTAGATAAGATTTATCAAAATAATGATAAAATCAAATCTAATATATATATGTGACATTTTGAGACATAGACTGAAGATGAACAAATACAGTATTTTAACACTACTTTTACGAGACAAAAAATGTGTTATCTATTCAAAAGAGTGTTTGTTTTAAAGATTTTAAAGGGAATATATTTTTAATATATTATATAAATATATTTGTTCAATTTATCTTCAACAAAGTCCTGCCTAGATATAAAATACAGAATTTATTCCAAAAGCCCTAAATTGTCCTATTTCATTGGATAATTTGTATTTTAATTCAAATTAAATATTCCTTGGACTTAATTGTTATTATTATTTTAGGAATGTTATATTTGAATGTGTTTTGAGTTAAAACTTTAGTCCAAACGTCGAAAAGTTCCGACAAATGGCTATCGATTATTGTTTCGGCTTGTAGGGACAGCGAAATGATCGTTTTCTCAAACAAATAACTACATATGTCCAAATGACTTGAAACTTGGGAAATTTCATTATAAAGTTGAAAAATAATTTTAGGATGTTTTTCATAATTTTTGGGTGATTTTTATTTTTGGCATGTATTCCCGATATCAGAATTGTTTGTTTGGTCAATTAAAAGTCAATTAATGTCATCTCCAAATTGAGTAAGATTTTGACCATGAACTATTGATATTATTCCCAGATGGTTCCCAAATTTTCATAAATTTTGGAGGATATTTTGAAAAACGTCATATTTATCAACTAATCTTTCGGTTATGGAATTATTAGCTTAATTAATTGGCAGATTAAGATTAACACACTTTTCCAAGCACCTATGTGGCCTATTTCAGCTGATGCAAATTTAATTTGAATTCTTATGGCTCTCCTTTCTCCATGTGAACCCTTGTCCCCTTGTCCCCTAATTAATTAATCAAAAATGCCACATTTTTTGCCTATAAATAAAGCCCTCCCCCCATACCATTTCTTAAGCATTCAAGTGCCAAGTATATGCTGAAAATTTCTCCTCCAAGAAGCTCTCAAGATTAGTATCTTTTCATCTCCAAGAGTTCTTGTCCTTTAAGCTTAGTTCTTTCATAGATCTTACCCCTTACAAGCTTAAACACCCATATACTTGCACTCTAAACACACACACCATACAAGTCCCTTTAGGCCAACCAAAGACCATACATCTACTGACCTTAGGCTTGTCTAGTTGCCCCCAAAGCTATACCAAAATTTCACTTTCTGGTGATTTTCCGGCGACTTTTTCCAGGACCTCATTTTGTGTGTTTTGGCTTCTAAACTAGTTTTTTCTCTTGATTTCTCTCTAGATCTCAAGGGTTACAAGTTGGTTCTATTATTATATGTTATTATACATATTCAACAGATTATATAATATATATATATATATATATATATACTTGCTTGTTTCGATTTTTAGATATATTATATAGCTAGCCTTGTTTACGATTTATATATACACGAGTTTTAATTATTTGTTCTCTCTTAGTATATATAGATTGTGTTGATATTTGGGGGAGAATTCTTTTCATCTCCCACTCTCCCAAATTAGTTGTACATATCATTGGCTTACCTATCCGGGATTAATAGCAACTCCAAGTTTCTTAAGTTCCGAGTAAAGACCGATTTGTATAAATCTCATATAGAGGTATAAACAAAAGGACTCCTTGTTGAATTCGGTAATTAAACTAGCTTGTATTCCTAGTCGAGACCGATTTGTATAAGTCTTATATAGGACATAAACAAAAGGACTCTTTGTTGAATATTTGCAAGTTAGCCCATTTTATTTCCGAGTTGAGATAATATTCGTATAAGTCTATATTATAAGACATAAACGAACATCTCTTTGTTTGAAATAAAAAGAAGGATAAACTAACTTATATTCTGATATTAGAATATTCGTATAAATCTCATATATTATTTAGAGATATAAACGAAGCTCTCTCGTAGAATATTTGTAAAGTTTAAACTCACTTTAATTCCGAGTTGAGAATTTTTGGTGAAGTCTATATATTAAGACATAAACAAAGGTACTCCTTGTTTGAATTATTAAGTGAAAGAAGCCAATCTAGATTCTGAGTTAGATACTATTCATATAAGTCGAGGTACGACATAAACGAAACATCCTCGTTGAATCTTAGTGGTTTACTTCAAGTGTGTTTTAAATGCCAATTTAATAGTTGCTTTAGGCCTTATAAACAACTTGATTTTTAAAACGAGTTTGACATAAGTCAAGTCAATATATTCGGCCATTAGTTTAGATCATATACCCCGACCTTATATATTGAACAAAAATAAATAAAGTAGTTAGAAAACGTACTTGATCTTATTCAAGTCAGATATATTTGGTCTATATCTTGGCCTTATATATCCCTATATATATATATATATATATATATATATATATATATATATATATATATATATATATATATATATATATATATATATATATATATATATGTTTACTTTAAGTGCTTGCATTGCAGTCATACGCTTTACATAACACAATTTAATTTAGCATATTTACTTTAAGTTCTTGCATTCATACGCTTTACATAACACAATTTACTTTAGCATACGCACTTACTTTATTGCATACACGTACACACACTACGTGTAGTTCATCCTTTTAACGAAGTGACTTACCCCGACTCACATTTATATATTCTGTTGCTTCGGCTATATTATATATATTTGTTTATTTGTTCCCGGTCTAGTACAGTAATATACTAGTCCACAAATCTTCTTTTCTTAAACAGGATTATTAAATCGTAATACTGGTTATCTACACTTTGTTAGTGAGGTGAAGTGAAGTGATGTTATCCTTGTTCTAAGACCCAAGTCCTAGGCATGCCGACGGGAAGTTGGGTGTTTTTGCACCGTGAGGAAGAGGAAAGACCCAAGACCTAAGACCTAAGATCCAAGACCTACAGAGGGTTAGAGGAACATAGTCTATGCAGGGTTGTAATTTTTCTTACTTGTACTTGAGGAGGTAACGGGGAGTTACACTCCAAGATAAACTTGTAAGCGTTCTATTTAGATTGTGAGGGGGTAGCGGGGAGTTACGCTCCAAGATAAATCTAGTAGGTTTGCTATTGTATTTTGAGGGGTCAACGGGGAGATAAGGTCCAAGATAAATTGATGCGTTTTAAAATATAATACCGCAAGTGCACGGTGTCTGTTATTAGCAGAGACTGGCAAGTACGGGTCGAATCCACAAGGAGACGGGTTTTATCAATTTCAAGTTAATTATCACAGTTTGTTTCAAGAGCAAACAAATATTTGAAGATATTAATTAACTACTAATTAAAATTAACACTAATTAAATATACTAAATTAATAAATTAAAAACCTAGGGCAATCAGGTTCACCATGCTTACACTATAACTGACTTATAAGCTAAAATATTAAAAGTGGTCATGCAACTAGAGTTTGTTAATCTCTCTCAAGCATTAACACTCTTGAAACATGTTTACACAATTAACAATTTTTAGTAACTCAATTAGTCAAGTAATTAGAGCAGTGTTAATCTCTCTCGAGCATCAACGCTATCAGAAATCCAATGATGCTCTCGCACTCAAATTCAATTCTGCTAATCGTATGTGTGCCTCTAGTAAGTAAATCTCTCGATCCATACCCCTATTTGCATAGAATCAATTCATGATATCGGCCGATTACATAAATCAATAATTAAAACATATCAATTAGAATTACATAACCCATCAAACCACTGTAAAAATCATGCCAATATTATAGTGCAAACATGGCTTCCCCTTAAGCCCTAGAAACAACTACTCGCTAATAATTAAATAAGTAAAACAACTAAGAATAAAAAGAAACATAATTAAACTAATAAGAATTAAGAAAAGATTGGATAAGAAAACCTTGAATTATCCTTGTCACATGAAAAAGTCATGGCCTCCATCCATCTCCATCTAACCCTAATATTAAACTACTCTTATCTAATAATAATAATGTCTAATGATACCTAATACATAATAATCTGATATGTCTCTATATATCTCCAATATATAAAGTATTTTAATGCTTTAAAACAATTACAAGTAGGTTTCCTAAATCGAGTAGAATTATTCATATAAAATTCGTAGTTGTCTGTTCTGTCCAGTTTATGGGCTGATACTGTAAAATTATTCTTGTTGGCTCACTTCTGAATTAAAGAGAATTCCATAAGCTTCGCATGGACTGTAAGATCGTTCAATTCTGACTTCTAGAACTCAAGATATGGCCCAAACAACGTCTGTAATGCAAGCAGCCCAATAAATACGAATTTCCTTCTATTTTATCTCCAAAATAGTTCTTTAAGTCCAAATTCTTCCAAGTTTAGGAATTTCTTCTTTTCTGTAGTAAAACATTAAAATCTATTAAATAAATATCCAATTAATGCAAAATACTATTAAATATGAGAATAAAAATAAGATAGAATATATATATAAATATATTCTATCATAAATACATAGTGGTTGTAAAGGCTTCTCCGCCTCTATAATGAGTGAATCTTTTTATAATGGAAAAATCTCGAATTTAGGGAGGGACTCAGGGACTGGACTAGGGGTGAACGGATCCGTTAGGGGATTGCGCCATCGCAAACCAGGATAAAAATCTTGTGTATTGTGCTTTATTTATTTACTCTCTTTTAATTTCCGCATTTGATTTACTAGTTGACTAGTAACATTTTTAAAAGAGAAGAAAAAATTTTAAAACGCCAAACTCTAATTTTTAAAAGGGTATTAAGCTATTCAACCCCCCTTCTAGCTAATACCACATCCTTACGGACCTAACAGTTGGTATCAAAGCAGTGCTTTTGACTGTGTTTTGTGTCCTTTTTAGTGCCTACGAACACGACAAAAAGTTGATCTTTTATGGCGTATTTGAGTACCATTGGTTGTAGTGAAGGTCTCTCGAGTTCGAGACCTCCTTTATTCGATGGCACCAACTTTGCTACTTGGAAAACAAGATTTAGAATTTATGCTAAATCCCAAGGTGTCAAAGTGTGGATGACTATCGAGAACGGTGTTGTTGTTCCGACTAAAGTAGTTGACGATATTGTCATCGAAAAGAGAGTCAGTGAATATACCCGTGAAGAAGAAGAATTAATGAACATAGCCGCTAAAGCGGAAATGGTCTTAACCAGTGCACTTGCAGAAAAAGAGTACAAACGAGTTAATAACTTCAAGTCAGTACAAGAAATGTGGAACAAATTGGTTATTACCTACGAGGGAAAAATGGATATTAAAGACTCTCGAATGGATACTCTTATCCAAGAAAACGAGAACTTTAAACTCCTCGAGGGTGAAACCATCATCGATATGGAAATGAGATTTACTCGGATTATCGATGAACTTGCACAACTCGGAAAAGCTTATTCGATTAATGAGAAAAATCGAAGGGTGTTAAAAGTTTTGCCTCTCAGTTGGAAAGTTAAAGTTACCACTATAAAAGAAATTCATAATTTAAATGCATATACAATCGATAGTTTATTCGGCAACCTTCGTGCATACGAAGAAGACAAAGCTCCGGATAAGCCTTTCCATAAGATTGAAGAGAGGAGGAAAAGTATGGCTCTAAAAGCAATACTTATCGATGAAGATGAAAATGACGACGATCAAAACGAAGAATTAGAAAATCTCGATGAGCAAGAAATTGCTTTACTCACGAGACAATTCCGTCATGTTTTACAAAGCAAAGCTCAAAGATACGGGAAAAGCTTTCTTAAATCCGGTAACCAACAATGAGTTTTCAACTCTAAGGGTAGGCCGAATTATAAGAACAATTTTCCTAGCACGAGCTATGCTAAAGGCAAAGGTGTGCAACAACAAGCAAATAATGATTACAATAATAACTCGAAATTTATGAGTAATTATACACCTAAGCCTAAAGAGGCAAATCCCGAGAAAAATGATAATGCTTGTTTCGAATGTAAACAACCTGGTCATTTTAAACGGAATGTCCAAATTTGGCCAAGGGACAAATCCTTGTTGCTGAAAGTGGATGGGATTTAAGCGGGGATGAGGAAACTCCAGAGAAAAATGAAGAAATTGTGAACCTCTGCTTGATGGCGATCGGAAATGAAGCTACTCCTACGGAAGCCCCCACTTCTCTACAAGAGGTAGTATCTAAACCAACTTCAATATTGTCATGTAGTAGTAATGATATTAAATTGTCTAAAATTGATCACTATGACATGGATATTTCTGAGATTAGAAATTTGGTTAAAGATTTAAAAATTGGTTATGATGAGTTAATCTGAAACTATACCAAGACCAAATCTAAAAAAGAAAAATATGAGGATTTGTGTCTCCAACTTCAAACAGAGGTCACTAGTTTGACCGACGTACATGTCAAAGACATGGAGTACGTTACTAACATTCTCTCTCAAAATGAAAGCTTGAAAATCGAGACGAACGGAAAGGATGACCAAATTCGTACTCTTGAAGTCGAAAATATGTCTCTGATTATGCAAGCTAAAGAGATTGAGAATGACAAGATTATTTTCAACGAACGTAATCGTGAGCTCCATGTTGAATTATTAAATTTGAAAATTCAAAATGAATCCTTGATTCAAGAGAATTTGACACGATGCGAATGTATAAAAGACCTCGAACAATCCTTGATTATTTTTGTAGTATGTTCGTTGTAATCGAGTTCTAAAATAATAATTTTTATTTATACATTGTTAAAGTTCAGAAATAATGACCACTAGTCCATTCCTTTATCTAAAAACCGTGTAAAACACGGATGTTATTAATAAATTATATATTAATTATTTTATATAATTTAAATATTTTATTTAATATGATAATTTATTTTATTATTAATTGTTTTTACATTTTTCTATACAATGATGTTTATATATTAATATTTATAAAATTTAATGATAAATCATAATTTTAAATAAAATAAAAGAGTTTGAATGGTGATGAAATTGAGTTAAATGTGAGTAAACTATATTAAATAAAATTATAGGATAAGTAAGATTCTTAAAATAGAAAATATACAATATAATTTAAATATAATATTATCTCTGAGCAGTTGTATAAAAGGACGACTGTCATGAATAGAGTTGTATGTATAATATATTTTTTCTAAAATTAGATTTTATTAAAATTGAATAATTAAGATCATTTTTATACTTCACCTAAAATTGGATGATTAGAATATTTTCTATGATTCGCCTAAGATGAAAAAATTGTTATCTTGTTTGGTTATAATAATCTTCCAATCTCATTGATAAAAAAAAAATCTCCCAATTATATAATACCACAACATACACTTTCTGGCAAATGATTTTATTCTAACTCATTTGTCACGTGAATTGCTAGTGTCATGTCAACAGTTAATTAATTTTAATTTCTAAATTATAATTATACTCTTATATACAATTAATTAATCTACTATTATACTTTTATGCATATTTAATTAACTTAATTAATTTGCAATATCATATTTTTAGAAAATGATTTTATTTCATATATTAATATTAATATTATTATTATACTTTTATACACATTTTCTAATTAATTTTTCATATTCAAAAATTAGATATCTCAGAGTCTGTTGTAAAAAAAACTATATATAATTATTTTGACAAAACTATATATAGTTATTTTGACTCAGAGGATTTATGCACACATATGAATTTTTCTTATCAACCTAGATTGTTTAAAAATTAGTGTGATTGATGAATATATATTTTCAAATTATCAGACTATACTTCATGAATTTTTAATAAAACAATATATTTAAATAAAATATAACTCAAATTTTAGAAATTACCATGACTTGCACGGGTGTAAGAGGTATAGTATAGAAGGACAAAAGTCTTTATATATAATGAAATTTATGGTCAAAATCGACGTGTAATTTTATTTGTATTTGGACAACTTCTTCAAATCCTGAAATAAATTAAGTATAAATTAATTTTAAAGGTATCGAATTTTTTATAAATTTATAAATTTTTTAATTATTTAGTGGCAATCCCAAAATTTAAATTGTTGATAACACTTAGTGATGTGTTGAAATACTGCAAGCGCACAGTGGTTAATTGTAGCAATCACAGATCGATCCTCAGAGACTATGAAATTTCCAAACCCTAATAAATAAATCAGGCAGACTAGACAAATAATGTTGAGATGAAATTTAATTAACCTAATAAGCAAATAAGAACAAATAAATATGGAAAACCTAGGAATCCGAATCCATCAATTAATCACAATTAATATTCAATTTGCCCTAAAAATCAATTCTCTTTCTTCAACAAATAAATATCAATTAACGAGACAAGCATATACTATGAAACTTATTATCTAACAATAACCCATCAAAACTTCATGGAGCAAGCATAGGCTATGAAAAATAAATTCGGTAACAATAATATATCAAAATCACTTTGTTAATCAAACCATTAAGCACCAAGAAAAATTATGAGAATTAAATAATAGAAACAGGTAAATATTAAAAATAATCAACTAACTTCACCTTCATCCTATGGCAAGAGAATTAGCTAGACATGATTGTAGAACAAAACAAAGCAACTAATATAAGACATGTAAATAACGAATAACATAAAAAGTGTTTGAGAGATAAAAACTTGTTTGTATTGAAAGAGCAAGAAAATAAAAGTACTCTACTCCTACTCCTAATTATTGAAAACTAAAGTTAAAGTTAAGGTGCAAGGTTCAGGTCTAGGTCCTAAAATACAAGAGAGGAGACCCATATATATAGGGAAAATAATGTAGGTTTTCTATATCGATTACAGATTGAATTCTAAATATTTCCTTCTATTCCTTTTTCTTCTCCAACAAGCATTCGATTTTATCTCCTTTTTCTTTGCCTCCAAGTAATCTCCACCTCCTTCCTTGTATTCTCCTTTTTCTGCTACAATTCTGATTTTAATTAATTTCCTACAAAACAAAATAAAAATAATTAATTAACTAATAAAATTACGAAAACAAACATAAAATAGGTATTAAAATGTACTAAATTATGGACCCATCAAATACCCCCATACCTATTTTTTGCTCGTCCTCGAGAAAAATCAAAAGAAAAGAAAAAAAAAATATTATAAAAGTCCTATGCTCCTTTTCGTAGGCGTGACGGATAATTTTAGGTTTACCAACCCGTTAAACTCGTAGACGATCTCTACCAGAGGAGTGTTGTCTCCTAAGGGTTTACAGAAGATATACCCATAAAATCCGTGAAATATTTTAGCAAGCATCACACTCTATCAATAACGTTCATCGGTGTCAACAAAAGGAGATTTTTAGGAAAATACATACCTTAAAGACTCTTCTAATAATAGCCAAGATGTAGGTATCTAAAATCCACTTATATAAACGCAAACGTTTGCAAAAACTCCCAAGGTGTGTCGTGAAAATGGGTCTCTGAAGAATCAATTGAATAAGTACATTTCCTCTTTTTCAACCAATATTGAACTGACCCAATCTCTATCAAAACAAGTATCTAGCCAAATTTCATAGTTTTTTTCCAATTGACTGTGCAATGTCTGTTTTCTTAGGCTTTCTATGTTACCCATGTAGCGAGCTTTGGGTCAATGACTCCCAAACCAGTTGGTCTTAGGGCACTAGGTTTCAAAATACCCCTACGGACTTAATTACTCGAGTAACAAAGGCCACAAAACAAGACTAGTCCATTACTACTTTTATCCTAGCTCGTCAAGTAATTCTCCAGTAACCAAGGGCAGTGAAAAGTCACCAAGAAAAATTTATTTCTCATACAATCGCACTTAATACCAGCACATGTACATGGATCGTTCCTTTCATATAACATTGTATTTGCCACCCATTGATCTCAAAGGAGTACTTGATGCTTTATATATTTTTCCACAAACATTTGATTCGACATTGTTTTAACATGTGGGCTCTCTCTCAGGTATCGAAAACTTCCCTAGACAATCTTTCCAACAAAGACCTTGTGCAATAAGTGCCATCTTGGACTTTTAAGCAAAAATTTGTTCGACACAAGTTTCATGAAGAAAACCTTACTTAACTACGTTCGAATTATCTCAAGGCATTACATATATATAATTTTATAAAAATTTGTTAACACCAACTAGCATCAAAGTATAAGAGTGGAAAACTTAGCTAAAACATCTCTATTTTTGGATTTTCTAATTTTTTAAATTTTTTTGGATTTTTAAATATTTTATAATACTACTAATTCCCCCCCCCCATACCTAAATCATGCATTGTCCTCAATGTATGCAAAGAAGAGAAATGACAAAGTAAAAGGACGAGAATACCTGATAAAAGCATGGAGGAAGCAAAAGAAACTACTATACAACAAACACACATAGTTACTCCCCCATACTATACTGGATTATGGGAGACAATCAAGAATAACTTACTAACCAACACCACATCGAGGAAAAACTTCTTTCATCGTAGAGTAAGCACACTGTTGAAACACATTCTCAAGAACAACATTATCCACTAGAAATATACGATCTCGCAATAAGATAAAACTCATATCACTAACATAATCCATAAACCAATTAGACGCTTCTTTAAATTGTTTAAGCAGATTGATTACTTGATATTTGTATTCATGGACTAAGTCACTAGAAATAAAAGCATGATGAGTTTCATTAAAACCTACAAAGGACTGACCAAAAGTGGATAGAAATGGTTTTGAATCAAGTGGGGGTGGCTCACCTACAGAAGACTTAACAACGGTCCTAGGCTCAAAAGAAATATCCTCCAATTGAGTTTCATGTTTAGAACAAATGATATTCAATTCATCTAACATCTCATCAGAAGTGAAATTTTGATACAACTCATGAAGTTCTTTATTACTATCATACTCTAACAAAACATCATGTTCAAGAAAAAACTCAATCAAACTATCCTCAAGATTCGACCAAGACACAACGTCATTAATGAAATTAAGTCCTACAGGTTGGTCATAAAGATCATTGGATTGACTTCCCACATTAAAAATATTAAGATCTAGAGTCATGTTTCCAAAAGTTAGTTTCATCGAACCATTCATACAGTTGATCAAAGCATTGGAAGTAGCAAGAAAAGGTCTTCCTAAAATGATAGGAATTTGATTTTTGAAATTTTTGACAGGTTCGGTCTCGAGAACAACAAAATCCACGGGAAAGATAAAATCACCAACCTTAATTAACACATCCTCCACTATGCCCTTAGGAGTTTTGATAGAACGATCAGCTAACTGAAGAGTGACATTAGTCTTTTTAAGCTCACCTAAACCCAAAGTTTGATAGACAGATAATGGAAGAAGGTTCACACTAGCTCCTAGATCAAGTAAAGTTTTGTCAATGAAAGTATCACCTATGACACAAGAGATAGTAGGACAACCAGGATCCTTATACTTCACAGGAATTTGATGCGATATGATGGAACTAATATGAGAAGTTAGGAATGCTTTCTTAGGAACATGAGTGGTTCTTTTATAAGTACACAAATCTTTTAGACACTTCGCATAAGAGGGAATTTGTTGAATTGCATCTAAAAAAGGAATGTTGATCTTGACTTGTTTAAAGACTTCCAAAATCTTATCCAATTGAGGAGATTGTTTGTTTGAAGTAAGCCTTTGAGGAAATGGGGCTTTTGGCTTGAAGACTTTTTCAGAGATGGGTTTTGAAGGTGGTTCATCAGATTTAAAAGGTTCACTAGATTTTACTACTACTTCAGAATTCTTGGGAGACAAGGATTGGTCAGGACTAGGATTTAAGAGTAAAGGATTTGGTTCAGAAATGAGTTTTTCTTCCTCTTGAGTATTGAGACCAGCATGATTGTTAAATTGATTACCGGACCTAAGAGAGATAACAGAATTCACATTTTCATGAGATTTTTGGTTTGGATGAAATTTAGGATTAACCTCAGGTTGACTAGAAAATCGGTTTTTCTCTCTCTCACTGATTGTGTTGGCTAACTGTTTCATTTGGACCTCTAGTTTAGATATGGCTTGAGTATTGGAATTTAGTAACTGCCTATCTTGGGTCATAGTTTGCATGAAAGCCTGTTGAGATTGAGTTATATTAGCTTGGGATTTCAATAACGCCTCAATACTCTTTTCCAAGAAATTCATTTTCTTATCAGTTTCATTAAAACCAGGAGGATTCGAAGGAATTGAAACAAAAGTTGGATATGGGTCAAAATTTTGAGCAGGAAATGAGTTGGAATTTTGAGTTTGATATGGACCAGAAGGGGGCTTTTGAAAAGCAGGTTGAGATGGTTGGTTAAACTGATTGTATTGACCTTGGTTCCATGAGAAATTTGGGTGATTTTTCCAACCAGGATTGTACGTTGGTGCAAAGGGGTCATTCCTAGATTTCGTTTGAAACATGGCATTAGCTTGTTCAATGTCAGGGCAATTTTCTATCACATGATTACATGAGTTACAATTTGCACAGACAGACACTTGTAAAGACACGTTGTTGGTTTCTAAGGCTTCTAATCTTCTTGTGAGTGTAGCTAACTTAGCTTCAGTTGCCAGGGAACTACCAATTACATGTATGCCTTTAGATGAGCTAGGTTTTTCAATTTCCTGACTTGGTTCCCTAGTTGACTCCCACAACATCGTTTTTTCAGCTAACTCCTCAAAAAATTGCCAAGCTTCTTCTTCATTTTTATCCATGAATTTACCTTGACACATTGACTCTAACAAAGAAGTGGTTGGACTATCTAAGGCTTCATAAAGAATTTTACAAAGTCTCCATTGTTCTATACCATGTTGAGGACATTGGGATAATAGATTTTTAAATCTATCAAAATATTTCCAAAAAGACTCATTTTGGTTTTGTTGAAATTGGTTGATTTCATTCCTAAGTTTGTTGGCCTTGTGGTTTGGAAAATATTTTTTTAGAAATATGCTTACAAATCCCTCCCAAGTTGAAATAGAATTAATGGGTAAACTATATAACCATTTTTTAGCATTTTCTTTAAGAGCAAAGTTGATAAGTCTCAATTTAATAGAGTCATCAGTCAATTGTTGAATTTTCTGTAGGGCACAAACTTCCTCAAACTCTCGGATGAAAAGATATGGATCATCTCCCTCTACCCCAGTAAACCTAAGTAACATGCTAATGTGGTGAGATTTGATTTCAAAATTATTACCATTTACTGTTGGTAGGACTATGCATGAGGGTTGGGCGGAACGAGTGGGATAACAACGGTCTCTAAGTGGAATAGACATGACTTACAAGTAAGCAAGTAAGCACGTAGCAGATAAGAGATAGAAGTAAAGACCTAAAAAAATACAAAAGAAAAATCCTATGTCTATGTTAACCTAGAGAAATTCTAGACCTGCTCCTAACTTTAAGATAATACTAAGAGTCACAAATCTAAAAATATTCAAACCGATTGGCCAGGCAGATGGAAGCATTGCCAAGAGGCTAACCACCTTTCTAGACACCAATCCAAATTGGTCAGGTAAGCTCTCGCTTTCCTAGACACCAAAAGTAAGAATACGTAAAGATTTATTTCGTCTTAGGTTCTCTTCCTAAGTGAGCGCGAAATCCTAGTGGCCAACATCTACTTAATTTTATTAAGGTAAGGGGAATGCAAGATGAACGTTTTAGTGATTTGTGGGCCAAGGAAAGGGTGATGAAATCCCTTACCTTATCTTGTATTGGGTGGCACCCTTAAGATTGATTATATGAATGCAACACAAAAAAAACGAGGAAATAAACAACTATGGATGCACTATACTACGTGAATTAATCTAAATTGTACGTACATCTTTCCTCCAGCAATCACCACAATTATAAGATGGAAAGAAATAAAATACAATAAAGAAAATCTAGATGATGTGCTCCTATGTGAGATATGAATGATGCAACAAATTGGTTTTTAATAAGACAAATAACTAACTATTTTTTTTGATTTTTTGAATATTTATTTTTTTGGATTTTTTTTTTTAATATTTGTGAGAAAAAATAAAATTTAGAGAGGTGATACGGAATACCGAAAAGTGCTTTCCAAAAATTTCTAAGGAGACAACGATGCCTTCTAACGATCTTCTTGTCCAAACTTTTCTCCGCTTCACAAATCCCTTAAAAAAATACAAAGAAAAACAAGAAACTAATCCGAAGAATTAAATATTAAGGAGTAAAAATTACCAATAGTCCCCGGCAGCGGCGCCAAAAACTTGATGTGTTGAAATACTGCAAGCGCACAGTGGTTAATTGTAGCAATCACAGATCGATCCTCAGAGACTATGAAATTTCCAAACCCTAATAAATAAATCAGGCAGACTAGACAAATAATGTTGAGATGAAATTTAATTAACCTAATAAGCAAATAAGAACAAATAAATATGGAAAACCTAGGAATCCGAATCCATCAATTAATCACAATTAATATTCAATTTGCCCTAAAAATCAATTCTCTTTCTTCAACAAATAAATATCAATTAACGAGACAAGCATATACTATGAAACTTATTATCTAACAATAACCCATCAAAACTTCATGGAGCAAGCATAGGCTATGAAAAATAAATTCGGTAACAATAATATATCAAAATCACTTTGTTAATCAAACCATTAAGCACCAAGAAAAATTATGAGAATTAAATAATAGAAACAGGTAAATATTAAAAATAATCAACTAACTTCACCTTCATCCTATGGCAAGAGAATTAGCTAGACATGATTGTAGAACAAAACAAAGCAACTAATATAAGACATGTAAATAACGAATAACATAAAAAGTGTTTGAGAGATAAAAACTTGTTTGTATTGAAAGAGCAAGAAAATAAAAGTACTCTACTCCTACTCCTAATTATTGAAAACTAAAGTTAAAGTTAAGGTGCAAGGTTCAGGTCTAGGTCCTAAAATACAAGAGAGGAGACCCATATATATAGGGAAAATAATGTAGGTTTTCTATATCGATTACAGATTGAATTCTAAATATTTCCTTCTATTCCTTTTTCTTCTCCAACAAGCATTCGATTTTATCTCCTTTTTCTTTGCCTCCAAGTAATCTCCACCTCCTTCCTTGTATTCTCCTTTTTCTGCTACAATTCTGATTTTAATTAATTTCCTACAAAACAAAATAAAAATAATTAATTAACTAATAAAATTACGAAAACAAACATAAAATAGGTATTAAAATGTACTAAATTATGGACCCATCACTTAGATAATGACCTTTTACATTATTAAAATTTTATGATTATGATTATTATATGTTATTAAAATTTTATTAGTATAGTATTGATGGTAACTAATAAATATTATATAAAATTACGTCATTAAGAATCGATTCCCTAATTTTAATATTAATTATAATTTATAAATAACAAAATAATATTATGTAGTGGCTAGAAATAAGATATAATAAAATATTTAAAACATATATAATTTATTTAAAAACGCAAGAGGCTTCTTTTTGAATGATTCGACTCATCATCTTGTTGTAAAAAATTGTCGGGGCAGCAGAGTCGAACCTGCATCATTTGAGCTATCCAATCATACTCATTTAAGGTCTGCTTTCTGCTCTTTGTTACTCTATAGCACGCTCATCTTCTTTTGTATACTTTAATTTTTTGTTATATATATATCTAAAAACATGCATATGTGTTTGTTTAATTGATTTTTCCTTTCAGTTACAGTAACTAATTTGTGCAATTAAAGTATGTTTGATTATTGTTTCCCTTACATTTGCAATTCTTGATATTGTATAGGCAATTTTCTTAATTACTTGTTGTGAAATCTGTGTGTGACACGCCAATTGTTTGTTGGAAACTTTGTTAAAAGTCAATTAACTGCTCCAAACCAAACATACCCAGCATATCCCGTTCAGAACTGCTCTAACTAGATACATTATCCATTTATTTACGGAGACGAGAGAGAGAGAGATGATTTAGGGAACTAAGACATGGATTGCGTATCCTCGCCTTATTATCTGTATTCTCTAATGCAACCTGATCGTGGAATGTTGTTTGGTCAATTTATCGGAGCTCCAAGACAAATGAGGTGTTTAAGTGAATGTGGTGTGGTATGGTATTTGGCACATTCCAACACTAGGGTATATTATCGAAAATTAGCCAAGAACCTTCGTTATCCGCGGCGGACAAAGCTTCCGCCAGATCTTGGGGTGAATACATTTTCGAGGAAGAAAACAAGCCCAGTTAGTGAAGAACCTGGGAATAATGAGAATCCAATGGCTGAACGTCTTGTGTTTGATTTTGTTGAGGAGTCTGAAACCTGTGATAACAGTGATGTTGGTGCTGACAATCATGGGGAAGATGATGGAGATAAAGGAACAAAAGATGACAAAAATGTAGAAGAAGACGGAGAAGACAATGATGTTGATTGGAGCTCAGATGAGATTGAGGCAATATCATCTCTATTTAAAGGGAGGATACCCCAAAAGCCGGGAAAATTAAACCGGGAAAGACCTCTTCCTCTCCCACTACCTTACAAGATTCGACCTTTACGACTTCCTAATCCCAAAAGTATCACGCTCTCGTCACGGAAGTCAGTATCTGGACAGCTGTACAAGAGTCCAAATTTCTTGATTGAGCTAGCGAAAGAAATTAGAAGCCTAGCACCTGATGAAGATGCCTCTGTTGTTCTTAATAACTATGCTCGCTTTATTCGCAAAGGGTCTTTAGCATTAACAATCCGTGAACTGGGTCATATGGATCTTCCTGATAGAGCTCTACAGATATTTTGTTGGGCTCAGAAGCAACCCCTCTTGTTTCCAGATGACCGAGTTCTTGCATCGACTGTTGAAGTTTTGGCCAGGACAAGAGACTTGAAGATGCCATTTAATCTTGAAAATTTTACTGGTATGGCTAGCAAGAATGTATACGAGGCGATGATTAGGGGTTTGATTACAGGGGGGAATCTGAAGCTTTCTTGGAAGCTTCTCTCAGATGCCAGGAACGGTAATAGAGTGCTGGATGCCAGCATTTATGCTAAGCTG
The DNA here is from genome assembly GCA_028671895.1 of Oenanthe sinensis. Taxonomy (NCBI): domain Eukaryota; kingdom Viridiplantae; phylum Streptophyta; class Magnoliopsida; order Apiales; family Apiaceae; genus Oenanthe; species Oenanthe sinensis. Next base: position 10,249,495 of record CM053797.1, read on the forward strand.
ATATTGGAACTTGGGAAGAATCCGGATAAGTATGTACTTGTAACAGAATTACTGGAAAAGTTAGGAGAAAGAGAAGACTTGAACTTAACACAACAAGACTGTACCGCACTAATGAAAATCTGTATAAGACTTCAGAAATTTGAAATTGTGGAGAGTTTCTTTAATTGGTTCAAACAGTCTGGGGGCGAGCCTAGTATTGTAATGTACACTACTCTAGTTTACAGTCGTTATTCTGAAGAAAAATACAGGGAGGCTTTGGCTCTCGTATGGGAAATGGAAGCTTTGAGTTGTCTACTTGATCTTCCAGCTTACCGTGTAGTTATCAAGCTTTTTGTTGCTTTAAAAGATGTTTCACGAGCTGCAAGATACTTTTCCAAACTTAAGGAGGCAGGTTTCTCTCCAACATTTGGCATTTACAGAGACATGATCAAAGTTTACGTAGAATCAGGGAGGCTGGCCAAGTTCAAGGAGGTCTGTAGGGAGGCTGAGACAGCCGGATTTAAGCTAGATAAAGAAACAAGGTCCATTCTTTTGCAACTTGAAAGATGATTTAGGTTAATGTTGTTATAATTCAGTAATACTTGTACGGTTTGGTTTTTTATATTTGGCAGTACCTAACTATGCAGTTTTTTATTCTCGCTTTTGCTAATTTTGAAATTTCTGTAAAAAAATAAAAACCATTATAGTTGTGAGGTGCACACCAGTGAAATATAGACATCAATGGATGTGCCCTATGATGTAGTTTCTATACTAGTAACATGATGTAAACACGAAACAAAATGTTCCGAATAAGAGAGAACAAGCAAATTAAAGAATCTTGAACAAGCTAAGAAGACACAAATCGAAATCAAAGATTTCCGAAAATCAGTACCTTGTATTAGGACTACAAAAAAAAAATTGTAAGAGCTCTGTGAAGAGTCGCCAATTCTAGAAGGTTTAGAACCGCAGAAAGTGGCATTCTGCTTTCATAATCATAAACTTAAGCCTCCTACATAAGTTGAACATAAAAGATAAGACATTATATTTTTAAATCTAATAGATTCAGAAGGTAAAGCACTGCCACTTCCATTGTCAGATACCATTGAAAGAATTGAGTTTTCACTTTTCGGTAACAAAATTTACAAAGAAGATTACAAGAAAATATAGTAATATACTGATTTACAGCAGAAACTGTAGCAAATAGAAAGAGTTATCCTAAATTCCTAATACTTGAATCTATTTTGGTAACTTTATATACTTATCACCACATATAATACATGCACAGCTGCTGATCCAAACTTCGTGATCACGTTAATCAGATGAATTGCTTATCTTAGTCGAGTTGGACCAAGTCTGACTTTTTCAAGTACGAAATCTTTCCTTATAAATCGCTTTGGAGTTTGAGCTATTTCTAACTTACAATCGAGCTGAACGTACATCTTTCTTGAGGAAAAAACAGGTCGAAGTTAAGCATTGCATGCTTAAGAACATTCAAACGGAACCCAATATTATAAGCAGAAAGGAAATCTTGTTCAAACTCAATTTGTTAAAACCACTGTTTGGAAGTTGAGATAAACGAACCCGAACTCAAATTTTTTTGGGGCTTGAACTACAGTGTTACTTGTCAGACATAATTAATCAATCTTGCACAATTCAAACCCTGCTGTAAGATAAGTCTTCCCTGAACTGCTGAAAAGAATTGATCATATGACTCTTCCCTGCTTGCACTATTCACTGATTTTGACTAAAGAACATTCAGTTAAATTTTCAAGTAAAGGTCTGCACCAAGGAAAGCCGTTGATCAACTAAACCTCTTTATAACAACTATCACACCATGCTTTGTCCTGGTTCTTTCTGAAGGCTGTTCTTCTTCATCAACAACCTAATTTTTTCAACTTCATTCCAATGTCCTTTTTCAGCATAAAGATTTGATAACAATACATAATTACCAGAATTCCATGGTTCAACCTTTATAAGTTCCTTTACTGCAAGCACAGCAAGCTCAATATCATCGAACTGACGACAGGCATTAAGCAGGGAACCCCATATTGCAGCATTTGGTTTCATAGGCATAGCCTTTGTTAAGTCATAAGCCTCTTTCACACATCCACCACGCCCAAGAAGATCAACCATACATCCATAATGCTCAAGTTTTGGATGAATACCATAAATTGAGACCATAGAAGTTAACAATTCACCACCTCTTTTAACCAACCCAGCATGTGAGCAACATGTTAAAGCCCCCACAAAAGTTGCCTCATTGGGGGTCACACCATGTTCATTTATCATCTCCTCAAACAAAGCAAGCCCACGTTCAACATTTCCATTAAAAGCCTGACCCGAGATCATTGCATTCCACGAAACAACATTTTTCCGAGGCATATCCCTAAAAACACTAAAAGCTCCTTCTAAAACCCCTCGTTTACAATAATAATCAATTAGCGAATTACCTACAGAGATAAAATCCAGAAAAAGTCCACTTGACTTGGCATAAGAATGAATCCATTCCCCGACACCACCATCCTCACCTAACCGAGCACAAATTGGTAACATAATAACCACTGTCGTCTCATCCGGATCAAAACCATCATTTCTCATTTCCCAAAACATCTTCATAGCTTCAATATCCCGCCCACATTGTGCCAAACCAGAAATCATCGAATTCCAAGAAACAACAGTCCGTTCCACCGTCATCCCTCTAAAATACTGCAACCCCAACTCAACATCACCTGTTTTACAAAACCCATAAACCATCAAGTTCCAAACAATCACATCTCTATTAAACATTTCATCAAACACCTTGCGTGCATCGTCCATTCTTCCCCACTTACAATAAAACTCAACAAGCCCAATCCTAATCTTACTAAAACACTCAAAACCCATAACAACAACCTCACCATGAACACCTTGACCCAACCCACCATCCAAAATATTACAACACGCCTTAAACAAAGGCGAAAACGTGAACTCATTAGGCCAAATACCGCGATTTCTCATAACAGAGAACAGATGAATAGAATTGTGGAAAGGAGGGTGGAGAGAAAAAGCCTTGATGATGGAATTGAAGAGGAGAATGTTGGGGTTTGGGGAATGTTGAAAGAGAGTGTAGGCATAAGAGAGCTTGTTCGAAGCGGCGCAAACGGAGATGAAATGGGAGAGTAATTGGTTGGATTGGTGGAGATGGTGACGGAGGAAATGGGCGTGAATTTCACGGAGTCGGGTCCGGGTTTTATGCCCGTGGAGGAGGCGCAGGATCCGACGCTCAATCTCCATTGACAAGTGAGTACAGTTAATACGAATGACCGGAAAATTATATTCGTTAATCGAGACTATTCATTTATCGAGCTAAAAATACAGTTTTTCTAAAAATTATTCATTTGACGAACTTATTTATTTATCGTACAGTACAAAATAGTCCTGCTACTTGTAACTAAATTTTCAAACTAGTATCAGTATTAGCGGGAGGGATCATAAACTCGTTTATAACTTCTTTTTTGAAAAGGTTAAACGAAATCTATAAATACAATTAAAATTAAATAAACGCGCGATAAAATAGAATGAATTAAGACTTCTGTCATCAAAATTATGATTGTTGAGGAGATTTTATATTGGGAATTGTTCGTATCGTTAAAATATGTGGCATTTGAAGAGATAAACTAACGATTTATTATAATTTTTGAAAAACAATTTAATGATTTATTAAAGTCATGAAAAATATATATTTGATTTGTCATAATATATTCGAAAAATTGATAATAATGGTAATTTATATAATTTTTATCAATGAATCAATATACTAATAAAAATCAGATCGTGCAGAACAATTCAAACTGTTGCAAGTGAGAATACATAAATTAAAATATAGTAAGGAAATATCAATACCAGGAGATGACGACTCTCAATAAAACATAGTCTAAAATGGATATTAAGTGATTGTAATAATGAGAGTGATTTGGTAATAAAAATTAGTGATTGTGTTTTAGATCTGGTAAGTTACATTTATTTATTAAGTTTAATTTTAAAGAAATTGGAATGTTGGTAGTGATTTTGTGACCGTGAATGTATAAATTCATAACTGTGATCTGCTAACTTTCATTTTTTCTTTATAAAAATTTGATTATTAAGATTAAAAGCATAAAATTTAACAATAAAGTTTAACATATCGAATCTCGTCTAAATTTTAAAAATTAAATGTTGCATAATCTAATATAGAATCTGCATAAAATCTTATATACATTTTTGTAATAATGAAATTTACACATAATCATGTTATGTTTAATCCTAATTTATTATTAACTTCTTATTAGATTCAATTATTATTCATAATAAAACTTAATTATTATTAAAATTAAAATCCAAATAAATTTTTATAAAAGATTTTATAGCATTCTTTATATATATTATCAGGGCTGATTCAGACTGATTCCCATCAGTACCCTTGTCCTTGTGTGTAAACGAATTGAATCTGAGTTTTGTTTTTCCATATCAAAGTCGAATTTGAATTATTTTTTTTATCAAAAGTCGTCAGATTCGCTAAATTTATCGATTATATTTATCTACTCAAATTCGAACTCATTAACAAATGAGTATATTCAGAATCACTCGTGAACATATCAAATCGAGACGAATTCGAGTTTCTCAATAATATATACAATTTTTTAATTTTAAAAAAATGTTTTGGACTTATTTTAACCAAATTAAAAATTAGTCCAAACAAAAATAGTTGGGTAATTAATGTTTAAGTTAAACACGTATGATATATTTAAAAATTGAAATATATTAATTATATTTTATCATCTTTTATCATATAAATTTTTATATATACTATAAATTATAAGTTAGAGTTAATATCAAGTCGAGGCAAATAGAGTCAAAAACTCATAAAACTCGACTCAAATTCTTATCGAACCGAACCAAGCTGAGCTGAGCTCAATTCGTTAACAGCACTACTTGTTTCAGTTTCCAGTCTGTTTATCATAAGATTAGCAAAAAAAAATCTCAACTCTTACCTGAACTAAAATACTTAAGTAAACATGCAAATGCAAACTGTGTACAGTGTTGCATCAATTGCCAATTGTTAATCAGAAGGCTATCTATATACAAGATTGATTACTTTTTTTTACAGGGATGAGGTAAAAATAAACAAAAAGAAAACTCAGAGTAACTTTTGGATAAATGTAGCATTCATATAGTTACTTCTACCGCTATCTAAATTTGTAAGGGTATATAAAACAAGAAGTTGCACGACTTTTAAGAGAGAACTTTACAGTGCCTACTGGTGAATGCTGTATCTTTACCAAATTCTTCCATAAGGAGTAATTTAAGTCCAGGTGTTTTTCCTTCCCATGGGTTCCTAGGTACTGAAATTTGTTGGCTTATATAACCTTGCTTATAGCTAAAACTTGCCATGAGCGCAATGTGATCTGACGACCATAGATGTGATGGAAGAGCAAGACCTCCGATGTTCCTCTTATCAAGAAGCTCCAACAGCTCTTCAACCTTTAGATCATCTTCTGTTTAGAAAATGGTACATTGTTCAACAATGAAATTTCAGGGATGTAAACTAGCTTAATCACAAGAACAAAATTAAGTATATTTTTGCATCAGACAATAATAGTATCAGTGAATTATTGGTAACATTGGTTCCAAAATTTTTCATAATGCCACACCATTGAAAAAAGTCTTCAAAGATTGAAATAACCATGCAGCAGGGATAAGAGTGAGTTTGGCAAGTGTTTAGAACACAAGGTGGATATTGAGAGCAGAAAAAAGATATAGATATATAAATAAAACAATATCATTAATCAATGTAGCACACATTAAAGGAGCATGAATGTAAGGATGTATACATGGGAATAAGAATCAGGTTACCAGGCCACTTCACTTTTGTTGAGTTACAAGCTGCACCGTCCCATACTCCCATTACATTATATTATGTTTTTATGTATTATATACAGTACCTGTGTAGAAAATATAGTCTAGAGTCCGCGGATGTCCTGAACCAAAACTTGTAAACTTAGGCTCTCCGGTTTTACTGTTCATTTTTGCTTTATGCTTTCTCTCAACACATTCAGATTGAATCAGTGAAGAATAAGCACTAGCCTGGACATGAACCACCGAGAAATCAGATATTCGTAACTAAGCTATGACGGGTAATAATGAGATTAGGAACTGTGCTTTTGAGTACGAACTACGAAGGTATATAATAATTAAAAGCTGTCAAGAGAAGGACCGATTGAGATGCATACTTTGTCCATGATGTTTTAGTGTTATATTCAGAAACTAATGGTGCAACATGTGAAATGATGAATTTATTAATTTACCAAGTGCATGGAGTGACAAAACACCATATGTTTCTGTATTCCCAACGGATCTCCGAGTTTGTTACTAGTATGTCTGACTTTTCCCTCACGTACAAATTTATAGGGATCACTGCAAAATAAATAAACAGGGAGATTCCGACATGCATTCTTGCATAAACCACATAAAAGAAAAAGATTGGACAATTAAGCAAGAAGTTATTTGAAAGGAACTAGCATAAACAAATCATATATGGGAAATTTTGGACAGTATTGTTTTGTAAATGCACTAATATGTGAATTTAAATAATCAAAGTCAGAGAGTCATAGTAAATATATATTTAATATCAGTACCACGAAACTGTGAATTTCTTACTCAGTTGCCTAGTATTCCTGAAAAATAATTCTTACTGCGAGTTAAGGCAGAGCTCCACATAACAATCTATACTATCTAGTAGTAACCCACTTTCGTTTTCTTCAAATAGTTAAATGTAATTCATGAACCATAGAATGTAGATATCAAGTTCTCTCAAGCTACTTGTTTCATCAATCTCACAACCTCCAGTAAGCATGAACTTCTCTAAGATACATGAATAAAAATAGCACTGTTCCTTGCCTTCCATAATTTCCGTTACAGTGATGAGGTTACCACTCTGTACTCTTACAAAAGAAAAAAATAGTGCCACTCCCTAGGAAACACAAACTCGGATACGGAGACATGGGACCAAGTACATGGACACAGGAATTCACAAATTATCAAAGAGTTCTGAATACGGGACACTGCAGAAAATATATTACATTTTTATGCATATATAGGATTTGTATATGTCAAACACTCAAAGCGTTCTCCAAAGCAGAACAACCACCACTCTTCTTCTTTGGTTTTAATTACATTGCCAACTAACATTCCCACCATTCTTTCCCCCTTTCTCTATAAATGACAAATAACTCCACAAAGGAAAAATAGTATCATGTTTTTTTGCACTTGCACGTGCAGTATAAAATGCATATTCATCTTTTCATAAGATGATTAAAATGTATAATTAACTAAACTGTGCCAACATCATCTGCCAGTAATATTAAGAAACAAACCTTATTGCCTACTAGATAAAAAAACAAACCTTTTTGGAAGCGAGTTCATGTCCCCACATATCAAAAGAGGAATCTGTGAGTTTGAAATTTCCTCTAGTCCCTTGATGAAGTTAACCACCTTATTTTCACAATTGGAAAGAAAGTTAGACGAGTAAAACTACTTAATAAATAACAATTACTCATATTCTAGCTCACCTGAAACATTTTAGCATCTTGGAAATTTGAATCGGCGTGTATGTGAGTGTTTGCCTAGGTCCCAATCAAATGCTTATTAGTACTCAGCACAACATAAAATTAACACAGTGGATAACATAGGCATATATTACCACGCCAATCCTGGACTTCACGCCATTCTGCAGAATGTCATTTCCAACTGCCTCTAATATTAAGACAACCGCAATGTTACCCTACAATATAGTAGAATATATCAATATGATGCAATGTCCAATTAAAGAAATTGCAATCACGTCAATATTTTGACAGCATGTGTTACCTTCATCAGGCGATAGCAAAATTCATTTCTCTGATCAGGTCGTAACATGTCAAGCACAGGAAAAAGTTGGTTATCAAACTCAAGCTGCAAGACATACACAGGAAAAAGGTGGTTGTAACAGTTAAGCTGCAAGATATACGCTGCAGCATACTAAGAATTTTAAGACATTGGTATGAAACTAATATATTAGAACTTTTCGCACCTCATATTTAACTATCAGCTTGAACTTGTCATTGCGGAAAAATATAGCACATCCGTCGATTATATATTGGTTAGCAGTATACACCTGGACAAGAACAAAAGATTCTTACTCTGACGTTAACAAACTGTGGCAGGGGACTGCTGCTTTAGAAATGTTAATTGAATACTATGTATAAAAGATATTTCTTAAATATGCATGCAAAAGAAAAGCAGGACGAAAGGGCAAAACAAAATTCACACAATGCACAAAATGCAGTTTATAAGCCTTTTAATACATTGATCACACAGAGACATGGACTTATAGAAACGACTTCAATCTCTAGCTGCAGGAGAATATTTCCATTTATTTGTCAAGGAAACCCCCTGCTTACCTACTTTATTAACTTGAATGCATAATCGAGACTTCTAGATGCAATTGGGAGCTGGGCGGGTACCTGCATCCTTGAAGGAGTTGAGGAGTTTCCCGGGATTAACAGGATATTATAGAAATTTTGTTTTTCAATATGCTGTTTTAGTAAACCACTTACTAATCTTCTTATTAATAAACCTTATTAATAATTTTATTGTAAGAATTGATCATAAGAGCTTACAATGGTTATTGCAACAGAAACTTTTAAATCGTGGTTGTAATAATGGATTTTGACTATGAAATTCAGTACAAAACGGGGAGGAGGGTGAAAACTTGGTCACAGATGCTATGCTTTGTCCAGGGTGCGAGGAGCATAATTATTATGGTTAGCTCTTTCTGTTAACTCCTCAGATCTTCCACAGCTGATTCAAGGTAGTTATCAACTAGACGCTAGTTTAGCAACACTGGTGCAACAACTGAAGAATAAAGAAGTTATTCCCACTTTTCAAATTCACGAGGGGTTATTGAAAAGGAAAGGCAAAATTTTGGTTGGACATGATATTAATCTCAGGGCTAAAATCATAAATTGGCATCATGCTGCACCTGAAAGTGGTCATGCTGGAAGAGACGTAACCTTAAAGAAAATCAGGTCTATTTTTTTATTGGAAGGGTCTTCCAAAACAAGTTAAATCTTTTGTCAAGTTAACAAATGTAAAACGGTAGCTAGTCCTAACTTACTACAACCATTAGTCCATTACCAGTGCCTGAAGAAGTGTGGGTAGATATATCATTAGACTTTATAACAGACCTTCCCAAGTCAGCTGGTTTTGAGGTTATCCTGCACCAGTCAGCTGGTTTTGAGGTTATCCTGGTGGTGCCATGGTGGTGGATAGATTGAGAAAATATGCTCATTTCTTGCCAATGTATCATCCATATACAGTTGTTCAAGTGTCTCAGACTTACCTTAATCACGTGTTTAAATTGCATGGCTGACCTAAGACAATTGTGAGTAACAGAGACCCCATTTTTCTTAATCAATTATGGAAAGGCCTTTTTTCTCTACATGGAACTGAGCTTAAGATAACTTCTTATCATCCCCAAACTGGTGGTCAAACTAAAGTTGTTAATAGGTGTATTGAAGCTTATTTGAGGTGTATGTGTAGTAACTGTTCCAAAGAGTGGAGTCGTTGGTTGCCAGCAGCTGAGTGGTGGTATCATACTCATTATCACACTTCAGACAGGATCATCCCTTACGAGGTAGTTTATAATCAACCTCCTCCTTTACATTAGTGAAATTACTAATGAGTTGCTGGATAGAAGTTTACAAAGGAAAGAAATTATGATTGCACAACTCAAAATGCATTTGTTGAGTACTCAAAATAGAATGAAGTTTTAGGCTGATAAACATAGAAGTGAAAGGTCCTTCCAAATTGGTAATTTTGTGTGGTTTAAGTTGCAAGCTTATCGACAATACAGTATTCAACTTCAAACCAATCAGAAATTGACCCAAAGTTTGATGGTTCCTTCAAAGTCATTGAGATTAATTGGCAAAGTAGCATATACATTACAGTTACCACCAGATTCTCGTATACACAATGTGTTTCATGTTTCTCAGTTGAAGCCTGTCATTGGTCAGGTATCTTTGGTAACTGATTTGCCTGGTTGGTGTCAAATGCCTATTTCCGGCTGCTATATTGGATAGGCGAATGGTTAATTTCAGAATGCAGCCCAAATTCAGCACCTGGTGCAGTGGCAAAATAGTCCCATTGAAGATAATTATTGGGAGAGAGCCACGGATTTTGAAGCTCAATTTCAAGAATAATGTCGCAACATGGTAGCTTAGGCTTGCGCCTTTTTCAAGGGGAGGGTAGTGAATAGTGATATGGGAGAATATGACATCTATATTTTTAAAAGTCCAATTTATAAAATCGGTGAAATGTATTTGGCTTTTTAATACTTTAAATTCAGTTGTAGATTTGGTGGGAAAATTGGTTACAAGTGAGAGAGGGAATTCAAGGACTAATTTTCATGTAACCAGTAGGAGACTTATATATATAGTCACAATTGTAATCATGTTTAGAAAATGATAAATATATAATTTCTTCTAAAACCTCATATCTGCTTATCTCTATTCTCATCTCATCTCTTTCAATTTCTTCTTTAGTTACTTTACAAATCTTACCAGCACATATAGTTGATCACTGGATACATCCTATATCACACGAATTCTGGTAGATTAATAAGAGAAATAGTTATAGGCAATGGGAGATTCTGTTCAAAACAGTTTTCAACATTCTAAAGCCTGTGTATGGTAAGCTTTGGAATTCAAATATCCTGGAATTAAGGAAATTTTAATGTTTATCTGGTTCGGAATTTTTGCCATCAAATGGACCAGGATTCAAGGAATTCAGTGTGTGGATGGTCGTGTTTCTTAATTAGTATTTCTGAGAAAGAAAGAGAAAACTTAAAAAAGTAGGGATCAGTGATATCAGGAGAGAAGAGGGAGCAAGAGAATTGTAATTTTACATATATGATATATCTCTGCTATATTACAATGAGGATGCTGGCCTCTTTATATAGAACTAAAGGACTTCCTTCCTAAGTTTGCAACAGTAAATCTGACCTAAGGATAATGAAACTCATATGTAATGCATGATGTCATGCGCTGTGTTACTTCTTAACACGCCCCACACTCAAAAGCCCATCTTGGGATGAAAGACCTATTTTAATATTGAAGACTGGGCCATTTTTCTTCCTGTATAACAAGAAGAGGTTGTCCTCTCTAGAATGTATTTCTGGCGAAGTTATCAAATGATAGTACTTCCCAAGTCGAGTTTGTCATAATGTTCTTGGTGTTTTCTATATAAATAGGACTGTGCCTCCTTCATTGTTACACACAGATATAAAGCAACATATATATATATATATATATGCACATAAAAAGCCGGAATATAGCCCTCTATTACAAGAGAATTGTATTTTTATATATATCTCTATTATGTTACAAAACAAGAAGAGGTTTGCCACTTTATAAAAAACTACAAGACTTCCTCCCTAAGTTTGCAATGATAAATCGGACCTGAGGTATCTAAGGATGAATTCTGTCATGTGCTGTGTTACTTTTTCCCCTCAAAACGAGTTTAAACTATGAAGTGTGCTGAATTTAACAAAAAAAAGCTAGCAGGCTGAAAGAAAATTGTGGCTTTCAAGTAGGTGGTTTTTAGGAAGCAGAAGAATGAGTGTGTAGGGATGCTTCAAACTATGCAATAACAAAACAGTTGCCATGGAGAAAGCAACATAGTGTTTATAAAGAAAAACAAAAGATTAATGCATTTAACTAGTCAGTTCAGGAAATTCCGTGGGTAAGTGGGTGACACACTGTTGGGATACTATAAAGAAGCAAAAAAGCATGATACTAATCCAACCATTCTTCATAGTTCAGAGTAATAGAACACAGCGGAAGCCAATCCAATACGGTACAATACGACTTACAAAACAATATTCATATAAACTTTTAACCACAGTTTATTCTAAGCCCACTGCAAGCCCAGCGACAACGGTCCAAAAGTTCAAAATGTCAATGTTGCGCCCCTTACTAAGGTATCAATAAGTTGCCTAACCCGAAAGGTCACGAATAGTGCCCCTGACTAGTTCTAGAACTATAACACAAATACTAACGGTCCAATACATAGACTTCTGTAGTTCCAAAGTTCTTACTTTTTTAATATTCAAATGTATTTCAAAGCATCACTAGCCGGCCCAATTTCTGAATAAACAGAATATACAAGTATAACATATAATTTTTGAAATAACTAAAAGATTGCTTAGAAACTTACCTTGATTTCTCAAACTGAAAAATCGAACAATCCTATAACATATGTTCAATTATAGACAAGCAACTAAAAACATCCGCATATTAATATTCAGACCACGTCAATATGATACTCACATTATTACGTGATACAATTAAACATATATATTAAGTGTCATACGCCCTTTTGACCCTCTAATTTCTTAAAAAATGAAATTTGTAAAGAATGGAAAAGTCTTCCCTGAAAGATAAGGCTCATCAGAAACGAATCGAGAATTAAATAAAACGTATGCTGATTGATTTTTCAAACTTGAAAACGAGATCTAAATATCTTTTATGTTTCTGATAACAGCTCGATACATAATCTGAGAAAACACTGTCTTATTAGAAAGAGCTTTCCAAATCCTTAAGAATCAACGAATTCTGACATGATGATTTTATAAAAAAATTTGAGGCACAACTAAAACATTACATAAATCAGAATTTTGAACCTACTTGGACTATGACTTTGGCAAAAGTGTCGGAAGCGACACTTGCAAAGTACAAAAAATATTTTCCCATAAAGTCCAGTACCAACAAAACTTATAAGAAATTTATTACGAATTTGAGAAGATGGTCGGCTTGTACTACAAAAGCCTATGAACTTCAATAAAAATTTGTAATTTATCGAGAGATTTGCAATGATGCCTTCACCTTTGCGGCTCTTACAAGATTATGAAAGAGAACTCGATCTTTATGCATTGTTTAAAAACCCTAATTCTAGACCTAATCAAATTGTTTAATCAAATCATTTCCATGGAATCCACTTTTACTTTATAATCCTTATTAAGTTTTAATCTCTTTTATTATTACTATTCTATTATTACTATTCTATTATCATCATTACTAAAAAAATTGGATAGTGCATATATGAGAAGGATTTCTAAAATTGACTCTGGCCTCAAGTTCACCACTTATGTTTTCCAGTTCGCAATGCCAGTTATCTTTAAGTAACTAATCAAAATGGTTGTCATCTAGTTATATAATGTCTTCACTTCATCTAATTTACAATGTCCCCCACTTCATGTGAGAAAAGCTACTTTGCAAAACGGCCATTACTACTTATGCAAAATCATTTACTATATCAACTTCAAATACCTTAGCGATTTATGGTATACCATTGTTCTTTCTAAAATTATAATGTGTTATAGACAGTATCTTTCGTCACAAAGATAAAGAAGGATTTTCACAAAAACTTCTAAATTCTTTGTTTTACATATGTATAAATGTTAATGGCCAGACTAGGCTTGTGTGCGTAGTTTTTTGACTCTTGGTTTCTGAGACATAAGTAGGTCAGTTATAGATTGTTGAGAGCTGTGTCTCTGATTTCAAATTTGAGTATTTAAGGATATGCCGAACCGTTGTCACGCTTCCAGCTATCGTATAATTGTTTTTGATTAATTTTTGTTAGATAACCATTTAAAAAGGTGTAGGCTGTTTCAATATATATGGCAAATCCTAATTTAATTAATACTATTGAAAGAAAAAGAAAAAAGCTTGAAAATACTACACAAAAGAGTGAAAAACTTCATAAAATTTATAGAAGAATAATTGTTCAACATAAATTATGAAACCTAACCGTGAAAACACATTATATGAGTGAATAAATGCTCCACAAAAAGTGAATGTATGCAATGATCAATCCGTGGATCACAACTGAACATATATAGATATTTAAAACTACCTCTTTTGTCTTTTTCTTATAAACTGATGAATAGCCATGTCTTTCCATCTCAGATTGAAAAAATGTGTCGAAATGATCACTTTGTACCTGCATAAACCATGATAGAGTGATTAAAACAAGTGGAACTCATTATACATAAATAACAAGGATTTCATAACTATGTACTAGATATTCATAAATGAAAGGAAGGCCCACCTCCTGAAGGCAAACAATATCTGCATTATATCCAATAATCTCCTTTAGTAAATTTTGACTCCGGTATTCCCATGCAAGGGCCCAAGCAGGTGTACTCAGGTGTGCATTCCTACTAGCATATAGATCGGCAAGGATATTATAAGAGAGCACAGTAAAATTTATAACACTAGTACACTGTGGTTCACTACTCGAACCCTCAGATTTCATTCCAGATCCTACTGAAATCATACAACGAGGGCTAGGAGCAGGAAATATTATTACAGGATCAGTTAAAATGACAAACTCCGGAGACAAATGAACGCCAGTTGAATGGTCAACAGGAACACATTCTAATTTCAAAGTGAGACCCACATCATCTGAAGATGGTACATACGATCTTGAAGAGCCTAACTTAATCCATGTAATACCTTCTCTTTTAACATCAATCAAGTCAAGTGGTGATGCATTACTAGCAGCATGCAAAGGACTGATTGCAGGATGATTTTCTTGTGCCATCTTGTTGCTATGACAGAGGGGGTTGATATCTGATGCATCAGAAACTGATAATTGTGACTCCAAAGAGCAGACTTCCTGGACGTCAGTTACAGCAGAAGTAATATTCTCACGGTACCTGTAAGACAAGTTCTCAGAAACAATGATTTGATCCAATGGGTGACATAAAAGCAAGGATATAAGGACACATGAGCACTAATTAATGGCAAAGCATGAACAGTCATACAATAGGGCCAATCTTCCTTGCCCTCCAGCTCATAAAAAAACGTGTCGAAAAGGACATCTAACAGATCCTCCAAATAATTATGAATGAACAATGAAATAGTACTGGCTCATAATACAAGGGAATAGGGTTACCTTTCATGACATTTTCCTCTTGCATTTTTCAATTTCTTATAAGGTTTTCAGGTCATCAAAAATATGTCAAGGAAGGTAATTGCACTTGAAAAAGTAAAACAAAACAGCAGGCTAAAATTGCAGCCAGAGTATTAATAAAATTTAACCAAAGCCCACATATGTATATAATAAACGACGTGTTAACTAAATTAATAGTTTAATACCTGGTGATAACAGTTTTTACTTCTCCATTCAAAATATATTTTTCCATTTACAAGGTACAAGCAACTTAAGATTGCTTAAAAGTGTTTTCAGCAACTCATGCCAGTAAATGATGAGGAACAAGAATAAAAATAAAAGGAGCCTTTTATTTATATTAGTTAATAGTTTAATTATATTTAGTAAAAAAATTAGTGATGTATTATTTATATGTATATTATATGCAGGGCTAGTAGTTTATTTTCAAGAAGCCCAACTATTAACGGGCCATAGTCCATTAGGGTATTTGATCAGGGTTTCCATTCTCTATATAAGTATTGTAATCCCCACATTAAATTAGACTTGATTATTGGAATATTATTAAATATTGAACTGACTCAACTGAGCCTCTTTTTTGGGTTGTGATCCATTGGTTTTATCCCTTTCACGGTTGGGAAACTGGTAGGATAGTGGGTGTTCTGCGGTTCATCCACCCAAGTTCTATCTTTTAGTTTATAGATTCATTGACTCATTGTTATACAAGCTATCCTAAATCAGTAATTATAATAAAAAACTATGGAGAAATAGTTTGCCCAAACTATTAAACAAAATACCTTCACACATAGTGGGAGTCTGAAAGCGTGTTCAATGCATCAAATAGAAAGACTAACAAGCACGTTGTATCTAGTAAACCTTCATTTGCTGATCTGATAATATGATCTTAGATGATAACCATTTTCTCTCACCTAAAATTTACCTAAATGATTACCTATAATAAAAGTCTTCAACAAGTTGTTTTCCTCCAACAACGTTACCTATATTCATCATCAATATTTCAAATGTAATATTTAATTAATATTTTAGATACATTCCTCACATATATTCAAATAGGTTGCATGGTTGGAGATGCTATTACGTATTACCTATATCATTTACCTATATAACGATATTGATGGTGTTGCATATTATAGGGATAAATAATCTCAAATTTGACTAACCATTTTCTCTCGCCTAAAATTTTTAGATAAGGAAGAAGATGTTTGGAGTTGGTGTTATGGAAAGGATCCCTAAATCTATCTAGGTGGCCAAAATATACGTAAGGATATGATGGGTGTTAACAAAGGAATTTGGTAGTGATAACAAATTCAAGGAGGGCTGCTAGAATTGTATTGGTGGCAGATGACGAACTGACGGTGATGGGTGTAAAACAGTGAACGTGTATTTAGGGGTGACTAAAATTAGGGAGAAAGGATTGCACAAGATTTGTGTAAATAAGCTCTCTCTTGATGGCAAGGTATCAATCTGTCCCATACAATGTGTTATATAACCTATTTATAGGAATCAAACCAAACGTCGTTCTTGGGAAGAAAGTACCCTAGGAGCCTAGCCAATGCCTTACGTTCAAAGCCCAGGTATTTTCCAAGAACTTGGTGGTTAAGTAATTGACCTCGGAGTCAATCTTTCACCTGTTAATCCTAAAATTATAGGTGTTCTTGGCTCGCCCTCTATGTTACTTTAAGGTGAGGAAGATGCAGATTCCCATAATTGGGCGAGCCAATTATCCCGAGTGGAACGTAGTCTTCAAGACTTCACTAGTAATCCAATCATTTAGACAATTAGACATCATCTTGTAAAAAAATAACATTGATTTGACCCAAAATCTTCATTCTTCGATAGACCTAGCCAAAACGGCTAGCCAGATGCATAATTAACGAGCCAGTTAGGTAGTGGCGAGCCAAAAGTTCTTCATCAATTGGATCCACCTGTATAAGCCCTATCAGGCTAGCCACTCCTCTCAAGTGTCTTCAACTGCGACTGCGCCTAGCCAGGATCAAGGTCTTACTTCAATAATTATAAGATCCACCTGTATAAGCCCTATCAGGCTAGCCACTCCTCTCAAGTGTCTTCAACTGCGACTGTGCCTATCCAGTATCAAGGTCTTACTTCAATAATTATAAGTACGACCCTTTCTGGGCGAGGCAAATGTTATTAGACGAATCCACTTGTTAAATGGGCGAACCTATTTCCTTATCAACTGGGTCCACCGATTACTAAAAATAAAGCCTCAATTTTCGCCTATAACAGTGGGTTAGATAAGCTCTTACACTGCAATCGACCACTCCTAATAATGTTAAAATCTCACATCAGCCTAACCCAGACTGAACACTCGCTTGAGCCGAAAAAATTAGTAAAAAATTAATGTAATCTTTAATCTTAAATCCCGTTTCATCAATTTTTAAAATTAGTACAAACAGTGTTATTAAAAGCGCGATGAAGTGCGAAGCGCAGAAAAAGCGCATCGCATAGGTGGAGCGAAGCGCATTCAATGAAGCGAGCGCTTCTGGGGCTTATGCGCGGAGCCCGGAGCGCACATGAAGCGCTGCGCACTGAAGCGTGCTTTTTTATTCTGACCGTATATTTTGACCAGGTTATAAAAAAACCATGCCCACCCATTTTATTTTATAGAAGTCCCTAAATATAAATACCCGCCTGGCCACCCATGCCACCCATACTCAGACCCCCTCAAGAGGCCGACTGTTACAAGCCTACAACTCCATATTCTATGTTTCTTCTCTCCTGATGATCTATACAACTAGTATGCCTCAGAGGGATCGTCATCTAAAAGACGTTTGGTTGACGAGGATGAAGTCGCTGACGAAGATGAAGTTGAATTTGATGAAAATTCAAATCATGATCGTGAAGTAGATGAGTTTGTGAATCTTGATGATGAAGATAGTGTTGAAGAATAGTTAATTAGCTATGTATTACGTTTTTATTATGACTATAATATGTTTTAGACCTTGGATATCTTAATTTGCCTATGTTTTACACCTCATCTTTTAATTTGACTATTTTATGACAATTTGGTTGCTTATTATTTGTCTATTTGACAATATATATATATATATATATATATATATATATATATATATATATATATATGTATATATGTATATTTTCTCATCTTCGATGAATAACGCTTCTCGCTTAAGCTCCGGGAGGCCTTTGCGCTTCGGTGCACGTTACGCGTTTAATAACACTGAGTACAAATTTTACCTTGAGCCCACCTAATCCTGATTAATGAGTGAAATTTTTATCATTAAACATTCAATCCCGGGTTCACGTTCTACACATAACCCCAACAAAAATACATTACTTTCATTTGACAATAATACCCGAAAAACACTATTTCATCCAGCTTTCTTGATCACTATAAAAAACTAGGTATAAAACAAGAATGACTACAAATTTATTCAAATACTCAATATATATATATATATATAAAAACTCATTAATACTATGAAGCTCCAATAAGTGAAAAACAACTAACCAAGCAAAGTTGAGAGTGTGTGGAGGAGGCTGACCCGACCCGTACCCGTTAACCCGAACACAAGGGTTAATTTCACAGCCCACCACTGGAGTTTTTGACTTGAGAGTCATTACTACTTGAATTTCAACTCTTGGGCCCACAAAATCTCTTGGACCCATTTCGATTCACTGGACTATTTGATCAATATTCAATGGGATGAAGGTTAAGAGGAAGTTGGGTTTTGTACGTATAGGTTATATATACGAATGTGTGTTGACTCACACCATTCTCATCATCTTCGTCGACAACATCTATTTCTCCGTGATTTTGTTTGAATTTCATAGTAAAATATTTTGGTAATTGACTTGTAAATTCTCAACTTTACTTGTATGTTTGCGGCTCTTTCGTACACGCTTTCTCCTTTTTTTAATTTGCCATAATTTAAATATAGCTTCCCTCCGATTAATATGATTTTTTTTATTTTATTAATTAATTTATACAAAAATAATATATATTTTAAATAGTTGATGATTTATTGAATATAATTAAATAAATTATAAAATATTTCAGTGGGCAATGGGGATTTACTGTAGTATTTCCTATTTTAGCTAATTAAATAAAAATAAAGATAATGATTTAAGAAGAAAAAATATATTTATAATTTAATAGAATTAAATATAATAATTAAGTTATATTTGATACAAGATTATAGCATGTACGAAGCGGAATGAATGACTAATATTTAGGTAAATTTATTTTTTATATTATATTTTATTGATATTTAATATAAAAGTTTATAATGTTGATAATTTATATTAATATAAAATAATATTATTTGTGAGGAGTTGTATAAAAAGAGTACTATCAGGGTTAGAGTTGTATGTTATATTATACAATAATATTTATATATTAATAATCATAAACTTTAATGATATATTAAATAAAAATTATAGGATAAGTAGGATTCTTAAAATAGAAAATATAGAATATAATTTAAATATAATATTATCCTTGAGGAGATGTATAAAAGGAGGACTATCGGGGGTTAGAGGTGTATGTATGATATATATTCCTTTTAAAATTAGATTATATTAAAATTAAACGTTTAATATCGTTTTTATGATTCATCTAAAATTGGATGGTTAGATCTTTTCTATGGTTCATCTTGGACCAAATCTTTTAATCTTTCAGTTATAATAATATAGTATAGATTGGTAGGAAATATAATTTTATAATTATATTTAAAGGGGAAAAAAACCATCGACCACACTTCAATAATAAAATTAAATATAATAGTAAAATTGCATTAGTTATAACATTTTTAAAAGTCTAACATTTATTAGAATAAATAATATAAAAATATCTATATATGCTATTGTCGCTTTATTCTCACTATAGTTTTTCTTTTCTTTAATAGAGTGACTTGCGGTTGTGTATCATAAATGTTTATGAATATGTATTTGTAAAATATGTTCATGAATTCATTTCGAACATGCTCACGAATAATGTTCATCAACTGTATTAACGAATTTTTCACAAACATTATAATCGAATTTGTTCATAAATTTTCGAGTCAAACTATATTATACTCAAATTCAACTCATTTATAGACCGAACTTTAAAATTATATTCATATTAAATTAGTTTAAAAATTGAACTGACCATTAATATATTTTTAATTGATTCAGCTACTTTTTTATGGGTCAGGAAAAAAATATCAAGCAGCGCTACTTTTTCAAGTCCATCAATTGGACAATTATAGTATCAAAGTTCCATCAATTCATTAAGAGGAACTTTGATTTTCAAAGAACTTCGCAACATGCAGCAATTTGGTAAGGCCGTTTTTTTACTTTTCATCCATACCAACGGCTGCATGTTTGATTATATATAGATAATTAATAACAATCATATATTTACTTATAAATATCAAATTTTTTGTGTTCATTTCTCATACAAAATTTTACAATACCAATATTCCTACCTTCCCAATCTCATAATTGTAACAGATTGTCGAACCAACGAAAGACATAATTGTAATTCTTTGAAAGGGAGCTAGTTAGTACCCATATATGTGTGTGTACTAACTGTGTTAGGAATTTATTCATTTGATGATGTACAAAATACTAGAACAGGGTCTCGCTTAGTTTATTTGTAATAAGTCTTTCTAGTCTCTGAAATGTATAATCAGAGTCTAGATAGTCAACATTCATGTTACTTGTACTTAGAAGAATTTCTGTAGAAAGTGAAACCAGAGTCTGCATGAAGATCAGAGTCTGGAAGGTGATCAGAGTCTATAGACTATCAGAGTCTATGATCTATCAGAGTCTACATATGATCAGAGTCTGAAGATCATCAGAGTCTGAAGGTTTCAGAGTCTATAAAGTTAAAGTTAAATTTGGAAGAAGATCACATAAATGGAAAGTCTTCGAAGATCAAGATAAATATATTACAAATATGCTATGGGAAGGAAAGAGAATTTCAGAAGGAAACTATCAACTAATAATTAGGAATTATGTTCCTATTATAATTTATCTTTCTGTTATTAGTTGATAGACAGCTCTCTATATAAACTCTATGTAACCTAATTGTAAAAGTGTGGAAGTCGAAGCATAATTTGTCTGTGTGATATTTTTGTGAGAGCATAGAGATAGAGAGAGTTGTTGTGATAAACACAGAGAAGCTGCTAGGGTTTGTGTACACCCTAGGAGAGATTTGTATTTAATCATCAATAATACAAACAGTACTTATTCATATCTTTGTGTTTGATCTTTGTTCTTAATTTATATCGAGTTGGTTTTAAATCAGGCATAAAAGGAACACAAGTATTCAACCCCCCTTCTACTTGTGTAACTGGGAAAACAATTGGTATCAGAGCCTAACGTTTAAAATCGATCAAAGATGTCTGGAAACAAAGATGGCAATTCTAAGATTCATATGCTTAAGAGAAACGAGTTCACCCACTAGAAGGTTAAGATGCTGCACCATCTGGAAGCAACAGACCCTGACTATCTTGAGAGAATTCATGAAGGACCCTATGTGCCCTTAAAAATTGTGCCTCAAATCAACGAGGAAGGCAAAATAACTGAAGAACACCTTGTTGAGAAACCAAAGGCTGAATGGACAAAAGAGGACAAGGAAAATGTCCATAAGGAGGCAAAAGTAAAAAACATTCTCTTTAATAGTTTGGATTCTGTTCTAACTAACTGTGTCATATCATGCAAGACTGCTAAGGAGATGTGGACCAAACTTGAAGTGCACTGTCAAGGGACTAAGGATGTCAAGAAGAAGGCTAGGTCTTTGCTAATTCAAGAGTATGAGTATTTTGAAGCAAAATCTGGAGAATCTATCACTGAGATGTATGATAGGTTTACAAAACTCTTGAATGAGATGGCTATGCTTGGTAAGGTTTATGATTCTGAAGATACAAACACCAAGTTTCTGAGAGCACTTCCTGAAGAGTGGGACAATAAGACTACAGCCATAAGGGAAGTTAGAGATTTGGATGAACTAACTCTAGAAGAATTGTATGGTAGACTCAAGACATATGATTTGGAGATGCAACAGAGGAAGAATAAGAAGTCTGTGAAGACAAAATCTGTGGCACTCTTGATGGAGTCTGAGAAAGAACAACATGAACAACCCTAAGAATCAAGGATTCAAGAAAGAAGGGTAAAGCTGTTGTGGAGTCAGAGTCTACTGACACAGACTCTGATTCTGATGAAGAGATTGACCTAAGTCAAATGATGGCTATGTTTGCTAAAAATTTCAAAAGAATGAAATTTAACAAAAGAACTGGCAAATTTAGCAAGAGGCCATCATTCAAGAAGGAAGATGAGAAGGTTGAGAAGAGCAAGAGTACTATAATCAAACTTGACAAAGCAAAGGTCAAATGTTTCAACTATGGAATATTGAGGCACTTTGCCAGTGAATGCAGAAAGTCAAAAAGTCAAGGAAAAGGAAAAGCACTTCTATCAACAGGAAAGGATTGGGCAGATTGAAGCTCAGAGGATGAAATTGATTATGAAAATCTAGCATTGATGGCATCCTCCTCAAGAAAATCACAATCTCCCAAAGAACCCTCATCTCCCAAAACTCAGGTATCAATCTTTACTCCTGAATCCTTAATTAATTTAGACTCTGATGGTATAAAAATTGTGCAAAGTGAGGTTAATAAAATAATGACAATATGTAGATCTCTCACTAGTGAAAGTGAAAGGTTGAGAGAAGAAAATTTAATCTTGACTAAAAGGAATGATCATTTAGAGTCTGAGTTAATATTAATGGAACAATACAAAAAGGATTCTGAGAAACATAGTCATAACTACACTGAAATCTTGAAGGCCTATGACTATGTTAAGAAAGAATTAGAAGAAGAGAGACTCAAGTTTAGAGTCTGGATAGACTCTGGTAGAAAAGTTCAAGAAATTCTCAATAATCAAAATGTGTGTCAAACTGCTGGTCTAGACTATAACAAGAGTCAAGACAAAAGACCTATTGTTGAGAATGATAACAATGAAGAATCTAGCCAAGTTAATAAGACTAAAGACAAAAGTACATTTGTTCCTGTTAAGTTTGTGACCCCTAAAGAAAAATCTGAAACCACAAACTCATCTGTCAATAGTCCCCCTGTTGTTGACCAAAAGACAGATGAAACAGGAGTAAATAACTCTAAGAAAATTATTAATATAGGGTACTTGTCTAAGTCGAAGTTAAAAGAAAGGCTAGAGAACTTATCAGAGTCTACCAAAACTAGGAGAAATAGGAATGGTAAGGAAGGCATTAATAAGGCAAACAATTATCAAAAGGATCCTAATGCTCCTAGAAAGAAGTGTTATAGATGTGGTAACCACAACCATTTAGCTATAGACTGTAAAACAAAAATTGAGAAGAAATTAGAGTCTAGCCCTTCACAGACTCTGAAAAGTCACTACATACCACAGAAACCTTGTTATCACTGTGGTAGCATATTTCACTCTATTTATATGTGTAGGGACTATCATGATTTGTATTACAATTTTTATGAGCTAAAATCTTCTATTGATAAGAGTTGGTATGACACTGTTAAGACTCCATCAGAGTCTAAGGTAACAAAAGAGACAGGTAAGCCAAAGGAGAAAAATATTAAGCCTATTTCTCCTAAAGTTAGTAGAAAAGGATCCAAAACTGTTTGGGTCCTCAAAACATCTAACTAGTTGCTTTATGTATGCAGGGAACCAGGGTAAAGAAAGTAACCCTAATCCTGGATAGTGGATGCTCAGGACACATGACTGGAAAGAAATCCCTGCTTACAGACTTTGTGGAGATGGCTAGCCCAGAAGTATCCTTTGGAGATGGCAACAAAGGACAAACACTGGGATATGGCAAAATTATACTTGGAAATGTTATCATTGAACAAGTAGCTCTAGTTGATGGCTTAAGGCACAATTTGATAAGCATAAGTCAACTTGGAGATAAAGGTTACCATACTGGCTTTGACAACAATGAGTGTCTTGTGACTCCCAAAGAAACAGGCATTTTGGTTTTCAAAGGACACAGACATGGTAACATTTATGAAGCCAGCTTGGAGGATTGCATACACAGTGAAGTCACATGTCTATACAGCAAGGCCTCAACTAAAGAAAGCTGGAAATAGCACAAGAAACTGTCACACATCAACTTCAAAACACTCAACAAGTTGGTTAAACAGAATCTTGTAAGAGGATTACCACAGGTTGATTTTCTGCAAGATGGACTTTGTGAAGCATGTCAACTTGGAAAGCAAAAGAAATCATCCTTCAAGAGCAAGACAATTAACACCATTTCTGAACCCTTTTATTTATTGCATCTTGATTTATTTGGTCCAGTAAATGTTATGTCAATTAATAAAAAGAAATATACTCTTGTTATTGTAGATGATTTTACAAGGTTCACATGGGTGTTCTTTCTACATTCAAAGGATGAAGCTCCACAACACATAATAGACCATATCACTTTTCTGGAAAGAAATTCAAAAAAAACAGTTAGAGTTCTAAGGAGTGACAATGGTACTGAATTCAAGAATTCAATCATGGAGGACTACTGTGCATCAAAGGGAATTACTCAACAATTTTCTGCACCAGGAACTCCTCAACAAAACGGAGTTGTGGAGAGAAAGAATAGAACACTCATAGAAGCTGCCAGAACATTGTTGGCAGAGTCTAAGCTACCAGTATATTTTTAGGCTGAGGCAGCCAATACAACATGTTTCACTCAAAACTGTACTTTAATAAATATGCATGGAAAGACTCCCTATGAAATGATCAAGGACAAGAAGCCAAGTGTGAAACACTTTCACATATTTGGATGCAAGTGTTATGTACGGAAAGTACATCCTGAAAATCTAAGCAAATTTGAAGCCAAGGAAGATGAATCAATTTTTCTTGGATATGATTCAAACACTAAAGCATTCAGAGTGTTTAATCTCAGAACCAAAATTGTTATAAAATCTATTCATGTTGCATTTGATGACAAAAATTTTACAGGATTGCAGGACGAGACAGAGTCTACTACACTGGAATTTGAAAATCTAAAAAGTTCTGAGATGAATGAAGAAGAAGAGGATGAAGACCCTCAAATAAATCCTGAACCAACACAGGAACCTGCACACTCTGAGGGGGAGCCAGAAAATTCAACTCCAAATAATTCAGAGTCTAACAGGTCAGGGTCTACCTAGACAGAGTCTAACTCATCAGGGTCTGGATCAAGCAACTCTGAATCCTTGTCAGAGTCAATAAATTTAGGGGGAGCCTCTTCATTTAAATTTCACTCAAATACAGAAGATGTAAATGACTTAGGGGGAGCTTCAAGTTCAAGAACCAATCTTCCACCAGCCAGAAAATGGACAAGGGATTACACTCATGACTTAATAATTGGTGACCCTGAGAGTGGTGTACAAACAAGAATAACCACTCAAAATGAATGTCTCTATAGCTGTTTTCTCTCAAAGAATGAACCCAAGAAAATTGAGGAAGCCTTGCAAGACCCTGATTGGATGATTGCAATGCAGAAGAATTAAATGAATTTGAGAGAAATAAAGTGTGGAAACTTGTACCAAGACCTAGAAATAGATCAATTGTTGGTGCAAAATGGGTGTACAGAAATAAACTTGATGAGAATGGAACTGTAGTAAGAAACAAAGCAAGGCTAGTCACAAAAGGATACTCACAGGAGGAAGGAATCGACTATGATGAAACTTTTGCGCCAGTAGCAAGATTAGAAGCTATCAGAATGTTTCTTGCTTTTACAGCTCATTCAAAATTCAAGGTGTATCAGATGGATGTAAAAAGTGCCTTCTTAAATGGAGAATTGGAAGAAGAAGTCTATGTTGAACAACCACTAGGATTTGTTGATTCAAAGTTTCCTGATCATGTTTACAAGTTAGACAAGGCACTATATGGATTGAAGCAAGCACCTAGAGCATGGTATGAAACTCTTTCAAAATTTCTACTTGAAAATGGATTCATAAGAGGTACCATTGACAAAACTCTCTTTATTAGAAAAAATAAAGGTGATATCTTGCTTGTCCAAATTTATGTTGATGATATTATATTTGGATCTACTAATGACAAACTCTGTGAAAAATTTAGTCAACTAATGCAGTCAAATTATGAAATGAGCATGATGGGAGAGTTAAACTTCTTTTTGGGACTTCAAATCAAACAGAATGATGATGGAATTTTCATCAATCAAACAAAGTATGTGAAAGAACTATTAAAGAAGTTTGATATGCAAGACTCTGCAACTGCTAAAACTCCCATGTCTACAGCCACTAAGCTAGACATAGACCCAAAGGGTAAGAAAGTTGACAACACCAGCTACAGAGGTATGATTGGCTCAATATTATATCTAACTGCTAGTAGACCAGATATAATGTTTGCAACTTGTCTGTGTGCTAGATTTCAAGCTGACCCTAGAGAATCACATTTAATAACTGTGAAAAGAATTTTTAGGTATCTCAAGGGGGCACAAACTCTTGGACTTTGGTATCCTAGAGAGTCAGATTTTTCACTAATTGGCTATTCAGATTCTGACTATGCAGGATGCAAAGTAGACAGGAAAAGCACAACAGGACAATGCCAGTTTCTTGGCAATAGATTAATTTCTTGGTTTAGCAAGAAACAACAAATTGTATCCACCTCAACAACTAAGGCTGAATACATTGCAGCTAGAAGTTGCTGTGCTCAAATTCTGTGGATGAGAAATCAATTACTTGATTATGGACTAACATTATCAAATATTCCTATGTATTGTGATAATACTAGTGCTATTAAAATTGCAGAGAATCCAGTCCAACACTCTAGAACAAAGCACATTGATGTCAGGTATCACTTTATTAGAGAACATGTTGAAAATGGTACTGTGACACTTCACTATGTTCCAACTGACAGACAGATTGTAGACATTTTGACAAAACCACTTGATGAGTTTACCTTTCTCAGACTGGTAGGTGAATTAGGTATGTTAAATATGTAAGTGATCAAGAATTCCAAGAAGCAAGGTATGTACTTTAATTATAGTCCCTATATTAACACACTGTGATAATTATTATTGTAAAGTTTTGTTTGGTACTTTACCTTGACAGAGTCTAGCGTTTAGACTCTGACGAGTCTGTAGACTCTGAGAAAAATATCGCCTAGACTCTGAATCAGTTAAAATTCGCGCCTGCAGACTCTGATTACGTTTAAACTGTTCAAATGACTTGAAATAGGCGGTAACAGTTATCTTTTGATTGGAGACAGGCTGTAGACTCTTGTGTATTGTATGCAACCTGAATAAAATAGATTTTTTCATATAATTTACTCACTTGTTTCTTGCAATTATTTTCTACGGCAAAAATATTCACAGAGCTTTTTATGAACCCTAGCTAAATTCTTCAAGCTTTTCCATCACTTTCAACTCAACAACTTCAATGACTGCCATTTCTACTGTCATTAGGGGACCCAAGGCAATTGCTTTCACATTTGGGGATTTCGAGTTCATGACCACAAATCATGTTGCCGTCCTTGGAGAAAAGAAAGGGGTAGACGCTGACTACTACCCTGTGATGGATTTCTTGGAGCAATCCGAGCTCCACTACATTCTCAAGGCATCACCAGTCATTCACATGGATGCTATGTCACAAGCCTGGAGCTCTGCAAAGGTAGTTGATCCTTCTCAGGATCAACTAGGTAAAATAATGTTTACCTTTGGTGATTTTACATTTGATGTTACTGCTGATGTTATTAATTCTGTGTTTAAATTACCCGTTAAACAACCTTTTGATGAAACTATTTCTGATGCTGAAATTAAAGATATGTTTAAATCACTAGGTTATTCTGGTAGTTTAGAAAACATGAGTAAGTTAACTAGGCCCTATTTGAGAAAAGAATGGTCCTTTTTCTTTGATCAAATTGCTAAGTGTTTTACTAGTAAGTGTAGTGGATTTGATGCTATTACTGCTATTACTTATCAAATTGGTCACAACCTCCTATTTGATAGAGTAATCAACATTGGTGATATGTTGCTCACTCAAATGGGAGCAAAATTAAATAATGTGCATGAGGGGAGGAAGAATGTCTACTATCATAGATTTCTTATGATTCTCCTTAACCACTTCATTCCTGACATGTCAACCAAGTTGATAGATGATTGTTGTGTGCAGGCATATAAACAACAAAGAAGAATATTCTCTGACATCAAGAGAATTGATGACAAGAAGAAGAGTCTACCTGCCATGACTTATACACAGGTAATGTAGGTAAAACTCTAAACCTACAAACCTTCTATCTACAATGCTTCAATTTTTGGTGGTGAAATGGTGCAGGAACAAGTAATGGAGAGTCCCCCTGCACCTACCCAAGTCACCCAATCCCCTTCAAAGACACAATCTTTCAAACCAAAATTTAAAAAGAAACCAACCTCTGGTGTCTCTCAACAGGCTCCAGTTGTAAAGAGGAGAAAATTGATTCAAACTAGGCTTATAGATGAGCACATTGATGAAGAGCTCAACCCTCTAGAGAAACAATTTGTTGAAGGTCTTTCTTTGTTAAAAGAAGGTCATGATACACTTGATTCTAACCTTCAAGCCAAGTCTGTAGACTCTCAAAAGCCTACAGACTCTGAAAAACCTAGGAATGCACCTCAGGATTCTCAAATTGAATCTCCTGAAAAATCTTTTGCTCAGCAGTACAGAAGGTTAAGGAAGGCTTATTCTGCGCACACACACAAGCCTATTACTGTTATTGACCCTGTTTTGCAGGAAACAGATGCTCTCAAGGCTCCTGCAGAGCCAGACTCTGAAAGCAAGAAAACACCTGAACCAGAGTCTAATGTTGAGTCAGAGTCTAGACTGCCTTTAGACTCTGATCATGACACATTTTGGGAAAGAATGCCATTGGATGCAACCTCAAGTCTAATTGATGAGATCATTACTCCAAGTGATGAGGCACTGCTATTCTTATATCCTTTGGTGGAATCAGTTGAAGATCTAGAGCAACATCAGACTAAATCTCAAGTCTTGGATTTTCTTTCAACCTATGAAGCCCTAAGGAAGAGAATGGAATAGGAGCTACAAATGTCTGCACAGGATGTGGTCAAAACTCTATACAACTACCTATTCAACTCTTCATTCCAAGCCAAAGCAGCAGGGCTTATAGAAGGCAGAACATCTGAAGTTCTCAAAGCACTAGGTGTGCCAGACTCTGAACAGCAAGTCAAAAAGAAGCCTAAAAAGCTTCAGATCTACAAAAGGAGAGAATCAGAGTCTGTTGCTGAGTTGGAGACTGAGATTGGGCAACCAGTTTTTGACTATGAAGCAATTTGGGATCAAGGGATTACCTACAGGACAACTATTGATTGAATTTCTACTATTCAGCCTCTTTCAAGGAAGGTGGTTGATTTTCTTGTCCAAAATGTAGGAAATGTGGCCAACAAATACATCTATCCGACCTATGAAAGTAGATTGGATCAACTCAAGGGCTCACATTATCACAAGATTGCAAGGGAACTGCAGGATTCCTTTCACTTGACTTTTGCCCAGGCCATCAATGCACTCAATGCCAAGATCTTTCTCAATGGAAACTTGGATGCATTAACTTTGGTAGAACCACAGGAGGTAGCAGGTGATGCAAGGCAGTTGGAGGTTGGGACTAGTGCACCAGTGGTGACTAGTGATAAAGATGTTCAGTCTGCCTCACCCACACAAGAACCACCTAGTCAGAGGTTGGGTGATAGTGGGGCAGAGGAGTATGCTGTTGGGCCCTCCTTGGTGACTCACCATGGAGCTAATGAGAACCCCAGTGATATGGGAGGACAGACTCTGATGGATGCTCATGAAGAAATTTTCCAATCTATTCTATCAGAGTCTATCCACCTTGAGGGGGAGTCTCATGCACAAACAGTCAAAGATGGCAACACTCAGACTCTGGCTTCTAATGAAGTCATACTGAAGCAGTCAGAGTCTAGAGTAGACCCTGAGACTGGAATACTGGAGCCAACAGACTCTGAAAAGAAAGAAGATGTTAGTAAGGGTTCAGAATCTGTTGCTGCTCACCCCTTGGTGGAAACCCCTAGCCTTCAGACATCTGAAGGGGTTCCCCTCCATCAAGGTGGTTCAGGTATTGAAGCACAATCATTCTCTCTCAACCCCTCTTCTGTAGGATTCTTGAGTGCACCCTCCAAAATGAGTGAAAAAATATTTGAGAGGTTGGCACTGGTCCAGGCAAAAGGAGAGGTAGAAAAGGCTGTAGAGAGCCTGAGTGAGCTTGAGAAAGTGGGTGTCCAACCCCACTGTGAGAATGAGAGATTAGGGTATCCTGAACCTAGATTTACTTATTGGGATCAAGATTTTCCAAAGAGTTGGTCCAATGAGTTGGAGCAGGGGATGGATGAAATGTCACTTTTCTTGATTGTGCAGATTGGTAAACATGAGGAGGCTCTTGCTGCTCAGAAGTCATTTACATAGAGACCACAACTTTATCTGGTGGATTCTCTAGCAAGGAGAGCAGATTGAGTCATGGAGGCTTTGGTGGATAACCCTGTCATTTTACCTGAGGTTGCAACATTGATGTCAGAAGAACCACTTTTAATCATGCCTATAAGGGCTAGACTTCCAAAGTCTACAGTCTCTGATAACTCTCAGGAGGAGTCAGGGTCTATAGTCCCGGTTGCAGTTTCAGAGTCTACACCACCAGAGTCTACACCTTCAATTACAAAGCTTGAACCTGTTGCTGAGGAGTGCACTTCTGAAGATGATGATGCAGTTCACCCTTCTTTTGTCTATTTTGATCAGGTGTTTCCTCAGTCTTGGGAGTCTGCACAGCAAAGAGGCATACATGATCAAGATTCTTTTGCCTGTATTTTGAAAATTCATCAGTCTGAGAGACTGAAAGCTTTTCAGAAAAAATCATTTCAACAGGAACATGGTCACTATCCTGGTGAAGAGGATCGGGCTCTAGATGGAAATGTTGAGGCTGAGATAGAGAATGTTGCTGCACAATTGGCTGCTGTGGTCAAGGATATTTCTCATATTAACATCAAACTCACTGGTGTTGATAATACAACTTCTCTGCTTAATACAAGATTTGACAGAATTCACTCCCTTCAATTATCTAAAGAGGTGGCTTTCAAGGATGCTCTTGCTGCTATCAGTACAACTCAAGCCTCTCTTCAAACTACAGTCTCTGATTTGACCTCCAAGGTTGATTCAATCATTGCAGCACATGCCAATATCTCCACAGTTCTTGAACAGATTCTTTTGGCTGTCACCAGTAATGATGATGTCAAAAAGGGGGAGAAGAAAGGTGAATCCTCCAGGAGACATAAGGATGATGGTTGCAAAGATAAATCAAAGGGAGTTAAAAGGAGGAGAGATGGTGATGATGATGAAACTGGTGATAGTTCTCATGGTCCTAGGGGTCTTGATGATGTGCAACAAAAGCAATCTGGAGTAGCAAAAACTCAAACACATCAGTCAGGGACTAGACATGGGAAATCAGAGTCTAAGTCAAACTCTGATAAGCAAAGAAAGAAGTCAGACTCTGATCAAACTCAAGAACCTTCATACTGGAAATGCAGTCAATCAAATCTGTAACTTAGAGCTAAAAAGAAGACAGGACTTGGAGGTTTTGAAGAATCTGACATTGACAGAACATCTACTCTAACCAGGGATCCTCAATCCTTGACAGATAGGCAGTTTGAGAAGATCACACAGAAGCATCTAAACAAAGTGGTGTCTGCTTAAATTGTTTATAATACTTTTGAAAGGAAGATGTAAGGGGGACATGGAGGCACAGAAAAGGTGCAAAATGAGATGCTGGTTTACTTCTTAGAAGGTGGATCAGTAAGATGGATAAGTCAATCAAACTTTATCTTTTTCAAGAAGGCTGAGGAATTACAGTACATTAGATTTCTCTTACAGATTGCATATGAAGTAAATAAGAGTAAAGAGGCTATCACACACAAATGGTTCAAGGAGATTGACAGGAAGCTGACTTTGCACAGACAGGCAAATCAACAAATGGGCAAATTTTATTTAAAATATGTTGATACTGAAGGAAATGATCAAGCCATGCCATTAGAAGAAAAACATGTCAAATTTCAAGAAGGTGTGGGTCATTACTTTGGGTTTCAGCCTATGAGTGGGAAAGTTAGTGTTATAATGTTGAAGGACTTAATGAAAGTGTTTGACCTAAAACCAATCATGTATGACGAGTTAGGAAAAACTTTCTGCTACTCTTATTTGATTTCATTTGATAATAATAAAGTATTTATGTTACGGGCTTAATATATTTGAAGTGTATTAAATAAGATGTTCCATAATTTAGAGCAAAGCTTCTAGAATTATAATGAGATTGTAATAATGAGATCTAGAAGATAATAGCTTTAGACTTAAACAGTTCCTAATCATAGGATAACTAATTGGAAATTGGTAAATCCGTAAAGATCAGTACATACTATGCTAGCTCTCTTAGGAGGATGTCTGTTCTCATAGACATTTGTGTGGTGACACTATAGCTAGTATGTAGGTGCTTATTAAGGAATAAGTTCACTGAACATGACTCGATAAGTAGAACAACTAATGGAGTTTACTCACGTCTCGATAGTTGTTTATTAAGTAAATAGTTGTACAAGTATCCTTAGACTTGAGATCGTTAGAGTAATCTCGTACACAATGATTTATGCTTTGGTTTAGTCCTTAGTCTCTAGGACATTCATTAGGTCCATTCTGGGCATAGTGATTTGTGTATAGAGATAGTTAACGGATCAATAAAGGATCTGCCCCTTCCAGTAAAGGAAGTGAATATCCTATGTTATTCTTAGATATGCAAGTTCAGGAATCTCTGGCCAGAGTGAATGAAATTAGAAAGAGTTTCTAATTTGCATTAAAAGGAACTTTGCATTATGAATAAGAAATCATATGATTAAATTAGATATGCTTGACACGAGTTCCATGCCTTGTATTTAATCGGGATATTGAAGGGTAGAAGGAATTAATTGTACGGTAATTAATTACTGACAGGTTCTAAGTATTCTAAGCAATGATTTCGTATTATCTGGATAATCGCGATATGTTGAGAAGCATCACTCACGATGTAGAATAAATATAATTAATCAGATTAATTATATTTAATGAATTCATAGAATTAATATAAATAATAAATAAAATGTTTATTATTATTTATTTCTACTACCGGCTTAATATTGAACCTAAAGAGTCACACCATAAAAGAGATTAAATTATAGATGAATGAATAATTAATAATAGCTAGTCATTATTTATTTATGAAATAAATAATTACTTAGCAAATTTTATAAATTAATTAAATGAGATTTAATTGATTATAAATTATTTAAGATAAAATCTTAATATTATTAATTAAATATTTAATTAAAGTAATTAAATATGAAGAGAGAATAATTCTCTAAAAGAGTTTAGAAAAAGGAATTAATGATTAAAATAGTTTTAATCATTAACTAATTAATTAATAAGATTAATTGATTAAAAAAGGAATTAATAATAAGATATTTATAGAAAATATCTCAGCTGAGATATTTGCCTATAAATATAGGATTATAAACCCTAATATTTGTGAGAAATATTTTAAAAGGGAGGCAACCCTAATTTCCTCTCTAGCCTCAGCCTTCATCTTTTGGTTTGATTCTTAGTGGATATCTTTAGAGCACTTCACACTTGAGGGGTGATTGCAAGGATTGAAGAACAAGATCTTCTCTAGCTGTCGCCGGAAAGCAATCGAGGTATTCTTCAATTTATAAAATAGTTTTTGTATCTATATGTATGTATACATAGGAATATATGCAAATAAATGTTATTCAATGCTTCTGCTGGTGCATAAATTCCTTCACTTAAAAGATCAAGAAAGCAGTGCAAATGATCTGAGAGCAGTTTACTGTCAAATCAAATGCTCAAATGAAGAAATTGAAGAAATTTGTTGGTGAAGCTCTGGCAATTGTGGAGGAAAATATGCTGAATTCATTTTTGAAGAACAATCCAGCCTTTGAGAAGATTAAATGAGAAGTAATTCTTTTTCCTTTATAATTCTTTTATACTGTTCTAGATTGATAGTTTTATTCTTTAGTTTTGACATCATCAAACCTGGATTTATGCTTACATTTTATAAAGCATAAATAGGGGGAGATTGTTAGAAATTTATTCATTTGATGATGTACAAAATACTAGAACAGGGTCTAGCTTAGTTTATTTGTAATAAATCTTTCTAGTCTCTGAAATGTATAATCAGAGTCTAGATAGTCAACATTCATGTTACTTGTACTCAGAAGAATTTCTGTAGAAAGTGAAACCAGAGTCTGCATGATGATCAGAGTCTGGAAGGTGATCGGAGTCTATAGACTATCAGAGTCTATGATCTATCAGAGTCTACATATGATCAGAGTCTGAAGATCATCAGAGTCTATAAAGTTAAAGTTAAATTTGGAAGAAGATCACAGGAATGGAAAGTCTTCGAAGATCAAGATAAATATATTGCAGATATGCTATGGGAAGGAAAGAAAATTTCAGAAGGAAACTGTCAACTAATAATTAGGAATTATGTTCCTATTGTAATTTATCTTTCTGTTATTAGTTGATAGGCAGCTCTCTATATAAACTCTATGTAACCTAATTGTAAAAGTGTGGAAGTCGGAGCATAATTTGTCTGTGTGATATTTTTTTGAGAGCATAGAGATAGAGAGAGTTGTTGTGATAAATACAGAGAAGCTGCTAGGGTTTGTGTACAACCTAGGAGAGATTTGTATTTAATCATCAATAATACAAACAGTACTTATTCATATCTTTGTGTTTGATCTTTGTTCTTAATTTATATCGAGTTGGTTTTAAATCAGGCATAAAAGGAACACAAATATTCAACCCCCCCTTCTACTTGTGCAATTTGGAAAATAAACTGGCTCCCTTTCAAATAATTACAATGATGTGTTTCGTTGGTTCGACAATCTGTTGATTTGATTATCGATCGATATTCAAATAAGAATAATTTATGGGAACAAATTCATGAAGATTATGCACAAAATTGGTGTGACACTCCCAAGAATCCTCATGTTAAACCTCATTCAAAAGTTGCTCTTGACTCACACTAGACATTATTGAAGAGATCACTAAAAAAATGATTGTGTCAAGAATCAAGTTAGTAGTCATAGTGCAAGCGAAACCAATTTAGTAGATAAGGTAAAAATTTATATATATAGTAATATGTTATATATTATTTGTGGGATAATTTTTTATTTTTTTAGATAACTCAAGCTCAAGCATTATATTTCAAGGACATAAATAAGACATTTGACAAATGATAATTTTATGAAGAAGTTGCAACACATCCTCAATTTGTACACGTTCTCACTGTTCCCCTTCCGTTTCAAGAAACTTTCCAACACAAATGTATTTGGAATCACCAATTAATTTTAATAGTGATGATTGCGTTGATGAAGAAGGTTTCGCAATTCTAGAGTCTAATTGCAAAACAGAAAGTCCTTCTAGTCCTATGAGACTGATGGGAGTAAAGACGTCCAAACAAGCAAAAAAGAAAGGAAAATAAGGTATGACAAAAAAAGAAGAGATGTCTATATCTATTTATAATAATATGCAATGTAACCAAAAACAACTAGTGGAGGCCAACATCAAAGGATATTAGGAAACCCTTTAAATGTCGAGGGAGATCTTAAAGCTGACAAAATGTAATGCATCAGAGGAACGAAAAGAAGCAAGGTTGGCAAAACGTGAGTTTATTAAAGAATTAAGGGAGCAAACGAAGATCATGACAATAGATACTAGCCAAATGACTCCTAATATGAAAAATTGGTTTTCAAAAAAGAAGGTTGAGATCATGGAGCAAGTGAATGAGACTACTAGTGACGGTGCTTATGTTCTTCCTTTGACGATCACTATTATGATTAAATTTAGCTATGTATTCTGTTTTTTAATTTAATTATATATTATTATTTTTAATTCTACCATGTACTTTGTTTATGTTAATTTCATCCATCTCTTTTTACTGATGTAAAAATGAATTTGAACTCCATTACAATCTACTAACCCGGCCATGATAAATCTGTAATACCAATGGATTCATTAGATCTTCTTCTACTGACTCTACAAAATTTTCTTCCACAAACTCATCCTCAACTATCATGTCATGCAATATGATGCAGGTCATCATTATGCTTCTAAATGTGAAACACTTGCGCATCCGAACACCTTTTTACATCTGCTTTTTGATGCTAGTAAGAATCTTGAGTACAAAGAGCTGTCATGATGCGATTGAAAACACGGGGAACATTATGTACCACCGACGGAAGTCGCCTTGGATGATCAACAAAGTAATTCTCCATGAGATTTTTTCTTCTCGATAGACTTATCTAAGGTGATTAGAAGAGTTATATGGCCGTGAGCCATGTCCTTGTGGTTCATCTGAAGTGTCGATGAAATCCATCATCATTGCCCCTTCAGTCACCATAGTATTCATAATTTCGGACTCTTCTTGACCATGTTATAGTCTCTGACTCAACATTCTTTTCAATGAATTCATTATTGCAAAGTTTTTTTAAAAGATTTCATATGATTTTAAGATGACTATAATTTAGAAGATTAGTTATTTATAAACGTTTTTTCAATCTATGAATTTAGCCTAAGACACGTGTGAATAATTGTAACAGCTGCACTTTTTTGGACTATTAATTCGATAATCGAAACTAAATAAAAATACTTCTCGTTCAATAAATTCAAAATATAGCCAAGTCAAACCAAGTTAACATATTCTTTAAAGTAAATAAAAATTGGAGACGCAGCTCCACACAATTCCATAGATAAGGTCTATCAAAATACTGAAATTATTCTAATAATACGATAACTTCTTAATAAATTCCATATATAAATTCTACACCCTTAAGATTCCAAAAGTCAGAACCTGAAATATATTAAAACCATGAGCTGCAAAACCCAACAAGTAACTATCGTTCAACGGCTCAAATAATATTTTCAAAAACAATTCTAAAAACTTTAAATTGATACATAAATCTAAACAAGTCATTCAAATTTTATTCCCACAGTTCTAAGTTACATTCACACTATAGCAGTGCACACAACTTCTACAATTCGATGGGGTACATCCCTTATCAAGTGAAACTGAATCTTGACAAGTTGTCTATGTGTTCCGGAACGTGCGTAAACTAGTTCTATGATTTTATGATTCGATACACAACTAAAACTATGGAGTTCTAAAATATCTTTTCAAAATTCTATTTTTCGATATCTCATTTTCAAAAATTAAATCAATTAAATAAATCAAATAGAATAACCGGATAAAACAAATTTAATAATTTAGTGAACAACGAAAAGTCACTTACCTCAAGCCGATTGAATACCAAAATTTAAAACACCAAAGAATCCTAAAATAATATTTTTAATAATTAATTAATTAGAATTACAAAAAGGAACATAACATGTAGTCCGTTAATATTTAATTAATAATGACAGTCTAACATGCATTGTTTTAATAAAACATAACGTCATTGATCTCAAATAAACTTGTACATGCTTAGCAGTTACGCACTATAATTTATAAAAGAGCAGGTCAAACTTGAGCTAGCAACCTCAATATAAAATAAGACAAAACATGTTAAGCATTAACGCAATGTACATGGCCATTCTGGATAAATTAATTGTTTTTATTAGTTTTATGCATTTGGGAAATTCCATCAATTCATCAGTTATTATCGTAACATCCTGTTAATTTTTTTAATATTATTAAATAGTAAATATAAATTTATTTATTTATTAGAAAATTCTAGAAATGCTGTTTTGTGCTAGTATTTATTTTAATAATGGAAGGAGGTGTAGAATATTTTAATTGATTAATATCTTTTTACTTTGGAATTGATGTTTGGTATAATTATTTTAATTAATGAATTACTTGTAGAGGTCTTTTATGTTTTTAAAACAAATTTAAGTTGCGTAATTAGAATTAGGGTTTGAATGCCTATATAAGCACACCTTTTGTTAATGAAAGAACTCTACAGGACTCTTCATCTCACATCTCACCAGTATGTATTCTCTCCTCAATGTTATGTTTTCATATTTAGATGATATATTGTATATGCAGAGTAATCGAACATGCTTCTATATGTTTTTTTTTATTTTATCAACGTGTTGTTATGAGATTTAACCAATTATTATTGTTAGTAGTTCTTGACGCATGCCGTTAGTTTAACATATATATGAGCTGCTCTTATATGATTTCAGTTGATTGTATTTTATGTGACTTGTTGACTACTGTATATTATTATTTTATCATAAAATGTTAGATTAAATATTATTATATCCATATTAATTGTTTTGTATTTTTTTAAAAAGAAAATGATTTAAAGAGAAAATTAGAACACTTTATTTGAAATTACGTTGTTTTATCCTGCTTTTATTATTTTCATAATTTTATTTATCAATAATTATTAATTTTAATTATCGCAATTATGATATGTATATTCAGGAGAATCAATGTTTTGTATCACACACGCCCTATATGTCTAGACAGTAGATGTGAGATGAAGAGTCTCCGTAAGAGTCCTTTCATTAACAAAAGGTGTGCTTATATAGGCATTCAAACCCTAATTCTAATTAGGCAACTTAAATTTGTTTTAAAAACATAAGAGACCTCTACAAGTAATTCTTTAATTAAAATAATTATACCAAACATCAATTCCAAAATAAAAAGATATTAATCAATTAAAATATTCTACACCTCCTTCCATTATTAAAATAAATACTAGCACAAAATAGTATTTCTATAATCTTCTAATAAATAAATAAATTTATATTTATTATTTAATAATATTAAAAAAATTAACAGGATGTTACGATAATAACTGATGAATTAATGGAATTTCCCAAATGCATAAAACTAATAAACACAATTAATTTAATATAAATAGTAACCAAGACCATATATTTCATTCATGAATTGAGGAGGAGACATTCGTGGGTATATTCAATCCAAATTTAAATATAATATTAATAAACCATTGATTTTTATTGATTATATTTGATTTAAGATTCCGTAGATTATATACATAATTCATAGAGTCCGCACAGAATTAATCATAAATATAGTAGAATCTCTTTTATTAAGTTGGGCTTTTAATACATCTAAAAATAGGAAAATTTAACATAATCTATGGATTTTTAAAATCCATCCGTATTAATAAGTTTTTGAATACCCCTACATTTTAATTAATATACATATTGAATTATTATTTAAAATCTAGATTGAATACTCCCAGATTTTTAAACATTATTTAAAATTCTGATTGAATACGCTTAAATTTTAATGGATATTTTTTAATTCATATTAAATACTCCTAGATTTTTAAAATTAAAAAATACTGCATAATCGAGATTGAATACACTCCCCTTAACGAAACATTTTTGTAGCTAACGCGGATGTTGGCCTCGTTTACCGCCCTCAATATATAAAAGATAAAAACAAACCTAAGATACATATTAGGTAATTTCTTAAGATTTTAGTACAAAATAATAGTATATTATTAACATTTTAAATGAATCGTAATTTTATAAAAATACCCCTCCCATATTTGGACATACACAATAGTTATGATTCAACGTATCTCATAACTCCGACAACACCCACATTCTATTTTAATACACCGTATAGATGGTGCGAAGCACGAGATTCTCTCCACTCATGACGGAGTCTTACAATGTTTCCCAAATCATGCATATATCACAAAAAGACTGAAAGTATCTTTCTCAAAATATCACACACACCAAATAACATTCAATGCTGACTATTAAAATAAAAACAGAACTGACCACTCCAGAAAACTATCAATTTACTCTAATAAGATGACCTCAAATGAAAAAGCATAAAACATAAAACCTGTAGACGATTTCGAGACCTTTCCAGAATGATAAGACTCAACAAAAATGGAGAAGTAATGAGTGCAGAAAATAAGCAAATACTAGCTGTTAGAACAGAATCAACACTTGATCACAGTAGTATTTTGAGATTTATGACCTCAAGATCACAGAATTTGACAGCGAAATGGAAACAAATATCGAAGTGCTCGAAAAAATCTTTCCAGAATGTTATTACTCATAATTATTGAACAAATATTCAATTTACTATGAATTTCATAAGTTACAAGATAACAACTCAAATATTCCCATCAGATCACATAAAAGACAGATTTCGACACACTTGTAGGCAAAATTTCAAATAATACAAAGAACAAAAGTTGTAGATAATTGAAATACCTTTCTAGACACAATAAGATCATAATAATTCGATAAATAACGAAAGCGATACGAATTTTATAAGAAATCAGAATAGATAAAAAATGCTACACATCAATATACAATATACATACAATTTCGAAGCAACAATACAAATTTCGAGTACTGATACGAAGATAAAGAGTGAAAAAAAGATATTCGTACCTTAAATCTTGATGATTATCACTATTTGTTCACGATATCCGGATTTCCCAACCATACGAACCCTTACAACTTCAAAATCCATGGCCTCTAATTAGGTTTTGTTATTCTCTCTCTCTCCACTTCTCAATGGTTGCCCAACATTTCTTATTATCTATTATTTTTCTAAATCCTAACTCATTTTCATTTTCTTCTTTAATTTTTCCTTTTCTTTTTCTCTTGTTGACTAATAATATATTCTAAAATATCCTAATAGTAAAATAAATATAAATATATGCAACTAACAAATCAATAGTAAACCACTAATATTATTCTTAATATTAAATAATATAACTAAATATATTATAAAAAATACGATGTTATATTCTTCCCTCATAATAGAAATTTTGTCCTCAAAATTAATCTTGCACACCTCTATTTAAAAAGATTAGTGATAATGTACACGGACCGTTTCCTCTATTCTCGTAAGTAGTTCCACATTGAAGTTACATTTAACTAGAATCATGGTATTCCTCTATTACTACCGGTACAAGTCCTAAATCAGCCACTTACTTGATGGTTATCCTGAAGGTGTCCTCTATTCTCATTAGGTGTCGTCGGCTTCCTTCCATCACCTCTACATTGACAAAACCTTTAAAAACCTCGATATCGATAATTAAATCTAACAAAATGTCACACACTAAGTCGAAACTGATGAAGATGTCCTTGTTGTTGTCTTCCATAAATCTATTTTTTCTTCAAAAATTTGTTGGCGGTTAATCTTCACATTGCATCTTTATTTAGTAGTTTTCATCATATTGCACACACTTACAATTAATGATCGCCCGAAAAGATGATTATAAATAATCACGAAAAGATATCAAAGAATTACGAAACAAATAATATTATTAACTAACGAACCAACCCACTGTCTACCCATACTCACAGGTCGAGCCTAAAGGCAAATTTTAATAATCCCGAAACTCTATCTTACAACTACCTAAATCTCACAAGTCGAGCCTAAATGCAAGTCTACAGAATCATAAAACTCTAACTCTGATGCCAACTTTAAAATCCCAAACTTATTCACTTAAATAAAATTCACCAAAAATCCAATACAACATTACAACTCCTCAATATCCAACAACTTACAATGCAAAAATAAAAAGTTATAACCAAACTCTCCAAAATTCGCAACTAAA
This sequence comes from Oenanthe sinensis, assembly GCA_028671895.1. Taxonomy (NCBI): domain Eukaryota; kingdom Viridiplantae; phylum Streptophyta; class Magnoliopsida; order Apiales; family Apiaceae; genus Oenanthe; species Oenanthe sinensis. The sequence goes on from CM053797.1 coordinate 10,291,127, forward strand.
TCTATATTTATCAACTCTAACATATATAAACTAAGAATTAAACAAACTCCTCAAATTCAACATCTCGCACTCTTCCCAAAAGGTAGCCCACCTAATAATGAATATATGCCTGGGGAAACAAAAAAACATAGTCCGACAGTGAGCGAAAGGCTCATATACAAATATAAAATAATACAAAGAGTACAAGGGTTAAACATGCTGATAATATAAATATAAATTGAATGATGAGACAATGAGTAATGAAAACAATGAATAAGAAAAATATCAAGAATGATTAAATGAACAATATGAACATATATAATTGTATTCTTATAAAAAAAATAAACTTACTCTTCCAAACTATATTCTTACCACTTACAAATTATACTCAAAATTATTTAGATGAAAACCAATATACTTACTGATATGGGAGACAATCTTGCACTTACACGATGTCCTACATTTTCGGTCATCTAGAAATATGTAGTCTACAAAACTTACAGGGGCTTGCATAATACATAACAAATGCTACTCAATATGTTACAGGGACTTGCATTGTACAAAACACAATGCTACCCAAATGACAAAAATACACATACACAATAGTCATGACTCAACGTATCCCATAACTCTGGCGACACGCTCATACTATTTAAATACACCGTATAGGTTGTGTCAAATACGAGATTCTCTCCACTCATGACAGAGTCTTACAATGTCTCCCAAGTCATACATATATCACAAAAAGAGGGGGAAGTAGCTCAATTGGTAGAGCATTTATTTTTCTCCTTAATTAAGGATATCACAAAAAGACTAAAAATATTTTACTCAAAATATCACACACGCCAAATAACATTCAATATTGGCTATCAAAATAAAATTAGAATTGACCAGTCCGGAAAACTATCAATTTACTCTAACAAGATGACCTCAAATGAAAAAGCGCAAAACATTAAATTTGTAGATGATTCCGAGACCTTTTCAAAATCATATCATTAAAAATGGAGAAGTAATGAGTGCAAAAAATAAGCAAATACAGGTTGTTAGAACATAATCAACACTTGATTACAATAGTATTTTGAGATTTAAGGCATCAAGATCACAGAATTTGACAGCGGAATGTAAACAAATATCGAAGAGCTTAAAAAGATTTTTCCAGAATGCTATTACTCATCATTATTAAACAAATATTCAATTTATTATGAATTTCAGAAGTTACAAGATAACAACTCAAATATTTCCATCAGATCACACAAAAGACAAATTTTGAAACACTTGTAGGCAAAATTTCAAACAATACAAAGAATGAAAGTTGTAGATAATTGAAATACCTTTCTAGGCACAATAAGATCATAATAATTCGATAAATAACGAAGGCGGTATAAATTTTATAAAAATTCAGAATGTATACAAACTACTACACATGAATATGTAATTTCGAAGCAACAATACGAATTTCAAGTAATGATACGAAGATAAAGAGTGAAGAAAAGATATTCATACTTTAAATCTTGATGATTATCACTATTTCCTGAAGCCAGGGCCATGTATCAATATTTAGATAGTTTTTCGGTGGAATCAAATGTACCACTCTAGTCGACAGTGAGCACACGCCGTTAATTTAAAATAATTGACCCGACAAAATCCGTTTTTACTTTGACGTATACTAATGTTTTCAGCTGATATGTCTAAACCACTGTTATTAATTACACATCAGCAAAGATTATATAGTATAACGACTCTATTTATATGTAATAGTATATATATATTAGGGTCCTTAAGAAAAACAGACATATCTCTTCCATCTTCACATATCTTTTCAATTCGAATTGCATAAGTTCTTGCTTGAACGTATTTTACAGAAGGCCCATGTCAGAAATCTCAAAGATTTCGTCTGGCGGAGAATTTGAAAATGTGTTATGTGATTGTAACAAAAGATCTCGCAATCGTACATCTTGGACAACAAAGAATCCGGGAAGGAGGTTTATGACATGTGCAAAATCGAAGGTTTGTATATGTTATTTTTTTAGAAAATATGTTGTTTGACTCTTGATAATAATGTTGAAGTGTTATAATTATTTATATAGGATGAAGTGGCTGTGATTTTTTTATGTGGATCTATGAAGGCCTTAGTGATTGTGCAAATAGAGTGTTTGCTGAATTAAATGAGAAGAACCGCATACTTAAAGAGAAATTGAAGATTGCAGAGGAGAAATTGAAGATTGCATAGGAGAAACTAATGCTTATGGAGGACAAATTAAAGATAACAAATGAGAAAATGATATTTGTAAATGAAAAAATTGTAAAAGATAGCAATGAAGAAGAAGAAAAAAACAAAAGAGAATGAACCAAAGTTGATGAAAATATGTATTATGTTGTCTGTGTGGTGGCCATTATTTTGTGGTTGGTCAACATTAAGATCAATAAATTTATTGATATGAAGTATTTAGTGTAGTTGCAGTGGTAGATGAAAAAATGAATGAGGTAGGCTGCAGTAGATGAAGGAGGTTGTACTATAATTATGACATGAATGAATGAATGGTTGTGTTTGTGCGCCTGTGCCTGTGATATAGTATATATACATATGATAAAAATAAATAAAAGAGACTGAAGTAGAAAAAACATAAATATGAATTATCAATTAAATGTTTCCATACATATCATTATCATAAGATCAGTGGTCCATACATAGTAGCCATAATTGTACTGATACCAAAAGCTAAAGACCATACCAAAAGCATACCCCCAAAAGACATACCACACCAAAAGACAATAATAATGATACACAGTTTGGAACCATTAACTAATAACAAAGTTTTAATAAAAAGATAATTAGATAACTAAATTTCATTCCCCAAGCACCATCGGGTCATTCTCAATATTCTTGAACTTAAAAGAGGTTTGCATCATCAGCCTTGTTGATTTTCTTTTTGGCTAACTAGTTGAACTACTCTGCTGAGTTGGAGTTGCCCTTTTCTTATGTGCTTTGCTTGAACTGCTCTGTTGAGTAGATGTATGATCAAAAGGGAATGGTGGAGTTGAAGCCGATGGAGTACCACCAGGTGCTTGAAAACGGGGAAGCCCAGGTGTTGGCATGAAAACTGCTTTTGGTCCAGTGTCTTGTTTTGTTCCTACAATTAGAAGATATTTCTTCCTTGGAACCTTTTCCAAAAAAGACATAGGATCATTCTTACCATAACCTTTCTCAACTGTTGAGGTCTGAGATTGTTGAATATCTGCAACCTTTGTCTTTCCTTGAGAGTGCTCATTTGTAACCTTTGTAGCTTGTAAAATTTCTTCATTCAAATCCTTGAATAATAATCCAAGTGATCATCACCTGTAAAAAATTCATCTTCAGATCCAACAGTTTCTGCATCAATGGCAATCTCCTTGCCTTTTGTTTGTTGATGTAGTGCCTTGTTTTTCTGTAGCTTGTTCAACACTCTTCTAAACTCCCTTTCCTTATCTCCTAACCTGTAATTTTTGCCTTCTTATCTCCTTGGCACTCTTCTTTTTTGGACTCTTATTTTCATTCCCATCATTTTTTGTTGTCCTTGTACCATCACCTTCATCACCTTGATCAACCCTCCTTATTTCAGCTTCTTCATCATTTTTTGCTTGGTTGGACATTTCTTTTTGATGTGACCACTTTGTCTATTCAAGCTACAATGCATAACCCTTTTATTACCATACCTTGGCACTACTGGACCCTGAAGTGGCTGAGTTGCCTGACTCCTATTACCATTTTCCCAATGTTCTCTTCTCTTCAATTTCTTTGGACTTCCTCTAAGTTTTTTTGGAATATCAGGTGGGAGTAGCTCATCAGTTGAAAATATTTTCTAGAATTCCTCCCCCTTAATGGCCTTCGATGAATTATTGTAAGATGCAAGATATAAGCTCCTCTTGTAGTATTCTGAAAGATAATCCACATGGTTGTGTCTCCTATCATGTATTGATACAATTGCATGTTCACAAGGTATTCCAGTGATATCAAATACCCTGCAATCACAAGAGCTAGATTCTAAATCAACTCTCACCACTCTAGTCCCATTTTTAACCTGCATAACATTAATTTAATAGTCAAAATTATAGTTATAGTTTCATGGCATCCCAAGATTAATTAATAATTAAACTTACAGAGAATAGTTTCATGCCATCCCAAGATGCAATCCAATTTCTTGACTGAGTGATAAGAACATCAAGTCTTTTTTTTAATTCTTGGACACACTTGAAGGTCACTATTTTTTTTATCTCATCTCGCCTAATCCTCATTTTTGTCATCAATTTGAAATGAATTTCTTGTAGCATTGTAAGTAAATGCATGTACCTAATTATAGAAATACTTAGTTTGAAACTATAATTCAATGACAAAAGCACAAAGTATTTGAACTTTGATTAACTTTCATTTATTATCCAAGCATTGAAGGATTCAGACATGTTGTTCTCAACATTGTCTATCTTTGAATGGGTAGTAAAATATGCATTTGACCAAACTTTTGCATTAAGCTTCATTAATTAGTCATGTGCAGATTTTGACATTCTTTCTAGATGCTTCATTGCTTTCACATGTTCCATTGGGTGTGTAGCACAAGCAGTATTCTAGATGGCCCTTCTCAGTAACAAAGATGCAAATCTAAAATTATATGTTAATAACACACAAGTTTAGTACCATGCATAAATGAGAGTTTAAACACATGCATAAATAAGAGTTTAAGTACATTCATAAATGTAATACCTTTTCCTGAAATTGCTATAAAGGTGTCTGCTACAGAATCTATGCTCTACTTGTGAGAGTAATTCCTTCACTACATTTTCAAGTACCTTTTGCTGGTCACTAATGAGAGTTAAACCTGCACCACCTCCAATTTCAAGATCATCATTCAAAAGATCAAGGAACCACCTCCACCTATCTGTGTTTTCAGATTCAACAACTCCATATGCAACATGGAACATTTGGTTGTTTCCATCCCTTCCACCTGTTAAAAGTAATTGGCCACCACATACAGTCTTAAGAAAGAAACCATCTAGGCCAATCATTGGTCTGCATCCAGCTTTTCAACCAGTCTTCAATGCAAAATAACATGCATAAATCCTCTTGAACTTATTCTGATCAATCTCATTCAGTCTAGTTGTGCTTATTTTGACAGTGTTCTTAGGATTACTCCTAAGTATCTCATGCCCAAAGTCTCTCAGCCTTGAATATTGTTCTTTCAATGAGTCATAAACACCTTTCAAAGCCATCTTCCCAACCCTGATTATTTTGATTCTAGGGATTTCAATTTCCAATTCTTGTTTAATTGTCTCAGCCATTTCTTTTACTTTCCATTATGGATTTTTCCTAAGCCTTTCTCCATATATCTCAGTGAGATACTTAACTGTTTCCAGTCTATACCTATATGACTTAGTGCATAAGTGGTCATCAATCAGTGTTTTACTAGTGCAATTATCAGAATCTTTATCTACGTTGCACCATATATAAAAACTACACTCTGAATCACAAATAACTTGACATCTGTTTTTGTCATTTGTCTCAAACTGCATAGGCCTTCTCTCATCAATTCCATACTATCTTATCATATCCCTAATTTCTTCAATGTTTATAAATTTCTGGCCTACTTCCCACCTAATAGTACCATCTTTTCCAGAATTATGATAAACTGACCTCCTCCTTTTTTTGGGATTTGGAGGACCTACATAATCTATCCTTGCATTTTCATCTTCACTGGAACTACTCTCAGACCTAAGAGTTTGAGAATCAAACTCAGACTCATCACTTGGGATTACCTTGGTTGGAGCACCATTCATTGCATTTTTCATTGATCTTTTAAAGGCCTTTTTTGTAGCTCTTATTGTTTCCAATTCTTCATCAGTTTCAGGTTGGTTTGCATCTAAGCTAAAACTTTCAGAAGACTCAGTAGCTGTGTAGTCTTCATAATAACTATCATCATCAGAACTTACATGATCCTCTTCTCCCTCATTCCCCTTATTCCCTTCTTCTCCCCCATTCCCCTTATTCCCTTCTTCTCCATCAAAACCTCCATCATCAAGTGTAAAATGGTCAATATATAACTCTATCTTACCATAGGGTTTATGTAAATCAATCAATTCCCTAATAGTACAATCATCATATAGAACCCTAAACCCATCACTAAAGTCACAGGCATTACTCTTATCGCAGACAATACAATTTGAATCATACTTATACTTTCCTACAAAATCTTCGAAGTCACGAAATGATAACATATCAGTGTCGAAATCAGGAATGACATCAACTCTACCACCATGTATTTTATATTCGATCGAGTTGTGAAATTGCCATGATGGTAAAGATATAGTGTTACATTACTAGAAGACATACTGTAAATGAAATAGATCAACACGTATAAGCAATAATATATATATATATACAAGTTCGACTAACTCTATATATCACACATTATACACATTTCGAGTGAGAGATGAACTTTCGCACCTTCGTTATATTGCAAATCCAGTGAGAATCCAAGACGTATGTACAACCAACGTTCAATTAAATACTAGTTTTTAAGAGTTCTTGAAAGAAGAAGCGCGATTGGCTCTCGATTTACTCTATTAAGAAACCCTAGCTTTTTCCCAAAATTTTCTCCACGGCTCTTTTATCCTCAAATGTATAAACTAGGGTTAATATCTATCCCCAAATATTTTTATGTATGTCTTTACTTGAGTCAGCATCCAGGTGGTTGCCACGTTTGATATTATCAGGGTCCACATATTAAAATGTTAGTACGCATCAAAGTCAACATGGATTCCGTTGGGTCAATTATTTTAAATTAACGGTGTGTGCTCACTGTCGACTAGAGTGGTACATTTGATTCCACCGAAAAAACTATCAAGATATTGATACATGGCCCTGGCTTCAGTGACTACTTTGATATTTAACACATTTTTTAAACCCTAACTCCTTTTCCTTTGCTAATTTTCTTTTTTCTTTTCTTTCTCTCTTGTTGACTAATAATATCTTCTAAAATATCTTAATAATAAAATAAATATAAATAGATGCAACTAACAAATCAATAGTAACCACTAATATTATTCTTAATATTAAATAATATAACTAAATATATTATAAAAAATACGAGATGTTACATTGAATGTTGCCAATATGTATCTTATTGTCTTTTATTTTCAGGAGCCTAAGATGATAAAATTTTATGATAAAATAATTTCAAATTCTTTTTGTCCCATTCAATTTTGAAGACATAAGCCTTAATTTTTTTACCATATCAAAATTGTTTATATAATCAATCTCTAATCAATAATAAAGGAAACTAATATAATAAGGGAACTCTCTCTAATAATAATAATAATATTATTATTAAAGGTATCTCTCATATTTTTCTATAATAATTTATTAACATGTATGTTAACATCCCCCTCAAACTCACGATAATAAAAATCGAGAGTTTGTCAAAATTAATAATAAAAAAGTCACCCACTTCAATCAATATAATCACCCACTTAAATCACATTTCTCATTGTGATTAATTATTCATCCTTGTCTTTATCATATTTATCCTCATCACCATATTTGACATCGTTGCATCCATTATTATTTATCATGATTCTTCTTAAAATCTCTACTTCTATTATTATTGGTTTGGGACGGTCTCTTCCACAAACCCATCACAAATCCATCATCATTGCTATTATGTTTTTTTAATCAAGCCACAAACTCTTGTAAGATTTTTTTCTCACTAAAATCTTAGTATAATTTTATTTTCTTTCTTAAAGATTACTTTTTCCCTCACTTCTTCTCTCATTCATCTCACTTAACCTCGCAAATAATCTAATCTGGCTACGATGCCATGATAATTCAATATATATGATATGGGTAAAAATAGCCCTGAGGAAATAATAAATATAACATTTATTATTTCATTTAGTAGTCCTGGTATGGTCCAAAGGCTTGGGCCCTTGAAACAAACTAGAAAAATAAATCCTAGGATCAGCTGGATTTGTAATCCAAGGATCAACTGGATTTGTAAGTCCAACCCACTAGCTCGGTTGAAACCATAGGCCCATTAAGCCTTTGATATTAATTAATTTTGTAATTAATTAATAAACGCTGAGTAAAAGCCCAAGAAACCTGTTGAAGGTCATCATCCTAGAAGGATCTAGAAACCTAAACGTGGGAAGAGTCCAACGAGGACCCTCATTCCTTAAAGGTTTCAATAACCTTGTAACTAGGAGACTTGACCACCAAGTCTCCCAATTCTAATCTGATTTCAAGGCCCTCGTGCACCTATATAAAGTCCTAACCCCTCAACATTAGAACTACATTTTATTGGCTTGATTCTCACACCCATTGAGATACGTAGGCAGTTAACGAGGACCTGAGTTAGTTACGAAACGTTAGTGTAGCCATAGAAGCTCGAAGCTCTCTCAAACCCTAATATTAATTACATATTAAATACATCTCGTTTTTAATCCATAATATTTGGAACCGTCTATGGGAAAGCGAATAACAACCATGGAAACAACACGAAGAACCGCGAGTACCCTCAAAGGAGAGATCCCTGACACCACTGTTGACATCAACGTTCCCCTTGCTGTGGCGCAGGAAAAAGGAGCTACTGTTCCCACCACCTCCGTTGAGGACCCTAAAGAAAGTATCCGGCGTACCGGACCCCTAAACGTCATTCTTCATCCTTCCAACCCCAATATTTCCATCCATGCTTCGGTTCCTCCACTCCAGGTAATTCTACCCCTTCGTATAACTTTTATTGCTTCTCCTACTTTGTAGATATCATCTTCTATAACACCCTACCCTCATTATGGGATCTCAAGAAACTACGAGCCCCCTTATGAGCAAGGGCTGTTGCCCTACTATGCCTCACAACGAAGAAGTCGGGACTTCTCTGGACCTTACTTTACTGATGAAGAGGAGTCGTCTAACGAGGATATAAACCCACGACGGAGGCGGCCGAGTAAGAAACCCCTTAGAGGAAGGAGTACCCAGCCGAGGGCCTCAAGATAATGACTCCCTGAGCTTTCAAGACATAATACGCACTCATGAAGCCGAAGCCCAGCGACTGAGGAAGGACCTGGAGAGGGCGTTAACAAGGCGACAACAGCCCAGAATTGAAGGAGCTGAAGGGTCGATAAGAAATACACCTGTGATAGATTTGGATGAACCCCCAGCTAGGAGGTGAACAAGGACAAGTCATGTTAGGGCTGACCCTTAAGACTTATTATCACTTGGAGATCCTGATGATCCTACTCCCCCCTTTACTGAGAATATTATGAATGAGAAGATATCAAGGAAGTTTAAGATGCCTACAATTAGGGCCTATGATGGAATGAGAGAACCCTCAAATCATGTTCTCACGTTCTCTAATGCACTGTTGCTGCAGTCCATAAACGACGCCATCAAGTGTAGGGTGTTCCCCCAAACCCTGAGTGGTATGGCTCAATGGTGGTTCAGTCGTCTACCACTTAACTCTGTTGGGTCATTCAAGGATCTGAGCAGGGCCTTCATTGGTCAATTCATCAGCAACAAGACTCATGAGAAGAGCTCAGCTTCACTAACGAACATGCATCAGAGAAATAATGAGTCCTTGAGGGATTATATGAACAGATTCATAAATGAAGCCTTGAAGGTCGCTGATTTAGACAAGAAGGTTGCCATGATAGCCTTGCAGCAAGGAATTTCAGACGAAAATTTCAGGAGATCATTAGCCAAGAGGGCCCTTGAGAATATGAATGAGCTCTAGGAGAGAGCTCGAAAGTATATGAAGGTCGAGGAAAGTATTAGGAAAGCCCAAGGGTTTCAAGCCTCGAGCATCTACTCTAAGAAGTGACCCAGTTATACTGAATATACTATCGATACCAAGTATGTAACAAATGATAGTATTAATGACTCCAAGAAGAAAAGAGGATCCAGGTTCGCCGAGTATGCAAGGCTAAACACTGATCGTAGCCAAATACTGATGGATATCGAGATGGGTAAAGACCTTCGATGGCCGAAGCCACTAATGGCTGATCCTGAAAAGAGAAATAAGAACGCATACTTCTAGTTCCATAGGGATGTGGGACACAACACTGATGACTGCCGTCAGTTGAAAGATGAGATAGAGTTTCTGATTAGAAGAGGAAAGTTAGAAAAATACACCAAAGAGGGTGCTAGACATGATAGAGGTCATAATGAAAAACGAAGGGACTCAGACCCCAAAGACAAAAACAATCAGCCCCGAGGGCCTGTGATCAACGTAATCTCAGGAGGACCAACTACAACAGGTAAATCCTGAAACTCAAGGAAGGCATATACCCGAGAGGTAATGAGCATTGTAGGAGAACCTCCTAAGAGAGCAAGGACTGAGGTCTCTTTGTCATTTGATGATTCTAACTTAGCAGGGGTGAGATTCCCCCACGATGATCCCTTCGTAATCACCCCTGACATAGGAAAATCTCCAGTGAAAAGAGTCTTAGTAGACGGTAGATCGTCCATACACTTCCTATTTTATGAAGCCTTTATAAATATGGGATATAAAGATTCACAACTGACCCCCTCCAACATGCATATCTATGGTTTCAATGGAGTGTAATCTCAAATATAGGAAATTATACAATTACCCATGACTATGGGCGAAGAACCTCGACAGTCTATTCAAATGCTGAATTTCCTCATTATCAAGACAATCACTACCTACAATGCAATTTTTGGCAGGACTAGGCTGCATGCCTTCAAGGCGATAGCCTCTACATAACATCTGAAGCTCAAATTCCCGACTACGAATGGAGTGGGAGAAGAGAAAGGAGATCAAAAAATGGCAAGGAGTTGTTATGTAGCCGCCTTGAAGCCTAGTTGTACTGGGGGGCAGGTTCTACCTATTGAAGACATGGATGTCAGGGATAGAGAAAAAAGGAGGGGTAAGCCCGCAGAAGACTTAGAGCTTTCTCCTTTAGATCCTCTAAATCATGAGAATGTGACGTATGTGGGGACTTCACTCCCCCAAGGACCTGAAATAACAACTAGTTCAATTCTTGTAAGATAACGGAGATGTTTTTGCTTGGACAACAGCCAACATGCCAGGGATAAACCCCGAGCTTATAACACATTAATTGAATATAAATCCTGGAAGGACAGCAGTCAAGCAGAAGAAAAAAAGTTTTACTCCTGAAAGACAGGAGGCCATTAAGCAGGAAGTAGAGAAGTTGTTGAAAGCCGAATTTATTGAAGAAATTCAGTTTCCTGAGTGGCTAGCTAACCCTGTGATGGTCAGGAAGAGCTATGAAAAGTGGAGAATATGCGTGGACTTCACAAATTTAAATGATGCATGTCCTAAGGACTATTTCTCATTGCCAAGGATATACACGTTGATAGATGCCACAGCTGGGCACGAGATGCTTAGCTTCATGGATGGATTTAGTGGCTATAATTAGATTAAAATGCACCCCGATAACATCCCTAAGGTATCATTTATCACTAACTACAGTGTTTTTTGTTATCTGGCTATGGCTTTTGGGCTGAAAAATGCAGGAGCCACATATCAAAGGCTTGTGAATAAAATTTTCAAGCACCTCATCGGTAAGACCATGGAAGTCTACGTTGACGACATGTTAGTCAAAAGCCTGGACAAGGACGATCATCTTGAGCACTTGAAGGAGGCATTTGAAGTTCATAGAGCCCACAAGATGATGTTGAACCCGACCAAGTGTGCCTTTGGTGTATGTTCTAGGAAATTTCTAGGCCTGATGGTTTCCAAAAGAGGCATTGAGGACAATCCCGATAAGATTCAAGCAATCTTGGACATGGAACCCCCAAGACAGTAAAGGATGTCCAAAAGCTCATAGGAAGGATAACAGTCCTGAGGCACTTTATATCCAAGTCAGGAGAAAAATGCCTATCATTCTTCAAGGCCCTCAAGAGGTTCAAGAACTTTGAATGGAATGACGAGAGTCAAGATGCTTTTGAAGAGCTGAAGAAATATATAGCTCAGCCACCCTTGTTTGCCAAACCAAAACCTAAAAAAGTACTATTCCTGTACCTAGTTGTCTCTGGTTTAGCCTTGAGCGCCGTTCTTATGAAAGAGGAAGCAAAAGTTCAGAAACCCATTTACTATGTTAGCAAGATTCTGCATAGAGCAGAGATGAACTACTCAAAGGTTGAGAAGTTTGACTTATCATTGATAATGGCTTCAAGAAAGCTACGCCCATACTTTCAAGCGCATGTTATTAAATTCTTGACATACCAGCCCCTGAGAAACATACTGCACAGCCCCAAGGCCAGTGAGAGGCTGATCAAATGGGCTATTGAGCTTGGATAGTTCAAAATCAAGTACAAGCCAATGACAGCGATCAAAGCTCAAGCTCTAGCTGACTTCATGGTTGAGTGTACCATTCCTACTCAAGAAGTCGAGGGGTAGGAAGAGGATAAAGAAAATGGAAAAAAGAAGGAAAAAGAGGAGGAACTCAAAGAATACTGGCCACTCTTTTTTGACGGAGCTTCAAAAACGAGCACTAGCGGAGCTGGTTTGATTTTGCAAAGCCCTGATGGGTTTGTTGTCGAGTATGCAATCAAGTTGGATTTCCCAACTATAAACAACGAAGCAGAATATGATGCTTTGATAGCTGGACTTGGCCTGACCAGAACCCTGAGGGTGAAGTTGAAGATATATGGCGATTCAAGGCTAGTAATATCACAAGTAAATGGGGGAGTTTGAGGCCCGAGAAGAGACTATGGCAAAATATTTGAGAATTATTAAAGCTTAAGCTATGCAATTTGAAGAATGTCACTTTTAATATATTCCGAGAGAGGAGAATGTGAAGGCCGATGCCTTATATAAATTTGTATCATTAGAGAGTGAGATTTGTTCTGGCAGTGTTTATTTCCTAGTCTTGAAGACCCCATGCATTAACGCTAAACTAGTAGCCCCGATTGGCCTGGGAGCATGTTGGATGGATCTCATCAAGCTCTACTCGGAAATGGGAAAGATATCAACCGACCCCATGGAGGCACACAAGCAATTGGTGAGAGCCTTGAAGTATGCCCTCATAGAGGGAATACTTTATAAGAAATCGTATGTAATACCCTACTTGAAGTGTCAGAGACCCCATGATGCTGAAGCTGCCCTAAAGGAAGTTCATGAAGGTATATGTGGCTAACACCTTGGAAGCAGGGCTCTTGCTCATAAAGTCATAAGGTTGGGATTCTATTGGCCTGAGATGCTTAGAGATACTAAAGCTTATGTTAAGAATTGTGATCGTTGCTAAAAGTTTGCCCCCATCGTTAGTCAACTACCTGAGATGCTGACATCCATTAACTCTCCACTCCCCTTTGCCATGTGGGGAATGGATATCTTAGGCCCATTTCCTATGGCCAGTGCACAGAGGAAGTTTCTCATTATCTCCATCAACTACTTCACTAAGTGGATAGAAGCGAAGCCCCTGGCCAAGATTGATACTAAGAATGTGACTCAATTCTTCTGGGAGAATGTTGTATGCAGGTATGGATTACCGCGAATCCTGGTAACGGACAATGGAACCCAGTTTAACAACAAGGACTTCATAAAGTACTGTGGAAACTACAACATTGAACTACGCTTCACCTCAGTAGCTCATCCACAATCAAATGGACAAACTAAGGTTGTCAACAGAATTATCCTGGATGGACTTAAGAAGAGGATTGAACGCTCCCAAGGGACTTGGGTTGACGAATTTCTTCCAATCTTATGAGTATACAGAACTACTTGTAGAGCTTCAACAGGGGCTACACCTTTTCAACTAGCCTACGGGGCTGATGCAGTGGTGCCCGTCGAAATTACTCAGACATCACCAAGAGTGCAGGAGTTTCAGATTGACACCAATGAGGAAGGCATGAAGTTGACTCTAGACTTGATAGATGAACTGCGTGATGAACCCAATGCTAGAAGAGTAGCAAACCCGAAGAAAGCTTCATTCTACTACAACCTTAGAGTGAAGGAAAGGTTTTTCCGCAAAGGAGACTTATTCCTGTGAAGGATCGAGGCATCTGGAGCTGGTCCAAAGGGCAAGTTAGCTCCAAACTGCGAAGGACCATACCAAGTGAAGAAAGTCACAGGGCAGGGCGTGTATAAGCTCCAAACCCTTAAAGGGATTGAAATTCCAAGAAGCTGGAATGCAACCAACTTGAGAATTTATTATGTTTAAGTTTTCGACTTTAATTTTCAAAAATGTTTAAGTATCGATTTATTAGCCTCAAAGGCATGATATATTTTTAATACTAAGTTACATTTGAAAACTTGATAAGTTTCAAAAGAATATTTTCTGTTATCCTTATATAACATTGGTCATTTTCACTAAGTCTTTTATAAGCCTTACAAGTGTTTGTTGTTTATGTTCAAGTTAAACACCAAAAACAAGCAAAACAAAGGCAGAAAGTAAAAAGGCAGGAATGTGAAAAAACATGATTACATAAATAAAAGCCCGAAGGCCAAATGTTTTTACAAAGCCACTAGAGCCAACATAAATACATAAATAAAAATCTAACTACTCAGACGACTCCTCCTCCCCTGAAGACTCTTCCCTGCTAGACGAGGACGAATCTTCTCAGTCTTCACTTGATTCTTCTTCTTCTGAAGAGCTTTCCTCCATTGGTTTTTGGGGGGTCGTCTCGGGAATGGCTTGCTGAGGGGAATGGGTAAGACTAGGCTCGCGAGCCCTTTTTTGCCTCACATCAGGACTGATGTCCCCCTCGGTTTCCTTTTCTTGAGTCTCAATCAACCGCTTTAAAGCTTCGGCTGATTGAGGACTTCGGAAGTCCACCTTAGGGTCAAACAAATTCAGATGTTTCTCCAACACCACCTTCAGTGCCTCGTTCCACCCAATTGTGTAATTGGTAGGAAAGAAGAGGTCATAGTGCTAAAGGATTAAGTCCTGGTACTCCTCCGAGGCTAGATACTTGTCAATGATAGCATTTTTATCAGCCCGGAGTTCTACTATCTCAGCCTGGGCCCGCTTCAGGATTTCCTCCTTCTCGGCCAACTTCTCTTCCAGATGCTTGATTTTGGCATTTGCCACCGTGAGCTCCTTTTTGTGCTTCCCTGCCTAAGCCTTCTACGACTCTGTTTGATGCAAGGAAGCCTAGAAGTAGGCATTGGCCTGAAAGCCAATGAACCAAGTTAAATCACATAGAAAGCCAAATCATAAATAGTGTGTGCTAGCGACGTGAAATGCGAATTAGTCAAGTGAAGAAACTTACCGATGCTAATGCTTGTGCACCCAAGGCCTTGGTTCTCCCCTCATCACGTCCCAGAACAATATCCTTGTAATCAAAAGGAGTAAGGGAATGAAGGGACCAATCCCTATCATGGTCTGTGCAACCAACCATAATATCAGATTTCCTAAATCCCCAACCTGGCTTGTATGCCAGGGATTTTGGCGCTTTGGCAGAGCCGCTACCTTCAGCCTCGATCGGTCCGGAATGAGGCTGTAAAAAAGCCGGAGGCTCTTTCCCCTGCCTAGGGTCATTCATCAGCCTTAGCCGCTTCATACGGCTAGTTTCTTCAACGGGTGGAATGGTCCACTCGTTGATTTGCGCAGCAGCTGAAAAAAGAAACATAAACACGTTAGTAAGCAATCGAACATTCAAAGTAAAAAGACAAACCTAAGAGAAGCAATATACCTTTACTTGAGGCCCTAGATAGGCCCACAGCTTTCAACCTAATCTCATCTAGAAGAGCCCAAGAAACCTTTTTGGTCTCCACCTGAGTGAACGCGATATAAGTTGCCTGCTCCTCCTCTAAGAGCTTAATGGAGTCTACGCTCCCATCAACAACTTTTCCAAAGGCAGGCCTAAAAAGGGTCCCTCAATCTCCCCCTCCCACTTAATTTGAACAAAACTCTCTTTTCAGTGGAGGTTATTATCAGGAATGGAAGAATTGTAAAAAATGTGGGGTTTGTTGGGTCTATGGGCTCTATTAACCCAGCCCAAGGAAAGGCTGGAAGAATTTTGAATTGGAAAATTGTACGAAAAAGAGGAACGGTCTTTTTTATTTTTTTTCCAAACACAAAACCATGAAGCAATTGATGAGTCTCCACCCATTGGGTACGATTTGGCAAGGATTAAGTTGGGCATCAGCTAAGAGTGTGGGGATGAATTCATGAACATGGAACCTAAGCCCCGCCAACAGGGAATCTACATAAACAAATAGGTAATTTGGTTTCCAATGACAAGTCCTGTCGTCAGGCTCTACCAAAGAAATGGTGAAACGAGGGAGAAAATTAAAAAGACAATTATATTATTCTACTAGATCAGTATCGAAAAATTTATTACTACGAATGTATGAATCTAAATAAGATTAACTAGAGTACTCGTCCCCCCTTTGATTAATCATATCTAACAAAGACATGTACGAGGAAAAAATGGGGATTCGACGAAGGGGTTTACCTCTTTTAGCAGACCCTGCATTCATAGCTTCCAACCTGAAAGCTTTCTTGTCGGCCATTGACTCTTCGAGTTTGTGAATACCCTTGAGGGGACTGAGGACTGGATATGCTTAAAAACTTGAGAGCTCGAGTGTGTATAAGAAATTTAATCTAAAATAATAAATTTATTTTAAATGAGTTTATTATTTAAACTTGAAAAAGTTTATTTTTATAAACTTGATTTAAATAAATTTATTTTGTAAATTTAATTTAAACAAATTTATTCTTTAAATTTAAATAAACTTAATTTATGATTTAAATTTATTAAGTGGTCCATGTTTTCGATAAACAAATAGCTTTAGGTGCCACCAAAGGAGAACAGTCTGGACTACCTGGAATCTCATTACAAAGCCTTAAAGTTTATTCTATAGGGAGATTACAGAAACTTTGTGATAACACTGCATATCAACTGGAATGTAGGATAACAACCATCAGGGATCTAGGGATATGACCACATTATCTTTAGAAAAACTATTTGTATGCTGAAAGCCTATGAACTAGAACAAGAGTTGAAGAAGATAATATTTGGTAAAGTAGGTTATTAGAATATACACTATATTTGTGACCCAGGAACCAAATTTGGTTGAAGTCAAGGTTGAGAACCTCTGACCAGAAACAAAATGATCCGAGAAGCTGAATTGCAGATGTAGTAGCTCAAGGTAGTGGTCAAAGTGTTATAAGTGAATCTTAAAATTTGGAATAACTTGAAAAACTGGACAATAAGTGTAATAACCCGCATTTTTTACACTTGATATTATTAAGATTTTTGGATAAAATTTTTCATTTTATGAATAAAAGATTTTATTTTTTTCAAATGGTACTTGAGATGTGAGGCTGTATTATTAATATACGGGGTATTCGAAAATAGGCGCATTGTTATATTGCTAAATTGTGGGAACCTCATAATTTTTTATTAGGAATAAAGATTGTATTGTGCGTAATCAATGTTGCCCAATTCTTCCCTCATATTTGACTTTAGTTCCGAGGATGTTTTAGTATTCTGCGCGATAATCGGGTTATTATGAGTCAAATTGCTTATCACCGAATCTTGATTATGTAAATTTATTATGGAACTACGATATATTTAAGTGAATGTAAATCAAGTTACTTTTTTTTGACAATGTCCATTTCTTCTATTTGATTTGGATTTATGAGATATTGGAGTGTATGTAAAACCGATAATTTTTGGAGAATTATAATTTGAAAATTCTTCATCGTATCGGTATTTAGGGTAACATACGTAATAAATATAAGACTTATAATTGTTTTTAGTCTAACAAAATAAATTTGGAATCCGGGTGAAAGTCGTAACAGAGTTTGAGAAACGGTGTAAATAAATAGTGTATATCCGGAGAATTATTTCATAAATTCTCGAAATAATTAAAGGGTATTAATTTAATAATAATGATTCATAAGAGAACTATAAAATGAGAATTTGATATTTTAAAATTTAAATTTGTCGGATGAATAAAGTATGAGAATGAGAGATTAAAACGTCGTCGAAAAATTATGCGACTACGACCCTAACCTTTTAAAACACTGGCTTCCACCACACACTTCCCAAACAACAAGAAAAATCAGCTAAGCTCTCCCCCTTTCAAGCTTCATTCATCAATTATTTTTAGGAAGGAAAGAACTAGCTAGCTTCCATGGATTATGGTATTCTATAGCTTAAAAGAAAGGTCCTTTCAAGCTCTACCTAACTAAGGTAACATCTCAAGCACCCATCATCTCTAGATTACTCTTTTTACAACTTGAAAGTGATGATGAATAGTGATTTTGAAAATAAAATTTTATTTGATTTGATTTAAGGCTTCCTTTGGCTTGATTGATGATTGTTATAGTATATACATGTTATGGGTAGTATAGATTGAGCTTGGTTGGTCCTAGAAACACAAGACTTGTTCATTTGATTTTGAATTATAATTAATAATCATGACGGATTTTTGGCTTGAGGTTGTAGTATGTTGATTGTTGATATTGATTGAGGAGTTTGGGATTGCTTGTTGGTTGAATCGAAGTAGAATAGAAATGGAAACGATCAGTTTACAAACGTTACCATGCCCATTTTTTTCTGTCCATTCTGCAGAAACTGCCCAGAAAAATCTGGGAGGATTTGTTATCTGTTCTGGGCATATGGCTGATATGATTAGATAGTAAATAGTCTCTGGATCGTTTACGTGCTAATTTTCATCATTCGGAGTTACGAGTCAAAAGTTATGAACGATTTAGTAACGGCAACGCAGGAAATGAAAATTCTATTTTTGTCCAACTTTGAGGCTATGATTGGACTAGCTATATGACTTAATAAAATCTGAATAAATACTAGAGTCATCTAGGATGATCCAGAAAAAAGTTTCGGATTAAAAGGAGTAAAATCTGATTTATTATAATTATTGGAGTAAAGAATGTGCAAGTAAGAAACCTTAAGGAACATGCTTGTCTTGTGCCTAAGTTTGAGACAGTTTTTATCCTAGCTACAACTTGGGATAGATCTGAAACTTTTATGGGAGAATGTTGGTAGTACAAGGATGATCTCAGAAAGGATTCATGTCAAAATGATTAATTTCTAATTTATTACAAATGCTAGAAAATAGGGTTTTAAGTGGAATGAACGAAAGAAAATTGTTAAACAACCGTTTTGGGAGACGATTTCGAGCAAGAGAGAGGACTTGTCTCGAGTCGATCAAGTAACAAAAGTTGTCAAGGAATATCATGACTATACGTAGGTGTAAAAAAACATGATTAAAACCATTGGCAAGATAGTTTTACGAGTAACTGAAGTAGGGCCGATGATGTGAAATATCGGGAAAAATAAGAGTTAATAAAAAGAAGAATTACTAAGTGTAATGGCTATAATTGGACTCGATATATGTTTGTGGATTAGTATCGAGTTCCTAGCATAACATCATCAAGAGGTTAGTGATCACGACATAATTGTTAATAATAAATATGGAATTACCAAGCTTTAGTGGATTGAGTGTGCAAGTACACTTGATATAAGCTTGAGAATTAACCTCGAGGTGTTAGAATGATGATATTGTGAAGTCTAAAGGTCATAATCATCTTGTAATTAGTTAACGAATTCGGTTATGCTTATTAGTAGTATAACCAGTTGCTTTGATTAAGGGAACTAATCTAGATTATTATATCTATTGATAGAACTTCGGGATTACGAGTGGAACTTTGGAAATGCATCATGGACACCAGGCAACATTTCTAACTCCATTCTTTTGATCTATATAAGAATATTTTGGTTCCTGTTAATGCAAGTCTCCTTGATTCCTTGACTTTATAACACATTTTCGTTTATAAAGCTTTGTTGCGTTATGAATTGCTTTCTCTCAATCAAGAACTGTGTTTTCCCTTTCCTTCTTGATTTCTTTGATGACTCTGAATTTCTTAAAAAGTTAGAGTTCATATAGTAGTAGTTGTGGATAGCTGATTGAGTACCGAGTTACACTATTTGTACTCGATAGATGACTGGGAGAAAATTAGTAATTCCACGACGTTAGTCGTTATTATTCAAGGAACCCCTCTTTGATATATTTTTGAATATTATTTAATAATAAATATGTATCAATTATTATGAGTTAATATCCTTCAAAATTATTGAATATATTATTCAGATTGGATTAAATATTATTTAAAGTAAGTAAATATATCTAATCCATTCTTTGTATTCCTTATTATGTAAAGATAGATTTAATAGTATTTAAATCTTGATTAAATGTTTTCAATTTCTTTTAAAATATTTAAATATTATTTAATATTGATTAAATATTATTAAGTATTGATTAGATATTATTTAAATATTAAATAATTATCTTAGAAATTTTAATATTATTTATAATTAAATAATAATTAAGGATCAAGGATTCAAATATTTTATAATAAATTTGAGTTAACAACTCCACACTAGGGAATTAATAAATAATTTTGAAATTCTTCCCATATATACTTGTGCCTTTAGGGACCAACATCTTACCCAATTAAATATTTTTTGTTGGGATTGTTTTATTCCGTTATAGTGACTCCCCGGTCGTGTTCTTGAGTCTTATTGATTAGTTGACTGAGAGTCAACCCACATACCCACGAGAGTACTTCCACATAATTCCGGAAGTGAATCCATTATCTGATGTTGAAATCTTCGAAATGATTGTTGTTATTCTGGAATGTTGGATTAAATATCCCTTCCAGACTTAATGATTTTCATATATTCAAATGGGGCTGGAGCTATATGTATAAGAGGCTTGCATGCGGCGCAGTCCATCAAAGTGTAAGAGGCTTGTGTGCAGCACAGTCCATCATAGTGTAAGAGGCCGAGTGACACACGGTCCAAAATTTAAAGGCCCATGTATTGCCTGGGGTAATGACCAATTGAGGATCATCCTTCTACTAGTAGAGAAAGTTACATATTTTTCTATTATAGAAGACGACTGATCATCGTGTACAATAGGGCGTGATGAATGCTTCAGGTATAGTCCCATTTTTTTCAATTAGAATTTGACATTAACACTGTATCAAAAGCCTAGGTGCTAAGTTACCGATAGTGTTAATGGAAACTGTTGAACTTTTACTATTCTTACACTATAACGGAAGCCAAGGAGTTAAGTTACCGATAATGTTAATGAGAACTGTGGAACTTTCACTGTTCCTACACTATAACGAAAGCCAACGTGCTAAGTTACCGATAGTGTTATTGGGAATTGTTGAACTTTTATTGGTTCTTTTCGCAGTATCTTGAACTGTTGTCTTAGCGATTCTTAAATGAATAGAACACTTTAGCTGATGCCATCGTGCTAAATTACCTATGGTGTCATTCCAAAATTGTGAACCTCAATTGTTTGTACCGCAGTAACTGAAATTATATACTTATTGTGAGTACCTTTTTGCATCGTAAACTCTGATTCATTTATTATCGATATATACCTCACTGAACTTTCTGCATATATATTGCAAATTGTTTATTGATACTGTTGGACATCGGGTTGGTATAAATATTGGTCAGCATCCTTTTCTTGGTGCAAACTACATAAATATTATAATATATATCTTGCTGAGCATTCTTTGGCTCATTCTTGCTTGTTGTAACTTTAAATCTTGCAATAAGACATGTCCATGGTATGCAAAAGAAAGGAAAGGCTCGAGCTTGAGATAGTTAGGTTCAAGGAGTCTACAGGTGGTGTAAGTTAGATAGAATTTCAGTTTAGAATCGTAAAACTTACTGTAAAATATGCAATGTAATAATAAATGTTGAAACAATGTTAACATCTAATGTAACTTCAGGTAGAGGTTATATTAGTAGCATGAGATCCTGAGTTTATAGTTGGGTTATAATAACTATTATTATTTTAAGTTCATTTTCTGAGACTATGACTCGAGTTATGTATTTGGATTGGGGTCACTGAAGTTATGTTTAGTTATTATAATGGTTATGCAGGTGAATATTATTATTGGAATTGGACCGTGATGGCCTGGATCCCTGACCCCGGATATGGGGGTGTCACAGAGATGGTATCAGAGCTCTATGTTCTAGTAATCAGGAACGAGAGAGTTAAGAGTTATGTCTAGATAATGTGGGCGTTTGAGGTTCCTTAAACTTAAAATAAATTACTTATTTTATTTTTATTTTTTACATATTTTCATATTTTTTTAAAGATAAATATTTATTTTGGAATTTTAAAATCAAATATTATTTTTAAAATAAAAAATAAGTTATTTATTTTCAGAAAAAGTACACACATACTTATTATTATTTTTTAAAATAAAGGCTTATTTCCGGAAAAAAGGTGCGGCCAAGCAGGCCCAATATGACAAAGAGCGAGCTCATATCGAGTTCATAATCGGGCTATCGAATGTAGCACTGATTTATAAGATGAGACTAAGATACTCATATAAGAGTAGTTAGGAAAAGATAATAAAGAACCTTTAGTGTGAAGATTTCAGACTCTAGTCGAGCAGACGCATCCAAGTAGGAGGAGTTATGACTCAGAATGAGAGTTTGAGAATTCCGGAACACCTATCAAGGAGTCGAGACACGAATAATTATTTCACTAGATATGTAAGCAACCCCAGAACTGAGGGGACCATTACTAAGTGGAAAGGACAACCTCGTTCATGGCACAATTGTTAAGATACTCGTATTTGAATTGACGACGTGTCAAATCCTCACCAATCTTTCATCATTTGGCAATAACCCGAAGAGGTAGTACGCATTTCAACAAATCCTTGTTAATGTTATGGGGCGAATATGATTGATGGTCCAAGGTAGTGATTGTTGATATTATTGTTGACTGACTTTGTGGATACTCGAGTCCATATATATATATATATATGGACTCATAGTTATCGCCCTTTTTATATACATTATGTTATAGGTGACTGACCAGATGTTAATGTTTGAGGTCACTAGAGGACAAAGATTGTTTGTGAATGTTTGGGATTGTAATTGATGTGTTTTTACACCGAGCATAATCCAACTTACGAATAGGTCATGCTTAATTTTCTGTAGAAAATACCTTCACTTAAGTTTAATAAACTTTAGAATTAAAAAGACGCGTAAATGAAATGTTTCAGGGTAAAATAGAGAAGCATGGCTTAAAGGATATGGCCATCTATATATGAGTTAATATTGAGGGTTTAGAGGGATTAATGCCATAATAAAATGTATATACATGATGACTTAAGAGATATAAAAGTCTATAATGAGATAATATGGAGGAATAATTGTAATGAGAAGTTGTGAGTTTCCCAATGAAGATTAGTTTGGTCGAGTTTGATGTTGGGTTTTAATAACCAAATGCGTAATCGGATTATGTCTGATTGAGTTATGAGACCAAGCTAATCTATTTTTTTGTTCCGCTAGAATGTTATCGAGTCAGAGTACTATGAATTTTAAAGGATTTCGTTTCATACGTACAATAGTATTTATCTTGACTAACTAAATGATGGATTTGGCGTGTTTGGTGCTCAGGGTTATATTTCAACCCACAAAGAGTTATAATAGGACTAAGTAGTGACTATAAGACCAAATCGTATAATATCCCCTGTTTCCCTACATTGTCATATAAAAGGTTCATTCATTAGATGACCTAACTTTTATTCCTTGAAATATTTACAGATTCCTTTATAGTTAGTGGAATGACAACCACTTTCTAAAATAGTACTTTGAAACGATGTGTGTGTTTACTAAAGGCCAAGTTGCTAAAACTTGCATAGTTTCTTAATGAATTTCAAAATCTTGGAGAAATTGTTTTCCTGAGCTATACTGGTGAAATGTAATTGCCACCATTGACATATGGTTTAATTTGTTTAATATTTCTTGTTCACTAAGACCATCTATATTCCACTCATACATTTTATTAGCTGAAACAGAAAACTGATTTCTAGGTATTCATCCCCGATTGGTATCAGAGCCTCCCGGTAATCATTGAGTTATTGAGTTATTATTCCTGTAATCTCTTCATTCATATTGTTTACAGCTGCTTCTTTGTTATCTTTTGGTTATTCTGTTATTATTAGTCATATATCTTACGGTAGACCACCTAAGTTGCCAGGTAATCCTTTTGTAAGTCTCAGGGTAGAGCAGTGTTGGATAAGGGCTTTAAACATAGGTATGAGTAGACATAAGGTAAGAAGGTATGCACTAAAAACCCAGAATCACCTTAGATATTAAGAATTAGTAAAAACAAGATCAATGAATAAATTATTTAGGTCTAATTCTTCAGTTAGCTCAAGGTCACCGATGACATCGATCCCTTCAATTCCCGACTTCATAAACCAGGAAGAACATAGTTATGAAAATATTAGTCAAGAATTAGGAAATTGGAATATACCTAGTATAGACTCAAAGCAGATCTATCAGTCAACTTTTACAGATAAATTTAAAACAAATTACAATGTAAAAACAGTAGAGAAAATCTATGCTATTAACAAAGAACACGAAAACTGTTCTTTATTAACAAATGAAATTATAAAAAAATATAAAAAGAAAAGTTATAATTTTATTCATATAGGATTAATACAAGTAGCAGTAAAACCGTTATCAGTAAAAGGAATTAACTCTAGCATTCTTTTATGTTTAAGAGATGCTAGGTATTTAAACTACGTCCCTAGTATATTAGGCATTATGGAATCGAGCCTCCATAATGGACCAGTTCATTTTAATTGTTTTCCAGACTTTACTTTAAGTCTGAATGACCCCCATTTATTAAAAGCATTAACATTAAATATTAAAACAGCTGGTGAAATCACTCACATGATTGAGGGATCACAACCACTTGCATTAATTTATAGAATTTACTATAAAACAATGAAAACTAATTTAAACATTCATGCATTAAATAAATGTCCAAAAGACAAAACTGTTTTAATTCAAAGTAGCACTAATGATGCTAATATTCAAGTACCAAAAACTATACTCTGGAAAGATATCAATCTTCCTAGCCAATGGGTTTTAGATAATGAAATACCTCAGGCGCCAATAATAAATAACTTAATGAATTTAGATAATATTAAACAATATTTAGATGGAACTGTTAGAATAAGTTTCGATAATATTAGAAAACCATTAATGTTAGACGAAATAACTACAAGGTCAGTTACATCATCTAGACAAGATTCTGAATTACTTAGTAGAACAAATGTTAAAAATATAAAATTAAAGGGAATTATTAGTGAAGGACAGACTAGTCAACCCTATTATAATAAATCTAGTAACCAATCTGAAGAAGATGAAGAACATTTATCTCCTACACAGTCAGATTTTGAAACAAGATCTATTAATAATCAACTAAAAGTAATTAATAAAGAAGTTAAAATCAATTGGAAAATCTTAACAGAAGATTTTAATTCAAAAGAAAATAGATTTAAAAGACACCAGTTTAGAGACAATCATAGTCCTGAAGAAAGAGAAAAAGTAGTTAATAAGTGGAAATCATTCCTAGTAAAAGAAAAAATAAATATTACTTTTTATTCTTGGTATGAAAGATACTATGGTAAATGTAATGTAATTACTAAAACACAATGGATTAAAGAAGATAAGACAAAAGTATCATCTAGTCATCCCCCTATAGAAACAATAATAATCCCAGTTAAAAATACGGTTATCATATCTTCACCATTTAAAATATCTGATGGAAAGAATGATGAAAAGAAACTAATTGAGCAAAATAATTTCACTAATCAATATCTAGCCTCTTTAGGTAAGCAATTAGATAAAATTGAAGACAAGATTAAAGATTCAGATATTAAACAATATCCAGATCCAAATAAAGAAAGTGAAGAAAAACCCTTGATAAATTTACCCAGTAAAAGAGAAAATTTAAGTTTACCTAATAAAGATAAAGAACTAATTAAAACTCTTGATAAAATATTTAAAAAATTAGATAAACCAGAATCAAGCAAAACTATAGGAGTTTTAGGCTTTTATGAAAGCCCTAATGATAGTGATAGTAATGATTCTATAATTGAAATAGAAAATCAATTTAAAAAATTAAGTTTTAATCAACCCAATATCACAACACAAACGAAGAATTGGTACTCCAGACCAACTCCTCCAGATTTACAATTTGAAGAAAGAAACCTAGATAGCCAGTTTTCTGTTTCAGCCAATAAAAATGTGTATTGACCACAAAATTACTAAGCAAATTAGTAAAGACAAAAACAGAGCTAAGTATGAGTTAGGAACTTTTTGTGAGCAATATGGTTTACCTCCCATAGCTCTTTCGAGAAATAAAACTAAAAATAATAAATACAAAAAATTTAGTAATTATATTAAAAGAGATAATAAAGAAGAATATTACAAGAAACCACAAAAATTTAAGAGAAAATCTTTTGATAAAAAGAAATTTAATAAACCGTTTACTAAGAAATTTGATAAAAGCAAAATTATTTGTCACGGTTGTGGCAAACCAGGTCATTATAAAAATGAATGTAGAGTCAAAAATAAACTTAACCAACTACAGATCTCTAATGAAGATACTGAATTAATCATACAATTGATGAAAATTGAAAATGAATCTAGCGAAAATTATACTGATCTACCTTCCCAATCAACAACTACTAGTAATACTGATAGTGAAGATAGTAAACCAAACATTACTATGGGATGCACTGATAATTGCAATTGTACCACTAAAACACTAAATGTATTAAATAAAGATCAAGAAGAAGAATCCAATTTATTAATAGAATTAATTAGTAAAATAACAGATCCAAAATTAAAAATAAAATATATGGATAAATTAAAAATTCTACTAACATCAGATAATGAAAATAAGAGTAGGAAAACTAAAGACAAACCCAAATTTAGTCTTAGTACGACTCTTGAAAGATTTAAAACCCCAGTTAAAGAAATAACATTATCAGATTTAAACCAAGAAGTTAATATTTTGAAGAAAGAAATTTCTAGTCTAAAACAAGAAATTCCCAAATTAAAAGAAGAAATTGAACAAATAAAAAACAATTCAGAATTATTAATAAATGACTCTTCTGATGAAGAAAGAACAGAAAATAATAAAGACTCCGAAATTATTAGACAACAAGGACTTTCATTAAAAATGCTAAAAGAAATTACTATTCAAAAATGGTATATTAATATTAAATTAATAATTAATAAGACCTTTACCATTGAAACTGCAGCCCTTGTTGATTCAGGAGCTGATTTAAATTGTATTCAAGAAGGATTAGTTCCAACGACTTTTTATGAAAAAACTAATGAAAGATTAAGCTCAACTAATGGAAGCCAAATGAATATAAAATATAAATTACCTAATGTACACATTTGTCAAAACAATGTTTGTTTTAAAATTTCTTTCGTCTTAATAACAAATATGACTGATAAAATCATATTAGGACTACCATTTATTTATTTACTTTATCCTTTTACAACTTCAACTAAAGGATTAACTAGTAAACACTTAGGCCAAACAGTAATATTTAATTTCATTTTAGAACCTGAAGAAAAAGATTTAAAAACTATTCAAGAAAATTTTGTTACTAAAACTCTTACAATATTAAATAGTAAAAAGAGCCATTTAAAGCATTTAAAAAATGAAATCAAATATAAAAGAATTGAAGAACAGTTAACAAATAATGAACTCCAAAATAAAATTTAACAATTTAATAATAAATTATTAAAAGAATTATGTTCAGACATTCCTCATGCTTTTTGGCATAGGAAGAAACATATAGTAAATCTACCTTATGCAAAAGAATTTAAGGAACATTTAATTCCAACTAAAGCCAGGCCTATTCAAATGAACCACGAACAGTTAGAATATTGTAAAAAAGAAATTAATGAATTACTTAGTAAAGGATTAATAAAAAATAGTAAATCTCCCTGGTCATGTGCAGCTTTTTATGTTAATAAAAATGCTGAAAAAGAAAGAGGAGTACCAAGATTGGTAATTAATTATAAACCATTAAACAAAGTACTTGAATGGATTAGATATCCTTTACCTAATAAAAAGGATTTAATAAACAGGTTAAACCAAGCAGTTATATTCAGTAAATTTGACTTAAAAAGTGGATTCTGGCAAATACAGATCAGTAAAGAAGATAGATATAAAACTGCTTTTACTACTCCTTTTGGACATTATGAATGGAATGTAGTTCCATTTGGTCTTAAGAATGCCCCTAGTGAATTTCAGAACATCATGAATAACATATTTAACCCTTATAGTCATTTTATTATAGTTTATATTGACGATGTTCTAATTTATTCCAATTCAATAGAAGAACATTGGAAACATTTAAATTCTTTTTTCAATACAGTCAAAACTAACGGACTAGTACTCTCGCCTAGTAAATGCTCACTATTCCAAACAAAAGTAAGGTTTCTAGGACATGTTATCCAATATGGTAAAATTAAACCAATAGATAGAGCCATTGAATTTGCTAGCAAGTTTCTTGATGAAATACTTGATAAAACTCAGCTTCAAAGATTTTTAGGATCCCTTAACTATATAGGAGAATTCTATAAGGATCTCAGGAAGCAGTGTAAACCATTGTTTGAACGATTACAGAGTAATCCCCCACCTTGGACTTCAGTTCATACTTCTATTATCCAAGACATTAAAAAATATGTCAAGACTCTTCCTTGTCTTGGAATATCAAATCCTTCTGCATTTAAAATTGTTGAAACTGATGCCTCTGAAATTGGATTCAGAGGAATTCTCAAACAAAAGATTGATCACTCTTCTAAGGAAGAAATTGTTTGTTTTCATTCAGGAGCTTGGGATAATACTCAACAAAATTACTCAACTATTAAAAAAGAAATTTTAAGTTTAGTTTTGTGTATTAATAAATTCTAGCATGAACTTTTAAATCAAAAGTTTTTGGTTAGAATTGATTGTCAATCAGCAAAATATATATTAGAAAAAGACGTTCAAAACGTTGCATCAAAACAAATTTTTGCTAGATGGCAAGCATTATTAAGTATATTTGAATTTGATATACAATATATTAAAGGAAGTGAAAACTCTATCCCTGATTTTCTAACTAGAGAATTTCTACAAACAGGAGTGAGAAATGAGTGTCAGAAGAAACCCTGAGGGTAGAGGAGGAAGCAGCTCTCGTGGCAGAGCCAGTTATGATAGTAAACTTAAAGGAATCATGGTTCCTCATCTAGTTATTCCAGTTCAACCAATTGATGTAGTCAACCGATATCAGGTTTTAGGCCAAATCCCTAAACCTTATAATACTGTCCTTGCTAGTAATCCCCCAGTTATAGATCCATTTGCTAATTCCAGTAAACCAATTGTCCCCAGTAAGCAAATCATTCCTTTTGACATATGTTCAAAATCAATTACCGATTATGTTCAGAGGACTGAATATAACTTGTTTTTCATGGAACAATTCATGAAACCCAACAATGTCCCAGTCAAGCTAGCAGCTCAATATTTCCCCCCAGGATGGCATTTTGAGCCTTTAGCCCCATATAAATCTTTGTCATATTACAAAGAAATTTTACTTCAAACAGATTCAGTAACCATTAAACCAATCTTTGATAGAAGGGATGAATCCAAGATCCTTTATCATTCTATTTATATTAAACAAATAATTTCCCAAGATAAGTGGCATAGCCACCCATCTGATCTTCAGTTATTACACACTAACCCTCCTCAACATTTTTGTTATTATGATTATATTGAGGCATGGAACAATGTATTTTTATATCAAAACCAGTCATTCAGTCATTCATGGTTCATACAATTTGACCATAAATTCAAAAGTCCAATTCCACTTTGGTTCACAGGTTGGTGGAATATTTATGGTCCTTTAAGAGCCATCATCCCTGAAATACTCTGGGATCAAATAGAGTATTTTAACAAAGTCAGAACTAGTAAAAATCCTGATTATGTAGGATATGAAGTCCTTCATTTCTTTAGTAAATACAAAGTGCCTTGGATTTCAAAATGGCAATTCAAAATAACCATGCCCATACAGGACACAGTAACGACACTCAAGGCAGGAAGTCATTCAGTTTTAGTAACTCAACATGATGGATATAGTTGTGTTGCAAGAGTTCATTTTGTTAAATGGTGGGATAAATTTGATATTAACAGAATAATAAGTCAAGTCCAGAAAGAATTCCCAGTAACAAATCAAAAACCAGTTACCAAAGAAAAGGTTAAATTAGAAGAATCTTCTTCTTTGGATGTTTCTACAATTAACAGGTTGTCAACTTCAGAGTTAAATGATCTATTGAAAGTCATCAGAGACCGAGTCAGCAGTCTCAAAGAAGAAAGCTCAGACAACAATTCCTCTGAAAGAAGTCAAAGTTCTAGTCATCAATCAGTCACAAATCCATATGGCATTCTACAAGATGCACAAGACCCATATGCATAAAAACGAAATTCACTATTCATGAACAGTGAAAACTTTTTTACTATTCATCAGTCAGAATTTTTCAGCAAAACGACAAATCAGTCGACAGTCAAAGTCTTCAGCAAAACGACAAAATTAGCCGTCAGTTAAAGACAAAAATACTGACCAGTTATTTTACTTTTACTTTTACTTTTACTTTTGCTTTTACTTAAGTAACATGTTTTTACTCGAATAACTTTTCACTTTTACTCCAGTAACATGTTCAGTTAATGGGAAGACTGTTCTTTTCCCTCTTTTATTGCTCTATATATATGAGCTTCAGTTGTATGTTTTAGGCAGGATGCAAACTGCTTTGTAAGTTTTATTCTCTTCTCTTCTAGTTCTCTAGTATTGTTTTCTCTTTTCTTGTATATAGCAAGTAACTTCCAGTAATATAATATTTTCCGTTAAAATTGTTTCATACATAGATTCATACCGGCTTCTTGTCTGGTTTAAGTATTATTTCTTACTTGTTTAAATTGTTGAGTAAATATTGTTGTTATCATCTCATTTTCCAAAGTAAACATTCATCTCTTCCTGTGATTATTAACGAGTTATTCATATACATCTCATATACATCCCCGGCATTCATCTCTTCCTGTGATTATTAACGAGTTATTCATATACATCTCGTATTCATCCCCGATTGGTATCAGAGCCTCCCGATAATCATTGAGTTATTTCTTGTATATATATATATATTGTATATTTATTCTAAAATTGTTTTACATCAACTATTTTCGCTGATCAAAAGTTTGGCTTTGTTAAGCCTTTATGCTTGAAAGAAAGATGTTCAAATAAATCCTCTTTATTTTTAAATATTGGAGCAATTTAATAAAGTTATTTATTTTACCTCCAAAAAAATGCCAGCCATTTAATTTGACCGAGTTACAACTGATTTTATATAAGGTTATTATATGATGATCAAAATTTCTGAAAGGTAATTAATTGGCTGAGACCTAATAAGATCGCCTATTCATCGAGATTTCTTTCGAACCTTGTCAAACAAAGATTTCTTTTGTTATAATTGTTCCTTGTTTTAGCAAGTGTTGTCTAAGTATCTGGAAAATTTAGAAGTAGTTAAAGTTTTCGAACTGAAACAAGAGTGTGTTATATTCTGAATTGAAGTATACATGAATTGTCAAGATTGTCCCAAAGGTAGTGAATTCATAATAGAGTCACCGTATTGAAAACAACTGAGTATGATAGAATGTGGAAATGAAGTGGCTGAAAAAGAAAGGGTTGAAAGAAAAGGGGAATTTGAGGAGCTACATATATAGAAATACCATGAACTTTTAATAAGGAACCAGAGCTTTACTTCGGTAAAAACAGTGGATAAAGGAATATGAGTGTGTTGACATATAGTAATTATGGTTCACCCAAGTCAATCAAGACCTCATTTACTAGACAACGAGACTGATATTGGAGAAAATAAGAAATGGACAACAAAAAGCTATAATTTTAAAGTCTAGATATTACAAAAATAATTTCCCTAAAAGAAAGGATAACATGTTTTAAATATGGAGAATAAGGGAAAGGTAATATGGTATCAAGATTGACTAGTGCATCGGTTTGACATAGATTTAAGTCCCTTCTGGATTGAAGAATTGATATGGTGTTAAGAATGGACTATTTTCCAATTAAGGATGTTCAAACTAATGGTAACAATAAAATATTGAAGTTAAGATTACTCGATATTGGATAAAGTTGAGATTTTAGGACAGAGATAGACTAAAAAGATTTAAATTATGATTCTAGTGAAAAGTATATTACGCTTTGGATGTTAAGTTGTGGGGCACCCGTAATGGATACGAAAAATGAAATATTCAATAACGAGAAGTACGCAGTAGTTAAAGAATTGAAGGATGTAACCCTTAGCGACATTTTGGGGTTACTACCCGTTAGAGATTATAGCATTCACCATTGATCTAGTGTTATGAGCAACATCAGCATTAGAGGCATCTTAGAAGATGGCACCTGTCAGTATAAAAGAGTTAGTCACTCAGTTATAAAACTGTTATATAAAGGTATCATAAGATTTAAAGTGTCACTATAAAGTGCACATGTTTTGTTTGTTAAGGAAACAGATAGCGGCATGAAACCGCGCATACATTGCTGAGAATTGATTAAGTTAACATCAATATGGGATACCTATATCATGGATACACAAAATATACGACCACTTAAAAAAACTAGTCTACTTTTGAAAATATATTAAGGATATGTTATCACCAACTAAATATTTACCTTGATAGTATGTCAAGGATGACGTTTAGTACGTGATAAAGATATTATGAGTCTTTGGTGAGGAATGTGATATTAATGAATGCACCTGTACCTTTTAAGGATTTCATTGAAATGTTTAGAAATAATTAGACAATTTGTCGTAGTCTTCCTAGAGGATATTTTGATCTGCCTAAAGAGAAAAGGAGAATCATAAAGAGCAATTATTTCGAGCACTAGTAATTTAAGAGAAAAGAGATTGTATACCAACTTCTTTAAATGTGAGTCTTGGTTAAATAAGTTTAAATTTTGGGGCACGTAATAAGTGGTGAAGGATGTTTTGAGGAAATCAAAGAATAGATGAGTAATAGCCCCGTTGTTGCGACTACCAGATGATAAAAAAATGAATCTTTCAATTAATAATGACATGTCTTTTTGAGGGATTGATGGTGCGCGGAAGCAATAGTAGGAATACTTTTATATGCATTTTAGTAGCTGAAGAAATATGAATTAAGATATCCTACCCATGAATTGGAGTTGCTAGCCATAATGTTTGCACTTGAGCTTTAGAAATATCATTTGAATGGATAAAAGTGTAGAATTTACAAAGACTATAAGAGTCTTAAGGATATATTCACTCAGAAAGAATAGAATTAGAGATAATAGGTTTCGGATTTTATCAACCGATTCTTAGATAAGCATGAACATGTTTTGTATTTAAGTTTCATACTCATTAAGGAAGGAAAACTCACTAGATTTTTTTGTCTTTCTTTCAAATCATTTCCTTCTTCTTATATTGACAATTTGTCATCCGATTGAGATAAACAATGCATATGGTGTGACTTCTTGTCTGTGTGACAAAAGTCTAGTGGGAAACCACCCAATGATGTGTTGTAAGCCAAAAAGTACTAAAAACTGGTCATCTTAAGTACAAATATGGTTGTTCTCAGTCATATCCAAAATTATTTTCTTTCTTATCTCTCATATACATTTGGAAATGAGTTTATTGATCTACAAATCACTCTGATCATTTTGTTACGATGATATTCATTGAAAAGATCTCTATTAGAATCATGTACAATGTTATCTCCTCATAGAAAGTTTGTGCCTTGGATTTCAAAAGGAGTTGGGTTAATTACTTACTACGGATAGAGATTCTATACGACACTAGTTACCACTCACATATAGGCATACCGCTTTACGAAGTTTAGTACGGATGAAAAGATGTCGATCTACCTTGTGTTAGGGAGGAATCAATGAATGATAGATAACGGGAGACAAGAACCGGTTCAACATGCATAGGATACAAGTTGTAGTATTGGAAAGCGATTATTGATAACTCAAGATGGACAACACGAGTATGATGATCAAGTCTGAAAAGGCAGAGAGTATATGAAGCAAGAGACTTCGTATTACTAGAAGTATTATCGTAGAAAGAAGTAATGAGATTTGGTAAGAAATAGAACTTAAGCTCGAGGAGTATTGAATCTTTCAAGGTCTTGAAGTATATTAAGAAGGTCTATATGAAGTGGCGCTCTTTCCCAATTTTAATGAATCCATCGTGCATATTATACGTTAGAGTTAGGACATTGTAGCGCGAACATTAGGCATGCGTTAGAGTACGAACTGATAAAGACCATCGATTGAATAAAGAAAGTGTTGAGAAGTGAAACAATAATGCTAATGAGATTGTTGTACGAAACTGAGTAGGTTGAAAACTCAACCTAATAATTCGAAAGTTAGGTTTGAGGATAGTAATCTCAGTTATTCGCATGTAAATTCCGAGGACTGAATCCTTTTAAGGAGGGGAGACTGTAATAACCCACATTTTTTAGACTTGATATTATTAAGATTTTTGGATAAAATTTTTTATTTTATGAATAAATGATTTTATTTTTTTTCATAAGGTACTTGAGATGTGAGGCTGTATTATTAATATACGGGGTATTCGAAAATATGATATTGTTATATTGCTAAATTGTGGGAACCTCGTAATTTTTTATTAGGAATAAAGAGTGTATTGTGCGTAATCAATGCTGCACAATTCTTCCCTCATATTTGACTTTAGTTCCGAGGACGTTTTAGTATTCTGCGCGATAATTGGGTTATTAGGCGTCAAATTGCTTATCACCGAATCTTGATTTTGTAAATTTATTATGGAACTATGATATATTTAAGTGAATGTAAATCAAGTTAGTTTTTTTCGATAATGTCCATTTCTTCTATTTAATTTGGATTTACGAGATATTGGAGTGTATGTAAAACCGACGGTTTTTGGAGAATTATAATTTGAAAATTCTTCATCGTGTTGGTGTTTAGGATAGCATACGTAATAAATATAAGATTTTTAATTATTTTTAGTCTAACAAAATAAATTTGAAATCCGGGTCAAAGTCATAATAGAGTTTGAGAGACGGTGTAAGTGAATAGTTTTTATTTGGAGAATTATTTCATAAATTCTCGAAAGAAATAAAGGATATTAATTTAATAATAATGATTCATAAGAGAATTATAAAATGAGAATTTGATATTTTAAAACTTAAGTTTGTCAGATGAATAAAGTACGAGAATGAGAGATTAAAACGTCGTCGGGAAATTACGCGACTACTGCACAAACCTTTTAAAACACTAGCTTCCACCACACACTTCCCAAACAACAACAAAAATCAGCTAAGCTCTCCCCCTTTCAAGCTCCATTCGGCAGATTTTTATTGAGGAAGGAAAAAACTAGCTAGCTTCCATGGATTTTGGTGTTCTATAGCTTAAAAGACAGGTCCTTCCTAGCTCTACCTAATTAAGGTAACATCTCAAGCACCCACCATCTCTAGATTACTCTTTTTACAAATTGAAAGTGATGATGAACAGTGATTTTGAAAATAAAATTTTATTTTCTCTGACTTAAGGCTTCTTTTGGCTTGGTTGATGATTGTTATAGTATATACATGTTATGGGTAGTACAGATTGAGCTAGGTTGGTCCTAGAAATACAAGACTTGTTCATTTGATTTTGAAATACAATTAATAATTTTGACTGATTTTTGGCTTGAGGTTGTAGTATGTTGATTGTTGATGTTGATTGAGGAGTTTGGGATTTCTTGTTAGTTGAATTGAAGTAGAATAGAAATAGAAAATGATGAGTTTACAAACGTTACCAGTCTCATTTTTTTCTGTCCATTTACAGAAACTGCCCAGAAAATTCTGGGAGGATTTTTCTCTTTTTTGAGCATATGACTGATATGGTTAGATAGTAGATAGTCTCTAGATCGTTTATGTACTAATTTTACATCATTCGGAGTTACGAGTCAAAAGTTATGAACGATTTAGTAACGGTAGCGCAGAAAATGAAAATTCTGCTTTTGTCCAAATTTGAGGCTATTATTGGACTAACTAGATGGCTTAATAAAATCTGAACCATTTATTTAAAACATTAGAGTCAACTAAGATGATTCAGAAAAAGGTTTCAGATTAAAAGGTGTAAAATCTGATTTATTAAAATTATTTGAGTCAAGAAGGTGCAAGTAAGAAACCTTAAGGAACATGCTTGTCTTGTGCCTAAGTTTGAGGCAGTTTTTACCCTAGCTACAACTTTGGGATAGATCTGAAACTTTTATGGGAGAATTTTAGTAGTACAAGGATGATCTCAGAAAAGGATTCATATCAAAAGGATTAATTTCCAATTTACTAAAAAATCTAGAAAACAGGGTGTTAAGTGGGATGAACGAAAGAAAAATATTAAACAACCGTTTTGGGAGACGATTTCGAGCAAGAGAGAGGACTTGTCTCGAGTCGATCAATTAACAAAAGTTGTCAAGGAATATCATGACTATACGTAGGTGTAAAAAAACATGATTAAAACCATTGGCAAGATAGTTTTACGAGTAACTGAAGTAGGGCCGATGATGTGAAATATCGGGAAAAATAAGAGTTAATAAAAAGAAGAATTACTAAGTGTAATGGTTATAATTGGACTCGATATATGTTTGTGGATTAGTATCGAGTTCCTAGCATAACATCATCAAGAGGTTAGTGATCATGACATAATTGTTAATAATAAATATGGAATTACCAAGCTTGAGTGGATTGAGTGTGCAAGTACACTTGATATAAGCTTGAGAATTAACCTTGAGGTGTTAGAATGATGATATTGTGAAGTCTAAAGGTCATAATCATCTTGTAATTAGTTAACGAATTCGGTTATGCTTATTAGTAGTATAACCAGTTGCTTTGATTAAGGGAACTAATCTAGATTATTATATCTATTGATAGAACTTCGGGATTACGAGTGGAACTTTGGAAATGCATCATGGACACCAGGCAACATTTCTAACTCCATTCTTTTAATCTATATAAGAATATTTTGGTTCCTGTTAATGCAAGTCTCCTTGATTCCTTGACTTTATAACACGTTTTCATTTATAAAGCTCTGTTGTGTTATGAATTGCTTTCTCTCAATCAAGAACTATGTTTCCCCTTTCCTACTTGATTTCTTTGATGACTCTGAATTTCTTGAAAAGTTAGAGTTTGTATAGTAGTAGCTGGGGATAGCTGATTGAGTATCGAGTTACACTATTTGTACTCGATAGGTGATCGAGAGAAAATTTGTAATTCCACGACGTTAGTCGTTACTATTCAAGGAACCTCTCCTTGATATATTTTTGGATATTATTTAATAATAAATATGTATCAATTATTATGAGTTAATATCCTTCAAAATTATTGAATATGGTATTCAGATTGGATTAAATATTAATTAAAGTAAGTAAATATATCTAATCAATTCTCAGTATTCCTTATTATGTAAAGAGAGATTTAATAGTATTTAAATCTTGATTAAATATTTTCAATTTCTTTTAAAATATTTAAATATTATTTAATGTTGATTAAATATTATTTAAATATTAAATAATTATCTTCAAATTCCTTTAAAATATTTAAATATTATTTAATGTTGATTAAATAATATTTAAATATTAAACCAATACTTTCAAAAAACTTTTTAAATATTTAAATATTATTTAAAGTTGATTAAATATTATTTAGATATTAATCAATTAATTCTAAACCATTTGAATCCTTAAAAATATTAATTGACCCTTAAAAATATGTTGGCAATTATCTTAGAACTTTTAATATTATTTATAATTAAATAAAAATTAAGGGTCAATGATTCAAATATTTTACAATAAATTTGATTTAACAACTCCACACTAGGGAATGAATAAATAGTTTTGACATTCTTCTCATATATACTTCTGCCTTTAGGGACCAGTATCTTACCCAATTAAATATTTTTTGTTGAGATTATTTTATTCCTTTATAGTGACTCCCTAGTCGTGTTCTTGAGTCTTATTGATTAGTTGACTGAGAGTCAACCTACATACCCACGAGAGTACTTCCACATATTTCCTGAAGTGAATCCATTATCTGATGTTGAAATCTTAGAAATAATTGTTGTTATTCTGGAATGTTGGATTAAATATCCCTTCCAGACTTATTGATTTTCATATATTTAAATGGGGCTGGAGCTATAAGTATAAGAGGCTTGTGTGCGGTGTAGGTCATCAAAGTGTAAGAGGCATGTATGCGGCACATTCCATCATAGCGTAAGAGGCCGAGTGATGAACGGTCCAACATTTAAAGGCCCATGTGTTGCCTGAGGTGATAACCAGTTGAGGATCATCCTTCTACCAGTATAGGAAGTTACATATTTTTCTATTGTACAATACGATTGATCATCGTGTACAATAGAGTGTGGTGAATACTCTAGTATAGTCCCATTTCTTCCAATTGGAATTTGACATTAACACTGTGACAAAAGCCTAGGTGCTAAGTTACCGATAGTGTTAATAGGAACTATTGAACTTTCACTGTTCCTACACTATAACGAAAGCCAAGGTGCTAAGTTACCGATAGTGTTAATGGGAACTGTTGAATTTTCACTGTTTCTACACTATAACGAAAGCCAAGGTGCTAAGTTACCGATAGTGTTAATGGGAATTGTTGAACATTTATTGGTTCTTTTCGCAGTATCTTAAACTGCTGTCTTAGAGATTCTTAAATGAATAGAGCACTGTAGCTGATGCCATCATGCTAAGTTACCTATGGTGTCATTCTAAAATTATGAACTTCAATTGTTTGTACCGCAGTAACTGAAATTATATACTTATTGTGAGTACCTTTTTGCATCGTAAACTCTGATTCATTTATTATCGATATATACCTCGCTAAACTTTCTGCATATATATTGCAAGTTGGTTATTGATACCGTTGGACATCGAGTTGGTATAAATATTGGTCATCACCTTTTTTCTTGGTGCAAACTACATAAAAATTGTAATATATATCTTGTTGAGCATTCTTTGGCTCATTCTTGCTTATTATAACTTTAACTCTTGCAGTAAGACATGTCCATGGTATGCAAAGGAAAGGAAAGACTCGAGCTTGAGATAGTTAGGTTCAAGGATTCTACAGGTGGTATAAGTTAGATAGGATTTCAGTTTAGAATCCCAAGACTTACTATAAAATATGCAATGTAATAATAAATGTTGAAACAGTGTTAACTTCTAATGTAACTGTAGGTAGAGGTTATATTATTAACATGAGATCCTGAGTTTACAATTGGGTTATAATAACTGTTATTATTTTAAGTTCGTTTTCTGAGACTATGACTCGAGTGTGTATTTGGATTGGGGTCACTAAAGTTATGTTTAGTTATTATAATGGGTATGCAGGTAAATATTATTATTGGAATTGGGCCGTGATGGCCTGGATCCCTGACCCCAGATCTGGGGGTGTCACAACAAGTCAAGCATGCAAGACAATTAGAAGTTTAGTGACATCAGATTCAGACGGAATATCAATTCTTAATCTAATGTCCTTACCTATAGATTCCATAGTGGAGAATTTCAAGATCAGTTCAAGAGCCGGTTGCAAGACAGGGATGGTTAAAAGTAGCAAGACAAGATCAGGGTTTGCTACACAGTTTAAGAAGCCTGAACAAGTAAATGATGACAGAGACTGTATTGGGTTGAAGCAGGAATCTCAAGCATTAGTGAGGATGTAACAAGGGAAAACATATGTTGGTGAAGTTAAAGGCAAAGTTGATTCTATCAGTGATAGTGATGAACCACATGGATATCTAGCATCAATGACCAACACTGAAGATGAATCACTAAGCACTTCACATGTACACATTCTAACTAGTATACTTTTATCTAATTCAAAACTGTATGATTATTATGTTTTGAAATATATTATATTCATGTCAGCATGTTAGCATCTTAGGACTTAAATGCTTAATTGATTGCTAAGAATAAATATTGCATGCTAGGACTTATGAGTTAAAGTTAGTACATTTCACACTCGATTTTTTATGCAGTAAAATGAATATCTAGAAATCAGATAAGGTGTTCTAGAAGGATAAGTGTATCCCAGAACATTTGCTGGAACTTGATTTAAATCTTATGTGATTTAATACCTCTGCTAATGTTGTGAAAATTGCTAATAGACAAACAGGTCATATATCAGATATTTTATATTTGTCTTATTGTGATAAATGACTTGTTAAGTGTATGTGGAATTTGATATTGCTTATAATATTTTATTCAAATATTCTACATATTCTTGAAATTATTTATGTGTTTATTTTCATATGATTTTCTCTTACTCACATAGCTGCATTTAAACGTTAGATCTTATCATGTATTATTTGTTAAGGAGTATAAGATTAAAAGATGGTAGAATTATATAAGTAGTCAGTAAGATTTATAGATTCGAGGCTTAATCTAAAACTGACTTAGGTAATTAGAGATAGTTAGAATGTTAGACAACAATATAAATGAATTAGACATAATTAGTAATCGATTTCTTAGTTCTTCTATTCCATGTGCTTTTAGAAAATTATTGATTATTTGTAAATCTGCTGAACATCTGTTACACTTGTGTGGAATGGTTAAAGTAGATAGTACTGAATTTTCTAATATGCATAACATGCTTGAATTGTATAATTCTTATCTATAATGCATTGAAGATGAATGTTACCTTATGTTCTTATTTTAATGCTTGTTTGTTTAAATTTGAAAATGCATATCTTAGGACTTGTATAATCTTAGGCAAAGCATGTATAAGAATCACAATAGGGTAAAGACTGCTAGTCAATCTAAAGATAGGTTGGAATCACTAATCTCATAACCTTAAGACTACCTTGTCAAGGCTATTGTAAATGAGAAGTGATCAATCAAAGATAAGTTTGTGCATGTTAAGGTTGGAGCTGTTGTTACCACTGCTGAAAGCAATATCTCTAACCCATCTGGACTCAATTAAAGTTGAGTACCAAGAAACTTAATCATTTGTGATTGCAGAATATGTAACAAAAGAAAAAAGTTATGTGAATTCATGATAATTATTGTTTGAGACATATGACTAGCATTAAAGCTCTACTATCACAGTTGGTTAAGAAAGCCTATCCAACAGTAATCTTTAGAGATGACAACAAAGGATGTACAAGGGAGTTGGCTATCATGATTTTGGAATTGTCATCACTGGAAATATCTTTCTTATGGAAGGACTTAAGAACTATCTATAGAGAACTAGGGAATTCTTTGTTAAGGGTTTTCTGGAAAAACATTGAAAAGGAAAAGTGTTTGATCTTAAGCAAGACAGATGGAAGCCCACTCAACAAAGACTGATGAAATTTGCTCGTAGCTGACATGGATTTAATATGCAAAGGTGAAGTGAGTTTCTTCTTAAAGCTTCATCAGTAAAGAGTTAACTATGGCATAATAAGCTCTCACACTTGGTGAACAATACACTGGATTCTTTGATAAAGAAAAAATTGGTGAGAGGACTGCTTCGTATGAAATTCTATCAAGTAAGACATTTTGAAGTATGTCATATGGGGAAGTCAATGAAAACATCACATTGAATCAAGTAATGTCCTGGAAGAAATATGCTTAGTGGTAGTTGGTGACAACCCTAGTTACAATTTGGTGATGTTCGTGCATTCAACAGATAATATATCACATATAGTGATTGATCACATCAGGTAGATCAAGTCGGAAGAAAAGTAAGTTGTAAAAACTTTGAAGTCAGATATTGGAACTGAATTTCATGAATGAAGTACTAAATCAAGTCTGCACCTATAAAGGTACTTTGAAGTTTAAGCGATTAACACAGCATGCTGCTTTATTCAACAAAGATCGTGAAAAAACATCGTATGAGTTAATGGCCAACTAGAAGCAAACACTGAATCTCTTTCATGTGTTTGGAGGAAATTAATATTTATTGAAGATTTAAATGACAATCTTGGCAAAGTTTGAAGTTAAAGCTCATGGAACAATTTTCCTCGGCTACTCATTGAATGCAAAAGCTTTCAAGGCATATGTGATGCAAAACCAGAAGGTTATTGAAAGTCTGAATGTGTCGTCCTACTACACCAAGCTCCTGAGCATTGAAAAGAAAGTCTATTCTAAATCTTTGAAATTTGACATCTTGTCAGAGTCATACTCAGATATTGATGATGAAATTGAGGTTGCAGAAGGAATCAATGTTAATAATGATGATTCAGATCCTAGTAGTGGAAATGGTAGTGAATTTACACAATTTGTGAACTTTAACATAATCCACTGAATAAGGTGAAGGATCTTCATGACATCCTAGCAACAAAAAGAAGGATTTACTAGTCATACTCAACACAATAAAGATCAAAGGAATACATTAAGAACATATCTATCAAGACAAAGGGTTTAAAGTCAAAGTCATTCCTAGAGTCTAGTTCTTAGTAATCCGGATACTAGAGTAAAGGCTAGAAGTGCTATGCAAAGTAAATGGTTATTCTTCGGGAAAAAACAATTGTTAACAATTGGTATCCTAAAGAAGATTTAAGAAGCAAAGATTGATCCAGTTTGGGTGATTACAATACAAGATGATCTCAATCAGTATGAAAGGCAAAATTTGTTTGAGCTAGAACCCAGACCACAAGACAAAATTGTAATTGGTATTGTAAGGGTTTTCAGAGACTGAAAGATTATTGGCATTGTTACAAGGGACAAAGCCAAACTGGTTGCTACAGGTTACAATAAAGTAGAAGGTATCGATGATGATGGAATCAGAATCTTCGGGACTTTCAAGATATAACTACAAGAACCAGTGACGAGACTTGATCCTCTTAGGGCTGAATAAGTTGATGACCTAACAATAGGATATTCCTAGCACCTGCTATACATTCAAACATGAATATCTATCAGATAAATGTGAATAAGTGTACTCCTGAATGGTGAGTTAGAAGTTAAAGGTGATGTACAACAACTCCTGGATTTTGAAGTTACATATCCATCAGAATTTGTATATCATTCTCTTCACAAGCTCTTTATTATGGAGGTAGGAAATCAAGCAATCGTCAAAGACATAGTATGACACTCTAACTGCTAATTACCTGAAAATGATTTTATTAAGATTGTTATATATACATACATATATATATATATATAATAAAAGGTACACACATAATGTAATATTAGTTCAAGTATACCATGATTATATTATATGTGGATCTACTAATGAAAATTTGGCAAGAGATTTTTGCTAAGTTAATGCAGATTAGGTACAAGATGAGCATGTTGGAAGAGTTACAATTTTTTTAGATTATAAGTAATTCAAAAGAATGATGACAATCAAAGTAAGTCAAAGATCTTTTAAAGATGCGCAATTTAGAAGATTCTAGATCTACCAAGACTTCTTGCAAACAAACTACTAAGCTTGATCGGGGCAAATCAGGTATATAACTGAAGTGACAAGTTATAGAGGTATGATCAGCTCATTACTTATTCAAGTGCATAAAGACCATATATTTTATTCTCAATATGTCTACGTGCAAGTTTCCAAGTGGATACTAGATAATCTAATTTTATA
Organism: Oenanthe sinensis; assembly: GCA_028671895.1. Lineage (NCBI taxonomy): Eukaryota > Viridiplantae > Streptophyta > Magnoliopsida > Apiales > Apiaceae > Oenanthe > Oenanthe sinensis. The sequence continues at coordinate 10,334,551 of CM053797.1, forward strand.
GCTAATATATGAATTGTTAGATATCTTAAGGGATTGTCAAATCTTAAAATCAGGTACCCTAAAGATACTAGGTTTAACCTAATTGGCTATATAGATATAGATAATGCAGGTTATAAGAAAGACAGAGAAGTAATTCCTAGGAGCTGTCAAACTCCATCAACTCTGCTGGATAATCTCTACACCAGTCACGGAACAAGCGCATGGACACTAGATATCATTTCTTAGAAAATATTTTTAAAATATGATTTTATTTGCGAGGCGATGTAATTAGGATCACAAGGATTAAATGCCTATATTTAAATGACTTGTGAATTTCTTTTCAACTATTTCGTCGAGCTTATGTATATCAATAATAATTGTTGTGAGTATAATTGTAATATGCTTGTGTGACAATTATTAGATATAGCGTAGAAAGTTATATGTTAATATTAAATCTTAAGAATATTTAGTATTTAACGAAGTTATTTTATCTTATTAAAATTAATGATAAAAGTAATTCAATGTTTATTAGTTTCAGAATTTTGATTTGATAAGATATTAGAAGCATAATTATTTATATTTTAAAATTATTGATAAATATCAAATAATGATATTTTGTTAATATTTCCTTGCAATTAATTGTGATATTTTTGATATTAATGATAATACATGTTTCTTATCTGAAAATCACTAATAACAAAAATTTGTCTAAATACTTATTGTTCTGTTGAATAATTGCCATATTTCAATTTATATGTATGCATGTCTGTGGTAACTGTTTAGTATTGCATGAGTATTATTATTAATTTTCTTTCTTTGACTGAATGTTTTAAATCTGAATGTATTTAAAAGAAATTTCTTATCTATTTCTTTTCCAAAATATTTTATCCTACAATACATTCACTTTCTATCAATTTTAAAGAAGAAAACATCAAAATACTTTTTCAAAACTTTTGTTTTGAAAATCTTTTGATTTACAGTCCTACTTTATTTTCTAAATTCTGGGGTGTGAATTAATGTTTATTGAGGATATTCTTTCTCTAGATCTCTAAATCTTTTATCCTCTCTCAAAAGCTGGTGTAAAAGTTTTTTCTCTCTTAATTTTTCCTTTTAAGATGATTATATTCTTGTTGACTCTATCCTTTTAGCCCCCAGTGGCTTTAGAAGATGGCCAAGAGGTTGAAAACCCCAGTAATATATTACTCAGCCTATAGTACATAACACTAATTCATCCACTTTCATTTTTCAACCCATGGAGATATAAGAAACTCATGTAAGTTAGAGGTTGATAAGGGAAAAACTGCACTTGATGCATCAAATAAGGATAAAATCGGAAGTGCACCCACAACTTTAACTCTAGAGAAGAAAAGTAGTATATATAACTGAAGTAATTATAAACTCATATGCATCTTCTCAAAAGGATGCAGAGCTGAAGAGACAATAAAACTGTCTCTAGAATCATTCTCTCAAAAGGGTGAGTCCATTGAAATTCACTTGTCAGCCAAAACACCTTGTAATGAGTCAAGTACACCACTAGCACTAACGCAGATGGTAAGCCTAAATATATAAATTCTAGGAACACATTGTAAGGCGTGCACAGTGAGAGGTACATGCATCACCCACAACTTCTTTATTTACCATTTGTTACGTAGATAAAGTTGTTGCGATCGTAGAAATGCAGCTGTCTTCACAGGTAGATCCTGTGCGGAATATGTCTTCACAGGATATAGAGAGCATCACGGGTTCTTAAATGCCATTCATTACATAATCCAACGTGGTGACCCTCCTAGAAAGAACATTTCCAGACCCTGAAAAGTGAAGTCTGCCTCCCGTTTATGGAGTAGGTGTGAAGAAACCCTTGATAGAACAAGGCAGGTTTCCCTATAAGATTTAATATCTTGGGATAACCCAGCTCAAAAAGGTGATGCTCCACTAGACAGCGATTTAGCAAAATCTATTGAGTTTGGTGCTGAGTCAATGCTTATGCATGATAGATCAAGAACACCTCTACGAGGCAATTCTCCACTTGATAGTGATCCAGTTCATTCTGATGAATCAAAAGATGAGAATATAAATGAATTGATGGATTTCACTTGCAGGTACAGAAGACTATATTTGGAATGCAGAGTGAAAATGAAGGAGAGAAACACTTGAGTCAAAGTGAGGGAGATATACACTTGAGCGAGAGATAGGGAGCGAAAGAGTGAAATACCTCAAAGTGCTTGACACTTAAGTGTAAACACCAACAGAATATAGTAGAAGTGAGAAAATCATAGACCAAACACTTATCCTTGCTACTTCAGAAAGAAAAGCTACAATGTTTTCCCAATCAATGAAAAATAAGAACCTTCTTTGGAAGACAAGCCATTCGAAAGATCATGGTCCATTGGAGGATTCCTCAACTAAGGGGGATAATTTAGTAGACAGGAAAAAGAAGAAAATCTTAACTTCTGATCCTTATGAGAAAATTATGAAAAAGAAAGAACATGGGATATTCCAGAAAAGGTATATTCATCTAAAGGGGGTACAGAAAAGTAAAGTGATGTTCATCTAAAGGAGAGGAGAAGAAAAAGAAGAAGAATCACATTCTCAAGGGGAGAACATTATTTGAGCAATGTTTTATGTACTATTGAAGATGCTCCCATGAATTTTTATTTTTTTTAAGCTCTGCTCATAATAAGTTCTTTAAAAGTTCAAGCTATGAAGGATTTTGAAGTAGAGGAAGCTCAAACATAGAGAAATGAAAATGATACTACATAATATCAGTTCAATGCTAGAGGAACAAATATGTTTCATTTCAATTACTCAAGAAATCTGGAAATACAAAATTTGAACTGGAGAAACCAACCACTGAAGATGTACCAATGACACCCGTATATAAAAGTTCAACTCTAGAAGAAGGTGAAGTTGATACTTCTGAAGATGGTAATTGTAGATAAGTCAAGGTAGAATTTTGTAAAATATGTTCAGTCTAGAGGAACATCTATCTTATATTTATCTTTCATGTTTGAATATGGAAAATTGTTAAATATAATATCAGAACTTTTTGTTATTTATAGTTCTCAATGTCTTATTATTTTCTTATTTGTTAGTTGAGTTATCCTCTAGAAATTTGTCTGTTAAATTTTTAACAAAAAATATGAGGAGATTGAAAGTCATATGATAATGCCTATTTGTATTTATTAGATGACAACTTAACTCAGATTAGAAAGGGAAGTAACTAATAAATGCGATAACAGGAATCAAGACGAAGAAAATCGACTAGACACGAAGAATCAAAATATCAGAAGATTTCTGACGAGGATGCTACTCACCACTGGAAAAAGTTCATTTAAATGATCAAGCGTTGGTGAAGAATAAAAGATTAGTATCTCAAAAGAGTTCAGAAGGTACAGAAGATTTTAAGTGGCTACTACAGAAAGATTCCGTGAAAAGAAAATTATAGAGATAAAGCTAGAAGCAAGAACAAGACAAAAGATCATAGATTTAATGTCAAACAGTGAAGAACATTTATTTTAGTATGACACAAATGAACCAGATAGTACATTGTGTGTCAACTATATATATGAATGTTCAACATCAAGTACAAGTGATTTTCAGACATACGGTACGGTGAAGACAAAAAATTCAAGTTAAATCAACAATGGTTGTGTAGTCAAGAAACTAATTAATTCTACTATCAAAATTTTAATTAATTATTTAATTTATTTATTTAAATTAATTCAAAGATGAATTGATTTAATTTATAAATTATTTAATTAAAATTGGTGGAATTAATTAAGTTAAAAGAATATTTTATTTAACATTTAAAAAGGTCTTGTTGCACTATATCAAAAGGTCTTACCGAATTGGATTAAAGAAGGTCTTGCAACCTATGTCAAAAGGTCTTACCGAATTTAAGATGAAGAAAGGTCTTGCAAGTCTAAAGAAAAGTCTTACCGAATTTTACATGTGAAAAGGTCTTGAAGAAGCAAGTGAATTTTACTAGTCTTATCTAAGGTCATATCACATGTAAGATTTAATGACTCCATATCTAAACTTAATTGATATGCCCATGTCCTTTTCGATCTACCTCACTTTCTCTTCCATAGAATAGAAATACTCTCAATTCTTTTAACCGCAGCTGACGACCATCTACGTCGGACGTGTTCAAACCACCACAATCATCCCTCCCTAACTTTCTTAGAAATAGGCTCCACCACTAACAATTGTCTGAAAACATCATTTGGTACACGGTCCACCATTGCGTGGCCACATATCCATCGCAACATACGCATTTTTCCTGTCTCCAACCTACATTCATAAGCCTTCCTCAAAGACCATCACTCAGAACCATACAATAATGTTGGTATGACTACTACCCTATAGAATCTACCCTTCAATCTTAATGGTACACTTTTATCACACAACATCCTTGTGGCAGCCCTCTACTTCGCCAACCTGCCTTAATACAATTCATAACATCTGTAGTAATATCCCCGTCATGCTGTATAATAGATCCTAGATATTTGAAACTATTAGTCGGTGTCACCCTATCATCTCCAATGCAAACTACAATATCAGTTTTAGTATCCTCTCCACTAAAATTAGCATAAAGATACTCTGTCTTAGAATGGCTCAGACGCAATCCTTTCGCCTCTAATGTCGATCGCCACTATTCTAATTGCACATTAAGCTCAGTCCTCGACTCCGCAACTAAGACAATGTCATCAGCAAAAAGCATACACCAGGGAACATTGCTTGAATTTCATGAGTAATCATATCTAAAAGAACTACAAATAGGACAGAACTTAAAACTGAACCTTGATGTAGTCCTATCTCAACTAGAAAACATTCAGTATCTCCTACTGGCGTCCTGACACACGTCCCTACGCTTGAGTACATATCTTGTATGATGCGAACATAGATCGGTGATACACCTTTAGCTTCGAAACAATTCTAAATAACCTCTGGGATATAATATCATAAGCCTTTTCAAGTTCTATGAACACCACATGAAGATCTCTACGGCACTCACAATATTTCTCCATGAGACTCCAAATCAGAAACACTGCCTCAATCGTCGACCTGCCAGGCATGAAACCAAATCGATTTGCTGAAATTTCAACTACCCTTCTAATTATGCAGGCAATAACTCGTTCCCAGAGTTTCATTGTGTGATTAAGTAACTTGATGCCACGGTAGTTATTACAACTTTGAGCATCACCTTTATTCTTGTAAAGAGGCACCACAACACTCAACATCCACTTATCCGACATCTTGGCGGTCCTAAGGATGAGATTAAAAAGCTCTGTCAACCACCGTTCACCAGTCTCGCCTAAACACTGCTAGACCTCAATAGGAATCTAATCTAAACCTACAGTCTTACACTTTCCCATCATCTTCAAAGCTGCTTTAATCTCTTCAATACTAATACTTAAATTAGAGTCAGCTTGAGTAATATGGATCTCTCGTTGTTCGAAAATGATGACCCTCCCTCTAGCTGCATTAAATAAGTCAGAAAAATATTTGTCTCATCTCACTTTAATATCTTTATCCCGTAGTAACACATTTCCAACGTTGTCCTTAATATACCTAACCAAACCCAAATCTTGACGTCTCTTGTTACGTGTTTTCGTTAGTTTAAAAATTTTATTCACACCCTCCTTGGTGCTGAGCCGGTCGTCCATAATCTTGTAGGACGTTTTTTTGACATCTGTTACCGCTTTTTTTGTCATCCTTCTTGCGACTTTAAAGAGTTATTTCTTTCAGTTCTTTTCATCCCTTTCTGGGCACGAAGATGTTAGTAATTGTACTCTAGAGACAATACTTTTTATATTTTAAGGAAAATATTATTATTGAGGATTATGTTTTATTGATTATTATTTATTTATTATATTTTATTTACTGCGTAATAAATTGAAAGCATAGTAAATGTCCTTGGAATTTTGATACGTATTATATATCTTTAAGTATGTGACTTAAAAATGAGATTATATGAATAATATCTTGTTCCTAAAATTCCCTAGTCGAGTATTATTATTTAAGGACAATAATAATGCACAAAGACTAGTATGTTTCTTGATAGATGACCACATCTCATTGGTCATAGGTATAGTGATACTAAAGTCAAGAACATAAGTGCATGTCTCAATGCATGACACTGGAATGACCCGCCGTGAGATTCTACATGTTAAATAAGTGTCATAAGTAATTCTCACTATGATAATGGTGTAATGATCCTTAGACCTGAAATCATTATATTTCTATACGAGAATTAATATACTTTGATTACATTAAAAGTTACCTTTGACCAGGTGATGATAAGTGTGGACATTGGGTATATTATGAATCGTATGAGAAATATGAATGATCTAGATGTGATTTAATCCTCCTAATTTTAGGAGTGATATTATTGGCATCTTGTTTGAGTGAGACTATGAAATGCACGGCCGTGCTCAAATGTTGATTTGATTTTAATAGTCTAATCTTCGATCAAGAAAATAAATATTAAATTATGAAGAGGATGACAAGAGACATGCTTTGAGTTTAATCTATAATATCAAGATTAAAGGGATTATATTACATGGAACATTATTCATGAAAGACTTAATCGAATCACCGATTTATTATTATTACTTGGGTAGCAATGATATATTACTAGATGCCGCTCATTGTTTACAATTTTAATAAGAGATTAAAATTGTTGTCAACGTAATAATAACATACAGGGTCACACACAAAGAACGCTTGAAGGAGAAATAATTTAAATTAAATAAATAATTTATTTTATTTATGATATTAATTAATTATGACTTAATTAATTATATAAATAGAATAAATGAATTATTTAAACAAATTCCAAAATTAATAATTAATTAATTAAGTGAGACTTAATTAAATAATTTAGAATTTTGGATTAGTATTAATTATAATTGGATTATAATTAGAAAACTTGTTCCTCTCTATATAATCTCTTTATAGGCTGATTTAATTTATGAGACATATTTTTACTAAAACCCTAGCCGTTTTGAGAAAAGAGGAAGATAGAGAGAGAGAAGCAGTTTTCGGGTGCTAGTACACATCAATCTTTCATGAAAAGTGTTCGTGTGGATACCGTAGAACGTAGATCGCGAGAGCGGGATACATGGTAATTAAACAAGCTTTGGACCTCCATTAATCTTCCATTAATGAACTGTTAAATCTTTTAAAGGTATTTATTCTTTATCTCCGAATTAAATTTTTTATTTTCGCATGGATCCTGCGGAGGGTTTCGCTATTTTGATTTATTTTTCACGTTTATTCCGCTGCGTTTGTGCCTCGAAACCCTTCAATGGCATCAGAGCTACTTGCGAAATGTTTTAATTCGGTTATGTGCTTAATAGTTTTGGATATGTAAGCATGTATGCGATCTATCATGATTTTGTATTGATACAATATGTATATGTTTTTATATATTATGAATATATGATATTCATGTGATGTATAATCATGCGATGATTGTCTGTATTGATGTATGTATATGATATATGTTTGTTCTTATTATGGGAATCGTATTCGATACGAATTCTGAAAAGGCTGCCGTAGATTTTCTGAAATCTGTATCCGTTGTCCGATTTTCGCAAACGATATGTATTTTCTGACTGGAATTGGGTCACTGAGCAATACTGACTTTGTCAGCTCTGCGTCTGTAAGCCATTAGATGCCATTACAGCCCCCAAAACGATGATTTATTATTTTTTGAAAATTATTTGATTTTCTAAAATTTTGAGTATATGTATGTATATATTATGAATATATGATATTCATATGATGTATAATCATGTGATGATTGTATGTATCACTGTGTATATATATATGATATATTCTTGTTCTTGTTATGAGGATTGTATATGATACGATTTCTGAAACACCGTCAAATTTGGTGAAATCTGATTGTCGTATCTGATTTTCGCTAACGATATGTGTTTTCTGACTGGAATTGGGCCAATAAACAAAACTGATAGAGATTCTATCATCGTCGGGTCTATAAGGCGTTTGATGTCGTTAAGGGCCTCGAAACAGCGATTTATTGTCTTCAGAAATCTGTTTTTAATTTTTTGAAATTTCGAAATTTGTTATATATGATTATATGATATGTTTATATAATCTGAGATATATTGTATGTGTTATGTGATAGCATGGTGGATGGTTATGGCCTAAAGACCCATAGTATAGTGGTTTTGATTTATGGTTTTGGTTTCTAAATACGACTTGCATGTCGTTTATTCATTGTAATTTAATTATCTCGAATATAACTCGAGTTCTTCTTGTAATTTCATTAGAATAGTTTTATTTTTATTATTCTATGTAATTATCAATGAAGACTTGCAAGAAAGGAGGCGATCCAAAAGGGGATGATGGAGCAATGAAGAAAGAAGACATATAATAGATAGTATTTTTAAAACCACCATAGACTGACCTTGATATTTCCATTAGTTTGGAAATATCACATAGGATGGGGCCATAACCAAACACGTTTAATTTACGCATATTACATATATGTATATGATTGCATGTATTGGTATGTATGCATAGATATAATCGAGATGCATGCTTAACATTGATTAATCATGTATGTATTAGATACGACACCCATGCCATGTTTTCTTAAGAAAGATAAAATCTGTAACGATTCAAGATTTTAAAATTGAATAAACAATCATGAGATTCTTGTGTTTATGAAACACGGTATTAAATATGAATTTTCTTTTTCTGATATGTGGAGATTTTGTCAAAAGCAGATTATTAGTTTAATTCGTAATGAAGTTGGTTTTTAAGTGAAACCGCTTGTCACTTCTCCGATGACCTGGAAATCAATCCATTGACGAATATTGAAATGAATTATTTGATTAAGGAAAAATTGAGAATCTCTTTATGATGGGATCATGATCGTTCATATAAATAATAAAAATCCCTAAATATATATTAAGTTAATCGGTTGCCTTCCAATGTTTAATACTCGTCAAGATCTAGATTGAGAAGGAGTGGGTTTGCCAAAGCAAGGTGCTTTTATCAATCATGGGAAGACGTGATAAGTAAGTGTACTTAGTTTGTTGAAACATTGGGTATAACTTAACTAAATCATCACAATAGGTTTGTGGGTTTAGAGGCATAGAGTTTGGTGAGATTTATTGGATAAATGTGTACAAAGTGTCGTTCCACCAAACTTTTCAAGAGTTATATTTGATATAATCGACAAATGTTATCTACCTAAATAGTCATGTTTTGAGTGTATTAGCCAACGCTATCTTAAAACATGGATGAAATATGGATCTTGGCTCACTAGAAAGATTTAAAGAAATATTTTCCGAATTAATAGTTAGGGCTATTAGTTTGATAAAAATAGTGGGAGGTATATGGTGATATACCATAATCACTTAAACATAATTAATAATAAATTTACAATCTAGTTTATTTTATACACTTTAATATTGTAGATATCAAATGATAAACACAAACAACTTCTCTATGCGATCAGTTCTTGAGAAGGACAAGTTGACGAGAATATATTTCCTTGACTGACATAGGAGCTTGAGGATCGTCCTCGGACACCACGATGTTAGTCAAATCTCTTCCCCTGCTCTTAAAGTTGAGAATGTAACATGTGCAAATCATAGTGCTTATTGGAAGGAAATTGATGTTGCGACTGATGTTTCATGTCTCATGCTCGCAAATATGTGTGCTGAGCTTAAGAAGCAACACAATCATATAGATGCTTATGAGACGATTGAGCACAAGATATATTTGAAAATAAAAGGGCACTATACACTTACAAGTAGGTAGAGTGAGACCCGGTTACACCACATGTTCTAAAGATTATAGGGTATAATGAGTACCTTTGATATTTTGGGTTTCCAGATTGGTCTGGAGACTTAGTTAGATTTGATCTTACAATCTTTGGACAAATATTATTCTTAGTTTGTTATGAATAATAAAATGAATAAGATTGGTAAAACACTCATTGAGTTGCTAAGCATGTTGAGAACTGTTGAAAGCAATATGATAAATGCATGAACTACTACTATATTGATGGTAAACATAGGGAATGCAAAAGGGAAAGGAAAATGGAAAGGCAAGTAGAAGATTTGATCTAATTCCGTTGTCAAGCCAAAGTTCAATCCCTAAAGTAGACTCTAAATTTTGAATGAGGTGTTGATAAAGAAGACGATTATCTCTTCTGTTGAAAATTGGGAGACTTGAAATTAAACTGTCATGCTTATTTGGAAGATCTGAAAAAGATGATCAATAAGGGTCAAGCTTTAGGTATCGGGTTGGAATTGGAGTAAAAGTAGTTGCTCTAGTTAGAGAAACTCGTTACTTAACTTTTAGCCTATAAGGAAAATTTAGAACGTGATAATTGTTATAACGTGTTTGCAATTGGCAGAGACATTATTTCAGTTTCTTGTTTGGACAAGAAAGGCTTTTTCATTTTAAATAACAATAGTTGTTTATTCTATTTTGATGATGAGGCTTATAATGTTGCACTACTAATTAATAATTTATATGTTCTAAAGTGACTCAAATCAAATATTACCTTTGGCACTGTTGTTGAGGCCATATTAATGAGAAACACATTTTCAGAATACATAAGGATGCATTAATGGATAAGTTTATTATGAATTATACAAAAGGATGTGAATCTTGGTTTATTTGGCAAAATGACTAAAGCTCCTTTTACCGGACATGGTGAAGGGGTCATTGAACGGGTATGACTTATACATAGTGATGTATGTGGTCATATGTGTACGATGACAAAAGGTAGATTTTATTAACTTTATAAAATTTACTAATTATTTTAGTAGATACGGATATATGTATCTTTTGAAGAACTAATCCGAATCATTTGAAAAGTTCAAAGACTATAAAGATGAAGTAGAAAATATCAAATAAAAGTTTTTTTTATAGGAGGGATCACACCTTGTTGGACATGGTGCGATCAATGTTGAGTCAAGGAATCTTCCAATTAGTTTCTGGGGTTGCACCCTGGAAACGGCTCCACATACATTTAACCGTGTTCCTACTAAAACGGTTCAAAAAACTCCTTATGAGATATGGACTGAGAAATATCACATCATGTCATTTATGAAAATTTAGGGATGTGAAGCATTTGTGAAACGTCTAATCTCTGACAAGCTAGGACCAAAATCAGACAAATATAATTTTGTGAGATACCCAACTGAAACAAGGGGTTATTCTTTCTATAATCCTTCCGAGAACAAAGTGTTTGTTGCTTGAACTGCTATGTTCCTTGAGAGAGTTGCTCTCTAAGAAAGATAGTGGGAGGATAATAGATCTCGATGAAGTTTGAGACCCACATGATAATATTGAACCAATGGAGGAACCTAAGCAGAATGTACAAGAAAATAATACTGCTCAAGAAACACAGGTTATTCGTAGGTCTAGTAGGATTCGCCATGAGCCCAAGAGATATTATGGATTTCTCTTGACTCAAGATGGTGATGTGATGCATGTGGAAAAAGATGAGCCTCTCACCTACCTAGACACTATAAACACTCCAGATTCTAAGAGATGGCTAGAGGCCATTAAATCTGAGATGGAATCCATGTATACTAATCAAGTATGCACTTTGGTTGATCCACCTGAAGGGGTAAAACCTATAGGGTGCAAGTGGGTTTTCAAGAAGAAGACCGGCATGGATGGTAATGTACAGACCTATAATGCACAATTGGTGGTAAAAGGTTTTAAGAAAATTCATGGTATTGACTATGATGAGACCTTTTCACCAGTGGTTATGGTCAAGTCCATCAGGATTTTGCTTGCTATAGCTGCTTACTATGAATATAAAATATGACAAATGGATGTCAAAACCGCTTTCTTAAATGAGAGCCTTGAAGAAGATGTGGATGTGTACATGACATACCCTGAGGGTTTTGTTGATCTAAAGGATGCTAGAAAGGTATGTAAGTTGCGTCAATCCATTTATGGATTAAAGCAGGCCTCGAGAAGATGAAAGATTCATTTTGATGAAATAGTCAAAAAGAGTTTGACTTTATTCAGAATGAAGATGAAACTTGTGTTTACAAGAAGTTTAGTGGGAGCCATGTGGTATTCCTAGTATTATATGTTGATGATATATTACTAATATGGAATGTCATTCCTTCTCTATAGACTGTGGAGACTTGGTTGAGAAATAATTTCTCAATGAAAGACTTAGGCGATGCGACCTATATATTAGGGATCAGGATCTATAGAGATAGATCAAGGAGATTGATCAGCCTAAGTTAGAGTACATACATTGACAAAGTTTTACATCGATTTCGAATGCAAAGAGGCTAAAATGGATATGTCCCAATGTCTCATGGGATAGTGATCTCAAAATAAAATTTGTCCTAAATCATTGGATGATAAGGACCGCATGAGTAAAGTTCCATATGCGTCAGCAATTGGTTTTATAATGTATGCAATGATATGTACTCGTCCTGATGTCTCGTATGCTTTAAGCATGACGAGTAGATACCGGTCTAATCCAGGTGAAGGTCACTAGATAGCAGTCAAGAATATTCTTAAGTACTTGAAGAGGACTAAAGATTCATTCTTGTTATATGGAGGAGATGTGAAGCTAGTTATAAGAGGTTTCAGTGATGCTGGTTTCTAGATAGACAACGATGATTTAATGTTTCTGTCTGGATTTGTGTTTTATCTATTTTTATTGAGATGTTGTATGCTGGAATGGTTCACAGTAGAGACAGTTGTTAATTCTACAATAGAGCCTGAGTATATTGATGCTTGCGAAGCAGCCAAGGAGGCTGTTTGGGCATGTACTTAGGAGATATCACCTAATTAATGAGATTAATGATCAAGGAGATATACATATATGTAAAGTGCATACTAATAGTAATATTGCAGACCCACTGACTAAGGCTTTGTCGCAGCAGAAGCACGAAAGTCACACTAGTTTCATGAGTATTGGATACTTGGGTAATTGGCTCTAGTGCAAGTGTGAGATTGTTAGTAATTGTGCTCTAAAGACAATACTTTTTATATTTTAAGGGAATTATTTATTATTAAGGATTATGTTTTATTGATTATTATTTATTTATTTATTTATTATGTTTTATTTACTGCATAATAACTTGAAAGCGTAATAAATGTCCTTGGAATTTTGATACGTATTATATATCTTTAAGTATGTGACTTAAAAATGAGATTATATGAATAGTATCTTGTTCCTAAAATTCCCTAGTCGAGTATTATTATTTAAGGACAATAATAATGCACAAAGACTAGTATGTTTCTTGATAGATGATCACATCTCATTGGTCATAGGTATGGTGATACTAAAGTCAAGAACATAAGTGCATGTCTCAAAGCATGTCACTGGAATGACCCGCCGTGAGATTCTACATGTTAAATAAGTGTCATAAGTAATTCTCACTGTGATAATGGTGTAATGATCCTTAGACCTGAAATCATTATATTTCTATATGAGAATTAATATACTTTGATTACATTAAAACTTACCTTTGACCGGGTGATGATAAAAGTGGACATTGGGTATATTTTGAATCGTATGAGAAATATGAATGATCTAGATGAGATTTAATCCTCCTAATTTTAGGAGTGATATTATTGGCCTCTTGTTGAGTGAGACTATGAAATGCATGGTCGTGCTCAAATGTTGATTTGATTTTAATAGTCTACTCTTTGATCAAGAAAATAAATATTAAATTATGAAGAGGATGACACGAGAAATGCCTTGAGTTTAATCTATAATATCAAGATTAAAGGGATTATATTACATGGAACATTATTCACGAAAGTCTTAATCGAATCATCGATTTATTATTATTGCTTGGCTAGCAATGATGTATTACTAGATGCCGCTCATTGTTTACAATTTTAATAAGAGATTAAAATTGTTGCCAACGTAATAATAACCTACAGGGTCACACACAAAGAATGCTTGAAGGAGAAATAATTTAAATTAAATAAATAATTTATTTTATTTATGATATTAATTAAGTATGACTTAATTAATTATATAAATAGAATAAATGAATTATTTAAACTAATTCCAAAATTAATAATTAATTAATTAAGTGAGACTTAATTAAATAATTTAGAATTTTGGATTAGTATTAATTATAATTGGATTATAATTAGAAAACTTATTCCTCTTTCTATATAATCTCTTTATGGGCTGATTTAATTTATGAGACATATTTTTACTAAAACCCAAATATTTTGAGAAAAGAGGAAGATAGAGAGAGAGAAGCAGTTTTCGGATGTTAGTACACATCAATCCTTCATGAAAAGTGTTCGTATGGATACCGTAGAGCGTAGATCGCGAGAGCGGGATACGTGGTGATTAAACAAGTTTTGGACCTCCATTAATCTTCCATTAATGAACTGTTAAAGCTTCTAAAGGTATTTATTCTTTATCTCCGAATTAAATCTTTTGTTTTCGCATGGATTCTGCGGAGGGTTTCGCTATTTTAATTTATTTTTCACGTTTATTCCGCTGCGTTTGTGCCTCGAAACCCTTCAGAAGAAAGCTCTGTAAAACACCTTTGCTTTAACTTGCCTTTTTCTTGGACCTCTGCATTCCACCATCACGACTCTTTGTGATTATTTAGGTTACCCAAAGTCACTGTCATTGCTGCCATCCGAATTGAGTTTGCCATATTATCCACATCTGAAACATTTCCTTAAATTCTGTTACTTTCTGCCCACTTAATTTTTTTCATAGTATCCTCGGCCTAACCACCCTCGGCTCCTATACTGATGGAGTACTTTTATTTAAATCCATTATCAATAAACGATGTTGTGAAGTACATGGTTCTGTCGGGAAAATATAACAGTTCTTCTAGAAGTGTGCATTCCAACTATGAATAAGAAGATAATTGATTTGCGTGGTGTGACCCCCACTCCTAAAAATGATTAAATTATCATCACGTTTTTTAAAACAAGAGTTTGCAATCACCAACTCATATGTTGTAGCAAACTCCAATACTGCCACCCCCCTTCATTTCTAACACCGTACCCAAAACCACTGTGAATTCCTTGATAACCATCTACGTTTTTACCAATGTTCCCATTGAAGTCACCCCCAACAAGTAAAAATTGATCATTATGGTGTTTACCAAATCATCTAAACAACCCCAAAACCTCGTAGTCTCAATGTACCCTAACCCGACTTGAGGAGCATAAACACATACCACAGTAACTACTATCAATCCCACTACTAATTTAATATACATAATTTTGTCACCACACTTTTTGACTTCCACCACTTTGTCCTTGAAGTCTGTAGACAGTAAGATACATGCACCATTTCGAGAATTAACTACTCCGGAATACCACAACTTATAACCATTAGCCTTCTTGGTATGTTCTCCTTTCTATTTTGTTTCATGTATACAAGCCACAATGCCACATCCACTTTCCTTGTTCTCAATACATCAATTAATTCTAAACATTTGCCAGTTAAAATACTCACATTAAAACTATCTACCCGAAACACGCCCCTAACCAATGAGCCCCTACCTTGTTGTCTTACACCCCTTACTCGTAATTGGTCCATTCTTAAAACTAATCAATAATGTACAATTACAAAAAATAAAGAACAAAAAAATCAAACAAAAACGTAACAAGCTAAATATACTATACGTAAACAAAATTAAAATGGAGAGTGATATAATACCTAGGACGACCGTCGATGGTCGTACTTACAAAATTCGTAGTGGTCCACTTTGTAAATGATCAACGAGACGGCTCGAACAATACTAACAATTTTGGCCCAATGTTAAATCCAAAATGTACCAAAAGAATTGTGGATGCCGATCAATGGTATAACAAAATCACAGGCCTGCAATTGTATTCAATGTTGAGAGTATATATAACCATATAACCATAAGCAATCCACGGATAGTGCACACCTTACTACCAAATCTGAACGTGTATAGTTTTTATCAATGATTTCTTGATGCATACATTTCATGAAATTCTGTGATTGTCTACAATATGTATATGTATTCGTATGTTATGTTTAACATTAAAAGGGAAATGTGTTTGTTTATGTATGAGCTTCATCATTTAAACTGTATTTAACCAGCAATTTTTTTTCCCACATTTTGCTCTCGACATTCCTTCAGTCTGTAATTCAATATGTATTTATTTTTATTTTGCAGTCCAATGAACAATGTTCATAGTTAGACTTCCATGGTTGACATCTTCTTTATTTGAAATTGGGGCGGCTTGTCGAATTGTTAAAACTGTTGACATCAACATGCAGACTCTGTTGTATCTTACTGCATCTTCCGGATAAGTATGTGCTTCTTCACTATCAGGTTGGCTTATGGTGTGTTTACTTGCAGTTTATGGCGCAAAGATTGAAATTTCTAATCCATATAGTGGCGGACCCAGACTCAAATTCCAAGGAGGGCTAAGCATAACTTCTGAATAAAAAAATGTCATAGCTAGTCTTTAATCCGGGAGGAAAATTCAATTATAATATTTTGACGGTGTGTTTGAAAACTTGCATTTCACCCAAATATCTGTATATGTATGAAAAACCTTGCAAAACCACCGGACCAACTTAAAATATATACCGAAAAACTGAAGTTACTACATTAATTTAAAAATCTCAGGGAGGGTCAAGACCTACCCTGGCCATAGGGTAGGTCCGCCACTTATTACAACAGCACCTTTCAGTTCTCCTGTAGTGTTGTTTAAAAGAGTGTGTCACTTTTTTTCTCCTGGTTGAGGAGCTTTTCCTTGAGTTCTTTGTAGTGACTTATAAATACTGCTAATATTTACATAAGCAATATTATAAATGGACAAAACTTAAGAACTTGCTAACAATTTTGTGTACAGAACTACTTGAAATCAAAAGCAAAAGTTGATCCAAAGTCATCAAACAAATTAAATATAATACAGGACTTCAGCAAGATCACTTGAAGAGAAGAGAAGAGAAGAGTATAGAGTAACTTGACATACACAACACACACACACACACAATAATTAGCTAGGAAGAAACAGAATTGAAAGCCCGAGCTGCAAAAGCATTGAAAGTATTTATGTAAATGGTTGTATGAAGGTTGGTATTTTCCAAGCCATTCTCATCGAACAAAGCAGGTACTTGTTTTCTTGATAATTTTGAAGCATCAATAATTTATGTTTATTTACTTACAAAATTTGGAGAAATTAGGTGACGACATTGGTGGGAGCAGCAGGCTCTCAAAGCGCGTGTGACATCTGCTGCAACACCAAACTTGCCGGCCTATCTCCGTGGATATGTTTCTTGATGCATTCACTATCTTTTGCAATTCTACATAGTTTGCAGGCTCCTTTTATTTGCTGTCTCCAAATCCTCCGATAACTTCTCTCTTTATCCAACTCCGTGATTGCGTAATTACTAACTAATATCCTTTGGTGCATCTATTTTCTTTACAAATCTGCAAGTCGTGTCTCTTTCTTTTTCCTTTACTTGCATGTTTAGACCTCAAGAGCATACTCCTTTTTTTTTAGGCTGTAGTAATGTAGTTCTCCTCACCAGGCTCCTCCTCTGGCTTATTCATCTGCTATTAATATCATTCTGATTGAAAGGTCCTTTTTTTTGCTGCTGCATTTATTTTTGTCGCAGTGCCTTGGGTTCCCATCTAGTTCTTCTGGTTTTCTTCCTTTCTCCTTTTTTTACGACTCCTTCCAGATTCGTTCATTTCGATTTACACATATAGTGTCAATTATTTTCCAGGGATTTAAGACCTGCGAGTTGCGGCCAAATTGGCCCTTTGTTGCACCCACTATCACCTTAGTAGAGTTCCTGATGTAGTCCTAATAAAGGTTTGATTTTGGAGTAGTTGCTCTACAGCGATGTTAGTGGCTTAAAGAGTATCCACCCAGGAACTTGACGATTAATGACTAAGCGGTCGTTTGATTCATGAGACAGTATGAATTTGGTATCAGTAATATCGGATTAGGGTGGTATGAGAATGAAATTTCATTTGATATGAGGGTTTCGTTTAGTTATGAAATGAAATTATTTAATTTAAAATATTATTGAATTAATAATTAGTATTATTATATAAAAAATATAAATATATATTTTTATGATTAATAATGCTTGATTGTATATATTATTATTATTTTTATTATTATTAACAATGTTACTCAAATTATTCCGTAAGAAAATTAGTATATTCTTTAATCGAAACGATTGTTACTCAAATTATTCCGTAAGATAATTATCGTATTTATTGTTATCCAACATTTTAATCCTGAATTACAAAAATTTATAGTAACAATATCTAACATATATATTATAAAATATAAATTTCTAAAAAATTATTATAATAATAAAATTAAAAAATTAAATTAATGGAGACGTGTGGAGAGATGGAAGTGGAGCCCTTCCTAGAGAGTTGAGATAATAGATATCAAAGCAAGTATTGTATGACAAAGCCATTCATATAAAATACAAAATCACACATATCCATTAATTATTATCCTGTCCGCAACAAATTAAAAAATGGAAATGAAGAACGTTCATACCAACAATGAAGATGGTATGAATGAGAGCTCCTGTTGTACGCCTTTCGTTAGCGCTCCTTCCAGTCCCGGGCGTACAGGCGCCTTGTTTTACAGTGCTCCAGCAAGTCCTATGCACTTTCTGTTATCTACTGACAACTCTGTTCTCACTACTCCTCAGCCTTGTGCTCCTGCTGCTGGGATTGAGTTTGATTTCGATGCGAATAGCTTTCCTATGAGCTCTGCTGATGAGTTGTTCTTCAATGGTCAGATTCGGCCTATGAAACAGAACAAGCATCTTCACCTGGATGGCGTACAAGAGGAGGTCTCTGATGATCATCTACGTGGTAGGTCAGAGTTGAGGAACAGGTCACTGAGGCGTGTCAGATCAGAGGAGCAATTTCAACATGTTAATGATAATGATAATGATAATGATACTGACAAGTTTAGTCAGAAGAAGAGTGATGGGGTGGAGGAGGGGCGTCCTTGGCTACTTCGAAATTCCAAGCGTTGGGTATCGTTGTTTTTGTACAGGAGCAAGAGCGAGGGACGTAACAATGGGCGCCACAAGTACTTCTGGTCATCCTTTTCTCCTGTGCTGCTTAAAGGTATGAAAACAGATTATACTAGTACCAACAACAACAAGCAGCAGAAGGATGTGGTGAAACAAGAGACCACGAAGAACGCAAAGAACACGAGCAGGAAGAGTAATGAGAGTTGCAGTAACTCGCAGAGATTAGGATTATCCGCACATTACAAGGCAAACAGAGCACAGTCAGAGGTGATGAGGAACAAGACTTATTTGCCGTATCGCCAAGGTATATTTGGATGTATAGGCCTTAATCCAACAGCTGGACCACCTGCTTCTTTCAATGCTTTTGCAGCTCGGGCTTTCAATTCTGCTTCTTCCTAGCTAATTATTGTGTGTGTGTGTGTTATGTATGTCAAGTTACTATATACTCTTCTGTTCTCTTCAAATGCTCGTGCTGAGTCCTGTGTGTATATTTAATTTGTTTGATGACTTTGGATCAAGTTTTGATTTTGATTTCAAGTTGTTCCGTACACAAAATTGTTAGCAAGTTCTGAAGTTTTATCCATTTCATACATAACAGCAATTTGCACTCAGTATTTTAAATTTATAATATTGCTTATGTAAATATTACGAGTATTTATGTCGAATGTTAATTAAATACACCATCAACTAGGGAGATTATCAAAAGGATGGCCCTTTACGTTTTCTAAATATAAATTTATTCGCCTGAATTTGTATCAACCTTATCAACAATTGATACTGGAGTTGGAAAATTGCATCTATCAAATTGTACATATGTTGTATATAATTAATATAGAAGCAAAAATGTCTCGAACATAAAATAGAAGCAATTTTTTTTAAAATTCACAATTAGATACAAATGAAATTCTAATCTAATCCACTCTTTTATATCAAAAATGAGTATCGAAAGATGTCACGAACACAATAAATTGCGAAAACCATACTGCAGAGTTTGAGTTGACGGATTTGGATTTTTTTTGGAATAATAATATGGCTTGACATGGAGTGCCGACAGAGCTTTATAGACCCGCATTTCATGTGTAAATGTTTAATTCACACCTTAACAGTATTTTTTGTTCAGTTTAAATTATTTAATAAATAATTTATAAATTAAAAATAATATATTTTTTAATTTATAAATTAAAAAAATTAAAATAAACAGAGGCTTTATATCAATATATTATTAATTAATCGAGACAAAAGATGTATTATTATTATTATGTTCTACATGTTCATGTATTTTGTGGATGTAAAATTGGTAGGCCATACTTTAGGTTCATGAAACACATAAATAAAACATGACATACCTCCTATATTCTCTCGAGAAAGATCAACTTAACCTAATACTCTTGCCATCTTCTTCATAATAATTATTATCCAATTGATTTCAATTTTTTTGTATTTTTTATAGTTTATTATTTAATTAATACAATTTTGGTTAAAAATTATATATTATATAATAGAAAAAAATTATATATTATATACAATTTTAATAATGTGGGGATCGGAAAATTTTATTAATTTATCGAGATTATTAATTAATCGAGGCAAAAGATGTATTATTACTATTATGTTGGGATAAAAAATATGTATTGAAAATATTACTTTATCGCGATTTATTAATTTATGGTTTTTTTTCTAATATGTCCTCTTTAAAAAACTGATTTACTAATATATCGCATTTATAATTGTATTTATAAATATATCTTAAATTTAAAATGTTACCAGTTTTAAAGTAATCATGATTAACTTCACTACTTTATTATTTTTGAATGACATATATAATTTTTCTACCCAACAAATAAATAAAGTAAATTAATTTTTGATATTATAAGTTATACAAATTATTTTCATATGTCATGTGAACAAATATACATAGCAGACATGTATATTTTTGATATTTTTGTTATATACATAAATGTAAATATTAGAAACATCATTGTTTGCATCCTTGAAACATCATTGTTTACATCCTTGAATAGATTCTGTATTCTTCATATTGCTTGATGAACTCATCGCTGAACTTCTTGAAACTGAACATGATACAGGCATGTACTTTTCAGCCGCAAGATTTATTATTTATCGCAAATATATTTTTCATATGTTTTTTATTTAAATTATTTTTGATATTTCTGTTAATTAATTATCATCTTGAAACCTATTTATTTATAACATTAGGAGTATTTTAGTCATATTTAATAGACAAATATTAATATTTATAACTTAATCATATTTATATAAGTTAAACATGAGTTAAAAGTTAACCATGAGACATATTTATAATTATTGAATAAAAATGAATATATTCCCCATTAATTTGGGACATATTATACAAATTCCTTTAATGTATCAATTATTAATTAATCAAGGAAGTGGTTTGATTATTAACATACAATTCAAAATATTTTAGGCACTTAAATTAATTAAGTATATAAATTTTGTCTTTTATATTTTTCTTCAAATTTAAGTACTCCTCTATAAAAAAAAATTATAACTAATAATTACATAACTAAAATACTTTAAAATATATAAAAAAAAATTAAACATTTATAATAAATAATATAGGAGTAGATAATGAACTTTTGGGTGGTATTTATTTGGGCACGTAGGAGCCATATATCTTACTTCAGCTAAAACACTGTGGGTCACATGGTGTTATTCCGATATCGACAGACAACCATCTATCTATTTATTATTTATATATTAATTATAATTAGTTGACTAATTTTCACTTCATATTGGACATTTGATATTTTCTTAAATTTATTAGATTATTATGGAATGAATTCTATAAATTTAAAAAAGCATAAATATTTATAATATTACATAATTAATTATTTAAAATATTATTTGTCAATTAATTATTATGAATAGATAATTATTTTTCAATATGATGATATAAAATATTTACATATTTATTTATTAATAATATTATTTTTTGACATCCTCTCTCTAGTACTGCACAAATATTTGTAATATTAGACTAAATTTGATAGAGTTAATAGAGCGAAAACCATATATTCACAAATTAGTACCTCAAATATAATAAATAGGGTTTAATGATCTTAAAATTAACTTTAGATAACTATCTAAAATTAACATTTATTATAATACAATATCAAAGTCATTTTTGTAAATACAAGGGGCAGATTCTATTATTACAAAAATATCATCCACTTTTTATACTTACAATGCTACTCCCTCCGTTCCCTTTTAAATTTAGGTAAGTTATTTAAAATTAACATTAGATACCTTTTTCCCTAATAAATAACACTATTTTCAATCTAATTTAGATAGTTTTCGCACCTATTATTTTTGTTAGCAACTTAGCATAGATGCCTTAGAAAAAATATGTTAAATTTTCGTAAATGTTATATTTTAATTAATTAATTAATATAATTTATTATGTCTTTATTTAGGGCTTTCAAACAGATATTTCGAATATGGATATGCCTATATCCATATTCTAATTCGAAAATCTAAAGCTGTATCCGAATCTGAACCCTGTATTACATTTTTTTAAAAACAAAAAATAATCATTTTTAAATATAATCTTTTTATTTTTAAAATTCTGAATTTATGTGATATATATGTATAATAATTATATATCTCTTTGAAAAATATATAATTTTAAATATAAATAAATACATATGTTTATAAATTGAACCTAATATATATATATATATATATATATATATTTATATTTATATTTATATTATATGTATTAAAATTTGGATTTAGATATTATCGGATACAGATATAATCATATTCATATTTGTATCCGAAATTGTGGGATTCAGATACAGATAATATCCGATTTATTTCGAATAAGAATACAAATATTTCGAACGGATATAGAATATTTCGAATTTTTTCCGGATATATAAACAACATGTCTTGACATATACTCTATTGTAACCTATATCTTGAAAAGGAAACAAAACAAATTTAAATTCTTAGTACATTCCTATTTCGGCCAAAAGTCTAGAACACAACGAACTAATGATTCTGCCTTCACTTTATCTGTTCTCTTTTCTTTATTTTTCTCTTCAAGCTTTCATTATAGTCTTACCACATGTCCCATTCAAAATTAGACGTTCTTCAACAGTGACTTGTGATTTTGCATTTGTCTATTATTTTTTCAAACCTTCTTTAATTTAATTAAAACTTCATGTCGTGAACTCTTTTGTAACATTTTTCTGCACTTGTCGACATCTTCAATGTATCTGCCATGTTTAGACCTCTCAATGCCTTATTATTTCATGTTGACAACTCTACTCATCTGCACACCTTATGACTTTTTAATATATACTTTAATGCATAGCCACTTCTCGATATGCATCTTTGTAGACATCATGAAACAAGCGTATTCTTCACTTCTCGACATGATATATACTTTTCTAGAATTCTCGATATATACTTGATTTACACTTATTAATATCATGTTACTTCTGGACTTCAATATACAATACAACTTCAACTTCTTGATATCATATCTTAGACAATTTTCTCTCTTCTGCAATCTTTATTATCTGGCTTTATTCCTCATAATGGATGAACAATTAACTTGAACTTCTTGCATGACTTTTATTTGATGACTACATTATATTTAAGATTGAATTATATTAAAGAAACTGACTAGAACATTGTACATTAAAAGAGTTAAGTCATGTCATTGCTATATAGTTAATCTAAAGTATTGTTTATATAATTTTGACAAATACAAATAAATAGAGTAGACTTATTAGTTCCATGATTAATTATTTTTTTTGATTTTAAAAAATAATTTTAAAATCTGTTTTGAAATATCTGGATATCTATTTTGAAAATTATGAATGTTATATATCTGTTAAAATATTTAACTCTCTCCATTAAAATAATTTCAAAACTATGCAAAATATTTTATTTGAACTCTTAAAGTAATATAAGGTATACCAAGTTAATAAACCGTAAGAGTATTACAATTCTATCATTACGACACCAGAGTCATGATATTTAAATGGTAGTGTGATTGGTCACGTCTTATTCTTCTGATAGCTTTTGGAATGAGTTTTGACCATTTAATATCTATTTAAGTATATCTTGTACATGTTATTCAATTTATTGCATATATTATGGTACATTATGATGTATGTACGTATTTGTACTTGTTCTAACTTCAGTATAAAATATACTAATCAATCGTCGCTTTAGCCTGATTTATGTTAAAATCTCTATATTATTATAAAGTGTCAAAATTATTTTCTTGCGTTATATCATAATTAAACTATATTTCATTATGTATGGGGCATTTAACTCATTTCACATTCTTCTTTTAACATGTAGTTGGAGGGATTTTGAGGTTGTGTGATGAAGCGCTACTCTTAATTTTCATTATTTTGGAGTTTTCAAACATCTAGCATTATTTAGATGTTAATACCTACTTAGAGATGTTGTTTATTGTTTTGTCAGTCTAAATTACCTTTATATTGTGGATTAAAAACTAGGGTATAGTTAATGCGATGTATGTCGGAGCTTAACGAGCTTTAATGGCTGAGCTTGTATTTCGTAGCTTGGTTCTGCCCTCACAAGATGCCTACGTATCTCTGTTGTGTTTAGAGAATTAAGCCAAAAACGTAGTTCTAAGAATGAGGGGCTAGACCCTTTATATAGACGTAGAGAGTCTAAGAATTAAAGTAGGTTTAGGAACCTTGGTGGGCAGACCACCTCCTAGAAGGATTCTGGATTTTTCTTGTGATAGAAGTAGTTTTCAATTAGGAATAGGTTTCCTTGTTGATTGAGGTGTCTTGGAGGCCACTCCTTGGAGTAGTTTCCATGTATTTGGACACAATTAATTAGCTGTATATTTATCTATTCAATTAATTATGAATTTATTTACTAATTATGGTTTTAAACCTCATTAATTGGACCTCCCTTTTGGACCAGACTAGGCCCAATTAATGTCACATTAATTGTGTCTTTAGGGCTTACTTTCAGCCCATATCATTTGCCCCCCAACTTCTGTAAAGTGTGCAATACTTTGTAGAAATTAAGGTTCATGACTCTTTTACTCAAGTTCCCATGAAGAATTTTTACAATTCTTTTCTTGTGCCCATCATTATTTTTCATTAATTTCTAGGAATTTTTCTCTATTTTTAGAGAATTTTCCATAATTTATTGGTACCCACATGTATTTTTCCTTAATTTCTAGGAATTTTTCTCTATTTTTATAGAATTATTCATAATTTATTGGTACCCACATATATTTTTCCTTAATTTCTAGGAATTTTTCTCTATTTTTAGAGAATTTTCCATATTTTTTTGCCTTATAGATCATTTTTTTAATGATTTTCTGGCATTTTTTTAATATTATTTTCGGCCAGGAATCCTGGATGTATTCGACCAGGATCCTGGTCGATTTTTGCTTCCCTATGGGGTCCTAGTCGACAAGGGATCCTGGTTGATTTTCAACCAGGATCTTGGTCGATTTTTGACCAGGATCCTGGTCGATTCTTGTTTCCCTGTGGGATCCTGGTCGACAGGGGATCGACCAGGATCCTGGTCGATTCTTGCTTCCCTGTGTGATCCTGGTCGACAGGGGATCCTGGTCGATTTTCGACCAGGATCCTGGTCGATTCTATGAATCATTTGAATCCTGGTCGAGCAGGATTCCTGGTCGATTTTGGTGGCAAAATTGAATCCTGGTCAAATGAGACTCCTGGTCGATTTTAGCAACCAAAATGTATCCTGGTCGAATGAGACTCCTGCTCGATTTATTTCACATCTTGATTTCTAGTTAACAGGGCCCATAAATATAGTGACTTAATGGGCCTTGAACCATTTCTATTTTTCACGCGTTTCAGTCCTCTTCGATTTTTGGGCCACAGGCCTGCTAGGCCCAACCAGTTTATGGGCCTTATTTTTACTGGCTATAGGAAGTTCAACCGGTTGAATTACCGTTTTCTTCAGCTATAAATTAGTGAGGTGAGAACTTCACTTTTCACTTATTACTTTCTCAGTGTAATTCTCACTTAAAACTTCTCTCTAGAGTTCTCTTGGCAAGGCGATTTCCGGCAAGCTTTTTCCGACCAATCTTCGTCTTCTCCCTCTATCAAGCTTTCATTTGTTGAAGATCGATGGCTGATCAAGATTCTGCGCAGCAAAGGCTTCTTGCCAGGGCGGCAAAAAGAGGTAACATTGTTACCGTGACTTCTAATTTTTCCTCAATTTCTGATCTTTTGCAATCAATGGGTGACAAATTTCCTACCCAGGCCGAGTTAGATGCTTTTAGGTATACCAGTATTTTTACCAACCAACTTCACTGCGATAAATTTTTAAAATTGTATAAACTACCCCCCGGTTTTAAGTTCGTTTTGGCCGAACCTGGAGATCGGGCCTCCCATTGGCGGCCTAACAGGTTGTGTGTTTCTAGGGATTCCCTCTTAGGTGGCCTTAGATTTCCTGTCCATGAGTTCATTGTTAGACTCTTAGCCGAGGTTAGAATAAGCCCAGTCCAATTATCTCCAAACTCATGGCGGACCCTTCTTTGTTTCTTAGTTTTATACCTTAGGAAAAATTATCCCCTTTCCATAGCTATTTTTAGAAGTATTTTTCAATTCAAGAATAGTCCATCTTCAATGTTGGGCTAGGTCTATATCAGCCATATGCAAGGTGTCTCCCCAATTTTTAGCAATAAATCTTTGCCCGACTCCAATCAAGTGTGGAGGAGGGATTTCTTGTTTTTGGAGTGGGAGGGCGGCGACTAGGCCACCTTGTTCAGGCCCACATTCTGCAAGGTTAAAGACGGGAATCCGGGCTTGATCCAACTGACTCCTGAGGAAAAGCTCATTATCACGGATTTGGGCCAAGACAAGGGTTTGACCCATCATCAAAAGCTTTTGGAGGAATTCTCTTTAAAGGCCGTGAGCCTTTCTAATGTTTCTGACAAGGGTAATTTTCTTACCCTCTTTTTCCTTTACTTTAATTTTTTCTGAGTCCACCTTTTTATTTCCTTGTTTGTTTTGCAGCTGCTGAGAGCATTAATTTTCATCTGGGTGTGGGCGATCAGGAAACCCACAAAATGAGGAAGGCCCGTGAGGCTTTGGAGGACCCAATAAAAGAGCCCAATTTTCCCAGCTTTCTTCAACCCTGCGAGGGGGCCCATAATAAGGCCATGGGGAAGAGGCCCCGTGAGGAGCAGGAAGATCCATCCACGGCGGCATGGAGGCCTAGTTGGGACCTAAGGAGGCAAGACACCGTTGTAGGGAGTACTTTGAACTCTGTTGATTGGTCGCAGAACTCTATTCCTCTAGTCGATAAAGCTAAAATTGTCCTAAAAACGGACATCGAAGAGGCCGAGACTTTTGGGGCCCAAGCAGTTGCCATGGTAAGGCCCACTTTGTTTCCTCTTTTTTCTTACTTGATTGCTTTTTAACTTTCTCTACTTCTCACCTTTATTATTATTTTTGTTTCTTTAAAACAGGTCAATACCTACTTTCAGACCATGGCCCATCAGGCCAAGACTTGGCATTTTTCTGAGAAGGCCCAGAGAGCGGGCAAGGTCAAGGCGGAGGCCAAAGTGGCCAATTTGGAGAAGAAGATGCTCGAAAAGGAGCAAGAGCTGTTAGCGGCCCATGCCGAGGTTCAGGAGTTGAAGGCGGACAAAGAGGATCAAATTGCTAAATATATGGAGTCCGATGAATTTTATGCCTTCATGGATAAGCACGACGACATGGTTTTCCCGGCGACTTGTGCTCAAGCCTGGGAGAAGTGTCTTGACACAGTCTTGGCCAAGCACCCGACCTCTTTGATCCGGCCGACTTTCCCTGTCCCATGGGCCAGCCATTGGCCTTGACCTCGACGGCTAGAGGGACAGGTTCAGGTGACTTGTCGGGTGGTGAGGCCCTGGATGATTATGATCGGGTTTTTGACTCTACTCCAGAAGCCGAGGAGAATGCCAGGAAGGAAGCAGAGGGAGAAGAGAAGACATGGGAGGATGAAGATGTTGAAGATTTCCCTTAGTTTCTTCATCATTTTCCTGTATTTTTTGTATTCCTTGTATTCCCTTTCTGTTTTTAATTTATGTACTCCTAAGACTCTTTATCTATAAAAAGTTCTTGTTATTTGTTTTTCTTTTTCGTGTCTTAGCATATTTGACAAAATATACTTTTTAAGCATAAAAGAACAAATAGGCATATATATTAGTGCCTATCCAGGCTGGATCTTGTTCCTTTATAATACAGGAACTTAGGAATTACCAATTCTAGGCTAAATACACATGTTTTAAGGTGCTATAAAGCTGAGAATTTTATTAATAATGCATTCGAGGCTAAAGTGGGCACAACCCTTACAATTTGAGAACCTTGTTTGGAGCGAGTAGCTCTTACATCCTAATGGTTTCATCGAACAATATTTCTACTTAGTCCTACTAAATATAAGAACTCATAGTTGAATTCTTTAAACATAATAAAACTTCAGGTTTGAAGCATGCCAAGTCCTTGGCACCTCAACATCTTCTATGGTTTCAAGGATGTATGATCCGCCTCCCTTTACTTATTTTATCTTGTACGGCCCTTCCTAGTTGGGGGCTAATTTGCCTTTGGGGCCTACCCCGGAAGCTTCAGCTTTCCTGAGGACCAATTCCCCTTGTCTAAAAAATCTTTCTTTAACCCTTAAGTTGTAGTAGAAAAACGACTTCTTTTGATATTCGACAATTTTTACATGAGCTTTGTCCCTGACTTCATCTATCAAGTCTAATGCAAGTTTCATTCCTTATTCATTATCCTCGGGCTCAAAGGCCTTAATTATTGGGGATACATGTGATATTTCAACTGGGACCACTGCTTCGGCTCCATAAGCGAGAAAGAATGAAGTTGTGTCAGTAGTGACTTTGTGAGTGGTTCTGTAAGCCCATAGTATTGGCAAAAGCTCATTCACCCAAGTGTTGGCAGAACACTCGATCCTTTTCTTAAGACCATCTAAGATGATTCGATTAGCTACCTCAGCCTGCCCATTTGCTTGAGGATGTGCAACAGAAGTGAAGCGTAGAGCGATGTCATTATCGTTGCAGTATCCCTTAAATTCCTCGTTGTTGAATTGTGTGCCATTGTCCGTCACCAGGATTCGTGGTATCCCATACCTACATATGATGTTTTCCCAGAAGAATTGAGCTACTTGTTTTGTGGTTATCTTAGCTAGTGGTTTTGCCTCAATCCATTTAGTGAAGTAATCAATTGCAACGATTAGGAACTTTCTTTGTCCGCTAGCTATTGGAAAGGGCCCAAGAATATCCATTCCCCACATTGCAAATGGGATGGGTGAATTAATGGACGTTAACATCTCAGGAGGTTGCCTAACGACTGGTGCATGCCTTTGGCACCTGTTACACTTTTTCACGTATTCCTTTGAATCTTTTAACAAGTCAGGCCAGTAAAAGTCTAGACGGGCGATTTTATGAGCCAAAGCTCTGCCCCCCAGGTGTTGGTCACAGATTCCTTCGTGTACTTCTTTTAAAGCCTCATGGGCTTCATTTGGCTTTAGGCATTTCAAGTATGGGATAACAAAAGATTTCTTATAGAGAATCCCATCAATAAAAGCGTACCTTAAGGCCCTCACAGTGAGTTTTCTGGCTTCCATGGTGTTGGTAGGTGTCCATCCAAATTGAAGGTGGACTCTAATTGGGTCCATCCAGCAACTGCCCAAGTTTATCGGGGCCACCAGCTTTGCATTGATGCTGGGGGTTTTCAAAATTTGGAAGTAAACGCTTCCCATATGTTCGTCTGCTTCTGATGTGGCGAACTTTGACAAGGCATCGGCCTTCATATTCTCTTCTCTAGGAATATACTCAACTTGACATTCTTCAAATTGAGTCATTATAGCTTTGACTAATCAGAGGTACTTGACCATGATTTCTTCCCTTGCTTCAAAATCCCCATTTACTTGGGATATAACCAGCTTTGAGTCTCCACAGACTTTGAGATGCTTGACAATTAGTGCTTTGGCCAAACCCAGGCCTGCTATCGGAGCTTCATATTCGGCTTCATTGTTGGTTGTTGGGAAGTCAAGCTTAATAGCATATTCAATCATGAATCCTTCGGGACTTTGTAGCACCAAGCCTGCTCCACTAGATTTTGTTTTTGATGCCCCATCAAAATTGAGCACCCAATATCCTTTAGAAGTTTGTTTTGCTTCTTGTGCTACTGACACACTATCCTTATCCTGCCCCCCGACTTCTTGGTCGTTAATAGTATATTCGACCACGAAGTCAGCAAGGGCTTGAGCTTTTATGGTCGTTCGAGGCTTATACTTGATGTCGAACTCTCCTAACTCTATGGCGCACTTGATCAACCTTCCACTTGCCTTAGGGCTGTGTAAGATGTTCCTTAGCGGCTGATCAGTTAGTACCTCGATTTTGTGCGCTTGGAAATAAGGACGTAATTTTCTCAAGGCCAGTGAAAACTTCTCAATCTTGGAGTAGTTAAGTTCTGCTCCGTACAAGACCTTGCTTACATAATACACTGGTTTCTGAATCTTCTCTTCTTCCTTTATAAGGACAGCGCTCAGGGCTTTATCAGATACAACCAAGTATAGGTATAAAACGTCTTCGGGACTAGACTTGGCCAATAATGGAGCTTCAGTTATATATTTTTTCAGTTCTTCGAAAGCTGCCTGACTTTCCTCTGTCCACACGAAGTCCTTCACTTTCTTCAATGTTTGGAAGAAAGGTAGACACTTATCCCCGGACTTTGAAACGAACCTTCCTAGGGCTGCAATTCTCCCTGTTAATTTTTAGACATCCCTTACTGTCTTTGGGGATTCCATGTCGAGTATAGCTTTAATTTTATCAGGGTTGACCTCAATCCCCCTTTTAGAGACCATCATTCCTAAGAATTTCCCAGATCCTACGCCAAAGGCACATTTTGCAGGGTTTAACATCATTTTGTGGTGTCTCAATACTTCAAACGCCTCTCTTAAGTGTTGGATATGGTCGGTCTTGTCGAGGCTTTTGACTAGCATGTCATCAACGTAGACCTCCATGGTTTTTCCGATGAGATGCTTAAATATTTTGTTTACTAGCCTTTGATAGGTGGCTTCTGCATTCTTTAACCCAAAGGCCATAACTAGATAACAAAATACACCAAAGTCAGTGATGAAAGATACCTTGGCAACGTCATCCTCATGCATTCGGATATGATTATATCCACTAAAGCCATCCATAAAACTTAACATCTCATATCCTGTCGTGGCATCTATAAGTGCATCGATCCTCGGGAGGGGGAAACAATCCTTTGGGCATGCATCATTTAAATCAGTGAAGTCCACGCACATCCTCCACTTTCCATTGGATTTCCTGACCATTACAGGATTAGCAAGCCATTCAGGGAATTGAATTTCCTTGATGAATCCAGCCTCTAAGAGCTTTTCCACCTCTTGCTTTATGGCTTCTTGCCTTTCTGGAGCGAAATTCCTCTTCTTTTGTTTTATTGTTTTTCGTCGTGGATCCACATTAAGCTTGTGAGTAATTAGATTGGGATCAATTCATGGCATATCAGCGGTTGTCCAAGCAAATAAGTCCTCATTCTCTTGCAAGAATTTGGTTAGTTTCTCTTTCATAGGCTGTTGGAGATTACGAAGCTGTATGTATAGTAATCGTGATAACTCAACACTAGAACAGGACAAGTAAATAATACTACGTCTACACAGAAATCAGCAAGACATGAAGACAAGGCAGATACAGCGAATCAAGACATTAAAAGAAGTTTTGGAGTCTACTACAGGTCACTGAAAGAAGTTCATTTATATGTTCATGCCTCAGTGAAGAACAATGTTTAAAGACTTTCAGGGTTTCAGATATGTTGAAGATTCAGTATTTTTAGCAGTGCCACAAGAAGATTTCAGTGTAACAGCATTGATTGAAGATAGACAGTGTTTGAAGCATAAGAATCCAGAAAGGTGAAGACAAAGTTTACAGAAGACAGCTACAGCCTTGAAGTTATACTCACTGACAATCAGTGAAGAATAGAGAATGAAGTATTCAAGATTGTGGTAGTAATGAAGACGTTGTCGAAGTACCAGAAAAGATTCCAGTGAAATAACAGTGTCTATCAACAGTCAGTGTTTGAAGCAATGCAACAGTCCTAGCTTACTCAGCTGAAACAGAAAAGAAATCAAGGGAATTCAATTCAGTGTTAGTCGTTTGTGAACCAGACCAGTGCACTAAGCGTCAGCACAACAAGAAGAGAATTACCTTGATTAATCATAAGAAAATCAGTTGATCAAGCCAAGCCAAAGGAGTGAAACCAAGTGGTAATTACTTCAAGCATCTCAAGAAATATGCTAAGGCAAGTATTACTGCATTTGGTGGCATTAATACTCTTGAAGCAATGGAGAGGCGCAACATAAGTTATCCAAGGCGCAACTCATGAAGTATATAGGCGCAAGGAAACTAAGCAGAGATTCTAAGGCATGAGTGGCGCCAATACAGTGCAACAGGAGTAAAGGCGCAACACAAGTTCTTGCAAGCACAACAGCTAAATTGCTACTAAGGCATTAGTGGCGCCTATACAGGGAAACCACTGTATAGGCGCAACTAACAAAGGCAACAGGCGCGGCTAAATGTTCTAAGGCATTAGTGGCGCCTATACAGGGAAACCACTGTATAGGCGCAACTAACTGTGACATAGAAGGCGCAAGAAACATGCAAGGCAATAGCTGATTGTTTCTAAGGCAGAAGTGGCGCCTGTACAGGGAAGCCACTGTACAGGCGCAACTAACATGAAGTTGGAGGCGCAACTAAAGACTAAGGCGCAACATGACTTCAAATGGCGCCCATACACCATAAGCACTCTACAAGCGCAACTAAGGACTTAAGCAATTGTGGAGCAAATCAATTCTATTGATTTGAAAAGTCTACACTATATTAAATAAAATGAATTATTCATTTTGTTTAATATGGTTGGTGGAGACACAGCCAACCACAGAGAGAGGCAGTGAGATATTTCGAAGCCGGAGAAGAAGAAGTCACCATGATAATTCTATACCTTCTTCTCATGGGTTTTACAATCTAGCCGGTCAAACATGTCACAAATACTTAGGGCTATTGTAAAACACTCACTGTTAGCTTGATTCCAGTTACTACTAAATACTGTCAAACATTGTAATAGGGATCTAGCTTTATCTCTCTAGAAGCAAAGAACGAATCAGTTCTTTGGAAGCCAGTTATTAATTTAACTGGGTGTAGCAAAACCTCAGGGATTAATACGAAAGTACTATTCCCCGAAATCTGTCTCGCATTTAATTACTTGCTAATTTTCTAGATCATTATTGTTTAAATCCTAAACACAGAAAATTAGTAAGCCAGCCTCCTAAACACTCCTAAACACGAACCACTGACCGAACTCTAAATCACATATCCGCAAAAGATTCGAAAGAATTTTTTGATTTAGTGAGTATCGTATTCAACCCCCCCTTCTACGATACTTTCGGGACCTAACAATGGCTCTTCTAATGAGGCTCCAATATATGTGACCTTTTCAGGCTCTCCTGGTACTAAGGGAATTGGAACCAAATCTTCGGCTGGCTTTCCCCTTCTTTCCTCGTCTTCTCTTGAGTCCATGTCCTCTATGGGTAGGACTTGCTCCCCGACGCCATCGAGTCTCAGGGCTGCCACGTAGCAACTTCTTTCCATTTTTTGGTCTCCTTTCTCCTCTCCAACACCGTTTCTGGTGGGGAACTTGATTTTTAAGTGATAACTTGAGGCTACAGCCTTGAAAGCATGCAAACATGTTCTTCCAAGGATGGCGTTGTATGTTGAAGATGCTTTGACCACCAGAAAAGTTAGCATATGAGTGACCTCTCTAGGTTCTCTCCCCATTGTCATGGGTAGCTGAATGGTTCCTTCTACTTTTGACTCCACTCCATTAAAACCATAGATGGGAACATCTGAAAGGGTTAGCTGGGAATCATTGTATCCCATCTTTACAAATGCATCATGGAACATGATATCAATTGACGCTCCATTGTCTACTAGGACTCTCTTTACTTCTGAATTACCTATTAAAGGGGCAATAACGAGAGGATCATCGTGAGGAAACTTTATCCCTTCCAGGTCCGAGTCATCAAAAAATATGATCGCCTCTGTCCAAGCACGTTTAGATGCTTCTCCTACGACTTGCATAACTTCTCTTGCGTATGCTTTTCTTGAATTCCTTGAATTCCCCGCAGCGGTGAGTCCTCCGAAAATCATATTAATAACCGGTCCTCTAGATTGAGGATTCCTATCCCGGCCATCATTATTTTTTCTGTTATCGTCGCGCCTATCATGACTTCCATCCTTGGTGTACTTAGAAAGTTTTCCTCTTCTGATAAGGAATTCAATTTCATCCTTCAATTGTCTACAGTCATCCGTATCATGCCCGGTATCCCTATGAAACCGGCAAAACGTGTTATTGTTCCTTTTCTCAGGATCAGATTTTAGGGGTTTAGGCCATCTTAGGTCTCGATCTCTTTCGATATCCATAAGCGATTTTAAAACCGAAACCGATCCGATAAAAACCGAACCGGAGTTTTTAAAACCGAAACCGATGGTTCGGTTGCGGTTATGGATTTGCAAAACTGAAGATATGCGGTTTCGGTTCTGGATTTATCCAAAAACCGAACCAAGGTTTGTTGTTCCTGTCCCACATTATATGATCAAGCTAACACCAAGTATGGTAAATTTCCTTGTTCTTTCTAACTGAATAAGTTCAACTTGTCATGTAACACGTATATATGCATGAAACTAACAAAAGCAGTGCGAGAGATGTACTTCTATTATTTAATTTATATATCAAAAGTTTTCCTTGTGAAAATCAAACTTCGTGGCTATTTCGCGAGAGAAGTCATGAGATAGCTGCTTCAGCTCCGGAAACAAACTGCGTGCACCAGAATAGAACACTCTTATAAACAAAACACAACACAAAATTATACTTTTTATATTAACAATTCAACAAGACATATGCATTTTAGCTTTATTGTATACTTACCAACTCGTTTAGCAGGATGATTAACCGCAACATGCTCAAAAACATTACGCCAATTTGGTCTAGCAAAATGTGTCTTGATGCGCGTCCCAGATACGATATCTACGCCATTTTTAGCATGCTGAAAGGTCTGCAGCATAGTTATCAAAGCAGAGCGTGCGTCTCCTTCTTCGTAGACACTTGTGCAGTAATTATGCACCTCAATTACGTGCTCTGTGTCATTTTCCGCAACTTCATTCATCATATTTTTAAACCACTCAAACGAACCTTCTTCGCGAGTCACCCAATAGAAATATACCCTTGTAGTGTTAAGCAGATTGTGATTTTTGTTGTGACTTTCAGTGAGTCCTATATCATCTTCTTTTTGTTGTTTGATGTGGTAAAGAACATCTTTGACAATGCTGATTAAAGGGGTTGCTCCAATTCCGAGGCCAACGAGTAGGACGATATCATATTGTTTGTAGTCCTGTGCTGGAGCTCCATACGGACCATCAATTAAGAGCTTCGGCATCCTGATAATTCTTACATGTTATATATATAGAAATTGTCTTAAATTACAATTCTCAAGTAAAATAAGTAATTGAATATTTACCTATGTATGTTATGAGTTTCTGGTGAAAGATCTTCCCTTAAAAAACCGATTCTATTAATTTCTGCTGCAGGCTGATGAACCTATATATATGAACCTCAAGTCCTCAACTCAAAAATCAAATTGTGTGACACCATTATCATCCTACACCACATCTTAAGGACTATTCCACATTTGCGTAATATATGAAAATTGAGAATGCAGATTAATCTAAAAACAAGTACCCGACAGAATAGTGCTTTCAGCTGTGACGTCCAGTCACCTGCACTTCGGATATGGAGGCTTAAATGATCATCTCCTGGAGCCGAAGTAAGTGAAAATGGATGCCTACGCGTACACAAGTACATTTCTTAATTTCATTAATACACGCTTACCATTCGAATGGTTTTAAGTAATAAATATTTCAAAGTGGATGACTGAAGTTTCTGCAAGCTAATTTATATACAAGTACACTTACCATTCGAATGGGGAAACTTTTGAACAATTGACGAAAATATATTGCCCACTAGCGTATTTGAATCGACGAGGCTTAGTAAACTGCAAGGATATTACGTTTCCTGAGTATATAGCAACCTGAATATATAGTGTACGTATTATTCCAATAATTCTCAAGATACAATCAGGCCAATGCAAATGTTATGGAAGGCCAATATCAATATTTTTCTGATAAATAAGAAATATAGAAGATACTCCACAGAAATGAGGGTGAAGTATTTTAGAGACTTATTTTACTCCACAATTCAGTTGAAGTACCTTTAAATTTTCGACAGTTCTATACCCGGACCTAAATGCACCAATCATTCGTTCAATGCCATATAAGATCATCGGAACAGCAATATACATCCATGTCTGCAATAAAAAATAAATGAAATGTTAGAACAATATATCTGAAAATTTCTATTTTAGCTAAAACACATGGAAATATCACCAATTGTACTTACTGTTTTCTTATACCATTCCTTTGAAAGGTAAATGAAAGTTCCATGAATGATGAGAAGGACATAAACTATAACAAACAAATGATGAGAAAACCAGAATGCATTATATCCGGTAAGGCGCTTGATCATTTTAGGAAGGTTAAATCTGTTTTTTCGAAACCATGGATTGGCTAATATGAAGGCTATTGTCATAAGCACCAACATTGTCATGCCAGTCCAACCCTCAGTGCCACTTACAAACCACCAGTACGCATCGGGCCTGTGATGACCATAATAATGCTCCATTCTTTCATATTCGTTATCAGTTGCGTGGAGTAGCCTAGGGAAATCACATGATAAGTGGGAGCCAATATGTAGGCATACTCCAATCGCGATTGCAATAGCAATTACCTGAGAATAAAACAAACTAATAAGCCCCGACTGCATATAGATTTCATCATAAGTAATGACCATGTTCAACAAATTAATTATAGAGAAAGACATATACCTTATGAAAATTAACATTATCATCAAATGGAATAATAAGCCCCAACTTAGTCCTGCTTCTGAGCCATGTTATAGTATTTCTACAAATGGGTAGAAGGATCAGAGCCATATTATATTTCAACGTCTCAGCGCTACACTTAGCAATACAAACACAGTAGCCCATCACATCAAACACAGCTTTACGTTTGTACTCGAAGAATTTCCATGAAAATAGACCTGCACATATCAGAAGCCACACGAAAAGCACCCATAATCTCTTCCAATTGTCATGGATGAAGCATCCGATTCTCGAGTATCCTCGTTTCATTAAGCTGTGATCTTTGGTCAGGACAAGTTTATCACTTATTAAACTTCTCAAGTCCTTGCTTTCTGAAGCAAAGAAGGCCGAGTCATTTGGAAGTCTTGCTAGTAGCATTTCAACATTATACATCTATACCAAATGTTGTAGAAAATATTTTAGCAGTCTCAATCTACTGTAAACCAGAGTCACACATATAGTTATGTAAATTCTACGAACCTACCTCGACATATCCAAGATTGCTTGGATCAAGTTCCTCCATAATAAGAGCAACATACTCATTAGCACTCTCCATTATCTTTGTCAGCTTATAATTAGCAGCGTTAGTGTTGGGAATAATTTAAAACTAAACACAATAATGGGGCGGTTATATAAATAATTTAATAAGAACATGCAGATTAAACCAATTAACAAAACTAAGCATGAAGGTAGAAACGGTATATATATATATATATATATATATATATCAGTAACTACAAAGACAAGAGAAAAGATAGAATATTTAGCTCTAACAGAAGCTTTAAGCATACACTGATAGAACCAAAATAACTGCTGAGTCGCCAAGTCTTGTAAGAAGTCTTGACTGTTCTTGAAGAGATTATTGCCCCACTACGTTGTGTTGGGTTGCAGCAATATCACTTCCAGGATAAAACAATACAGAGTACTTCGTCCACAGATACGTAGCACTCAACAACAACCTGCACCTCAGTTCGCCCAGAAAATCTTATGCAAAATCTGTATGAAATGAATGTGGAAGATACAGAGTATGGCTGCTAGGGTTTTCTCAAACTTGTGTCAAAAAATGTCACTTTTATCTCCAACGTTTTTCTGTATATATAATACAATAAAACGTAACAGCAGATAAAATATTAATTAAAATAATTATTCTGACTTAAAAAGATTTTAACAGAATATATATCAGAATCAGTAATAGTCATCAGAGTTTACTGTCAAACTCTGATCCAGCCTTCCACTAGAGTTTACTATCAAACTCTGATCTAGCCTTCCATCAGAGTTTACTTTCAAACTCTGACCCAGCCTTTCATCAGAGTTTACTGCTAAACTCTGATGAGGTGGACCATCAGAGTTTATAAACTTTGACCCAGCCTCTTCCATCAGAGGTTTTCAATGAGTTAGTCCATAACTCTGACCCAACTCAAGTCACAGTATACACTTTATAAACACTGACAGTAACTTTGTATTCTCTGATAGTGACGTTATAAATACTGACAGTAACTTTTCATTCTCTGACAGTGACTTTATAAACACTGACAGTAACTTTGCATTCTCTAACAGTAACTTTGATTCAAAATTCATATTACAATAAAATTTAAAGTCATAATTAATTTAATTAATCGTGTAATAAAACTCCTCACCCAGGTCACCTCGCATACGTGAGACGCCGAGACATTCGCCCAAATCGCCCATCGACCCGACTCGACCCGAGGCAAGGCGAGGCGTGGCGTGGTGAGGCGGCGGCGGCGGCGCGCGTGTGTGTGCGCGAGGGCACACTAGTACACCATGCACACTCACATGCCTTAGTAGTTGACACTACTCTTGCACATATATGCATTTAAAGCACCCACGCCCATATTACATTCTTTATGTGGGACAAACACTTTTAACTCATTTCAATCTAGCAACTTATACTCAATTTATTGATGGATTACACTAAGAAAATGTCTTATATCCAAACATGAAAGTTTAAGTGCTCATAGCAAGGAACAACTTCTAATAGTTAGTTTCCGGAAATTACATCAAGAACATATATAAAATGTCTTAAACTTTCCATTTTCAAACAATCCTCGCAAATCCATACAGAAATGCATATTAGGTTCTATTCATGACTTGCTTTTCAGATTTGGTACCGGTCAAGGTTTGAACCCTCCTAAGTCCTCTACTTCAATGGCTACCGGATATAGATGGAATGTTTCATCTTGAATCTTTATCCGTTTTTGTGTAACCACACTCCATAGACGACAACAAGTCAAAAGCTATGGTGCCGATCTATGGCTTTGAGACGTTAATGGTCATGTCTCGATCCTGTTCGTCGAATGCTTCGAGGTATAATCATATCCTCTAATTGCGACCTCACAATAATATTCGCTTAGCTGGGCATCTCCAAAGATGTACTGTCAACATCTCATCTCACGACTTGACCCCATTCATAGTTCTTAAAACTCTTGCTAACTAGCAGTTACAATACATCTTGGAGTTTACAGGGGAAAGACTTAGATACGTGAATATCTAGATATAAGTAGTAGAGGTACTACTGAATCATCCTTACAACTTATTATTTCCACATTGAATACACTTCGAGGGATCTCCTATCAGGTGTATTGGGTTCCCGCTGTTGATGACTCAAACTGGGTTGTCAGTCTCATCCCCAACCTTGACTTAGGGACAACAGCATGCTCAAGTCCCTTAGTCAAAGGATCAGCCAGGTTGTCTTGAGTTCCAATAAACTCAATAGCAATGATCTTGTCAGAATCAAACCCCTTATAGACTTTAGTCTAACTTGGACATGTCTCTTTGTTTTCACATTATACTTTTTACTGTTTATCTTATCGATAGTTATACGACTATCACAATGAACAGCAAGAGCAGAAAGCGGTTGGCTTACTACTGGAATCATAGACATAAGTCCATGCAACCATTCAGCCTCCGTCCCTGTGGCATCTAATGCACACAACTCAGCCTCAAAGGTAGACCGAGTTATAATAGTCTGTCTAGCAGACTTCCAGGATATAGCTCCACCCGCAAGGGTAAACACATATTCAGTCACTCCATTAGAACCAAATTTCTTAGCTATCCAACTTGCATCACTATATCCCTCTAGCACTCTAGGAAACCTCCTGTAATGCAAACCAAGGTAGATGGTGTCTTTGGATATCTAAGCACTCTATCAAGAGCATCCCAATGAGTCTTGTTTGGACAACTTGTATATCTAGCTAACTTAGACATAGAATATAGAATATTTGGTCTAGTACCATTAGCAAGATATTGCAAACTCCCAATAATCTGAGAATATCTTAACTGAGACACATGAACTCCTTACTTATTCTTGACAAGAGCAACTTTTGAATCATATGGAGTGCTTGCGATTCTACAATTTGAATAACCATACTTCTCAAGTATAGATTTCTCTATATAAGGAGATTGTGACAAGATTATTCCATCAACTGACTGAGTTAGCTTGATACCAAGAATCACATTAGCCGCACCCATATCCTTCATTTCAAAGTGCCTTTTAAAGAAATTTTTTGTCTCGTCAATAATCTCAATATTGGTTCCAAACAACTGTATGTCATCCACATACAGGCACAAAATCACTTTATCATTTCCTTTAATCTTATAGTAGACACACTTGTCACTTTCATTAACTAAAAAAATCGAAGTCAAAACAGTTTTATCAAAAATTTTATGCCAGTCTCTAGCAGCTTGTTATAGATTTGACTAATTTATATGGATCACTATAATTCACAATTTCAATATTTATAAATAGAAACTGTAGTTTAAAAAAGGAATCTCTCTTTTGGTTCTTACTCCCACCTTTTCTATCAGTTCTCAAATGATTTTCAATTACTTCCCCATTTTTTTCTAGTTAAGTACTTTTTCACAATACACATGCCCATATGTGTACCAAATTTTGAAAATTCGGCAAAACCTAGAAGCGAGGGCTCGTTGTTGAAGATTTGTAAATAGTGATTGGTTTGGATTGAGCAAGCAAAACAATCACTAAATCTGCAGAACCATGATCTCATCTCACGGAGTCACACTAAGAAAATAATTCTATGTTTATGTTACAAATTAAAAAAAAATTATATGAACCAAGCAACCGAGTATTCCAGCTTGTAGAGTAATTAAAAGATATATATGTGTGTATGTAGGAGCACGTTCCATTACAAACTCCACAAATTTCTAGAATTCACCAATATTGACACGAGATGCACTGAAATACTAGTAGGATTCACAAAAAAATCTAAAATTAAAATGTATAAATAATATTCTATTTACAATACAAACATATTTACTAATCACGATACATTATTTATATAATAAATAAATTTGTAATTTATTCATACAAACATTATTTTTAACTTTTTTGCCAGAATATTTGTGAATTCTACTTACATTTTACTACATTCCGTGTCGTTATTGGTGTGTTCCCCGGTTTGTAGAGTTTGTAGGCTAAAAACATTTGTATTTGAACACAGTCCTATATATATTTATATATGCCCTCATTCGAGATTATGCAGCAGACCATCCATAATAATTAATAATTAACCCTTGATTTACTGTTGACCATATAATTCAATATTTAACGAAATACAATGTAGTAGTGATTAGGTTTCTCATATGTACACGATTCTTCATAGAGCAAGACTATTACTTGTATAGATATATGTATATGATCTCTATCTATCCTTTCCGGGAGTATGTAGAAATCTAACAATTAATCTATATTCTTTTTGCTTTTGCTGTAGCACAGTCCTCCCACATATTTAAAGCGCAAGTATTCAGAAATGGACATGATCTGTTTTGTTAGCTAATAAGCAACACTAAACTTAAGCCGAGATTTTACTTGATCACATCAATGTAATTCTATGAAAAATAAACGCATGCAATCAGAAGAAATTTCAATAGGTAGCAAGCAGAACAATCTTTATTTAAGCCAATCTGACCTTCCACACAAAGACTTGAATGAGGCACAGCTGCTGCAGAACAAGAACTTTTTTCCAGGATTAATGCAAATCTGATCACAGAATACATAATAACTAGCCTAGACCGTAGACTCTTCACAAACAAAACTCAAATGGCTTATGCAGTTCTTTACTTGAATCCGTAACAAAAGCAAAAGCTTCAGCTGTCATATCATATATTCTTGTCAAAACCTGGGATGGCACATATAAGGAAAATTCCTGCAACCAACAAGACTCTTAATAATATATTTGTTCACAAGTTCAAGAATTCTGAGGATGAACCTGAAAGTTTGACAGATATGTTTTCGGCTTTCGTTGTACCATTTGCACCTGCATGCTTTTAGTAACTTCTTCTCTATGCTTCCTCTGGTGACATATTAAGAGGCAATCTTGGTCGCAGCAATTTGAGAGAACATGCCCAATGACCTGACATTGGGATACAATTACTAAAAGAAGAGGTGTATACATAATTGAGCAACATAAGTCATTCAAAGGAACAAAGAATAAATTAAAAAATGCCTACAAGTTATAACTTCATTCAGGTAATGGTTACAGCCATAATAAAATTGGTTTATTACACTTGACTATTAGGCTATTAGCTCAAGGGAAATAATAGTGTTAACAACTCGTGCATTCAGACTAAAATACACGAATTTTGTAACTAAGAAGATGACTATGCCGCACTGTCAAGTCTGAAGATTGTGTCTAAATGTCTATTCATATTTCTACCAATTTAAAGTGTATAAACATGCCCAAAATCCATAATCCATAAAGAGCTGAAACAGGTTATATTGACATCTTAAAAAGCATCAACAACAATATAAGGAGAAACAATATTAACATGTCATAATTCCAGCAGTAAAAGAAACGGCAGCAGCAGCACCACCAGCACCAGCACCAGCAACAACAACAAGAACACCACCACCACCACCAACAACAACATATGAGATATGAGATAGTACGTATAACCAATATATTTGATTATTATTACTTGCAAGTAATAGTAGAGACAATCAAAATTATACGTGAAGTTAATAGATATGAGTGGAATGGTTCAGTTGAATTTTTTGTACCGAGTCGTTCAGAAGAAAATTGAGTCGGCCAGATGAATAGCATCTCATCCAAACAATCTGAATAAGAAAAAAAGGAATCGTCCAGTTCAGTTAGTTTCATTCACCCATAAACAAATGGGCCCTAAGAAGAAGAAGAACGATTCAACAGCTGCACTCACTATTCATATTAATATTTGTACCTGTTCGTTTTCATGCACATGTCCACATGTATCTTCTCTTTAAAGAAACCATTGCTTCTTCATTTTTCAACTTTCTTGTCCACCTATTATATATTGTTGCTTATATTACTGGTGTCAATAGTTCTCGTTGGAACAAAACTCGGTTAGTTACCTCACTCCATCGTTCATATTGTTAGTTATAGATTTCTGATATGCAGCATAAAGTGTAACTTTCCTTAGGATCATGAACGGGGATACATTAAGCCAGAAGCTTCCAATTTAATTTGCACAGTGCAGCAACAAACTGTTTTTATTTACAGCAGTTATGCTCGCCACTCAACAAAGGATCCTCTTAGTTGACCAAATGTTCGTTCCCATAAGAATCCTATCAAGTTCATACTATATTACCTTATTAAGTAGATTAGATATACTTTCTAATGATATAATTTTTAAAATTTTCTTAATTATATATTATGTGTAATTAGGGGTGTACACGGTTTGGTCAACCCGACCAATCCAATCCGAACCGGTCATTTTTCGGTCAATCCAAACTGACTTTTTCCAACTCGATATATACTCGGATTGAAAAAATGTCAACCCGATTTTAATGGATTGGATATAGGTTTCGATTTTTAAAATCTGATCCAATCCAACCAGGTCCGATTAAAAATAAGATAATTAATAAATAACTCAAATGTCCAATATATCAGCCTAACCCATCAGTATTTAGTATTAGTTCACACTACACACTTCACGGTCACAAGAATATCAACATCATTGAAGTTTAATGATTGATTCATCTATGTTATGATACAGTTCAAATTTAAAGACTATATGTCTAGTGTTTAATCGGTTTATTTTGATGTGTTAAAATTCAGATATTTAAGACTTATGCTATTTGTATTGCATGAAAGATTGTAATATTTTATTGAACTATCTCCAATTTGGTTTGAACTTTCATTTTCAATTTTATTTTCTTTTGA
The DNA here is from genome assembly GCA_028671895.1 of Oenanthe sinensis. Taxonomy (NCBI): domain Eukaryota; kingdom Viridiplantae; phylum Streptophyta; class Magnoliopsida; order Apiales; family Apiaceae; genus Oenanthe; species Oenanthe sinensis. Next base: position 10,378,819 of record CM053797.1, read on the forward strand.
TAAAAAATTTATTTATATATTTATTAACCCGATCAATCCAATCCAAGCCGAAATACATTAAATGGATTGGTTTACAAATTCTATTTTTATGGGTTGTATTGGAAATTTACAAACCCAATTAAATTGGATTGGGTTGTTAAAATCCATCCATCCACCCAAGCATAATTAGTTGAATATAATTTCCATAGTTACTTTTAATCAACTAATACAAGCATAATTAGTTGGAGTATCAAGGCAGTGGCTATTGCAGCATCCTGGTATACTTGTGAGTTGTGACTTGTTTTATTAGATTCAGTACCTTCTTCCGGAAGCTGTTTAAAGAAGTGCATATACTCTAGTTTCTTAGTTATCGTCAAGGTCTAATTATGTATCAAATGCCATTGGTTACAGATCTTCGGGATGATAAGCAATTCTTTCCTGACCTCCCTGGTTCCGTAGCCATCACTGCAACCGTAGGAATCCTGGTGAGGATTCCTACTAAAGGATTCCTACTAAATTGTTTCTAAAGATAGTCAACCATAGCGACTTGAATTACCATCTTCTCATTCTTACTAGTTGTTATATTGAATCAAAGGGAGAAGAGTTAATGAGGATGATAGGAGCACCTTCTTTCATCAAATGTAGTTCAAAAACACAGGAGGTAATAAAAACAAAACTGTATAGGAGGGACCTCTATCATCAATGTTTTTCCACCATCAGGTGGATTATAATTTACAAAAAAAAGGTTATAACAAAGTCTCCTTTCTGTATCTGTTGCTTCTGCAGAATGTTAAGAAAGTTTTTGATGCTGCCATTAAAGTTGTGCTCCAGCCTCCGAAGTCTAAAAAAAAAGAAAGGAAAAGGGTGAGAAAACCTGCTCTATTTTGTAGGATTCCCAAGATAGGGCAACTTGTAAAGTTGGGAATAATAAGAGAAGGAAGCCCGGATAAATGATGGCATTAGAGTTATTTTTAAAATAATTATATTAGGAAAAAATAATTAAGACGAGATACATTCATATATTTTATCCAAATAATAAAGAGTATTGATTATTATATAAAATATATTATTCAAAAAGAAAAAAAAGAAATTATTAAATTTCTTTTAAACACATTTATTTTGCGGCCATTCCTCTAAGTTTGTAATTAAAATATATAGAAATAATATATATATATATATATATATATGGAAAATTTACATGGAGACCCCACTTTTAATCGAAGACTCGGAGACCGAATAACAACCATTAGATTAAAATAATATAGATGACCTAGAATTACTTGTCCTCTCATCTCTCTTCCTTTAATACACAAAATATACAATTAAATATAAAATCACATAAATACTCATAAATACTAATTTATATATTCATAACTATGTAAATGTATTTTACATTATAGATTTGTATAATATTTTATATTTATTTTCACTCAATGTATTTATTTAACAATATATATATTTGTTCTGCAAATATAAATACCGTTTTGCAAGTAGAACAGTATTTTACACTACATTCCGCATATATTCATAACTATATTCAGAAACATGGCCCAATTTATTGACAAGAAACGTTAAATCGTCAACCGTATTGATAGATACGCTATACCGGAAAGCGACTTCAGCTAGACAGGCTAACATGTCTGACGTATGAAATGAGACGAGATGTCGCATCTGCTGGCACATTTGGAGACACAGGGAGATGATATATAAAATCGGGTTACGCATAACCTCGATACGTTGAACGAAGTGCCATGTATATATGTTGTGTCTTTCTCCCTTAGAATTTGATATGTAATACTCTAAGAGGTTTCCAACATACACACAACTTGATATAAATATGAAAGCTTGATAGTTGATTTCTTATGCCATATTACATAATGATAAATATGGAGTTCCAGATTCGATAAACTTGTGTTTCTTCTTTGGTTCATCTTGTCTACTTGTCTACTATGTTTTCCCGTGTTCAATCTAATTAACAAAGGGTGTGATCTTTACAAAATAATAAGTGTTTGTTAAGGAGAAATGGAGGCAGAGCACCGAAGATACTCAATTGTAATGGGTGTTCAATTGTAATGGGTGTTTAATGACCAGTTGAAATAGTGTCAATCAAGTGTTTAATGGGATAACATATTGTATATCTTTTTATATAATTTGGGATATGCAACACCATTCAGTGTTTTGAATAATCGTATTTTACGATTTTTATTGCTAAGTAACTAACAAATATATTTTTTAACAAAATTTATAAGAATGATTTATTAAAATATATTTGTTAAAATATTAGTTACTTGGCAATAAAAATCTCAAATTTTGGTTTTTATGAAATATATATTGCACGAAAACTAGAAAAAATTGCATATTTGTAAGATTTTTTACATCATATCCCTAAATATTTGCAATTGAATTTTAATAATATTACAAATATTTTATTTTAGAATAATAAAAATTATAAATATTGTTACATATACATACTACAATTCTAAAATCTCAACTTCTTTTTATAAATTAAAAAAAAAATATTAAGAAAAAAAATTTAAATCTCTTATAAAATCTCTATAATTTTTAAGAATCTGTTTTGGATAAATGTAAAAGTAAATTTTTACAAACAAAAGTTGTTGATAATTGAGTTTTTAGAATTATATTAACGATATAAACACGTTTATAATTTTTTCGAATTTTAAAATTAATTTTTCAAGTGATTCTCTCTGTAACCTTATATATATATATATATATATATATATATATATTGACTGAATACCATCAATATATATCCTTTACATATTCATAATACAATATTCAAAGCAAATAAATTGTACTTCCCCCATTTCATAATTGTTTTCTTATTTTATTTTTTTACGGTCAAAGTGAACCAAATTTTGCATAAAAAATACGCATTATCATTTTTAATTTTTGGTCAAGTAGACCACACAAAATTAAACAAGACAAAAAATATAAAATATGTGAGTATTTTTTAAAAAATAAATTAAATAAGCTTTATAAGAAAATAGCCATTGATATACAAGTATTATTAATATTTTTAATAAAATAATTAGTAGAGTCGTAAAATTTAAATGAAATCTTAAATATATTTTACTTTTTTATTTATTGCAACACTTAGTACAATCATTTTCCATATTTGATATATAATTTGTACTAATATTTTCTAGTAAAATATTTAATAAAATCTTAAAACATTTAATAGAATCTTAAATATATCATATTTTCTATTTAGTATAACACTTAATACAATCTTAATATTTATGTATATATTTATTAAAATATTTAATAAACTTTTAAACATTGTACATATAATATAAATGTAAAACACTTATTAGAATCTTAAAATATGTAATAAAATCTTAAATTTAAGTTTTAATTTATTTTAGATTTAGTTAACTAAATATTTAAGATTCAAGTAAGTGCTTTATTGTATAATTTATTATTAATATTCAATTATATAATTTATTTAATATTCAATTAAGAATTCGCATGTAAATAAAGGTATAATATATTAAGATTATTCTACTGTTTTATTTAAGATTTTACTAAGTGTTATGTACTTTTATATAATATTTAGAATAATTATTAAATATTTAATTCATACATAAGAAACTAAAATATTAAAAATATTAATATTCATACAAATATTTTATTTATTAAGTGTTTCAGTATAAAATTTGAATTATAATTTATTAGAATTTCACTAATTATTTTATATAAGATTCAACTAAGTGTTCTGATATTAAATCTTAATATTAGAATCTTCAAATAAAATACAGTATTAAGTATTACATAGAATACGTAGTGGAATCTTACAATAATAAAATTAATTGTGAGTAGAGCACTCAGTTGAATTTTAATAAATTTCATAATAAAATATTTTATAAAAAACTAATATTGAAATATAATATTTAATATAATCTTGAAACACACAATAAATCTTACATTGGAATATGATAGAGTACTACTATTACATTACAATGCTCTATAGAATATTAATATAAATAAAAAAAAAATTAAAATGATATCCCACTGAAATAACATGTAAAAGGCGACCAGAGAAAGAAAAACATAAAAAGATTAAAATGAGCAGTAATAATTGCCAGGTTTAAGTAAATAACTTGATAGGCGATCAAGGCCATACAATAAAATAATTTAAAGTAAATTACAGGGATACCATGTCCAAGAAATATAATAAAAGGATTTGAACTCAAAACCCTGTTTATCAAACAGTAAATGAGTCACAACAACACGCAAGTCCAACTCAGTAAAAACCCCAGCAACAAGTCCAACTCAGTAAAAACCCCAGCAAAAACATGCACGTCCAACTCACATTTATATTTACGGCAAACTCTGTTGCTAGGGTATTACATATAACCAATTCAGACATTAGTTAGCCAGTACCTTGTTGAATTTAGTTAGTATAGCTCTTATCCGCCTTTTCTTAAACAAGCTATAAATGAGCCGTTGGATATATTAAACAAATAATTAAAACTAAGAAGACTTCTCAGTTCCCACACCTTGTTGAATTTAGTTAGTATAGCTCTTATCCGCCTTGTTGGATTACATCTCATACTTTGTATAATGTAATTAAATTGGATATATTAAACAAATAATTAAAACTAAGAAGACTTCTCAGTTCCCACACCTTTTCCCATTACTGGAAGCATGGGCCTTTAAAAGAAAAAGTCCAGAACAAAGCCCAAACTCCTACCCATTTGAAACCTTATATTCTCTCTAAAAAAACAACCAAAACCCCTAGTTTATTTTTTTAGATAAGAAAAAGGTTCCATTGAGAGACTATATAAAAGCAACAATTACAAGTGAGGACCGGGGAGAAGAAATCTCAAAAGAAGTAACAAACATTACAGATCGCAGCAATGAGATGTAATCGGTATATCATACAAAACAGAAGAAATATGCAAGTCCATAGATTCAAGATAATTTAGCATTAATGTTTTCATACTTGCAACATGATGCTCACATCAGGGGATAACAATTGTAAATGATGACAAGAATCGTACCTACCTATCAAGGTATCAGGCTAATCAAATCCTTGTCATTTGTAGTCACGAGAGGGCCAACTGAAGCAGCAAACGAGTTAGAATATCTTATGTACCAATGTTAGTGCAAAACTTGCCATAATCATATTGAAACCAAAAAACTAACCTATTAAGTTGATCTGATTTCACCTCAACAACAAGCATATTAAGATGTAGGGGGGTGACATTATCTGTTCGTACTACGACCAATTCGACAAGATCTCCAACCTTGTCCCATATCATCTCAAAAAACTAATAGCAACAAGGAAATGAAGAGAAGAATTAATGACAATGTATGGCGGCTTCAAGTGTGTGTAACAGCGCTCGCCATTTTTATGCAGATAATCACAGACCATATTAAATTACATATGAATGAGATACAGTTAACGTCAGACCCCAGACTGAGATACGCAACACTTTCATATCAATATTGGGCACCCATATCAGCTTTTATCAAATCCTTTGCACTACAGCTATGGCCTATGAATGACCTCACCAGGACCATTCAGGTAGATGCACATGGTATATGTTGTTCGTGAATCATATTGTTATAGTAGATGAACAGAAGAAGGCGGCTTTAAAGTTAGACTAAGGTTGAGATAAGCACCCACAATTATACTATACACTATATACCTTAGTAGAACAGATAACAACTCTCAGATGTAACTCTGAACCTTTTGCTAGACATAGAGGTTAGCTCTTAAACACATTAAAGTTGTGAAAACTTTGGTTCGTAAATTCCTAGATTATTTATTTTTCTAAATAAACGAAAAATCGCAGTGATGAAGCTGTAGAATAGCTGGGAAGACAAGTCCTCGCAAAGTCTTTAAGTTACATATTAGCCTTTGTTTCTTTGGGCATCAACATTTAGGTAGATATTAGAAGCTAAGTCAACCTATATCCAAATCACATTATTTCTTGTCCAGTTTATAAGCTAAACCAATGCTCTTCTGTTAAAATACAATAAAATAAGGCTTATTACTGATTATAATAGAGTGTTATTGTTGCCATTATAATAGTGTGTTAGTGTTGCTATTTCCCAGTATTATGAGTATTACAGTTGTGTTCCTATTACTACTATTCCTAGTTTATGATGCCTAATAGTAATAGTAATTACTACTATCAACATTTGTATTATTTCTTCTTCCTTGAGCTCTTGCAACACGTTGCAAATATTTGTAATGACTAATTTCAGTACTAGAACTACGATTCTTTTGCTAATATATTGGATTCCAATTTGAGAAAGTCTTTTTGTGGACCAGGAAGTAAGAGATTGTGTATCTTATCTAAAGCTAAGTCAAGGTAAACATACATTGCACATACATTAAGATACAGCTAGGACTTCACCAAATATTCTCATTACTGTCATGAAGGTATTAATCATTATATTATTAACAAACATCATATTAAAAGTAATACCTGCAATAAACTTTGAACTGTTTTCCCACCACTTTTAACAATAACATCATTCACACAAATCCCAGCCAAATCAGCAGAGGAGCCTGGTATTACCTACGCAAGGTTCCAAAATATAGAGAAATGTGCAATTAATAAAAACCGTTTAGCTAGATGAAACATTTTATCTAACTAGGCATATTTCATCCCCAAAAGTTGACTTCAGTACCACTACACTTATTCATCCAATCATAAGTTCCGAACACTAAAAATCATTAGACGTCTTAAATATTTAATTAGTGGTTCTTGTAATTGGATACATCAAAAAAAAATTAAAAAATGAGATGTGCATAACTCAAAGTCTCAAACTTTGAGGTACCTGACAATACACCACTACTTTAGTGACTACTCGGCAGAAATTACCTTTTCAACAATAACGCCTTTTGAAACACTAGGAAACTTTAGAATCACCCTCTCTATAATGTCTAGATCGGCCGCATACAAATCAGTTGCTTCCATTCCCAAAGAAGGTCGACGGTATTTCCTATTGCAAACAACTATTTAGTATAACATGAATAATTAAATTGTATTCATAAAAGAACACTGATGCAAATGCAATTTCTGACAGGTTCCAGACAGTCTATTCAAGAAGGAAAGAGGGAATTTCAAAACAATAAATATGTTTCCTTAATTTGTATAAGCTTTTGGAAAAGTTTAGATTACATTTTAATAATTGGGAAAGATATGCAATCCCAACAATCATGTCAATCAGCTAGTTTCCTTGTTTTAGTTTCCTTAAGTTAGGGGTTTTCTTGGATGCTACTCCAGATGCCTATATATTAATATTTTGTTACTGTAATTTGGCATATTGTAATTAATCAAATAACTATATTCTATTCTTGAGCATGAGACTTAAGTTTTCTGGATGTGAGGCCTAGAGTTTAACTGTGATGCCTAGTTATCCGTTTTATTTCTTTCTTGCTATCTCTATATTTTTATTCATTTTCTGTTACATATTAAGACGCTGGAATAAGATCCTGCATTAAACACATGCACATGTGCCATAAGAGAAAGATGAAACATATTTAGCAACACTTGACATGTATTTCAACAATTCTACATAACGAATGCTCATAGTTATAGGTCATAATAGTCCATTAAAATTCAAAAAGAGTAACTCAACTATATAAACTATACACCGGACGGGAGAGAAAAGAAGAATCTAAGATACTTGATACGCATAACAGGCAATATATAACATATGTGATAGTCCATGATAATTCAAAACGAGTAACTAGACTAAATGAACTGTACAAGACACATAGAAAAACACCAAGATGGTTGAGACACAATCACTAATATATATCATATGTCAAGCAAGCAAGTATCGGGACCCGATTAACAAAAAGTGTTGAGACTCGTATTCTTTTGAAAACAAAGAGAAAGAAGATAGATATGGAGAGAGACGGATGGAGGAATGAGTTTCACCATTTACAAATAATCAAGTGAAAATATTGGCGGCAATATGTACGAACTTTCAATTAAAAAATTCAACCCACTTTTGTCTTTTGCATAAGACCATAAAAACCCTAATTTTGAACCTAAAACATTCATACAAGGTGCTCAACAAAAAATATTCGAATATTCAGAAACCAAAAATATGTAAAATCATCAATATTACATACCCACATGCTTTGTAGTACTGCCACCATTTGTAAGCTAGGTTTATAGGCATAAAAGGAGTTAACCCATAATCATAATAGGTAATACCGATTACTTCTCCAGAGTCATTGATAAGTGGACCTCCATCACCACACTACAACCAAGTCAGTAGTTAGTAAAATTGTCACCTATGAGCTGTCAAGCCAAAGGATAATATAATATAATATAATATAAAACATACTCAAATATACAGACCAATCGTTTCAAAACCACAAAGTCCCACTCAACGCTTTAATCAGGAAAGGAAAAGAGAGAGGTACCCTTGTAATTATACATTTAGCCATAAAAAGTTCTTTGCAATCATACGAAGAACGTTCAAGCCTGAAAAGAATCAAATAAAACAAATATAAGTAATTATCATCATGCTTACTAATTATTTTGCCAATGTTGAACTCAGTATTTAGAGAAAAGTCCAATCTAATTTTTTAAACAAAAAGACAAATATAACACAACACATACTACTATTATTTCATATTTGGATTAAAAGGTGCAGGTCGCTACTGTAAGACACAAAACTGAGATGTATAAAAATAATATGGTTTTACTAACCAATATTCACCAGGTGCAGCCATGAGATCAAATGGCTTGACAAAATAGCGTCCCAAAGCAATTACCCTATCACCTGGAGTAAGGGTAGATGAATTCGAATGTGGACGAAGCTCAAATGAATGCAGACTGGGAGCAAGACTGATAGAATCATTTATGCGTGCTAATGTTGCAGATGCAACAGGCGTTTCTGATTTGAACTTTATGGTAGCAAGATTGTAGTGAAAATCATGAGCACATAATACCCCCTCGTATGAATTGCCATCACACAAGTGCACAACAACCTGTACAACAAAAAACAAATTTCATACATTATCACATTAAAACTACTCATACATATAAAATGAGAAACTCATCTTTAAAATTCTTGAAGAAAATTCAAAGACAAAAAACCAGAGATTCGAAGTAATAAAATACATGTTAGTTGAGTTGCTAAAAGTATGAGAGGAGAATAGATCTTGATATAAGCTTAATACATTAGTAATGATCATGCATGTATAGAGAAAAAACCTTCAGATTTTCTGCCAAAATGTTTTCCATGACCCCCATATCTGTAGGTCGCCTAATTAAATTGGCTGAAGTCAACACAATGCTCCCACAATCGCTACTCTCAATGACAGTGCCAGAACCTTGAATGATCTCTTGCTCACCTAGATGACAAAATATTATTTAGAACAATCTCTCTGCTACAATACAAAGGATGAAAATAAGAACAATAACAAATAAGGAAAAACATGAAGAACTCAATACCGGAATAAGAGACAAGAGCAACAACAGAAGGTGAAGCTTTTAAAGCAACACTCTTGGTGAGAATATCCAAATATTTATTAGAATCTCCTCTATCTCTAAACTTTGGCCGCCGTTCAGCCAAGTTACTGCAGTAATATATTTCATCCGGAGCTGTAAACATATCCAAAATACCGAATTACACAAAAAAAAATTCTCAATCTACTATCAAATCCAAGACAGTACTTTGGAGGCCAGGCCAACGGGAGTATATTGTAACTCATAATAAATTTAACAAATTAAAACACAAGAGGGTTCGAGTTTATGTTATTCTCTTAAGGACATAATCACAACAATATTAAGAACCTTTGTTAAAATTACCTTATATAAATATACTTTTAAAAAAATTATAAGCTTTTGGCCATTCGGGTTTAGGTCACGTACAAACATATCTCCACTTATCCATGAACATGTTCATTATATTCGATATATAAACTGATATACACACACATATATGATAAATATATATATATATAGACACACACCCCATATTCCCCTTTCGAGGTACTCACTGTTAAAAAACGATGCTCGACTCCGATGCCAATGTGTCTTCTTCCTTGCCAGCTTACGCATATTTTCTTACACCTGTAATAGCAAAACATCAAAGTCTTACGTATCAAACTATGCAATCAAGTCTCCTCTATTCAATCTTAATCATATATTTAGATGAAAAAATACTTTATTTAATAGGATAAATTAATAAGCTAACATATCAAATTAAAGAAAATCATAAAATTACCTTACAACTCAAACTCTTAGGTTTCTGATGACAAAGTTCAGCGAGTAATTGTTTGTAATAGAATACGGTATTTCTTTTATAGCCCGTGTGGGTGAGGTTTATGGCCCAATCTCTTTTTAACCGCTGGTACTACTACCTTGTAAGTCGTAAGTTACACGGTTAAGGAGAAAAACCTATGTGCTTTAGGTGTTCAAGCAAACAAGCCCTTATGATTTAAAATGGCTTAAATAAGTTTCTATAGTTTAAATTATTGGTTCACTACGGCCTTTCTAGTTAGTTTTTGCTTAATCATGGTTAGAAATATTATAAAACATCTAATTATACTAATATATAATTATATATATATATTGTATATTATTAATTATTAATTTTTTTTAGTGACTTTGTTTTTTATATACATTATTATTTGTAACTTTATAAATTATTATATAAATTGTTAGATTGCCATACAAATATTAATATATATATATATACATATATATATATATATATAAACTATATTATTAATTCCAAAAAATTGAAAGTTTGGTAGTTAGTCGATAGTCAGTCGATTTTTGTGCCGGATAATTAATTATTGGACCTAAATTTAAAACATTAATCTCCTAACTAAAATATCTCACATTAATCTTCTAACTAAAATATCTCACATTAATCTCCTACATAAAATGCATCTCTATATAAAACACACAAATATTATGTTAAGTAAGATAAGTGTTGCAGAAGGTGGGGTTAAATGCAACTTGATAAATTATTAAATATATACAAATAAAAATAAATTCAAATCATATAAAAAATATTATATGTGAGTCAGCAAGACTCAGGTGAGTCTGCATCCTTGCCTCAGGTGAGTCATCCTTAACTGGATAAATATACAAATAAATATAAATTCAAATCATAAATTCAAATTATTAAATATTATAAAAAATTATTAAAAAACAAGAGAACCAGCAAGACTTATGTGTGTCTGCATCCTTGCCTCAGGTGAGTCATTCTTAACTGGATAAATGTTTAATTGTCAATTTAGTTAAGCGAAAACTGAGTGTGTGGGTTAAAATTGAATAAATTTTTGGATGCAAGTACTTCTTTGATCTGAATATGTGCAATATAAGCAATTGATTGAATGGAAAATGAGTAGACTTCTTTGCAGTATATTTATTATTGTTTGGATTGATTTTTAAGTTTTAAATAAAAATTCCTATATATCTAGTTGGTTTTGACATGAATGTCATCTAGGTTAGACTCTAAAAAGTTGAGAATCTAGATTATCCACCTATCTTAATGATTTCTATTGTAATTTTTGAGTCAAATATATCGTTGATTTTTCAAACAAGGTAGAACCTTGTAAATTTAAGGACCATCTGTATTGAGAAGTATCTTGCTTTTAGTCACTTTTGCTTCATCACTTATCATTGATGGATGTATATATAAAATGTAGTGGACTTAGTGCTTTCTCTGAAGCCCGGAAGACAATCGTCACAATCCAATATTCTCTGAAGACTACTCTCCCTCTCCCTTTAGTTTTTTTACATTGATTTCCCTGGTATTCAACTGCTGGAAAGCTAGTTGCCACCTGGAAACAATGCATACTGTCAAATTATATTGGCAATGTGTTCGATACTTGATACTTTTGTTGCAACTGGCAGACCCAATGGAACATGAAAGAGGGGTGAGAATAAAAGATTTATTTTGTGTAATAATGGTTTAGAACTACGGATGTCCTTGTAGTTTCCATGAATCATCAAATAATTCCCTCATCTTCCACTTTCGATATAAAGTATTCTGCTTCAGAATTCAGCCATTGTGGCGTAAACATCATATTGAGTTTCATGTTTTCTAGTTTGATTTTAGTTTGGAAGTTTCTTCTTATTACTTACTTGGGTTGCCACCTTAATGTAATAGGTCAATGAAGGGACGACGTGGTTAGCTGTTGATGGTGTAGTATCCCACTTTGACTCTCTCAGTTTGGTCTTGGATTTGTTAATCTGTATATTTGTTTACCTAGAAAATGACTTGAAAAATATACCCCCAAAACCTGCAATTTGCCTATCATTACATACTTCAGTTTTGCCGAAGTTTCTTGAAGAACTGGCCATGTTAGGATATGATGCAGTCCTGCAGATAAAAGTTCTTGACTTCTTCCAACTTGTGTGTAAAACCCAATCGTTATTGTACATTAAAGCATTCCAAGGGGGCTCTCACTTAGCAACATTAAATCCTCTAAATTCAACTTAATTATTCTTTGGTCATGGCTGTGTTGGTGGAAAATTAAGATATATTGACTATATCCCAATCTGCAGCTTGTTGTCTTATTAGAAAAATTATATCATGGAGCCTTCTATGTAGCTTGTTGCTTACTACAATATCATGATAGCTCCTGCTGCAAGTATAAATTTTACTTAAATTCGCTTTCATACTAGATGAAGCCTGACACTAATTTCTTCACTTTTCGAACCTCTTCGTAGAATAAAGCTTTAATCTCAAGACAATTTCACAATACTCATCGATCTTTCTTTCCTCTTCATCTTCTTCTTCTTGTTGCATTATGTGTAATTCCTTTGCCATATGAAATACTGTATTCCCAATTAAGTTTGTCAAAATTGGCAAGTCCAAATTAGTGACAATTACTGGTTACTATCATTTACCTACAACAGATGCAAGATGATGTGATGGTGCAGACCAAAAGCAGACACGGCCTTAAACAAAACTCCCAGGGCTCCACAGCCAATCAAAACCTGTATTAGTGGACTTGGCAGTCCAAGTATTGAATTAACACACAAAGCAGTAGGCAATCTAAACTTAATTTACAATATCTCAACTCTGTACTAAATACAACAATGGTATTTATCTACGTGATACATGCACCTTCAATCACAAGAACGATTAATATGGTTCAGTTACATGGTAAAAAAATTATATTTACTATTATGAAAATTGATTGGACGTAAAGAACAATTAAGAATGTCTGACTCAATGTTAATTACCAGTTCCTTGGGAGAGTTTCCTCTGCTTGTGTGCCACTACAGAATTTCCGATGCAAGTAGCTTGTTTAGATTTTACATAGTTCCAGGTCCCCATTTCTATGTCGCAGTCTCTTTTTGAATCTTTAGCTGTGATGCTTGCAGTCTAGATACAACTATTGAGTACGTTGTTAGAATCTAGCAGTCTAGAGAGTGAATTACAGATAGTAAGTGAAACTAAAAGTTGAACGCCGAAAAATAATCTAAGGCGTAACATAGATAAACCGAATTTGCTTGACGTTCAGATGCGAAGACATTAAAAGATACAAGTTTTTCAAATTTAAATCAAATCCCAAGAGGCCAAAAGTAGGCAGCATGCTAGCTAGGGGTGAGCATTCCTCTGTTGCTTAAAATAGAGTGAGTATTTTATTTTTATGTATTTATTTCTTCTAGAATTTTTATACGATCAAATATGATTAGTTTAAATGTTTAATTATATAATTAATTGTTAATTAATTTTTTTATTTATAAGCATTGTATTAAGATTCTTTTAAGTGTTACGATGCAAAATTTAATTAAGGGGATATGAAGTACATATTTTTTATTAAGATTCCTTAAAGTTTTTTTATTTGAGATTTTTTTTATAATTACTCTTATCTTATAATTAAATATATCCATGATCTATTTATAAACCAAAATTTTAATAAGTGATTATAATTTTCATTAATTAAAATATATAATTTAAAACAAAACTAATTAATTGAATCATACTAGTAAAATTTTATCAAGAGATGCTAATAATAATAAAATTTGATAAAATACAATATTAAATAATACTAGTCAAATTTTAATAAAAATATTACAAAACACTTGGTCCAATTTTAGTATACATTGAAAATACATAGTGAAATTTTAGTAAAATTACGAGACATACTTTATTGAATGCAAAATTAGAAATTAAAATGAATATTTTTAAAAATCTGTGCATTAGTGTTATGTACATCATAAGAAGATATATTAATGGGACGTTTTTAATTTTATTAGTATATATTTTATGAGTATATTGATGAATTTATATAAAAAATTTAAAATATAAGATGTAATTTGCAACCGATTAAAGTCATAATAGTGAAGTGATAATTTAAAAAACCGTGAAGTGAAAATTACTCTAAAATAAATTATTTATAGTATCAAGTTCAAATTAAATTAAATTAAATATATTTGTGATTAATTTTATATAAAATTATTTTTAAATAATAATTTTATAATATTTAAATAGAAAACAAAAATATATATAGAATAAATAAATAATGTCTTAAATGTATATATTTATATTGAAGTTTGATACGGTAAGTTGAAAAAAAAAATAATTTAACTTGAGATTGGGCCATAAAGGTGTGGGCTCAAAGAAATATTATAGTACAAGAAGCTATAAAAATCCTATTTTTATACACTTTCTACTCTGAACTTGGTCATTAGTAATTTGGGGAAAGAGTTTGAGGTGTAAGGTTGATTTGTTAGCTTACTAATCTTATCTGTTTCAGCTAAGTATTTGATTAAGATTGGATATAACAGCTGATTGTATAGTTTGATACATAAGATTTTGTTATTACAGGGGTAAGAAAACATGCATAATAAGCTTAAGAAGACGCCTTGGCATCGGAGACAAGGATCGTGTTTTGAGAGTGAGTACCTTAAAAGGGAATATGGGTTATATATATCATATATGTATGTATGTATATCAGTGTATATATCAAAATATAATAAACATGTTAATAGATAAGTGGAGATATGTTTCTATGTGACCTAAACCCAAAAGCTTATAATTTTTTAAAAATAATATATTTATGTAAAATAATATTAACAAAGGTTCTTAATATTGTTGTGGTTATGTCTTGAGAGAATACCATAAACTTGAACCCTCTTATGTTTTAATTTGTTAATTTTATTGTGAGTTACAATACTACCCTCCAAAGTTTCATTGTACTGTCTTTGATTTGATTGTAGATTAAGAATTATTTTTTTTTGCCTTCAACTCAGTTAATGTGTAAATCGGTATTTTGGATATATTTACAGCCCCAGACGAAATATATTACTTGAATAACTTGGCTGAAGAGCGGCCAAAGTTTAGAGATAGAGGAGATTCTAATACATATTTGGATATTGTCATCAAGAGAGCTGCTTTAAAGGCTTCACCTTCTGTTGTTGCTCTTGTATCCTATTCCGGTACTTCATGTTATTCCTTATTTTCACCCTTTTTATTGTAATAGAAAGATTGTTCTAAACAATTTTTTGTCATACAGGTGAGGAGGAGATCATTCAAGGTTCTGGCACTATCATTGAGAGTAGCAATTTTGGGAGCATTGTGTTGACTTCGGCCAATCTGATTAGGCGACCTACACATACAGAGGTCATGGAAAACATTTTGGCGGAAAATCTTAAGGTTTTTTCTCTACACATGCATGATCATTACTTATGTATTAAGCTTATAGTATGATCTATTCTCATCACATAATTTTAGCTCATCTTTTGATTGTACAACACAACTAACATGTATTTTATTCCTTCGAATCTTCCTTGAATTTTAAAGATGAGTTTCTCATTTTATATGTATGAATAATCATAATTGAGTAATTAGCATTTTACAACCTTTATTTTTGGACGTTTTTTCGATTTGGTCTGAAACTATGTTTCTTGCCATAACTATGTTTCTTGCCATATTGCACCTCTAATTTTCAAAATCGTTTCACTTTACACCCTTTTGACCAAATTAGCAGGGGTAAAATAGGAAATAATTTATTCAAGTATGGTTTATGACAAAATGCACCCCATAATTTTAAAATTTTGACAGTGCACCTTAACTTAATATTCTATTTTTTTTAAAACAAGTGTTAATATTTTAAAAATAACCATTTGTAATATATATTAGATAATATTTTTCTTAGTGAAAAAATGCCAAAAAAATATAAATTTATTTAAAAATTTCCTTTTTAGAAGTAAATTCAAAAATTAATTTTTTATATCAAGCGTAATTTAATCTGCGTAAAATATTGTGTCCCATTTTCTTTCTCTTTCCATTTAAGTCTCTTTATATCAGAAATTTCCGTCTAAGTTTTATACTTACATAACTCATTAAAAACAGGATATTTGGGTGACTGAAATATTTTTTTGCGCATAATTTTAATGGTATAAATAAAAGTTTATTATTTTAATTTTTATTGACAAAAAAATAAAAGTAATTAATTGAACTATATGTTCAATACACCTTGAAATATGTGCAAAATTCAAATGAACAAGTAATTTAAGACAGAGAGAGTATATCTTTTAACAAGTATCACTAAAAAATATATTAACTAAGATAACTTACAATTGATTATTTCTAAAATATTAACATTTATTTTTTAAAAAAGTGAAATATTAATTTAAGGTGCACTTTGTTAAAATTTTAAAATTATGAGGTGCATTTTGTCATAAATTATACTTGAATAAATCATTTCCTATTTTATCCCTGCTAATTTGGTTAAAAGGGTGCAAAGTGAAGCGAATTTGAAACCTAGAGGTGCACTACGCCAAGAAACATAGTTTGAGACCAAATTGAAAAAACGTCTAAAAATAAGGGATGCAAAATGCTAATTACTCATAATTTTAATATGATAATGTATGAAATTTGATTTTTTTATTACAGGTTATCGTGCACTTGTGTGATGGCAATTCATACGAGGGAGTATTATATACTCACGATTTTCACTACAACCTTGCTGCCATAAAGTTCCAATCAGAAACACGTGTTGCATCTGCAACATTGGCACACATAAATGATTCTATTAGTATTGCTCCCTGTCAGAATTCATTTGAGCTTCGTCCACATTCAAATTCATCTACCCTGACTCCAGGTGATAGGGTAATTGCTTTGGGACGCTATTTTTTCAAGCCATTTGATCTCATGACTGCACCCGGTGAATATAGGTTAGCAAAATTGTATCAACTTTCTTTGTGTTGAAAGTGCAACATGTTTGGTTTCTTAGTTGAAACAAATAATAATGATTTTTGCTACATTAAATTTTTTCTTTTTGATAATAAAAGATTTAGCTTTTTCTAGATAATGAGCTAAACAAACATATGGTAAAATTAGGCATAGGTGTAGGCGTCTTGCTGATTACTACTTTCGCTTTCTTTGTTCTTTCAGGCTTGAACGCTCTTCTTATGACTGCAAAGAACTTCTTGTAACCAGTTGCACAATCACAAGGGTAGTTCTCTCTTTCTCTCTCCTAATTAATGTTGATCAATGTTTAATAAAGGTAATGAAATTTCTACTTTGTGGATTTATTTTGTTTATCATCGACTACACTTGATTCGAGTGGGAAACTTGATAACCATGTTACTAATTACTGTTTGTCTTGTAGTGTGGTGATGGAGGTCCGCTGATCAATCATTGCGGAGAAATAATTGGTATTACTTATTATGATCGCGAGACAACTCCTTGTATGCCTATAAACATTGCTTACAGATGGTGGGAGCACTATAAAACATATTGGTATGACATGTGATTTTTTAATAGTAGAACTTAAGTATTTATGTTATACTAATTAATAGCTTGCAATAGGAAACACTGTCGACCTTATCCGGGGATAGAAGCAAATAACTTATATGCAGCTGATTTAGACATTGTAGAGATGGTCATTCAAAAGTTTCCTAGCTTTTCCAAAGGCATTGTTGTTGAAAAGGTAATTTTTGTCGAGTAGTCATTGAAGTAATGGTGTATTGTTATGTGCCTTAAATTTGAGTTATGTACCACTTATTTTTTTTATTATTTTGATGTATAAACACAATTAAAAGAACCAAAGAAATGCTCTAGTCAATCTGTAAGATGTTTCAAGATTGTTAGGACTTAGGATTTGATGAACAAGTGTTATCTGAAAATTTGTATGATGATGTAGGATTTTATGCAATGATTGTAACGCCAACTGTTGACATAAAACCATGCCTAATTGGACTTATTTAATCAAATATTGTTTCTTAATTTCACACTTCTCTGTATTTGGGCAACCTTCTGTAGGTGATACCTGGCTCCTCCGCTGATTTGGCTGGGATACATGTTAATGATGTTATAGTTATATGTGGTGGAAAAACTGTACAAAGTCTCTTGCAGGTATGTTAGTATTATTAATATGACTTTGTATTATGTGTAATTTTATGGTTAATGCCTTCATCATAACCTGTTAACAAAAAAGAGACACTTCATCTTTGACAATTATACTATCTTTTACCAACTTGCATCTATGTTAACAATCTCTTACATATATATTTAACTCTTTATAACTAAAACATAAATGTACAAAAAATAACTCGCTAAAAGTTTATAATAGATATTATTTTATCTTTATATTTGAAGTTATTAATTATTTTTAGATAAGAATTTATTTTATATAAAGTAATTGCCGTGTCCAAATCCAAGTGTCGGATTCTTATAAAACGTGTCCTAGAGTCTTCAATTTTGGAGTTTGAAGAATCTGACACTCCGATTTGTGTCCATGTCGGATGACAAGAATATTAAAAGAGAAAGTTTGGGAAAAAGTATATCTCCCATTGCTGGAGAGTCCTCATTATATATCAAGATTACAAGCTGAAATCTTTCCTGTGAGATACAGCTAATGTACAGATTTTCAGCCTTTACAACAGTTATATTACTCTAATTATGGAAGGTAAATATTTACATGGACAATAATATCAAATCTATTAAGACAGCTAATAAACTGTATTAACAGCTAATATCTACATTTAATTAAGGACAACAAATACTTTTGACATCGGATCCTTCGAAAAGAGTCCTAGCATCACAGATCATAACATGAGTTTTTTTTTAAAGAAGTGCGAGATCGGTTTTAATGTATGTTTGATGTAAGTTTGCCTTAACTTTTCTTTAAAGTCTTTGCTTTTTACGCAAATGTATTTAGATAATATTATACAATGCAATCTCTAAAATTACTATTTAATATCGGTTAGGGAGCTTAAAATGTACTCTACCCTACTTCTAAGATGTAACTTGTAACCAGTTGAAGAATATTAGATAAAACATTTCTAAAATTGTAATAAAATATATTAAGCAAAAAAGCATAGTACTAATACTGAAATTATTCATTGAAAAAACATACTATACGGGCAGGAAGCAAGTAATAGTAATTACTAATTAGGTGGCATAATACTAAAATGTTACTAGTAGTAATTATTGTAATTCATAATACTAGGAATAGTAGTAATAGCAACAATAACACTGTTTTAATAACACCCATGAACAATACAATACTTTTAGGAAACACATATATAAAATAATATGTATGCTACTGAAAGAAAGAGGCAAACAAGGAGCAATGTAAAGGAAGTAGCAAGAAGAGATGAGGAGGCAATGTCTTAATCAACCTGACCGACTCTGTATGAATGTCTCTTCACCTTGGATCTGCCATGGCATGCTAGAGTGCCAAAGAATGGTTAGGTGTCGTGGGACCCCACTGTTTTACTCTTATGAATACTTTGTTGAGCCTACTTTAAAATAAATGGTAATGAGTAATGACCTTCACTTTGAGAGTTGGACTATTGTCTAAAACCATTAGTATATCCCTATTGAGGGTTTTGTTCCCGGTCAGATGTAAATAGGTCATATTATACTTAAGCACCATTATCCAATTTACACCTCATCGGAGCATCTTGGTGTCTCCTTTGAATATGTGCACTCTTTTTGAACATGTTCGGACCATACGAGCCTTGCCTCCTGCATCTTAAGAGTCAATGGCGGTCATTCCAAACTTATCTTGGATACTTCATTCCTATTCTTCATAGTGTGGCTACTCATGTACTGAATCATCTACATCTTTACCACCATTTCGACATGAGCTTGCTAATGGCAAATCTATGGAGTTGGCATGATAGCTTTGTGATAGACCTTTTTCTCCTGAGTCTTCTGGTCGTATTGAGTTCATGATTGCTGGTTTCCATAGAAATAAGGCTAATCTGTAACTACAATAGGAGGTGTGCACAGCTTGTCTTCTCTACTGTATGACACTGATCTATCCGAAGGGAGTACACAGCTTTGTTACTGCCATTTTTCATTTATCAATATATTTAGGGAACCAAAGTTTCACACCATTAATATGTTAAAGAGCTCATGTTTGTCTGATAAAATGTTGAAATCATCTAAAAAAATTGGATTGGTAATTTAGTTGTAAAACAGCAGCCCTGATTTGAGAGCTACATTTTAGTGTTGTTTTTGGTTCTATTAAGATATATATTTTATGGTATTATTGGGTGCGCCGTCTTCTATCTATATCAGCATTAGTCCAGCGCTAAAGCCGCCTTCTCTTGCTTCATCTACTATAACTATATGACTCATGGACAAATTTACCATGGCGCTTCTACTAGAAATATCTTTATGAGCTCATTTATAACTGCAACGGAATGGATTTTACAAAAGCTGATATGGGTGTAACCCGATATTGATATCAGATTGTTGTGTATCTCACTCTGGTGTCTTGACACTAGTTGTACTTATTCATATGTATCTCTAGCAACTCGAATGTTAGCAATAAGTATATCCTTGTTCTCTAGCACCTCCATATTGTATTCTCTATCTTATGCACCGATGAAAATTTCACGCAGAAAATCCCTAGGTACTACATTCAACATTCATAGGTAGGCTTTCTTATACCCTTTGAAGATGTATGAAAACCATCTATAGACTGGGGACTTGATTTGGGTGTTTGTATAGCCCACATTCTGCATTCTTTTAAATTTTTTAATAACATTGGCAATGTAGATGTATATGGGGCGTTTTTTCAGTTTCTACCTATTCAGCTTTGTATTATGCCATCCAACTTATTTGATCCTTTACCTGTATGATATTATAATAGGGCTCCTCTTTTACTATCAATAAGGGATATACTTTAGAACTATACTTGCACAGATTTCATGGAATATCCTTGAATCCTACAAGTAAAAACCATATTTAGTTTCTACTTAATTTTTTTATGTCCTGTGCGGAAAATGCTCATGATTATTTGGGTACCATCTGGCACTTCAAAGTGTAGTTTGAACACTAATGTCAAGTTTTGGTTGGTTTTCGATAACTATATCATATTATTGATACTAGCAGTTAACTCTTTCATGATTAAAAGTTTAGCACCTGCCTTTGTAATCAGGGACGGAGCTAGAAAAATGAGGTTGCCGGGGCAATTTTTTTTTTAACATACATATTAATAACGTATAATTGTTTTAATATATATTTATTAATAAAAAATATAAATATAGTTGAATTTTTATATTTTAATTCATAATTTTTTTTTTCAAAATACCATCAATTTTTATCAAAAAATTAAGGTCATACACATATAAATAATTTTTTGGGGGGACAAAATAAAAATAATATTTTTTTATTTATAAAATACAAAAAATATATAATCATTTTAATTTGGGGGGGGGGGGGGGGCGGCGTCCCCCTGCGCCCCCTACCTCCGTCCCTGTCTGTGATGTGTTGCTTCTCTATTGTTCCCCTCCGTCGCATAAATGGCGTCCCCCTGCGCCCCCTACCTCCTTCTCTATTGTTCCCCTCCGTCCTTATCTGTGATGTGTTGCTTCTCTATTGTTCCCCTCCGTCGCATAATTGGGGGGGGGGCGTCCCCCTCCGTCGCATAAATGGCTTTATTCGGTAATCATTTATTGCTTGTATTTGTATTCTATTGAAAAAGCTGTTGCCCATACAATTAAAATGGTCTATATGTCATCTGCACAAAAAAGATTGCCAAATACCAGCTATAAGATTACCAGGCAAATGGAGTTACGCAAAACTTAATAGTCTATATATCATTATCTGCATATGTCAGTATGTGCATGAAAAAATGTGAAACCTAATTGTCTGTGTCGGTTATTTGAAGAAACTGTTGCCCATACATTTAACATGATCTTTGTCATTATCTGCATGAGAGAAGGTCAGTAATGTTTAAGAACACTTGAAGCCATAAATTTTTATTAATTCTTCCCTTCCTTATTGCTGTTAGTTTTTTGAGATAATATGGGACAAGGTTGGAGATCTTGTAGATGTGGTTGTAGTACGTGCTGATAATGTTAACCCTTTACATCTTAATATGGTTGTTGTTGAGGTGCCATCAGACCAACTTAATAGGTCAGTTTTTTTTTCTATTTCAATATGATGGTGAGTTTGTCTGATGTTGCTTCTTATGATTTTTTATTTACTCATTTGATACTTCAGTTGGCCAGCTCGTACAACTGACGTAGGTTTGATTTATTGCTGAATACCTTGGTTGACAGGTAAGGCTCTTGTCATAATCATCATTTCTGACGAATGCATTTGCCATACAATGCTCTGAGAATTATATTGCATACATGTCAATAATAATGTAAATTTTCTTGGATCTATTGACTTGTATATGTTTCTTTTGTGACCTCAAATATGATTTCTTTAAAAAATTCTTTCCGCATTACATTTACTTGTTAAATGTGATATTCTATAGTTTGTTGATCATCATTGTGAGAGGAAGTAGGGTTTAGCCGGATGCCTCTTACTTGAGGGTGATTTTTAATCTCATGTGAATGTGATATTTAAATATATTCTTATGTTCATCTTTTGCTGATCATCTTTTTGCTTGGTTACTAATTTTAAGTGTTTGTGCTTAGCAGGTAAACTATGCAAATGGAAGCTAGTGTGTAGACATAGCACGAGATAAGATAGGATCAAAGTACCTTTTTGTGAAGGAAGTTCGACAAGCGCCCTGCAGGAGATCTAGCTTCTGAGTTATAAACAATCTACACATTTCAGAAGACATGGACAAACTATTGCCTTACCTTTTGGATCTAATATAATCATTTTTAAGGTTCTCAGTTTTTGGCTATTAACTCATATCGGTAGCTTCATCGATGTTTCATGTGAGTGACATAAGTTTACCAATGAGAGTGCTTATTTATGGGTGCCATTTCTTAATCTTCGAGTTCTAATTCTTGTTATTGGACGTATGTTATGCAAATGTTAAGCTAGTTTACATATCCAAAGCGAAGATAAATTTGTGCAAGACAAACTTGAAAGTTAAAAGTAGTTTTTCTGAAGTAGGTTTGCAAAAAGCATGATGATTCATGGTTGTGTTTTTTCCGGGGCAAAGACCATGTTATGTAATTCTAACTTTATTCAATAATAAACAAACTCAACACCCGTCTTATATAAAATATAAAAAACTCCAATTCAAAATTTGATAGTTTGATTGCTTTTTTATGCAAGACTCTTTTAAATGTCAAAAGATGTTATAGTTGGTATTTATAAGGTCGTGAGCCTCTATTTTAAATTATATTATTTTATTTTATATATTATGATTATTTTTTTAATTAAAATTAAAATTTAAGATTTATTGTTTATTTTTTAAAATTTTTATATTTTAGCTAATATAAAGACTCCCTATTTAATCAACCAAAAATTTCAAGTCAAATTTATGATACAAAGATTTTACATATAAAAAATAATAAAAAATATTTAAATAGTATAAATTTGAGTCAATTATCTATATGATCCTTTTTATTGTTTTTAAATTAGTTAAATATTTTAAATTACTATGATAAATATTGTTTCAAGTATACGAAAACATCAAATAGCATTCGACAACAATTCCTAGTGACAGTAAACCCTAAACTTGGCGCACAAGAGTTATTTGAAGATAGCAAATTTATTGACAGCATCATTGAAGACAATCAATATACTGTGACAAACAATGAAAACCTGCATCTATCCTGTCAATTCTACTTATACAACTTGGAAGAGCATGAAGACAAAGATAAAGGGATTCAAGAAGTCAAACAAATCAACCTCTATTCAAGGATCCTGTCAATTCTACTTATACAACTCGGAAGAGCATGAAGACAAAGATAAAGGGATTCAAGAAGTCAAACAAATCAGCCTCTATTCAAGGATCCTGTCAATTCTACTTCTACAACTTAGAAGAGCATGAAGACAAAGATAAAGGGATTCAAGAAGTCAAACAAGTCGGCCTCTATTCAAGGATCACTTTATTTACAAATATAATACATCTAAACTGTCTTTTGAAAAAGCATACTAATAGTTTGGTTGTATTATAAGATACCAAGAAAAGTGCACGCGTAAATGGGATCTGATGGTAGTATGATGGTAGTACGTATACTCACTTCCCACCGACACTTTTACTTATACTTTTAAAACTCTATTACTTAGTACCGTACATTTACTTAGGCGGAGTGTGTAGCTAGCTTTTATTGTAGCAACACATTTCACAGGTCTCTCTCTTCTATCGCTCTCTTTGATCGCCATTAAAATCGTCCCCACTGAATCACCGTCTCTTGCTCGCATCTCTCTCCCCCTTGCATCTGTCTCTCTCCCCCTATCTCTGTCTTCTCCGGCCTCGCAGGGGTGTGTAAAACCCAACCAGACGATTTCGAAAACTAGGATTAGTATTGAATTGGAGATTGAGCGTTTTAATTCTAGCATTAAAAATTGATTAAAATTGGTATAGGATTGTAGAGGATTGAAAGACGAATTGATTGGTATATAGAACGTGATGGGAAAGTTACGGGATGGGGCTCAACTGAGCTTCGTCGGAAACTGAGCGAAAATCGCCATTAAACCGTATCTGAGAGAGAGAGAAACTCGTTTATGCACAAATGAAAGAGACGAGCGATACACATGCTCTAGTTGCGTATCTTCAATTATGCATGCTACAGTTGCGTATTACAAATACGTATTTGCCAGTCCGTTTTTCAATTTGTGAAGTATACGCATGTGTACCATGCGTGTAAGGAAGGAACACACAATTTCAGTATGCGTAGCCCGTCGGCATTTAGGGCCGCTGTTTTCACCGTTGTTATTTTGGTTCCTCTTTTCCGAGAAAAGGGTATTCAAGGCCTTCACCCTTGTTTTATTTTGATTAAATAAATTTTTTATATTAATTTGCTTGACAAATTAAAAAGTTTAGTTTTTATATTTAAAAAAAATAAATAACTTTTATTTTTATTATTTGTATATATATTAATTTAAATATCAATATTCAATTTTTTTTAAAATATAAATAAATATTTCATAATTTTTATAAATTATATAATGTTTATATAATTTTAAACCTGAATTTGATTTGTTTTTTATAATCACGCCAATTTTTAAATAAAATATTCCTCAAATTTTATAAATGATGTGTTTTCTTTAAATTTTGAAGACTAGTTAAAATTTTAAAGGCCAATTTAAATTTCTTCATTATAATATATTTTATATTAATTTTAAACCTTATTTTATTCAAATGCTAATTTATCGATATAATACAATATTACCTAATAACTATTCTGTGTTATGACATCAATATAATTTCCAAGTTTTTTGTTTTGTTTTATAAAATGTCATCTATATACTTATATTTTCAATATATTTCATATATATTTCGAATGTAAGATATATTTTACAATTGTTTAAGTATAAAATATTTATATACAATACAGTGGCATTGACAATCATTTTTATTAGCACGTTAAGATGAGGCCACGATTGTCAATTTTCAAATAATTCTCTAAATTTGTTCGTATATTAAAAAACCGGTACTTACCATGTATTATCTCAATTTTTTAAATAAAATGTGAACTTCGTCTTACAAAGTATTTCAATAAATATAATATAATGGATATTGTCAAGTATAACTAAAATTCCCATATAAATTTTATATAATTATAATATCAATTAATATTCATTTCTGAATATTATTAAATTCCGTATGGGAAGTATAGAGATGCAAAATAAATTTGAAAAATCCGTCCGATCTGATCCGATAAAAATCTGATTCGAAAAAACCCGGTCTGTGGTCATTCCGGACTGCGGGCTTGAACGGATCACATATTTTTCAAAAAAATATGTGATTCGTTCAAGCCAACCCGGATTTAGGGCCGGACCGGATTTAGGCCCACCCGAAAAAATCTGGATTTGGGTCTAATCCGGATAAAAATCCGGCCAGACCCGAATTAAGCTCGGTCCGACCCGGTTTTAGCCCGATTTTTTTGAGATTTTATTTGGATATTTTTAAAAATCTGGATAAAATTTTGAATATTTTTAAATTTTATCTATTTTCATAAAAATATTGAATTAAATATCCAATAAAAGTATACATATTTCAAGAAATATTAAAAACACTTTCTAAAAATAATTATTTTTATCTATAAAATTCAAAAATATTAATATTTAAATATAAAAAAATAATTCGGTCTGACACGACCCGATCTGCGGGCCTAAAACGAGCTAACTATTTTCCTTCAAAGTACGGTTCGGCACGACCCGATTTTAACAAAAGCCCGGCCTGATCCAGTTCAAAAAAATTTGGATTTTTTATAATCTGAATCCGGCCCGATCCAATTTTTATGCATATCTAGTGAAGCACTAACATATTACTAATTTACTAAGGCCCCGTTTGGTATTATTGTTGCAAACAGTTACAACAGTTTTTTACTGAAAAACTATTGGACCAAATCAAGCCTACCATAGTTGATTACTTGTATTGATGTAACACATGTAATGGTTCTGTATTAGGACGTGTACTTAGAATGTCTTAATGTATTTACAGATAGAAGTATGTTTCTACTATGAAGTCAATAATTAAATATGAGTAAAAAATAAAGATTGATAGATGATTCAAGTCTGAATCAAGCATCAAATCAATGAAGATTTCATCAAATAAGAACTGCAGTGAAAAATACTCTAAGTCAAGTATGTGATCGAGAAGTCATCTTGATAGAGAACTCATGTTAAGCTGGTAGAGAAGTCTCTCAAACAACTCAACTAATTCAGTAGTCGATCGAGAAGTGAGAACCAATCGAGAAGTCAAAGAAACTGAAGTTCGTCGAGAAGTTATAGAATGTAATTGATTCGAGAAGTCCGGATTGAACAAGTCGAGAAATTAATTAAAGGAAGCAATCGAGAAGTGGTAGGAAATAACCAATCGAGAAGTGTGTGTTTTAAGAATGCATTCGAGAAGTCTATTCTGATCGAGAAGTCATCATGTAAAATATGCAATCGAGAAATCTAGTCATTCGAGAAGTGAGTCTATGCAAGGACTGATCGAGAAGTATAAGGAATACCTAATCAAGAAGTCTATCACAGTGACTTCTCGAAGTAAATTCAAGTGAGTACTTGATTGTTTCAAGAGGCTAAATTATAGGAGATTTGCAGAAGAACAAGACAAACGATTTTGAGGCTCTGTCATTACAGGATCAGTCAAACCTGTGAAGATGGAGACAAGTCTACAATGAACCTTGAAAGAAGAGCAAGACAAAGATAGAAGAGATAAATCTGAAAGCAATAGACTGTCAAAAAATGATGTTAGCTAGAAATAGATAGTAGTCAAATGTAAAGTATTTCTTGTCTGTTTCTAGTTTTAGCATAACTTTCTAGTGAGAGCATGTGTCAAAAGACATGTTGTCTATATAACTTATGCACAACCTCATTAGTTAGTATCTTTGAACATTATCAAGTGTATTCATACCTTGTATCTTCCAAGAGCAAGAAGCTAAGATTCATATCTAGAATCTCATATTGTAGCAATTCAATTCTAATACACAGTTAAATTGAAAGTTAACTTGAGTGTTCATTTCCATTCCGCATTTTCACTCAAGTAAACACTGTTAAGTTATTAAAGCTACAATATGAGTTAATGTTAGTTCATCAACATCAAGCAGTAAAAAGAAAGTAAAAGTTTTAAGTTATACATTCACCCCCTCTGTACAACTTTTGTGATTCTCATTTCTAACAAAAACTGTTAGAAAAGTATTTGGTAAAATTCAAAATCTGTTGTCCAGAAAAATGTTTTTGGCCTAAACTCATGCTTTTGAAAAAAGCCTTTTTAATTTTTACAGAAAGTAATTACAAGTTTTATCATCTTATCATCAAACCTCCTTAAAAATATGTACACATTAAAAAAAATATTAAACAATCGTTTAATTTTTCTAAAATCACTTTTTTCACCGGCATTTTTTTACACAGTAGCAATCACAAACCGACCCTAAATAGATCCTATTTTTAAATTTTCAAAATTTTATTTTTTTAAAATAAATTAAGGTTTCTTTTTATACCTTGTTTTGGGTTACTCTTTGTGTTTTGACCTAAATACACTTTGTCTCGTCTCCATTGCATCTTTTCTCAATTGCGCTTTCTTTCCGTTGTAACTTTTCAGGCCCTACTTCTCTGCCTTGAATCTTTTCTCATTTGCTGCTTTTCTTTTTCGTAAGTAACACATCTGTTAAGGCGATTGTTAATAATATTTCTTCAATACTCATGGTATGTTGTTTTTATTTCATCTGTTAATAATTTATAATGCACATTACATATGCAAGTGTTGATAACGTTTGGATTATTTATTTTTATTATAGGAAAATTTACATGATCCTCGTATAGCTCAGTTGTATGACAAGGTCAAACCTATTGTATGGATTATCCAAGTACATGGTAAAGTCAATAAGCAACGTTGTATCAAATGGGCCACTGGATTTTCGGTGTCTGGTAACGGATTGATAATGACATGTGCACATACATTTAATGATATAAACATCAGTAAAATTATGGTTTGTAGTATTGATGAAAATGTTTCGAGACCTGCTAGGTTAGAGCAACGTCGAACAAGTTTTGATGTGGCGATGTTAAAAGTAAATGGACCAACTCGTAGTGGAAAGCTTGCACATGATGGCTCACTTTTTGTGGGTCAACCATTGATACATATAGGACACCCTATTAAATTATTTGGATCGTGCACGATTGGTCATGTGTGCTTTCCGTGTGTAGAAGATGTAATTTCACCTAACTCGAATCAAACTTGTGATACATACAGAGTAGATATAAAGAATTTAACACCACGATATCGAACATACGGACATGTTTACAATGCAAATTTTTTTGAATTGGTTGCTGCTGATGAAGGTGTAGAATTTTCTAAAAAGCTTCACCCATTGACTCCCATTATCCAATGTAATGGAATGGTCAGTCAATATGGTTGCTCGGGTAGTCCAGTATTCAATAGAGATTGAGAAATTGTAGGAATGATGGTCGAAGATTTTGATGGTTTTGCGATATCAATTCACGTGACAGTACTCAGGGAATTTCTCAAAGAAATTGTACAGTCTTCTGGACCTTCTAAAAGCTAAGGCATGTTTTGTATAATCTTTAAATATTATTAGAGAATAAAGGCTTTATGTAACTCTTACTATTTTTTCATACAGGGTATTTGAAAGAAAAGACATCATCATTGAAATCCTTCATGGAGGTGGAGGCAATTTTAAGATTAGTTGAAAGTTAGAGGAAAATATTTATTGTTTAAGAGTAGACTTTTAAACATCCTTTTATATGTGTTTCTTATTTCTAACATTGTTTTATACTCTATTTATGGTATTAGTCTGGGATATGTTGACATGCATTTTGGATTTATATGAAAATATGATAAGGTTGACAAATCTTGTATATAGAGAGTACCAATGCCTTGACAATATCAGGGAGATGCACTCTAAAAAGTTATTGCATCCTAAGAGTGAGAACCTTCTTCCAAAGTTTGGATTACTGGATAAGGGACAAGCTTTTGCCATGAAATTCTCCAGACTTTACTATCTTTGAAAAAGTTAAGCTTATATCTGTCAAGTAAATTTTCAACTTTTCACAAGGATAGAAGTCAGTTGTAATCTTTGTACAAGAGAATTAACTAATTAAGAGGTTGGGGGTGGTGATGCACATGTGACATGTGGAATAGTGGAAGAACTTCAAAGGATTTCAGGTACAACAATCCATATCATACCATCATATCTTGTATCTCAGTCTCTCAGATAAGATTAAGATTTAAATTAGGGTGAGCTTGTGTGTGAATCTGTTGGGGGCTGGTTTAATGATCAGAACAAAGGATCTCATAGGTTTAGCGGAGGCATTGTGAAAGCAATGGCATTGGGACACCTACTGGCAATATGGGAAGGCCTCGGAAAATAAAAAAAAAAAGATCACATAATTTCTCAGTTACTATAAGCAGCTGAGTAGTGGGTTATAACTGGTGCTGATGCTGGTGCCAATGCCGTGTTCAAACTTTATGTGACTGTGTCCTTTCAGCAAACAAACTTTCTAATGTTAACTTAAAGGGAAGCCCTGACAAACTTGGAGAGATGCTTTATATAATTGTAAAAAGCAATTATATAGTGGAGCACCTAAATGATAAAGAGATGCTGACATTTGTAGAAGTTGAACTTGGAGAATTAAGCAGGAAGACAGGAGTGAGGGAGGGAACATATCCTAAATGGGGTTCAACATTCAATATGGTTCTACATGAAGATGAACGGGACCTGAGATTATATCTTTATGAATGTAATTCAGGCAATATGAAGTATGACTATCTGACAAGCTGCGAAATCAAGGTACTGGGACACCAACATTGCCATGACACTTGTTGTGACTTCTTTTTAATGGGCTTGCAAATAGTTCTGTAACTTCAAAAAGTTTATTGTTCTTTTCACGCCTTTTTTTCATGTATTTTTTTTTTCAGTGGGGGTAGGAAAAAAGGGTCTTAGAATGAACCTTTACCTTAAAACTCACATACGCATGCCTCCTCCGAGGCTCGAATCATCAATATCTTGTTACCACTAAAATAGGATTTTTGTCATATAGTAGTTATATTGGTGGATTATTGTATAGTTTGACATTGAATCTTAATTATCTGTCTTACAGTCACGAAGTAAATCAGACATTTGCATAAGACATAAAACATATTTGTTGACTTTCTTGAAGTATCATCTTTTGTCTCCTTTTCAGGCAATAAATGTTCAAGTAAATTCATGTTTAGAAATAACACAGAAAATTGAAAACATAAGAAATAAAATTATAAACTTAATACATATAGATGTAGAACTAGTCAGGCCCTACCCTTACCAAATACCACCAGAATGAGTTTTGCCTTCACTTGTGTTGATACTTATAACTTTATACTTTATGGCATCAATTAACATATGGGTTCTTATTCCCCATGGTTTTAGATGAAATATGTGGCAGATTACTCTACAATGTTTTGGGAAGTTGGAGCAAAATCAAGTGTGATTGCCAAGCATGCAGAATATTGTGGGAAAGAGGTTGAATTGACTGTTCCATTTGAGGGAGTTAAGTCAGGATAAGTATGTCCCGTTCTTTCCTTTTAAGTAACTATGTATGAAAATTCAACTTCATTAATCACTATGTTCTTAGGATAAATATAATGAATTCAGTCATTGAAATTTTCAGTTCTTGATTACCATATTTAATGAATTTGCAGTTGACAGTAAAACTTGTATTAAAGGAATGACAGTATTCCAATGGTTCACACAGCTTGAACAATTTCCATCTCAACTCTCGAGTATCATCACTTTACGGGTCTTCAAATTTTCCAACAAGAACTGGAAGGAAGATCAATGTCACTGTCGTTGAAGGAAAGGACCTTCTAGTTAAAGATAAATCTGGAAAGTGTGATTTATATGGGAAACTCCAATATAGGAAGGTATATTATGTGCCTTAATATTTCAGAAAGCTAATAAGAGTAAACAAAACAATTCAGCTTTTTAGACTCAGGGAAGTATAGTGATTTGGCTCCTCTTTTCAGGTTCAACAAAAGACTAAGAGTAAACAAAATGCTTCAAATCCTGTCTGGAACCAGAAGTTTGAATCGTAGCTAAGACCTTATCACTCCATTGTTATTAATATCATTTTGTGCTTTGTACATCTCTTTCTTTTTTAAGGGTTCCAATGGAGGTTTAGGCAATAGCTGGCTTGAACTTTCTCTTATTGAAGGAAGAGTCCTCGTTGCTGGAGATATTAGAGGGAAAAGTGATCTCTATGTTATAGTACAATATAGTGACCTGAAGAGAAAAACCAAAGTTAGTTGCAAAGCAATTTAAAAGAGTTACATCCCTTTTCAATTTTTATAATTTTTTAATTTATTTTTAAACACCTATACAGCGGTTTGAGAAGCGTAGTCCTAGTAAATGTCTCATAATTTTTTTCTGTCATTTTTAGTTTAATTTTACCCGTAGTTTTCAATACTGGTCTTCTCTATCTTTCCTTCACCACACTGTATCTACTAAATTGAACAAATCGAACACTATGAGCTTTAAACAAATTTCATCGAGTATTTTGCACAAATCGAGTACTCCTGATTTGTGAGTATTCTTTTGCTGGGTTTTTAATATTTAGGGTTCTGGGCTTTTAATTTTAGGGTTCTCGGTGCGTCCTTCTTCACATGTTGGGTCCGCTTTCCTGAAGACAAATTAAGTTGATTTACAAATTAAGGTAATTCACGCTTGTTCTTAACTAATTTTTGTGATGATTTCTAGTTTTTGAAATGATTTATACATATTGGATTAAATTACTAATAGAATCCATAGTTGTATTAGGATTTGCAAATAATTGTGCATATATACAGAAAGTATTGTGAAACATATACAGAGTATTAAGATATTATGAAGCATATATAGAGTATTACGATAATCTTAAGATATATAGAATTTAGCAATGTGACTGAAGAAATTTTGAAAATTTAGCAATCCGACTGAAGTAATTGTAGGGTCTCAGATTGTAATTATATTATAATTATGCAATTTTAGGTGTACCTGTGTAATTATGGGGTCTTGGATTGATCCTTTTTTATTTGATTTACATTATATTTTTGGGGTTATGCAATTTTCCTGAATTTATGACAAAATGTCCTCTGGAACTAGAGGATCATTCGCTACTATGTGGGGGTTGGATATCCGCAAAGTTGAGGCCCGTTGAGTCTCCAACAAAAACTAATAATACAAAATCTAATACAGCTCTGGTTAGCTTTTTAGTACTCTATTTTATTACAGAGCAAAAAAAGTGGTTATCTAATATATTTATGCTTGGATGGCAAAAAAAAATAAAAATTAGACAGTATTGTGATGTTTTAGTTTTTGTTATTAGTATCTCCAACAAAAACTAATAATATTTATGCTTCCGGGGCTGTATTTGGCCTATTTGCTATTAGCGTCCTTGTAAAGGTAATTGAACTCTATATTTTGTTATCTAATTTTAAAGGCTTATGTAATTCGAGAGTCTTTCTGTGATGCACAGATGTCTTGGGACTGGAGGAAGATATTTTGAAGTTCTTTTACTGGGTCAGTTTATTATCGAGATTCGAGAGGGTATGTTACTCCAGATATCTCATAGAATGGTCTAAAGAATTACTGTCATTATTCATGAATGATTAATTCTTTAAATTGAGTGGACTTCTTTGCAAACATTCACTACTGCAAAACTTATAGAATCTAGTCCTCTAAATACAGGCGATAGCTAAAAACAGGTCCCTGACTTTCAATTTTCTGAAACAAGATAATTTTCTTATTACATTGTGACCACTTTGCTTTACTACTTGTGAATATAACACATTTTTATAACCTTGCTGAATATATCTATGCACATAATCATAAGAAAAAACCATATTATTCAAAGTTTAGAAAATAAGGAATAATGGAATAATGTTTTGTAAAAAGAAGGAATTGGTGATTTTCAGGGCCTGGATGTTCATCTATAGTGCTTGGAGAAGCAGAGGAGTTGTAATGATAGGGCATTACAATGCCACCCCTGTTTTTCTATGCGGGTAATAACTTTTAGGGTAATGAAACATATGCGGATGGTTTTTGATCCAATACAGACTCCTCAAAATTTGTCAGATTAGTTGTTGGAAGTAACATGTAGTTTGCTTGGGCCCTTTACTCGTCTTTCTACCCGTCATTGAAATTTTATGCTAAAGAAATACAAGGAAAAAACTAAATCATGCTATAAAAGTGATCCGAGGTGAACTTGCTATAATTTTAGTGAATCCTTCAGCCAAGGCTCTGATCAATGCAAATTCTGAACTTGACATTTGCTCTCTGGGAGCAGTGTTAGGTACGAAGAGAGGTGCTCAAACTGAAGTGAAATTCTCAGGAAAAAAGTGAATTTTTTTATTTGTTCACTTGGTTAATTATTCTGTAATTAATAATTATTCTCAAACAAGCTATCACATCTCAGGAATCGCATTATTCAGAGATACTTTTGTTCTTCTAGCTTATATTTCCGATAAAGATGGCGAGAAGGATATCAGCAGCACAATTTCGTCACACCAGGTATTTATTTCTTTACTATGAACTGATGTAAAGACTCACCTGTTTTATGCTTCTTGTTGATATTTATGAGTTTCTATAATTTTTAAATGTAAACTATCTTTAGTTTGTAGTATATTTTGTTCTGGTGTTCTCCCTTGTATAGGATAATTAAACTTTCTTTTTGCTATTTTAGAAGTCACTACCCTGATGCCTCCATTGCAGGCTTGTAGGTGCTGTGACTACTGACTTGTAAAACTTTATTAGTCAAATTTATTCTTACTGCATAAGTAAAAGAATGGTATTATTGTTGTAAATAATTATTGAGACCTCATGCACTGCATCCAATACCGATTTACTACATCCAGAGTCTAGTTTCTGGTACGTATGCCACTACGATTGCGAGTCTGATTTTTTTTTATCATGCACTGTATTCTATGGGCTGTTCTCATATATTAGTTTTCTTCTTGTTCTCCAGGTATTAGGTTCTTATGCAAGTGGCAATTTTTATAGATTAATATTTGAGGAAAGTACATATTGTACTTTCTATAGGTTTTAAATTGAAGAGGAACCAGGGTCAGAAGCAGGAGCAAAGGTCCATATGCCTATTGCTGGATTAACTTGTGCCTCATAGTATTCTAACTGTAAAATGATTTTGCCTTCTGTATTCTGGAGGCTTTTTATTAATTAGTTTAGACTTTGGTTTTTGTTTTTCGATGTAAACACCAAATTCAAATTTTTTAATGGAGGGAATTTTTTAATGCATTCAATGACCAAATTGAAGGTTTTGTGACCTGGTTTTTTCTTTTGCAATTTATATTGTGAGTATATTTTTGTTTTTTTATGATTTTTATTTATGAAAAATTAAAAGCTAGAACACGTAAAATAGAGGGCAGAATTTTTTTTTTTAAAAAAAACAAAATCTGACTTGCACACAACGCTCTAGAAAGAGCTATGCCTATGGTATGGTATATAACTGAAACCGAACTGTTAAGAACCGAATCGAGTTTTTTAAAACTGAAACCAAAATCGACGGTTCGGTTGCGGTTACAGTTTTTAATTTTTAAAATCGAAGACATGCGTTTTCGGATAAAACCGTCTCGAACCGAACCGAACCATGCTCTCCCCTACTTTTTAGTGTGACACAATATATTTTATTTTTCTAATTGGTTATACAAGTTAAGTATGATTCATTATTTAAAATTTAATCAATAATTTCAATATTTCACTTTTTAACTAATTTAAATATATAATAGATTTAGATAAATATATTATTTTAATTTATATATTTTAGTTATATGTATTAATACAAATACATATTAACAAAATTATTTTATTAATACACATAATTATAAATATAATTAAATTATAATATAGATAAAATAAGGTCTTTATTTAAATATATTATATATCTAAATTAATTAAAAAGTAGAAGAGTGAATTTTTAATCATTTCACATAATCAATTAAAAAAAAGAAAAGAATCCTAATCAATTTGAATAGCTAATTAAAACTAAAAATATAAAAAATTTCTACTCATAAATGATCTCACATCATTACCTAATTGTAGATGCTAACGTGGAAAATGTTTAATTTTGTTTATGTTTTTTATTTCGAGGGATCATAATAATAGTCTCCGTTATGAATTAGTAATTTTTACTTATAAAGTGATCCTATATCCTAATTACATTATCAGGCATTGTTATTTTCGTAGCAAAACAGCGGAGGGCACTTTTAGTTATTGCAAACAAATGTTAAAGAATGAGAAATAATACTAGTCTCCGTAGCACCGCGCCTAATTTATACGGGATATATATTATTTTTTTTTTGATCAAATAAGTGAATACTTTAATAATTATACGGAATATTATTCTTTTGTTCTAATATCTTTGTCAAAAATAAATTTAGCACTTGATTTAATTTTAATATTTGTAAAAAAAATTGAAAACCAAAAAAGTACACACATATATATATAGGAATAATTCATTTATCTATCCATTGCTCTCCTAACATTTGTCATATTGTTAAGTATAGAGAAGTTTTATCACAATTCACAAATATTATTGTAGAAGTGTGAATAGTTTGCGAGTAATAGACTTTGGTGAAAATAATCAAGTATAGTTTGGATTCGGCCTGCAGTTTCAGGAAGGCTAAAGAAACACAGTATTATATTAGTCACCATTAGTTTTGGTTCAACTCCTCCCCCGAGAATTTCTTATAACAGATACTCATTTGTAAGGTTATAAGCCAAATTATTCAAAAATAAAACAAATTGAAAATTTTCTTTCCACCTTTTACGACATATCCAATATTTCTGTAATATCTTCTTTCACAGTTCCTAAAAGAACAAGACAAAAAGAGAGAGAGAAAATGACTCGTAGATATCATGCAATGAAGGCGTTTTAAAATTTACTTAAATTAAAATAGGAACCAAGAAAAATGTTTTGAAACATGGGGGACAGGGCTTGCAGGAAAATCTTGTTTTTCTTCCCCATCTCACAACAGCAGAACCCCATGTCAGACCAGCTCCCAAACTAGCTGTTGCAATAGTATGGTCTGGTTGCACCTTCCCACTTCGGCCAGTTTCATCCAATGCTAAGGGAATAGTTGCAGTACTTGTGTTACCGCAAATTTCTAAATTCGATATGACACGTTCTGATGTAACTTTTAACCGTGTGGCAACTGCAATGAGGATCCTTTTATTTGCTTGCATGTCACAAATCAGTCATGTGTTCCTAAGAATTACACACACACACACACACACACAGAGAGATCGATAACTATACTTAAGGCTTGTATGGAAGACTTGTAAGTTATTTAAAACTGTCATTGTGTTACAGAAATACTGGGCTTGCCTGATGGAGCAGTAACCAATCAATGCTAGATGCAGAAAGACCAGCATTCAGCAGCACATACTCAATTGACTGTGGCACAGCACGAACAGAAAACCGAAAAACCTCATTACAACTCATCTGAATACATGAGTAAGCAGAACGATTTGGTGGGAACCCCAAAGTAGAACCATTAGAACCAACTACATGTTCCATTTCCTTTTGTTTCATGGTGGCATTTAAGTGTCTGCAAATAAAGCTTTTAGTCTCTCTTTTTTCGTTTGAACAGAGATACATAACTCTATTGCACAAGGTGATGATACAAACCTCTGGCCATCACCATCACTGTGCACGTTAAAACCAAATAAACCATCATCATCACTGTCACAGGCCTGCGGTGAAACTGTAAGGGTAATATCGTGCCATAAAGTGTTCCAAAATTATATATCTAGTAAACAGAATTTTTTTCATAGATCAACATGCTAATGAGTTACTAATATACTAAACTACTATACCGTGAACACAACTATTATTATGACTGCACATCACTCATCAGTATATATTACCTGCAGCAGCACTGCACCAGCAGCATCTTCAACAAGGATACATGTTCCTGTACCAGTCGAATCAACATAACGAGAAAGCGAATCAGCACCAATCACAAGAACATCTTTAAAGCCAGTCGCTGCAACATTAAAGGTTGTGATACTTGTTCAAAAAATGGGATGCACATACACATTAATGACAATTTAAACCATCAATAAAGTCTAGGACAACCAATTAGAGCCTGTGAGCAAAATCCAAGATAAAGCCACTACAGACAGCAGTAATATCAAAGGCCAGTGGATTCTTTGTGCGGCCAAGTGCTCGTGGAATTTAACAATTGAATTTCAAGAGAAATGTAAGAGTAGTAACTAGTATTACTAATTACTGTGATAATTAAGGTTGACAAGATATCCATAATGTTGTGAAGGCAGTACATATATCTGCTGGATATACTAAACAATACAAATAAAGTCTTTCTTTTCAAAAAAGGAACTCAAACTGAAGATTCAAACAAGGCAAAACTAATCAAGGATCAAAATTAAATTTTGTTAATACATTGATGAACGTGAAAGTATAAAAAAGGAGCAAATTTTTCAGAAAATAAGACAACATATTTCAAAGTGATTGGTCACCAACAAAAAGGTTTAGACCAGTGTCTTAATGCAAGAGACCCTCTGTAACCAAACCATGAACAAATTTTAGAAGTAATTAAAATCATCAAGCATCATCTTAAACACATGGTAGTCCCTCCGTCCTCAAGAGGATGACACAAGAACAAGTTTTTACATACTAACAAAACCAAAATAAGGGAGATCGAGACTAGAATGGATATTTCAACTAGTCTAATATCTCCACATAATAACAAATTACTAGTATATCTTTGATAGTCCATAGTAATCTATTATTTAAATGTACGAAATACCATGCATACCATACCAGCTCCCTCAATCATACTCTTAATTTTCAAAAGAAGTAACTTATTTGCATCAGCAATTAACATACATAAAAACATCCTTTCAACACTAATTTCTTTTTAGTGATTATGTCTTTCTTAGGGGAGTGATGACTGATGAACAATGTTTTGCAATTCTCTAATTCCCATTTTTCAGAAATAATCCCTGTATACAGAAAACGAATTTCTTCAAGTTATCAGCATGATATTCTTGAGATCACCTATACTCAAGCTTAATCTTTTTAATATATCCCAACATCTCAATATATTTGCAATTGTACAACTAAAAATATTGATGTGTTTTTCAACATATTAGCAACATATTACCTATCACGGGGACTATTTCAGTTACTCTGATGTATTCTAAACATAAAACTAAGGATATGTCAAATTCCAGTTTTTGTCCAACTACATTGCAGTGCTGTATAATATACAAGATCATTATGCTCTAGATAATTGACAAAACATTGGCTTGAACAAGATAAAACACTTCCTACCATACGTTCACTGTTAGAATATAATATAAAATTCTGATAAGTTGGTCTCTTAACACCTATAAATTTTAGGAGAACCGGTAACTTAACATGGTATCGGAGCTATGGTCGGCAGGGGTCTCAGATTCGACTCCTTGCCACCCGGTAAGTTGGTCTCCTAACTAACACCTTTAGGTTTTAGGAAAGCTGGTAACTTAACAATATATATGCCCACATTCGAGATTATGCAGACCATCCATAATAATTAATAATTTACCACATGATTAACTGTTGACCAGATAATTCAATTTTTAAAGAAATATAACGTAGTAGTGATTAGGTTTCTCATCTGTACATGATTCTTCATAGAGCGGGACTATTACCTATATAGATATGTATATGGGATCTCTATCTATCCTTCCAGAGAGTATGCAGAAATCTAACAATTAATCTATATTCTTTTTGCTTTTGCTATAGCACAGTCCTCCCACATATTTAAAGCGCAAGTATTCAGAAATGGACATGATTTGTTTTGTTAGCTAATAAGCAACACTAAACTTAAGCCGAGATTTTACTTGATCACATCAATGTTATTCTATGAAAAATAAACGCATGCAATCAGAAGAAATTTCAATAGGTAGCAAGCAGAACAATCTTTATTTAAGCCAATCTGATTCTGACCTTCCACGCAGACTAGAATGAGGCATCAGCTGCTACAGAACAAGATCTTTTTTCCAGGATTAATGCAAATCTGATCACATAATAACTAGCCTAGACCGTAGTCTCTTCACAAACAAAACTCAAATGGCTTATGCAGTTCTTAACTTGACTCCATAACAAAAGCAAAAGCTTCAGCTGTCATGCCATATATTCTTGTCAAAACCTGAGATGGCACATATAAGGAAAATTCCTGCAACCAAGACTCTTAATAATATATTTGGTCACAAGTTCAAGAATTTTGACGATGAACCTGAAAGTTTGACCAATATGTTTTCGCTGTACCATTCGCACCTGCATGCTTTCAGTAACTTCTTCTCTATGCTTCCAC
This sequence comes from Oenanthe sinensis, assembly GCA_028671895.1. Lineage (NCBI taxonomy): Eukaryota > Viridiplantae > Streptophyta > Magnoliopsida > Apiales > Apiaceae > Oenanthe > Oenanthe sinensis. Next base: position 10,418,972 of record CM053797.1, read on the forward strand.
TGGTGACATATTAAGGGGAAATCTTGGTCGCGGCACTTTGAGAGAACATGCCAATGACCTGACATTGGATGCAATTACTAAAAGAAGAGATGTATACATAATTGAGCAACATAAGTTATTCAAAGGAACAAAAAATAAATTAAAAAATGCCTAAAAGTTATAATAATTTTCTTGAGGTAATGGTTATGGTCACAATAAGAATGGTTTATTGCACTTGACTACTAGGCTATTAGCTCAAGGGAAATAATAGTGTTAACTCGTGCATTCAGACTAAAATACAAGAATTTTGTAACTAAGAAGATGAGCTATGAAGCACTGTCAAGATTGTATCTAAATGTCTCTTCATATTTCCACCAATTTAAAGTGTATAAACATGCCCAAAATCCATAATCCATAAAAAGCTGAAACAGGTTATATTGACATCATAAAAAGCAGCAACAGAAATACAAGGAGAAACAATATTAAACATGTCATAACTCCAGCAGTAAAAGAAATTACTTACTTTCAAATGAAGATTTCTTTTGAAAAAAAGTTCACAAAGTCCCATAAGATCTCTAATTATCTGCTCTATAACCTTTTGATTCTTTTTGACACTGCTAGCTTCTCTCCAACATTTATCTTCGCCTATCCTTGCAGTTTCTCTTTTGCTCATTTATTAGATGTCTCTTGTGTAAGTTATCCAACACAACCTGGGCATCAATCATCTTTCCTTCCTGGGAAAAAACATAGCTAACTAAAGAAAGTGTAGTCCTGCATGGAATGAAACCTTTTCCATTCATCTCCTTAAGTAAGCGTTCGGCCTCCGTCCTGTATGATATTTTTAACACCCGTCCCACCTCCACTCGATTAGATAGATCACAATAACCGCTTATTAGTATGTCATAAGTTGAAGAACTAGGTGGCACACCTCTGACTTGCATCTCATTCATAAGCTCCCTAGCTTGTTTCATCTTCCCAGCCTTAGCAAAATCACTGATTAGCACATTATACGTAGTAGTTTGAGGAGCAAAACCTTTGGTTATCATTTCACAGTAAAGCTTAATGGATTCCTTCTTATTTCCAATCTTTCCATGGCCACAAACCAAAATATTATATGTATTAGCATTAGGTAAAAAACCCTTCTCCTGCATATCATTTAGTAACTCAGTAGCCTCATTCATCAAACCAGCAGCAGCAAGACCTGCTAGTATATTATTGTATGTTGCGATATTAGGGGAAAGTCCTGCATCTAAAATCTGGTAGTACATAGTAAATGCCCATTTTAATTGTGCGCTTTTACAATAACCACGTATCAGGGCATTATAGGTGATAACGTCAGCTTCAAAGCCTTTTGCTCTCATTTCATTTAGCACTGTAGTTGCTTTCCTTGTCATCCCTAGCCTACAAAACACGGATATAAGGGTATTATACACTGTCTGATTGAGTTTTAGACCCATACCTACAAACCGCTCATGAACTAAAAAGATTCTGTCAGCCCACTTACTCTCTGAAGCAGCATCCAACATGATCTTATGAGCAGTTGTAGTAGGTTTCAAACCCATACCTTGCATTTTGCTTAACAACTTCATTGCTTCATCAACCTCAGAGGCTTCGCAAAGCCCTTTTACAAGAGTATTATAGGTAACAGAATTACACGGTAGACCAAACATATTCATCTCACTTAAAAGATTAAGAGCACTTTCAAGTTTACCCTGTCTGCAGTAAGCAGTGATCATGGTGTTAAATGTCGCACAATCTGGTATTAGACCACGCTGTCTCATTTCAGCATACACAGTCTGAACTTCATACTTTCCAAGCCCAAGCAGTCCGTTAATCAGGACATTGTATGCAACAACATCAAACCCTATATTTCTCTCCATCATCTCTTGAGCGATGTCAAGTGCAGCTGACTCTTTTCCTGCCTTGAAATATCCATCAATTAGAGACGTGTAACTTACACAATCTGGAATCAATCCCGCTGATGTAGTATTTCTAAAGAATGCATCAGCCTCATCCATTTGTCCTGATATTTTCAAATTGTTTATGAAAGCGTTGAATATGTAATTATTTTCCTTCATGCCCCTCAGTTTCATTTCCTCATAAAATTCAATAGCTGTCTCACGTTTACCAAGCTTTAAACAGGAATCAACCAGCGCACCATAGGTAAAAACATTTGGCATTACATTTTGGTCCACCATTTTCCTTGTGTAATAAATTGCTACGTCAAGTGCTCCCCTCTTCAGATAGCCACTGATCAGAGAAGAATATGTAATGACATTCGGAAGAATATTGTTATTCTCCATTTCTTGTAACACAGACTCGACACCCTGTATGTCCCCTACCTTGCACCGTCCATCAATTAATGTTGTATAAGTGACACAGCTAGGAGCTAAATTGAACATCAAGATAGTCTTGAACATGTTTTCAGCCTCTTTGGGCCTTCCAACCTTAAAAAGTCCATCCATCAAAGTGGTGAGCGAAACCACATCAAAGGCAATCCCACGGACTAACATTTGACCTTGAAGCTTAAGAGCTACCATTGTGTTCTCCTTCTTAAACAACGAATCCAAAAGGACAGTGTAAGTTACATGATTAGGCTCCACACCCATCCTTTTCATCTCCTCAAAAAGCAAAGCAGCATCCTCAACTCTCCCGCACTTGTAAAGGCCATCTATAACAGAACTATAAGTAACAACATCAGGAAAAATTCCATTCTTTATCATGTCTTCATATACCGATAGTGCTCCGTCAAGCCCTTCTTGTTCAATATACCTACCAATAAGTGTGGTATATGTTACAACATTGGGTTCTAAGTCCAACCTTCCTGCAACAAAATCGTCTAATTTATCAACATCATTAGTTTTTACTTCTTCTTCACCCTGCAAGAGCTCAATAATAAGTCTCTCTGCACCAACGAAATCGCCAGTGTTGCACAACCCATTAATCAAAGTATTATACGTAACAATATCAGGAGATACAACCTTATTCCTTAAACTCCTCATCAGACCAAGGGCATAATTTACCTCACCAGCTCTACAACACCCATGAATCAACGTATTAAAACCAACAACATCAAACACAACATCCTCATCCCGTCCCATTCTATCTACAACCCACTCTGCATCTTCCACCAAACCCAACTCACAAAAACCCTTAATAAGTATATTACAAGTAAAGGTATCAAAAGAAATTCCCTTTTTAACCATTTCCGAACACAATGCGAAAGCCAACTTAACATTTCTATTTCGACAAAAACCCCATATAACTGTATTATAACTAACAGTATCACTTTCACTATAATTATCTCTGATCATATCAAGGGCTAAACTAATACAACCAGTTTTACATAAAGAGTGAATAACAATATTACGAGTCGCAACATTCGGAACAATCCCACAAGACAACATTTCCAAGTAAACATTCCAAACCTCACACACCAATCCAGCATGATTAAATTCACGAAGAATCCGATTCCAGGAGGCCAGTTCCGGAACGATATCGCGGTTTCTCATGGCTGTGAAGGCTTCAATGGCCTTCGAAAGCCGGCGACACGAGAGAAAGAGGTGAATAAGAGTGCAGAATAGATAAGTGTACAATTTATTAGTCGATAGAGAGTGATATCGGAGGGAAGAAGAAGATGAATGTGGAGTGCACGCCAGGTGTTTGACAAAATGTCGCACAGAAACTTTTGAAGAATGTGCAGCTTTGTTGCACACCAAGTGTTTGATGAAATGCCGCAGAGGCATTTTCATAATCTCCGGGTTTTACTGACGCTGGTCTTAACATGTTTGTGAGACCACTACGTCCATTTTTCTCTTCCAGTAATGTCTTGCTTTATTCATTTACAGGGATTCTCGGTTTAAGCGCCAACTTCACTTTCTAAACTTCAATTTAGATTTTTTTAAAACGGTGAATTGATTCGTCAATTGAGTGTGTAAATTTATAAAATGATCAATTGAGTATATAAATTTGTTATTTTTTTAACAATAGAATATATGAATTTTTAAAACTATCAATTGAGTATTGCAACGTATTAAATAATTATAAATTAATTGACAAAAATAATAATTATAATTATAAATTAATGTATTTATTGATTTCCTAAATTTTTAAATATAATATATTTTTGTTATTCATAATAATATATAAAATAAAAACTGTGCCACATAAATAATTAATTACATAAAAAATTAATGAATTGAAAAGAATGATTCTTCAAAATTTTATTTTAAATATCTTTTTTACTAATTATATATTTTACTTTTAGTTATCTTCCAACATTTGTGTATTTGTACTTAAGAGCTGAATAAAAGACCAATTTCGTAAGTCAAGTCCAATAATGTCCTAATACATCTCTTTATTATATAATATCACAACAAACCTTTGTGTGAAAAACATTTTATTCAATGTTTCCCAGAATAATCCATTATGAACACAAGTATATAGAATGGAATACTGTTTTGTATTATTAATGATCTCGAATACAAAACTCTCTCAAGAAAAATAATGTTCTTAAGAGCTGCTAGGTTATATAACTATTGCTTAATGAATTCAACATTGAATTATAACCTATCTCTGTGTTTATATAGACACAGCTACAAATACAATTACAAAACAGATTATGATAAGAATAGCTTTAATAAGGTAATTAGACTTGCACTTGAATTCCTTCTTACTATCCAAATCAGACTCTGATTTGTCTGTTTCCTTTTCTGGTAGACTCTGAAGCTAAACTCTGTCGATCTGTCATTCTCTGATTTGAGTATTCTCTGTTAGAGTAAACTCTGATTGAGTATTCTCTGATAGAGTAAACTCTGACCGACAGCTTCTTTAAACTCTGATGACGTCAGCATAAACTCTGTTTAGTATTCTCTGACAATCATCAGTGTTTGCATTCCTAACGATCTCCCCCAATTTATGCTTTAAGAATTTAAACATAAATTTTACTTATGATATCAGAAATACAAGACAAATGCATCAGAGTTTGTTTACCCTTTTTAGACTCAGATTCTTCTGTAAGAGAAGTCTTCTTTCAGAAATTGACTTAGGAGCTTTTCTTCAGCATCTTTCAATAAATCAACAAGCTTCTCCTTCAATTCCCTCATGTTCTCAGAAGAATCATCTATTTGAATTATTGCAGCCCTTAGAGCATAAATTGATGACCTCTCCATACTTTCATCTAAGGCAATGCAACAGGTCTTCATACCATCAGGATTTAAGATTAGTGTAGGAATTCCTAACACCGTTTTGACCTTTGCATCCCCTTTTTTCATTGCTCTTTCTGTTCCATCTTCAAGTATATATCCAGGCTCATATTCTTCAGTGTTTATCATCAACAACCTTTCACTCTTTTTCTTCTCAGCTATTATTCTTTCAACAATCTTCCTCCACCTAGAAGTTGCTTCATTTTCACCATTGAGCAGATATAGAACATGTTCAAGTTCTTTAGATGCTTTATCAATCAAACTTTCTTCAGCAATCTTCAAAACTCTCCCATCTTCTAAAAAATAAATGAGCTTCTCCTTAGCTTGAGCACCATCAAAGATATCCTTCACCACATTCACAGAGATTAATTTATCCAAATGTTCTTGAGACAGCTCTTCTTCAGGTTTATCTTTCAGTGAATAAGGATCTTTGAAGATGTTTGCTTCACCTCTGTAGACCTTAGCATGTGTATCACCAATACCACCTTTATTTTTTCCAAGTCTGGCATTGAGAGTCAGAGTTTGAGTTTTTGTCCACAAAGGATCAGACCTTTTCTTTCTTATCAGAGATTGTTGTTGTTCTTCTTCCTCATCATCAAAACTTGAACCACCTGGAAGAAAAATTGTTCCAGACATAGTGAAAGGTTTCTTTGGCCTAGCTGGAGCTTTTGGTTGAATTCTAGAAGATGATCTTGTTTGAATTTCTGAAACTGGTCTTGATTGAGCAACTGGTTTGAGAGTGTCAATAGATTTGATTTGAATAGGCTTGGATTCTTGTTTCTTCTGTTGAGCAGCAGTCTTTTTCTGAATTGGACCTTTCTTTATACTTCTTTTCTTTTTCTGAACTTGAGCACTAACAACTCCAGATTTCTTCAATTCAGCTTCTACTGCAACTGGATCCATTCCTGGATGTTCTTCTTCAAACATTTTCTTTGCCAGTTCAGCATCCTTCAAGTTTTGTTCTTCAGTCTTCTCTGGCTTATCTTCATCTTCAAGTTTCTTTGCTAATTCTAAATCAGCATCTATCAGAGTTTGCTTATCAGAGTTTATCTCAGTCTTTGATGTCATCAGAGTTTGTTCAATCAGAGTTTGCTTCCCATCCTTATGACTCCCTTGATCTGCATCATTAGGTTTGTCAGAGTTTAAAATTGCATCCTCCTTGCATTTGTCTGCTGAACCCTTCTCCCCCTTTCTGACATCATGCCCTGTTTTAACAGTAAGAAGCTCGACAATTGTATGTAACATGCCCTGCATAGAACTAACAAAATTAGAAAGATGAGTCACTTTAGCTTCCAATGCATCCTGTTTACTGGAGACAGAAAGAAGTTTGGCTTCCAGAGAATGTTGAGAAGTGGAAATAGCAGTTCCGAGAAGAACAGAATGCTTGGTGACAGATGCCTTTAGATCAGAAACTTCATGTTGAAGGCCTTTGGACATAATAGTAGAGGCTTTCAAGATTGTCTTCAATTCTCCAGAAGAAATTTCTTTGTCAGCTTTATTGATTAAGGCAAGAACATGAGGCCAAGAAATCTCTCTCTCAGGAATCTTCCAAGAAGAATCCCAAATGGATTGCCTGTGAGAAGAAAGAAAATCTTCAGCAGATGACTTGGCTTGGAAACTGAAATCCCTTCTGATACCCTCTACATCAAGATCAGCTTCAATACGTCCTTTAAGATCTTCCACCACCATGTAATTAGGATACTCCATCCCTAATCTTTCATGAGCATCATGTGCATTAATAGGCCATCTCTTGGTGTTATATCTTTGAATGTAGGGAATTGATAGATCTGTGACTTCTTCATCAGCAAAAATCACATCATCAGAGTCTATGTCCATCCCATCAGAGTTTGAAACATCAACAGAGTTTGGCACATCATCAGAGTTTGATACAGGTAAACTCTGAGTACCTGCAAAAGTAACAGAACAACCTAAATCACTCTGATTTTTTAAACTAATCTCATTACTTCTCACAACATACATATCATAACTTTTAAGAGTTAGATGTTGCTCACTAGAAGTAACTAACTTCTTTCTCAATTCTACCTCTCCTTTTGCCAGATCCTGTGTCTGCCTCTCATTTATTCTATTTTCCACACATTTTACCTCAGACTCACTGGAAAGGCTCAACACACAATGTCCTACAGAAATAAGAGGTGGCTGAGAAGAGAGATTTGTAGTCACATGAATAGGGGTATCCTTTTCAGGACTATCCATGATCATCCCAGCAGTAAAGGTTGGAAATATAAATTCTGAACTAATACAATCAGAGAATGTAAATTCTGAAGTAGAGTCAGAGTTTATACCTTGAGCATTTGAAATTGATTTCTCACAAAGATCATTAGAGTTTGCCTTTGGAGTTGCATCAGAATTTGTCTGTTGAATGGGAGAATCTTGGTCTACAATCATAAAATGAATGATTGGTTCTTGTGGGACCTGAGTCATATCTGCAGCTGCTTCACCACTTTGAGGTGAAGGTTCTTGTGGGCTTGACTCTGCCAGAAATTGGCCTTCAGCATCAGCAACAGCAAGATCTTCTAAATTTGTGTGGGTGCCTGCATCCAAACTTTGATTGGATGGTTCTTGTGTGGCTGGGGCCTTGACAACTTCTTCAACCCTTTGAGCTGAAGGTTCTTGTGGATTGTACCCCTGATCAATGCTGGCTTCACTTGCTGGAATTGTGGCTTCTGTTGAACTTTGATCAACAGGTTCTTGTGTGCCTGGCCCTTGAATGACTGCTACCGCACTTTGAGAAGTAGGTTCTTGTGTGTCTTGGCCAAAAGTGACAAACTTCTTCTTCAGTCTAGAAAAATGTTTCGAACTTGGAGATGCTGAAGATGATTTTGATTTTCGTGCTGCCATTTCATTTCTTACTTGTTCAGCCAACTCCCTTGCTCTTTCATAGGATATCTCCTTTATAATCTGCTTTGGTGACTTTGTGGGAGAATCAGATACCGGAACTGGAGCAGCTTCACTAGATTTTATTAACTCATCAGAGTTTATCAATTGCTCAGAGTTTATCACTTTAGTGTTGAAAGGTCTTTCAGAGTTTGGCCGATCAGAGATTGGAGCGTCAGAGTTTATAGCTGCATCAGAGTTTATCCCTTCAATCTTTGCAGCCTCAGAGTTTGCAATCTTGACTAATCTTCTTTTCTCCTTCTTCTTCTTCTCAGGAATTGGAAGAACTGTTTCTTTCTGAGGAGAAGTCTGAGAAACCTGTTCAACTGTCGTTCTTCTAGCAAAAACGAATCCATCATCAGAATCAGTACTTTCATCAATCAATTTTCTCTTTTTAGGAGAAAATGCTTTCACGGATTTTCCTTTCTTTTTGCTTTGGCCATGCTGTTGAGAGGTGTGTTTTTCAACTACAGTCTTTTGGGAAACTGTAAAGGTTGGCAAATGTGTTTGGGAATCAGTGTTTAGATTTTGACTTGGGTTAGAATCAGAGATTGCTAAACTCTGATTCGTAGTCACTGACAAAAACTCCCTCCCATACACAGTAGGCATTCTCTGATGTAAGAGAAGCCTGACCCATGTAGGATAAAATAGATTAGAAAGTTTACCTTCAGCCTTCTTTGCATCTTTTCTTGATAGATCAGCAAATATTCTTTTATTCATGCTAAAGCTAATTAAAGTCTGATCATCCTCAAACTTAATATTAGGTAATAAAACATTAAAAATTAATTGTAAAAATCTAGCAAAGTAGATAGTGTGTGAATCATCATTAATCTTATTAGCTAATTGTCGAATAATCAAACAGGGAAAGTTGAAATTGAGATTATGGGTCAGAGAATACCCAATCTGTTGAGACAGCTGCGGAATGGCATCAAAATTTGTGCATTTGGCAGTGAAAGCCCTTGTAATGCAGTCGAAGAAGAAACTCCATTCTCTTCTTAAATGTGGTCTTGTTAAACTTCCCAGTTTAGATAGGCTACCTCCATAGCCTATTGTGTTGAAAAATTCCTTGATTTGATCATCTCCAACAGAATCATCATACCCAGCCACTTTTGGAAGATGAAGAGCTTGTCTCACCACAGCAGGAGTAATGGAATACTTGCCATTGCATTGGAATGTTATTATCGGCTCCTCATTATCATTAGCATTATTAAACTTTGCAGTTGACCAGATTTTGAGCAGAGATTGAGCAGAGAAGTTCGTGGGTTCCTGAAGTGCGTACCCAATATAACTGTTCTGCAGAAAATCCTGGATCACATGAAAATCCTGAGGTGCTTCATCCTTAGATAGAAGAGAGATGTAGTTTGTTGCAGCAAAAGAATAGGTCTGAAAAGTAATACCCTTAGACGCCATTGAAGTTTTGATATTTGAAGTGTGAATAACAATTAGGGTTTGATAAGACGAGAGAGAAAGATAGAATAAACGATGTAGATGAATAATTCACAGAGAAACAAAATGAATTAAACTATTCCCTCTCAATTGCATATACCCTTTAGTGGGACACGTGGCAAGAAATAATTTGTGCAGTAATGAGTAGACCAAGTATCAAAATACAGCAAGTGTGCGTGTGCTGTGTAATAATAGGAACCGTCATTCGTGAGATACACGCGCCTTATTACAAGTCCAGTCAGAGATTAATAATTATGATGTAATAAAATGAAATATGATGTCATAAATGATCTCAGAATTTACCACTTAATCAGAGTCTACAGATCAGAGTTTATATGAGTCAGAGTTTAGTATGTACTGTCAGAGTTTACCACATACTCTGACAGAATTTACCATAAACACTGATAACTTGTGATCAGAGATTAGATGCTTCAATGATCAGAGTTTGTTCCATTTTCATCAGAGTTTACCCCATACTCTGATCTATACTTTGAGTGTCTGAAACTTGCTAAGTTGAGCCACTTGTCACCATCCCTAATTCAGAAACCAGTCTGTTAAATGTTACTTCAGGCAAGGGCTTAGTGAATATATCTGCTAATTGTTGATCTGTAGGAACAAAATGTAATTCAATTGTTCCTTCCTCCACATGTTCCCTTATGAAGTGATATCTGATACTGATGTGTTTTGTCAGAGAATGCTGGACTGGATTTCCTGTCATTGCAATAGCACTTTGGTAATCACAAGAAATAGGAATTTTTGAAAATTTCAAACCATAGTCTAACAATTGATTTCTCATCCATAAGATCTGTGCACAGCAGCTTCCAGCAGCTATATATTCAGCCTCTGCAGTTGATGTTGAAATGAATTTCTGCTTTTTGCTTTGCCATGACACAAGTCTTCCACCTAGAAATTGACAACTGCCACTTGTGCTTTTCCTGTCAATCTTGCATCCTACATAGTCAGCATCTGAATAGCCTATCAATTTGAAATCAGACTCCCTAGGATACCAAAAGCCAAGATAAGCAGTGCCCTTGAGATATCTGAAAATCCTTTTCACAGCAATTAAATGAGGTGCTCTTGGATTTGCTTGAAATCTAGCACACAGGCATGTGGCAAACATGATGTCTGGTCTACTTGCAGTCAAATAAAGTAGAGAACCAATCATTCCTCTGTATGCTGTAATATCAACAGGTTCTCCAGTGTCTTGATCAAGTTTTGTTGCAGTAGCCATGGGAGTTGTAGCAGATGCAGAATCTTGCATTTGAAATTTAGTGAGTAGATTCTTTGTGTATTTAGACTGATTAATGAAAATACCTTCTTCAGTCTGTTTCACTTGTAAACCTAGAAAATAACTCAATTCTCCCATCATACTCATTTGATACCTGGACTGCATTAGCTTTGAAAATCTTTCACAGAGTTTCTCATTAGTGGAACCAAATATAATATCATCAACATATATTTGAACCAATAATAAATCCTTACCTTGAGTTCTATAAAACAAGGTTTTATCAATTGTTCCTCTAGTGAAACCATTTTCAAGTAAGAATAGAGCCAGAGTTTCATACCAGGCCCTTGGTGCTTGCTTTAGTCCATATAGAGCTTTATCCAGTCTGTAGACATGATTTGGATATTTTGTATTGACAAAGCCAGGTGGTTGTTCAACATAGACTTATTCTTCAAGTTCACCATTTAAAAATGCACTTTTAACATCCATCTGGTAGACCTTGAATTTCTTATGAGCAGCATAAGCAAGAAAAATTCTGATTGCCTCAAGTCTAGCTACAGGTGCATAGGTTTCATCATAATCAATCCCCTCCTATTGAGAATAACCTTTGGCCACCAGTCTTGCTTTGTTTCTTGTAATTATTCCATCAGAGTCTGTCTTGTTTCTGAATACCCATTTTGTACCAACAATAGATCTGTTCTTTGGCCTTGGAACTAGGGTCCAAACTTCATTCCTTTCAAACTCATTCAATTCTTCCTGCATTGCAGTAATCCAATCTGCATCTTTTAAAGCATCTTCAACCTTCTTTGGTTCTATTTGCGAAAGAAAACTATGAAATAGACATTCATTCTGAGTAGCTTTTCTTGTTTTTATTCCACTTTCCAAATCACCTATAATTAAATCAGGTGTGTGATCTTTGGTCCATTTCCTTGGATGTGGAAAGTTTCTTGAACTAGATGCTCCCCCGTGATCTGTGCCTTCATAGAATGATCCTTCTGTAAATGCTGATCCTTCTCCTGAAGATGTGCTTCCATCAGTGTTTGATGACTCAGAGTTTAGGTACTCAGAGTTTAAGTTATCAGAGATTGAGGTCTCAGACTTTGTGGTCTCAGAGTTTGAAAGATCAGAGTTTAGGGTTTCAGAGTTTGTGTTGTTCAGAGTTTGGTCAGACTCTGATATTTCAATTACTGTGTTTTGATCTCCAATGTTAGTACTTGATTGATGTTGCTCCCCCTCAACATGTGCAGAATCTTCAATTTCTATTTCAATCAATTCTGAATCAGAGTTTAAAGAATCAGAGATTACCTTACCAGAGTTTAGTTGAACAGAGTTTATTTTCTGGAATTCATTATCAAATCTTAGAGTTTCTTGTGCATCTTTATCATGTAACCCAGCTATCTTCCCTTCATCAAAAGAGACATTAATTGATTCCATGACTGTCCTTGTCCTTAAATTGAATATTTTGAATGCCCTTGAAGAGGTTTTAGAAGTTGTTGCATATCCAATAAAAATTCATTCATCTGCTTTAAGTTTAAACTTCTTCAATTGTTCAGGATGTGTTTTGAGAATAAAACACTTGCATCCAAAGATGTGAAAGTACTTGACATTTGGCTTTCTTCCTTTCAAAGATTCATATGGAGTCATTCCATGTTTGTTTATTAAAGAACAATTCTGAGTAATGCATGCAGTGTTCACAGCTTCTGCCCAAAAATAAGTAGGTAGCTTTGCTCCTTCTAGCATTGTTCTAGCAGCTTCTATTAAAGTTCTGTTCTTTCTTTCAACTACACCATTTTGTTGAGGTGTGCCAGGTGCTGAGAATTATTGAGTAATACCTTTTGTTGAGCAGAATTCCTCCATTGTTGAGTTCTTAAACTCTATTCCATTGTCACTCCTTAAATTCTTTACTTTGTGAGTTGATCCATTCTCAATCATTGCAATATGATCAATGATTGTTTCTGCAGTTTCATCCTTCTTGTGCAAAAAGTACACCCAAGTAAATCTAGTGAAATCATCAACTATTACCAGAGTGTATTTCTTCTTTCCAATGGACATGATATTGACTGGACCAAATAAGTCAAGATGCAATAGATGAAAGGGTTGATCAATTGAATTTTCAGTTTTGCTCTTGAAAGATGTCTTCTTTTGTTTGGCCTTTTGACATGAATCACAGAGTCCATCAGGATGAAATTGAACTTTTGGAAGACCTCTAACTAGGTCCTTCTTTATCAATTCATTAATGTTTCCAAAGTTCAGGTGACACAACTTTTTGTGCCAATTCCAGCTTTCCATTGGTGATGCCTTTCCAAGTAGACAGGTTAAGGAACCATTAGAATTAATATCCAAGCTAGCTTCAAATAAATTGTTATGTTTGTGGCCAATAAGAACTATTTTTCCATTTTTCTTGCTTTTCACTTCACAATGAGTTCCATGAAATTCCACAGAATAATCTTTGTCTGTCATTTGACTCACACTTAGCAGATTATGCTTGAGTCCTTCAACCAGAGCTACTTTCTCAATGATGACATTTCCAATCACTATGTTGCCATATCCCAGTGTTCTTCCTATGTTGCCATCTCCATAAGATACTGCTGGGCCAGCCTTCTCCTCAAACTCTGAAAGCAGGGATTTATTTCCAGTCATATGTGCAGAACATCCACTATCAATCACTAGAATGTTCTTCCTGTTTCCCTGCAATCAGTAAATGCAATTTAATTAGTAGTTATGGGGACCCAAACTAGTTTGGGTCCTTTCTTTGAAAACTTGTTAACTTTTGCAGCAGAAGTTCTTTTGTCAGAGTTTGTGTTAACAGAGTTTACATGATCAGGGTTAGCATTTACAGAGTTTGTACTGTCAGAGTTTACACTCCTTTTATCAGTCTTTATCACATATTTTTGCTTGACAGTATGTTTTGGAGAATTACTCATTTGAGGTTGTGGTTTGTAAGAATTGTAATACAAATTATGATAATCTTTGCATTTATAAATAGAATGCCATAAACTACCACAGTGAAAACAGGGATTTAATCTTGTTTGTTTTCTAGCCTCAAACCCAGGTTTTTCAGGTTCTTTCTTTTTCTTTTGTTTGCAGTCAATAGCAAGATGATTAGAATTACCACAAGTAAAACAGGTTTTCCTAGGAGCATCAGGGATGTTCATGTAGTTATTCTCCTTAGTAATTCCTACTTTTCCATTCCTATTTCTTTTCACCTTTTTAGTTTTATTAGTGAATGCCTTCAACTTTTCTTTAAGTTGCTTCTGTGAAAGTAATCCTATATTTATCTTTTTAGAATCTGGCACACCATTGTTTTTAGAGCATTCAGGGAGAGTTTTCTTATAATCATTATCTCTAACAAACTTCACAGGTTTAGTCAATGTTCCTTTTGTGTGTGAATTAGTGTGAAATTCTTTATCAGATTCATAACCTAGGGCAGATGTCCAATTCTTTTCAGAAAGCATTTGTTGGACCTTCTTACCAGAGTTTGTCCAAACTCTGAAGGTCTCTTTTTCCTTAGCTATCTCAGTTTTCAAATATGTGACTTGTATTTCCAACTGAGTTTGCATGTGTATAGCATTCTCACAGTCTTTCTTAAAGCTAAGCATGTGTACAAGTTCAGTTTCAAGAAAGTCATTCCTAGCATTCATAGTCTGTATCTCAGATTTTAATCTTTCATTCTCAAGAGATTGTGACTTAAAGCTAACATGTAGATTTCTAAGAAAAGACTTTAATTCATGAATATCTTCAGTATCAAAAGTGAAAACAGAGTTTGGTACCTTTTCAGAGTTTAAGATGGGAGACTCAGAGTTTGCCATGAGAGCATAGTTAGTTTCTTCTTCTGAGTCTGAGGAATCCATCCAATCTTTCTTTGATATGATGAGAGCTTTCCCAGATTCCTTGCTTCTGCACTCAGTAGCAAAATGTCCCATTTTGTTGCACTTATAACACTTGACTTTTGATTTATCAAGAGTTTTTGATTTTTCATCTCTATCTTCTCTTTTTCTGAATCTGTCTTTCTTGTCTGACTCACTATGCTTCTTCTGATAGTTTCCTTGCTTCTTAATTTTTTTGTATTTCTTGAAGCTTTTGACAAACATAGCAAACATCTCCATCATGTCAGAGTCTGAAGAATTATCAGAGTTTTCATCAGAGTTTGTCTCAAACTCTGATTCACTGCTTTCTTTGATTACAGCTTTTCCTTTTCTTGTTGAGGCTTTAAGGACTTTTTCTGTAGGTTCTTCAATCTGGGCCTCAACATTCAAAGCAATAGATTTTGCCTTGCTACTTTTTCTGTTTCTTCTTTGCTGTAACTCCAGATCATGAGTTTCAATTTGCCATAAACTTCATCTAATGACATCTCATCCAAATCAGCCCTGTCTCTAATCAAGGATGTCTGCAGATCCCATTCTTCTGGAAGAGCCCTCAGAAATTTGGTGTTTGAATCTTCATTGTCATATACTTTATCCACCAAAGCCAAGTTATTCAACAGAGTTAGAAATCTGTCATAAATATCTGTGAGGGACTCATTCTGCTTAGCCTCAAAGTATTCATACTCTTGGATTAGAACAGATCTTCTATTTTTCTTTATCTCCTTGGTTCCTTGACATTGAACCTCCAGTGCATCCCAGATTTCTTTGGCAGTTTTGCATGCTATTACCCTGTTGGACATTACAGAGTCAAGACTATTATGCAAAATATTTCTTACCTTTGCATCTTTCAAGACTTCCTGTTTTTCTTCATTGGTCCATTCTTTCTTGTCCTTTAAGGTGTAATACTCAGGGATTTGTCTTCCTTCCACAATCGTAGATGGCACTAGTTTGGTTGGTAGATACTGTCCTGTATGAATTCTGTCCAAATAATCAGGATCAGTTGCTTCCAAGAACATCATCATCTTCACCCTCCATGTAGGATATTCAGCCTTCTTCAATATAGGGATCCTGATGCTTTCATACTTGTTACCAGACATGGTTATTTGATCTTTTTAAGTCGTAATTAACTGTCTGCTCTGATACCAATTGTTTCCCAGAATAATCGATTATGAACACAAGTATATAGAATGGAATACTGTTTTGTATTATTAATGATCTCGAATACAAAACTCTCTTAAGAAAAGTAATGTTCTTAAGAGCTGCTAGGTTATATAACTATTGCTTAATGAATTCAACATTGAATTATAACCTATCTCTGTGTTTATATAGACACAGTTACAAATACAATTACAAAACAGATTATGATAAGAATAGCTTTAATAAGGTAATTAGACTTGCACTTGAATTCCTTCTTACTATCCAAATCAGACTCTGATTTGTCTGTTTCCTTTTCTGGTAGACTCTGAAGCTAAACTCTGTCGATCTGTCATTCTCTGATTTGAGTATTCTCTGTTAGAGTAAACTCTGATTGAGTATTCTCTGATAGAGTAAACTCTGACCGACAGCTTCCTTAAACTATGATGACGTCAGCATAAACTGACAATCATCAGTGTTTGCATTCCTAACATTCAAGTTAAATTTACAATTATATCCTTCCATTAATCTTTAATTTAATGTTTTAACATTTAAGCATTCCTCTTATTTACTTTCTAATCAATTTATATTATATAATATCACGACACACTTTTTTAAGAAAACATTTTATTCAAGGTAATTTTTCTATTATACCTTTATATTTAATATATTATTATTATTATTATTATATCATTATCAGTATTTCACCTTCACATGTAATTATGTAAGTATTTCATCTCCACACGCAGTAAGATTCAGAATTAATTTTTAGTAAGTTTATTGTATAAATATTAAAGAAGACGATAATTATTGAAAAATAAAAAATCTATGTAAATAAATTTTTTTTTTACATTCTAAAATTATTTCTTGTGCAATATAAATAAAAAATAATTTATTTAAATATTAATTATCCCGTACTTCGCTTATATATTAAATGAATAAATATCCAATTAGATATAACTTACAATAAGTATCCATTTCGAGATTAACAGGAGAATCCTTATTTTCTAATTTTAATATAAAAGTAACATTTTATTTAATTAAAAATTAAATAACTTTTAATTTATTTTATAATATGAATAAATTATATTTTACATGATGAATTTAAAAATTTTCTATAATTTTAATTTTAAAATATGTATATCACGTAACAAAATTATGCTTCATATACAATATATATTTAATTTTTAGTGTCACTTGTAATAATATAAACATGGTGTTTTATTTCTTTTTTAATTTATAATTCACATATATATTAATTTTTATTGATTTTTTGCCATTCATTTTTTAAAATAATATTTAGGAAAAATTAGACACCCCATTTTGTCATTTTATAGAATAAATATGTAAAATTAATCGAATTAGTTTATATAACAAGAAAATTTTGTGACATTTTATTATTGTTGTGAGTTTATTAAATTTAATATAATGAGTATACTAAATTTCTTTATATCAGTAAACAAGTTTAATATCGTTTGTATCATTTTTAAAAAAAGGTAAATAAATATATAGGAGATAGAATCTTGTGTTGGGATTTATTTAAAATTTTAGATATATGATATATTTTAATCCTTAAATATAAAAATAAATATAAATTTAAAATTTTGAAATAATAATCCAATGCTATGATTTAAAATGAAAATAATATTATATTTATGTTTAGTTGAAATAAATAAAATTGAAGAAAATAAAATAAAATTTGATCTATATTATATATAAATATAAAAAAATTATAAATTTTAATTATCTCCCTATTATATAATACCACAACAAGCCTTTTTGTGGAAACATTTTATTAAAGTTAAATTTACAATTTTATCCTTATATTAATCTCTAATTTACTATTTTAACATGTAAGTAGTCAACTTATGTATTTTCTAATCCATTTATATTATATAATATTATTATTTTAACATGTAATATTCTTCTTATTTACTTTTTAATCTAGCTATATTATAAAATATCATGACACACTATTTTAGAAAAATATTTTATTCAACGAAATTAATTTATATTATATCCTTATATTTAATATATTATTATTATTATATACTTACAAGTACATCGCCTTCACATTACTTCATTACGAAATTAACATATGATGTTAATTAGTTATTAGTAAGACATAAAATTTTAATTATATTTTAAAATATATGTTAATTTTAGAAAACTCGAAATACATGTCATATCACTTTATTACGAAATATTTTAATATTCATGTAATACGATATCAATTGGTCGAATTGATTAATATATACTCGATAATTTTATCATTTAATAAAATTATCAAATATTTTACATTATTCTTGTATGATTGATATTCCAAAGCTCAAAATTTAATTACATATAAAATTTTAATAGGTATAAAAGTCTTATGAGAAATATTGTATTATTAACTATATATTTTAAATTTATTAGTATTGCAAAAATTAAAATATTATGATCATCAAAATTATGACTCATAATCCTATATAACAATACACTCAAATTAAATTAATAAATTTATTCTATTTTAACACTAGCCCGTCACGGGTAACAAAGGTAGTTTAAATTAAAACTCAAAAGTCTAAAATTTAAAATCTTAATCACCCAAGATATATGAATAATGGAGTATACATAAGAGGGAGCTATATCCTTCCGTTGCCATTTGTGTTAAGGGAGACAGCTTGTGTGCACATTAATAAGGTGCATTATTGTATAAATTACACAAAAAAAACTAAGATAGGATATTAAAGTAATTTCATCGAACTCAAAGAAGGATATCTTACCTTTTCTTTCGAATTTCGCTTTTGTGGGATGATTTATATGATTAGCAAGAAACAAATTTGTTTATGATTATATTCGAGTTTCTCCTATTTCAGTCATTAAGTCTAGTTTTAAATCTCAAGCATAATTTTTATCTTTGTTAGAATCTTCTAGCCTCGAGACTAGAAGCTCTTTCTCCAATTTTTCACTACAGTGGATTCCCCCCTACAAATTCGGTGAAGTTTAATTGTGATGGAGGTTTTAAATTTGGCTCTGCGGCTATAGGAGTTGTTGGGAGAGATTTTGAGGGTCAGCTTGTGTATGGTTTGGATTGTCGCATTCAAGTTTCATCTTCTCTTCAAGCTGAGCTCTCTGCTATTCGTGAAACTTGTTTAATAATTACTTATCATCAATTGTCTGCAGCTATTATAGAATCAGATAGCAAAATTGCTATTCAGATGTTAACCTTGGACATTGATCCTCCTTGGAATTATGTTGTTATAATTGAGGATATTAAAGTGATGGCATTTGCATCGTCCATTATTTTCTCTTTTGTGCCACGCTCTTGCAATGGTCCTACTCACTGGGTTGCTCGATCAACAAGCTTCTCATGGTATCCTCCATTTGGATTGGGTTTTTATCCCTCCTTATGCTCTTTCCTCTCTTATGAGCAGTGATCTTGTTTTCCCAGTTACACAAGTAGGGGGTTGAATACTTGTATGTTATTTTTGTCTGATTAAAATCAACTTAATATGAACAAAGATTAATCACAGAGATATGAATGAATGCAATTTGTATTATTGAAGAATTAATACAAACTCTCCTAAGGTTTTCACAAACCCTAGCAGCTTCTCTGTGTTTATCACAGCAACTCTCTCTATCTCTATGCTCTCACAAAATTTCAACTTATTTTCACACATTACAATTAGGTTACATAGAGTGTTTATATATAGAGCTGCCTATCAACTAATAACAGAAAAATAAAATTACAATAAGAATATAATTCCTAATTATTAGTTGATAGTTTCCTTCTATGATTCTCCTTCTTTCCCATAGCATATCTGCAATATATTTGTCTTTATCTTCGAAGACTTCCCTTTTCTGTGATCATCTTCCAAATTCAACTTTGACTTCATAAACTCTGAAATTTTCAGACTCTACCAGACTATAGACACTGATAGTTTATAGACTCTGATCATCTTGTTGACTTTGACAGATTGTAGACTCCGATAGTTTATAGACTCTGATCACCTCCCAGACTCTGATCTTCATTTAGACTCTGGTTTCACTTTCTACAGAAAATCTACTAAGTACAAGAATGTTGACTTACTAGACTCTGATTATAAATTTTCAGAGACTAGAAAGACTTATTAAAAATAAGCTATGCTAAATCCTGTTCTAGTATTTTGTACATCATCAAATGAATATATTCCTAACAATTTCCCCCTATTTATACTTTAAAAAAAGCATAAATCAAAGTTTGATGATGTCAAAACTAAAGAATGAAACAATTAATCTAGAACAAAAAATCTGTATCAGGAAAAAGAATTACTTCTTAATTTTCTCAAAGGCTGGATTATACTTCAAAAATGAATTCAACATATTTTCATCCACAATAACAAGAGCTTCATCGACAAACTTCTTTAATTTCTTCATTTCTTCATTGGAACATTTGATTTGACAATAAGCTGCTCTCAGATCATTTGCACTGCTTTCTTGTTCCTTCAAATCATTCAACATCAGAACACTGCCTTTCCTACTCATAGGTTGAAATTCAAAGTAATGACTCACACCTTCTTGAAATTTAATTTTCTTTTCTTCCACTGGCATGACTTGATCATTTCCTTCAACATCAACATTTCGTAAAAAAAAACTTGTTCATCTGTCGATTTGTCTGTCTGTGCAGAGTCAACTTTCTATCAATCTCCTTGAACCATTTGTGTATGGCATCTTTTTTGCTTTTATTCACTTCATAAGAAATTTGTAGGAGAAATCTAATATACTGTAATTCTTCAGCCTGTTTGAAAAAGATAAAGTTTGATTGACTAATCCATCTTGCAGATCCACCTTCTAAGAAGTATACCAACATCTCATTTTTCACCTTTTATGTGCCTCCCTGTCCTCCTTTCATCTTTCTTTCAAAAACATTATAAACAATTTGAGTAAATACCACTTTTTTCAAGTATTTTTGTGTAATCTTCTCAAATTGCCTATCTGTCAAGGATTGAGGATCCCTGGATAGAGTTGATGTTATATCAATATCTGATTCTTCAAAGCCTCCAAATCCTGTCTTCTTTTTGGCTCTCAGTTGCAGATTAGATTGACTACATTTCCAGTAAGTAGGTTCTTTTGCTTCATCAGAGTCTGACTTCTTGTTTTGCTTATCAGAGTCTGGTTTAGACTCTGATTTTCCATGTCCAGTCCCTGACTGGTGTGTTTGAGATTTTGATACTACAGCCACTCCCGACTGCTTTTGTGACACACCACCAGGACCCTTAGGACCATGAAAACTATAACCAGCTTCATCATCATCATCTCTCCTCCTTTTAACTCCCATTTTAGCCTCCTTGCACACCTCATCCTTATTTCTCCTGGAGGAATCACCAACTTTTTTCTCCCCCTTTTTGACATCATCACTTCCTGTGATAGATAAAAGAATATGTTCAAGTACTGTGGAGATATTGGCATGTGCAGCACTCACTGAATCAACCTTGGTGGTTAAATCAGAGACTGTAGTTTTGAGATTGGCTTGAGTAGTAGTGATAGCAGCAATAGCATCCTTGAAGGCTACTTCTTTGGATAATTGAAGGGAATGAATTATGTCAAATCTAGTATTGAGCAGAAAAGCTGTATTATCAACACCAGTAAGTTTGGTTTGAATATGAGAAATGTCCTTGACCACACTAGCCAATTGTGCAGTGACATTCTCTATCTCAGCCTTAACATCTGCATCTATAGGTTGATCTACTTCACCAGGATAGTGACCATGTTTTTGAAGAAAAGATTTTTTCTGAAAAGCTTTAAGAGTTTCAGACTGGTGAATACCCAAAATACAATCAAAAGATGCTTTATCATCAATGCCTTTTTGTTGTGCAGACTCCCAAAACTGAGGAAACACCTGATCAAAATAAACAAAAGATGGATTAACTGGTCCATCATCCTCAGAAGTGCAATCCTCATCAACAGGCTCAATCTTGGTAACTAGAGGTATAGACTCTGGTGGTGGTGTAGACTCTGAAACTGTAAACGGGACTATAGACCCTGACTCCTCCTTAGAGTGATCAGAGTCTGTAGACTCTAGAAGCCTAGCCCTTATGGGCATGATCAAAAGTGGTGCTTCTTTCTTCAATTCTGCAGCCTCAGTTAGAATGATAGTTTGATCCACCAAAGCCTCTATGACTCTTTCTTCTCTCCTCGCTAGAGAATCCACCAAATGATGTTGTGGTCTCTATGTGAATGACTTTTGAGCAGCAAGAGCCTCCTCCTTTTTGCCAATCTGCAAAATCAACAAGAATGAATTTTCATCCATCCCCTGCTCCAACTCATTGGACCAACTCTATGGAAAATCTTGATCCCAATAAGTAAAGCTAGGTTCAGGATATCCTATTCTCTCATCCTCACAGTGGGGTTGGGCACTCACTCTCTCATCCTCACTCAAGCTCTCTACAGCCTTTTCTGCCTCTCCTTTTGCCTGGATCAGTGCCAGCCTCTCAATTATTTTTTCACTCGATGTGGAGGGTGCACTCAAAAATCCTACAGAAGAGGGGTTGAGAGAAGAATTATGTGCTACAATACCTGAACCACCTTGATAGAGGGGTACCCCTTCAAATGTCTGAAGGCTAGGGGTTTCCACCAAGGGGTGAGCATCAATCTCAGGGTCTACTCTAGACTCTGACTGCTTCAGTATAGCTTCATTAAAAGCCAGAGTCTGAGTGTCACCATTTTTGACTGTTTGTGCATGAGACTCCCCCTCAAAGTGGATAGACTCTGATAAAATAGTTTGTGAAAATTCTTCATGAGCATCCATCAGAGTCTGTCCTCCCATATCACTAGAATTCCCAACTGCATAGGTTAGAGTTACCAATGAGGGCCTAACAACATGTTCCCCTACCCCACTATCACCCACCCTCTAACTAGGTGGTTCTTGTATGGGTGAGGCAGATTGAGCATCTTTATCACTAGTCACCACTGGTGCACTAGTCCCATCCTCCAACTTTCTTGCATCTCCTGTTACCTCATGTTGTTCTTCAATAATAAATGCATCCAAATTGTGATGAAAGGCCCTTAGATGGATTGCATTGATTGTCAGGGCATCTGTGAGATTGAAAAGTTTCTACAGTTCCTTTCTTACTTTTTGAAAGTATGTGCCCTTGAATTGATCCAATCTACTATGATAGGTAGGATAGATATATTTATTGGCAATTATACCTATATTGTGGACAAGATAGTCAGCCACCTGTCTTGACAGAGGTTGAAAGTGAGAAATCCATTGAATGGTTGTCCAGTAGGTAACTCCATTATCCCAAATTGCTTCATAGTTAAAAACTGGTTGCTCAATCTCAGTTTCCAACTCAGCAACATAATAAATGCATCTCAGTTTTAATCTCAGTTTCCAGTCACCACTGGTGCACTAGTCCCATCCTCCAACTTCCTTGCATCTCCTGCTACATCCTGTTGCTCTTCAACAATAAATGCATCCAAATTGTGATGAAAGGTCCTTAGATGGATTGCATTGATTGTCAGGGCATCTGTGAGATTGAAAAGTTTCTACAGTTCCTTTCTTACTTTTTGAAAGTATGTGCCCTTGGATTGATCCAATCTACTCTGGTATGTAGGATATATATATTTATTGGCAATTGTACCTATATTATGGACAAGATAGTCGGCCACCTATCTTGACAGAGGTTGAAAGTGAGAAATCCATTGAATGGTTGTCCAGTAGGTAACTCCATTATCCCAAATTGCTTCATAGTTAAAAACTGGTTGCTCAATCTCAGTTTCCAACTCAGCAACAGACTCTGATTCTTTCCTATCATGGACCTTAAGCTTTTTAGGCTTCTTTGTTTTTGGCTTTTCAGAGTCTGGCACACCAAGTGCTTTGAGAACTTCATTTGTCCTACCTTCTATGAGCCCAACTGCTTTAACTTGTAATGAAGAGTTGAATAGATAGTTGTAGAGATTTGTGACCACATCTTGTGCAAACATTTGTAGCTCCATCTCCATTCTCTTTTTAAAGGCTGCATAGGTTGTGAGAAGATCCAAGACTTATTTTTGTGTCTTGTAGAGTTGAGGATCTTCTAGTGACTCCACCAAAGGATATAGAAATAGCATTACCTCATCATGGGGAGTAATGATTTCATCAATGAGACATGAGGCTGCATCCAATGACATTCCTTCCCAAAATGTTTCATGATCAGAGTCTAAAGGCAGTCTAGATTCTAACTCAACATTAGACTCTGGTTCAGGTGTTTTGTTTCTTTCAGAGTCTAGCTCTACATGAGCCTTGAGAGCATATGTTTCTTGTAAACCAAGGTTAGTAATAGTAATAGGCTTGTGTATGTGTGCAGAATAAGCCTTCCTTAACCTCTTGTACTGTTTAGCAAAAGATTTCCCAAGAGACTCAATTTGAGAATCCTGAGGTGAATCCCTAGGTTTATTAGAGTCTGTAGGCTTTTGAGAGTCTACAGACTGGGCTTGAAGGTTAGAATCAAGTGTATCATGACCTTCTTTTAGCAAAGAAAACCCTTCAACAACTTGTTTCTCTAGAGGGTTGAGCTCCTGATCACTTGGCTCATCTATTAGCCTTGTTTGAACCAGTCTCCTTCTCTTTACAACTGGTGCCTATTGAGAGACACCAGAGATTGATTTCTTTTTAGATTTTAATTTTAGAGATTGTTTAGTGGAAGTGGATTTGGTTACTTGGGTAGGTACAAGGGGACTCTCCATTAATTGTTCCTGCACCATTTCACCACCAAAAAATGAAGCAATGTAGATAAAAGGATTGTAGGTTGAGAGTTTTACCTGCATTACCTATGGATATGTCATGGCAGGTAGACTCTTTTTCTTGTCATCTATTTACTTGATGTCAGAGAATATCCTTCTTTGTTGTTTATAGGCCTGCACACAAGAATCATTTGCCAACATAGTTGACATGTTAGGAATGAAATGATTGAGGAGAATCATAAAAAACTTATGATAGTAGACTTTCTTCCTCCCCTCTTGTACATAATTTAATTTTGCTCCCATTTGAGTGAGTAACATATCGCCAATATTGATCACCTTGTCAAACAGGAGACTATGACCAATTTGATAAGTGATAGCAGTAATAGCATCAAAGCCACTACACTTTCCAGTAAAATACTTAGCAAGTTGATCAAAGAAAAAGGACCATTCCTTCCTTAAATACGGCCTAGTTAATTTACTCATATTTTCTAAACTAACAGAATAACCTAGTGATTTAAACATGCTCTTAATATCAGTATCAGAAACAGGTTCATCAAAAGGTTGTTTAATAGGCAGTTTAAACACAGAATTTAACACATCAGCAGTAACATCAAAGGTACTGGAGCCAAAGGTGAACATAATATTACCTAGTTGATCCTGAGAAGGATGAACTACCTTGGCAGTGCTCCAAGCCTGAGATATAGCATCCATATAAATCACAGGGTATGCTTTCAGAATGTATCTGAGCTTAGATTGCTCCAAGAAATCCATCATAGGGTAGTAGTCAGCATCTACCCCTTTCTTATCACCAAGGGCTGTCACATGGTTAGTGGTCATGAACTCAAAGTCTCCAAAGGTGAATGCGATAGCTTTGGGTCCTCTCATGATAGTTGAGATAATAGCCATTGAAATTGTTGAGTTGAAAGTGATGAATACGCTTGAAGAAATTATCTAGGGTTCTTAAAAAGCTCTGTGATTAATTCTTCCTTAGAAAATTAATTTGCAATAAATAGGTGAGTAAAATATATGAGAATTTTCTATTTTGTTTAAGTTGCATACACTACACACGAGTCTACAGCCTGTCACCAGTCAAAAGTAACTGTTACCGCCTATTTCAAGTCATTTGAACAGTTAAAACGTAATCAGAGTCTACAGGCGTGAATTTTAACTGTTTAAGAGTCTAGGCGATATTATTCTCAGAGTCTACAGACTCGTTAGAGTCTAGGAGTTAGACTTTGTCAAGATAAGGTACCTCAAAAATTTTACAATAAAAAATTATAGTTTGATAAAACATGGACTATAATTAAATTACATACCTTGCTCCTGGTAATTACTGATCACTTACATGTTTAATATACCTAGTTCACCTACCAGTCTGAGAAAGGTAGACTCATCAAGTGGTTTTGTCAAAATGTTTGCAATCTGTCTGTCAGTTGGAACATAGTGAAGTGTCACAATACCATTTTTAACATGTTCTCTAATAAAATGATACCTGACATCAATGTGCTTTGTTCTGGAAAATTGGACTGGATTATTTAAAATTTTAATAGCACTAGTATTTGAAGGAATTTATGCACCAGCGGAAGCATTGAATAACATTTATTTGCATATATTCCTATGTATACATACATATAGATACAAAAACTATTTTATAAATTGAAGAATACCTCGATTGCCTCCAGAAGATCTTGTTCTTCAATCCTTGCAATCACCCCTCAAGTGTGGAGTGCTCTAAAGATATCCACCAAAAATCAAACTAAAAGAAGAAGGAGGAGGCTAGAGAAAAAATTAGGGTTGCCTCCCTTTTAAAATATTTCTCACAAATATTAGGGTTGAGTATTAGGGTTTATAATCCTATATTTATAGGCAAATATCTCAGCTGAGATATTTTCTATAAATATCTTATTATTATTTCCCTTTTTAATTAATTAATCTTATTAATTAATTAGTTAATGATTAAAACTATTTTAATCGTTAATTCCTTTTTCTAAACTCTTTCAGAAAATTATTCTCTCTTCATATTTAATTACTTTAATTAATAATATTAAGATCTTATCTTAAATAATTTATAATCAATTAAATCTCAGTTAATTAATTTATAAAATTTGCTAAGTAATTATTTATTTCATAAATAAATAATGACTAGCTATTATTAATTATTCCTTCATCTATAATTTAATCTCTTTTATGGTGTGACTCTTTAGGTTCAATATTAAGCCGGTAGTAGAAATAAATAATAATAAACATTTTATTTATTATTTATATGAATTCTATTAATTTATTAAATATAATTAATCCGATTAATTATATTTATTCTACATCGTGAGTGATGCTTCTCAACATATCGCGACTATCCAGATAATACGAAATCATTGCTTAGAATACTTAGAACCTGTCAGTAATTAGTTACCGTACAATTAATTCCTTCTACCCTTCAATATCCCGATTAAATACAAGGCATGGAACTCGTGTCAAGCCTATCTAATTTAATCATATAATTTCTTATTCATAATGCAAAGTTCCTTTTAATGCAAATTAGAAACTCTTTCTAATTTCATTCACTCTGGCCAGAGATTCCTGAACTTGCATATCTAAGAATAACATAGGATATTCACTTCCTTTACTGGAAGGGGCAGATCCTTTATTGATCCATTAACTATCTCCATACACAAATCATTATGCCCAGAATGGACCTAATGAATGTCCTAAAGACTAAGGACTAAACCAAAGCATAAATCATTGTGTACGAGATTACTCTAACGATCTCAAGTCTAAGGATACTTGTACAACTATTTACTTAATAAACAACTATCGACACGTGAATAAACTCCATTAGTTGTTCTACTTATCGAGTCATGTTCAGTGAACTTATTCCTTAATAAGCACCTACATACTAGCTATAGTGTCACCACACAAATGTCTATGAGAACAAACATCTTCCTAAGAGAGCTAGCATAGTATGTACTGATCTTTACGGATTTACCAATTTCCAATTAGTTATCCTATGATCAGGAACTGTTTAAGTCTAAAGCTATTATCTTCTAGATCTCATTATTACAATCTCATTATAATTCTAGAAGCTTTGCTCTAAATTATGGAACATCTTATTTAATACACTTCAAATAGATTAAGCCCGTAACATAAATACTTTATTATTATCAAATGAAATCAAATAAGAGTAGCAGAAAGTTTTTCCTAACTCATCATACATGATTGGTTTTAGGTCAAACACTTTCAGTATTATCACAATACATAGGATTATTTAATAATGTTAGTCCATAATCTAATAACTGATTTCTCATCCACAGAATTTGAGAACAGCAACTTCCGGCTGCAATATATTCAGCCTCATCTGTTGAGGTTGATGTAGTCTATTGTTTCTTGCTAAACCAAGAAATTAATCTGTTGCCAAGAAATTAACATTGTACTGTAGTGCTTTTCATGTCTACTTTGCATCCTGCATAGCCAGAGTCTGAATAACCAATTAGTGAAAAATCTGACTCTCTAGGATACCAAAGTCCAAGAGTTTGTGCACCCTTGAGATATCTAAAAATCCTCTTAACAACTATTAAATGTGATTCTCTAGGGTTAGCTTGAAATCTAGCACACAGGCAAGTTGTAAATATTATATCTGGTCTACTAGCAGTTAAATATAACAATGAGCCTATCATACCTCTATAGCTAGTGTTGTTAACTTTCTTACCCTTTGGGTCAGAGTCTAGCTTGGTGGTTGTTGACATGGGAGTTTTGGCAGTTGGACAGTCTTGCATATCAAACTTCTTCAATAGTTCTTTCACATACTTTGTTTGATTGATGAAAATTCTATCATCATTCTGTTTGACTTGAAGTCCCAAAAAGAAGTTTAATTCTATCATCATGCTCATTTCATAATTTGACTGAATTAGTTTGCTAAACTTTTCACAAAATTTGTCATTAGTAGAACCAAAAATCAACATAAATTTGGACAAGCAAAATATCACCTTTATGTTTTCTAATAAATAGAGTTTTGTCAATGGTACCTCTTATGAATCCATTTTCAAGAAGAAATTTTGATAGAGTTTCATACCATGCTCTAGGTGCTTGCTTCAATCTATATAGTGCCTTGTCTAACCTGTAAACATGATTAGGAAACTTTGAATCAACAAATCCAGGTGGTTGCTCCACATAGACTTCTTCTTCCAATTCTCCATTTAAGAAGACATTTTTCACATCCATCTGATACACCTTGAATTTTGAATGAGCTGCAAATGCAAGAAACATTCTAATAGCTTCCAATCTTGCTACTGGTGCAAAAGGTTCATCATAATCAATTCCTTCCTCCTGAGAGTATCCTTTAGCAACTAGCCTTGCTTTATTTCTTATTACAGTTCCATTCTCATCAAGTTTGTTTCTAAACACCCATTTTGCACCAACTACTGATCTATCTCTAGGTCTTGGTACTAGTTTCCACACCTTGTTTCTCTCAAATTATATTCTTCTTGCATTGCAATAATCCAATCAGGGTCTTGCAAAGCTTCCTCAATTTTCTTGGGTTCATTCTTTGAGAGAAAATAGTTATAAAGGCATTCATTTTGAGTGGCTGTTCTGGTTTGTACACCACTCTCAGGCTCACCAATTATTAAGTCAGGAGTGTGATCCCTTGTCCATTTTCTAGCTGGTAGAAGATTGGTTCTTGAACTTGAACCTCCCCCTAAATCATTGGCATCTTCTGTATTTGAGTGAAATTCAAATGAAGAGGCTCCCCCTAAATTGCTTGACTCTGACAAGGATTCAGAGTTGCTTGATCCAGACCCAGATGAGTTAGACTCTAAAGAACTTGATTCTGTCTATCTAGACTCTATCTGGATAGACCCTGAACTGTTAGACTCTGAATTAGTTGGAGTTGAATTTTCTGGCTCCCCCTTAGAGTGTGCAGGTTCCTGTGTTGTTTCAGGAGTTATTTGAGACTCCTCATCCTCATCATCTTCATCTATCTTAGAACTTTTTAGATTTTCAAATTCCAGTGTTGTAGACTCTCATTCATCTTGCAATCCTGTAAACTTTTTATCAACAAATGCAACATGAATAGATTTCATAACAATTCTGGTTCTGAGATTGAACACTCTGAATGCCTTTGTGTTTGATGCATATCCAAGAAAAATTGATTCATCTGCCTTGGCTTCAGATTTGCTTAGATGTTCAGGATGTACTTTCAGTACAAAGCACTTGCATCCAAATATGTGAAAGTGTTTCACACTTGGCATCTCATAGGAAGTCTTTCCATGCATATTTATTGAAGTACAAGTTTGAGTGAAACTGTTGGTGTAGGTGCCCTAGAGGCAATATAATGTTTCTTTTAATAGACCTTTATGTCATTTGATTATTCAATAAACGTATTTATTATGACTTTAATTTCTGCGATATATTTGTTAGCATAATAAATGTCCTTAGAATCATGATACACATTGTATAGTTTAGTACATGACTTGAACTTGAGATTATATAATATATCATATTCTTAAAGGTCCCTAGTCGAGTATTATTATTATAGGACAATAATAATACATAAATAGACTAGTATGTTGTTTGACAGATAACCACATCTCATTGGTTATAAGTATGGGGATACTAAAGTCAATACATAGGTACATGTAGGAGTACATGGTACTGGACATACCCACAGTGAGATTCTTCATGTTTAATAAAGTCATAAGAAAGACTCACAGTGATAATGGTGTAATGATCCTCTGACTTGAGATCATTATATTTCTATACGAGGATTATTATACTTTGACTACATTAAAAGTTACCTTTGACCGGGTGATGATAAAAGTGGACATCGGGTATATCATGAGTCGTATGAGAATATGAATGATAGATAAAGGATTTAACCCTCCTATAATTAGGAGAGATATTATTGGCCTCTTGATTGAGTGAGACTATAAAATGCATGGCCGTGCTCAAATAATGATATTTTTTTTCATAGTCTACTCATGGATCAAGTAAACCCGGATTAAATGTTGTAGAGGATGACTAAATACATGCCTCGAATTTAATCTATAATATATGTGGTTAAAGGGATTATATTACACAGAAACATTAATCACGAAAGGTTAATTGAATCACCAATTATTATTATTATTACTTGGGTAGCAATGATGTATTACTAAATGCCACTCATTGTTTATAATTTTATTATTAGAAAATAAAATTATTGCCAACGTAATAATAACCTAAAGGGTCACACACAAAGAACGTTTAAACGGAGCTTTATTTAAATTATGAATTTAAATAATGTTATTATTATTAATTCGAATTTATAATTAATTAAGTAAGACTTGATTAATTATAAACATACTAGAATTTAGATTAATAATTAAACCCAAAATCAGAATGGGTTTTTAAGAAGCCCCATGGATTAGGGTTTGGCCCATTATCTCTAGCTCATATAAATACATTATGATGTGTTTACAAGGGTATTACTTGTGAATTCGTTTTACAACAGAAACCCTAGCAGCTCATAGAAAAGAGAGGCTAGCAAGAGAGAAGAGATAATTCGTGGCTGTTTTGGCTAGTACCATCTCCGCTGATCGTTGGACGAATCGACGTTCGTGTGGATACCGTTAGAGAGCAGTTCTTGAAGCAAGGACTACTGTGATTCATCAAGCAAGGATCTCCGTTGAGTTCGTGAAAGTCAAGACCAGAAAAGGTATAATTCTATTTCACCATAATCTGTCCAAGCTTATACATGATCCTGCGTTAAGGTTCCGAAATTTTTCGTTATATTTACGTTTAATCCGCTGCGTTTTATGCCTCGGAACCCAACAGAAACATGTTGTATTGACTGCCTCAGCCCAAAAATATACTGGTAGCTTAGACTCTGCCAACATTGTCCTGGCAGCTTCTATGAGTGTTCTATTCTTTCTCTCCACAATTCCATTTTGTTGAGGTGTTCTTGGTGCAAAAAATTGTAGAGTAAATCTTTTTGATACACAATAATCCTCCATGATTGAATTCCTGAATTTAGTACCACTGTCACTACTTAGAACTCTAACTGTTTTCTTTTATTTTGTTTCCAGAAAAGTGATATGATCTATTATGTGTTGTGGAGCTTCATCCTTTGAAAGTAGAAAGAAAACCCATGTGAATCTTGTAAAATCATCTACAATAACAAGATTATATTTCTTTTTATTAATTGACATCACATTTACTGGACCAAATAAATAAAGATGCAATAAATAAAAGGGTTCAGAAATGGTATTAATTGTCTTGCTCTTGAAGGATGTTTTCCTTTTCTTTCCAAGTTGACATGCTTCACAAAGTCCATCTTGCACAAAATCAACTTGTGGTAATCCTCTTACAAGATTCTGTTTAACCAACTTGTTGAGTGTTTTGAAGTTGATGTGAGACAGTTTCTTGTGCCATTTCCAGCTTTCTTCAGTTGAGGCCTTGCTATATAGACATGTGATTTCACTGCATATGCAATCCTCCAAGCTGGCTTCATATATGTTACCATGTCTGTGTCTTTTGAAAACCAAAATGCCTGTTTCTTTGTGGTCACAAGACACTCTTTGTTGTTAAAGCCAGTATGGTAAACTTTATCTCCAAGTTGACTTATGCTTATTAAATTATGTTTTAAGCCATCAACTAAAGCTACTTGTTCAATGATGACATTTCCAAGTTCAATCTTGTCATATCCCAGTGTTTGTCCTTTGTTGCCATCTCCAAAGGATATTTCTGGGCCAGCCATTTCCACAAAGTCTGCAAGCAGAGATTTCTTTCCAGTCATGTATCCTGAACATCCACTGTCCAAGATTAGGGTTACTTTCTTTATCCTGATTCCCTGCATACATAAAGCAGCTAGTTAGATGTTTTGGGGACCCAAAAAGTTTTGGATCCTTTTCCACTAACTTTAGGTGAAACAAGCTTAGTATTTTTCACTTTTGGTTTACCTGTCTCCTTTGTTACTTTAGACTCTGATGGATTCTTAACAGTGTCATACCAACTCTTATCAATAGAAGATTTTAGCCCATAAAAATTATAATACAAATCATGATAGTCCTTACACATATAAATAGAATGAAATATGCTACTATAGTGATAACAGGACTTCTATGGAATTTAGTGACTTTTCAGAGTCTGTGAAGGATTAGACTTTGATTTCTTCTCAATTTTTACTTTACAGTCTATAGCTAAATGGTTGTGGTTGCCACATCTATAACACTTCTTTCTAGGAGAATTAGGATCTTTTGATAATTATTGGCCTTATTAATGCCTTCCTTACCATTCCTATTTCTCCTAGTTTTGGTAGACTCTGATAAGTTCCCTAGCCTTTCCTTTAACTTAGACTTAGACAAGTACCCTATGTTAATGTTTTTCTTAGACTTATTTACTCCTGATTCATCTGTCTTTTTGTCAACAGCAGAGGGACTATTGACAGATTAGTTTGTGGTTTCAGTCTTTTCTTTAGGGGTCACAAACTTAACAGGAACAAAGGTACTTTTGTCTTTAGTCTTATTAACTTGGCTAGCTTCTTTGATGTTATCATTCTCAATAATAGGTCTTTTGCCTTGACTCTTGTCATTGCCTAGACCAGCAGTTTGACACACATTTTGATTATTAAGAATTTCTTGAACTTTTCTACCAGAGTCTGTCCAGACTCTAAACTTAAGTCTTTCTTCCTCAAGTTCTTTCTTAACATAGTCATAGGTTTTCAAGATCTCAGTGTAGTTATGACTATATTTCTCAGAATCCTTTTTGTATTGTTCCATTAATGTTAACTCAGACTCTAAATGAACATTCCTATTTGTCTTTGATTAAATTTTCTTCTCTTAACCTTTCACTTTCACTAGTGAGAGATCTACATGTTGTCATCATATTATTAATCTCTCTTTGCACAATTTGTAAACCATCAGAGTCTAAATTAAGTACAGATTCAGGAGTAAAGATTGATACCTGGGTTTTAGGAGATGAAGGTTCTTTGGGGGTTGTGATTTTCTTGAGGAGGATGCCATCATTGCTAAATTTTCATAATCAATTTCATCCTCTGAGCTTGAATCTGCCCAATCCTTTCATGTTGATAGAAGTTCTTTCCTTTTTCCTTGACTTTTTAACTTTCTGCATTCACTAGCAAAGTGCCCCAATATTCCACAGTTGAAACACTTGACCTTTGCTTTGTCAAGTTTGATTATAGTGCTCTTGCTCTTCTCAACCTTCTCATCTTCCTTCTTGAATAATGGCCTCTTACTAAATTTACCAGTTCTTTTGTTAAATTTCATTCTCTTGAAATTTTTTGCAAACATGGTCATCATTTGACTTAGATCAATCTCTTCATCAGAATCAGAGTCTATGTCAGTAGACTCCGACTTCACAACAACTTTACATTCTTCCTTGAATCTTAGATTTCAGCTTCTATGGGTTCTTCATGTTGATCTTTCTCAGACTCTATTAAGAATGCCACAGATTTTGTCTTCACAGATTTCTTATTCTTTCTTTGTTGTATCTCTAAATCATATGTCTTGAGTCTGCCATATAATTCTTCTAGGGTTATTTTATCTAAATCTCTAGCTTCTCTTATGGTTGTTTTTTTATTGTCCCACTCTTCAGGAAGTGCTCTCAGAAACTTAGTGTTTGTATGTTCAGAATCATAAACCTTACCAAGCACAGCCATCTCATTCAGGAGTTTTGTAAACCTATCATACATCTCAGTAATAGATTCTCCAGATTTAGCTTCAAAATACTCGTACTCCTAAATTAGCAAAGACCTAACATTTTTGTTGACATCTTTAGTCCCTTGACAGTGCACTTCAAGTTTTGTCCACATCTCCTTAGCAGTTTTGCATGATATAACACAGTTTGTAAGAAAAGAGTCCAAACTGTTAAAGAGAATGTTTTTGACCTTTGCCTCTTTAAGGACATTCTCCTTGTCCTTTTTTGTCCATTCAGCATTTGGTTTTTCAATGAAGTATTCTTCAAGTAATTTACCTTCTTCAATGATTTGAGGCACAATCTTTGAGGACACATAGGGTCCTTCATGAATCCTTTCAAGATAGTCAGGGTCTGTAGCTTCCAGATGGTGCAACATCTTAACCTTTCAGTGGGTGAACTCGTTTATCTTAAGCATATGAATATTAGAATTGCCATCTTTGTTTCTAGACATCTTTGATTGATTTTAAATGTTAGGATTTGATACCAATTCTTTTTGCCTGATTAAAATCAACTTAATATGAACAAAGATTAATCACAGAGATATGAATGAATGTGATTTGTATTATTTAAAAATTAATACAAACTCTCCTAAGGTGTACACAAACCCTAGCAGCTTCTATGTGTTTATCACAGCAACTCTCTCTATCTCTATGCTCTCACAAAACTTTAACTTATTTTCACACGTTACAATTAGGTTGCATAGAGTGTTTATATATAGAGTTGCCTATCAACTAATAAGAGAAAAATCAAATTACAATAGGAATATAATTACTAATTATTAGTTGACAGTTTCCTTCTGTGATTCTCCTTCCTTCCCATAACATATCTGCAATATATATATCTTTATCTTCGAAGACTTCCCTTTTCTGTGATCATCCTCCAAATTCAACTTTGAGTTCATAGACTCTGAAATCTTCAGTCTCTGCTAGACTATAGACTCTGATAATCTATAGACTCTTATCACCTTGTAGACTTTGACAGATTGTAGACTCTGATAGTCTATAGACTCTGATTACCTCCCAGACTCTGATCTTCACATAGACTCTAGTTTCACTTCCTACAGAAAATCTACTAAGTACAAGAATGTTGACTTAATAGACTCTGATTATAAAATTTCAGAGACTAGAAAGACTTATTACAAATAAGCTATGCTAAATCCTGTTCTAGTATTTTGTACATCATTAAATGAATATATTCCTTACAGATCCCGTGTCTCCTGTCTTCTGAGTTGGTTTTCCAACTCATTTTTTAGTCAAAAAAGAAGAAGAAGAACTTCATGGAGTAACTTTGACATGTATTTAGCGATTATGATTTACAAAATGATCAGTTGAGTATATAAATTTGATATTTTTAACAATAGAATATATGAATTTTTAAAACTATAAATTGAGTATTGCAATATATTAAATAATTATAAATTAGTGTATTAATTGATTTACTTAATTTTTAAATATAATATATATTTGTTATCCATAATAATATATAAAATAAAAATTGTGCCACATAAATAATTAATTATATAAAAAATTACTGAATTGAAGAGAATGATTCTTCAAAATTTTTATTGTAAATATCTTTTTTACTAATTATATATTTTACTTTTAGTTATCTTCAAACCTTTCTGTATTTGTACTTAGAGTTGAATAAAAGGGCCAATCTGGTAGGTCTAAGAGCAAGTCCAACAACGTCCTAGTACATTATTTTGTATTTCGACTCCAAAAATATTTCTTATTTTTGTTCTCCATTGTTAAAATAATAATATATTTAAACTAGTAAGTGGGAAATGGTAGGACCGAAAGTATAGCAGGTGGAAATTAGTGGGTAGAAAAGAATAGAAGTGAATTTTTTATTGCTAAAAATAAAATAAGGAATGGTCAGGGATTATATTAAAATAGGGAATGACATGGATGTTCTAGTGATCTAAGGAATCACTACGACACTATTGAAGTACCATTTTATCTTACATTCTTTATATTTTAACTTGAGAGCATATTTAAGAAAGTTGTTGGACTTGTTCTAAGACCAATCATTTTCTAAAAAATTTGGTCCGGACTTTTTTATATTTATGATATCAAATGAACAGCTACTTCAGCTGGGCTAGACTGTGCTTAACGAATTTTAATCCGGGCTTCTGACTTTTTAGTAACATATGTAGATGGCCCAATCCAACAAGTTTTTTAATTATAAAAATTATAGATATATGCATGTATATGCAATAATGTATCTATACTATATTATTAAAGCTGCAAGGGAAAATGTTTGGTCCGTCATCGGTCTAATCCTTTTGTGTCCCACTCAATTTCAAATACAGGAAAATGCTCAAATGAGACCCTATATTATAATTAGAACTGAGATTCAATTTAATCCACTCATTTTTAATACTAATTTTTATTCTAGCCCACATATTATATATACATACAACATATATGTATATCAGATATATTCTCTCTTTCTCATCACTCATGACATATAAATCCTATAAGAGTGATAAATTTTCCGATTCCCATCTCTTTTCACGATTTCGATCTCTTTTCACCATGCTCATATACTGATCTAATATTTTATTATCTCCTTCTTTGTGACCACAAATATATAATCACCATAAACTCCATCACAAACTATAATTATCTCCATCAGAAACTCTAAATTTCGGTGTGATCCCCATTATCTCTCTCTTTTTATCTCTCTCTCCGGTTACTTTATTATCATTATTTTTTTCATACAAAATGGGAGAAGAAAATTCATAAAGTATTACTTTTCACGGTGATGATGGATGCGGTAGTAGTAGAGGTGGAAGAAGTGTGTGGTGATATAAAGTTTTGGTGGTAGTAGATATGATGATGAATATGGAGGGACTATGTTTTTGATAACTTATTTTTAAAAACTTTGGTGCTTTCAATTGAAAAGTAGTTATTTGTCTTGAATTATTGGTGACTGGGTATAAAATTCGAGTTCTCTAATGAATGTCTTCAATCTTTTGAACATCTTAAGAAAGAGTTGACCTCAGCCTCTATCATTAGATCACCTGACTAGAATCAACCTTTTGAGTTAATGTGTGATGCATCAGATTATGCAGTAGGGGCAGTTTTGGGACAAAGAATCAATATGATACCTCATGTCATATATTATGCTAGTAAAGCTCTTAATAATGCTCAACTTAACTACTCTACCACTGAAAAAGAACTTCTAACTGTAGTCTTTGCTCTTGAAAAGTTTAGGTCCTATCTTATAGGTTCTAAAATCATTGTTTAAACAAACCATGCTGCTCTTATATACATGTTCTCTAAGAAAGATTCCAAAGCCCGATTGATTAGGTGGGTCTTGTTACTGCAAGAATTTGACCTAGAAATTAGGGATAAGTAGGGTTCTGAAAATGTTATTGCTGATCATCTTTCTCATTTAGTAGTGGAATCCACCATTGAATTGCCTTTGAATGAATCCTTTCCTGATGAACATTTTCTTTCCATCTTTGTTACTCCTTAGTTTGCTGATCTTGTCAACTACTTTATCACTGGTGATATTCCTTCTCATTGGTCTAAGCAAGATAAATCCAAATTTCTCTCACAAGCCAAACACTTATTTTGGGATGATCCCTATCTTTTCAAATATTGTCCAGACCAAATCATTAGGAGGTGTTTTCCCAACCATGAGTTTAGAAGTATACTTTCCTTTTGTTATGATCAGGCTTGTGAAGCTCACTTTAGTGCTAAAAAGACAGTTGCTAAAATCCTTCAATGTGGTTTCTATTGGCCTAGTTTGTTTAAAGATTCTACAGAGTTTTGTACCACTTGTAGTATGTGTCAACATTTAGGAAAGATCACTCAAAGAAACATGATGCCACTGAATCCCATATTAGTGATTGAGACTTTTGATGTTTGG
Organism: Oenanthe sinensis; assembly: GCA_028671895.1. Lineage (NCBI taxonomy): Eukaryota > Viridiplantae > Streptophyta > Magnoliopsida > Apiales > Apiaceae > Oenanthe > Oenanthe sinensis. Next base: position 10,456,972 of record CM053797.1, read on the forward strand.
AGAATAGATTTCATGGATCCATTTCCTAATTCTTTTGGTAACCTCTATATTTTCTTAGCGGTTGATTATGTTTACAAATGGGTCGAAGCCATACCAACTAAGTCTAATGATAACAAGGTAGTTCTTAAGTTCTTAAAGGAGAATATCTTTTCTAGATTTGGTATGCCTAGAGACATAATTAGTGACCAATGTAAACATTTCAAAAACTATCAGTTTGAGTCTCTCTTGAAAAAGTATTCCATCACTCATCGGTTGGCAACCCCTTACAATCCTCAATCCAGTGGTCAAGTTGAGGTATATAGTAGGCAAATTAAATAAATTCTAGAAAAAACACTCAACTCACATAGGAAAATTGGTCTATTAAGTTGATAGATGCACTTTGGGCTTATTGCATTACTTTTAAGACTATTTTGGGTATGTCTCCTTATAGGACTGTGTTTGGTAAAGCATGTAATCTACCTGTGGAACTTGAGCATAGAGCCTTGTGGGCTATCAAAGAATTCAATTTTAATCTACCAACTACTTGTAATCATAGGAAGTTACAATTGTCTGAGTTAGAGGATATTAGGAATGATGCCTATGAAAATGCTAAAATTTATATGGAAAGAACTAAACTTTTGCATGATAAATCTATCTTGAGAAAATCATTCTCTCATGGTCAAAAGGTTTTTTTGTACAACTCTAAGCTGCATTTATTTCCTGGTAAATTGAGATCAAGGTGGCAGGGACCAAATATTGTTAAGGTTGTTTTTCCTCATAGTGCTATTGAAATTGAAAATCCTAAAACTGGTAAAATTTTGAAAGTTAACGGCCAGAGGCTCAAGCCATTTTTAGAATTCCCAGTTGATTCTGAGGAAGAGGTGATTCACCTCATGGATGCGTGATTCAAGTAAGTTTCCTTGTTGTTATATAGTAGTTCCTTTTGCTTCCTCCATCATGCTTTTATCAGGTATTATCGTGCTTTTACTTTGTCATATCTCTCTCTTTGCATACATTGAGGATAATGCATGATTTAGGTATGAGGGAGGGTATTAGTAGTATTATAAAAAATTCAAAAATCTAAAAAAATCAAAAAAAAATTAGAAAAATAAAAAAATAGAGATGTTTTAGCTAAGTTTTCCACTCTTATACTTTTATGCTAGTTGGTGTTAACAATTTTTTATAAAATTATATATATGTAATTCCTTGAGATAATTTGAACGTAGTTGAGTAAGGTTTTCTTCATGAAACTTGTGTCGAATAAATTTTTTCTTAAAAGTCCAAGACGACATTTATTGCACAATGTCTTTGTTGGAAAAATTGTCTAGGGAAGTTTTCGATACCTGAGAGAGAGCCCACATAATATAACAATGTTGAATCAATTTTTTGCAAGAAAAAAATATAGGAAAAAAAGAAAAAAGAAAAAAAAGTGTTTAAATAAGCTTCTTCAATATCCAAAATTCCTCAAAAATAAATACAAATTTGAGATGATGGGAAAAAGTGGATTGACTAGTCTGTAGGGCTGTTTCAAAACCTAGTGCCCTAAGACTAACTAGTTTGGGAGTCATTGGCCCAAAGCTCGCTACATGGGTAACATATAAAGTCTAAGAAAACAGACATTATACAGGCAATAAAAAAAGCAGAAAAGGAAAAAATTTACAAATTTTGCCTAGATACTTGTTTTGATAGAGATTGGGTCAGTTCAATATTGGTTGAAAAAGAGGAAATGTACTTATTCAATTGATTCTTCAGAGACCTATTTTCATGACACACCTTGGGAGTTTTTGCAAACGTTTAAATTCGATATAAGTGGATTCTAGATACCTCTATCTTGGCTATTATTAGAAGAGTCTTTATGGCATGTATTTTCCTTAAAATTCTTTTGCTGATACCGATGAACGTTATTGTTAATAGAGTTGGATGCTTGCTAGAATATTTCACAGATTTTATGGGTATATCTTCTGTAAACCATTAGGAGACAACACTCCTCTGGTAGAGATCATCTATGAGTTTAAATTGGTTTTTACACCTAAAAGTATCCGTGAGTTCTACAACAGTGGCTAGGTTTTTTTTATAGTATTTTTCCTTTTGATTTTCTCGAGGACGAGCAAAATATAGGTATGGGGGTATTTGATGGGTCCATATTTAATACATCTTTAATACCTATTTTATGTTTGTTTTCGTAATTTTATTAATTAATTAATTATTTTTATTTTGTTTTGTAGGAAATTAATTAAAATCAGAACTATAACAGAAAAAGGAGAATACAAGGAAGGAGGTGGAATTACTTGGAGGCAAAGCAATTGGAGAAAAAATCGAATGCTTTTTGGAGAAGAAAAAGAAACAGAAGGAAATATTTTTAGAATCCAATTTGTAATCGATATCAAAAATCTACATTATTTTCCCTGTATATATGAGGCTCCTCTCTTGTATTTCAGTACCTTAGAATTATATAACTTTAGTTTTGCGCACAGTTTTAATACTCTCACGTTTTTATAAATTCTTTCCCGACTTTATTTTCCAGCACAAGCTTTGTTCTCTGGTAACTTTTGTTTCCACATCATTCTACATCCATTAGTTTAGTATATAAATTTATTAGTATTAATCTTTAGTATGCTCGGTACATGTTAGTATGTTACCATGTCTATTGGTTTATTACATGTTTAATTAATTAGTCTTGTGTCCTGTCTAGTAGCATGTAGTGAAAAATTGATGATAACTTGGATTATTCCGAAGTCTTGACAAATAATTTCAGATTGAAACAATTTGGTGGTTATCTAAACTTTTTAACTAGATAAAATCAGAATGCAAGAACAGAGAATGATTATGTATTTTGTGTGAATTCTACAACCCTTTTTTCATTACTATGACCAAACTATTTGCAAGTATTATATAGGTGTCCAATAGACATGTCTAAATACATGTATAAAGATATGTCCAAAAGATATGTTTTTGAGGTCTGCAGTTGTGTCTAAAAGACATGAGTTTTGGAGTCAAAAATGAAATTTCTGTTCAACACTAACCTTCAGACCCCAGTCAGGGACACTTCCCCTGGACCCCTATCAATACCAAAAATTATAATATACTCAAACAAGCATGCACTCCGTACTATTCCGACTTGTTCGATGAAATATTACAATCACATTGATCAACTAATCAATCCAATTACACTAAAATATCTAACAATCCTCTCCCATTTTAGCGTAATCCATGATTAACTAAAATAAAATCACAACAAACAACAAGCTTATGCATAAATGAAATATCATGACGATTGAATTTTATATTAGTATATTACACATTCCAAATATTCGAATATCAAGGTATCACAAAAGATTGAATCTCTATTATTCATAATGAATACATGAAGATAATATACACATAAATTTATATTCTCAAATGTTTTTACTTGACACTATCTTTTACTAGCCTTGTGTCCTAATCCTTCAAAAGCATAATAACACCAAGTCCTAGCTTCTTGAAGCGGCTAAAATTCATGCTCAAATAGGTAGCTCTTTTATTCTCGCACTTGCATATGCAATTTTTCAAAAGAACTATTAAGAAGATAAACTTCAACCTCCTCAACTTGCAAGTCTGAACACATACCTTGGGATGATACTATTAATGTGTTCCAATCTCTAGATGTTAAGCTTTCCACATTGAATTCAGCACCTAACGTCAAATTAGATGAGAATTGGGTATCTCAACATGAGAGATTTTTTATGGACTTCAAACCCACCCCTATAGCCAATTTTTATACAAGATCTCTTCTCAACCCTTTGGTTAAATGATCGGCTAAATTATGTTGAGTTCTTATAAAAACCACTGATATAACACCATGTATGATAAGCTCACGAATCATGCTATGTCTAACACCTAAGTGTCTAAACTTGCCTTTGTACACTTGTCTATAAGCATTGGCCATGACAGACTCATTATCACATCTAATAGATATGGGTGATATCGGTTTAGGCCATAATTGAATTTCATATATTAGATTTCTTATCCATTCAGCTTCTTTACTAGCTGCCGATAATGCCACAAACTCAGATTCCATTGTTGAGTCAGTAATGCAAATCCGTTTCTTTGATGCCCAAGAGATAGCACCTCCCCCAAGAAGGAATACCCATCCACTTGTAGAAGAATGATCTTCCTTATTGCAAATCCAACTTGCATCTGAATGACCTTTGAGAATCGAAGGAAATCTAGTATAAGTCAAACCATAATCCATGGTTCCTTTTAAGTACTTGAACACTCGGTTTAAAGCTTGCCAATGATGTGAACTAGGTTTGCTAGTATACCTACTAAGCTTTCCAATAACATAGGCTATATCTGGCCTATTGCTGATCATGGCATACATGGGGCTACCAATAGCTCTGGAGTATTCAAGTTGAGATACTGTAACTCCTTTATTAGGTAAGAGCTTAATACTAGGATCAATAGGAGTGCTAACTGGACAACAATCTTTAAAGTTAAATCTATTCAGAATCTTCTCAATATAATGAGATTGAGGAATTGAAATACTATTGTTCTCACACTTGATCCTTATACCAAGAATCACCTCTGCCTCCCCCAAGTCTTTAATGTCAAAGTTAGATGATAAGAATTTCTTGGTTTTATCCACTTGATTTTGGTCAGTGCCAAAAATCAACATATCATCCACATATAAGCAAATAATAACTCATTTACCAGAAGCATCAAACTTTCTATATACACATTTGTCTGCTTCGTTAAGAAGAAAATCATTAGACAGAACTACACTATCAAATTTTTGATGCCAATCTTTTGGTGCTTGTTTCAGACCTTACAATGATTTCTTCAACTTGCACACCTTGTTCTCACTAACAGGCATAACAAACCCTTCCGATTGTTTCATATAAATTTTCTCATTTTATTCACCATTCAAGAATGTAGTTTTCACATCCATATGATGAATTACAAGGTTGTGTATAGATGCAAGTGCTATCAACAACCTGATAGTAGAAGTCCTAGCAACAGGAGCATAAGTATCAAAGTAATCAATCCCTTCCTTTTGCCTAAAGCCTTGTATAACCAATCTGGCTTTAAATTTATCTATGGTACCATTCACTTTCATTTTTCTTTTGAAGATCCATCTGTTTCCTAATGCTTTACAGCCAGGAGGTAGATCACTCAATTCTCATGTATTATTATTCATGATAGAATCCATCTCATCCTGAATAGCTTCTTTCCAGAATGTAACATCTCTAGATGTCATTGCTTCGTTAAATGTTTTTGGATCCTCCTCAATAATAAAACAATATTGGTACTCAGACTCAATCTCATCTCTTGAACCTTCAATTAAATAAAGTTGAAAATCAGATCCAAATGATTTGGTTTTGCTAGCTCTAGTGCTTCTCCTTGGTTCAGAAGGTCCAAGAACATCTTCAGTTTAAACTGGGTTCCTACTGAAAGAATTCTGAATCATGTCTCTTGGTCCAGGTATAGATATAAATCTATTTTCATTAAAGTCGGCATCTCTTGACTCAATAACCATATTTACAGATACATAATCATTAGATTCTAATACATAGAACCCATATGCATATGAATGCTCAGCATACCCAATAAAAATACAATCTATACCTCTTTCATCCAAGTTTCTCCTTTTGGGTTCAGTGAGCCTTATAACTGCTCTACATCCCCAAACTCTCAAAAAACTCAATTTTGGTGGCTCTTTATATCAAAGTTCATAAGGGGTAATTTTATTCCTCTTACTAGGAATCCTATTCAATAAATAACAGGCTGTTAACATAGCCTCACCCCAAAAACCATCACTTAAACCCGAATAGGATAATATGGAATTAACCATCTCTTTTAAAGTCCCATTCTTTCTTTCTGCTATACCATTTTGCCATGGTGTATAAGGAGCTGTGGTTTGATGTATTATACCAGTAGATTGAAAGTATACTGGATCATAATACTCACATCTTCTATCAGTACGTAGATTTTTAATCATAGTACTTTTATGTAGCTCTACTTCTTCTTTATATATTTTAAATTTATCAAGAGCTTCATCCTTAGCATGCAACAAATAAATATAGCAATATCTAGATGCATCGTCAATAAAAGTAATGACATAATTTTTATTTCCCAACAAAGGTGTAGCATGAAAATCACATAAATCGCTATGTATCAGTTCCAATACTTCGGAAATTCTGTTTACGTCCTTGAAGGGTTTTCTGGTTATCTTGGTTAACACACATATTTTACATTTCTCATTATTTACATCAATAGCAGGTATGAGACTCATTTTAGAGATATCATTTATTCTTTTGTAATGTACATGTCCTAATCTAGCATGCCACAATTCAAATTTATTCAAATTATTGCTAGCACTATTAGAAACAACGCAGGCAGACTCATTATCAAATGAAATATTTACATTAAACATAAACATACAATTACATAAATAACTAAAACCAACAAAAGTACCATGTTTTGACAAGATATACTTGTCACTTTCATACACTTATTTGTAACCACAATTATTCAATACAACACCAGACAAGAGATTCTTTCAAATCCCGGGAACATACAACACATTATTTAATAATACACATTTTCCAGAAGTAAAAACAAGCTTTACATTTCCTAGTCTTTTGATTGGTTCAGTTGCAACATTTCTCATCTTTAATATAGATCCATCTTCGATTGGTCAAAAATTTTTAAACCAACGAAGATATTTAAACATATTACTTGTTGCTCCTGAATCAATCCACCATGCAACATTATCATCTGCACATAGAATGCCTCAGAAATTAGTAACACATAATTCTGCCCCGAATTATAATTTTGGATGATACACGACAGAAGGAATTGTTCTATTTCCAACTTTACCTTCAACGGGCGTAGATTTTTTTTTATAAAATTTTTTATTTAGTTTCTCGTACCCTGCACCCCCCACCCCCCGAGTATATGCTTCAACAGGAATCACACAAGTCTGACCTTGTTGTTTTTCTGGATCCTTAGATCCACTTGAACCAACATCATGCTTGCCTTTACCAACCCGACAATCCTTCTTGAAATGACCAAGTTTGCCACACTTCCAACATGCCAATTTAGGTTTCTTGTTGGAAGAGTCGTTGTTATTTCCTTTAAACTTCCTCTTATTACCCTTGTCTTTGTTTGAATTCTTAGAAGATCCACCATCTTCAACCATATTTACAGAAGTGTTACCAACTTGGTTCTTACCCTTAGAATTATTCTCAACTTCTTGCCCTTAAAGCCTCTTCAATTCTGAAGTGACTCCCAAGTTAAACAAGAGTTATCTCTTCTTTATTATGTTTCAGGGTGTGTTTAAAATCCTTCAGTGATGGTGGAAGTTTGTCTATAATACTAGAAACCGAAATGGATTCATCCATTTTCATGCCGTGTTGAACAAACTATCCCAAAATCCTTAACAGTTCATTATACTGTTCCATGACCGATCTAGTATCAACCATTTTATAGTTAATAAAAATACTAACTAGAAACTTCTTGCTAGAAGAATCTTCATCCATTTACTTGGATTCAAGGGAATCTCACAATTCCTTTGCAGACTCAACATTTTGGTATATATCAAAAAAAAATCAGACATACCATTCAAAATGTGACCGTGGCAGATGTAGTCATCATTCTCCTATTTGCAGTGCCTTCTAGTCTGTTCTACAGTTTCCTCATCGATCATTTCTGGCATTGGAGTACGTAAAACGTACATAACTTTTAGTGTGGTCAACAAGAAATGCATCTTCTTCTGCCATCTTCTAAAATCATGTCCCTCAAACTTGTCCAGTTTTACAAAATTGCTAGTCATGTCTTTTGCAGATTCATTGTTCGTCATCTTCAGATAATAAAATTATTTAATATTTGTAGTGAAAAATTGATGATAACTTGGATTATTATGAAGTCTTGACAAACAATTTCAGATTGAAATAATTTGGTGGTTATCCAAACTTTTCAACCGGATAAAATCAGAATGCAAGAACATAGAATGATTAAGTATTTTGTGTGAATTCTACAACCCTTTTTTCATTACTATGACCAAACCACTTGCAAGTATTATATAGGTGTCCAACAGACATGTCCAAAAGACATGTTTTTGAGGTCTGCAGTTGTGTCTAAAAGACATGACTTTTGGAGTCAAAAATGAAATTTATGTACAACAATAACCTTCAGACCCCAGCCAGGGGTGCTGCCCCCGGACCCCCGTCAATACCGAAAATCATAATATATTCAAACAAGCATGCACTCCGCACTCTCCCGGCTTGTTCGATGAAATATTACAATCACATTGATCAACTAGTCAATCCAATTATACTAAAATATCTAACATAACATGTGTCTAGTTTCTGCCATTCATGTCAAAGTTTAAGTGTTAATTTTTAATACGTATTGGTTGTTCTGTGTTTGTTTTGTTTTCCATGGTCAATAATCGTTATATATATATATATATATGTTTTGTTATTAATATAATCATGTCTAGCTAATTCTCTTGCCCTAGGATGAAGATGAAGTTAATTAATTACTTTTAATATTTACCTGTTTCTATTGATTGATTCTCATGATTTTTCTTGGTACTTAATTATTTAATTAACATAGTGATTTTGATATATTATTGTTACCGAATTTATTTTTCATAGTCTATGTTTGGTTTCTAGGTTTTGATAGGTTATTGTTAGATAATAAGTTTCATAATATATGCTTGTCTCGTTAATTGGTATTCGATTTTTGAAGATAGAGAATTGATTTTTAGGGCAAGTTGGATATTAATTGCGATTAACTGATGGATTCGGATTCCTAGGTTTTCTATATTTATTTGATCATATTTTCTTAATAGGTTGAAAACTCTTCTTTCACAACTATTTGTCTAGTCTGCCTGATTTATTTATTAGGGTTTGAAAAGTTCATAGTCTCTCATGATCGATCTGTGATTGCTACAATTAACCACTATGCGCTTGTAGTATTTTTACCCATCAATATTACTTGCCTTCAAAAAGATATGTTCTCTGTACTCAAGCGATTTATCATCTTCTGGAAGTTTAGAAGGTGCCCAACATTCGAGGTGGATTCAGTGATAGCCTCTAGTTAAGGATTCTCAGAAATAACCGTAGTGAGTCGACTTCATCTCATGAATTCCGAGTCAACGTCGAATTAATGAAGTCTTTGGGCCTTATACTGGGTTTCAGACTATCCAAACAGGACTAAATGTAGAGATATCTTCCAAGCAGGTTGTTAGTTATAAGTAATATGAAACTTATACAGAGGGGGTGAATGTATATGTTGATTTCTTCTTTTTGATTTTGTTTTGATGAACTGAACTGTTTGTATACTTGTAGATTAACTTGTTGTGTATGATTGCTTGTGCGGAAATAAATAACCGAAGAACACACACAAAAATTAATTTTCAATCTAATATATTATTTGAATTGAAATTGCTACAATTCTGAGGTTCAAATGTGAACCTCAGCTTCTTGTTCTTGTTAGAAAGAAAACAATGAGTGAATATAATGAATATTCAACTTGCTAACCTATAAAGCTATGCACTAGGCTATATAGACAACATGTCTCATTAGCACACGTTTTCACAAGCTAGTTACTAAAGCTAGAAATAGACAAATAAAGATTTTCATTGTACACAATCTATTTCTAGCTAAGTGTTTTACGTGACAGTCTATACCATCTGCATTTCATCTTCTGTCATTGTCTTGTTCCTTTCTCCAAGATGCCTTGTAGACTTGTCATTATCTTCACAGGTTTGACTGACCATGATCATGATAATACTTCAAATACTTGTCTTATTCTTCTTCACATTTCCTTGAATTTAGCCCATTTGAAATAATCGAATACTCACTTGAAAACACTTCAAGAAGTCATAATGTAGACTTCTTGATCGACTACACTTGAGACTTCTCGATCAATTTTACTTTGTTACTTCTCGATTGGCTTAGACTTCTCGATTAGATTGAGCTTTGATGACTTCGTGATTAGCCTCATTCCTTAAACTTCTCAATTTCCTCAATTGCTAACTTTTTGATGTGTTGATTACTGGACTTCTCGAATGATACTTATCTATTAGATCACTTCTCAAATGGTTGTGGTTCTTTAACTTCTCGAATGCATATATAACACTTAACCATTTTAGAGACTTCTCTACCAGTTCTAAAACTGACTTCTCTATCATATTCACAACTCACTTTTCGATTAGGATGACTTCTCGATTGATCATTTGCCTTGGAAGAATTTTCACACTGCATTCTTTATTTGATGATGTTTTATGTTTCCCGATGCATGATCCATTTTGAATCTTCTACCAGACTTTATTCTTGACCTTTTCATTATAAACTTGAATTGCATTAGAAACAAACTTCTATCTGTAAATGTACATAATGATAGTTAAGTCATAATCCTATACAAGAAGTACTAGTTACGTTTTGATAACATGACAAATAATACAATCAAACAAAGTTGGCTTGTCTAGATCCAACATGGGTTTTGACTTCGACTTTCATTAGGAAATCTATTTCTAACGGGCTTCCGCTTGAGGAAGAACTACGTGGGTTTGATCCTCTATAAATATGGGTATGTACGTAAGCACATTATTAGGAGTTGGACGTTGAGAGTTTCCACCAACTAAAAACCCTAGCAATTTTGGACTCTAATATTCATCAACCACCGTATTTCGGCGACTATTCAAGTAAAAAACACCACCCTAGATATTGGTTATGATGATGAATCTCAAATTTTATTGTTACCAAATTCCTCCATAAAAAATTATCAAGAATCTAATTTCTGATGAAATTTATACAAAGATTTACTTCCCTTCTATGCGTTTGTGCCCCAATTTTGGTATGGGTATAATTTGGGAACATAATGACTAAGATAGAACCTTGATGTAAAGAGGTTCATTAACAGATAGAGGTTCTGCCTGGGAAGCTCTGTGTATCCCTAAAGCATGAGATCTATGCATGAGTGAGTTTCATTCATGGTCGAGGTTCACCAGTGCCTGAGGTACATAATATTAAGGTTCATCTGTGTCAGAGGTCCGAACTTCGAGGTTCTGAGCTTTGAGTTTCGAGGTTCAGACATCGGGCAGCAGACAGTTTAACAGATAAGGATCAACTCTTAAACTTTAGAAGCAAGCAATTGAAGATATACGTGGACTCTATGAAGATAAATATGACCTGATAACAGATATATATATATATATATATATATCATATATATAGTATACAGTATACATATGATTATATACACATATACATACATTCTAGTGACCAGATTAGAGGTTTAGTCGTGATGGGATTCTGTGAAAACCTCTTGGAAGTTTCCTAATAAGCTTCAACAGCTACAAATACACACTTTGATGATAACAAATAACTAAAAATGTGGTTGATCATGCTAAATCATAAGCCCACAGCCCAAAGAACTACATATGGAATTGATTCCCTATAAATATGAGAATATGTAGGCCGTTTGTCGTGGACGATCAATTGAGTAAGGAGAGGGTACCTAAATACTCGAGTGACACACTTTTCTAGTAATCTAGGGAGGCTTGCACGGAGCTGCACCACCCATATTCATCGAAAATCTGACAAACTCAGTGCAAACATAATCAAAACGTCCTTCTTGTGTACTACAGAAACTCGGTTGTGAACCTCTTTGGGCAGTTGAAAGACAATGAATTAATCGACATATTTTATGAGAGTGTTGGCCAAATTCCTTCATAACACTTTTTGGTGCTAGAAGGAGGGGGATTTGATTCTTTGAAGGAAAGAATGTCGATAAGAACTGATAATAAAAAAATACCGTCCGGCGGGCATGGAGATGAACCCATGACTGAAATCACTAATGAAGACTTGATGAATGCTGTCATGCAGATAGGAAATCGAGTTAGTGGGCTTGAAAAATCCTCTAAAAAGATGAAATGTTGGTGAATAAAGCAACGACAATCGTTAGAATGAAGACGACAAATAAGGGAAGTTACCCATGTCCGTCTTGATTTTGATTCTGGTGAAGATGAGCAAGATGGAGGCAGTCACAAACCCATATTTTCTGATGTTGAATCTGGTTAGGAGGATCCAGATGCGAGGTTCCACGATAAGGAACCTGAGGTTCAGGGGTTAGAGAATCCCAAAGGTTCTCCTGCTAGAAGCATGTGTGTGTTTGACAGAATGAGAAAGAAGCTCAATAAGCAGAACCTAAGGCACAGGTTGGACCATGCCAGGCAGGAGCGTGACAGGCATAAGAGGTCCGAACTTCGAGGTTCTCAAAGCCGAGCTACTAGGACCCATCACAGAAGTCCCAGAGCTCCCACTACAGATCAGAATCATGGAAGCTCAGGTTCTCGTCATGTCTCTGCTCATAACTGTAAGATGTCTGAAACTCAGGAGTCTAATGAGATTGGTGAAACAATCTCTGATGGTGAAAATGGACATTATCAGATGGATGACCTTCGAAAGGCACCAGAGAAGCTTAAAGAAAATAAGAGGTCATACAGTGGACTAACTATTACCTCACCTTTCACAAAAAAGGTTCGAGAATCACCTTTGCCTCGTAACTATATGTTAGTATTGGTGTTCTAGAGACAATAGTTTTAATGTTTTATTGAAAATAATTAAGGATTATGTTTTATGTGATCATTTAATTAATATTTATTATGTCTTTATTTATTGCGTTATAAATTGAAAGTATAATAAATGTCCATGGAATGTTAATACGCATTATATACCTTTAAGTATGTGACTTAAAAATGAGATTATATGAATAGTATTTTATTCCTAAAATTCCCTAGTCAAGTATTATTATTATTTAAGGACAATAATAATGCAATAAGACTAGTATGTTCATTGACAGATGACCACATCTCATTGGTCATAGGTATGGTGATACTAAAGTCAAGAACATAAGTGTATGTATCAATACATGACACTGGAAAGACCCGCCATGAGATTCTATATGTTAATTAATGTCATAAGAAATCTCACTGTAAAAATGATGTAATGATCCCCTGACTTGAAATCATTATATTTCTATACGAGAATTAATATACTTCGATTATGAAGGGTTTCGTGACACAAACGCAGCGGAATAAACGCGAAAAATAAATCAAAATAGCGAAACCCTCCGCAGGATCCATGCGAAAACAAAAATTTAATTCGGAAATAAAGAATAAATACCTTTAGAAGCTTTAACAGTTCATTAATGGAAGATTAATGGAGGTCCAAAGCTTGTTTAATCACCACGTATCTCGCTCTCGCGATCTACGCTCTACGGTATCCACACGAACACTTTTCATGAAGGATTGATGTGTACTAGCACCCGAAAACTTCTTCTCTCTCTATCTTCCTCCTCTCTCAGAGCGGCTAGGGTTTTTGTAAAATCTCTATCTTATTAAATCAGCCCATAAAGAGATTATATAGAGAGAGGAATAAGTTTTCTAATTATAATCCAATTATAATTAATACTAATCCAAAATTCTAAATTATTTAATTAAGTCTCACTTAATTAATTAATTATTAATTTTGGAATTAGTTTAAGTAATTCATTTATTCTATTTATATAATTAATTAAGTCATACTTAATTAATATCATAAATAAAATAAATTACTTATTTAATTTAAATTCATAATTTAAATTATTTCTCCTTCAAGCGTTCTTTGTGTGTGACCCTGTAGGTTATTATTACGTTGGCAACAATTTTAATATCTAATTAAAATTGTAAACAATGAGCGGCATCTAGTAATACATCATTGTTACCCAAGTAATAATAATAAATCGGTGATTCGATTAAGCCTTTCGTGAATAATGTTCCATGTAATATAATCCCTTTAATCTTGATATTATAGATTAAACTCAAGGCATGTCTCGTGTCATCCTCTTCATAATTTAATCTTTATTTTCTTGATCGATGAGTAGACTATTAAAATCAAATCAACATTTGAGCACGGCCGTGCATTTCATAGTCTCACTCAAACAAGAGGCCAATAATATCACTCCTAAAATTAGGAGGATTAAATCACATCTAGATCATTCATATTTCTCATACGATTCATAATATACCCAATGTCCACTTTTATCATCACCCGGTCAAAGGTAACTTTTAATGTAATCAAAGTATATTAATTCTCGTATAGAAATATAATGATTTCAGGTCTAAGGATCATTACACCATTATCACAGTGAGAATTACTTATGACACTTACTTAACATGTAGAATCTCACAGCGGGTCATTCCAGTGCCATGCATTGATACATGCACTTATGTTCTTGACTTTAGTATCCTCATACCTATGACCAATGAGATGTGGTCATCTGTCAAGAAACATACTAGTCTTTGTGCATTATTATTGTCCTTAAATAATAATACTCGACTAGGGAATTTTAGGAATAAGATACTATTCATATAATCTCATTTTTAAGTCACATACTTAAAGATATAGAATACGTATCAAAATTCCAAGGACATTTACTATGCTTTCAATTTATTACGCAGTAAATAAAACATAATAAAGAAATAATAATCAATAAAACATAATCCTTAATAATAAATATTTTCCTTAAAATATAAAAAGTATTGTCTCTAGAGCACAATTACTAACAATCTCCCACTTGCACTAGAGCCAATTACCCAAGTATCCAATACTCATGAAACTAGTGTGACTTTTATGCTTCTGCTGCGACAAAGCCTTAGTCAGTGGGTCTGCAATATTATTATTAGTATGCACTTTACATATATGTATATCTCCTTGATCATTAATCTCATTAATTAGGTGATATCTCCTAAGTACATGCCCAAACAGCCTCCTTGGCTGCTTCGCAAGCATCAATATACCCAGGCTCTATTGTAGACTCAACTATTGTCTCTGTTGTGAACCATTCCAGCATACAACATCTCAATAAAATTAGATAAAACACAAAGACAGACAGAAACATTAAATTATCGTTATCTGTCTAGAAACCAATATCACTGAAACCTCTTACAACTAGCTTCACATCTCCTCCATATAACAAGAATGAATCTTTAGTCCTCTTTAAGTACTTAAGAATATTCTTGACTGTCGTCTAGTGACCTTCACCTGGATTAGATTGGTATCTACTCATCATGGTTAAAGCATACGAGACATCAGGACAAGTACATATCATTGCATACATTATAAAACCAATTGCTAACGCATATGGAATTTTACTCATGCAGTCCCTATCATCCAATGATTTATGACAAATTTTATTTTGAGATCACTATCCCATGAGACATTGGGACATATCCATTTTAGTCTCTTTGCATTTGAAATCGATGCAAAACTTTGTCAATGTATGTACTCTAAATTAGGCCGATCAATCACCTTGATCTATCTCTATAGATCTCGATCCCTAATATATATGTCACATCGCCTAAGTCTTTCATTGAGAAATTATTTCTCAACCAAGTCTTCACAGTCTGTAGAGAAGGAATGTCATTCCCTATTAGTAATATATCATCAACATATAATACTAGGAATGCCACATGGCTCCCACTAAACTTCTTGTAAACACAAGTTTCATCTTCATTCTGAATAAAGTCAAACTCTTTTTGACTGTTTCATGAAAACAAATGTTCCATCTCCTCGAGGCCTGCTTTAATCCATAAATGGATCGACGCAACTTACATACATTTCCAGCATCCTTTAGATCAACAAAACCCTTAGGATGTGTCATGTACACATCCATATCTTCTTCAAGGCTCTCATTTAAGAAAGCGGTTTTGACATCCATTTGCCAGATTTCATAGTCATAGTAAGCAGCTATAGCAAGCAAAATCCTGATGGACATGACCATAACAACTGGTGAAAAGGTCTCATCATAGTCAATACCATGAATTTTCTTGAAACCTTTTGCCACCAATCGTGCCTTATAGGTCTGTACATTAGCATCCATGTCGGTCTTCTTCTTGAAAACCCACTTGCACCCTATAGGTTTTACCCCTTCAGGTGGATCAACCAAAGTCCATACTTGATTAGTATACATGGATTCCATCTCAGATTTAATGGCATTCAGCCATCTCTTAGAATCTGGAGTGTTTATAGTATCTAGGTAGGTGAGAGGCTCATCTTCATCCACAAGCATCACATCACCATCTTGAGTCAAGAGAAATCCATATTATCTCTTAGGCTCATGGCGAATCCTACTAAACCTACGAACACCTGTGTTTCTTGAGCAGTATTATTTTTCTTGTACATTCTACTCAGGTTCCTCTACTGGTTCAACGTTATCATGTGGGTCTCAAACTTCATTGAGATCTATTATCCTCCCACTGTCTCTCAGCAGTTCGAGCAACAAACACTTTGTTCTCGGAAGGATTATAGAAAGAATAACCCCTTGTTTCAGTTGGGTATTCCACAAAATTACATTTGTCTGATTTTGGTCCTAGCTTGTCAGAGATTAGACGTTTCACAAACGCTTCACATCCCCAAAATTTTATAAATGACATGCTGTGACGTTGCTCAGTCCATATCTCATAAGGATTCTTTTGAACCATTTTAGTAGGAACAATGTTAAGTGTATGTGAAGCCGTTTTCAGAGTGCAACCCCAGAAACTAATTGGAAGATTTATTGACTCAACATTGATCGCACCATGTCCAACAAGGTGTGATCCCTCCTATCAAAAACCTTTCTTTGATATTTTCTACTTCATCTTTATAGTCTTTGAACTTTTCAAATGATTCGGATTAGTTCTTCAAAAGATATATATATCCGTATCTACTAAAATAATTAGTAAATTTTATGAAGTTAATAAAATCTACCTTTTGTCATCGTACACATATGACCACATACATCACTATGTATAAGTCATACCCATTCAATGATCCCTTCACCATGTCCGGTAAAAGGAGCTTTAGTCATTTTGCCAAATAAGCCAAGATGCGCATCCTTTTGTATAATTCATAATCAAACTTTTCCATGAATGCATCCTTATGTATTCTGAAAATGCGTTTCTTATTAATACGGCCTCAACAACAGTGCCAAAGGTAATATTTGATTTGAGTCACTTTAGAACATATAAATTGTTAATTAGATGTGCAACATTATAAGGCTCATCATCAAAATAGAATAAACAACTATTGTTATAAAATGAAAAAGCCTTTCTTGTCCAAAACAAGAAACTGAAATAATGTCTATGCCAATTGCAAGCACGCTATAACAATTATTAAGTTTTAAATTTTCCTTATAGGCCAAAAATTAAGTAACGAGTTCCTCGAACCAGAGCAACTATCTTTACTCCAATTCCAACCCGATACCTTAAGCTTGACCCTTATTGATCATCATCTTCCGATCTTCCAATTAAGCATGACAGTTTAATTTCCAGTCTCCCAACTTTCCACAGAAGTGACAATCGTCTTCTTTATCAACACCTCATTCAGACTTTAGAGTCTGCTTTAGGGATTGGACTTTGGTTTGACAACGGAACTAGATCAAATCTTCTCCTTGCCTTTCCATTTTCCTTTCCCTTTTGCATTCCCTATGTTTACCATCAATATAGTAGTAGTTCATGCATTTATCATATTACTTTCAGCAGTTCTCAACATGCTTAGCAACTTAATGGGTGTTTTACCAATCTTATTCACTTTATTGTTCATAACAAAATAAGAATAATATTTGTCCAGAGATTGTAAGATCAAATCTAACTATCTCCAGACCAATCTGGAAACCCAAAATATCAATGGTATTCATTATACCCTATAATCTTTAGAACATGTGGTGTAACCGGGTCTCACTCTCCCTACTTGTAAGTGTATAGTGCCCTTTCAAATATATCTTGTGCTCAATCGTTTCATAAGCATCTATATGCTTGTATTGCTTCTTAAGCTCAGCACATATATTTGCGAGCATGAGACATGAAACATCAGTCGCAACATCAATTTGCTTCCAATAAGCACTATGATTTGCACATGTTACATTCTCAACTTTAAGAGCAGGGGAAGAGATTTGACTAATATCGTGGTGCCCGAGGACGATCCTCAAGCTCCTATGTCAGTCAAGGAAATATATTCTCGTCAACTTGTCCTTCTCAAGAACTGATCGCATAGAGAAGTTGTTTGTGTTTATCATTTGATATCTACAATATTAAAGTGCATAAAATAAACTAGATTGCAAATTTAATATTAATTATGTTTAAGTGATTATGGTATATCATCATATACCTCCCACTATTTTTATCAAACTAATAGCCCTTACTATTAATTTGGAAAGTATATCCCATAATTCTTTCTAGTGAGCCAAGATCCATATTTCGTCATGTCCTAAGTCAACCACTGGAAGTCCTTAGAAAATGATTATTTAGGTAGACAACAGTTGTCAATTATATCATATATAATTCTTGGATAGTTTGGTGAACAACGATTGATCTTATCTATCTAATAGACTTTTAACCAAACTCTATGCTTCTAAGTTCATAATAGTTGAATATAACCGTTTATTTTCACTTATTATGACGACTCAGTTAAGTTAGACCCAATGATACAACGGTCGAATATAACCGTTTATATTCGTCGCATCTCACCACGATAGATAGGAGTCCCCTGCCACTGACAGTCATTCCCCTTATCGATCTAGGATTCGATGAGTGTTCATTCATTGGAAAGCATCCGAGTAAAACTTAATATTTTGTTAACGGGTTTTAGAAAATTTATAACGATCATGATCACATCATAAAGAGATCCTCAATTTTTCCTTGAACCAAATATTTCAAATCGACATCTTAAATTGTTCATTTCCCAGGTAGATGGAGGATACCAATGGTCACACTTAAAACCCATCAGCCTTACGAATACGCATATCCGCTTTTGTCAGAAAATCCCAATTATAGATATCAAAAATCCATATTTAATTCCGTGTTTTAAAAATCCATATTTCATAAACACAAGAATCTCATGATCGTTTGTTAATTTTAAAATCTTGAATCGTTACAGATTTTATCTTGTTTAAGCAAACATGGCATGGGTGTCGTATCTAATACATACATGATTAATCAATATTAAGCATGCATCTCAATTATATCTACGCATACATACCAATACATGCAATCATATACATATATGTAATGTGCGTAAATTAAACGTGTTTGGTTATGGCCCCATCCTATATGATATTTCCAAGCTAATGGAAATATCAAGGTCAGTCTATGGTGGTTTTAAAAATACTATCTATTACATGTCTTCTTTCTTCATTGCTCCATCATCCCCTTTTGGATCGCCTCCTTGCTTGCAAGTCTTCATTGATGATTACATTGAATAATAAAAATAAAACTATTCTAATGAAATTACAAGAAGAATTCGAGTTACATTCGAGATAATTAAATTACAATGAATAAACGACATGCAAGTCGTATTTAGAAACCAAAACCATAAATCAAAACCACTATCCTATGGGTCTTTAGGCCATAACCATCCACCATGCTATCATATAACACATATAATATATCACATATTATATAATCATATCATATAATCATATATAACAGATTTCGAAATTTCAGAAAATTAAAAACAGATTTCTGAAGACAATAAATCGCTATTTCGAGGCCCTTAACGACGTCAAACGTCTTACAGACCCGTCGGTGATAGCATAGCTATCAGTTTTGTTCATTGGCCCGATTCCAGTCAGAAAACACATATCGTGTACGAAAATCGGATACAGTAATCAGATTTCTCCAAATCTGACGGTGTTTCAGAAATCGTATCATATATAATTCTCATAACAAAAACAATCATATATTATATATACATATACAGAGATACATATAATCATCATATGATTATACATTACATGAATATCATATATTCATAATATATACATACATATACTCAAAATTTTAGAAAATCAAATAATTTTCAGAAAATCATAAATCACCGTTTTGGAGGCTGTAACGACATCTAATGGCTTACAGACGCAGAGCTGACTATGTCAGTATTGCTCAGTGACCCGATTACAGTCAGAAAACACATATCGTTTGCGAAAATCGGACAACGGACACAGATTTCAGAAAATCAACGGCAGCCGTTTCAGAATTCGTATCGAATACGATTCCCATAATAAGAACAAACATGTATCATATACATACATCAACACACATAATCATCACATGATTATATACCATAAAATATTATATATTCATAATAGATATAAACATATACATATTGTATCAATATAAAATTATGATAGATCGCATACATGCTTATATATCAAAAACTGTTAAGCACATAACCGAATTAAAACGTTTCGCAAGTAGCTCTGATGCCATTGAAGGGTTTCGTGACACAAACGCAGCGGAATAAACGCGAAAAATAAATCAAAATAGCGAAACCCTCCGCAGGATCCATGCGAAAACAAAAATTTAATTCGGAAATAAAGAATAAATACCTTTAGAAGCTTTAACAGTTCATTAATGGAAGATTAATGGAGGTCCAAAGCTTGTTTAATCACCACGTATCTCGCTCTCGCGATCTACGCTCTACGGTATCCACACGAACACTTTTCATGAAGGATTGATGTGTACTAGCACCCGAAAACTTCTTCTCTCTCTATCTTCCTCCTCTCTCAGAGCGGCTAGGGTTTTTGTAAAATCTCTATCTTATTAAATCAGCCCATAAAGAGATTATATAGAGAGAGGAATAAGTTTTCTAATTATAATCCAATTATAATTAATACTAATCCAAAATTCTAAATTATTTAATTAAGTCTCACTTAATTAATTAATTATTAATTTTGGAATTAGTTTAAGTAATTCATTTATTCTATTTATATAATTAATTAAGTCATACTTAATTAATATCATAAATAAAATAAATTACTTATTTAATTTAAATTCATAATTTAAATTATTTCTCCTTCAAGCGTTCTTTGTGTGTGACCCTGTAGGTTATTATTACGTTGGCAACAATTTTAATATCTAATTAAAATTGTAAACAATGAGCGGCATCTAGTAATACATCATTGTTACCCAAGTAATAATAATAAATCGGTGATTCGATTAAGCCTTTCGTGAATAATGTTCCATGTAATATAATCCCTTTAATCTTGATATTATAGATTAAACTCAAGGCATGTCTCGTGTCATCCTCTTCATAATTTAATCTTTATTTTCTTGATCGATGAGTAGACTATTAAAATCAAATCAACATTTGAGCACGGCCGTGCATTTCATAGTCTCACTCAAACAAGAGGCCAATAATATCACTCCTAAAATTAGGAGGATTAAATCACATCTAGATCATTCATATTTCTCATACGATTCATAATATACCCAATGTCCACTTTTATCATCACCCGGTCAAAGGTAACTTTTAATGTAATCAAAGTATATTAATTCTCGTATAGAAATATAATGATTTCAGGTCTAAGGATCATTACACCATTATCACAGTGAGAATTACTTATGACACTTACTTAACATGTAGAATCTCACAGCGGGTCATTCCAGTGCCATGCATTGATACATGCACTTATGTTCTTGACTTTAGTATCCTCATACCTATGACCAATGAGATGTGGTCATCTGTCAAGAAACATACTAGTCTTTGTGCATTATTATTGTCCTTAAATAATAATACTCGACTAGGGAATTTTAGGAATAAGATACTATTCATATAATCTCATTTTTAAGTCACATACTTAAAGATATAGAATACGTATCAAAATTCCAAGGACATTTACTATGCTTTCAATTTATTACGCAGTAAACAAAACATAATAAAGAAATAATAATCAATAAAACATAATCCTTAATAATAAATATTTTCCTTAAAATATAAAAAGTATTGTCTCTAGAGCACAATTACTAACAGATTACACTCAAAGTTACCTTTAACGGGTAATGATAAAGGTGGATATTGGGTATGCTATGAATCGTATGAGGAATATGAATGATAGTTATAGGATTAACCCTCCATTTCTAGGAGTGATATTATTGGCCTCTTGATTGAGTGAGACTATGAAATGCATGGCCATGCTCAAATATTGATTTGTTTAAATAGTCTACTCATTGATAAAGGAAACCAAGATTAAACGTTGAAGATGATGACACTATACATGCCTTGAGTTTGATCTGTAATATAAGGTTAAAGGGATTATATTACATTGCACATTATTCACGAAAGGTTTAATTGAATCACCAATTATTATTGTTACTTGGGTAACAATAATGTATTACTAGATGCCGCTCATTGTTTATAGTTTTATTATTAGATAATAAAATTATTGCCAACTTAATAATAACATAAAGGGTCACACACAAAGAACGTCAAAACAGAGCTTTATTTAAATTACGAATTTAAATATATTATTATTAATTCAAATTTAATTATTGAATTAATTAAGTGGGACTTGATTAATTATATTAGAATTCGGATTTAATAAGAATTTAGATATATTATTATTAATTCGAATTTAATCATTAAATTAATTAAGTTGGACTTGATTAATTATATTAGAATTCAGATTTAATAATAATAATAACCCAAAATCATAATGGGTTTTGGAAACCACATGGATTAGGGTTAGGCCTAAAATCTCTCTCCCCCCTATATATACATAATGATGTATAATATTAGGGTTATAGAATTCAGAATTCGTTTTTCTTATAAACCCTAGCTACTCAACAGTTCGAGAGGCTAGAAAAAGAGAGAGAAAGAGGCAAGTTATTCGGCTAGTACCGACTCCGGTGATCGTTGGACGATCGGGCGCTCGTGTGGACTTCTTTGGAGAGCAGATCTTTGCAACAAAGTGCTGCTGTAATTCATCTTTTCTGGACCTCCATTAAACAGCACACGAAAAGCTTTGTTAAGGTATAGACTTCTACACCATAATCATCCAACATTACACATGGTAAACCAGGTCATTGGAAGAGAAACTGTCATGCTTATTTGGAGGATCTAAAGAAGAAGAAGGTTGGTCAAGCTTTTGATTCAGGTATTTATGTTATAGAGGTAAATTTGTCTACTTCTACATCATGGATATTGGATACTAGATGTGGTTCTCACATTTGTATAAATGCGCAGGAGCTACAAATGAGTACGACTTTGGCAAAGGGAGAGGTCGACCTACGAGTTGGCAATAGAGCAAAGGTTGTTGCCTTAGTTGTAGGGACTTATTATTTATCGTTTCCCACCAGGGCTTATTTTAGAACTTGAGAACTATTTTTACGTGCTTGCAATTTGCAGAAACATTATTTCGGTTTCTTTTTTGGACAAAAAAGGTTTTGTATTTTCAATTCAGAATAATAGTTGTTCCTTTTCTTTGAATGATGTTACCTATGGGGTTGCACATTTATTTAACGGTTTATATGTTCTTGATTTAGACACTCCTATCTATAATGTGAATAACAAATGTCTTAAAACTAATGACTCAAATCAAACATACCTCTGGCACTGTCGTTTAGGCCATATAAATGAGAAGTGCATTTCCAAGTTACATAAGGATGGATACTTGGATAAGTTTGACTTTGAATCATATAAAGCATGCGAACCTTGTCTCATCGGAAAAATGACTAAAACTCTTTTTACTGGACAAGGTGAAAGGGCCATTGAACGATTAGAACTTATATAGAGTGATGTATGTGATCCTATGCGTATTAGCTTTTACTACTTTATCACATTTACCGATGATTTTAGTATATATGGATATATGTATCTTATGAAGAAAAAATCTGATTCTTTTGAAAAGTTCAAAGAATACAAAGCTGAAGTAGAAAAGCAAACTGACGGAAGTATTAAGACACTACGATCTGATCATAGAGATGAATACTTAAGCCATGAATTTAAGAGTTTATTAAAAGAGTGTGGTATTGTCTCACAACACACTCCTCCCGGAACACCACGATGGAATGGAGTTTCTGAAAGCAGGAATCGTACTTTGTTGGACATGGTACGATCGATGATGAGTCATGCAGATCTCCCAATTAGTTTCTGGGGCTACGCCTTGGAGACAGCTGATTATACACTTAAACGAGTTCCTACTAAAACGGTTCAGAAGACTCCGTATGAGATATGGACTGAGAAACGTCATATCATGTCATTTATGAAAATATGGGGATGTGAGGCGTTTGTGAATATGAAGACCTTTCTCTATGCAGTGAATATAGGAAGGGTCGAGAGAAAGAAGACGCAGATGCATTTTTACCTTCCATGGAAAGTATTCATCATTTTCTTATACTGGAATCTTTACACCTGAATCTTTTTTGCCCATATTGACTGTTCTTGATCTTTAAACTTTCTGTATGTTGAAAGCCTGCTCTGATACCAATTGTTATTCCTAAGAACAATGTGAATATTTGGAGAAGGGGGGGTTGAATACAAATATTAAAACTTTTTAGGACTTTTAATATTTGATCTTGATATTTGATAGATTGACAGAATATGTTTGAACAAACAACTGAAAATTAAAATGAACAAAGAGAGATTTAAAAATTACTGATGGATTGGTTTTTCCATCAGTTATATATTTTTGCTCAATGTTCCTAGGTTAAAAGATAACCTAGCTTCGTTTTTACAAAGTTAGAAAGAATCAACTGATCTTACAATGTGCTCTGAAGCTTGAACAATTGATTTAAGAAATATTGTCTAACTTCTATATTTCTAAAAATGGTACTACACTTGTTTATATACTACAAGTGTATTTTACAATTCCTATTCTAGGATTATTTCTATCTGTCTCTCTTTTTCCTTTTTCCTTTTTAGGAAAACAAACTTGAAAGACAGCTACGGATTGAGTCTTCACAGCCACCCTAGACTATCTTTCATAGGTGTACTTTTGTTCTCTGGATCTACAACTGATAGACTTTCTGTGTTGTCACAATCAATTGATAATTTGCTGTTAAGCATATCAATTGATTCATCCTTTAATTCATCAACTGATGTTCTTCTTCGATTGATCTTTACATCCATCGATTGATATGGAATGACTTATCGACTAATAAATGATATCAATAGATATATATCAATCGATGGATCTTCATATCAGTTGATGGTCTTCAATTCCTGACTTGGCTTCTTCGATTGATCTCTCATCCATTGAGGCTTCAATATCAATTGATCATCCTTCACTTGTGCAATTTCCTCTGTTCAAATAATTACAATTTGACAGTTTAATTTACACATCAATTGATGATCTATATTAATCGACTCTAACATCAATTGATAAGAATAATATCAATTGATTTACACCTTATCGATTGAAATATACTAAGTACACTTATGCTACAATCCAAATTATCAGTTGACTCATATAAACATTTCAACTGATAAATGGTTTCTTGATCAATTGATATTTATAAATTTTCATATCAATTGATCAGTTATATAAAATAAAATTTCTATGATTCTAAGATTAATGTTATCATCAAATTAAATATAGATTCCTAACAATCTCCCCTATTTGTGTCTGTGATATGAACATACATAAATCTACTTGATGATAACAAAATCCTTAAAAAAAATTACATTCAGATAGAATCAAGAAATTTAATTAGCATATTAATTTAGGAAATACCAGATTGATAGATAACTCCTGCAAGCAGCTTCAATGTCTTCATTGTCTCCATGATTTAATTAGCTCCTCTTCCTTCTTTTCTTAGCATTTTCCTTTAGCTGTCTCATGAAAGAACTCCTCAAAATTGCTTCATCCCTATCAGTTTCTCCAAGCTGTCTCATAAGGTAATGTATTTCTTCATCTGTAATTTTGTCCAGATATTTACAGATATCAAAGAACTTTGTGTTGCCCTCCACATCTATAAAAATAATAGCATATTTTGGCTCCAACACCACCTTTTTGACCTGTGACTTCCATAGTTTTAGAGGTGAATCAGGTTCAGCTTCTGCCTTGGATCTCCTTAATTTTGAAATTTGTTGTTGAATCTCCTGAGCAATTGTTGTGTTGAGATTGTACTTTCTGTTGAGTAGAGGAAGGATAGACTTTAAAATATTGTAACTCTGCTTCATTATCACTTTCATGGAATAGGTGATCTTCACTCCATTTTCATACTCCAATCTCATAGATTCCTCTTGATTAGAAGTAGCAGGATGAGTCCTTACTCCAATTAGTCATTTTTCATTAATTACTGGTACTCCCTTCATATCATAACCCTTCAATTGTCACCTCCTCCCTTATTTCTTCTTGTTGACCCTGAAGGTTTTCTTGAACCACTATTTCTTGAGTAGAACTTGACCTTTTCTTGGCCACAGCTATTTTTCTCTTTTTCCTCAGTGGTTGCTCCATTGATTGATCTTCCATATTCCATTCTATTTCCATTTGCCTTGCTACTTCCTCATTTTCCTTTTCTCTTCTTGCAGCATCTGACAATCCTATAGAAATAGCTTCCTGAAGAAGCTTCTGACCAACTGGCTCATTCCTTTTCTTCTCTTCTTCAATTATTATGGCTTTACCCTTTTTCTTCTCTTCAAGAGCTTCAAGATCAATTGATAGAAAGGCTTCAGCATTTGAGTTGCTTTCTTTGGCAGCCTTTTGTGCATCTTCATTTATTTTTCTTGTTTGAGCAATGAACTCATTCAAGTCTCCTTTTTCTACTGCCTCTGTCACCAACTCTGTGTTTCTCTTCAAATCTTCAATTCTTTTCCTTTCTCTCTCAATCATTGATTGAGTTTCTCTTTCTCTAGAAATCCTTCTAGCTTCTAGATCAGTTTTAAATTTCTTGAATTCTTCCTTTTTCTGTTCTAAGTCATCTTTGGGAGAATTAGATGACTTAGACTTCTTGAAGACTGATTATCCCTGTTACTTCTGTATTTGAATCT
Source organism: Oenanthe sinensis (assembly GCA_028671895.1). Lineage (NCBI taxonomy): Eukaryota > Viridiplantae > Streptophyta > Magnoliopsida > Apiales > Apiaceae > Oenanthe > Oenanthe sinensis. Next base: position 10,483,728 of record CM053797.1, read on the forward strand.
TTTTGTTGCAGAAACACCAATGCCACTTGTCTTGTCCATTCCAGAACCACCAACACCACCACTGCTTTTGTCATCACCATTATCACCATCATCCTTCTTCTTTGTATTCTCCCCCTTTTTGTTATCATCAATTAGAGGGGGTGGTGGCATTCTGTCAAGAAACTTTTGAAGAATAGAAGTATGAAGACTTTGACCTGCAATAATAACATCCATTTTCTTTTCTAGAGAGCCCACTCTAGTTTCCAAAGCTGCAAAGTTCTTTGATTCCTTGAAGATCTTGTCTTTGATGTTATTCATGGTGTTGAATGATAGCTTTTCATCCAATCTCCTGTCCAAAGCATCCTTGTTGGTAGAGATAGAGTCCTTGATAATCTCCAGTTCCCTCTTCACTCCTGTCACTGTCATCTTTTAAATTTTCAGTGACTCTCTCATATAGTGAGCAACTCTCCTTTGAGTAGGATATTCAATTTCTCCTTCCACCATTGCCCTCATATATTGAGAAAGAATCTCAGTTTCATCATCTTCTAAGGAACCATCAATTGTGCTCATCCATGGCTCATCATCAGAATCTTCTTCTAGCTCTTCAGGTGCCATATAATATGTGTCTATTGTATTGGCAATGCTCTCCTTCAGATTTCTGGTCCTTTGTTCTGATGATCAATTCCCAAGAGTTGTTCTGCATCCCTGTTACTTGAAGTAGCCAACCCCTAATATTATGGATTAGGATGGATGAAATTCTGTGGTTCCAATTCACCAGCATCAACTTCCTCTTCAATGTCCTTAGCAATTCTACTCCCACTAGCTTCTGAATTTGATACTCCCCCTATCTCCTTGACTCCCACCTCTTCTGCCATTAACTCATTTTCCAACTCCTGTGCAAATAGAAGAATTGTTTTGTCTCTCTCACTTATCTCTCTATTTTGCATCAGGATCTCATCCTGGAATCTCACCTCTCCCTCACTCTTTTTCTGTGCACCTTCTAAGGTGGGGCCCTCAATTGTTTCACTCTTATTCCTGGAAGAATTAGGAATGTTCTCACTCACTCCCTCTCCTTTTCCCAGGCTGCAATCATGCCTCTCACTCAACTCACTCATTCCTAAGAGTGTTTGTGCAACATCAATTGATTGAGCATCAATTGATGTAAAGATATTAACAGTTGAGGTGTTTGGGATATCCATCGATTGATGCATACCCATCGATTGATCTTGAGTATTAATCGATGGTTGAATATCAATTGATGAAGAGACATCAATTATTGGAGTAGAAATAGTTAAGGAAATTATTTGAGAAGAGATATTTTTAATAATATGATAAATGGAATCCTGAATATCCTGTGAAGAAGATTCAGGAGAGAATGTTGGCTTCTCCTTGAAGAATAAAGAAGGAGAATCTGAAAATGTGTGATAATCTATCAAAACATTTTCTGAAAAAATTTGTGAAAGTGTTTGACCTAAAACCAATCATGTATGATGAGTTAGGAAAAACTTTCTGCTACTCTTATTTGATTTCATTTGATAATAATAAAGTATTTATGTTACGGGCTTAATCTATTTGAAGTGTATTAAATAAGATGTTCCATAATTTAGAGCAAAGCTTCTAGAATTATAATAAGATTGTAATAATCAGATCTAGAAGATAATAGCTTTAGACTTAAACAGTTCCTGATCATAGGATAACTAATTGGAAATTGGTAAATCCGTAAAGATCAGTACATACTATGCTAGCTCTCTTAGAAGGATGTTGGTTCTCATAAACATTTGTGTGGTGACACTATAGCTAGTATGTAGGTGCTTATTAAGAAATAAGTTCACTGAACATGACTTGATAAGTAGAACAACTAATGGAGTTTACTCACGTGTCGATAGTTGTTTATTAAGTAAATAGTTGTACAAGTATCCTTAGACTTGAGATCGTTAGAGTAATCTCGTACACAATGATTTATGCTTTGGTTTAGTCCTTAGTCTCTAGGACATTCATTAGGTCCATTCTAGGCAATGAAGATAATTAACGGATCAATAAATGATCTGCCCCTTCAAGTAAAGGAAGTGAATATCCTATGTTATTCTCAGATATGCAAGTTCAGGAATCTCTGGCCAGAGTGAATGAAATTAGAAAGAGTTTCTAATTTTCAATAAAAGGAACTTTGCATTATGAATAATAAATCATATGATTAAATTAGATAGGCTTGACACGAGTTACATGCCTTGTATTTAATCGGGATATTGAAGGGTAGAAGGAATTAATTGTACGGTAACTAATTACTGACAGGTTTTAAGTATTCTAAGCAATGATTTCGTATTATCTGGATAGTCGCGATATGTTGAGAAGCATCACTCACGATGTAGAATAAATATAATTAATCAGATTAATTATATTTAATGAATTAATAGAATTCATATAAATAATAAATAAAATGTTTATTATTATTTATTTCTACTACCGGCTTAATATTGAACCTAAAGAGTCACACCATAAAAGAGATTAAATTATAGATGAAGGTATAATTAATAATAGCTAGTCATTATTTATTTATGAAATAAATAAATACTTAGCAAATTTTATAAATTAATTAAATAAGATTTAATTGATTATAAATTATTTAAGATAAGATCTTAATATTATTAATTAAAGTAATTAAATATGAAGAGAGAATAATTTTCTGAAAGAGTTTAGAAAAAGGAATTAACGATTAAAATAGTTTTAATCATTAACTAATTAATTAATAAGATTAATTAATTAAAAAGGGAAATAATAATAAAATATTTATAGAAAATATCTCAGCTGAGATATTTGCCTATAAATATAGGATTATAAACCCTAATACTCAACCCTAATATTTGTGAGAAATATTTTAAAAGGGAGACAACCCTAATTTTTTCTCTAGCCTCCTCCTTCTTCTTTTAGTTTGATTTTTGGTGGATATCTTTAGAGCACTCCACACTTGAGGGGTGATTGCAAGGATTGAAGAACAAGATCTTCTCTAGCTGTTGCCGAAAAGCAATCGAGGTATTCTTCAATTTATAAAATAGTTTTTGTATCTATATGTATGTATACATAGGAATATATGTAAATAAATGTTATTCAATGCTTTCGCTAGTGCATAAATTCCTTCAATGGTATGAGAGCATAGGTTGTATGCATATAGATTCGTGGTCAAGTTTCATAATTTTATTAGCATGTATGTATTTATTATGATTTATACAAGCAATATCATATTTTAATTATGATTAATATGATACTATTCGTCAAAATTGTTTTGATAATTTTCCTGGGTTCTATAAGTGTTGTAGATCGTCCAGTTAATTTTTCATAATTTTCTGATGCGTAGAATATTTATTTTGAATTTTGAAAGCAATAATAATGATTTAATTATGATTAATTAATTACTATTCCTCAAAATTTATTTTATATTTTTCATGTATTCTACAAGTGTTTTAGATCGTCCAGGTATTTTTAGAATATTTTTTTGAGCAATAGATTATTTATTATGGATTTTTAAAAGTTGTTTTTATTTAATTCATAATTAAATAATAATATCTAAAAAACTTCAATGTTAACGCATTCTGCGCGTGCGTTACAAGCTAAAAAAGGGTTTTTGGCTTGTAACGCATACCCGAGATGCGTGACAGGATGTCTTGCACGCGCCTGACGCTCGTGCGCGCATGATGATGCGTCAGAAACTTCTCAGGGCGCGTGCAGGCGCGTGGGAGCTCAGAATGTGGCGTGTAATATACCGTTGGATTCGTTTTTCCGAGACGGTTCTAATGGTATATTACAATAATTTTTCTGAAATTGTTTCGGACTATTTAGAGCTTCCAAAAGTGTTTTGAAGCAAATTTTAACTGTTTTAAGTTGCTTTTAAATACACAATGTGATACATAGAGATGTATAATGCTTATATGTTGTAATATATGATTTAACATGCCTACCTTATGTTTATTCGTGATTATATATATGTGATATATGCTTGAATTATCATGAGATGATAGATTTAGGTGAACTTAATTAACATAAGGCGTATGTTAGACAATCTAGAATAGTGAAATTGTTTCGTGACCTTTATTTACATATTATGAATACAATCATGAGATTTTTGTGTTTATGAAATACGTGATTGAATATGAATTTTCAACTTAAGTGAAAGGATGATTCTGTCAAACAACAGATGTTCTATCTGTAAGAAAGGGGTTTATTAAGAGACGCCTCTTGACAATGCTCCACCCCTGGCCTGGGATGACTCCAAGTATCAATAGTTAATTTGAAATATTTAATCCAATCTAAAAGAATCTCTTTATAATATGATTATGATTGTAACATAATATAATCCCCTAAAATATAAAGAATATCAAGTAGTAATTGGCCATAAAACACAAAGGGCTTGTGTTGGTCATAGCCTTCCAACATAATAGAAAATATTTCTTGTTTTTGAAACTCTGTCGTTTCGTGCTACAGCCGAGGGTGTTGTTTCTGAAAGAAGAGATACTTGTCTATAACATGAGATGTGTATGATGAATTGGAATCTTATGGTCGTTACGTGCTACAGCCGTGGGCTATTTGAAACTAGTTTAATTATACGAGATGTTGGGATTGACTTGACTTAGAATATTGAGTTTGTCGTGCCACAGCCGTGACTCAAGTATTCAAGAGGCTAAAGTAAGATTAGGGAATAACATGAGATGTAGCTGACAAGAGTTGTCTGCCTATTGAACGTTACATGGTGTTTCGTGCTACAACCGAGGTTGTGTAATGGAATGTAGGATCCCTATCCCACTATCATTATGAATGCTTAATTTCAATAAGGGATATAGAAATTAGATAGAATAGTGGGAGACACTTATGAATAAAGACCCGATTCATATGGTGTTTTAGATAATGAAATAGAGTATTTGCTAAATGTTGTTATGTGTTTATTATTTGCAGATTTACTATATACATAATTGTAGGGTTTCGTGACACAAACGCAGCAGAATAAACGCGAAAAATAAATCAAAATAGCGAAACCCTCCGCAGGATCCATGCAAAAACAAAAGATTTAATTCGGAGATAAAGAATAAATACCTGTAGAAGCTTTAACAGTTCATTAATGGAAGATTAATGGAGGTCCAAAGCTTGTTTAATCACCACGTATCCCGCTCTCGCGATCTACGCTCTACGGTATCCACACGAACACTTTTCATGAAGGATTGATGTGTACTAGCACCCGAAAACTTCTTCTCTCTCTATCTTCCTCCTCTCTCAGAGCGGCTAGGTTTTTTGTAAAATCTCTATCTTATTAAATTAGCCCATAAAGAGATTATATAGAGAGAGGAATAAGTTTTCTAATTATAATCCAATTATAATTAATACTAATCCAAAATTCTAAATTATTTAATTAAGTCTCACTTAATTAATTAATTATTAATTTTGGAATTAGTTTAAGTAATTCATTTATTCTATTTATATAATTAATTAAGTCATACTTAATTAATATCATAAATAAAATAAATTACTTATTTAATTTAAATTCATAATTTAAATTATTTCTCCTTCAAGCGTTCTTTGTGTGTGACCCTGTAGGTTATTATTACGTTGGTAACAATTTTAATATCTAATTAAAATTGTAAACAATGAGCGGCATCTAGTAATACATCATTGCTACCCAAGTAATAATAATAAATCGGTGATTCGATTAAGGCTTTCGTGAATAATGTTCCATGTAATATAATCCCTTTAATCTTGATATTATAGATTAAACTCAAGACATGTCTCGTGTCATCCTCTTCATAATTTAATCTTTATTTTCTTGATCGATGAGTAGACTATTAAAATCAAATCAACATTTGAGCACGGCCGTGCATTTCATAGTCTCACTCAAACAAGAGGCCAATAATATCACTCCTAAAATTAGGAGGATTAAATCACATCTAGATCATTCATATTTCTCATACGATTCATAATATACCCAATGTCCACTTTTATCATCACCCAGTCAAAGGTAACTTTTAATGTAATCAAAGTATATTAATTCTCGTATAGAAATATAATGATTTCAGGTCTAAGGATCATTACACCATTATCACAGTGAGAATTACTTATGACACTTACTTAACATGTAGAATCTCACGGCGGGTCATTCCAGTGCCATGCATTGATACATGCACTTATGTTCTTGACTTTAGTATCCCCATACCTATGACCAATGAGATGTGGTCATCTGTCAAGAAACATACTAGTCTTTGTGCATTATTATTGTCCTTAAATAATAATACTCGACTAGGGAATTTTAGGAATAAGATACTATTCATATAATCTCATTTTTAAGTCACATACTTAAAGATATATAATACGTATCAAAATTCCAAGGACATTTATTATGCTTTCAATTTATTACGCAGTAAATAAAACATAATAAATAAATAATAATCAATAAAACATAATCCTTAATAATAAATATTTTCCTTAAAATATAAAAAGTATTGTCTCTAGAGCACAATTACTAACAATAATGTCTTCTGCACTATCACTCCGTTGCATGCTCGATGCACACAAATTAACTAGTCTCAACTATGCTGATTGGCTTCGAAACCTGAGAATTGTTATCAGGATTGAGAAGAAGGAATATGTACTAGACTCACCTAAACCTGTTGAACCTGTTCAGGATGCACGTAATGATGAACATATCGTGTATCGTAATTGGATAGATGATGCAAGAGTTGCACAGTGTGTTATGCTGGGATCCATGAATGATGAGCTCCAAAAGCAACACGAGCATATGGATGCTCACTCTATCCTTATACATCTACAAGATTTATATGATGTGGCAGGAAGGACAGCTCGATATGAGATATCGAAGGAGCTGTTCCATTGTAGGATGACCGAGGGATCATCTGCGAATATTCATTTGCTCAAGATGATCAATTTGATTGAGCGTCTTGGACAACTTGGATTTGTCATGGATGGGGAGCTGAATCAAGATCTAGTCTTGCAATCACTTCCAGATTCATTCTCGCAGTTCGTTGTGAACTTCCACATGAACAAGTTGGATGTCAGCTTGCCTGAACTCCATAACATGCTGAAAACTGCTGAGTCAAATTTTCCCACAAAGAAGAGTTGTGTTCTTCTAATTGGTGAAGGCTCTAAACCTAAGAAGAGGAAGAGGAGCCCTCCTAAGAAGAAGAAGAAAGAAGGTGAGAAAAGGCCAGTTCCTCCAAAAGCTGAAGATCCCAAAAGAAAAGCTGTTTGCTTTCACTGCAACAAAGTGGGGCACTGGAAGAGAAACTATAAGGCTTACCTTGCAGAATTGAAGAAGAAGAAGGGTGGTGAGACTACCGCTTCTGCTTCAGGTATGTTCATGATCGAACTAAATATGTCACTTAATCAAACTTCTTCTTGGGTATTAGATACCGCCTGTGGTTTTCACATTTGCAATTCGTTGCAGGGACTAAGGAGAAGTAAGACTCTTGAAGAAGATGAGGTGATCCTACGTATGGGCAATGGAGCAAGAGTTACTGCTGTAGCTGTAGGATCATTTGATTTACTTATGCCTACGAGCAAGACTATTATTTTGGATAATTGTTATTTTGTTCCCTCAATTGTGAGGAATATTATTTCTATTCCCATGTTAGACTTGGATGGTTTTTCGTTTGTTATTGAGAATAATAAATGTTCAATTTTTAGAAATAATGTTCTTTATGGTGTTAGTATTTTAAATAATGGTTTGTATGTATGTGACGTAGAACATAGTTTACTTCAAATTGAACATAGTAATAAAAGAAAAAGAGATGATGAAAATTCCACCTACTCGTGACACTACAGACTTGGTCATATTAGTGAAAATAGACTTAAGACATTGCATAAGGAAGGGTTACTAGAACCTTTTGATTTTGAATCATATCCTACATGCGAGTCTTGTCTGTTAGGAAAAATGACCAAATCTCCATTTAGTGGACATGGAGAAAGAGCTGCGGAGTTGCTTGGATTGGTACATACAGATGTGTGTGGGCCGATGTCCACGCAAGCCATGGGTGGATTTTCTTACTTCATTACTTTTACAGATGATCGATCTAGATTTGGATATGTGTATTTGATGAAATACAAATCCGAAGCCTTTGAAAAGTTCAAAGAATATAAGTATGAAGTAGAGAAACAAACCAAGTATAGTATTAAAACCCTTCGATCAGATCGAGGAGGTGAATACTTAAGTGGCGAGTTTCTAAATTATCTGAAAGAAAATGGTATAGTCTCTCAATGGACTCCTCCGGCCACTCCCCAGTTGAATGGAGTATCCGAAAGGAGAAATCGAACTTTATTGGACATGGTTCGATCCATGATGAGATATACAGATCTTCCAGTATCACTTTGGGGTTATGCATCTGAAACATCAGCATATATATTGAACAAGGTGCCTTCCAAATCTGTTCCTCAAACTCCGTATGAGATATGGAAAGAAAGGAAACCGAGTCTTAAGCACGTTAAGATTTGGGGATGTCCGGCTTATGTCAAGAAAGTTGACCCCGATAAGCTAGAATCTCGATCCGTGAAATGTAGGTTTGTAGGATATCCTAAAGAGACTTTAGGGTATTACTTTTACACCGAACAAAGGGTGTTTGTCTCCCGACATGCTACCTTCCTGGAAAACAGTTTATCCTTGAAGGGAATAGTGGGAGCAAGATTGAACTTGATGAAGTTCATGAAGAACAAACTATTACGGTTCAAGAGGAAACACCTGTTCATATTGAACAACCTTCCGTAGAACAGCCCATCCGTAGATCACAAAGGGTGTCACGCCAACCTGAGAGGTATTATGGCCTTGTTATTGAGAATGACAATGAATTGGCGGTCATTGATGGAGATGACCCTATGACCTTCAACGAGGCTGTGAGTAGCGTTGACTCAGAGAAATGGTAGAGTGCCATGAAATCTGAAATGGATTCCATGTATGCCAACCAAGTATGGACTTTGGTAGAGGCACCCAATGATATGAAGCCTATAGGGTGCAAGTGGGTATACAAGAGAAAGATTGGAGCAAATGGCCAGGTAGAGACCTACAAGGCCAGGCTCGTGGCAAAAAGGATTCATACAAAGACAATGGATTGACTTTGATGAAACTTTTTCGCATGTAGCCTTGCTCAAATCAATTCAGATTTTACTTGCTATTGCAGCTTACTATGACTATGAGATCTGGCAAATGGACGTAAAGACGGCCTTCCTCAATGGGGAACTTGAAGAAGAAGTGTATATGACACAGCCAGAGGGTTTTATTTCCAAAGGAAATGAACATCTAGTATGTAAGATACTACGAACCATATATGGGTTAAGGCAAGCTTCTCGAAGATGGAACATCCGTTTTGATGAGACAATCAAAGAGTTTGATTTTATCAAAAACATAGATGAACCATGTGTCTACAAGAAGATTAGTGGGAACGCAGTAACATTTCTTATTTTGTATGTAGATGACATACTCTTAATAGGAAATGACATACCATTGCTGCAATCAGTAAAAATGTGGCTATCAAAGAACTTCACCATGAAGGACTTGGGAGAAGCGTCCTACATTCTTGGTATGAAGATCTATAGAGATAGATCAAGAAGAATGATAGGTCTAACCCAAGGTACGTACATCGATAAGGTGCTTAAAAGGTTTAGCATGGAAAACTCCAAGAGAGGTCTCATACCGATGAGCCATGGAGTCTCCCTTTCTGACAAGATGTCTCCTAAGACACCTGAAGAAAGAGAGCGTATGAGTAGGATTCCTTATGCGTCGGCAATAAGATCTATCATGTACGCGATGTTATGTACTAGACCTGATGTCGCTCACTCAATTAGTGTGACTAGCAGATATCAGTCAAATCCAGGTGAAGACCACTGGAAAGCAGTGAAGAACATCCTTAAGTACTTGAGAAGGACTAAGGATATTTTTCTTGTTTTTGGTGGGTCTGAGTTGAAAATAGAGGGTTACACTGACTCTAGTTTTCAGTCAGAGTGTGATGATAGTACATCCATGTCAGGGTATGTGTTTACTCTAAATGGTGGGGCGATTAGTTGGAGAAGTCGTAAACAATCTACGACGGCTGACTCCACAGCAGAAACAGAGTATATAGCTGCAAGTGAGGCTGCAAAGGAAGCTGTTTGGATGAAGAAATTTGTTTATGAGTTGGGAGTAGTTCTTGGCATAGAGGGGTCTATTGTGTTATATTGTGACAATAACGCTGCAATAGCTCAAGCCAAGGAACCGAGGTCTCACAAGAATACCAAACATATATTGCGGCGGTTTCATTTGATTAGGGAGATCATTGAAAGAGGAGATATCAAGATCGAAAGAGTTGACACACATAACAACATAGAAGACCCGTTCACGAAGCCGCTGTCTCAGTTAAATTTTGATCGTCATAAGGAGCGGATGTGTATTAGATGCCAGAGTGATTGGCTTTAGGCCAAGTGGGAGATTGAAAGTGTTTGACCTAAAACCAATCATGTATGATGAGTTAGGAAAAACTTTCTGCTACTCTTATTTGATTTCATTTGATAATAATAAAGTATTTATGTTACGGGCTTAATCTATTTGAAGTGTATTAAATAAGATGTTCCATAATTTAGAGCAAAGCTTCTAGAATTATAATGAGATTGTAATAATGAGATCTAGAAGATAATAGCTTTAGACTTAAACAGTTCCTGATCATAGGATAACTAATTGGAAATTGGTAAATCCGAAAAGATCAGTACATACTATGCTAGCTCTCTTAGGAGGATGTCTGTTCTCATAGACATTTGTGTGGTGACACTATAGCTAGTATGTAGGTGCTTATTAAGGAATAAGTTCACTGAACATGACTCGATAAGTAGAACAACTAATGGAGTTTACTCACGTGTCGATAGTTGTTTATTAAGTAAATAGTTGTACAAGTATCCTTAGACTTGAGATCGTTAGAGTAATCTCGTACACAATGATTTATGCTTTGGTTTTGTCCTTAGTCTCTAGGACATTCATTAGGTCCATTCTGGGCATAGTGATTTGTGTATGGAGATAGTTAACGGATCAATAAAAGATCTGTCCCTTCCAATAAAGGAAGTGAATATCCTATGTTATTCTTAGATATGCAAGTTCAGGAATCTCTGGCCAGAGTGAATGAAATTAGAAAGAGTTTCTAATTTGCATTAAAAGGAACTTTGCATTATGAATAAGAAATCATATGATTAAATTAGATAGGCTTGACACGAGTTCCATGCCTTGTATTTAATCGGGATATTGAAGGGTAGAATGAATTAATTGTACGGTAACTAATTACTGACAGGTTCTAAGTATTCTAAGCAATGATTTCGTATTATCTGGATAGTCGTGATATGTTGAGAAGCATCACTCACGATGTAGAATAAATATAATTAATCAGATTAATTATATTTAATGAATTAATAGAATTCATATAAATAATAAATAAAATATTTATTATTATTTATTTCTACTACCGGCTTAATATTGAACCTAAAGAGTCACACCATAAAAGAGATTAAATTATAGATGAAGGAATAATTAATAATAGCTAGTCATTATTTATTTATGAAATAAATAATTACTTAGCAAATTTTATGAATTAATTAAATGAGATTTAATTGATTATAAATTATTTAAGATGAGATCTTAATATTATTAATTAAATATTTAATTAAAGTAATTAAATATGAAGAGAAAATAATTTTCTAAAAGAGTTTAGAAAAAGGAATTAAGGATTAAAATAGTTTTAATCATTAACTAATTAATTAATAGGATTAATTAATTAAAAAGGGAAATAATAATAAGATATTTATAGAAAATATCTCAGTTGAGATATTTGCCTATAAATATAGGATTATAAACCCTAATACTGAACCCTAATATTTGTGAGAAATATTTTAAAAGGGAGGCAACCCTAATTTCCTCTCTAGCCTCCTCCTTCATCTTTTAGTTTGATTCTTGGTGGATATATTTAGAGCACTCCACACTTGAGGGGTGATTGCAAGGATTGAAGAACAAGATCTTCTCTAGCTGTTGCCGGAAAGCAATCGAGGTATTCTTCAATTTATAAAATAGTTTTTGTATCTATATGTATGTATACATAGGAATATATGCAAATAAATGTTATTCAATGCTTCCACTGGTGCATAAATTTCTTCAATTTGTTGGGATGGAAAAGTAAGAATAGAAGGGATTGGAATTGAGAGAGAATGGGGCTGGATCTAATCATTTATATGAGATGCATCAATCTGAATTTGAGAAGGCTCCACCACAGTTTCCTGTGATTTTGCAGTGTGTGATTCCCCATATGCAAAGGTGACTTTCTTCCTTCTCCTTTCATATGGTGTTATTGTTTTGGCATGTGTCTCCCCAACTTGGTTTTATGCCCCTGGTTGTGGGCTATTTTCAATATTGTCATCCTTTTGGGAGGATGACAATAAGGATGTGGTATTTTCCATGTTAACATCCACAGTCTTTTGGGAGACTGTGGAGTGGCTTGGCTGAGGTTGTACACCCTCACTCTCCTTATCCTTCTGGGTTCTTTGATGTTCCCCAGTTCCCTCACCACCTACATCTCCTTCTAGTCTATCTACCAAAACAGTTGATTTTCTTTTCTTTGTTTTTACAATAGTAGGTTTTTGAGAACCTGTTGAGGTTGGTTTCTTAGATTTGGATTTTGAGATTAGTTGTGTGGCTTGGGTAGGAGGGTTGGGGTCATTACTACCACCCTCCATAGTCACAGAAGGAAAAGAAGATTTAGGTCAAGAAGAAGTTAGGGTTGAGATAAATACCTTAACAAAAGGTGGGTAAATCAATTCCACATTACTGTGAAGATTGATTCTTACCAAGTCTTTGAAGACCCTTTTGTTTTAAGTCCAACACTCAAGGGTTTCAGTTTCCCTGCAAATCTCAATTTCTTTGACAAAGTGGTTAATAAAAATCATGATAAATCTAGCATAATATATATGATTAGATCTATCATGCTTCTTTCCTAACTTAGCAGCAATTTCAGACAGCAATATAGAGGAAAAATCATGATACTCATCAAACAACACACTATATGCTATTTGTTGCATGCTTGAAGTTATGGCATCAAAATTACTAATTTTACCACTAAAGCATTTTATTATTGCATCAAATAAATAAGACCATTCTCTCCTAAGGTGTTTTCTAACTACTTGCCCTAAATTAATGTCAGGATTTGCATAATTAACAGCCCTAAGCATGTTTCTAATATCCGATTCACTATGCACATTATCAGTATTATTAACAGGCAAATCTAAACATTCATTTAAAATTAAAGTAGTAAGAATATACTCTTGTCCTTTGCAGTTGAATTTGATGCTTGAGAAGTCATCAATAACTTCTGCAGAGGTCCAAAATGCTTCCACCAAATTGCAGATTATTGTTGGTGCTTCCTTCAATGCTTTCTGTACCTTGCCACTTCCCAGGAATTGCATCAAAGGATGAAATTCCTTTGGAGCTTCTTCAACCACAGTGCAGGCCACAAAATTATTCAATTCGTAGATGAACCCTGTTGGTGATTGCGAAGCTATATGAATAGTAATCGTGATAACTCAACACTAGAACATGACAGGTAAATAATACTACGCCTACACAGAAATCAGAAAGAAATGAAGACAAGGCAAGTACAGTGAATCAAGACATTAGAAGAAGTTTTGAAGTCTACTACAGGTCACTGAAAGAAGTTCATTAATATGTTCATGCCTCAGTGAAGAATAATGGTTAAAGACTTTCAGGATTTCAGAAGTGTTGAAGATTCAGTATAGAAGTGCCACGAGAAGATTTCAGTGTAAAGGCATTGATTGAAGATAGACAGTGTTCGAAGCATAGGAATCTAGAAGAATTGAAGACAGGGTAAAGACAAAGGTTAAAGAAGACAGCTGCAGTCTTGAAGTTATACTCACTGAAGGAAGTTCATTTATATGTTCAAGCATCAGTGAAGAATAGATAATGAAGTATTCAATTTTGTAGTAGTAATGAAGATGTTATCTAAGTACCAGAAAAGATTCTAGTGAAAGCACAGTGTTTATTTATAATCAGTGTTCGAAGCAATAAAGAACTGCAGCACTCTTGTCATTTGAATTAAATGAGATGTGAAGATCAGGATCGGTGCTAGTCGTTTGTGAACCAGACCAGTGCACTAAACGTCAACACGAAAGATAATGGTAATTACATCTATGAAATAGAGCATTGACTAAGTGTGTGGAGTGAAGGAAATGGAAGAAAAGGGTCGATGATTTAAGCACTTGTAAAGGTTCAAGGGTACAAAGAAAAACAGCTGAACAACTCAATAGTCAAACAGCCGAACAGCTCAACATCCAAACCGTAAGTGACCAAACCGCAAGTAACCAAAATGAAAAAGTGCCAAACTTTGGTGACTAAATGGTAGTTTGACCATTTAACCATCAAAGTGTCGAATATACCAAGTCAAATGAAAAAACTCGACACCTAGATTTGCCTTAAAAGAATATGTGATGTAAATTCATGCGGTAAAGAATTCGACACCTAGATTATACATGGTGTAGAATTCAACACATAGAATTTATATTCTAAGGCATATACATGGAAGGAAAAACTCGACATATAGCTTTATAAATTCAACACAGAGAATTTATATTCTAAGGCATGTACATTGAAGGGAAAATCGACACCTAGCTTCACATGGGAGAAGAATTCGACACCCACCTATTTATGACTAAGGCAATTACATGTGATTGCAAAATTTGACACACAGGAATATTTTCTAAAGTAAAGTACAAGGAATCAATTTTCGACACCTAGAAAATATCCACGGGTTTCTCAAAGTCAACATACAGGGGAGAAGAATTCGACACTCACAACAGCAGTTCAATTATTGTAAAGCCTACACTATATAAACAAATGAATTTAATTCATTTGGGATATATGTGTGTGTGTGTGTGTGTGTGTGTGAAAATATACACACAGAAACAAAGAGATACAGAGAGAGACAGTAGCCGGAGAAGAAGAGATACAAAGCTATACACATACCTTCTTCACCGGAGTTTTATAATCTAGCCGGTTCATTATGTCGTAAATTTATAGGGCTATTATAAAATACTCTCTGTTAGATTGATTTCCTTTTTATTCATTCACAGATCTATACATTGTAATAGGAATTAGTCATATCTCTTTGTAGAAGCAAAGAACTAATCTGTTCTTTGAAAACCAGTTATATTTTTAACTGGGTGTAGCAACCTCAGGGATTATATACGAAAGATATATTCCCCGAAACTTGTCTCCATAATTTACTTGCTAATTTTCTAGAACTTTAATGTTTATTCATAAATACAGAAAATTAGTAAGGCAGCCTCTTAAACACTATTCACCTCATGAATTCGAACTACTAACCAAACTCTAAATTATTTATCCGCAAAAAATTCGAAAGAATTTTTTAATTTAGTGAGTATCGTATTCAACCCCCCTTCTACGATACTTCGGGACCTAACAAACCCGCTTGAGAGATTTTCTTGGATGAAGATGCCATTTCCTTATGTAGAAGATTAGAAGTACAAAAGCTTTGAAGATATTAAGAAAATTGAGTACTTAGAGAAGTGGGTAGTGATTGAGTTCGTAGATTGAGAGACAGAGAAAGAGGTAGAGAAATTATTAGTAAAATTGCAAGTAAGAATGAATAATGTTTTAATCTCACTATTTATATTTACTGATTTCTCAATCAATTTCTTACTCAAAATAGAACTTAATCGACCGTTAAAAAAATGAAAAGTAAAAATTACCAATTTTGGCAATCTACTGTTATACATACAGGAATGTATGTATTAATCAATTGATAAAATAAATAATCAACGACTAGATTTTTGTACAGATCGATTGATGACATGGACCCCTTTAAATTTCAGGTCATCAACTGGTAAAGCTTGTTTATCGACAGGTACACTTATCCATCGATAAATAAATATATCATCAATTGATATATTTATCTGTCGATAGCTACAAATATCCATCGATAAGTAAATATATCATCAAATGATATATTTATCTGTCGATAGCTACAAATATCCATTGATAAGAACAATGTTTATCAATTGATTAATGAAGAATCAATAGAGTACCATAGTCAATGGTTAAAATTTATATATATAACTTATCAGACATTTAAATCATTAAATATAATTAAGCTTACCTAAATCACATATCAATCTATTGAAGGTAGATTCATCTAGTGGTTTGGTAAAAATGTCTGCAAGTTGTCTTTCACTAGGGACAAAATATAATTCAACAGTACCATTCATAACATGTTCCCTAATGAAATGATACCTTATGTCAATGTGCTTGGTTCTGGAATGTTGCACATGATTTTCTATTATAGCAATGGCACTTGTATTATCACAGAAAATAGGAATCTTGTTCATGTTGAACCCATAGTCAAGTAGTTGATTCCTCATCCATAATATTTGTGCACAGTAACTTCCAGCTGCAATGTATTCAGTCTCTGCAGTAGATTTAAACACTGAATTCTGCTTTTTATTGAACCATGATACAAGCATGTTTCCTAGAAATTGACAGGAGCTTGTAATAGTTTTTCTGTCAATTCTGCAACCTGCATAGTCTGCATCTGAATAACCAATTAGATCAAATCCAGAATCTCTAGGATACCAAATTCCAAGATTTGGAGTTCCCTTGAGATATCTGAATATTCTTTTTATTGCAATCAAATGAGATTCTCTAGGATCAGCTTGAAATCTAGAACACAAACATGTAGCAAACATTATGTCTGGCCTACTTGCAGTTAAATAAAGTAATGAGCCAACCATGCCTCTATAACTTGAAATGTCCACCATAGCTTCTTTAGTATTCAGTTCAAGTTTAGTTGCAGTGGCCGTGGGAGTTTTTGTAGAAGAACATTGATTTAAATCAAATCTCTTTAATAAATCAGAAATATATTTGGTTTGATTTATGAAAATGCCATTTTTTACTTGTTTGACTTGCAAACCTAGAAAATAGGTACGTTCTCACATCATGCTCATTTCATATTTACTTTGCATCAACTTAGCAAACTTTTGACAAAGTTTTTCATTAGCTGAGCCAAAAATAATGTCATCTACATAGATTTGAACAAGAATCATAGAGCCACTAACATTTCTATGAAATAGAGTTTTGTCAACAGTACTTCTTGTGAAGTGATTCTCAATCAAGAATTTAGATAGAGTTTCATACCAGGCCCTAGGTGCTTGTTTTATTCCATAAAGTGCCATCAGAAGATAGTACACAAATCCAGGATGAACAGGATCAATAAAACCAGGAGGTTGTTCTACATATACTTCTTCTTCTAGTTCTCCATTGAGAAAGACACTTTTCACATCCATCTGATACACCTTGAAATTTACATGAGCAGCATATGCTAAAAAGATTCTGATTGCTTCCAACCTTGCAACTGGTGCAAATGTTTCATCAAAATCTATGCCTTCTTCTTGTGAATAGCCCTTTGCCACTAATTTTGCTTTATTTCTTGTCACTGTACCAGATTCATCCATTTTCTTTCTGAATACCCATTTTGTGCCAATGATAGACTTGTTCTTTGGTTTGGGAACCAGCTTCCATACCTTATTCCTTTCAAACTGATTCAACTCTTCTTGCATAGCAATTATCCAATCAGGATCATTTAAGGCTTCTCCAATCCTTTTTTGTTCTTCTTGAGATAGAAAGCTGTTATACAAACATTCATTTTAAGTTGCACTTCTGGTTTTGACTCCATCATTTACATCTCCAATAATTAATTCAAAGGGATGGCTTTTTGTCAATTTTCTTTGAGATGGTAAATTTGTTCTTGAAAATGATGATGCTTCATGATCATTGGAAATGTTTTGATTTGTGATGTGATTGACTATTTGAGAACCCTCCCCCTGAGATGGACACTCCTCTCGAAGTTTGTTGAGCAGAGTTGTTATCCATCGAATGATTATCAATTGATGTATTATCAGTCGATTGAAGATTGTCAACTGATAAGTTATATGTTGATGTATTGACATCAATTGATGGGAGGATTCTAGATACTTGATTTCTTGAAATTTCCACATCATCATCACTATCCTCAATATTGCTTGTTGATTCATTTTCAAAATGCAATAGATCATGAAATCATTCATCAAACAACCCTTGAATTTTCTTTTCATCAAAGACTACATGCATAGATTCCATAACAATGTGTAATCTAAGATTGTAGACTCTGTACGCTTTGGTTGTTATTCCATATACAACAAATATAGCTTCATCAGCCTTGGCTTCAAATTTTCCTAGATTTTCACCTTGATTTCTCAGTACAAAGCATTTGCATCCAAATACATGAAGAAAGTTAACTGTTGGCTTCTTATCTTTCTTCATCAACTGATATGGAGTTTTGCCTTGAATTTGATTGACAATGGAAATATTCTGAATGTAGCAAGCAGTATTAATTGCTTCTGCCCAGAAGTATGTAGGTAGTTTTGCTTCTTCTAACATAGTTCTAGCAGCTTCAATCAAGGTCCTATTTTTCCTTTCAACTACTCCATTTTGTTGTGGAGTTCTTGGTGCAGAGAAATGATGAGTGATACCTTTTTCTTCACAGAATTCTTTCATTGTTGCATTCTTGAATTCAGTACCATTATCAGTTCTAATTTTCTTGACCTTCCATTCAGTTCCATTTTCAACATTCTTCACATGATTGATAATTAATTTACTTGCCTCATCCTTAGAGTGTAAGAAGTATACCCATGAAAATCTTGTAAAGTCATCCACAATGACTAAGGCATATTTCTTTTTGGAAATTGACCTGATGTTGACTGGACCAAATAAATCCATGTGCAATAACTCTAAAGGCTTATCAATTGATGATTCAGACTTTGACTTAAATAATGCTTTTCTTTATTTTCCTTTTTGACAGGCATCACACAGTCCATCCTTGGTGAATTCCATTTGTGGAATGCCTCTAACCATATTATTTCTGACCAATAGATTCATGGCTTTAAAATTCAAATGGGCTAGTTTCTTGTGCCAAATCCAACTTTCATCTGAATTTGCTTTGCTCAGTAGGCATGTCATTGAATTTGCCTTTACAGAGTGAAAATCAGCCACATAGACATTTCCTTTTCTCTCTCCAGTTAAGAGAATTTCACCAGATTCCTTATTGGCTATGATGCATGATCCAGTTGTAAACCACACACCATTATCATTATCACACAGTTGACTAATACTGAGCAAGTTGTGCTTCAATCCATCAACTAGTGCTACATGTTCAATAAAAACATTATCTTTTGCAATTGAGCCGTATCCCAGGGTGAAACCTTTGCTGTTATCTCCAAAAGTAACTCCTGGGCCAGCCTTTTCCACAAACTTTGTGAGCAGGGACAAGTCTCCAGTCATATGCCTTGAGCATCCACTATCCAAATACCAGAGATTTTTCTTCCTGTTTCCCTGCACATACATAGAATAATCAAGTTGTTTTTGGTACCCAAGTTGCCTTGGGTCCTCTTTCATTAGTTGCAACATGAGCCTTTGTTGCCAATTTTGGTTCCTTTTGTTTTGGTGAATTTAAATTCACTTTAACTTTGTGAGTTGGCTTTTGGGGCTTAGACACCTTGGAACTCATGGCAGGATTTCTATGCATTTCATTATCTACATTAGGCATGTTCCATGGCATACCAGGAATGTTCATATTTGCATATGCAAAGAAGGGATTATACATGTATGGAATTTATGCATAGGGCATATGAACATTTGGTGCAACTAAATTAGAAGACATGGCATTCATGAGCATAGGATTGGTAAATATGACATTAGCAGTCATAGCATTTACATTTAAATCATTTGAAGATATAGGTTTCTTTTCATTCTTGCACTGCATAGACAAATGATTTACACTGCCACATTTAGCACATACCTTTCTAGGAGCATACATGTCAGGAGTGTAGTTGTTGTGCTTATTAATGCCTACTTTACCATTCCTATTCTTTTTCTTCTTCTCAGACTTAGGTTGAGTAATTTCCACAGGTGCTATCTTTTCTAATTTCTCTTTTAATTATTTCTTGGATAAGTTACCTATGTTAATCCTCTCAGCTTCAGTCTCAACTTGATTTTTGGTTTCCTTAACAAAATTGATAGGAGTGCTAAATTTATTCTTTTTGTTAGCCATTGATGATTTACTTGTCGATGGATGCTTATCAGTTGATTCAGCATCAATTGATTGATAATCATTATCAGTTGATGAAGGATTAACAGTCGATTGATGTTTATCCATTGAGGTATTAGTCAATGGCCTGTCTATTGATTTGGGAAGTTCTCCTAGAATATCTACACCTTGAACATCAATAATTTGTTTGGCAGTTTTAGCAGACCTATTCCATTTATTAATGGTTTCAATTTCTTCATCCAATTGTTCTTTTAACAATTCTTCTCTTTTTAAATTGTTTACTAGTTCATTTCTAGCATCCTTACTCTCCTGCTTAAATCTATCTAAACAAACAAGTTCATTTTCAAGAAAAAATATTCCTCTCAGTTAAGACATCAATGGTGTTCTTTAACTTGAGATTTTCCTTGTTTAGAGATTTTAGAGTGACATGCAAATTGTACAATTCATTAGACATTTCATTGATAGTACTATTGCATTCATCAGTTGTAAGCTCAGAAAAGTTTGTAGCTAGAACCTGATTTGATGATGAACTAGCTTCTTCATCTTTATGTTTGGCCATTAGTGCTAGATTGATGAATTCCTCTGAATCACTGTCCTCAGCAGCCCAGTCCTTCTCTTCAGTGACAAAAGCCTTTTCTTTCTGTTTCAAAAGGTCAAAGTATTTCTTTTTATAATCAATACCATCATAAGACTTTGCCTTTCTTGTTTTGGCTTCCTGCACTCATTTGAGAAATGACCAGCCAATCCACAGTTAAAACATTTGAATTTAGATCTATCAACCAAATTTTTGTTTTGATTGTTACTTCTAAACTGAGATCCAGGCCTTTGAGCATTTGGATTCCTCCTGAATTTTAGCTTTGAAAGACAGAAATGCAAGGTGTTCATCAATCTCATCCAAATCATCCTGAGAGCATGTTTCATTTTCTTCACACTTGCCTTTTCCTCTTTTGAATGATTCTTCAACAGCATCACCAGCCATCATGACAGACTCTTCTTCATAGCCACTTTCCTTCTTTTCTTCATTTTCGTTGACCATCAAAGCCACAATTTTCTCCTTTCTTTGATTCTTCTCAATCTCCTCATCTTGTTAGATTTCCAACTCATATGTCTTGAGAATACCATAAAGTTTCTCAAGAGTACAATCCTTGAATTCCTGAGATTGTCTAATAGAAACAGTCATTGGTTTCCATTCTTTTGGAAGAGATCTAAGAAATTTTAGATTTGTATCCTCAGTTGCATAAACCCTACCATATAGCTTCAGTCCATTTAATAATTTCTGAAATCTGCTATAAGTGTCATTGATAGATTCTTCACTCTTGAAATGAAATGATTCATACTTTTGAATCAAGAGTTGTATCTTGTTTTTCCTTACTTGTTCAGTTCCTTCACATAGAGTTTGAAGAGTGTCACATACCTTTTTTGATGAAGTACAGTTTATCACATTGTCAAACATATCTTTATCTAGGCCATTAAATAGAATGTTCATGGCCTTCTTATCTTTGAGAACTTCTTTTTCATCCTCTTCTGTGAACTCAGAGATGAGTTTAGGAATATGTTTGTCAAGTGCAGGAGTTCCATCAGGGTTCACACCTGTGACTAGCTTTATGGGAATATGAGGACCTTTCTCTATGCAGTGAACATAGGAAGGGTCGAGAGAAAGAAGATGCAGATGCATTTACCGAAGAGAGAAATATTTTCTAACTTCTATATTTCTAACAATGCTACTACACTTGTTTATATACTACAAGTGTATTTTACAATTTCTATTCTAGGACTGTTTCTATCTGTCTCTCTTTTTCCTTTTTCCTTTTTAGGAAAACAGACTTGAAAGACAACTACGGATTGAGTCTTCACAGCCACCCTAGGCTGTCTTCCATAGGTGTGCTTTTATTCTCTGGATCTACAACTAATAGACTTTCTGTGTTGTCACAATCAATTGATAATTTGTTGTAAAGCATATCAATTAATTCATCCTTTAATCCATCAACTGATGTTCTTCTTCGATTGATCTTTACATCCATCGATTGATATGGAATGACTTATCGACTGATAAATGATATCAATTGATATATATATCAATCGATGGGTCTTCACATCAGTTGATGGTCTTCAATTCCTGACTTGGCTTCTTCGATTGATCTTTCATCCATTGAGGCTTCAATATCAATTGATCATCCTTCACTTGTGCAATTTCCTGTCTTCAAATAATTACAATTTAACAGTTTAATTTACACATCAATTGATGATCTATATCAATCGACTGTAACATCAATTGATAAGAATAATATCAATTGATTTACACCTTATCGATTAAAATAGACTAAGTACACCTATGCTACAATCCAAATTATCAGTTGACTCATATAAACATTTCAACTGATAAATGGTTTCCTGATCAATTGATATTTATAAATTTTCATATCAATTGATCAGTTAGATAAAATAAAAATTTTATGATTCTAAGATTAATGTTATCATCAAATTACATGTAGATTCCTAACAATCACCCATTATTTGTGTCTGTGATATGAACAGACATAAATCTACTTGATGATAACAAAACCCTTAAAAAAAATTACATTCAGATAGAATCAAGAAATTTAATTAGCACATTAATTTTGGAAATATCAGATTGATTGAACATTTATTTTGATGAAACTATCAAAGAGTTTGGGTTTATTCAAAATGAAGATGAACCATGTGTTTACAAGAAGGTTAGTGGTAGCAATGTGACATTACTAGTATTATATGTTGATGATATATTAATAATAGGGAATGACATTCCTTCTTTACAAGCTATTAAGACTTGGTTGAGTAAGAATTTCTCAATGAAAGACTTAGGCGATGCGACCTATATTTTAGGTATCAAGATATATAGAGATAGATCAAGAAGAATGATCGGCCTAAATCAGAGTACATACATTGACAAGGTTTTGCATCAATTTTGGATGCAAAATGCTAAAAGGAGATTTATCCCAATGTCTCATGGGATATCAATCTCAAAAGATCATAGTCCTAAATCATTGGATGATAAGGACCGTATGAGTAAAGTTCCATATGCTTCAGCGATTGGTTCCATAATGTATGCAATGATATGTACTCGTTCTGATGTCTCGTATGCTTTAAGCATGACGAGTAGATACCATTTTAATCCAGGTGAAGGTCACTAGACAGTAGTCAATAATATTCTTAAGTACTTGAAGAGGACTAAAAATCAATTCTTGGTATATGGAGGAGAAGATAAGCTAGTTGTAAAAGGTTACACCGATGCTAGTTTCCAAATAGACAAGGATGATTCGATTTCTCAGTCTGGAATTGTGTTTTGTCTAAATGGAGGTGATGTAAGCTGGAAAAGTTCAAAGCAAGAGACGGTTATCGATTCTACAATGAAAGTTGAGTATATTGCTGCCTGTGAAGCAGCCAAGGAGGCTGTTTGGATTTGGAAATTTATTGCAGGTCTTAGTGTGGTTCCTTCAGTCACAGATCCGATAGATTTATACTACGATAATAATGGAGCGATTTCGCAGGCTAAGGAACCAAGGTCTCATTCCTGGACAAATCATATACTCAGACGATATCATCTTCTTCGAGAGATTAATAATCAAGGGGATATACATATATGTAAAGTGCATACAAATGATAACATTGCAGATCCATTGACCAACGCTTTGTCGCAGCAGAAGCACGAAGGTCATACTAGTTTCATGGATATTAGATACGTGAGAGATTGGCTCTAGTACAAGTGGGAGATTGTTAGTATTGGTGTCCTAGAGACAATACTTTTAATATTTTATTGAACACAATTAAGGATTATGTTTTATCTGATCATTTAATTAATATTTATTATGTCTTTATTTACTGCATTATAAATTGAAAGCATAATAAATGTCCTTGGAATGTTAATACGCATTATATGCCTTTAAGTATGTGACTTGAAAATGAGATTATATGAATAGTATTTTATTCCTAAAATTCCATAGTCAAGTATTATTATTATTTAAGGACAATAATAATGCAATAAGACTAGTATGTTTGTTGACAGATGACCACATCTCATTGGTCATAGGTATGGTGATACTAAATCAAGAACATAAGTGTATGTATCAATACATGACACTGGAAAGACCCGCCATGAGATTCTACATGTTAATAAGTGTCATAAGAAATCTCACTATGATAATGATGTAATGATCCTCTGACTTGAAATCATTATATTTCTATATAAGAATTAGTATACTTTATTACACTCAAAGTTACCTTTAACCGAGTAATGATAAAGGTGGAGATTGGGTATGCTATGAATCGTATGAGGAATATGAATGATAGATATAAGATTTAACCCTCCAATTCTAGGAGTGATATTATTGGCCTCTTGATTGAGTGAGACTATGAAATGCATGACCATGCTCAAATATTGATTTGTTTAAATAGTCTACTCATTGATCAAGGAAACCAAGATTAAATGTTGAAGAGGATGACACTATACATGCCTCGAGTTTGATCTATACTATAAGGTTAAAGAGATTATATTACATTGCACATTATTCACGAAAGGTTTAATTGAATCACTAATTATTATTGTTACTTGGGTAACAATTATGTATTACCAGATGCCGCTCATTGTTTATAATTTTATTATTAGATAATAAAATTATTGACAACGTCATAATAACCTAAAGGGTCACACACAAAAAATGTCAAAACGGAGCTTTATTTAAATTACGAATTTAAATATATTATTATTAATTCAAATTTAATTATTGAATTAATTAAGTGGGACTTGATTAATTATATTAGAATTTGGATTTAATAAGAATTTAGATATATTATTATTAATTCAAATTTAATCATTGAATTAATTAAGTTGGACTTGATTAATTATATTAGAATTCGGATTTAATAATAATAATAACCCAAAATCATAATGGGTTTTGAAAACCACAAGGATTAGTTTTAGGCCCAAAATCTCTCTCTCTCCCCTATATATACATAATGATGTATAGTATTACGGTTACAGAATTAAGAATTCATTTTTCATATAAACCCTAGCTGCTCAACAGTTCGAGAGGCTAGAAAAAGAGAGAGAAAGAGGCAAGCTATTCGGCTAGTACCGACTCCGGTGATCGTTGAACGATCGAGCGTTCATGTGAACTTCTTTGGAGAGCAGATCTTTGCAAAAAAAGGCTGCTGTGATTCATCTTTTCTGGTCCTCCATTAAACAACACACGAAAAGCTTTGTTAAGGTACAGACTTCTTCACCATAATCACCCAACATTATACATGGATCCTGAGATAGGGTTTCAGTTTTTTATTGATTTTACATTATATCTACTGCATTTTCAAGCCCGAAACCGTTCACTATAGAGGTACGGGTGACCTGAAGTTAGATGGGACCATAGATCTAGTAGAGTTTGTGAGCAGGTTCAACACTGAAATGGAGGTTTATCAGATTAAGGACCTTACCAAATGTCGCCTTTTGGTTGCGACGTTGAGGGAGTGAGCTCATCAGTGGTTCAAGGGACTCCCTGCCAACTCAATAAAAACTTGGCAACAAATGATAAAGCTCTTTGTGTCTCAATTTTGAGCTATGGTTGCGTATGATCCCCCTGTCAACATTCTAGCGAACATCAAGCAAAGAGAAAATGAAATTCTGAGGGAATATTTCAAGATGTTCAATACTGAGGTACCTCGAGTCAAGAAAGCTTCAGATGAAACATTGAAGTACTTCTTGATTGCGGGAGTTAGGCCCAGAACATATTTTTGGAAAGAGCTTCAAGGAAGGGAACCTTAGACCCTAACAGATTTCTATGCTAGAGCTGAATCATACAAGCTTGTTGAGGAGTCACTTCAGAAGCTCGCCAAAGAAAAAGACACTGGAGGACATTTGGGAAAAAATATGTGGAACCGATCCTACAGTCAAAAAAATGGAGGTTCTAGAAAGTGAACCTCGAACATTAGAACCTCATCTTCTAAGACTATTGCTCGTGATGATAAAATGAACCTCAAATCGAGGCAGGAGCCCTCCTCGAAGGAGCCTCAACAGATATGAGGAATACATTCCCATGGTAGCCTCCATCAAAGATATTTTCGAAGTTGCTGATAAAGTTAGAGTATTTAGGAAGCCCGCTAGAATTGGACTTCTTGGTCGAAAAGATATGGGAAAGTATTGTGCATTCCATGATGCCAACAGCCATGAAACAGCTGATTGCTGACACCTTAAAGATCAGATTGAGATCTAATACGAAAGGGGTACTTGATAGAATTTTTGCCTAAAGAAGCTCAGAGATTCAAGGATAATTGAACCCAAAAAGAAGCTGATAAAGAGAAGCAAGGTAACCCAACCAGGGCAGGTAGCATTTGAACCACCCGAAGCTCTTCAAGGGAGAAGCAACAGACATCACCTTCACTAAGGAGGATGCTAAGTGGATCCACCACCCACACAGTGACGCATTGGTCGTCACCATCTATATCGGAGGTATGAATGTACACAGGGTTCTTGTAGACAATGGAAGCTCTGTCAATGTCCTCGCCTATAGCACCTACCAGAAGATGGGATACATGGACAAGGAAATGAAAGCATATTATAACGAGGTCTATGGATTTACTGGAAACTCAGTCCAAATTGTGGGACGTGTGAACTTTCATGTAACTCTGGGTGTGGAACCTTTGTCGGTTACACAGTTTACCGAATTTATGGTTGTCAATGAGGACATTTCGTACAATACTATAATGGGGAGACCTCTGCTCAAATAAATGAGGGTAATAACTTCAATCTATCACTTGGCAATGAAGTTCCCAACTACCAATGGAATCGATTGTGTACGAGGTTAAAAGAGGTTTTACAGGAACAATATAAAGTAATAGAAGATCAGGATAAATTGATTAATATATTAAAATTAAATCAGAAAAAATGATAAATTCTTTTGGACAAGATTTAAAATCAATAAGAAGAAAATTTAGAATATTAAAATATTATTCTATATCTTTAAATAAAATAGAAGAAGAATTAGATAGATTTCAAGATATAATAAACAATAAAAATTGGACAGAAGAGGAGGAAATGATAAATAATTGTAAAATAGCAAAGTTAATGGCATTATATAGAATATATAATAATAATATATATTGGAGAAGAAAAGAGTTATTAATTGAATCTAATCTAACTGGATAAGATGAATAATCAAAGAGACACATCATCTTACTTTGTAAGAAAAACAGAGGTAAAAGATAATGTTAAAAGAGATTTTGAAAAAATAATGCGATATGAAGAGTATAAGAAAATGGTAATAGCAAAACCATATCAAAATAATAAATCAATACAAGTAAAAGAAATGCTTAATGTATATATAGAAAAATTAAAACACAAAGCTAAGAAAGATGCAGAAATATATACTTACGGATAAAAAATGGAAAATCAAAGATATACGTTATCTTATTTTGAAAATAAATCATTGGTAAAGAATAAAAATAAAAGAAGACTTGAAAAAATAATAAGATATGAAGAGCATAAAGAAAGGATAATGAAAAGACCTTATCTTAATAGTGAATCTATAAATTATCTTATCATAATTGATGAATATATAGAGAAATTAAAAAATAAAATTAAAAGAGACTCAGAGATTTATACTTATGGATAAAGGAAAAGAAGTAGTGGAAGAATCTAATAAAACATATTATCAAATGGATACATATGAAGAAGGAACTTCTCAAAGTTTAAGTTTTAAACCAGAAACTTATTTAAAAATACAAAATGAAAAAGAAGAGTTAACAGTTAAGAAAATATTTAAAACAAATTGGTTCGAAAGAAATAAAGAAATAAGATATATAGCACAGAAACATGAAAATATTATAGATATTAATAGTATAAATGGAAGAGCAAAAATAAGCTTAATAACAGATGAGATAATAAAAAGAGAACTAAGAAAGTTAAATAATAAAGAGGTAAAGAAATATAAAAATATTTATTTTGGAGGAGTAGAATTTACTATAAAAGCATATTTTCAAAGAAATATAGATACACCTATACAGATATATATACTAGATGATAGAATATTAGGAAATATACAAGATGCATTAATATCAGTAATAAAAGGAAATTTAATTTATCAGAAATTAAAATTTACGGTACAACCAGATTTTAGCATATCATTAAAAGATGAACATAAAGAATTAGCTTTAACTTTATATTATAAATTAGATGGAATAAAAATGCCACCTGGAAGTAAAGTTATAAGTATTGAAACAAAAATGATATATGCGTTAACAGGAAATCATCATGTAAATAAACAAAATGAATCAAGTATTTTGGTACCAAAGATATATCAAGATATATTAGAACAAATAGAACATAAAGAGAGTTCAAGAATAACTATACCAGAAGAAATATATATAGATTTTAATAATAGAATAATGGAAACACCTAATAAATTGATACCAAGAATGGAAGGATCAAGATTAAGTTTTAGGAAAGAACCTATAATGATAAGACAGAATAGTCTACCTAGTTTACCTAGAAGATTATTATATAATTATCCTAGGGAAATAAATTTAATAGATATAAATACAGATAGATTAAAAATAAAAGTAATAGTATTTGATGGAATAATAGCAAAAGAGTGTATTACGGAAATAAATACAGGAGCTATTAAAAGTTTTATACATGTTAGTAAAATTAATGATAATAATTGTAATAAAATAGAACCTCAAACTTATAACTATCCTGAAAATGAAAGAGAAGTAATAATTACTAAAAGTATTAATCTAAGATTTAAAATACAAGATTTAGAATATAATATAAATATAGGAGTAATAGAGTATGATAGTTCTAATGAATTATTATTAGGAAGTGATTTCTTAACTATGATAAATTATAAAATTAATAACAAAGGAATAGAAATAACAGATCAAGGTAAAGTCAGATTTATAGAAAAAATATGAATATTCAAGAAAAAATAGAAAAGAAAAAACAAAAATTACAAAAGATAAAAGATGCATTGCAAGAAGGAATATATTCACAAATAAAATATTTAGAATATTGTGAAAAAGAGAAAAAATTAGAAGAAGATATAAAAGAATTAGAAGTAATAAAGATTAAACCCTCTGAAAAAATATGGATAAATATGGGAAATGGATGGATAAAAAGAATATCTAAAAATGACTAGTAATAACGAAAAAATACAAGCTCTATGGGAAGAATTAATAATAAAAGAAAAAATAAATCTTTTAATAATGAAAATAGATGAAATCCAAAAAGAACAAATCCATTTGAGACTTTTATGATTTAATATCTAAAACATTAATAGGAAAAGTAGCATTTTGGATAGAATCCATAGCATACCAATTAAAAACAGAAGTAATGAGTAATGCAGGAGACTGGAAATCTATGTTACAAATATTTGATATGATATTAAAAAGAGAATTTCTAGGAGAACCTTGGATAGTAGCTAGAGATCAAGTACTAATAGAAAGAAAAATAGAAATAATAATGAATTTAAATAATATGAAATGCTGTAAAATAAATAAACTACCAGAATATACTATAAGTTTTACAAAATTCTTTTATGAAGCTAGATTTCAACCAGAAGAAAGTCTATTATATCAACAATTATATTATGATCATTTACCAGATCCATATAATACTGAAATAACTAAAGAATATAATAAATTAGAACCAAGAGAAAATACTCTAGGAGAAAGAATAAGAGTATTAAGAGGATATCTTATGAGAAAATGTGAAGAATATAGAGTACAACAAAAGGTTAAGAAAGATAAGAAATTAGGATTAAGAGAAATATGTGGTTTTACAGAAAGAAGATTAGTATTTGGATGTGATGATAAAAAGATCAAAAAATCCTATAAAAAACATAGAAAAAATTATAATAGAAGATTTGATGAACAGAAAAGTTTTAATCCATATTATAATAAATATAAAAAGAAGAAATTTAAAAGATTTAAAAATACTTTTGATAATAGAAGGAAATTTAGGTATAAAAGAAAATTTAAAAGAAAACCTTATAATAATAGAAAACTAAGTGAATGTACATGTTGGAACTGTAAAGAAAAAGGACATTATGCTAATAAATGCCCAAAACTAAAAGAAAAAGGAATAAAATACATTAATACATCACAATTTATAATGAATCTAGAACAAATAGAAGAAGATAATAATAAATGGTATAAATACGAAGAATTTTATATAAGTCAAACTGATAATGAAAGTGAATCAGAATATGAAAAGAATCTAAAATATGAATATTCTAGTAGTAAATCAGAATCTGAGAAAAAATTAACAAGTGAAAATAGTTCAGAATAATGGTAGCTATTTATATAGAGGCATATGTAGAGTATAAACCTAATAAACTAATAAAACAAAAAATATTTATAGATAGTGGAGCAGATTTGTGCTTAGCTAAAAAAGAGGTAATAATACAACATAAATGGAAAAAATCTAATATTTATAAAACTAGAGTAACTGGATTTAATGAACAAAGAAAAGAATTAGATATAATAGCAGAAAATATGAGAATAGTATTAAATAAGACAGTATTTAAAATACCATTAATATATCAAGAAAACAAAATGAAACAACCAATATTATTAGGAAATAACTTTTTAGATCATTTTAAAACTCAGGTAATTACTTGTGATAGTTTAAGTTTACAAACATCTTGTAATAAATGGATAATATTAAAAAGAATATTACCTATGAATATAACCAGAGTAAATAAAATATTAGTTAATAGAGATAATAATTTGGAAGAATTAACTAAAAAATATATTGAACTATTAAAACCAAACTTTGGAGAAAATCCTGTACAATTATGGGATAAAGAAAATATATATGCTGAAATAAAATTAATAAATTCTAATGATATAGTAAGATCTAAACCTATTAGATATAGTCCTACAGATCAGAAAGAATTTGAAAATCAAATAAAAGAATTACTAGATTTAAAAATAATAAAAGAAAGTAAAAGTCCGCATAGTAGTCCTGCATTCCTAGTAAGAAAACATAGTGAACAAAAAAGAGGAAAAGCTAGAATGGTAATAGATTATAGAGAATTAAATAAAAAGACAATATTTGATGGATATTTTCTACCTTATAAAAGAAATCTTATAAACAGATTAGGAAATAAAAAATGGTTTAGTAAATTTGATTGTAAAAGTGGATTCTGGCAAATAAAATTAACAAAAGATTCTATACCATTAACAGCATTCAGTGCCCCTCAAGGACATTATGAATGGATAGTATTACCATTTGGATTTAAGAATGCACCACAGATATTTCAAAGAAGAATGGATCAAGTATTTAGAAAATTAAAGGATTTTTGTATAGTATATGTGGATGATATATTAATATTCAGTGAGAGCTTAGAACAACATATAAAACATTTAGAACAATTTATAGAATTAGTAAAACAACATGGAATATTACTTTCTGAAAAGAAATCTGAAATCTTTAAAAATAAGATAGAATATTTAGGATATATTATAGATAAAGATGGATTACAATTACAAAACCATATTGTATCAAAAATACAAAACTTTAAAGATAAATTAGAAAATAAAAAAGAAGTACAACAATTCTTAGGAATAATCAATTATGCAGCAGATCATATAAAAGATTTACCACAATTAAGAAAACCTTTACAAGAATTAACAAAAAATAAGCCCTTTGAATGGAAAGAAGAACATGATAGAACAATTAAATTATTAAAAGAAAAAGTAATTAATTTACCAAAACATAGAATACCTATAGAAACTGATCAATTAGAATTATTTACAGATGCAAGTGATATAGGATGGGGAGCAGTCCTTATAGCATATGAAAAAAATGATATTGATAGAGAAAAACCTCTCATATGTGGATATGGAGGAGGAACATGGAAAACAAATGAGAAAAATTATCATATAAATGAAAAAGAATTATTAGCAGTAAAATTTGGAATTAAAAAATTTCATTATCATTTGTTACCTGTAAAATTTATTGTAAGAACTGATAATACTCAAGTGAAAGCTTTTATTACAAATAAAATAGATTTGTTGCCAGAATTAAATAAAAGAAGAAAATGGCAATCTTTTTTCTGTTGTTATGATTTTATTGTTAAAAATATATCTGGTACTAAAAATGTTTTAGCTGATTTTCTTAGCAGGTATAATCATGATGACAAATAACAATTTTGATATGTATATCAGTGATACTACAAAGGTTATTGCCAACAACCATGATAAAATGGTTAAATTACATCAGCAAATAGAAGCCTTATACAAAGAGATATCAGCCATAGAACAGGAAAATACTCATTTCCTGAAACAATTGACAGAAGCTATAAAAGATAAACAAACAGTAAAGTCTTTACAAAATCCAACCACTACAATACCAACTTTTTCATCCAAACTAGTAAATATGCCTTTACCCTCTATTACCAAGCAAATCTCACCTTCTATAACTATGAGTGATAAACTGAAATATTCACCTGAAGCAATAACAGCCTTTGAAAAAATTATGAAATTTTATGATTATAAATCAAACCAAGAAATATTGAGATGCTCAAAAGTGAGTAAATATCCTAGATATTTATGTAGTGAAAATAGTAACCCAGATATTGTTGAAAAATTATTTTATTATGGATTTATTGATAAAATAATAGTAACAGAAACCTTACAAAGTATTTCAAAATTACCAACAATAATTATAGAATCAGTAAATGCTATGATGGAAGCTTTTGGAAAAGGAGCATATGGGATACAAATATTTGATGCCTCTACCGATTTGGTAGGAAAACCCATAGTAATATGTCAGATATTTAAGATAGGAAAAAATACTAATATTAATGGAGAAAGTGGTGAGTTAAAACTTCCAGAACCATGTACATTGGAGAAATTTCAAGAATGGCTATCAGTCAAAAGAGCTATTGGATTATTAACACTAAAAGGAAAGTTAGAAGATATGATGAAAAATGGAAAGTCCAATATAATATCCTCTGGAAAAGGACCACAAATTGAAGAGATTATTACTCTTTATTATTCCCATGAAACAATTGCAACTAATCTTACAGTTTTTCAAGGGATGTATGACAGAATAATTAATCTCAAACATGCTCATGCAAAAACTACTATAGAGCAATATCAAGAAATGGCAAGTCCAAAGAAAAGACCAGTATTCATAAATTCTGGTACTATGATGAAAGATATTAGCATTATAAAAAGCGAAGGGTCATCTGATCCTTTCAAATAAATGTAGTTTATCTACAAAAATAAAAAGGATGTAGTCCTAAAAACTACAAAACAAAATAATAAACTACAAAAGAGAAGATGAAGCTGATCAGACAAGAGGAATCTAAAGAAGATAACGACAGATGGTAGAAGACCAAAGGAGTTTGCTTTATGAAAAGAAGAAGATGATTGAAGACAAAAGAAGAATACAGCTTTGAAAAAAGAAGAAAATAATACAGCTCTTGACGACTTTGAAGCCTAAAAGCAAAGATGATGGCAGACAAAAGAAGATGCTTATGGCAGACAATGAAAAGCAACTAAAGAGATTCTTTAAATAATGTAAATGATGTAAGCAATGATGTAAGATAAGAATGAGTTTTCTCTATATAAGAAACTCAGTTTGTAAGATTTAAGATCATCTGCAATAAAAATCCTTAAAAGCTTTCTTATCTTTATGGCTAGCTAAACTCTCTAAGTCTATAATTTCTACTAAGAAATTATCAAGAAATCAGTTATATCACTCTACCTAAATCATAAAAATATTTATCAAATTTAAAGATATTACTAAAGTATAGCATTTCAGAGGATATCTGCAGCCATCCCAGAGTCCAGGCCATATCCCGGGGAAGGGAACAAGTGCTAGGAAAGGTTGAGGCAGGCGGTGATCTGAAGTACTATTACTAGGTAATATTCGAAAATTTGTTAATTATTATTTATGATGGATGTAGAATGATTGTTTCTGTAATCTTGATAAAAGTATTAGTCGAAATTATAGATGTTTTTTTTTAATTATCATGGAGTCTTTTAAGATTAAACGCTTAAATATTATTATACCATCTATATTCCTTCCCTTTTTAGGGTTAATAGATGATGAGATCCCCTATTAATATGTTAATTATGTTAATTAAACCCTGCCTGTAAAAAGCATGTAAGCACATGCCGCTGACCTATGGTGGTGATAGAGAACCTCAGGTATAAGAAGTACTGTGAAAAAATTCAAAGGTGATAAAGAGAGATTTTTGCAATGCAATTATGTATGTGTAACATTTAGGCGAAGAGTCCTATCAAGATGTTGTTATTTTTCGAGGGGTAGGTACCCCGATACCAATTCTGATGCCGGAAGCTCCATGTGATGGAAATCTCAAAAACTTTAATACTCTTTAAGGGAGGTTATGAGGATATTGTCATAAGCTCAGAAACGGGAGGTTCAAATATTTTTACAATTCTAAAGAGTTTAATAATTTGTACTCCGTGACTATACTTTTAGTATTATTTTTTGTAGTCGGTTGGTTGCCTTCTCTCTGTCTTTCATGTATTGTTAGGTAGTGAGATAAGAGACAAACAGAAACTTGTAGCCAACATGCAAGATGACAATTTAATATTTTGTCTAGCCAACCATTAACACTACTTTCTCCACCGAATAACATCCGCACAACTTACATTTACTTATAAACATTTGTTATACACTTTACAATATAATTCAATTACATATAAACGCGATGGGATAATTTAGGTGGTTAAGATCTGATCTTTTATTATATTACATTCTGAGTTCGACTCTCACTCATTTAAAAATTATTCAAAAATGAATTGAAAATTCTTGATTTCGCAAAACAAAAATAAAAATACGTTCTCCTCTAAACACATTTTTAATTTGAAACATTTAAAATAATTTTATTTATTTATTTACTCATATATATTTAGAAGAGAAATCCTTGGATGAAGCAATGAGATTGTGAGAAAGTGATGGACAAAAACTTTTTTCTCTAAATCCCCGGCATGTACTGTGGGGTACCTAAATTTTTCCACCATCCCTATCTTATATAATAGTCAAGTCCAACCAATTATGTGGACCTACTTACTATATGTACAGAACTGAATGCTCCTATTAACATGAAAAATCAGGTATCAATGAATTTAATCTCGTGCTTAAAATAGAATAATCTGTCGATGGGGTTGGTCACTTAAAACTTATCGCAACTTGTTACTCGTTTATCTTTTTGTGTCGTTTCAGATCATCGTTAGATATTTAATTATTACACTTCAATCGGATTATTCTATTCCAACTCGACTTAAATATTAAGAATGTAAAAATATCGAAAACATGAATTTTCCGAAAAGTAAATAATGAAGTGGTACTACTAATTAGGCTGCTAGTTTTAAAGATGGCAAATAATAAAAGGACATGAACATGTGCAAATTTAAGAAGGGCATGTATAGCTACAACTTGCAAGCTTAGAGTGTAATATGGAGTAGCAATAAAGATTCTTCCCTTGTATATATGGATCCAAAAAAAATAGTAAATGTACATTAATTTATAACTAATTATTTGCTTTATTTTTTCATGTTTTTGTTCTTTAAATCATGGGTTATGCTTCTGAGATTCTTCACATGATTATCTTGATCATTATCATGCTTACATCAGTGAATGCTGCAATGCATTTGAATGGGAATCATCATGTTCAAAAAGTATCAGGTGAGGATGAAAATAAAGGCCTAGTTTTCGAAAAAATCAGAGCTTTACTTGGACTACAGAGCTTTGATATGAGAAAAGAAGTATCTTCTAGTCATGATTTTGGATCACATTCCCCTATTGAAGCTCCAGCTCCAGCTCCAGCTCCCATGTTGTATCAGCATGTACATTCTCATCGTCGTCACTCACATAGGCCACCTATCACTATACCATGGCGTCGCAGGATTAACAAGGAGAAGAGTAATCAAGGTTTAGTTGCAACTAATGTAGTACTATTTATTGTGTCTGCTAGTGTTATATTTGTGCTTCTGGGGATTGCCCTCATTTGGGGATGCAAGAAATGTAGAAAAAGAAGGAAAGAAACAAGTGCAATGGCAGTTATGCACAGGAGTGATGTAGAAAATAATAGTGAATTAAAGGGTGTTGATAATATAGAAAAGGTAAATAAAGAGATGGTAAGATCAGAGTCTCAAAATGTTAGTTCTGCTGTTGGAGATATTGTATCTGATAATAAAGTTGAAAAATCGTCTGTCGGTTGTAGCTCTCAGATTAGTGATAAGATAACTCAGAGGGAAGTTCATTCAGATGATAATGAATCTGGAAATAATGATTCTTTCCAGTCATTGCATCATATTCATTCATCAAATGCTCGATTTTCCAATGCTTCAGCAGTTGCCCCTAGTGAGACTTCAGAACCTGTATTACCGTCAAATTTACCAATGGCCTCATCACTTTTATCATATGTCCAGCCACCGCCACCTCCTCCACCCCCTCCCCTCAAAAGAATTCACATGATTCCATCCACGTCTCGTTCAACAAAAGTGGCACTTACAGCTTTGAGTTCTGCATTTTCTAATTCAACAGTAACTAGCAGTGGAGATCACTATTCTGAATCAAATCAAAATCCTCAAAGCAACTTGAAGGGTCCATCCAAGATTCCACAGGACTTACCTCCTCCATTTGAAAAAGGCCCACCTCCTCCACCATCTCCACTTCAAAAATATCGGTCACTAGACAAAGATGGTAACCAATTACCAAAGCTGAAGGCCCTTCATTGGGACAAAGTCAGAACTGCACCTGATCATTCGATGGTATGGGACAAAATCAGGTCAAGCTCATTCGAGTAAGTAATCCTTTCTGCTTCTTGCTCATACTTGGCACTCCTACAATTCCTTCCTGCCCTTTTAAGTATGATTTCAATGACTATGGTGCAGATTTGATGAAGAAATGATCGAATCACTTTTTGGTTATAATATAAAATATTCTTTGAGGAACGATGAAGCTAATAGCCCTTCTCCTAAAAAACATATTCTCGAGCCAAAGAGACTTCAAAACATTACCATACTCTCAAAAGCTCTGAATGTGACTGCTGATCGTATCTGTGACGCACTGATGCAAGGTAACTTCTTTTTTTATTTGCTTACTACACAGTCGATCAGTCATGATCAAAGGTCAGATTCTTTGATTTTATGAAATGCAGTATATAAGGCATATTCATCGTGTAACTTTTGAAGAATCCTAACAGTAACACTCCACCAAAAATATTTAGAAAAATTTGAGGACACTTTGAAATAGGCATTGTTTTTTACATCGTGGTTATTTGCCACAAAGGAGCTGGGCTTGGTTTACAACAACTGGAAGCATTAATTAAGATGGAACTCACTAAGGAAGAGGAAGGCATGCTCACAAGCTACCAAGGAGACATCGATGGATTAGGTTCAGCAGAAAAGATTGTCAAGAAAATACTTCATATTCCTTTTGCATTTCAAAGGATAGAAGCAATGCTTTACAGAGAAACTTTTGAAGATGAGATAGCTCTTCTCAGGAACTCCATGTCAATGTTGGAGGTAAAACATCTTAAATTAAACAATACTATCTCATCACAATTCCCATATAGCAAATCCTTATCATTAAGATTAAAGTGACCAGATATATGTATTCTGAATGGAATTAGGACGCTTGCAAGGAATTGCGATCAAGTCAGCTCTTCTTAAAATTACTCGAGGCAGTGCTTAAAACAGGAAACAGGATGAATGTTGGAACAGTCAGAGGAGGAGCCAGAGCATTCAAACTTGATGCGCTCCTTAAACTTGCTGATGTAAAAGGAACTGATGGTAAAACCACACTGCTTCACTTTGTTGTCCAAGAAATTATTCGAACAGAAGGAATCAAAGCATCTGATAGCATTATAGGGAAGATCAACCAAAAAAACAAAAGTCAAAATTTTGAAGACAGAGAAGAAGCCTACAGAAAGATGGGCCTAGATCTTGTTTCGGGTTTGACATCAGAACTCTTCAATGTGAAAAAAACAGCCAATATAGATTTTGATGCCATTGCAAGCTCAATATCAAATTTATTTCATGGCATGGCTCAGTTGCAGCATCTAGTACAGATAGACCTCTCTAAGGAGGAAAATAATGGAGGCTTTGTGTTGTCAATGAGATCCTTTATAAGCTATGCAGAGAAGAAGTTAGAAGAATTGCAAGACGATAAAGTTCGAGTTTTAGTACTTGTGAGAGAGATGACTGAGTATTTTCATGGGAATGTGAGCAAAGATGAATTGAACCCTCTTCGTATATTTGTTATTGTCAGAGATTTTTTGGGTATGCTAGATCATGTGTGCAAGGAAATTAGGAACTCGAAAGTTCCATCTGCATCTAATCGTCCAGCTCCATTTCGTTAGATTAGAACTTTTGCTCTATGTTTCTTATAATTAAGAAAGATATTTTAACATTTAATTATATATGTGAAACACACTGCCAGACGAAGCTAACATAACTAAACTCAAGTAAGATCACACTTGCATATCTAATCACATTTTTGCTGTTGGATGAACGAAATTATAATACTGTGTACCACTACTGACTTACAATCAAACGAACAAATACTAAAGTGTATATTCGGTCGTGAGGAAATCCTCCATCTAGTACTGCAGAAACATTAGCATCTCATACTTAACTAACTAAAGCTCTGTATAAGAACCAGCTCAAAACTTGCTAAATCAGAAAACTCGCAAGGATGTCAAACCAGATTGTCGAAATATTACTGTCCGTTCAGTATAAATTGATTTATTAAACAAAGAACTTCGGAACCGAGGAGTGATGTGTTTTAAGAGAGTATGATACTGTCTAAAACATGCATGTGAAGTATGAATGCAAGGTGAAACCAAAGCTTGTTGATAATCATGCATCCTGCTATAGAATATATCTACTGGCACCAGCCATATCATACATGCATTTATTCCCTTTTAACAAATCCCTGACACATCCCCAGCAATTCTAAAGCCAGCTAGCAGATAATAGCTTCCCCACGTACAAAACTGCATCATATCAAAATTTTGAAACCCCTGAAATCCAGCCAAGGTGTGGGTGGCATCACCATATATAAAAAAAAAAAAAATAGTATCATGTTACAACAGGTCAATAAGCCTACTATTCAACTAGCATAGCTGAACATTCAAATAATAAATTATCTAAAGAAGATAACAAATAATGTAGAGTTTGAATCAAGTACAACCATTGATTTAGTAATCACAACCAGCAATAGTTTTCATATAACTAAATGATGGTCCATACTCTTTTGTATACGTCACCGGTGTCTACCACTACCTTTTTCTAGATATACAGTATATTTTTGGTTAGTTCTCCTAGCAAACTGAAATTAAAGTAATCCGTTTCAGAGCTTTACAGATCCCTATGCCTTCCCTTTGACTAGGTAAATGAAGCACCACTGTCCCATATCTGTGCCAAATCTAGTCTTTATTTCCTTTTGGAATGACATGAGATTGGTTGGACAACAGTTTTATAATCTTGATAAAACCTCTGCTCTGAAAATTCACCTGCCCTCTGCCTTGCAGCCTCAGCCATCTCAAGCCTCTCACTTTCCGACATTCTTATAACTTGCAACATAGCATCTTTATATTCTTCTACATCTTGAGCTAGGAACCCAACCTTTTCTCCATCTGCTGTCAATACAATGTCCATTTTCGGTCCTGCCGAATTATGAGCTGAACATACACAAGTTGCATACGTCAACATAGACAATAATAATATAATAGTGTGCAAGGACATTTTGTAGTATCTCATCCACGTAGGAGTACAGGACACAAGCATAGTGAGAAACACAATCCTTTCACCTCTTTGAAAAATTTAGTATTGGGGAAAATAGTATGTGCAAAACAAAAAACTATTTTCAATAAACATGTATGTTCATTGCTTCATTTACATAATGACAAAAAAATCAAGTCTCTATTCAATTTAAGATAACGTTTGTATACATATATTGAGGTAAATATTTAGCAAAATAAAACAAGAAATAAATTAAAGTAAATTGATTACCAATTGGTATTGCTCCTGCTGCCATGTACTCTACAATGCTGATGCCAAAATGCTCATCAGTCATTGCATGAAGTCCTGCAATAGAAGCACCCAAAAGTTGCACCAAATTCCTGCACAGTTAAAAAATAAAAACTCAAGAATTATGACCTGCAAAGAAGGAATACTTGCAAAACAAAAACTATAAACCAAAACATTTTAGTTATTTGAAGATAAAATCAAATATCATACAATAGTTTCTTATAACATAATATACCTTGTAAATAGACCTAATAATTTATGGTTGCTTTAGAATATTACTTGCCCCACACATTACCAGAATAATAAGCACGCTGACTGAACTATACATGTACATCAACAAGAAAAAATAGATTTTGAAATGCAACATACCTATACGTAACATTCTTGTAGAACTCCACATGGCCATCAACCTTCAGTGTTATAGCTTGATCTTTCAATTTCTGCAGCCTCATTTCATCTGCCTCATTCCGGCAACTGCCAACAAATTGAAGTATTGGCATTGGCAAGGTTGAATCTAGATTCTTTATGACAAGTGCAAATGCCTCAAGTTGAAGACTGTGTGCCTAAGAAACAAGAATCAGATTTGAGATGAATAAGGTTTAGTCACCAAAAACTAGACTACCTTGTGCACATAATTTAAATATACAATTCTTTACTGTCTACCTTTTCTGGACGAAATTGAGCCACGGAAATAAATTTTGGAGGTATTGTTGGTCTCTCCAAGGGAAGCACCTGATTTAAGCATTCAGCTAAAACAAGTAAATACCCAAAACACTATAAAAGTATATTGAGTGTCACATGTGGGCGCACGTGTTTGTCAAGTATGAATGAATTTAGCACCAAAATGTTAGGATATGGGGGAGCATGACTTGATAAAGAAAACCAAAAAGATTGTAAACCTGAAGCCCTGAAGTATCACAGGGGGGATAGACTCGGTAAATACGATCTGGAATTCCCCACAGCTTAACAATGTGAGCTCGAGTCCAAGAAGAATTAACCATCACAAGGTGTGCACAAGAGCCTACAATTCCGTAAAGCCAGCTAAAAATCGTGTAATAGATGACTTTGCAATGGGATAGCAGAACACTGTCATTCAGTTAAGTATGGAATAATATTACTTACATTTGAAGTACCAAACTAGGAAAAAATCTATTTAAAAACAGACAGCTGCTCAAGTAACCAAGTTCACAGTTACGTTCTGAAGAAATAATTAAGCTTGAATATAAGCTCTTGCACAAGTTGTAGAAATTTTAATATATATTTCGAGTAAAAGGCACAAATCTATAAAGCTCTAACAATTTAATGATAGCTATGTCATGTCAAAACTTCCTCACATTATATATTAGCTTTATTTCAACTTTGTTAGCAAACAGTTTGTCCCATAGTAAAAAAGCATAGCTTTTAAGGCGATCCCACGAAAATACAGGACTTGTATTTAAAAAAAATTCTTCATTGTAAAATACCAAATAACCCTTGTATTTGCACCTTAATTATTCAAACATTTTGTGGATCCTCCGTCAACTATCGATTTTTGTGGCATCATTTCTAAGAACTTCAAACTACACAAGTCATCCAAATAAAGCAGGATCAATAAGGCACACACAGATATATTAGGTGTTCAATGTTCTTCAGACTGGTCCAGAAGTATTTATAGACCTCTTAATGATGAATTGACGGGGGAGTATTACAAAAGCACGCATAGTGCATCAAAAGAATAAAAATACAAACCTTTTAGCAACCAACGGATCATTATTGTACATTGAAGTCCGTGCATTGACACGAGATAGCATGTCTAAACTGATTGTTGGGTAATGCGTGTAGCATATAACTTTGCAACCAAATATCCTTGCAACAGGATATGTAAAAGCATATCCACTTGTATCAAAATAATATACAGGAACCAACTTGCATAAAGCTTCCCATGAAAGGTATATTGAACCAAAGCTCTGACCAATCATTGTAAAGCGAGGGTATGTTGTATCTTCAATCCACTTCCTTTTGTATAGATGTACCACCTGGCATTAGCATAATGAGCTAAGTCAACGAGACAAAAAAGGATGCTCGTTCATAATGTAAATCATTACCATGAGGCAGACTGTGGATTGAAAGTAACTTAGACCATTGGTGTAAAGCTAAACAATTATTATAGACACTGTAATGGTACGAAACCGATTGAACATATTATATGATAGAGGGCGAGCAATCTTATTTATAGTTAAGCTTATGAAGTACTGATGTACTAGTAGAGAGAGTACAGGTTCCATTGAAAATGTTTGTGAAATAAGGGACCTATATCGTTTTTATGTGAAATCATTGCATAAAGGACGTCAACTAGGAATTTGCAGGAAGTGATGTACCAGAACTATTCTTCACAGTTACATAATTCCAATCTAAAATTTCCTTGATTCTGGGGGCAGAATCTCTTTAACGGGAGTAGAATGTAATAACCCATATAATTATGGAGTTAAAAAAAAAGTAGTTATATTGATATTCATTGATTTCTTCTAAGCTTTTCGTGAGATATAACAATATTGATGTCATATTTTTAGTTATACTTTAAAAAAAAAATAAAAAAAGAATATATCAATTTTATGTTTTCAATTATTGTTCATATACGCAACAGAGGCCAGAGGGGCAGGTGCTATATTTATATACACGTGTGTGGGTGTGGCTCTGGCCAGGAATTATTAGTGCAGCATATTTATATATATTAAAGTATAAAACATGGACATTCTCCACGCCTCTTCAAACTCCACACACTTCGAGAAAAAGAAAAAGAAAAAGAAAACAGGAGAAACATATATGAAAGAGAGAGAAAGGGATGGAAGAAACAAAACATATTAGCGAAATCTTCGACATTTTGGAGAACCGGAAGATTAGGAAGGCATAATTCACAAGGTTTGTATCTTGATATCCAGAGTGTTGATTATTTTGACAGGTTTAACAGCTAATATCATATTAAATTAGATAGTTTACTCGTCGAACATCTACTATTATAATCCTTGAATAGGTGTTGGAGGTTGTGAATTGAAAAGGGGTTTTCTTGCCTAAAGTATTATTATACATAGATATATTTGACGATACTTGTTATGAAGTTTCATGGACTTAATTATTTAGAAGCAAGAAAAACAATGAGAGGTTGGTACTAAAATTGGGGATAGCAAAAGGTTTGACGCAATATAGAACAAAGTTACAATAGAAATCACCATGTGTTAAATATGAATCTTTTGGGTTTAATCTTGATGTGGAGCTTCTGGTGGCCAGGGATAATTCCATCAGAAGTTAAAAGCTTCTGGGGTAGCAATAAGGGTCTGCCAATGATATATGCTTATTTTTATTAAGCAAACAGTTGGGTAGTTATAAGCAGGATGCTATACACATTGGTAAAAAGACTGTGGATGAGAATAATAAATTGGTCGGAGTAAAATTACAAACTGTATATAATCCAAGCACTTTGGAGTCTTGACATAAAAGATGGATATTTCCGGGGTAATGCAGAAAGAGTGTAATACATGTGCAAGGTTAAACGTTTAAGAAGTAATGGGCGCCAAAGAGTTGATTGATTTCCTCTTGGTGTTCTTGTATTTATTATGCCTTTGCTATTTTTAGAATCAGACGGTGGGTCTATAATGAAGCTGATAATCATAGATAGTGTCAATATTTATTGCTAAAAATAAACTATTATCATTTTTATGTAACAATCATATATATTTACATACATAAGCAACATATAAAAGAAATTGCAACAGGAAGCATAAGAAGTAAGGAAAGCAATTTGGCATAAACGACACCCGTAGATATCTTTTCTACTAAATTAACAAGGCCAATTGAATTGTGCTACCGTCATTTTTTACTCGCATGTTGTAAACCACAAATTCACAATACAACGTTATCTGTTCACACATTTGAACAGATATAATTGTGTATATATCTTCCCCACAACACGGTAGATCCATTCCTAACCCAAAGTTGCTCATAAATAAACCCTAATTGATAGTGGCAGATGTTTTGTGTGTGTAATGATTCTATGTGATATATATGCATATCTTCGAAGCTAGTTTTATTCCCGAGCCTTGATTATATACGATGTTAAATTCAAAGCCATATGCTACCACAGTGAGAAATCAGCTATCACATTTGGATTGATCAAAATTTCCCAAGGAAGACAACCTATAAGCATTTTAAAGGATATACATATTTGTGGTGATTGCCATGTCTTTTTATGAAATTTGTGTATTATTGAACCACCTATCATCTTGAGAAAGTTCAATTGATTTCATCATTTTGTAGACAGTACTCTTGCAAGGATCTATAGTGATGCCTTTGAGTGTATTG
Organism: Oenanthe sinensis; assembly: GCA_028671895.1. Lineage (NCBI taxonomy): Eukaryota > Viridiplantae > Streptophyta > Magnoliopsida > Apiales > Apiaceae > Oenanthe > Oenanthe sinensis. Next base: position 10,528,241 of record CM053797.1, read on the forward strand.
TGAACTCCAATTATTAATATATCTTATTATTGATATGGAAATATCTAAAAAGCATATACAAAGTAATGGGGATATCATCTAGGATAAGTGGATAACTGATGGACGACAGAAAAAAGAAGCAATTTATAAGAGGGCATGTAGTCATGTAGACATGGCCAAGTATTGTGAAGGGCTAGTGGCCAAGGAGTCAAGGACAAGAGGTTCGAAGTTGTGGTGCCTGGATTTCTTTCAGTGGTATGTTTATCATGCCAACTGCAATAATCAACAGGAAGTTGTTAAGACTTAAGAGTCAGTGAATGAGTCTGACCGGATATATGTGAGCACAAAGTGTTAGAGGGGTTTACATATTTGATGGTTGTGAAGGAATGATATAACTGTGCTACAATACAAAATACAACTTATGAGTAAAATAATATGTACATGTATATCACACACTATGAATTTACTTTATTATCCAGACCATGAGGTTATAATTCCAAAGTTACCTAGCGGTTCCAAAGTTACCTAGCGGCATTAAGTACAAACTAACAGTAAATTGTCGGAGCCCCTAAAATGTGAAAAAAGAAATACTCAGACAATCAAATGGCGACTTTTAACATTTAACCATCAATGTGCAAAATTATTAATTTACAAGCACACAAACAGCAATTTAGTCTAGTAATAAAAACAACCTAGAGTAACACATTCCTAGATCCTAACTTCAAAACTTACTTTATTCCGTTACGAAAAAAGGATTAAACATAATAAAATACTTAAATTTCAACCAAGATGAAAACTTCACTTCATTCACATAAACATAGAGCAACAAGCTCAAATTTCTACAATTTTATGAAAAAAATCAAGAAATTGTCGAAAAAAGCTCAAATATTAAAGTTTCACGAGACGAGTCGAGAAACGAAGAGATAACGTTACCTTGGGAGACTTAAGTAATTGAACTCCAAACCGATCGATAGCGCGAGCTTTAAGAGTTTCCGGCGAAGCATCATGATCGCCGGTATAAACAACACAATCAAGATCCGGCGAGATTTCTTGAATGCCTTTAACGGCGCACCATAGCACTCTCTCTCCTCCGCCGCCGTCATTTGTATAGGGGTGGAAGAATCCGACGGCGTGTTTACGGCGCCGGCGAGATTTGACGACGGTGAAAAAGAGAGTTAAAATTGGGAGTGAAAGTATTACTAGTAGGAATCCTACCATGTGTAAGTGCATGTGTAATTTTTTTGCGAAAATGGGGCTTCAAGTTTGATGATCTAACAAATAATAACCATCTGTAACAACAACAACAAAAAAAAAGTTGAAACAATGTTATGATTATATATATTTTAATATGAATTTCTGACATCGAAAATAATACAAAAAGCTAAAAAGTAATTAGCTGTAAATCTTACATATAAAAAGCTGCCCCAGTATACATAACACATAACCTATTTCTATAATACTCAGTATATTGTTCTTAGTTTTTCTGTTGTCATTTAAGCACCGCGTCACAGGTCAAAACCCCCTAAAACACATCATTTCAGCACCGCGTCTATAAACACATGATTATATAATCTCTACATACAAACTAATAACCTACATTACAGATCCAAAACCAATTACATAATAACGATTAATCACAGGTCAGGGGCTACTAAGTAGCATAAACACTTCAACTACGACAAATTGAATATATATACGCACACACGAGAGCATAAACATAACAAAGTGTGTACAATAAGTTGATTAAACAATATAATCGATACATATATCATACTTCTAGGTCAGGTAATAGGCAAGCTGTAAGTAACAGAAGCATTTAAACTAGGAAAATCGCGAAATACATACATATACTAACACTAGACATATACAATACAGTACAAATCGTGTAGAATCAGTTGAATATACAATGTAATCGACACAATTGAGTTATAAATTGAGTGTATATGTTGAGAGAGATTGGAATTGTAAAAGAGTGACTCACGGTTCATGGTGATCGGAGCATTTGCGGCGGCGAGAGTGCTAGGTACTGGGGTATTGTGATAAATATAATTAATTAATTAATACAAATAAAAAAAATCTTTTATTTTTCTTATTTACTTGCAGCAAGTTCAATAATATCCTAAATTGTTATCTTTAAGTTAAAATACAGGGCGTTCTAAATAAATGGGTGCTCCAACAATGATTTCTTATGGTGCCATAAAACACCGGAACATCCATTATATGTCTTACTTTTAGGACACTACTATGAGCATGTTATCAATAAAATATTCATTTCCCTCCATTTTTTATACTTCTTTTTTCCCTCTTTTATCTTTTCCTCGTTTAAATACATTATTATTTTAATAATAGGACATGAAAATAGGGTATGTTGTTCGAATTGATAATTGATATATGTATATAGTGTCCTAAATTAGTAGCATATCATATTTCGTTATATTTATAGAATATTTACCGGGACATTGTTGGACTTACCCTTATCATTCTTTCTGACAGAAAACGCGAACCCGAGTTTTGTATAAAGTGAAAATCACACAATATTAATATATAATTTTGGCCAAATAATTGTTTCAAAATTTTCTAAGATGAATTTTGTCAAAATAAAAATTTATGAGAATTATATGATGCAATGTATTTAAAAGCAGGACTCTAAAAATCATTGAGCGTATCTAGTATTCATTTATAAAATAGAAATCAATCAAAGTCGTACTCTTCTGGGTCTGAATCCGATTTTTATAAAATTCGATCAATATTCAGTCAAATTTCGAGTACTCAGAATTAAATTTAATTTTAAATTATTTATTTTTTTATAATTATTTTAAATCTTGTCGCAAAATGCATATATCATAACTTCTTTTTAGTTGTATTGATAAAAATTTAACATTAGTGTTGTTAATATATTGTTAAAAAATATACTTATAATATATATATATATATATATATATATATATATATATATATATGGTTAGAAATGAGTGTTTAGATAACTAATGCGGCCGGCCGGCCGGCCAGCTGGCGGGCGGGTGGGCCGGGGTGTGTGTAAATGGATTAATGACTCTATATGCCTTTCTTTTGATTTTGATGAACTGCTAAAGATTATAGCTATGAAATAAACTTGTAGTGTTTGTATGAGATTGCATTAACAAAGATAGAATGAACACACACGTTTTTAACTTTCAATCTAATTTTATTAGATTATTCATAAATTTTTTCATTTTCTCTATAATCAACTTATCCTCTACTTGCTTGACCTTTTTCTTTTCAATCAACTCAATTAGGTTTATGATTTGACTTCTATTTCCTAAATTGAGATATTGAGGAATTTGAAGTGAGCAAGTTTCTCTTCTCTTGCCATATACATTACACCATCTGGATTGCAGTATGTCTCAGGAAGAACATTTGGTAAGAGAGGACCTAATATCTGATTTTTCAACTCTGCATCCTCTTGAGTAACTAATTCAACTGCTTTGTGAAGACTTTCCATATCAGTGTAAGATAGATTGTGAAACATCCTCACAGAAACCTTGAAATAGCCCGACTCCATCTGCAATATTGGTTGCGTAAACATTTTGCCATTTTGTTCAAACTTAACTCCCCTTACTGTAACAATGACATTGTCAAACATCTTCTTGTAACTCCAATGATTGCCCTTGACTTGCTTTTTGATATATTGCAGAAGGTCCAAAAAGTCTTTATTAGCATTAGGCTTTAGAATTTCCCCTCTTAGTTTTCTCATAACAGCCTTTTGCCTCTCAGCCTTTATTTTTTTCTCTTCTTTCTTTCTCCCCCTTAGGGTTGATATCTTGTCTTGGAAGAAATGTAGAATGACTGGGCTTGATGTGAGATGGTACTTATACTGAAGGAACTTGATTGGCTTGTCCCAAGTTGGAGATGAGATTTTGCAATGAGATGAGCTGAGCAGAGATATTGGCAAGTGTGGTGCCTCGAGTGGTAGTAGAAGTTGCAAAATCCTTTTTGAGATTTTGTACATTGGACACAACTGTAGAAACAGTAGTGGAGAGAGATTCAACTTTGGCTTTCAATAAATATATTATTGTGGCCTTAGTAGCTTCATCATTGGCCTTGGATTGATAGTAAATGTCCACTTGAAGTGGTGACAAGGTATGGAGAGGCACATCTTCAGGCAACCTATCTGCATGCCTGTTTTTGTATAACACTTCAACCATATTATTTATTCTTCTTTGATTGTCCAGGATGGTTGTGTTACTATTGACCATTTCTTTGAAGACCTTCTCCATTGTATCTATCTTGGAATGGAGAAGTGATGATTTGCCTGATTCTCCTCTTGATATGCTTCCATAGAAACCTTCAGGCCTCAACTTTTCCTCAATTACTTTTTGTTAGGAATCTACATGTGATTTGATGATAACATTAATCTTAGAATCATAGAAATTTTATTTGATGTAACTGATCAATTGATATGAAAGTTATAAATATCAATTGATCAGGAAACCATTTATCAGTTGAAGTGTTTATATGAATCAACTGATAATTTGGATTGTAGCATAGGTGTTCTTAGTTTATTTCAATCGATAAGGTGTAAATCAATTGATATTTTGTTCATCAATTGATGTTAGAGTCGATTGATATAGATCATCAATTGATGTGTAAATTAAACTGTTAAATTGTAATTATGTGAAGACAGGAAATTACACAAGTGAAGGATGATCAATTGATATTGAAGCATCGATGGATGAAGGATCAATCGAAGAAGCCAAGTCAAGCATTGAAGACCATCAACTGATATGAAGACCCATCGATTGATATATCGATTGATAAAATCTATCAATCGATAAGCCATCTTTTATCAATCGATGGATAGAAAGATCAATCGAAGAAGTACATCAGTTGATGGATTAAAGGACAGATCAATTGGTATGCCTAACAGCAAATTATCAATTGAGTGTGACAACACAAAAAAAATATCTGTTGAAGATCCAGAGAACAAAAGCACTCCTATGGAAGACAGTCTAGAGTGGCTGTGAAGACTCAATCTGAAGCTGTCTTTTCAAACCTTTTTAAAAGATAGAAAAAGGTAAAAGAAAGGCAGGTAGAAACAATCCTAGAATAGGAATTGTAAAAGAACACTTGTGGTATATAAACAAGTGTAGCAACATTATTAGAAAATAGACAAGTTAGACAATATCTCTTAATCAACTGTTCAAGCTTAAGAACACATTTGTAAGAACAGTTGATTTGTTTTCTAATTTTGTAAAAACGCAGCTAGGTTTCTTTTAACCTAGGAACATTGAGCAAAAATATACACTGATGGAAAAACCAATCCATCAGTAATTTTAAATCTCCTTGTTCAATTTATGCTTCAGTCTTAAATTGTTAGAACATATTCTCTCTATATTCTCAAACTTCAAGAACGAATATTAGAACCAGCAAAAAGTTTTAATATTTGTATTCAGCCCCCCCTTCTACAAATATTGACATTGTTCTAGGGAATAACAATTGGTATCAGAGCCTGCTTTCAACATACAGAAAGTTTAAAGATCAAGAACAGTCAATATGGGCCAAAAAGATTCAGGTGTAAAGATTCCAATGCTGGAAAAGGATGAATACTTTCCATGAAAGGTAAAAATGCATCTGCATCTTCTTTCTCTTGACCCTTCCTATGTTCACTGCATAGAGAAAGGTCCTCATGTTCCCATGAAGCTAGTCACAGGTGTAAACCCTGATGGAACTCCTACAGTTGATAGACATGTTCCAAAACTCATTTCTGAGTTCACAGAAGAGGATGAAAAAGAAGTACTTAAAGACAAAAAGACCATGAACATTTTGTTTAATGGTCTAGATAAAGATATGTTTGATAATGTGATAAACTGTACTTCATCAAAAGAAGTGTGGGACACTCTTCAAACTCTGTGTGAAGGAACTGAACAAGTTAGGAAAAACAAGATGCAACTCTTAATTCAAAAATATGAATCATTTCATTTTAAGAGTGGTGAAGCCATCAATGATACCTATAGCAGATTCCAAAAGTTATTGAATGGTCTAAAGCTATATGGTAGGGTTTATGCAACAGAAGATACAAATCTCAAATTTCTAAGATCTCTTCCAAAGGAATGGAAGGCAATGACTGTCTCCATTAGACAATCTCAAGACTTCAAAGATTATACTCTAGAGAAATTATATGGTATTCTCAAAACATATGAACTGAAGATTCAACAAGATGAAGAGATTGAGAAGAATCAAAGAAAGGAGAAAACTGTGGCTTTGATGGTAAATGGGAATGAAGACAAGAAAGAAAAGAAAAATACTGGTTGTTCAGAAGAAGTCATGATGGTGGCTAATGATGCTGATGAAGAATCATCCAAGGGAAAAGGAAAGATCAAATGTGAGGAAAATGAAACATGCTCACAGGATGATTTGGATGAGATTGATGAGCACCTTGCATTTTTGTCAAGGAAGTTTTCAAAGCTAAAATTCAAAAGGAATCCAAATGCTCAAAGGCCTGGATCCCAGTTTAGAAACAACAATCAAAATAAAAATTTGGTTGATAGATCTAAATTCAGATGTTTTAACTGTGGATTGGCTGGTCATTTCTCAAGTGAGTGCAGGAAGCCAAAGCAAGAAAAGGCAAAGACATATGAGGGTATTGATTATAAAAAGAAATACTTTGACCTTTTAAAACAGAAAGAAAAGGCTTTTGTCACTGAAGAGAAGGACTGGGCTGCTGAGGACAGTGATTCTGAAGAATATATTAATCTAGCTCTAATGGCCAACCATGAGGATGAAGAAGCTAGTTCAGCATCCAATCAGGTATTAGCTACAAACTTTTCTGAGCTTTCAGCTGATGAATGCAATAGTACTATTAATGAAATATCCAATGAATTGTACAATTTGCATGTCACTCTAAAATCTCTACACAAAGAAAATCTCAAGTTAAAGAGCACCATTGATGCCTTAACTGAGAGGAATATTTTTCTTGAAAATGAACTTGTTTGTTTAGAAAGATTTAAGCAGGAAAGAAAGGATGCTAGGAATGAACTAGTAAACAGTTTGAAAAGAAAAGAATTGTTGAAAGAACAATTGGCTGAAGAAATTGAAACCATTAGCAAATGGAATAGGTCTGCTAAAACTGCCAAACAAATTATTGATGTTCAGGGTGTAGATACTCTAGGAGAACTCCCCAAATCAATAGGCAAGTCATTGGCTGATACTTCAATGGATAAAGATCAATCGACTGCTAATCCTTCATCAACTGATAAGGATTATCAATAGATTGATGCTGAATCAATCGATAAGCATCCATCGACAAGTAAATCATCAATGGCTAATAAAAAGAACAAATTTAGCACTCCTATTAAGTTTGTTAAGGAAACCAAAAATCAAGTTGAGGCTGAGGCTGAGAAAATCAACATAGGTAGCTTATCTAAGAAACAACTAAAAGAAAAATTAGAAAAGATAGCACATGTGGAAATTACTCAACCTAAGTCTGAGAAAAAGAAAAAGAATAGGAATGGTAAAGTAGGCATAAATAAGCACAACAACTACACTCCTGATATGTATGCCTCTAGAAAGGTATGTGCTAAATGTGGTAGTGTAAATCATTTATCCATGCAATGCAAGAATGAAAAGAAATCTATATCTGCAAATGATTTAAATATACATGCCATGACTGCAAATGCCATGTTTACCAATCCTATGCTCATGAATGCCATGTCTTCTAATCTGGTTGCACCTAATGTTCATATGCCTTATGCACAAGTTCCATACATGTATAATCCCTTCTTTGCATATCCTAATATGAACATGCCTGGAATGCCATGGAACATGCCTAATGTAAATGATGAAATTCATGGAAATTCTGCCATGAGTTCCAAGGTGTCAAAGCCCCAAAAGTCAACTCCCAAAGTTAAAGTGGATTTAAACCTACCAAAACAAAAGGAACCAAAGTTGACAACAGGGGCTCAAGCTGTAACTAATAAAAGAGGACCCAAGGCAACTTGGGTACCAAAAGCAACTTGATTGTTTTATGTGTGTGCAGGGAAACAGGAAGAAAAATCTCTGGTATTTGGATAGTGGATGTTCAAGGCACATGACTGGAGATTTGTCCCTGCTCACAAAGTTTGTGGAAAAGGCTGGCCCAGGAGTTACTTTTGGAGATAACAGCAAAGGTTTTACTCTGGGATATGGCTCAATTGCAAAAGAAAATGTTATCATTGAACCTGTAGCACTAGTTGATGGATTGAAGCACAATTTGCTCAGCATTAGTCAACTGTGTGATAATGGTAATGGTGTGTGGTTTACAACTGAATCATGCATCATAGCCAACAAAGAATGTGGTGAAATTCTCTTAATTGGAGAAAGAAAAGGGAATGTCTATGTGGCTGATTTTCTCTCTGTAAAAGCAAATTCAATGACATGCCTTCTTAGCAAAGCCAATACAGATGAAAGTTGGTTGTGGCACAAGAAACTAGCCCATTTGAATTTCAAAGCCATGAATTTATTGGTTAGAAAGAATCTGGTTAGAGGCATTCCACAGATGGAATTCACCAAGGATGGACTGTGTGATGCCTGTCAAAAAGGAAAACAAATAAAGGCATCATTCAAGTCAAAGTCTAAATCATCAATTTATAAGCCTCTGGAATTATTGCACATGGATTTATTTGGTCCAGTCAACATCATGTCTATTGCCAAAAAGAAATATGCCTTAGTAATTGTGGATGACTTCACAAGATTTTCATGGGTATATTTCTTATTCTCTAAGGATGAGGCAAGCAAATTAATTATCAATCATGTGAAGAATGTTGAAAATGGCACTGAATGGAAGGTCAAGAAATTTAGAAGTGATAATGGAACTGAATTCAACCATGAGAGAATTCTGTGAGGAAAAAAGGTATCACTCACTTTTCTCTGCTCCAAGGACTCCACAGCAAAATGGAGTAGTTGAAAGAAAAAATAGGACCTTGATTGAAGGTGCTAGAACTATGTTAGAAGAAGCAAAACTTCCTACATACTTCTGGGCAGAAGCAATTAATACTGCTTGTTACACTCAAAATATTTCCATGGTCAATAAACTTCAAGGCAAAACACCATATCAATTGATGAAGAAAGACAAGAAGCCAACAGTTAAATTTCTTCATGTCTTTGGCTGCAAATGCTTTGTACTGAGAAATCAAGGTGAAAATCTAGGAAAATTTGAAGCCAAAGCTGATGAAGCTATATTTGTTGGATATGGAATAACAACCAAAGCATACAGAGTCTACAATCTTAGATTACACATTGTCATGGAATCTATGCATGTAGTCTTTGATGACAAGAAAATTCAAGGGTTGTTTGATGAAGGATTTCATGATCTATTGCATTTTGAAAATGAATCCTCAAGTAATATTGAAGATAGTGATGATGATGAGGAAATTACAAGTATACAAGTTCCTAGAATCCTCCCATCAATTGATGTCATTGCTTCAACAGATAACTTATCAGTTGACAATCATCAATCGACTGATAATACATCAATTGATAATCATTCGATGGATAACAACTCTGCTCAACAATCTTCAAATGGAGCGTCCATCACAGGGGGAGGGTTCTCAAATAGTCAATCACTTCACAATGATCATAACTCTTCCAATGATCATGAAACATCATCTTCAAGGACAATCATACCATCTCAAAGGAAATGGACAAAAAGTCATCCCTTTGAACTAATTATTGGAAAGGCAAATGATGGTGTCAAAACTAGAAGTGCAACTCAAAATGAATGCTTGTATAGTAGCTTTCTGTCACAAGAAGAACCTAAAAGGGTTGAAGAAGCCTTGAATGATCCTGATTGGATAAATGCTATGCAAGAAGAGTTGAATCAGTTTGATAAAAACAAAGTGTGGAAGCTGATGCCCAAACCAAAGAACAAGACTATCATTGGTACAAAATGGGTATTCAGAAACAAAATGGATGAATCTGGTACAGTGACAAGAAATAAGGCAAGATTAGTGGCAAAGGGCTATTCACAAGAAGAAGGCATAGATTTTGATGAAACATTTGCACCAGTTGCAAGGTTGGAAGCAATCAGAATCTTTTTAGCATTTGTTGCTCATGCAAATTTCAAAGTATATCAGATGGATGTAAAAAGTGTTTTTCTCAATGGAGAACTAGAAGAAGAAGTATATGTAGAACAACCTCCTGGTTTTATTGATCCTGTTCATCCCAGATTTGTATACTATCTTCTCAAGGCACTTTATGGATTAAAACAAGCACCTAGAGCCTGGTATGACACTCTGTCTAAATTTCTGATTGAGAATTACTTCATTAGAGGTACTGTTGATAAAACTTTCTTTCATAGAAATGTAAATGGCTCTATGATTCTTGTTCAAATCTATGTAGATGATATTATCTTTGGCTCAACTAATGAAAAACTTTGTAAAAAGTTTGCTAAGTTGATGCAGAGTAAATATGAAATGAGCATGATGGGAGAACTAACCTACTTTCTTGGCTTGCAAATCAAACAAGTTAAAGATGGTATTTTCATAAATCAAACCAAATATATTTTTGATTTATTAAAGAGATTTGATTTAAATGAATGTTCCTCTGCAAAAACTCCCATGGCCACTATAACTAAACTTGAATTAAACACTAAGGAAGCAATAGTGGACATTTCAAGTTATAGAGGCATGGTTGGCTCATTACTATATTTAACTGCAAGTAGGCCAGATATAATATTTGCTACATGTCTTTGTGCTAGGTTTCAAGTTGATCCTAGAGAATCTCATTTGATTGCAATAAAAAGAATATTCAGATATCTCAAAGGAACTCCAAATCTTGGAATTTGGTATCCTAGAGATTCTGGATTTGATCTAATTGGCTATTCAGATGCAGATTATGCAGGTTGCAGAATTGACAGAAAAAGCACAACAGGCTCCTGTCAATTTCTATGAAATAAGCTTGTTTCATGGTTTAGCAAGAAACAGAATTCAGTGTCTACATCTACTGCAGAGGCTGAATACATTGCAGCTGGAAGTTGCTGTGCACAAATTTTATGGATGAGGAATCAACTACTTGACTATGGGTTCAACTTGAACAAGATTCCTATTTTCTGTGATAATACAAGTGCCATTGCTATAACAGAAAATCCTGTGCAACATTCCAGAACCAAGCACATTGATGTAAGGAATCACTTCATTAGGGAACATGTAGTGAATGGTACAGTTGAATTACATTTTGTCCCTAGTGAAAGACAACTTGCAGACATTTTTACCAAACCATTAGATGAATCTACCTTCAATAGATTGATCTGTGATTTAGGAATGCTTAATTATATTTAACCCTTTAAATGTCTGACAAGTTATGTAATTATATTGATTGTAGCCATTGATTATGTTAATTTATTGATTCCTCAATAATCAACTGATAAATATTTTACATATCAATGGATATTATTGGAGCTGTCGACAGATAAATATATCAATTGATGATATATTTGTTTATCGATGAATAGGGGTAACTATCGACAGATAGATATATCAATCAATGATATATTTGTCTATCGATGGATAATTGTACCTGTCGATGGATAAGCAATTTATCAATCGATGACCTGGAATTTTATTAGTCCAAGTCATCAATCGATCTGTACAAACTCTAGCCGTTGATTACTTATTTTATCAATTGATTAATACATACACTCCTGTATGTATATCAGTCGATTGCCAAAATTGGTAACTTTTACTCTTAAATACTCTTCCAACGGTTAATTTTGTTCTATTTTGAGTAAGTAATTGATTGAGAAATCAGTAAATATAAATAGTGAGATTAAAACATCTTTTAATTCTTACTTGCAATTTTTACTAACAACTTCTCTATCTCCTTCTCTTTCTCAATCTTAGATCTCTCTCTCTCTCTGTATCTACACTTTGCTAATAACCCTAATTTACTACTGTTTAATTGTTGTTTCTGCTTTATTACTAACAAGTTTGTCAGATAATTCAATTCTATAACCTTAGACTCGATTATGGCATAATCAAAGAAGGTCTCTCAATCAGGATTCTACTATGAGCTCAACAACTTCGTTGCTTGCACTATGGTGGAGGAAGCCCCAACAGAATTCCATCCTCTAATGGAATTTCTAAAGAATTCAAAAATTTCAAAGGCCCTCTCAGAAGCACCAAAAATAGTGTGCAATCTAGTTGAAAAATTCTGGACAACAGCAGAAGTAGCAGATGATTTATCTTCCATCTCCTTTGATTGCAAAGGACAAAGGTATATTCTAACCACTGTGGTCTTGGGTGAGTGTTTAAATATTCCGTCAAATAATACTGCAAATGCACCCACTGACACAGATATTAGAAACATGCTTAGGGAAATCAATTACCTTGCTCCTGATGCTAGTCTAGGTAGTATTGTTAGAAAGAATCTAAGAAAAGAATGGTCATATTTCTTTGATGCTTTAATAAAGTGTTTTTCTGGAAAGGTTAGTAATTTTTATGCAATAACAACAAGTATGCAACAAGTAGAGTATAGCATTTTATATGATAGATATCATAATTTAGGAAGCCTGTTACTCAATGAAATATCTGCCAAATTGGGGAATAAAATAAATAGATCTAATCATATTTATTATGCAAGATTTATTATGATTATTATTAACCACTTTGTCAAGGATATTGAGATTGACAGGAATACAGAAATTTTGGATTGCTGGACTCAAAACAAAAGGGTCTTTAAAGACTTGGTTAGGATCAATCTTCACAGCAATGTGGAATTGATCTATCCCCCTTTTGTTCAGGTATTTATCTCTACTTTAAACACTTCTCAACCTAACTCTTCTTTGCCTTCTGTGACTATGGAGGGTGGTAGTAATGACCCCAACCCTCCTACCCAAGCCACACAACCAATCTCTAAATCCAAATCTAAGAAACCAACCTCAACAGGTTCTCAAAAACCTGCTGTTGTAAAAACCAAGAAAAGAAAATCAACTAGTGTGGTAGATAGATTTGAGGAGGATGTAGGTGGTGAGGGAACTGGGGAACATCAAAGAACCCAGAAGGATAAGGAGAGTGAGAGTGTGCAACCTCAACCAAGCCACTCCATAGTCTCCCAAAAGACTGTGGATGTTAACATGGAAAATACCACATCCCTATTGCCATTCTCTCAAAAGGATGACAATATTGAAAATAGCCCACATCCAGGGGCACAGAATCAAATTGGGGACACAAAAGCCAAAACACTAACACCATACAAAAGAAGAGAAAAGAAAGTCACCTTTGCACTTGGGGAATCACACACTGCAAAACCACAGGAAACTGTGGAGGAGCCTTCACAAAGTCTGCTTGATGCATCTCATATAAATGATGAGATGCAGCCCCATTCTCTTTCAATTCCTATCTCTTCTATTCTTCTTTCCCCATCTCAAACTTCTTCAGAAAATGTTTTAATAGATTATCGAACATTTTCAGATTCTCCTTCTTTGTTTTTCAAGGAGAAGCCAACACTCTCTCCTGAATCTTCTTCTCAGAATTTTCAGGATTCTATTTCCAATATCATCTCAAACATAACTTCACAAATTATCTCAACTGTTTCTTCTCCATCAATTGATGTTCCTTCATCAATTGATATTCAGCCATCGACTGATAAGCCATCGATCGATACTCAAGATCAATCGATGGGTATGCATCAATTGATGGATATCCCAAACACCACTTCAACTGATAATGTCAATACATCAATTGATGCTCAATCAATTGATGTTGCACAAACACTCTTAGGATTGAGTGAGTTGAGTGAGAGGCAGGATTGTAACCTGGCAAAAGGAGAGGAAGTGAGTAAAAACATTCCTATTTCTTCCAGGAATGAGAGTGAAACACTTGAGGGCCCCACCTTAGTAGGTGCACAAGAAATGAGTGAGGGAGAGGTGAGATTCCAGGATGAGATCCTGATGCAAAATAGAGAGATGAGTGAAAGTGATAAAAACATTCTACTTTTTGCACAGGAATTGGAAATTGAACTGATGGCAGAAGGAGTAAAGGAGATAGGGGGAGCAAATAATGCTGAAGCTAGTGGGAGTGGAATTGCTAAAGACTTTGAAGAGGAAATAGATGCTGGTGAATTGGATCCAAAGAATTTCATTCATCCTGATCCACAATATCAAGGGTTGGCTACTTCAAGTAACAGGAATGCAGAACAACTCTTGGGCATTGATCATACAGATCAAAGGACCAGGAATCTGAAGGAAAGCATTGCCAATACAACAGACACTTGTTATATGGCACCTGAAGAGTTAGAGAGTGATTATGATGAAGAGCCATGGATGAGCACTATTGATGGTTCCTTAGAAGCTGCTGAGACTGAAATTCTCTCTCAATATAGAAGAACAATGGTGGAAGGAGACATTGAAGATCCTACTCGAAGGAGAATTGCTCACTATATGAGAGAATCAATGAAAATACAAAAGATGACAGTAACAGGAGTAAGGAGGGAACTGGAGAGGATTAATGACTCTATCTCATCTAACAAGGATGCAATGGACAGGAGATTGGATGAGAAGCTACCATTCAACACCATGAATAGCATCAAAGACAAGCTTTTCAAAGAATCCAAAAATTTTACATCTTTGGAGACAAGAGTAGGTTCTCTGGAAAAGAAGATGGATGATATTATCAGAGGTCAAAATCTCCATGCTTCCATTCTTCAAAAGTTTCTTGACAGACTTCCACCACCCCCTCCAATTGATGATAACAAAAAGGGGGAGAATACAAAGAAGAAGGATGATGGTGATGGTGGTGATGGTAAAGGTGGTTCTGGTATGGATAAGTCAAGTGGCATTGGTGGTTCTGCACCCAGAAGAGATAAAAGCAGAAGTAACATGGACAATCAATCTTCAAAGAAATCTAAGTCATCTAATTCTCCAAAAGATAATTTAGAACAGAAAAAGAAAGATTACAAGAAGTTTGATGATGATCTTGAAGCTAGGAGAATTTCTAGGGAGAAAGAAACTCAATCAATGATTGAGAGAGAAAAGAAGAGAATTGAAGATCTAAGGAGAAACACTGAGTTAGTAACAGAGGCAGTAGAAAAAGGAGACTTGGATGAGTTCATTGCTCAAACAAGAAAAATAAATGAAGATTCACTAAAGGCTGCCAAGGAAAGCAACTCAGATGCTGAAGCCTTTTTATCAGTTGATCAAGAAGCCCTTAAAGAGAAGAAAAAGGGAAAAGCCATAATGATTGAAGAAAAGAAGAAGAGAAAAGAGCCAGTTGGCCAGAAGCTTCTTCAAGAAGCCATTTCATCAGGATTGTCAGATGCTAAAAAGAAAGAAAAAGAAAATGAGGAAATAGCAAGGCAAATGAAAATGGAATGGGATATGGAAGATCAACTAATAGATCAACCACTGAGGAAAAAGAGAAAAGTTACTATGGCCAAGAAAAGGTCAAGTTCTACTCAAGAAATAGTGGTTCAGAAAAACCTCCAGGGTCAACAAGAAGAAATCAAGCAGGAGGTCACAATTGAAGGATATGATTTGAAGGGAATACCAGTAATCAATGAAAAAGGATTAATTGGAGTGAGGACTCACCCGGCAACCTCTAACCATGAAGAATCAATGAGGTTGGAGTATGAAAATGGAGTGAAAACAATCTATTCATTGAAGGTGATAATGAAGCAAAGCTACAATGTTTTAAAGACTATTCTTCCTCTACTCAACAGAAAGTACAAACTCAACACAACAATTGCTCAGGAGATACAACAACAAATTTCAAAGTTAAGAAGATCCAAGGCAGAAGCTGAACCTGATTCACCTCTAAAGCTATGGAAGTCACATGTCAAAAAGGTGGTGTTGGAGCCAAAGTATGCTATGATTTTTACAGATATAGAGGGCAATACAAAGTTCTTTGATATCTGCAAATATCTGGACAAAATCACAGATGAAGAAATACATTACCTTATGAGGCAACTTGGAGAAACTGACAGGGATGAAGCAATCTTGAGAAGTTCTTTCATGAGGCAACTAAAGGAAAATGCTGAGAAAAAGAGGAAGAGGAACTAAATTAAATTATGAAGACATTGAAGCAGCTTGCAGGAGTTATCTATCAATCTGGTACTTCCAAAATTAATGTGCCAATTAAGTTTCTTGATTCTATCTAAATGTAAATTTTAAGGGTTTTTGTTATCATCAAGTAGATTTATGCCTGTTAATAACACACACACAAATAGGGGGAGATTGTTAGAAATCTACATGTGATTTGATGATAACATTAATCTTAGAATCATAGAAATTTTATTTGATGTAACTGATCAATTGATATGAAAGTTATAAATATCAATTGATCAGGAAACCATTTAATAGTTGAACTATTTATATGAATCAACT
Organism: Oenanthe sinensis; assembly: GCA_028671895.1. NCBI lineage: Eukaryota > Viridiplantae > Streptophyta > Magnoliopsida > Apiales > Apiaceae > Oenanthe > Oenanthe sinensis. The sequence continues at coordinate 10,544,550 of CM053797.1, forward strand.
GATAATTTGGATTGTAGCATAGGTGTTCTTAGTTTATTTCAATCGATAAGGTGTAAATCAATTGATATTTTGTTCATCAATTGATGTTAGAGTCGATTGATATAGATCATCAATTGATGTGTAAATTAAACTATTAAATTGTAATTATGTGAAGACAGGAAATTACACAAGTGAAGGATGATCAATTGATATTGAAGCATCGATGGATGAAGGATCAATCGAAGAAGCCAAGTCAAGCATTGAAGACCATCAACTGATGTGAAGACCCATCGATTGATAAAATCTATCAATCGATAAGCCATCTTTTATCAATCGATGGATAGAAAGATCAATCGAAGAAGTACATCAGTTGATGGATTAAAGGACAGATCAATTGGTATGCCTAATAGCAAATTATCAATTGAGTGTGACAACACAGAAAAAATATCTGTTGAAGATCCAGAGAACAAAAGCACTCCTATGGAAGACAGTCTAGAGTGGCTGTGAAGACTCAATCTGAAGCTGTCTTTTCAAATCTTTTTAAAATATAGAAAAAGGTAAAAGAAAGGCAGGTAGAAACAATCCTAGAATAGGAATTGTAAAAGAACACTTGTGGTATATAAACAAGTGTAGCAGCATTATTAGAAAACAGACAAGTTAGACAATATCTCTTAATCAACTGTTCAAGCTTAAGAACACATTTGTAAGAACAGTTGATTTGTTTTCTAATCTTGTAAAAACGCAGCTAGGCTTCTTTTAACCTAGGAACATTGAGCAAAAATATACACTGATGGAAAAACCAATCCATCAGTAATTTTAAATCTCCTTGTTCAATTTATGCTTCAGTCTTAAATTGTTAGAACATATTCTCTCTATATTCTCAAACTTCAAGAACGAATATTAGAACCAGTAAAAAGTTTTAATATTTGTATTCAACCCCCCCTTCTACAAATATTGACATTGTTCTAGGGAATAACACTTTCAGAGTGCCTTCTACCTTGGTTCTGTGATCATTGATTTCAGCTTGCACACCTTTGGCAAGGTAGTGATTTGATTGGAGTTGAACCTTAGTAGCTTCATGGATGGCATCATATATGGCACTGGGAGTGAAGATTTTCTCACCAGATCTAAGAGAGGTTAAATATTTTTGCCTTTTCCATTCTAGCACCTCTCCATGCTTACAGTAGATTTACTGTCTAACCAAGCATCCACATTGGCCTCTTCATCTTCAGCCAAATTAGCATTTTTCTCCTTTATTTCTTCTCGATCCTTGGCATACTCCATCATGATTGCAACATAATCCTTATTGGACAAATGTGAGGTAAAAAGTTGTTGAACTATGTTGTAGAAGCCCTCTAACTGATCTCCATATAGCTCCTTTAATTTTTCATCAGAAAGTAACCCACCAAGAGATGATGGTCTTGATTCCCTGTCATGTTGCACAGGTTTCAGCCATTGTGACAAAGAGTGAGAGCTAGGGCCACTTGTTACAGTAGCCCCTCAGTATCTATTTCCTCATCCAATTTCTCAGATGATTCTCTAGACACTGGATGGAGAGGTGATTTTTCCTGAGGAGACAGGCTTTGAATGACTGGGAAGTGTCCAGGGGATGCCATTTGCATGGTATGGATGTCCCCTAGATTACCCAATGTCTATAAAGACACTTGGCTTACATATGCCTCAGCCACTACAGAGTATGAAGTAAAGACTCCTGAAGCCTCTATGGTTTTGATGGTGTCATCAGGATATGCCTCAACTGCATTCCCTCACCATCTAGATGTGTTTTCTAAGTGGTGAGTAAGGTGTCATGCACCAAGTCATTTAAATTGGGATGACTAGGGAAACAGAAATCATGATGATCAATAACCTCATGTTTTTGGCTAGACACATTTGGTTGAGAAGAAATTTGGGGAATATAAGAGAGATTATGAGTAGTAGTGAGTGTTGGCAACTCCCCCTGAGAAGATGGGGAAGTTTCAATAGAAGACCCTAACTGTGCAAAATGTGTCTCCTTTTCTACTAAAACTTCTTCATTGACAGGAGTGGGTTCCTGCAATGGTGCAGACTCTATACAGGATGGAGTGGGATGGCTCCCAATTTCAATAGATGCACCTTGTTGAGAAAGTGCACCTAGAAGCAGGTTTAATCCCTTATTTACCTCTACATCCTGTTGAGAGGATGTAGAGTGGTCTGTTGTGGCCTTTTTATTCTTTTTCTTTCTTGTTAAAGGTTCCATAGGAGACTCATCAATTTCTTCTTCATTTTTTACTATTGTAGTCAAATTTCTTTTCTTGACAGGTTTCTCCTTTTTCTTCTTTACAACTACATCCTGTTGAGAGGATGTAAAGGTTGGTTCACTAACATCTAATGGATTCAAGGAAGGGTTAGCAGTTGAGTTAGAAGTCCTTGGGTTAGGTGCATTAGGTTCTTCTGCAACCTTAGGATCTCCTACTGCATCTAGATAACCATATTTAGGCTGCACTAGTGGATATCCCTCAAATACACTCCTCATGTAAGGTGTGATTATGAGAGGGACGTTCACTGTGGTTCTCCTATCCAATGTAGCAAAAATAATTTTTGACATGGATTTGGAGTAGCCAATTCTTTGTTTGTTCATCCCAGGCAATTCAATTAAACCATCATTTTTATAATTGAGAATTAATTGAATAAAGTGATGGAAGAAAATTTCATTACCTCTCTTAGGGATCCTAGTAGTGAGCTCCCTAAGAATCAACTTTTCAACATTGAGCTTTTGGTTGTAAGCCAATGAATAGGCCAACTTCAAGGCAATGCTGTTAATCTGATCAAACCCTATTTTTCTGCAGGTGAACACTCTAAGAATAGTGTCAAACAGGAATGACCACTCATTTCTCATGAATTTCTTGTTTATTTTACCCAACTTGAACTTCTCAGCTCCTTCTCCACAGTATCTGAGTACCTAATGAACTCTAGGAAATCTAAAAGGTCATTTTCAGATGGTTCAGCATCAAATCTCTCAGTTGGCAAAATCAAACTTTTGTTCACATCCTCTTCATTGAAACTTATGTCCTCATTCTATATTTTGCAGGTTACCATAATCATGGAATTTCCATCCTTCAAAACTATTTATTCCTATGTTTTCGTGTTCCAGAATTGTTCCAATATGTCAATATAGAGAGTGGGGTTGGCCATCAATGCTTCTTTCAAGTAGGAATCAATGAGAAACCTAGTGAAACACTTGTATTGAGGCTTAGTATATGCATCCCTTGCTATGGCTAGAAAATTAGTTTCCGAAATGACACACACTTTGGTTACAGAGTTGGGGCTGGAGGACGCCATTGAATTAGTGTATATAAAAAGTGAAACGAAGAAACGAAAGTTTTAGAGAGTAGGAAAGTAAGGTTTCAAGTATAACTGTTGAGAGAAAGGGTTTCTTTGAGTTTGCAATAAAGTGTAGAAATGAAATGTTAGTTCTACCTTGCTATTTATATGACTTGGACAACTCGACTAGAATAGAAATCGATTTTAATGATCTAGAACTCAGAAAAGTGTAAAGTTAATTTTAATAGAAAACTGTTAAATTATGGTCGAGAACTCAGATTTTTTATAAATGTGTTCGAGAAGTGTATCAATTGAGAACTAAGTAAAGTGAACTTAAACCATTCGAGAACTGAATCATTCGAGAACTCAGAGCAATCGAGAACTCTAGTGATCGAGAACTCTTAACAGTACTGTTCGAGAACTCAGGACATTCGAGAACTCTTAGAAATGAACTATTTGAGAACTCAAGAATTTATACCTAGTCGAGAAGTCAGAAAGGATGGCAACTTAATCACAAACTCCAGTTTTGAAAGATTATTCTATTTTTACTTGAAAAATAAAATAATAATTTACAAACCTCATTTCTTAAATGAATAAAAGTTATTTATTCATTTTTAAGGTAAGAAATGTGTTTGATCAATATTCTTGAAATTTTAATTATCACACTCGTTATTTAACAATGCACAAGTATAATTATTCTTTTCAGACTTCTTTAGAACAAAGAAATAGTTCCAAGTTAATTTTGAAAATTTATTTTGAAACACACCAATGTACAACAATGCAACTGATATATTTATAAATATACATCAGTTTTGTTTCACTTACATGAATCATTTTTCTTCATGTCTGTGAAACAATTGTTGTAACAGTTGGGAAGATATATTTATTTAGCCACTTATCCTGAAGAATTTAGCATTCCAATTTGACTGACCAACCTGTTAAAGGTGGCTTCATCAAGTGGTTTAGTAAATATATCAGCTGACTATTTTGGTGTTGGAACATAAAATAATTAAATCACTCCATTTTCTGCATGTTACCTAATAAAATGGTACATCACATCAATATGCTTTGTCTTGGAATAATTGACTGGATTAGCAACAACTGAGATGGCACTAGTGTTGTCACACATGATAGGAATTCCTTCTAACACCATTCCATAGTCCATTAGTTGATTCCTGATCCAAAGCACTTGAGCACAACAACTTTCAGCAACAGTGTATTCAACCTCAGCTGTGGAAGTAGAAACTGATTGTTGTTTTTTGCTAAACCAAGACACCAATCTCTGTCAAAGAAATTGATAGCTTCCTGAGGTGCTTTTTCTATCCACTCTGCATCCAGCAAAATCAGCATCTGAGTATCCAACTAAGTTGAATCATGTTTCTTTAGGGTACCATAAACCCATGAAAGGTGTTCCTTTGAGGTATCTCAGAATTCTTTTGACAACAATGAGATAAGATTCCTTAGGGTTTGCCTGAAATCTTGCACATAGACATGTAGAGAACATAATGTCAGGTCTGTTAGCTGTGAGACAGAGAAGAGATCCAATCATTCCTCTGTAGGTCTTCATGTCTACACTTTTTCCTTTCTTATCTTCATCAAGTTTTGTAGCTGTAGACATTGGGATTTTAGCAGTTGAGCAATCTTGTATTTCAAACCTTTTGAGTAAGTCATTGATGTATTTTGTTTGACTTATGAAAATGTCATCTGCCCTTTGACTTATTTGAAAGCCTAAAAAATAATTGATCTCTCTCATCATGCTCATCTCATATTCACTTTGCATAAGCTTAGAGAACCTTTAACATAATTTTTCATTAGTAGACCCAAAAATGATATCATTCACATAAATTTGAACTAATATATCATCTTCACTATGCTTTTTGTAGAAAAGAGTTTTATCAATTGTTCCTCTAGTGAATTGATTATCCAGAAGAAATTTTAACAGAGTGTCATACCATGCTCTAGGGGCTTGTTTGAGTCCATACAATGCTTTGATGAGTCTGTAAACAAAGTCTGGAAAGTTTGAATCATCAAAGCCAGGTGGTGTTGCACGTATGCTTCCTCTTCTAATTCACCATTAAGAAATGAACTTTTGACATCCATTCGATAGACATTAAAGTTTGAGTGTGCTGCAAAGGCTAGGAAAATTCTAATTTCTTCTAGTCTTGTAACATGAGCAAAAGTCTCATCATAGTCAATGCCTTCTTCTTGTAAATACCCTTTTACAACCAACCTTGCCTTGTTCCTTATCACAATTCCATATTCATCCATTTTGTTCCTGTAGACCCACTTAGTGCCAATTACTGATTTATCCTTTGGAGATGGCACTAGTTCCCAAACATTGTTTCTCACAAATTGATTCAATTCCTCTTGTATGGCAATTATCCAGTCTGGATCCAACATGGCTTCTTCAATCCTTTTTGGTTCATTTTGAGAAAGAAAGCAAACAAATAAGCATTCATTCATGGTTGCTCTCCTTGTCTATACACATTTATCAAGATTTCCAATGATTTTATCAGCAGTGTAAGATCTATTCTATTTAGTTTGATGAGCTCCATCTCTATCATTTGAACATGTTTCCTCCTGATTGAAGTTGTTGCCATTTGTTGCAGATCCTTGGGAATCTCCCCAAGAGTTGATGCTAGGGTTGTGTGGAGAATTCTCAAGTTGAATATGACTGTAATCTTCATTTTCTCTGTCTTCATTTGTTCCATGTGAGATATCTACATGTGACTCTTCATGAATGTTGATAACATTTTCAGTTGCAAAAATCTCAGGCTCCATTTCATTTTCAAACCTCAAGGTGTCACAGTCTTCACTTCCAAATCCATTGCAGAGAACTTGAAATCATCAAATGTCACATTTGTACTTTCCATAACCTTTTGTTGATCAATTATAGATACTCTATAGACTGTTTTATCCAAAGAGTATCCTACAAAGATTTCTTCATATGCCTTTACTTCAAACTTCCCCAGGTTGTTATATCATCCTTGAGAACAAAGCATTTTCTTCCAAACACATGCATGTACTTTACAGATGGTTTTCTATTTGTCATGATGTGATAAGGAGTCTTTCCAACTGATTCTGTGATGAGTGTTCTATTTTAAGTGTAGCATGCAGTTCTAATAGCTTTAGCCCAAAAACTAGTTGGTAGATTTGCTTCTGCTAACATGGTTCTTGCAGCTTCAATAAGAGTCTTGTTCTTTCTTTCAACCACTCCATTTTGTTATGGAGTTCTTGGGGGTGAGAATTGGTGAGTGATTCCATTCTTTTTGCAGAATTCATTGAGTACAACATTTTTGAATTTTGTTCCATTGTCACTTCTTATGGCTACTACTGTTGTAGGGCCTTTGTCCAATCTTCTCAAATTTTCAACGATAACTTCAGGAGCTTCATCTTTTGAGTGCAAGAATTCTACCCAAGTGTATTTTGAGAAATCATCATCCATGACTAGAGCAAATCTTTTCTTAGACATAGACATGACATTTACTGGTCCAAACAAATCCATATGAATCAATTGCAGTGGTTTGGTAATTGATGTAAATTCCTTACTCTTGTGACTTGATCTCCTAATTTGCCCTTTTTGACATGCCTCACACAATCCTTCTATGCAAAATTCAAGTGAGGGCAGGTCCTTCACTAATTCTCTTTTGACTAGAGAATTATTGTTTTTAAGATTTAAGTGAGACAATCTGCTACAAACAAGCTTCCTTTTCTCACTCCTTGTAGAGCAACTTTTCTAGTCATTCTATGTGATATGAGACAGTTCCTTGTCAAACTCCACCTTTAAATCTTTGTTACATAATTAGGTGATGATGAGTAGATTATGCTTCAAACCACTGACCAAAGCTACATTTTCAATGACAACATTTCCATGAATCAATTTGCCATATCCCATGATGAAACCAATGATGTTGTCTCCAAAGGTTACCATTGGGCCAACCTCATTTTTGAATTGTGACAGCATGGCCTTGTCAGCAGTCATATGCCTTGAACATCGACTATCTAAAATTCACATGACCTTCTTCTTACATGTGCCCTGCAAACATAAACAATTCAAGTTTTCTTTAGTACCCAAACAAGGTTGGGTTCTTTATGCTTAGTTACCTGAATGTTATTCTTGTTTTTAGCATTTTTAGTCACTTGAACATGCATGCTTTCATTTTTCTGATTTTGATTTTTAGCTTGATTAGTACTTCCAGAACTAGATGCATGCTTATGTGACAGAGTGCTTTTTATGTTTAACAGGACTAGCAGATTTAGGCCTAGGGCTGTTGATGTTCAGGTTCTGACTTATGCATCCATCAACAAACTGTTTCCTAAGTCTAAAGCAAGTATTCATGATATTCATGTTGCATGGCATACAATCAAATTTGTCACAGAATTTATGATCATTAGGCAGCAAGGGTTTCACATAACCACAAGCAAATTCAGCATTGTCAACAATAGGTTTCTTGCACATATGTGTAAGGTAATTTGTTGATCCACAGTTTTTACAAATCTTCCTTGGTGCATTGTGAATAGGTGCATAAAAATATTGTGTTTGTTAATGCCTATCTTGCCATTTCTATTTGCCTTTTTCTTCTTAACATGCACGGTGTCAATTTTCTGGACATTTTGTTTTGGTTCAGTTTTAGCAGGAATGGACTTGGCTTTGATTATTGGTTCTTCTTCTTCAACAGAGGGCATATTATTCTTAGTTATTTCTTTATCATCATCATCCAACTGTTGTTTGATGACCATACTAACTTCATCAAGTTCAACAGTTGCTTTCTTAAAAATTGGTTCCTTAACATTTTTTAAAATGTGAGGATTTCAAAGAATTTCAACTTTCTTGCCTTTTGTTGAAACAGATTTCTTCTTCTTGAGATTATCATAATCAAAACCAACTTCAATCCTAGAGTTTTCCTTATGCTTCTCGTGAAATTCTTAAACAACAGTAGCTAAGTTTTGATAAGATCTGATTTTCAATTCATTTTCAGAAATTTTTTCTTTAAGAAATTTTTCAATTTGCTCAGAACAAACAAATTTGTTTTTGAGATACTCATTCTCATGTTTCAATTTTTAAGTTATCAAAGACAATTCTAGGGTTTCATTCATAGCAGTTAGTTCATCATTAGCCTTTAGTAACCTTGCAATTTCCTCATATGCAGCAGTCATACTAATATGAATATTAAACATTTCAATGCTCAATTCTTCCACAGTTATCTTATATTGAGAATTTGACATGTCATGTGAGATTAGTGAGGGTGCCTGATTTGAGGATAAAGCTCCATCATGTGAGTTGGCCATGAGTGCCAAATTCCCATATTCCTACTCCTCATCTTCATTTGTATCATCCCAACATTTTTCCTCAACAATATAAGCCTTTCCTTTATGCTTTTTGAGAAGAGCTTCATACTTGGCTTCTAATTCCAAGTAATATTTGTCCTTCTTGATTGCATTGGGTTTCCTACACTCTATTTCAAAGTGTCCAAGCTCATTACAGTTATAGCATCTTATTTTAGACCTATCAAATGTTCTAGTTTTATACCCTCCATTGGTACTGTTTCCTGTTGGATTCTTTCCTTTGCTTGAAGATTTGAAATTTGGTCTTGGTTTAAAACTTTTGTTTCTTTTGAATCTTAAGTTTCCAAATTTCTTTGCCATGAAGGCCATGGTTTTGTTGTTCATGCCCTCAAGTTCTTCAATGGTGTAGAAATCTTCTTCCCCTGATTCACTCTTGACAGAGTCCTTCTCTTTCTGTTCTTGTTCTTCAATTTATTAATCTTTCAATCTTCTACTTGTACCAGTCTTCTCAGTTTTTGAAGGTTCCTTGACAACCAAGGCATTTGAGACATTTTCTATTTTGCCTCTATTTGCTAAAATGGCTTTCTTCTGATAGAACTCAAGCTCATATGTCTTTAAGATTCCATAGAGAGTCTTAAGTGGAAGTTTTGTTAGATCTCTTCCTTATCTTATTACAGAGATTTTTTGCTCCAGGTGTTCTGGGAGAGTCAACAAAAACTTCATGTTTTTCTCCTTGGTTTCATAGTATTTTCCACGAAGTTGAAGGTCATTGATGAGTTTGTTGAATCTCTCAAATACTTCAGTTATGCCTTCATTTGGTTTTGACATAAAAGCTTCATACGGTTAAACAAGGAGTTGCCTTTGATTGTCCCTTACTTCTTCTGTTCCTTCACACAGAATTTCTATGGTTTCCTATATGTGTTTTGCAGATGTGCAGTTGACAATATTGTTATACATAATAATGTCTAGTGACTCTATTAGTATGAGCATTAGACTGTTGTCAAGTGACACCTTCTAATTTTCCGTATCTATGTACTGAGATGGATCCTAGGGTATCCATGTTGCAGGGATAACTTCAGAACTACTGGTAGTTTTAGGAACCAGTGTTACTGGCATGAAAGGGCCATTCTTCAATATGTCTAGATACATGGAGTTTACAGCCTTGATGAACATCAACATTTTTCTCTTCCATAAGCTGTAATTTTCTCAGTCAAATGGAGGAATCTTTATACTGCTTAGCTTCTGAGAACTCATCATGATCTTTTAATCTGTATGCATGTTAACAACCTGGCCCTGATACCACTTGTTAGGAATTAAGAGTCCCAGAAGTTTACAGAGCGGGGGAGGGAGGGGGTGAATGTATACTTCAAAGATTTTTAGTCGTTTTAAAACTGTGATGAACTATTTGTTGATTGAATGAAAGTTTGTTAAAACAAGCTTGGTGTTTGCAAGAACATAAATCAATAAGTAAAGTAAACACTAGATGTAACTTTCAATCTAATTGTATTAGAATGATCTTTGCTACAATCTGAAATTCAAATTGAATTTCAGCTTCTTGTTCTAGAAAGAATACAAGGTATGAATACTTGATACTCTTTCAAAAATATTGTCTAATGAGGTTGTGCATAAAATATATAGACAACATATCCTATGGCACATGCTCACAAAAGACAGTTTAGCTAAAACTAGAAATAGACAAGAAATACTTTACATTTGACTACTATCTATTTCTAACTAACACTTGTTTTGACAGTCTGCTACATTCAGCTTTATATCTTCTGTCATTTATCTTGCTTATCTTCTCAGCTTCATTGTACACTTGTCTCTATCTTCACATGCTTGACTTATCCTGCAAAGACAGAGCTGCAAATTATCTGTCTTGTTCTTCTGCAATTCTTCTTAAAAATAGCTCTTTAGAACAGTCGAGTACTCCATTGAAATTGCATCGAGAAGTCATGGTGATTGACTTCTCGATTGGGTATAGGCTGTGACTTCTCGATTAGTCCTTTAGTGACTTACTTCTCGAATGTTTAGACTTTTCGATCGCATACATTGTTTGATGACTTCTCGATTAGACTAGACTTCTCGAATGATCACTTGAAACTGAGACTTCTCAATTGGTTCTGCTTTATCAGTTCTCGAATGGTTTCTTTGGCTGACTTCTCGAATTGTTTTACTAGACTTCTCGAATGTGTACTTTTTCACACTACTCGATTGACTTCTATATTCTAACTTCTCGAATGGTTTAGCTATATCATTTTTCGATCGAATACTGAGCCAATTGAGCACTTTGAGACTTCTAGAATGTGTACTTTTTCACACTACTCGATTGACTTCTATATTCTGACTTCTCGAATGATTCAGCTATATCACTTCTCGATCGAATACTGAGCCAATTGTGCACTTTGAGACTTCTCGAACAGTTACACTTTTGACTTCTCAAATATTATGACTTCTCGAATGATCTGTTTGCCTTGGTAGAATTTTCAAGCTGCATTCCTTATTCTCCAAGTAGCCTTCTTTGTACAGTTGCATAATTTAACCTGAATCTTCTAACAAACTTTATTTTTTGGCTATAGATTACATCATAGAATTACAGTTCGATCATACTTCTAACTGTAACTATATATTGAAACATCTAAGTCAATAACATATTACAGAAGTACAAAAATGTTATAGCAAGATAGACAATTACATAGAGTAGGCTTGATTTGGTCCAAAAATGGTGTCATCAGGATATACCCCAGCATGTATTCCCTAATCATCTAATTGTGGTTCATGAGTGGGGAGCACAGTGTCAAGCACCATGTCACTTGAGTTTGGCTCCACATGAGGAATGGATTCCTGTTGATCAAGAACCTCATGTGCATCTTACACAATTGGTTGAGAAGAAATTTGAGAGGTGGAAGAAGAGTGTATTTCAGAATTGATCTTTGGCAACTCTCAAGAAAAGATGAGGCTGTTTCAACAGAAGTTCCTATCTACACCTGTGAATCATTTTCGACTATACACCTGTCATCAACTGGAGTGTATTCCTGTGAAGGTGTAAACTCTGTACAAGGTGGAGTGGGCTGACTCCCAATTTCAATAGGTACACCTTGTTAAGAAAGTGCACCTAGTAATAGGTTTAGTCCCTTTGCAACCTCTACATCCTGTTAGAAGGATGCATAGTGGCTAGATATGGTCCCTTTCTTTTTCTTTCTCCTGGTTGGGGAGGCCACATGTGACTCAGGCTCATTTGATTCTTCTGCAACTTCTACCACTACTTCTAGATTTTTCTTTGTAGATGGTTTCCTCTTTCTCTTCTTTTTAACCACACCCTGTTGAGAGGAGGTGGAGGTTGGCTCACTAGCATCTAAAGATTTTGAAGAAGGGTCTACAGTTAAGTTGAGAGTCCTTAGGTTAGGTACATTTTGTTCTTCTGCCACCTTGGGACCCTCTACAGTTTCAAGATAACCATATGTAAGCTGAATAAGTGGGTACCCTGCAAACACACTCATCATATGATGAGTGATTTACAGTGGCATATACACTATGCTATGTTTGTCCAGGGTTCTAAGAATGATTTTGGAAATAGACTTACTGTAGTTAATTCTATTTTTGTTCATCCCAAGTAAATCAATCAAATTAGCATCTATATGATTAAGAATTGGTTGAATAAAACGAGGGAATAATATCTCATTACCTCTATTGGAAATCCTGGTTATGAGATCCTCAAGGATAAGCTTGCCCATATTCAGTTTCTTGTTGTATGCTAGAGAGTAGGCCAACTTCAAGGCAATCGAGCTTATTTGGTCATACCCTGTCTTCCTGCAAATGAAGACTCTCAAAAGGGTATCAAACATAAAAGACCATTCCTTCTTGACAAACTTCTTGTTAAGCTTTCCCAGTTTGAACTTCTTGTCTCCTTTCTCAAATTTTCATCATATCTAATGAAATCCATTAAATCCCAGTACTCTTCATCAGTTGGATCACTGTCAAACTTCTTAGTTGGCAATGACAGGCTTGTATTGACATCATCCTCATTAAAGATAATTTCTTTGTCCTTTATCTTGTAGAAAATTTGAACTTTGGAGCTTCCATCTTAGAGAACACTGTCTTCCCATTTGGCAGTATTCCAGAAGTGTTCAAGGACATCAATGTAAAGTGTTGGGTTTGTAAGCAATGCTTCTTTCAGATGGGAATCAGTGAGAAACCTAGTGAAGCACTTGTACTGAGGTTTTGCCTCAGCATCCTTGGAAATGGCCAAAACATTTGTGTCTCTGATTACACAGGTTTCTAGGGCTTGAGAAGAAGCTGATGATGCCATTTGAGTTGTGTATAGAGAAGAGAAGAGAAGAAACAAAATGGTTCAGAGAAATTGCATGAGAGTTCGAATGATACCGTAGAGAGCAAGAATTTTCTTTGAGTTTGCGATTTGGCGTAGAAATGAAATGTTAGATCTACTTTGCTATTTATATGACCTAGACTTCTTGAATAGAATTGTAATCAATTTTGTACGTTCGAGAACACAGAAAATGAATAAAGTGTTTTTAGTTGAGAACTATCAGTATTTTGATCGAGAACTCAAGTATGTATATATGTATTCGAGAACTATTTTGGTCGAGAACTCTACTTTAATTTGATCGAGAAGTCTATAAAATACTGATTCGAGAACTCAACATAATGCCTTTAGTCGAGAACTCTATCAAAGTGAGTCGAGAACTCAATAGAATTGAACTGTTTGAGAAATCAGAAGAGAATGACAACCAAATCACAAACTCCAGTTTTAAAAATTTTATTTTATTTACACATGGAAAATAAAATAAATACCATTTATCAAAAACATTTTTAATTGAATTAACTTGATTTTAACTCAATAAGTAAAATGTTTATGAATATTTATCCCTGTTTCACAGAGCATCACACTTGTATTTAAAGATTCACAAGTATAATAATTCTTTACAGGTTCCCTTAGAACAAAAAATATGTTTCAAGCTACAGTTCATTTTATTTTTAAAACAAAATGTACAATAATATAACTGATGCATTTATAAGTATACATCAGTCAGTTTCACTTAGATAAATCATTTAGAGTTCATGTCTATGAAAAAATTGTTGTAACAATTGATGAGATATATTTATTTGGCCATTTAGATAGAAGAATTTAATATTCCAATCTCACTAACAAACCTGTTAAAGGTGGCTTCATCAAGTGGTTTAGTAAATATATCAGCCAACTGTTTTTGTGTAGGAACATAGAATAATTCAATTACTCCATTTTCTACATGTTCCCTTATAAAATGGTACCTTACATCAATGTGCTTCATCTTTTAATGATTCACTGGATTAGTAACAATAGAGATGGCACTAGTGTTGTCACACATGATATGAATTCTTTCCAAAACTAGTTCATAGTCCCTTAGTTGATTTCTTATCCAAAGTACTTGAGCACAACAACTTCCAGCAGTTATATATTCAGCTTCCTGAGGTGTTTTTCCTGTCTACTCTGCAACTAGCAAAATCAGCATCAAAATAACCAACTAGGTTGAATCCTATTTCCTTAGGGTACCATAATCCCATCTGAGTTATTCCCTTTAGATATCTCAGAACCCTTTTGACAGCAATGAGATGAGATTCTTTTGGATTGGCCTGAAACCTTGGAGACAAACATGTAGAGAACATGATGTCTAGTCTACTAGCAGTCAAGTATAGTAGAGATCCAATCATTCCTGTATAGGTCTTTATGTCTACACTCTTCCATTTCTTATCTTCATCAAGTTTTGTGGCTGTAAACATTGGAGTTTTGGCAGGTGAGCAATCTTGCATATTAAACCTCTTGAGCAAGTCATTTATGTACTTAGTTTGACTTATGAAGATGACATCTATCATATGACTGATTTGAAGGCCTAGAAAGTAATTGATCTCTCCCATCGTGCTCATTTCATATTCACTTTGCATGAGTCTTAAAAATCTTTGACATGGATTTTCATTTGTAGAAAAAAATTTATATCATCCACATAGATTTGAACTAGTATGATATCATCACCATTCTTTTTGTAGAAGAGGGTTTTCTCAATTATTCCTCTAGTGAACTGATTTTCCAGTAAGAATTTTGAAAAACTGTCATACCATGCTCTAGGGGCATGTTTGAGTCTATACAATGCCTTGAGGAGTCTATATAAAAAGTTAGGGAGATTTGGATCCTCAAAGATAAGTGGTTGCTGCACATAAACTTCTTCTTTTAATTCACCATTAAGAAAGGCACTTTTGATATTCATTTAATAGACCTTGAAATTTGAGAAGGCTGCAAATGCCATAAAAATTCTTATTACTTCTAGTCTTGTTACAGGAGCAAATGTCTCATCATAGTCAATGACTTCTTCTTGTGAGTAACCTTTAGCAACCAACCTTGCCTTGTTTCTTATGACAATACCATATTCATCCATTTTATTTTTGTAGACCCACTTAGTGCCAATAATTGATATGTTGTTTGGAGGTGGCACTAGTTCCCAAACATTATTTCTTTCAAATTGATTCATCTCCTCCTGTATGGCAATTACCCAGTCTGGATCCAACAATGCTTCTTCAATTTTTTTGGCTCATTTTGAGAAAGAAAGCAAACATATAAGCATTCATTTATGGTTGCTCTTCTAGTCTTCACTCCTTCATCAGGATTTCTAATTATTTGATCAACAATGTGAGCTCTATTCCATTTAGTTTGATGAGTCACGTCTCTGTCATTTGAACTTGATTCTTACTGATTAGAGTTTTTAGCATTTGTTGTAGATCCTTGAGAAGTTCTCCCTGAGTGAATGTTTGGGTTATGTGGAGAATTCTCAAGTTGAATGTGACTGAAATCCTCAATTTCTTTCTCTTCATTTGTTTCATGTCAGATGTCCACATATGAATCTTTATGTGAAATATCATCCTTTTCAGTTTCAGGTTTCATCTCATTCTCAAATCTCAAAGTGTCACAATTTTCACCTTAAAGATTCATTGCAGGAAATTTGAAGTCATCAAAAGTTACATTAGTGCTTTCCATAGCCTTTTAATGGTCAATAATGTAAACTCTGTATGCAGTCTTGTATAGAGAGTAGCTCATAAAAATGCCTTCATATGCATTGGCATCAAACTTCCCAATTTGATTAGTGTTCTCCTTAAGCACAAAGCATATTTCTCCAAACACATGCATATGCATGCTTTACTGAGGGCCTTCTATTTGTCATGATGTGGTATGGAGTCCTTCTAATAGGCTTGGTGATCAAAGTCCCGTTCTGAGTGTAGCATGCTGTACTAACAGCTTCAGCCTAAAAGCTTGTTGGGTGGTTGGCTTCTTCTAATATGGTTCTAGCAGCTTCAATTAGAGTCCTGTTTTTCCTCTCAAAAACTCCATTTTGTTGAGGAGTTCTTAGTGCAGAAAACTGATAAGTGATACCCTTCTCTTTACAGAATTCATTCAAGGTTGCATTCTTGAATTCTGTGCCATTATCACTCCTTATGGTCACAACAGGTGTTGGACCCTTATCTAGTCTCCTTAAATTTTTAATTATGATTTCGGGTCCCTCATCTTTTGAATTCAGAAATTCAACCCATGTGTACTTGGAGAAATCATCCACCATGACAAATGAATATCTCTTTTTAGACATAGAAAGGACATTCATAGGACCAAATAGATCCATGTGAATGAGTTGCAGAGGCAAAGTAATTGAACTCATATCTTTGCTTATGTGACTTGATCTCTTGATTTTTCCTTTTTGACATGCCTCACACAATCCTTCATTGTAGAACTCAAGTGCAGACAAGTCCTTCACTAATTCTCTTTTGAGTAGAGAATTAATGTTCTTGAAGTTTAAGTGAGATCTCTTATGCCAAAACTAACTTTCCTTTTCTGAGGCTTTGGTGTAGAAACAACAAATTTTGTCCTTGTTTGCAGAATCTAAATTAGCAATAAACAGGTTTCCTTTTCTCACACCACAAAGTGCAATTTCCTTGGTCTTTCTGTGTGATACGAGGCATAAATCTTTTTCAAATTCCACCTTCAAGTCCTTGTTACAGAATTGAGTGATGCTAAGTAGATTATGCTCCAAACCCTTAACCAAGGCTACATCTTCAATGACAACATTACCATGAATCAATTTGCCATATCCCATAGTGAAACCAATGTTGTTGTCTCCAAAGATTACCATTGGGCCAGCCTCTTCCTTGAACTGTGACATCAGGGCTTTGTCACTAGTCATATGTCTTAAGCATTTACTGTCTAAGATACACATGACTTTCTTTCTCTTTCTTGTGCCCTGCAATCATAAACATATCAAGTTTTCTTTGGTACCCAAACAAAGTTGGGTCCTTTTTGCTTAGCTGCATGAATGTCATTATTCTTTTTAACATTCTTAGTCACATAAGTATGCAGGCTTTCATTTTTCAGGACTTGAATTTTGGCTTGATTTGTGCTTCCTAAATTAGATGCATTTCTAGGTGACATAGAGTGTTTCCTACTTCTGATTGGATTCGTTGATTTAGGCCTAGCAGTTGTGTTGTTTACTTTTTGACTTATGCAAACTTCAATAAAACTGTTTCCTTAATCTAAAGCAAGTGTTCATGACATTCATGTTGCATGGCATACAATCAAATTTATCACAGAATTTATGATTATCATGCATAAAAGGTTTAGCATAACCACAAGAAAATTCAGCATTGTCAACAACAGGTTCCTTGCTCATATAAGTAAGATAATTGGTTGATCCAAAATTTTTGCAAATTTTTCTAGGTGCATTGTGAACATGTGCACAGTTGTTGTGCTTATTAATGCATACTTTTCCATTTCTATTTGATCTTTTCTTTTTAGCATGCATGGTCTGAATTTTCTGTGTTGTTTCTCCTTTTTCACCCAAAGTAGGTGTGGATTTGATTTTGATTGATGACTTTTCTTTTTCAACATAAGGCACATTGCATTCAGCCTCTTGGGCATCCTCATCATTTAAGTGTTGTTTCATGACAAGACTTACTTCATCAATCTCAACAGTTGATTTTTTAAAAATAGGAGCTTTAATATTTTTTAGAATGTGAGGATTTCCAGTAGTTTCAATCCTCTTGAGCTTTTGTTGAAACCGTCTTCTTTTTCCTAAGATTGTCATAATCAAATCCAATTCCAATCTTGGAATTTTCCTGATGTCTTTCATGAAACTCTTGAATGGATGAGTACGTTCTGGTAAGATCATATTTTTAGCTCATTTTCAGAAATTTAAACTTTTAAAAATTTCTCAATTTGGTCTGAAAAAATGACTTTATTTTTTAGATACTCATTCTCTTCTTTCAAGGTTTCCAGAGTCACCTAGGACAATTCTAAGATCTCATTCTTAGCAGTTAGTTCATCATTTGAGTTTAGCAATCTAGAAATTTCTTCATAAACAACAGTCATGCTAGTGTGAATATTAAACATCTCAATGCTCAATTCTTCTATAATTTTCTTATATTGAGAGTTGGACATATCAATTGAGGTTAATGATGGTACCTGAGCGTTAAAGGATGATGCTCCATCATGCGATCTAGCCATAAGAGCCAAATTGCCATATTCTTCTTCATCATCTTTATCTGTGTCATCCCAGCATTTTCCCTCAACTATGTATGCCCTTTCTGTCTGCTTCTTTAGAAGTGCTTCATACTTGGCTTCCAATTCCAAGTAGTCTTTGTCTTTCTTGATTGCCTTTCGTTTTCTATACTCTATTGCAAAGTGTCCAAGTTCATTACAGTTGTAACATCTAATCTTATACCTATCAACTATTTAAATTTTATAACCCCCTTTGGGGCTATTTCTTGGAGCTTTTCCTTTGCTTGAGGAGCTAAAGTTTGGTTTTTGTTTGAAACCCCTATTTTTCTTGAATATCAGGTCACCAAACTTTTTGGCCATGAATGTCATGGTTTTGTTATCCATTTCTTCAAGCTCCTCAATTGTGTAGAAATCATCTTCACCAGATTCATTCTTGATAGAGTCCTTTTCACCTTCATCTTGTTCTTTAATTTCTTCAATCTTCAATTTCTGACTTGAGATAGCTTTTTCAGTCCTTGCAGGCTCACTTGCAACCCAGGCACTTGAGACATTTGTCATATTTCCTCTATTTACTACAATGGACTTTTTTTGATAGAATTCCAGTTTATAAGTCTTCAAAATTCCATAGAGTGGCTCAAGTAGAAGTTTTGTTAAATCTCGAGTGGCTCAAGTGGAAGTTTTGTTAAATCTCTCCATTCTCTAATTGCAGAAATTTTATGTTCCAGGTGTTCTGGAAGAGTTAACAAAAACTTCATGTTCTTTTCCTTTGTTTCATAATATTTTCCATTAAGTTTAAGGTCATTAATCAACTTGTTGAATCTTTTAAAAACTTCAGTTATGCCTTCATTTTATTTTGACATGAATGCCTTCATATTGTAAAACTAAGAGTTGTCTTTGGTTGTCCCTTACTTCCTCTGTGCCTTCACAAAGAATTTCAATTCTCTCTCATATGCGTTTTACAGAGGTGCAGTTGAAAATATTGTTGTACATGACAATGTCTAATGACTCAATCAATATGAGCATCAGATTATTGTCAAGTGACACATTCTCCTTCTCTGTATCTGTGTACTAAGATGGGTCTTTTGGGATCCATATAGCAGGTACAACTTCAGAGCCACTGGTTGTCTCTGCATAAAGGGGCAATTTTTCAATATGTCTAGATAAATAGAGTTGGCTGCCCTTATGAAGATTAACATATTTCTTTTCCATAGGTTATAGTTTTCTCTGTCAAAAAGAGGAATCTTTATATTGCTTAGCTTCTGAGAACTCATTTTGATCTTTCAAATTGTTTGTATGTCAATAGCCTGGCTTTGATACCAGTTGTTAGAAATAAGTGTTTAGATAACTAATGCAGGGGGTGAATGGATTAGTGACTCTATATGCCTTTCTGAAAGGCATATGATTAGGTCTATTTATAATAATTAGATGACAACTCAACTCAAACAAGAAAGAGAAGTAAATAATAAATATTATAACAGGAATCAAGACAAAGAAAGTCAACTAGACACGAAGAATCAGATTATCAGAAGTATTTCTATGAGATTGCTACTCAACACTTGAAGAAGTTCATTAATATGTTCAAGTGTCAGTGAAAAATAAAGAAGTAATATCTCAGAAGGATACAAAAGATTTTAAGTGGCTACTACACGAAGATTCCAAAAGAAGAGAATACAAGAGGAAAAACAGTAAAGCAGAAGAAGGACAGAAGACCACAACTTAAAAGTTAATAGGCGGAGAATATTTATTATAGTATGGCACAAATGAATCAGACATTACATTTGTGTGTTAACTAAATTAATAAATATTCATCATCTAGCTTAAGTGGTTTTATGACAGAAGACAAAGTAAAGACGGAAAGATTTTGAAGCTGACAACAAGGTTATACAAATCTAAATAGTATTTTAATTCTACTATCAATAGTAAATTAATTATTTAATTAATTTAATTAAATTAATTCAAGTTAAATTTAATTTAATTTATAAATTATTTAATTAAGTTAAGTAAAATTAATTTATGATAAAAAATATGACTTAGTATGACTTTTAATAAAGTCTAAAAGACTTATTTAAAAGTCATACCGAAATTCTGTGTAAAATAAGTCATACTAGGCTTAAATCAAAGGTCATACCGACTAGAGGATTCAAAGGTCATACCGAGTGAAGAATTAAAAAGTCATACCGAAATTCAATTGAAAAATCATAATGAAATGATTTTAGAAAAAGTCATACAAAACCAAGACAAAAGGTCATACCGAGTTCTTGAAGGAAAAGTCATACCGAGCTTTTCATTAGAAAGTCGTATTGAAGAATTGAAAAGTCATACCGACTTTTTAAAGGTCATAGTGAACTATTTCAAATGTCATACAAGTGTTATTGAATGTCATACAGGCTTAAATAAAGTCTAAAAAATGTCATGTTCTAGAAAGTCATACAAGCTTTAGAATCCTCTATAAATATGAGGTGACCACTTCATATTTTGTGTTAGTTGAAAACATTCAAATTCAGACATTTGTATGCATTGTAATATTCATAAATTTCTGGGCAAGTTTGGATTATAATTGTTAAATCAGAACAATTCATGTCAAAATCGTTCTAAACATTTAAACAATTATATACACTTTCATCATATTAATTTTGTAATATTTTTCAAGTTAAAATTATATATTCTACTTAAACAGTATTTCATTATAATTAATATTTCTTGAGAAACTAAATTATTATTTTTAAATTCAAAATTCTGTGATTAAATATTGATATTGTATTCAACCACCCTTCTACAATATCAGAGACCAACAATTGGCATCAGAGCTAGTTGATATTTTTAATATCAGATCCGAACCAAATATTCCGCAACTCATTTAGAACTCAAAAAATATTTTTTATTCGAAATAATTTTTATGCAAAAATTATTTTTGATCAGGAATTATTTTAAGTCAATAATTATTTTTCAAAACAATTAATTTTTTAATCTTATTTAAAGATGAGTACACAAAAAGTGACGAGCATTAAAATTCCACTGTTTGATAAAGAACACTGTAACTTGTGGAAACATAAGATGCTACTATTCATTGGGATTGCTAATCCCACGTATGCATTAATTATGGCCAACAACATTGAACCTCCAATAACAGTTATTCTCGAGCACGAGATAGATGGGGTCGTAGTTCCTCATAGATAGTTTCTAAAAATTCTGGCTGATTACACGGATGAAGAAAAAGAAGATGTATCCCTGGATAACAATCTCAAACTCATATTGATAGAATCCTTAGATTACGTTATGTACAATCACGTGGTCAATTGTAAAAACGCCAAGCGAATCTGGGATACAATAGAGATAATAAACGAAGGGACTGAAGAAGTAAAAGAGAATAGACTGGAGATCCAACCCTGGTGAGGGTATCTTTGAGGTGTTTCAGAGATTGAATAAATTGATAAACGAGCTCAACCTCAATGAGAAATATTACAAAAACCAGGAGCTCAATAGGAAAATTTTGCTAACTTTACCCGAGCATCTGAAATATAGGATCGCAGCTATCCGGGAGTCTAGAGACATAAAAGAAGTAACCCTAGAAAGACTCTACGGAGTATTAAAGACCTATGAATTAGAACAGATCCAGAATAGAGAAACATATGGCAGAGGTAAGGTTTTGAGTTCCTCTAAAGCACTAATAGTGGAAGCACCAAAGAAGAACGAAGTGAAAGTTGTTGCACCTTCTAAAAGTTCAGTAGAGTATGTGGTTCCAGAATTTAGACATACTTCAAATAACTAGGAAAATGGTGAGTTCTACTCTTTGGAAGAACTGGATCAGCTGGAAGATGAATCTCTAGCTTTGGTTGCCAGGAGGTTTGGTAACATGAGATTCTGAAGGAACCCCTTCTACAAAGTTAAACCTAATTTTGGAAGATTCTAGAGAGGAGGTTCTTCTATAGCTGTATCAAGAAGCGGATACAAGACCGACTTAGTTGATAGAAGCAAGTTTCGTTGCTTCAACTGCAATGAGCTAGGCCACTTTACAACTGAATGCAAGAAGCCGAAGCAAGGGAAGAAGAGAGAGTCTTATGAAGAGCTCAAAAAAAAGTATGATGCACTTGTGAAAAAGCATCAGAGAAAGTCTTATCTAACAGAGGGAAAAAGCTGGGATGATTCAGACAATGATGATGAGAAAGAGATGGGAAATATTGCACTTATGGCTTCATCCGAAGACTCACTGTCTCCAACTCGACAATGAGGAAAAGAGGTAGATTCTTCATTCCTTAAAATGTTTAAATTGCTAGGTAAAGAACTAGATGATACAAGAGATAGAGTTAAGAAACTAATTCTAAAAAATAAAGCCTTAACTGATGAGAATGATGTTTTAAAATTTTTTAAAACCAGAAATGACAAACTGACTGAGGACTTAGCTTTTCAGGTAAATAAAGTCAGTTGTTATGTTAAAGTTGAAACTTATCTCAGAAATCAGATAGTGGAAGAACAGAAGAAGTTTATAACCTATAAGAGTTCCTTTTACATTGTAAAAGACCTAATTGACCAACAAGAAATAAAACGTAAAGTTGGAATGTGTTTTGAGTACAATCAATCTGTAGGAAAGGCAAGCAACATCACCCCGTTCAGAAAAAATGCTGAAGAAAAGGGTATTCCACATGTTGTTAAGGACACACCTAAACCTCTTTTCATAACCCCTGTCGCAGAACCAATCCTTGAGAGCTCTATGTTAATTTCTTATGAAATGAAGTTAGAGGATCTCGAGGAAGAAAAGAAAAGAGAGGAACAAGCTAGGGACATACAAGGAGTTAATGTCCAATAAGAGAAAAGTGCACCTAAGACACTAGTGAAAGATGTGGGAACTTCTGATTCCCCCAATCCTGGTATAGGTGCTAAAGAGTTAAAGAAGAAATTGAATAGACCTAATAGGTTTGTCAATAGTAGGAATAGTAAAAACACATATCATTCTACTGAGAACTTTAAAACTGCATGTTCAACATGACTTTTTATTTATAAAATTTCAGTATGACTTTGTATTTAATCCAATCTAGAATGACTTTTTATTTATAAAAATTGTCATGACTTTTATAAAATTCGGCATGAATTTTTGTACATATATAAAAAGTCATACTGAACTTGAATAAAATTCATACCGAGTAATTCTATAAAAAGTCATACCGAGAATTTATTTTAATTTAAAAGTCATACCGACTTAAACAATAAAAAGTCATACCGAGTGGTTATTTTTTTTTCTTTTTTGGTCATATTGATTTTAGTTCTCAAAAGTCATACTCAGCCTATTTCGAATATATATACACACACAGACTTACATAGCTGCTAAGACTTTTCAGAAACTTTTCATTTCTAATACATACAACTAATACAGTTTCTTGAATCTGTTTTACAAGTGCTTACACTTGCTGGTTACTTGTTAATTGACTGATTTAAACGAAGTGCTGCCCATTTTTTTTCTTTTCTTGATTCGAACCGATTGTGGAGTAACCTTGTTATTGGACTGAATTGATTGAAGATCGGGTACTCTAGATTCTGGACTTGTAATTGTAAAGTGGTTTTGTGCTATAAAATTGGATTGAAAATTAGATTGGGGATTAATTGAGATTAGGGTTTTGATCGTACTGAGTATTTTTCGAAATAGTGGGTGATTAATATTTTAAATTTTAGTGGTTAATCCGAATTATTGGGTATTTTAATTAGTTAAAAGGATTAAAATGGTTGTGGATTATGAAATACTCAAGACTAATTTTGTAGGTTATTTTAACCCCATGAACTCTTCAGTTGAAAGGTTTAGGCCCTGGATTATTTTTATGAATGAACATTCATTAGTCAGAACTGCAATTACACTGGATGCCCCACTACAAGTTGATGCTTTAAGGGCTCTGTACACGACAGCAAGAAATATGATAGTTGCAGCACGAGTAAAATTTTCATTCAAAATTGGAAAAAAGAAGCACATGGTAACTGAGGATGATGTGAATAGAATTTTAGGATTCCCGACTGAGAATCATGACGATCTTCCAACTGTTCCTCAAATAATTGAATTCTTCCAAGCAATTCTGTATCAAGATGATATTAATCTCATGAAGATGTCTAAAGCAAAGTTAATTAGTGAATGGGATTATTTATTTGATACACTGGCTAAAGTGTTTACCCCTACAATGAAGAGCAAATTTAACAACAACTCCTCGCATCTACAAAATATTGTGTATTCTGTGGCTCATAATAGAAGAATTAATTTTGGGAAGTTGATTTTGACTGAAATCGTAAGGAATATGGGGATGCCAGAAAGCAGAGAACAAAATGTCTCATGCTATTATCCAAGGTTCTTAATGCTAATTATGAATGATCTTATTTCAGACGAGGATAAAGCATTGTTCCAGAATAGTCGAGTAGAAGTATCTACCACTTCTCAGAAAAATCTTTTTACAAGGCTGAGGAAGAAAGACAAGTTCCCACAAGTACTAATTGTGAGGACTCAGTATATGGGTGAAATCCTGGATCAGATTGCAAACTCTGCACAGGCTCAACCGCTTCAGCAAGAGCCAGAGCAAGTGCCAATGGAATTGATCATCCTGCACAACTTCTGCTAGAATCTTCTCATCAGGCAGAACAAGAGGCACAGGTACAACATGTAATATCTCACACCTTAGCTTCTAATTTCTTACCTTTAAATATATCTAGTGCACCTTTAAATATATATGTGGCAGACTATGATTATGGTCTTACACTACATGATTTTGGCCATGAACCTGAAAACACAAAGTTCAATCCCAAGATGAGCTAAAACCTCAAACAATTTCTTCTTCTACAACTTCTTTGACTCAAGTCAAAAAAAGAAAGAAACCTGTTAGGAAAGTAAGAGGAAAAGGTCAAGATAGTTCAGTGAGTGAACCCGCAGCTCTGTCTCCACCTTCAAAAAGATCGAGAAATGAACCTGAGACAACTGCAGAAGATCAAGATCTGTTTGATTCAAATATTTAAGAAGACCAATACTTTTCTGAAGATCAATTCATTGATGATAGTGCTCAAGATGACACATTCAATCCTGACTACTACAGAGCTGAAGAAGAAAGTGCCTTTGATGAGGAATTCTTGTTTTCTAGAAAAGAAGAGTCTGATCCTGCCTATGAAGAGGCCATGAGGAAATTGAAAAAAGACATCAAGGTAAGTAATGTTAAAACTGAGCAACTGAAAGTTCTAGTCAAGGAGAAAGCTCAGTCTAAAAGGAAAACAAGTCTAGAAAACAGAATCTTTGGGCTATAACTGTGAAAGAGAAGAAGAGAGATGTACAAATGAAGATATGTGCTAAGTGTGACACTGCTAGAGAAATCATGAACAAGCTTCAGAAGGGTTCATTGGAAGACAAGCACTTAAAGTCAATTGTTGAATGCTTGAAAAATTCAAATGATAGCATTGATAATGTTATGAAGGCCCTGAAAGAAGAAATCGACTATATCACTATGATAGTTGATCACATTTTTGAAGATTGGCAGATCTTAGTCTACACTCACAGGAATTGCACATTCAGAATCTCGTTAGAATTCTTCCATCAAAGATCTTTATCATGGACCCTGTTGAATAAAATAAAAAGGAGTTCATAAGATGAAAGGCATATGATAAGGCCTATTTATAATTTTTAGATGAAAACTCAACTCAGATTAGAAAGGAAAGTAAAAAATAAATGTGATAACAGGAATCAAGATGAAGAATGTCAACTAAACATGAAGAATCAGATTATCAGAAGAATTCGGACATGACTGCTACTCTACACTGAAAGAAGTTCATTAATATATTCAAGCGTCGGTGTGAAATAAAGGAGTAGTATTTTAGAAGAGTTCAGACGATACATAAGATTTTAAGTGGCTACTACAGAAAGATTCTGGAAGAAGAAAATTGTAGAAGAAGAACAAAAAGAAGACAAGACAAGACAAGATATAATGACCACTATAGCAAAAAAGAGAATCAACATTGTAGTTAGTCATCAATGAACCAGACCAGTGCATAGAGTGTCAACAATGTCAGTGAAGATTCGTCATCAAAATTTTTAACTGGTTAGAAAGGTTATTGTTGAAGAAGAGAAGAGTTTGATCTACATCAACAATGGTCTTACAGTCAAGACATTAATTTAATTCTCTATTAATTAATTAAATCAATTACTTAATTTAATTAATAAATTAATTCACTTAGAATTAATTTATTTCTTAAATTAATTAAAGGATTTATTAATTTAGAATTATTTTAGAATGAAGAAGATAGAAGCTAGAAGCTCAAAGGGATACAGGTTTGTTTAGAATGCAGTGTACAAGAGTCAGAATCTAAAATTGAATATTTGACTGGGTACATGCAGTGGTGAAAAGAAGTATTGTCTAGTTTAAAGAGTCAGAATATTTCAGTAACAGAGGTACTTCTAATTGTAACTGTAGATACAGCTAAACAAGCCTGATGATACTGACTTGAAGACAAGATGGGAAAAAAAATTACACGGAAGAAATGCAGATTCATATATTCATAAAATTGGAACCCCAGTTGTAATTGATTTATTATTTCCAAGTCAAAAGGAGTTCGATTCCAGATGTTCAAGAGACCGCAACTTAGAACGTAAAAATTTATTTATATTAATAAATATTTTATTTATTTAGAAAATTATATTAATAAATATCTAAATAATATTAGATATTTATTTTTATAATTTCTGAATTAAATTAATTCTTTATTAATCAAAGATTATAAATTGTGTGGGTCTAAAAGTATTTCTACGAAGCTTATCACTAAAAGACGAAATAGGCCCCTGGTTATTCAAATTGAAGGGGCAGGTGTTTTATGTTTTTAAAGTAACCAATCAAAGGCTGCCACGTGTCCAATCAAAAGAAAAAGAAATGAAAAAGTCTGCATAATCAAAAGTCTTATCGAATGAAATTTAAAAGTCTGACCGAGCAGAATCTGTAAGACCTTTTAAAAGTCTTACCGAGCAGAATCGTAAGACCTTTTAAAAGTCTTACCGAGTTTTTCAAAAGTCTTACCAAGCAAAAAAAGTCTTGCCCAACATATTTTAAAAGTCTTGAGGACTATTTTATAAAGTCTTTAAGATTTTTTAATAAGTTTTATTCAAAAGTTTTGTCAACTTAAACTTCTATAAATTTGATGCAATTTGCTTCATTTTTTAAGAGTAGAAAAAATTCAAATTCAGTAATTTATCTGCAAAGTTATATTCACAGACTTTCTGTGCTGGTTTGAATTCTTAGTTCCTTAAGTAGAACATTTCATGGCAAATTTGTTTTAAGGAATTAAGAAATATTCTATGGAATATTGTAACACCCTTTCAAGTTTAATATACGTATTTAACTTGAATCTTGTTTAAATAATTTTAATTATTCTTGATAATTTAAATATTATTTTAAATCAGAATAATCTGCTTGAAAATCTCAAGATTGTATTCAACCCCCCTCTATAATCTTATATAGGGACCAACAATTGGTATCAGAGCCATCTAATTGACGTACAAATCAAGATCCTTTAGATCAGTGAATCTCACAGTGTCTAAACTATTTAAATTCTGATTGTTTAGAGGCATTGGTAAATAAATTTATTTTATAATTTTAAATTTAGATAAATTTATTTTATAAATTTTATTTAAATAAATTTATTTTATAAATTTTATTTAAATAAATTAATTTTATAAATTTAATTTAAATGAGTTTATTATTTAAACTTGAAAAGTTTTATTTTATAAACTTAATTTAAATAAATTTATTTTATAAATTTAAATAAAATAAATTTATTCCCTAAATTTAAATAGATTTACTTTTATAATTTAAATTTGTTTAAATAAATTTATATGATGAATTCAAATTTAGATAAATTTATTTTATAAATTTTATTTAAATAATTTTTTTAATATTAATTTAAATTAGTTTATTATTTAAACTTAAAAAAGGTTTATTTTATTAACTTAATTTAAATAAATTTAATTTAAGTAAATTTATTATTTCAATTTATATAGATTTATTTTATAATCTAAATTATTAAAAATCTTAGTCCATTTTTGAATTCGGAAGCAACTGAATTTCTTCCGATAGTCAGAAAGTTAGCTGTTAGTCCACTACTATAGTTACCTAATTTTTTTTGATTTATTTAATTTTTCAAAAATTTTTAAATTTTTAAATTTAAATTTTTCTTAAATATTAATTTACGTCTTATTTAATTTTTAAGAAAATTCGAAATTCTTGAAAATTAAATTTTTCATAAATTTTTATTTTTATTAATTTATTTTCTAAGAAAATTAAAAATTTTGGAAATTTAATTTTTTCTTAAATATTAAATTAAGGATGATCAAGGGGTTTGTAGTTGGAGAATTCTTCGTTTTGACTTAGAATTGAATCCTAGAGTTAATGACCTTGTTTCGAGGGAAGTGGTCATTTCATATTAGTAGGTTTATTCCGGAGCGTTTTGATTTTATTGTGGATGTTACGATTTTTTATTTTATAGTTCCACAAACTGCTCAAATGTAAAGAAATGATAGAATTATTAGTAAGGAACTCTACTGAATTTTTCTCTGACTCTACTGATCATTCTAGTTTTTGTACAATTACAAAACAAATTTAAGAATCGTTAGAGGTCACAACTGAAGGAACATATGAGGTTAAATAATACAAGACTGAACTTCATGTTATCTCTGCATGTACGAAGTATCTTATGAAAAGAAGGATGATAATAGAAGTTCGTGCTAACCCTACCAAGACCGTCTAAGACATAGGATTATTTTCAGTTATCTTTAGAAAATTGATTGGAGTACTGAAAACCTATGAACCGGAAAAAGAACCGTTTAAGGCGGTATTTGGTAATGGTAAATGGTTTGGTACATCACTTGTTCTTGTGGTTAAGGAATTCAATTCAAGTTCAATTTTGGATAACTGCAAGACAGTGATAATCAATAGATGCAACATCGGGTGCTGTAACAAAACTTCACTTTATATGAAGACTTTACAAGCATTCAAGGATATAGACTTATTCTTTGAACTGAGACAAGGATGATGCAGTGTTGAATGAGCATCAAGCTAAGCTTATATTGCTGAAGAAAAGAGATGTGATGACTCAGATGATTCAGAGAAACAAATGTAATCTTGTTCTAATAGCAATCTCTAATAAATAATTCACTCCAGTAATCTCAGGTATGAATTTTTTCTATCAATGCAATGATTAATTCTAAAATATGAAATACATGATTAAGATCTTAGAGGTTAAATGTTTATCATACACAGTAACACTATAACATGTCAAGAAGATGAAGACTGCTGGATATGTTTTTAAGAACACTCTTCTAGATGTTAGAAATGTTAATCTGGTGTATGTTACATTAGAAGATCTTACATGTATTAATGATGATTTGAGAATTAAGATAATTGCAATAGTGAGATTAAAAATCTTTTCTTATAGCTTTAAAGTCTTGGAATAATAGCCATGTTTCAGAATCCCTAGAACAATTAGATTTGCTTCTTTAATCATGAATTGCTTGTTTAGGATTGGAAATGAATTGAAGGATGTACGGGAATTACTTAAGAGTTCTGTTAAAAATTGTTTTATCTAAAACTGACTTAGGTAATTAGAGATAGCTAAAATGTTAGACAACAATAGAAATGGATTAGACAGAATTAATAATTAAATTGTTAGTTCTTCTATTCCATGTGCTTTTAGAAAATTATTGAATATCTGTAAATCTGCTGAACACTTGTTACACTTGTGTAGAATTGTTAGAGTTGATAGTACTGAATTTTTTAATATGTATAACATGCCTGAATTGCATAATTCTTATCTATAATGCATTGAAGCTGAATGCTACCTTGTGTTCTTATTTTCATGCTTGTTTATTCAAATTTGAAAATGCATATCTTAGGACTTGCATAATCTTAGGCAAAACATGTATCAGAATCACAATAGGGTAAAGACTGCTAGTCCATCTAAAGTTAGGTTGGAATCACTAATCTTATAGCCTTAAGACTACCTTGTCAAGGATGCTGTAAATGAGAAGTGATCAGTCAAAGATAATTTTGTGCATGTTAAGGTTGAAGCTGTTGTTACCACTGTTAAAAGCAATATCTCTAACCCATCTGGACTCAATTGAAGTTGAGTACCAAGAAGCTTAATCATTTGTGATTTTAGAGTATGTAACAAAAGATAAAAGTTATGTGAATTCATGACAATTATTGTTTGAGGCATATGACTAGCATTAAAGCTCTACTATCACAGTTGGTTGAGAGAGCCTACCCAACGGTAACCTTTGGAGATGATAGCAAATGATATACAAGGGATCTAATTATCATGATTTTGGAATTGTTATCACTGGAAATATCTTTCTTGTGGAAGGACTTAACCACTATCTATAGGGCACTAGGTAATTCTTTATTAAGGTTTTTCTGGAAAAGCATTGAAAAGGAAAAGTTTTTGATCTCAAGCAAGAAAGATGGAAGCTGTTAGGTCCAAAGTGTTGTAGAGGGGGGGGGGTGAATACAACTGTTTAAAAATAATAAGAGAATAAACAATGTGCAGGTAATAAATGATGACACAGAATTTCAAGAATATATCATTATATTCATTGATGGATTTGCTACAACATTCATAAAAGCATCATGATCAGTTGAACAATAAATACAGCAATTAAAGCTAGATTCAACTGAACTTCTCTCTCACTTTTTGTTTTACAGTAAATGCTCTCTCTTAGAAATTATCGTTGACAATACAGAGATACAAGTTACTACTAAATAAAAACAAAGTGCTGCTTTTATAATGTCATGTAGTCTTGATCTTGTCCTTTTTGTGTACGTGGCCCAATCAGGATTTTGACAACAAAAAGTACTTTAACAACAACTCTGGATCAACCGTTCACAATAAGCCACTTGTCCCTTGAACATTAAATGTTACATTTCTACCCGCATCTCGATCTTCGCCTGGACCCATCTCGATCTCGATCTGTGAAAATCTCGATCTCGATCTGGGAGAATCTCGATCTCGATCTGGGAGAATCTCGATCTCGATCTATGAAGATCTCGATCTCGATCTGTGAAGATCTCGATCTCGATCTGTCGCCTGGATCGAGATTTGCCTTTGCAGTGTTTTACTTCACTTGTAAATCTCGACCCGCATCTCGATCTGCTGTGGATCGACATTTGCCTTAGCAAATATGCACACATCCAATGTTGACCTTCTTTAGTGACTAATTGAGAATTAACCTTTATGAGCAAGTTTCCTTAGCTTCTTCAATTTCTTTTCCTCACTCAATTCAAATGAGATCTTCTATTACTGACATGAACTTGCCTCCAATGTCCTGACACTTGATGCAATGGTCTGATTCATAAGTGACTAGTCTTGTAGGGGTTCTTGCTTCTGAATGTCAGTTCTCATTTGTTGATTAACCTTTACATTATCCAGATGTTGATATACATTACATGAAATCACTTTGGTCTTCTTGATACTTCTTTGACATTAATTTGATTCTCCATTAGATAAGTTAGGGCATGAGCAATACTCAGATTGAACTTCTTCTCACTTATGCATCCTTGATTAACCAAATTAGTTACTTGTAGTTACCAAGTATCATTACCATATCTTCAGTTGATTGATTCCATGTGCTTCTTCGGTTTCTCTTATTTTGTTATTGTTTTATCTTTTACTTAGTTGAGTTACATAGTAATTAAGTGTTACAAGTTAGTACACCTATGCCTTTCAATCTCCCCCTATTTGATTGTCTAACAATGACAACCAAATTCACAATGAGGATAACTCAACTAACCAGGGACTGAAAAAGATAAAATAACATTCAGAAAAGATCATGTCAACTTGCATAATGCTTGGCTTGATTAATTAACTTCATGTCTATTATTGATACTTCAAGTGCCAAAATTGGACACCTGTTGGCTCGATTAAATGGCTTCATGCTCTTCTAGAGATTTTCTCTAAGTACTTTAAGAGCACGGTCCACTCAATCTTCAATTATCCTTCTGAAGTCCTTTTAGCAGTATTACCACCGCCGAACTTCGTGAAATAATTGACGCCTAATATAAACCAGTTTCAAGACACTTAGCTAACTAACTTCTACCTTACACTACACAAGAAAACAGATAATATATTTTTACAATGCAGGAAAACAAGAAAACAAATTACAACGCAAAGAAACATTACAAGCATGATACATTAAAACTTTTATTTCTTGCGCTCCTCTTCCTCACGAGCTTTCTTCTTGGCTGCTTTTTCTTTCTTCATGAACTCAGGGTTGCAGACTTCATCCATTCTTTTCTTGAGAAGATTAAGTCCTTCTGCTTCCACATGATTTCTGATCTTGTAATTTCGAAACAACCTCAACCACCTTTCAACCATGCTGCGAGTGGTAAGCTTCGTGGGAATGTCTTCAAACGTCAGCTTCGTGACTTTGTCAGGGTACCCCTTTTCCCCTTTCTTCCTTATAACCAGCTGCTTAGGGTATCCAATGACAATAGCGGTGGTGCATTGCTGTAGCCTCTGAATATCAAGCTGTTGTCTTCTCTTACAGAAGTTATCAAACGTGACCCTCAGATAATCCTGATCAAACTCGTCAACATCATCCATCTCCTCAATCAATTCCCTTATAATACACAGTGTTTCATGACTGTGTTCTGCAAAGATGTCGTACTTGCTTTCAATGATGGTTTCCACCTGATGCTTGTCTGTATAGATCAGTAGATCATTCTCATTCTCAGCTTTGCTTTTGACAAACTTGACATTTGCACCAGCCACTGCACCAGCTTCCTCCCTTATTTCCCCTTCTTCTGGAATGTCTATTCTTGGATCTCCGTATCTCTACACATGTTCCCTTATTGCCTCGTCTTGCTGCTCGAATGCATAGTCTTCAGGTTCCTTCTTAACCACTGGTAGTGTAGCTTCAGGCAACTTGTATCGAGCGTCTTGCCTTCTTATCAGCTTCTCCAAGTCCTTAGCCACCAGCTTCTTTTCCTTTGTTAGAAAACCCTTAGAGAGGACTAGCTTTGCAACTGCCTTCAGCACATTTCCGCTCGGAGTTAGTTTCGAGTCATGCAGATTTACGATCCTCAAGACTTTGTCATGGACATATCTGATCTGGTAGGGATTTAGAATAATGTCAACCCCTCTGTCTTCTGCCATCTTCAACAATTTTTCCTTAAATAGCACTCCAGTCTTGACAGAGGTGTCTACCTTGTGAGCGAATTCTACCAGTTCACTTGCACCCCTTTCTTGGAAGAAAGCTTCATCCACCATACACGGCCCGATTTTTGTTATGGGTGTCCAAGTGATCATCAGATTCCATGCCTTCTCCTTGAATGTGACTTGTACGGAGGTGCATCCCTGTCTTATGCAATTTAGATAATTCAGCAGCCCAGGGTTTAGATTTTCTAGCTTATGAAGAAGAAAGCTCAATCTTCCTGAGTCATGAGCATAGGCTCTTGGTCCAGCTAAGGCTTCTCTAGCCTTGTCCCACTCGGGACCTTCCCTCCTTATGTCAGCCTGGACCTTAGGATCTTTGATCTTTTTCATTTCATACTCATGCTGAGTTTTCTGAGCCGCTCTCTTCTCCTTTGCCATTAGATCTTTTTCAACTATCCCTTGTAGTACTTCTTCATTTACTCTTTTCCTGGCTTCCCTGAAAATCTCTCCTTGCATCTCCGCTTCATCTGGAACATGCTCGTCAGCAACCGAGTGGTCTCCTGCATCACCTGCAACTCCTGCGCCAGATCCGCCAGGATTTAGACCTCTTTCTTGTTCCCATTCTCTTGCCCGTTGCTCGAGTCTCGACCTCCTTGCCACTAAGGCTTCTACATCCATCTCATCCTCATCAGAATCTTCAATAAAGTCTCCCATAAATGCATCGACGAGAGGTGTTTCTTTCTCAGCTTCTTCTTCAACTACCATCTTCTGCTTGCCTTTGTCCTTAAGAGCCGGTTGAGTCTCCTCCACCTTTTCACCAGATTTGTTTGAGGACTCGATCACCGGACCCTTACTAGTCAGCATTTTCAGACCCTGATCCTCCTTCTCCCCCATAGGTGTGTTATCCTCATCAGGAGCATCATCATCATTATTATCGTCACCACCACCACCAGTTGAAGGACCAGGTCCTTCCTTGTTACGTCCAAAGACAGCATCAAGTAGTTCATTCAGTTTCGTCCAAACCTGAGACATGCCATGAGTGACATCATCTACTGACCTCCCAACCTCCACCTGTGCCAATCCAAGATTATTTATCTTGTCAATCATTTGATTTTGGACGGCAATCAGGTTCTCCATGAACTGAGCTCCAACCTCCAACCTTCCAGAGTGAGAAGAGACAGCAGCAGTAACACCAGCAACTCCAGCCTCCAAAGCCTCCACTTTCTTCACTAAATCCTGCAATTTGGGGGACGGTGTTTGGCTTGGGTTAGACTGTTTACTCTCGCCGGGTTCTGTTTCACTCAAGATCCCTAAAAAGAAGGGATCTACTCTCCCTGTCTCTCCCTCGTGTTTAGAGTCTAACAGTACTAGAGCCTCATCGACTAATCGCTGGGGACTAGCGGTGAGTTGGTCGGCGATATCGGTCAGTGAGACTGAGCCTTTAAGCGCTGTGTCTACGATAGGAGATGGCGTTATGACCATGTCATCCCCTTGTTCACTTAGAACCTTTTCTGGTTCGCTGGGCTGTTCTGGAGGCGTAGACCCACCAGTCACCAGATGTCGTTGCTCTGCGAGCAACTTGTTTTCTGATTTAGATGAGGAAGCGTCATCCGTACTGGATTCGACAGACTCTTCCTCATTAAAACTTCCTGAGATACTAGTATCAGAAGTGCTAGTCTCAGTTTGCCATTCCCCTTCCGAGAAATTGCTCAAAGAGCCCTGAGCGGACAACTCAGGGGAGGTAGGGCCAGCTCCTATTGGCTGTTGAGCTGGACCCCCTCCTTGACTCTCACCAACATGCCTAGGCGAGTGCGAATGTGTTGACATGATCTGGAGAGGAGAGCCACCAGCGTGAGGTGTGGTGGCTGTGAGAGGTGAACTAGCCTTAACAGGTTGTGCAGTTGCCACTGGGTTTGAATCCACCTTTTGCTTCTTTGGAGGTGGCAGAGCTGCTGAAGTGACTACTCTCTCAACTCCTACACTCCCTCCACTCGAATCACTCGACTCAGATAAGCTTGCCTTCCTTTTATCACCAGTTTTAGGGCTGGCTGAACGTTTATGAACAGAAGGGCTTGCAGCCTGGGATAGAGCCTGGGGGTTTTCAGGCCCACGGCTGTAGAAAACAGGTTGAATTGATGATTGATCAAGATCAGCAAGAATAGGTACCTGACTAAGAAGATCGTCATCCTTGTCAGCTCCAGCTTCTGCAACATTTGCCTCGGCCATGTCAACATCCATTCCTGCTTGTTCCAAATTTCTAGGCACTTGATCTCCACCTTCAGCTTCGTTACCGCTACTCTCAGCTTCTACTGCAGTAAACTGAGAAGCATGCCTCCTAGCATACTCATCTTGCAGATCCTGGAAGTACGGAGTCAGGCGCAACTCAAAAAGTCTTGACTTTTGCTGGGTTTCCATGGTGGAGATACTCTTTAGAGTCATATCAAAACATGCCATCCTTTCAGAGCCTTGAAATACTCTTCTGTGTTCCTCTGAAAGGACGTCATCCAGAACCATCTGAAGAAATCTTGGCATCCAGCATTTGACTGGACCATCTTCCGGATTCCTTGATGCATTTTTCTCCAATGCCCACCTCTCATGCAACTGAATCAACAGATGTTTGCCCACATTCACTCTCCTGTTGTTTGCCACTCCATATAGTATTACCCGGCAGCTGTTGTTCATTGGCCTGTAGTCTTTGTCCTTTGGGAACATGCAGCGCTGAATGGCCTGAACTACATAATCCCACTCAGCTGGTAGCATACCGGTGTTAACCTTTGTTACCTTGATAGGACCCGTGGGAGGGCGACAACCTATCTCCGTGAATAATTGCAACATATCCTCCATAGTGGGTTCCGGAGCATAATCTTCTGTAGGAAGCCCGAGTAACTCATTGAACTTCCACAGACTGACTTCATATTTGACACCACCAAATTAAAGGATAGGCCTGTTGGATTGGCTTTTCCACCCTGAATCTCTAGTGTAGAGTAAGCAGCTTGAAGGGCTTCGACATTCAGGATGGGAGAGGCAGTTAAAGCATGACTTATGATTGATGTGTTGTTGAGGGATTCAATCCAGAACTGATAGTGAATAAATCTACCAGTTGCTCGATCAGCAGAGAGATTAACAAAGTTGGTCTTGGGAATTGTGAAATTTGGGTTTTCCATTTTAAATTAGTGTTTGAGAAAAGAAATGTTCTAAAATGGTTTTGCAATGGAATTTTTTAGAGGACAAGTTCTAAATTTAAACAAAATAAAACGTACACGAACCCCACTAATTACCCCACGTAATTAGTGACACAAATTAAAACAAATTAACTGCCCACTAATGACCACTTAACTTCCCACTAATGATTGACGGTTGAGTTTTCGAAAATTAAAGTGAACAGCCGTTACAAAATAAATTATTTTTCCAGAAAACCACAAACACGGCGGTAAAGTTGCACTTTAAGGATTAACCAGTAGTACTCACAACTATTTTGCTCAAGAACACAAAGAACTTGAGAATAAGAAAGCACGAAACAAAAACAAACTCATTCGAATGAAAAAGAAAACTAAAGAACTAATTGCAAGAACAGTAATGACGTTAAAACAACACAAGAAGTTCAACAGTTTTAAATAAAATTTTGGCAGAGTTTCGTTTTAGTTATTGATGCTTTTAAGTAACAGTTAGTGATTTTTGTTTAAGAAAATCACAAGAAAACTTGATGTAATGTATGTAAACGCGTGTGTATATGAAGAGCTTAAGCTTTTGGAGAGAAAGAAAGTTAATGTAAATAATGAACAGCCTTTTTAATGCTATAATATATACTTGCACGCCAAAAAAAATGACTGAAAAGACAAGTCACATCTCGATCTCGAGATCCGCATCTCGATCCTCATTTAGATGTCGATCTGGATGTCGATCTCGATCCGCATCTCGATCTACATCTCGATGTCGATCTCGATCCGCATCTCGATCTACATCTCGATGTCGATCTTGATGTCGATCTCGATCCGCATCTCGATCCACATCTCGATGTCGATCTCGATGTGGATAGATCGAGATTTGCCTTAGAAAATTTCTCATTACTTCATTTAGACACTAACCATAAAGATATACAGATCAGCACAAGATTAATATCATGAAACTTTCTAACCCCTTATGATATGCAACACATACATTTTTGAAATTAAGGACACATTATCAATTAAGAATATTCATGAACAACAATAATATGTACACAAACTGAATTCTAACAGATAGGTAGCAAAACTAACTGGTGTTAAGCATCCCTAATTCACCAACCAATCTAGAAAATGTTGATTCGTCTAGAGGTTTAGTGAATATATCTGCTATTTGACGTTCAATAGACACAAAATGCAATTCTACAGTTCCATTTTCTACATGCTCTCTTATAAAGTGATACCTGATGTCAATGTGCTTGGTTCTGGAGTGATCCACAGGGTTGTTGGTCATTGCAATAGCACTTGTGTTGTCACACATGATAGGAATCTTAGATACTTCCACACCGTAGTCCTTGAGTTGGTTCTTCATCCACAGTATCTGGGCCACACAGCTTCCAGCAGCAATATATTCTGCTTCAGCTGTCGAGGTAGATACTGTGTGTTGTTTCTTGCTTTGCCAAGACACCAACCTTCTTCCAAGGAATTGACAGCTTCCTGAAGTGCTCTTCCTATCTATTCTACAACCTGCGTAATCTGAATCCGAATAGCCAACAAGATTAAACCCTGTATCTCTTGGGTACCAAATCCCGAGATTTGATGTTCCCTTGAGATACCTAAAAATACGCTTTACGGCTATGAGATGTGACTCTCTAGGATCCGCTTGGAACCTTGCACATAAGCATGTAGAGAACATAATATCAGGTCTGCTAGCAGTTAAATACAAAAGTGAGCCGATCATACCTCGATAGCTTGAGATGTCTACAGGTTTACCCGATTTGTCCTCGTCAAGTTTCGTGGCTGTTGCCATAGGAGTCTTAGCTTGTGATACATCTTGAAGACCATACTTTTTCAATAGATCATGAATGTACTTGGTCTGGCAGATAAATATCCCGTCCTTCTTCTGACTAACTTGAATGCCCAGAAAGAACGTCAGCTCTCCCATCATGCTCATCTCATACCTTGATTGCATTAACTTAGCGAATTTAGCACACAGCTTCTCATTTGCAGACCCAAAGATAATGTCATCCACATATACTTGCACCATTATTAGATCATCTTTGCATTTCTTGTAGAAAAGCGTCTTGTCGATTACTCCTCTTGTAAAACCACTTTCTAGTAAGAAGTCTGACAGAGTTTCATACCACTTCCGCGGAGACTGCTTAAGGCCATATACTGATTTGAAGAGTCGATAAACATAATCACAATATTTGATATCGATAAACCCGGGAGGTTGCTCTACATACACCTCTTCATCCAGTTCACCGTTTAAGAATGCACTCTTGACATCCATTTGATAGACTTTAAAACCATGATGTGCTGCGAATGCCAAGAACATCCTCACTGCCTCTAGCCTTGCTACTGGTGCATAGGTTTCATCATAATCAATTCCTTCTCTTTGAGTATAACCCTTAGCAACCAGGCGAGCTTTATTTCGTGTTACACGTCCGTCTTCATCCAGCTTGTTTCTGAATACCCATTTTGTCCCAACAACAGATCTATTCTTTGGTCTGGGTACCAGCTTCCACACCTTCTGCCTTTCAAACTGATTGAGTTCCTCTTGCATAGCAATCACCCAATCAGCGTCATCTAGAGCTTCTTCCACCACTTTAGGTTCCATCTGGGAAAGGAACACTGAATATAGACATTCATTCTCAGTGGCAACTTCAGCTCTAGCTTTTCCTCTAGTAGTCACTCCGGCTTCTGGATCACCAATAATTAGCTCGAACGGATGGTCCTTGTTCCAAGTGCGATCCCTAGCAAATGTTCTTGATGATTCAGCTTGATCTTGTAAGTGAAGATGACTTAGCCTAGAAGCACTTTCACTAGCTTCTATTGAGCTAGTACTAGCTCCCCCTGAGTGAGCTGCTCCCCCTGAGTGCATACTGACTCCCCCTGAGTTAGTACCAGGTCTGACGGAAGGTGATCCCTCAGCCCTAGTGTTTTGAATTTGCGAAACACTAGACTCTTGATTAATTTCATTATTTATCGTTGGATCACTACCCTGCACTACAGACTCAGGAACTGTATCCACTTCATCGATATCCATATTCTCAAATCTTAGGGAAGTGGGCTCACTATCTTCTTTTTGTATAGAAGGGAGCTTTGAGTCGTCGAATGTGACATTAAGGCTTTCAACCACCTTGCGATCATTAAGCACAAACACCCTGTACGCTGCTACTACTTCAAGAGAATATCCAATGAAAACCCCTTCATCTGCTTTGGCATCAAACTTTCCAAGTTGTGCATTGTCTCTTAACACAAAGCATTTGGCACCAAATACGTGAAAGTACTTGATAGATGGTTTTCGTTTATTCATCATGTAATACGGCGTCTCATTATGGTCCTTTATAATCAGGGTTCTGTTCTGTGTATAACAAGCCGTGCTAACTGCTTCAGCCCAAAAATATAAAGGAAGTTTTGACTCATACAGCATTGTCCTAGCTGCTTCAACCAGTGTCCTGTTCTTCCTTTCTACCACCCCGTTCTACTGCGGTGTTCTCGGTGCTGAATACTGTCGTCTGATCCCTTTAGATATGCAGAAATCCATTAACACTGAGTTCTTGAATTCTGTCCCATTGTCGGATCGGATAGTCTTCACAGTCAGACTTGCTACATTTTCAATTTCCAGTACATGTCTAATGATCTCATGTGGCACTTCCTCTTTCGATGTCACAAACTTCACCCATGTGTATTTGGAAAAGTCATCGACGATTACCAACGCATATCTTTTCCTTGACATTGACATAACATTAACGGGTCCAAACAAATCCATGTGAAGAAGTTGTAGAGGCTCGGTAATGCTATTCACTTGTTTATTCTTATGCGAGGCTCTTTTTGATTTTCCCACTTCATATGCTTCACAGAGTCCATCTGGGGTGAACTCCATCTGCGGCAGCCCTCTCACCAATTCTCTCCTTACGAGATTATTCATTGCTTTAAAGTTCAGGTGAGATAATCTTTTATGCCATAGCCAACTTTCATCAGCAGAAGCCTTGCTGTAGAAACACGTGACTTCAGACTGATCAGCAGAATTCATGTCAGCTATGAACAAATTTGACTTCCTTACTCCTTTGAGAGCAAGGCTTCCATCCTTTTTGCTTCGAATCGAACAATCATGCTTCCCAAAGTTGACGTCAAAACCCCTGTCGGTGAACTGACTAACGCTGAGAAGATTATGTCGCAATCCTTCCACAAAAGACACGTCCTCAATGATAACATTTCCACAAACGATCTTGCCATATCCCCTGGTGTAACCTTTGCTGTTATCTCCAAAAGTAACCACGGAGCCGGCTCTCAACACCAAATCTGTTAGCAGGGACTTATTGCCGGTCATATGCCTCGATGCTCCACTGTCTAGCACCCATATGACTTTACTCTTTTCCTGTTCACTGCCCTCTGATTGTTCTGAAGATTTTGCCATTAAAGCGAAGTTGCATAGCTCCTGATCTTCATCTTCATCAGACTCGTCCCAACCCTTCCCTTCAGTCACAACATACGCCCGGCTTCCCTTCTGTTGCTTGCTAACCA
Source organism: Oenanthe sinensis (assembly GCA_028671895.1). Classification (NCBI taxonomy): domain Eukaryota; kingdom Viridiplantae; phylum Streptophyta; class Magnoliopsida; order Apiales; family Apiaceae; genus Oenanthe; species Oenanthe sinensis. The sequence continues at coordinate 10,585,482 of CM053797.1, forward strand.
AGGCATCATATTTCTTTTTCAGATCAGCATAGGATTCCTTGGGATGAACGTACTTGAGGTTCTTGCACTCTGTTGCGAAGTGCCCCAACTCATTGCAGTTGTAGCATCTGAACTTGTTCTTGTCTACCAGGTTAGGTCTGTAGCCACTACCGGATGTGCTACCTCGGCCACTGTAACTTCCCCGACCACTTACACTACTGCCTCTGCCGCTACTGCTGCCTCTTCGGCTGAAAGAACTACCAAATCGTCCTTTACCACTTCTTTGCTTCCTGAAGCTGATATGAGCAAATTCTCGAGCAATACAAGCATATGACTTGTCTTCTAATTTGTCCAGCTCTTCAAGGGTATAGTATTCATCCTCACTTTCTTCGGATGGATCTTCAATGTCTAATACCACCCTTTCAGGATTAGCAGTTTTCAATGAGACAGCTGCAAGTGCCTTTACAGCAGACTCTTCAGCTACAAGTCCAGACTCACTTACCGCTTTGTTTTCTCCACTATTGTAGGATCTTCTTCTGTCATTTTGTTCCTGCTCCAGCTCGTAGGTCTTCAAAACACCATACAGCTTTTCGAGAGAAGTATTTTTCAAGTCTCTTGACTCTCGAATGGCAGTGATCCTGTGTTCCAGATGTTTAGGCAAATTCAATAGAAACTTGATATTTGAATCTGCTAGTGGATAGACTTTATCTCTTATACTCAGCTCGATAAGCAATTTACTGTAACGTTTGTAAACATCCGCTACGCTTTCTCCTCGTTCGCATCTGAACGATTCATATTCAGATATCAGAATGCGTTTGTGATTATCTCTAACTTCCTCGGTCCCCTCCATCACCACAGCCAGTTTATCCCACATGGCTTTAGCTGTTTTTAATCCCTTTATTTGAACATAGTACTCTGAGTTTAGGGATTCAATTATGACGTTGCGTAACGACGCATCCATACCAACCAATTCTTTATCTGCGTCTGAAAACTCCATTTCCTCTTTAGGAACAGACCGGGATGGAATTAGTATCCCTCCTTCCATCCGCTCTGGCTCAATTCTCATGGGTATGTATGGACCGTTTTCCAATATTCTCAAGTATACCTTGTTTATTGATTCAAGGTAAGCTCTCATCCTTCCGGTCCATTCGTCATAATGTTGTGCATCAAACGGAGGTATCTTAAATCTGTGTGCGGCGGCCATTTTAATAAAATTTAAAATTAAGATAATACACTTTTCAAATTACAATAAATTGTATTTACTTAAAAAATTAATTATCTCACTTTAAATATCCAACACTTAATATCCAACGGATTTTGCACTTAAGATTCAAGCAAGTTAGTTTTAATCACAGGAACAGTAGCAGGATCCACAATTTTTCAAGTCCAAACAAAAAGGTGTCCACTTTCTAGTTGACAGAAGTTCGAAATTGTCCTTTTTGTTTAGTCAATTAGTTGATTCCAGTTTTGACCACAGGAAAATCCACAAAGCTCTAAAGTACAGTATTTTGGAATTTTGTACAAGTATTCCTTACACCATGACTCAGAACTTTTTAGATCTACGACTTTTTTTAAGAAGAAACAAATAAAAACTTTCGGCACAAACTTCAAGAAAAAAAATTAGATCTGGGATTTTCAAGAACCAACTCAAACAACACAGTAGGATCTCTGTTAGATGTGTTTAACAGGGGCTTTGATACCAATTGTTAGGTCCAAAGTGTTGTAGAGGGGGGGGGGGTGAATACAACTGTTTAAAAATAATAAGAGAATAAACAATGTGCAGGTAATAAATGATGACACAGAATTTCAAGAATATATCATTATATTCATTGATGGATTTGCTACAACATTCATAAAAGCATCATGATCAGTTGAACAATAAATACAGCAATTAAAGCTAGATTCAACTGAACTTCTCTCTCACTTTTTGTTTTACAGTAAATGCTCTCTCTTAGAAATTATCGTTGACAATACAGAGATACAAGTTACTACTAAATAAAAACAAAGTGCTGCTTTTATAATGTCATGTAGTCTTGATCTTGTCCTTTTTGTGTACGTGGCCCAATCAGGATTTTGACAACAAAAAGTACTTTAACAACAACTCTGGATCAACCGTTCACAATAAGCCACTTGTCCCTTGAACATTAAATGTTACATTTCTACCCGCATCTCGATCTTCGCCTGGACCCATCTCGATCTCGATCTGTGAAAATCTCGATCTCGATCTGGGAGAATCTCGATCTCGATCTGGGAGAATCTCGATCTCGATCTATGAAGATCTCGATCTCGATCTGTGAAGATCTCGATCTCGATCTGTCGCCTGGATCGAGATTTGCCTTTGCAGTGTTTTACTTCACTTGTAAATCTCGACCCGCATCTCGATCTGCTGTGGATCGACATTTGCCTTAGCAAATATGCACACATCCAATGTTGACCTTCTTTAGTGACTAATTGAGAATTAACCTTTATGAGCAAGTTTCCTTAGCTTCTTCAATTTCTTTTCCTCACTCAATTCAAATGAGATCTTCTATTACTGACATGAACTTGCCTCCAATGTCCTGACACTTGATGCAATGGTCTGATTCATAAGTGACTAGTCTTGTAGGGGTTCTTGCTTCTGAATGTCAGTTCTCATTTGTTGATTAACCTTTACATTATCCAGATGTTGATATACATTACATGAAATCACTTTGGTCTTCTTGATACTTCTTTGACATTAATTTGATTCTCCATTAGATAAGTTAGGGCATGAGCAATACTCAGATTGAACTTCTTCTCACTTATGCATCCTTGATTAACCAAATTAGTTACTTGTAGTTACCAAGTATCATTACCATATCTTCAGTTGATTGATTCCATGTGCTTCTTCGGTTTCTCTTGTTTTGCTATTGTTTTATCTTTTACTTAGTTGAGTTACATAGTAATTAAGTGTTACAAGTTAGTACACCTATGCCTTTCAGAAGCCACTCAACTGGGAGTGAGAAATTTGCTCGTAGTTGACATGGATTCATTAATATGCAAAGGTAAAGTGAGTTTCTTCATAAATTTTCATCAGTAAAGAGTTAATTATGGCATAGAAAGCTCTCACACTTTGTAAACAAGACAATGGATTCTTTGATAAAGAAGAAATTGGTGAGATGACTGCTTCATATGGAACTCTATCAAGAAGAATATTTTGAAATATGTCATCTAGGGACGTCAATGAAAACATCACACTGAAACAAGTAATGTCATGGAAGAGATATGCTTAGTGGTGGTTAATGATAACCCTAGTTACATTTTGGTGATGTTCGTGCATTCAACATATAATAAATCACATATGGTGATTGATCACATCAGGTAGATCAAGTTGGAAGTAAAGTAAGATGTGAGAACTTTGAAGTCAGATATTGGAACTGAATTTTACAAATAAAGTTCTAAATGAAGTCTACACTTATAAAGGTACATTGAAGTTTAAGCAATTAACACAGTTTGCTACTTTATTCAACAAAGATCGTGAAAAAACATCATATGAGTTAATGGCCAACCAAAAGCAAACACTGAAGCTCTTTCATATGCTTGGAGGAAATTGTTATTTATTAAAGATTCAAATGACTATCTTGGCAAAGTTTGAAGTTAAGGCTCATGGAACCATTTTCCTCCGCTACTCATAGAAGTCGAAAGCTTTCAAGGCATATGTGATGTAAAATCAGAAGGTGATTGAAAGTCTGAATGTTTCATCTTATTACACCAAGCTCCCGATCATTCAAATGAAAGTCTATTCTGAATCTTTGAAGTTTGACATCTTGTTAGAGTTATATTCAGATATTGATGATGAAACTGAGGTTGCAGAAGGAATCAATGTTAATAATGATGATTCAGATCCTAGTAGTGGAAATGGTAGTGAATCTACACAACCCGTGGACTTTAACAAAATCTACTCAACAAGGTAAAGGATCTTCAACAATTCCTAGGAGCAACTCAGGGGGAGCAACAAAAGAAGGGATCTACTAGTCGTACTCAACACAATGAAGATCAAGGGAATACATTAAGAACATATCTACCAAGACATAAGGTTTGAAGTCAAAGTCATTCCTAGAGTCTAGTTCTTAGTGATCCGGATACTAGAGTAAAGGCTAGAAGTGCTATGCAAAGTAAATGGTTATTCTTCGGGAAAGAACAATTGTTAACAGTTGGTATCCTAAAGAAGATTTAAGAAGCATTGATTGATCCAGATTGGTGATTGCAATGCAATATGATCTCAATCAGTTTGAAAGGCATAAAATACTGAAGCTGGAACCCAGACCACAAGACAAGGTTGTAATTGGTATAGTTTTCAGAGACTAGATAATTATTGTCATTGTTATGATGGACAAAGCCAAACTGGTTGCTAAAGGTTACTATAAAGTGGAAGGTATCGATGATGATGGAAACAAAATCTTCGGGACTTTCAAGATCTAACTACAGGCACCAGTGACCAAACTTGATCTTATTAGGGCTGAACAAGTTGATCTTCTAACTTTAGCATAGTCCTAGCACCTGCTACACATTCAAACATGAATATCTATCAGTTGAATGTGAACAAGTGCACTCCTGAACGGTGAGTTAGAAGTTGAAGTTGATGTACAATATTTCCTGGATTTTGAAGTTGCATATACATTGGAATTTGTATATCATTTTCTTCACAAGCTCTCTATGACGGAGGTAAGAAATCAAGGAATCGTCAAGGACATGGTATGACACCTAACTGCTAATTACTTGAAAATGATTTTATATTAGAGTCGTTATACACATATCTCTCTAGAATACAAGGCACACAAATAATGTAATATTAGTGCAAGTATACCATGATTATATTATATGTGGGTCTACTAACGTAAATTTGGCAAGAGATTTTTGCTAAGTTGATGTAGAGTAGGTACAAGATGAGCATGTTGGAAGAGTTGCAATTCTTTTTGGATCATAAGAAATTCAAAAGAATGATGACAATTAAAGTAAGTCAAGGATCTTTTGAAAATGCAAAATTTAGAAGATTCTAGACATGCCAATATTTCTTGCCAACAAACCACTAAGTTTGATCAGGGCAAATCAGGTATATGAAGTGACAAGCTATAGAGGTCTGATCAGCTCTTTACTTATTCAAGTGCATAAAGACCATATATTTTATTCTCAATATGCCTATGTGCAAGTTTCCAAGTTGATACTAGATAATCTTATCTTATAGCTAAGATATTAATTGTTAGATATCTTAAGGAATTACCAATTCTCAGAATCAGGTACCCTAAATATACTAGGTTTAACCTAATTGGCTATATAGATATAGACGATGCAGGTTCTAAGAAAGACAGAGAAGTAATTCCTATAAAAATTGTTAACTCCAACAACTCTACTGGATACTCTCTACACCACGTATGGAATAAACACATGGACATCAGGTATCATTTCTTTCGAGAATAGTGTTGGGTTTCGAGGCATAAAACGCAGCGGATTAAACGTAAATATAACAAAAATTCGGAACCCTAAACGCAGGATCATGTATAAGCCTAGACTGATTATTGTGAAACGGAATCATACCTTTGTCTGGTCTTGGTTTACACGAACTCAACAGAGATCCTAGCTTTCACGACTTGTGTCTTCCTCTCGAAAACACATCTATGGTATCCACACGAGCACCTTCAAGAACGTCCCACGATCTTGATTACGGAATGGATTGTACTAGCTCCTTTGATGATTTCGAATTTGTTTCTGCCTTGCTGTGCTTGCTGCTGTGTGCTTGCTGCTGCCTCTAGGGATTTTGTTTCTCAAAAACGTAATCCCTCTTAACCCTATCATTATCTATTTATAATGCTGGTTAAGAGGCCCAATCAGCAAAACCTAACCCATGTAGGTTTAGAATAAATAATAAAACCGAATTTTTATTATTTAATTAATAACTAAGTCATACTTAATTATTAAGGGCAGAATTCAAATTCGAATTTTATTATTTCAATTAATTAAGTCTCACTTAATTAATATAATAAAATTCAAATAATCATCAATTAATTTAAATCTATAATTTAAATTAACTATTCCTTTAAGTGCTCTATGTGTGTGACCCTATAGGCTATTATTTAATTAGCAATAATTTTATTCTCCAATAAAATTATAAACAATGAGCGGTATCTAGTAATACATCATTACTACCCAATTAAATAATAATTAAATCGTGATTCGATAAAACCTTTCATGATTAATGTTTCCGTGTAATATAATCTCTTTAACCATATATATTATAGATTAAATTCGAGGCATGTATTTAGTCATCCTCTACAACATTTAATCCGGGTTTACTTGATCCATGAGTAGACTATGAAAACAAATCATTATTTGAGCACGGCCATGCATTTTATAGTCTCACTCAATCAAGAGGCCAATAATATCTCTCCTAATTATAGGAGGGTTAAATCCTTTATCTATCATTCATATTTCTCATACGACTCATGATATACCCGATGTCCACTTTTATCATTACCCGGTCAAAGGAAACTTTTAATGTAGTCAAAGTATATTAATCCTCGTACAGAAATATAATGATCTCAAGTCAGAGGATCATTACACCATTATCACTGCGAGTCTTTCTTATGACTTTATTAAACATGAAGAATCTCACTGTGGGTCTGTCCAGTACCATGTACTCCTGCATGTACCTATGTGTTGACTTTAGTATCCCCATACTTATAACTAATGAGATGTAGTTATCAGTCAAACAACATACTAGTCTATTTATGTATTATTATTGTCCTATAATAATAATACTCGACTAGGGACATTTAAGAATATGATCTATTATATAATCTCAAGTTCAAGTCATGTACTAAACTATGCAATGTGTGTCATGATTCTAAGGACATTTATTATGCTAACAAATATATCGCAGTAATTAAAGTCATAATAAATGCGTTTATTGAATAATCAAATGACATAAAGGTCTATTGTATTGCCTCTAGGGCACCTACACTAACAATCTCCCACTTGCACTAGAGCCAATCACCCATGTATCTAATACCCATGGAACTAGTGTGACCGTCATGCTTCGTCTGCGACAAGCCTTTGGTCAGTGGGTCTGCAATGTTATCATTTGTGTGCACTTTACATATGTGTATGTCACCCCTTTCATTAATCTCTCGAATGAGGTGATATCTCCTGAGTATGTGTTTGGTTTGGGAGTGAGATCTAGGTTCTTTAGCCTGTGCAATGGCTCCATTATTATCGCAGTATAGATTAATGGGATCTGCGATCGATGGAACCACTTCCAAATCAGTAATGAATTTTCGAATCCAAACAGCTTCCTTAGCTGCTTCACAAGCTGCAATGTACTCAGCCTCCATTGTAGAATCAACTACTGTTTCTTGCTTTGAACTCTTCCAACTTACAGCACCTCCGTTTAGACAAAACACAAAACCAGACTGTGATACAGTATCATCCCTGTCTGTTTGGAAACTTGCATCGGTGTAACCTTTTACAACCATTTTTTTTCCTCTCCTCCATACACCAAGAATGAATCTTTAGTCCTTTTTAAGTACTTTAGAATATTCTTGACAACCGTCCAGTGACCTTCACCTGGATTAGATTGGTATCTGCTCGTCATGCTTAAAGCATACGAAACATCTGGGCGAGTACATACCATTGCATACATGATGGATCCAATTGCTGAGGCATATGGAACCTTACTCATGTGGTCCTTCTCATCCAATTGCTGCCACATGGCTCCCACTAACCTTCTTGTAAACACAAGGTTCATCTTCGTTTTGAACAAAGCCATACTCTTTGACTGTTTCATCAAAATGGATGTTCCATCTCCTAGAGGCTTGCTTCAATCCATAAATGGATCGACGTAATTTATATACCTTGCTAACATTCCTTGGATCGACAAAACCTTCAGGTTGTGTCATGTACACATCCACATCCTCTTCAAGGCTTCCATTAAGGAAGGCTGTTTTGACATCCATTTGCCAGATTTAATAATCATGGAATGCTGCAATAGCAAGCAAAATCCTTATGGACTTGACCATAGCCACTGGTGAGAAAGTTTCATCATAATCAATACCATGAATTTGTTTGAAACCTTTTGCAACCAACCTTGCTTTATAGGTCTGAACATTTCCATCCATGTCAGTTTTCTTCTTGAAAACCCATTTGCACCCTATGGGTGTTACCCCTTCAGGTGGATTAACCAAAGTCCATACTCGGTTTTCGTACATAGAATCCATCTCGGATTTCATGGCTTCTAGCCATCTCTTAGAGTCTGGACTGTTCATAGCATCTTGGTATGTGAGAGGCTCATCTTCATCTATGAGCATCAAATCACCACATTGAGTCAAGAGAAATCCATATCTCTCTAGCTCATGGCGAATTCTACCAGTTCTACGAACAACCTGTGTTTGTTGAGCATTATCATTATCCTGCTCCTGTTCCACTCCAGGTTCAATGCTATTTTTGAAGGGTTTCGTGACACAAACGCAGCGGAATAAATGCGAAAAATAAATCAAAATAGCGAAACCCTCCGCAGGATCCATGCGAAAACAAAAGATTTAATTCGGAGATAAAGAATAAATACCTTTAGAAGCTTTAATAGTTCATTAATGGAAGATTAATGGAGGTCCAAAGCTTGTTTAATCACCACGTATCCCGCTCTCGCGATCTACGCTCTACGGTATCCACACGAACACTTTTCATGAAGGATTGATGTGTACTAGCACCCGAAAACTTCTTCTCTCTCTATCTTCCTCCTCTCTCAGAGCGGCTAGGGTTTTGTAAAATCTCTATATTATTAAATCAGCCCATAAAGAGATTATATAGAGAGAGGAATAAGTTTTCTAATTATAATCCAATTATAATTAATACTAATCCAAAATTCTAAATTATTTAATTAAGTCTCACTTAATTAATTAATTATTAATTTTGGAATTAGTTTAAGTAATTCATTTATTCTATTTATATAATTAATTAAGTCATACTTAATTAATATCATAAATAAAATAAATTACTTATTTAATTTAAATTCATAATTTAAATTATTTCTCCTTCAAGCGTTCTTTGTGTGTGACCCTGTAGGTTATTATTACGTTGGCAACAATTTTAATATCTAATTAAAATTGTAAACAATGAGCGGCATCTAGTAATACATCATTGCTACCCAAGTAATAATAATAAATTGATGATTCGATTAAGCCTTTCATGAATAATGTTCCATGTAATATAATCCCTTTAATCTTGATATTATAGATTAAACTCAAGGCATGTCTCGTGTCATCCTCTTCATAATTTAATCTTTATTTTCTTGATCGATGAGTAGACTATTAAAATCAAATCAACATTTGAGCACGACCGTGCATTTCATAGTCTCACTCAAACAAGAGGCCAATAATATCACTCCTAAAATTAGGAGGATTAAATCCTATCTAGATCATTCATATTTCTCATACGATTCATAATATACCCAATGTCCACTTTTATCATCACCCGGTCAAAGGTAACTTTTAATGTAATCAAAGTATATTAATTCTCGTATAGAAATATAATGATTTCAGGTCTGAGGATCATTACACCATTATCACAGTGAGAATTACTTATGACACTTACTTAACATGTAGAATCTCACGGCGGGTCATTCCAGTGCCATGCATTGATACATACACTTATGTTCTTGACTTTAGTATCCCCATACCTATGACCAATGAGATGTGGTCATCTGTCAAGAAACATACTAGTCTTTGTGCATTATTATTGTCCTTAAATAATAATACTCGACTAGGGAATTTTAGGAATAAGATACTATTCATATAATCTCATTTTTAAGTCACATACTTAAAGATATATAATACGTATCAAAATTCCAAGGATATTTATTATGCTTTCAATTTATTACGCAGTAAATAAAACATAATAAATAATAATCAATAAAACATAATCCTTAATAATAAATATTTTCCTTAAAATATAAAAAGTATTGTCTCTAGAGCACAATTACTAACAATCTCCCACTTGCACTAGAGCCAATTACCCAAGTATCCAATACTCATGGAACTAGTGTGACTTTCGTGCTTCTGCTGCGACAAAGCCTTAGTCAGTGTGTCTGCAATATTATTATTAGTATACACTTTACATATATGTATATCTCCTTGATCATTAATCTCATTAATTAGGTGATATCTCCTAAGTACATGCCCAAACAGCCTCCTTGGCTGCTTCACAAGCATCAATATACTCAGGTTCTATTGTAAAATCAACAATTGTCTTTGCTGTGAACCATTCCAGCATACAACATCTCAATAAAACACAAAGCCAGACAGAAACATTAAATTATCGTTATCTGTCTAGAAACCAGTATCACTGAAACCTCTTACAACTAGCTTCACATCTCCTCCATATAACAAGAATGAATCTTTAGTCCTCTTTAAGTACTTAAGAATATTCTTGACTATCGTCCAGTGACCTTCACCTGGATTAGATCGGTATCTACTCATCATGGTTAAAGCATACGAGACATCAGGACAAGTACATATCATTGCATACATTATAAAACCAATTGCTAACGCATATGGAATTTTACTTATGCAGTCCCTATCATCCAATGATTTAGGACAAATTTTATTTTGAGATCACTATCCCATGAGACATTGGGACATATCCATTTTAGTCTCTTTGCATTTGAAATCGATGCAAAACTTTGTCAATGTATGTACTCTAAATTAGGCCGATCAATCACCTTGATCTATCTCTATAGATCTCGATCCCTAATATATATGTCACATCGCCTAAGTCTTTCATTGAGAAATTATTTCTCAACCAAGTCTTAACAGTCTGTAGAGAAGGAATGTCATTCCCTATTAGTAATATATCATCAACATATAATACTAGGAATGCCACATGGCTCCCACTAAACTTCTTGTAAACACAAGTTTCATCTTCATTCTGAATAAAGTCAAACTCTTTTTGACTGTTTCATGAAAACAAATGTTCCATCTCCTCGAAGCCTGCTTTAATCCATAAATGGATCGACGCAACTTACATACATTTCCAGCATCCTTTAGATCAACAAAACCCTTAGGGTGTGTCATGTACACATCCATATCTTCTTCAAGGCTCTCATTTAAGAAAGCGGTTTTGACATCCATTTGCCAGATTTCATAGTCATAGTAAGCAGCTATAGCAAGCAAAATCCTGATGGACATGACCATAACAACTGGTGAAAAGGTCTCATCATAGTCAATACCATGAATTTTCTTGAAACCTTTTGCCACCAATCGTGCCTTATAGGTCTGTATATTAGCATCCATGTCGGTCTTCTTCTTGAAAACCCACTTGCACCCTATAGGTTTTACCCCTTCAGGTGGATCAACCAAAGTCCATACTTGATTACTATACATGGATTCCATCTCAGATTTAATGGCATCCAGCCATCTCTTAGAATCTGGAGTGTTTATAGTATCTAGGTAGGTGAGAGGCTCATCTTCATCCACAAGCATCACATCACCATCTTGAGTCAAGAGAAATCCATATTATCTCTCGGGCTCATGGCGAATCCTACTAAACCTACGAACACCTGTGTTTCTTGAGCAGTATTATTTTTCTTGTATATTCTACTCAGGTTCCTCCACTGGTTCAACGTTATCATGTGGGTCTCAAACTTCATTGAGATCTATTATCCTCCCACTGTCTCTCAGCAGTTCGAGCAACAAACACTTTGTTCTCGGAAGGATTATAGAAAGAATAACCCCTTGTTTCAGTTGGGTATTCCACAAAATTACATTTATCTGATTTTGGTCCTAGCTTGTCAGAGATTAGACGTTTCACAAACGCTTCACATCCCCAAATTTTCATAAATGGCATGCTGTGACGTTTCTCAGTCCATATCTCATAAGGATTCTTTTGAACCATTTTAGTAGGAACAATGTTAAGTGTATGTGGAGCCGTTTCCAGAGTGCAACCCCAGAAACTAATTGGAAGATTTATTGACTCAACATTGATCGCACCATGTCCAACAAGGTGTGATCCCTCCTATCAAAAACCTTTCTTTGATATTTTCTACTTCATCTTTATAGTCTTTGAACTTTTCAAATGATTTGGATTAGTTCTTCAAAAGATACATATATCCGTATCTACTAAAATAATTAGTAAATTTTATGAAGTTAATAAAATCTACCTTTTGTCATCGTACACATATGACCACATACATCACTATGTATAAGTCATACCCATTCAATGATCCCTTCACCATGTCCGGTAAAAGGAGCTTTAGTCATTTTGCCAAATAAGCCAAGATTCGCATCCTTTTGTATAATTCATAATCAAACTTTTCCATGAATGCATCCTTATGTATTCTGAAAATGCGTTTCTCATTAATATGGCCTCAACAACAGTGCCAAAGGTAATATTTTATTTGAGTCACTTTAGAACATATAAATTGTTAATTAGTTGTGCAACATTATAAGGCTCATCATCAAAATAGAATAAACAACTATTATTATTTAATTAAAATAAAAAAGCCTTTCTTGTCCAAACAAGAAACTGAAATAATGTCCCTGCCAATTGCAAGCACGTTATAACAATTATCAAGTTCTAAATTTTCCTTATAGGCCAAAAATTAAGTAACGAGTTCCTCGAACCAGAGCAACTATCTTTACTCCAATTCCAACCCGATACCTTAAGCTTGACCCTTATTGATCATCATCTTCCGATCTTCCAATTAAGCATGACAGTTTAATTTCCAGTCTCCCAACTTTCCACAGAAGTGACAATCGTCTTCTTTATCAACACCTCATTCAGACTTTAGAGTCTGCTTTAGGGATTGGACTTTGGTTTGACAACGGAACTAGATCAAATCTTCTCCTTGCCTTTCCATTTTCCTTTCCCTTTTGCATTCCCTATGTTTACCATCAATATAGTAGTAGTTCATGCATTTATCATATTACTTTCAGCAGTTCTCAACATGCTTAGCAACTCAATGGGTGTTTTACCAATCTTATTCACTTTATTGTTCATAACAAAATAAGAATAATATTTGTCCAGAGATTGTAAGATCAAATCTAACTGTCTCCAGACCAATCTGGAAACCCAAAATATCAATGGTATTCATTATACCCTATAATCTTTAGAACATGTGGTGTAACCGGGTCTCACTCTCCCTACTTGTAAGTGTATAGTGCCCTTTCAAATATATCTTGTGCTCACTCGTTTCATAAGCATCTATATGCTTGTATTGCTTCTTAAGCTCAGCACATATATTTGCGAGCATGAGACATGAAACATCAGTCGCAACATCAATTTGCTTCCAATAAGCACTATGATTTGCACATGTTACATTCTCAACTTTAAGAGCAGGGGAAGAGATTTGACTAATATCGTGGTGCCCGAGGACGATCCTCAAGCTCCTATGTCAGTCAAGGAAATATATTCTCGTCAACTTGTCTTTCTCAAGAACTGATCGCATAGAGAAGTTGTTTGTGTTTATCATTTGATATCTACAATATTAAAGTGCATAAAATAAACTAGATTGCAAATTTAATATTAATTATGTTTAAGTGATTATGGTATATTATCATATACCTCCCACTATTTTTATCAAACTAATAGCCCTTACTATTAATTTGGAAAGTATATCCCATAATTCTTTCTAGTGAGCCAAGATCCATATTTCGTCATGTCCTAAGTCAACCACTGGAAGTCCTTAGAAAATGATTATTTAGGTAGACAACAGTTGTCAATTATATCATATATAATTCTTGGATAGTTTGGTGAACAACGATTGATCTTATCTATCTAATAGACTTTTAACCAAACTCTATGCTTCTAAGTTCATAATAGTTGAATATAACCGTTTATTTTCACTTATTATGACGACTCAGTTAAGTTAGACCCAATGATACAACGGCCGAATATAACCATTTATATTCGTCGCATCTCACCACGATAGATAGGAGTCCCCTGCCACTGACAGTCCTTCCCCTTATCGATCTAGGATTCGATGAGTGTTCATTCATTGGAAAGCATCCGAGTAAAACTTAATATTTTGTTAAGGGGTTTTAGAAAATTTATAACGATCATGATCACATCATAAAGAGATCCTCAATTTTTCCTTGAACCAAATATTTCAAATCGACATCTTAAATTGTTCATTTCCCAGGTAGATGGAGGATACCAATGGTCACACTTAAAACCCATCAGCCTTACGAATACGCATATCCGCTTTTGTCAGAAAATCCCAATTATAGATATCAAAAATCCATATTTAATTCCGTGTTTTAAAAATCCATATTTCATAAACACAAGAATCTCATGATCGTTTGTTAATTTTAAAATCTTGAATCGTTACAGATTTTATCTTGTTTAAGCAAACATGGCATGGGTGTCGTATCTAATACATACATGATTAATCAATATTAAGCATGCATTTCAATTATATCTACGTATACATACCAATACATGCAATCATATACATATATGTAATGTGCGTAAATTAAACGTGTTTGGTTATGGCCCCATCCTATATGATATTTCCAAGCTAATGGAAATATCAAGGTCAGTCTATGGTGGTTTTAAAAATACTTAAAAATAAAAATAAACATTGATAATTACATTGAATAATTACATTGAATAATAAAAAATAAAACTATTCTAATGAAATTACAAGAAGAACTCGAGTTACATTCGAGATAATTAAATTACAATGAATAAACGACATGCAAGTCGTATTTAGAAACCAAAACCATAAATCAAAACCACTATCCTATGGGTCTTTAGGCCATAACCATCCACCATGCTATCATATAACACATATAATATATCTCATATTATATAATCATATCATATAATCATATATAACAAATTTCGAAATTTCAGAAAATTAAAAACAGATTTCTAAAGACAATAAATCGCTATTTTGAGGCCCTTAATGATGTCAAACGCCTTACAGACCCCTCGGCGATAGCATAGCTATCAGTTTTGTTCATTGGACCGATTCCAGTCAGAAAACACATATCGTTTGCGAAAATCGGATACGGCAGTCAGATTTCTCCAAATCTGACGGTGTTTCAGAAATCGTATCATATACAATTCTCATAACAAAAACAAGTATATATCATATATACATATACAGAGATACATACATTCATCATATGATTATACATTACATGAATATCATATATTCATAATATATACATACATATACTCAAAATTTTAGAAAATCATAAATCACCGTTTTGGAGGCTGTAACGACATCTAATGGCTTACATACGTAGAGCTGACTATGTCAGTATTTCTCAGTGACCCGATTCCAGTCAGAAAACACATATCGTTTGCGAAAATCGGACAACGGACACAGATTTCAGAAAATTAACGGCAACCGTTTCAGAATTCGTATCGAATAGGATTCCCATAATAAGAACAAACATGTATCATATACATACATTAACACACATAATCATCACATGATTATACATCATATGAATATCATATATTCATAATATATATAAACATATACATATTATATCAACATAAAATCATGATAGATCGCATACATGCTTATATATCAAAAACTGTTAAGCACATAACCGAATTAAAATGTTTCGCAAGTAGCTCTGATGCCATTGAAGGGTTTCGTGACACAAACGCAGCAGAATAAACGCGAAAAATAAATCAAAATAGCGAAACCCTCTGCAGGATCCATGCGAAAACAAAAGATTTAATTCGGAGATAAAGAATAAATACCTTTAGAAGCTTTAACAGTTCATTAATGGAAGATTAATGGAGGTCCAAATCTTGTTTAATCACCACGTATCCCGCTCTCGCGATCTACGCTCTACGGTATCCACACGAACACTTTTCATGAAGGATTGATGTGTACTAGCACCCGAAAACTTCTTCTCTCTCTATCTTCCTCCACTCTCAGAGCGGCTAGGGTTTTGTAAAATCTCTATATTATTAAATCAGTCCATAAAGAGATTATATAGAGAGAGGAATAAGTTTTCTAATTATAATCCAATTATAATTAATACTAATCCAAAATTCTAAATTATTTAATTAAGTCTCACTTAATTAATTAATTATTAATTTTGGAATTAGTTTAAGTAATTCACTTATTCTATTTATATAATTAATTAAGTCATACTTAATTAATATCATAAATAAAATAAATTACTTATTTAATTTAAATTCATAATTTAAATTATTTCTCCTTCAAGCGTTCTTTGTGTGTGACCCTGTAGGTTATTATTACGTTGGCAACAATTTTAATATCTAATTAAAATTGTAAACAATGAGCGGCATCTAGTAATACATCATTGCTACCCAAGTAATAATAATAAATCGATGATTCGATTAAGCCTTTCGTGAATAATGTTCCATGTAATATAATCCCTTTAATCTTGATATTATAGATTAAACTCAAGGCATGTCTCGTGTCATCCTCTTCATAATTTAATCTTTATTTTCTTGATCGATGAGTAGACTATTAAAATCAAATCAACATTTGAGCACGGCCGTGCATTTCATAGTCTCACTCAAACAAGATGCCAATAATATCACTCCTAAAATTAGGAGGATTAAATCCCATCTAGATCATTCATATTTCTCATACGATTCATAATATACCCAATGTCCACTTTTATCATCACCCGGTCAAAGGTAACTTTTAATGTAATCAAAGTATATTAATTCTCGTATAGAAATATAATGATTTCAGGTCTAAGGATCATTACACCATTATCACAGTGAGAATTACTTATGACGCTTACTTAACATGTAGAATCTCACGGCGGGTCATTCCAGTGCCATGCATTGATACATACACTTATGTTCTTGACTTTAGTATCCCCATACCTATGATCAATGAGATGTGGTCATCTGTCAAGAAACATACTAGTCTTTGTGCATTATTATTGTCCTTAAATAATAATACTCGACTAGGGAATTTTAGGAATAAGATACTATTCATATAATCTCATTTTTAAGTCACATACTTAAAGATATATAATACGTATCAAAATTCCAAGGACATTTATTATGCTTTCAATTTATTACGCAGTAAATAAAATATAATAAATAATAATCAATAAAACATAATCCTTAATAATAAATATTTTCCTTAAAATATAAAAAGTATTGTCTCTAGAGCACAATTACTAACAATTTTGTGGTTCTCGATCTTCATCGAGGCCTATAATTCTCCCATTGTTTCTTTTGGAAACAAAATCTCTTTCCATGAAAACTGCGTCTCGAGAAATAAACACCTTCTGCTCAGAAGGACTATAAAAATAATACGCCTTTGTTTCTTTAGGGTATCCCACAAAATTGCACTCTTCAGATTTAGGTCCAAGCTTGTCAAATACTTGACGTTTCATAAACGCCTTGCATCCCCAAACTTTCATAAAGTTCATGCCTGACCGTTTCTTCTCCCATATCTCATATGGAGTCTTTTGAACCTTCTTAGTAGGAACACGGTTAAGTGTGAAAGCCGCTGTTTCTAGAGGGTAACCCCAGAAACTAATTGGAAGATATGTATGACTCATCATCGATCGCACCATGTCCAACAAGGTGCGATTTCTCCTCTCTGAAACTCCATTCCATTGAGGTGTACCTGGCGGAGTGAGTTGTGATACAATACCACACTCCTTTAAATAATCTTTAAATTTTGTGCTCAAGTATTCTCCTCCACGATCAGATCGTAAGATTTTAATACTTGCACTATGTATTAGCTCCAGACGTTCGGTGGCCCTTTGACCCTTACCAGTGAAAGGGCTTTAGTCATTTTACCAAGCAAACAAGATTCGCATTCTTGGTATGATTCAAAATCAAACTTATCCAAGTATCCATCCTTATGTAATTTGGATATGCGTTTCTCATTTATATGGCCTAGACGACAATGCCAGAGGTATGTTTGATTTGAGTCATTAACTTTAAGTCATTTGTTTTCTATATTATATACAGGATTATCTAAGTCAAGAACATATAAACCATTAAAAAAACGCGCAACACCATAGGTTAAATCATTCAAAGCAAAAGAGCAACAATTGTTCTTTATCGTAAACGAAAAACCTTTCTTGTCTAAACAAGAAACAGAAATAATGTTTCTGCGAATCGCAGGCACGTAAAAACAATTCTCCAATTCTAAAACTAGCCCTGAGGGCAAAGATAAATAATAGGTTCCTACAACTAAAACAGCAACTCTTGCTCCATTGCCAACTCGTAGGTCCACTTCTCCTTTAGCCAATGTCCTACTTCTCTGCATTTCCTGCACATTTATACAAATATGAGTAGCACATCCAGTATCCAATACCCAAGATGTAGAAATTGACAGATTGACTTCTATAACATATATACCTGAAGTAGAAGCTTGCTCAGCCCTCTTCTTCTTCAGATCCTCCAAGTAAACTGAACAGTTTTTCTTCCAGTGACCAGTTTTCTTACAGTAGTGACATTCACCCTTAGCGACCCCACCTTTAGGCTTTAAAGCCTGTTTGGGACCTGACTTTCGCTTGGGTGTAGAATCAGAACCTGTCTTCTTCTTACCCTTCCACTTGCCTTTCCCTTTGGCCTTACCTTTATTGCCCACCATCAGTATGGGAGCAGGTTCAGCCGTCTTCATGTTGGTCTCATATGTTCTCAACATAGCCAACAATTCAGTAAGTGTTTTGTCAAATTCATTCATATTGTAGTTTATGATAAACTGGGTGAATTTGTTGTTCAAAGAATTCATGATTAGGTCAATACCAATTTCCTGAATAATCGGGAAACCCAAAGTTTCAAGATACTCAATGTAACCAATCATCTTCAGAACATGTGGGCCAACTGGTTCACTTACCCCTTGTTTGCAATTAAAGAGTGACTTACTCGTGTTGAACCTTTCTTGACGAGTTTGGCTTGCAAACATGCTTTGCAAGTGCTCATTGATAGTATATGCATCCATATGCACATGTTGTCTTTGAAGCTCAGCACTCATAGTTGCCAACATAAGACATGCAACATCAGTTGCATCATTCTCATCCTTTGTGTGGGCCGCTTGTTCCTCAACAGTAGCGCCCTCAGGAAGGGGACCTGCCGGAGGAATATCAATGACATGAAGCTTGCGCTCCTGTCTGAGGACAATCCTCAAATTCCTCTGCCAGTCTAGGAAGTTGTCTCCTCCTGTCAGCTTATCCTTCTCAAGGACTGATCGTACGGATAGTGTGTTTGTGTTGTTTACCATTACTTGGTATCTACAATGATAAAAGCACAAAATAAACATTAGATTGTCTGAGTTATTTATTATGTTCAAATGATTATGATATATCCATAATATATCTCCCACTATTTTTATCAAATTAATAGCCCTTACTATTAATTTGGAAAGTATATCCCATAATTCTTTCTAGTGAGCCAAGATCCATATTTCGTCATGTCCAAAGACAACCACTGGAAGTCCTTAAAAATGATTATTTAGGTAGACAACAATTGTCAATTATATCATATATAATTCTTGGATAGTTTGGTGAGCAACGATTGATCTTATCTATCTAATAGATTTTTAACCAAACTCTATGCTTCTAAGTTCATAATGGTTGAATATAACCGTTTACTTTCACCTTATTATGATGACTCAGTTAAGTTTGACCCAATGATACAACGGCCGAATATAACCGTTTATATTCGTCGCATCTCACCACGATAGATAGGAGTCCCCTACCACTGACAGTCTTTCCCCTAATCGATCTAGGATTCGATGAGTGTTCATTCATTGGAAAGCATCTGATTAAAACTTAATATTTTGTTAAGGGGTTTATAAAATTTAAGACGATCATGATCACATCATGAAGAGATCCTCAATTTTTCCTTGAACTAAATATTTCAAATTGACATCTTAAATTATTTATTTCCCAGGTAGATGGAGGATACCAGTGGTCACACTTAAAACCCATCAGCCTTACGAATACGCATATCCGTTTTTGTCAGAAAATCTCAATTATAGATATCAAAATCCATATTCAATTCCGTGTTTTAAAAATCCATATTTCATAAACACAAGAATCTCATGATCGTTTGTTAATTTTAAAATCTTAAATCTTTACAGATTTTATCTTGTTTAGCATGGCAAGCATGGCATGGGTGACGTATCTAATACATGCATACATCATTAATCTAATTAAAGCATGCATCTTCTACTCTACACATACATTCATACATCAATATGTAAAGTGCAGTATGTAAACGTGCTTGGTTATGGCCCCTTTCCTATGTGATCCTTTCGAGCTAATGAAAGGATCAAAGTCAATCTATGGTGGTAAAATATAAATACAATTACATGTCTTCATTCTTCTTGTATCCATGGGTGCTTGCTCCTCTTCTTGGACCATCCTTCAATCTTCAAGTACATTACATGGAATAATTGAATACAACCTATACTAATGTACTTACATAAGAAAACTCGAGTTACATTCGAGGTTAAACAATTACAAGAATGAAGAAAACGACATGCAAGTCGTATTTATAAAACCAAAACCAAAAACCATTAATCTAGGGGTCCAAAGGCCATAACCAGCACCATGCCCAAGTACACAACAAAAATAATGCGGGGGTCCGGGGGCGGCAGCCCTTGGGCGGGGTCCGGGGCGGCAGCCCCGGGCGGGGTCTGGGGGCGGAAGCCCCCGGCTGGGGTCGAGCTGACCCCCCAGCTCGAAATAAGAATTTTTTTTATTTTCGAAGACCAGTCCTCTTCAGAAATCATCAATTTCTGAACTAAAGATCATATTTGTTGGCCTTTTTCCCCACTGCAACTCATGCAGTTTCAGAAGCATGTATCATATACATACTTATCATATCCTAGTTAACAAATCATGTCCAACACAATCTGTCCACCAGTTTATATCACTATACAAACTGACCCTCATGCATAATATACAAATCGCAATAAGGCATATAAATCATTCATATCATGTCATAACAGATTATAACATTGCAGTAGCATGGCAGTCTCAAACATGCATGGCAGTAGCAAAGCAGTAGCATGGCAGTGGCATAACAGATTATGACAAAGCAGTAGCATGACATGGCAGTCACCAAAACAGGCATGTATGCATCAAATACATAAAACACGTAACCAAATCAGTCCCTTATACACGTAGCTCTAATGCCATTATTGGGTTCCGAGGCATAAAACGCAGCGGATTAAACGTAAATATAATAAAAATTCGGAACCCTAAACGCAGGATCATGTATAAGCCTAGACTGATTATTGTGAAACGGAATCATACATTTGTCTGGTCTTGGTTTACACGAACTCAACGGAGATCCTAGCTTTCACGACTTGTGTTTTCCTCTCGAAAACACCTCTATGGTATCCACACGACCACCTTCAAGAACGTCCCACGATCTTGATTACGGAATGGATTGTACTAGCTCCTTTGATGATTTCAAATTTGTTTCTGCCTTGCTGTGCTTGCTGTTGTGTGCTTGCTGCTGCCTCTAGGGATTTTGTTTCTCAAAAACGTAATCCCTCTTAACCCTATCATTATCTATTTATAATGCTGGTTAAGAGGCCCAATCAGCAAAACCTAACCCATGTAGGTTTAGAATAAATAATAAAACCGAATTTCTATTTTTAATTAATAACTAAGTCATACTTAATTATTAAGGGCATAATTCAAATTCGAATTTTATTATTTCAATTAATTAAGTCTCACTTAATTAATATAATAAAATTCAAATAATCATCAATTAATTTAAATCTATAATTTAAATTAACTATTCCTTTAAGTGCTCTATGTGTGTGACCCTATAGGCTATTATTTAATTAGCAATAATTTTATTCTCCAATAAAATTATAAACAATGAGCGGTATCTAGTAATACATCATTGCTACCCAATTAAATAATAATTAAATCGTGATTCGATAAAACCTTTCATGATTAATGTTTCCGTGTAATATAATCCATTTAACCATATATATTATAGATTAAATTCGAGGCATGTATTTAGTCATCCTCTACAACATTTAATCCGGGTTTACTTGATCCATGAGTAGACTATGAAAACAAATCATTATTTGAGCACGGCCATGCATTTTATAGTCTCACTCAATCAAGAGGCCAATAATATCTCTCCTAATTATAGGAGGGTTAAATCCTTTATCTATCATTCATATTTCTCATACGACTCATGATATACCCGATGTCCACTTTTATCATTACCCGGTCAAAGGTAACTTTTAATGTAGTCAAAGTATATTAATCCTCGTACAGAAATATAATGATCTCAAGTCAGAGGATCATTACACCATTATCACTGTGAGTCTTTCTTATGACTTTATTAAACATGAAGAATCTCACTATGGGTCTGTCCAGTACCATGTACTCCTGCATGTACCTATGTGTTGACTTTAGTATCCCCATACTTATAACCAATGAGATGTGGTTATCAGTCAAACAACATACTAGTCTATTTATGTATTATTATTGTCCTATAATAATAATACTCGACTAGGGACATTTAAGAATATGATTTATTATATAATCTCAAGTTCAAGTCATGTACTAAACTATACAATGTGTATCATGATTCTAAGGACATTTATTATGCTAACAAATATATCGCAGTAATTAAAGTCATAATAAATACATTTATTGAATAATCAAATGACATAAAGGTTTATTGTATTGCCTCTAGGGCACCTACACTAACAAATAGTCCTTAGTAGAATAACTTGCAGATATTTGCTAAACAACTTGATAAATTCATTTTGTTTAAGTTGGTTAGTGAATTAGAGATATTATTTATGTGCATATTTTTTTGGAAATCCCATCTGTAAAGAATTCTTAAATGAGTTCACAATTATTAAATCGTCCATATTTAAAGAAATTGTGAATTTATTTTAAAACCAATACCTCATACTTTGTGCTACTACTTTAATTATCTTGCTTACAATGTTATATGCATATGTGATATTTAAATTGTCTAGCATAAGTTAGTAGCATAATTATTTATATGTTAAGTACTTTTAAATATTTGATTATAAATAATTATGACACTTTTGGTATTAGTGATGTTATTTAGAATTTTTGTTATAAGTAATTAATATTTATTTAAAATATCACTAATATTGGAAGGCGAAATATTTTCTAAGTTATGTGTATAAAATTCTCAATATTTTATATACTTAGAGATATTTCCAAAATTGTTTTTACTTCGAGGTATCAACCATTTGTAAAATGATTTTTTTTAAACACTTGTTTCAATGCATGTTTCACATTGATTCAAAGTACCTAAACGGTGGTTGTTGCTTAGAATGTCTTATACTGTATTGCTAAGAATACATCCACCCCTATTGTCATGTATTTATGTTTCAAGTCGGGGATACTATCAGATGGACGAAAATGATGAAGATCATAATTGCATTATGAGTCAGAAAATCATAGTCCTCTATCTCATAAGGATGGTTTGCAAAACTGTTTTCAAATCGTAGAGTATTAAGGTATAAAGGAAAAGAGTCATTTTAACGAGATATAATTTGGTAAGAGAGTTGAATTTCTTCTTTGGTACAAATTCTCGTATTTTATTATGGGAAGTTTGCCTTATAGGAAATTCATAAGGGATATAAATTTTCTTCTCTGATACAAATTTCCCTCATTTTATTATGGGATATGTATCTTAAAAAAATTCGATCATGCTCTTAAATGATAAATCTTTAGGTCCGACAAAACTCTTTTGTTGAAAGTGCTTTAATGCAATCTATTACCATTCCTTATTATATTTTTCCTTCTCTTTGAGATGAAAAATATGTTTTGGAATGTTAAGGTGATTATCTTTTTATGTCGATTGGTTCTATCCGGTTAGCCCCTAGTGACTTTAGAAGCTGGCCAAGAGGTTGAAAACCCATCAATCTCTTACCCATACCATAGTACCAAATACCAATTCATCCACTTCCATATATTACCCCCTGGGGATATAAGGAACTCATGTAAGTTAGAGGTTGATAAGGGACAAACTACACTTGATGCAGCAAATAAGGATGAAGTCGGAAGTACACCCATAGCTCTACCTCTAGAGAAGAAAAGTAGTATATAATTGAGGTAACTGTAAGCTCATCTGCATCTTCTCAAAAGGATGCAGAGCTGAAAAGGCAATAAAACTGTCTCTGGAATCATTCTCTCTATAGGATGAGTCCATTGAAATTCGCTCATCAACTAGAGCACCTTGTAATGAGTCAAGCACACCAGTGACACTCACGTTGATGGTAAACCTAAATAGATAAATTCTAGGAACACATTGCAAGGTGTGCACAGTGAGAGGTACAAGCAACACCCCCAACTTCTTTATTTACCATTTTTTACGGTAGATGAAGTTGTTGCGATCGCAGAAATGCACATGCCTTCACAGGCGTCAAGAGGAAACTTGGATCAATTGCTACATTATAGATCCTTATCTCCCTCCCTAAATGGAACATATCTGGATTCCTAACGGAACAGATCAAATTAGATGATCAGCAACTCATTGAATCTATTCCTGAAGCAATTCGGTTATTAAAATCAAATATTTTGATAGATTCAATTGAGGACGGGGATTTACGAAACCCCATTGCACCACCAGTGACCTCTCTTGAAGGGACTATGGTGATCTTTCTTACATGTATAAAATACTATGTCATCAGTAATGAGAGAAACAGTATTGTGAGAAAAGAGTGAAACACAAGTGAGAAAGAGTGAAAATATATATTCTATGAGTGAAATACTTAGAGAGTATATGAGCGAAACACTTGTTAGATACATAAAGGAAAATCACACACTAGCACAAATATCAAATCACATTCCCAATTCCCTATTACATAGTTCTAATAATTATATTCAAGGGGAGATATAAGGAATCTATCTACATTGGTGATTTAGAAGACAATTGACTGCCGAAGGAAAATTTAGTAATATGCAACCGAATTACAGGCATGTCACCCAGGATACCTGACTCTGATACTTGATTATCTAGTCAGAAGTTATTACTTCTTTGTATTCTAACAATTGATATTCTATCAATTGGTATCTAAAATCAAGAAACCTACTTCTGAAACACAAGAAATGTTACTCAACTAAGGGGGATGAAATTTCTTCTGTAGAGGATTACTCAACTAAGGGGAGAATTGTTGAACAAGAAAAGAGGGTATATAACAACATGCTTGGATTAGATAAAATTAGTGATTATTTATTAATTCTTCTATTCCATTTGATTTTAGAAAATTATTGTATATAGGATAAAGTGGATTTTCTAAAATGCATAACATACCATAGTTTGCATTTTTTATATCTGCGATGGTTTAATGCTGAATATATGTCATGTCTGTTGTTACCTCTATTAAAATGGTTGAACAAGAAAAGTGTTGAATGAATTCACCTTGGGACAGAAGTTGGAGAAACAGAGGAGAAGTGGTAACAAGTCAAGACTTCATCCCTGCCATCCTAAGGGGGAGTAGTGATGAATCTAAGAAGTGAAGATAATACTACTTGTATAATATGTTCAGTGCTAGAGGAACAAATATCTTTCATTTCAGTTACTCAAGAAATATGGAAATGTAGAATCTGAACTAGAGAAACCAGCCACTGAAGATGTACCAATGACACCCGTACACAAAAGTTCAACTCTAGAAGAAGGTGAAATTGATACTTCTGAAGCTGGTAATTGAAGATAATTCAAGATAGAACTTTGTAAAATATGTTTAGTCTAGAGAAACATCTATCTTATATTTATCTTTCATGTTTGAATCTGGAAAATTGTTTATTTTCCCAGTTGCACAAGTAGAAGGGGGGGTTGAATACTTGTGTGTCTTTTCTGCCTGATTTAAAATCAACTCAATAGCAATAAACAGATATGAATTAAGAACAAAGATCAAACACAAAGATATGAATAAGTACTGTTTGTATTATTGATTTGTAAATACAAAACTCTCTTAGGGTGTACACAAACCCTAGCAGCTTCTCTGTGTTTATCACAGCAACTCTCTCTATTTCTATGCACTCACAAAATTTTACTCAGGCAAATTTTGCTTCGAATTTCACACCTTTACAATTAGGTTACATAGATTTTATATAGAGAGCTGCCTATCAACTAATAACAGAAAGATAAATTATAATAAGAATAGAATTCTTAATTATTAGTTGGCAGTTTCCTTCTGCAATTCTTCTTCCATGTTTTTATAGCATATCTGCAATATCTTTGGCTTTATCTTCGAAGACTTCCCTTATCTGTGATCATCTTCCAAATTTAGCTTTAACTTTATAGACTCTGAATTCTTCAGACTCTGCCAGACTATAGACTCTGATCATTTATAGACTCTGACAGATCTTAGCTCCGATAGTCTATAGATTCTGATCACCTTCCAGACTCTGATCTTCATGCAGACTCTGGTTTTACTTTCTGCAGAAATTCTTCTAAGTACAAGTAACTTGAGTATTGATTATCTAGACTCTGATTATACATTTCAGAGACTAGAAAGGTATATTGCAAATGCTAACTCCTGTTCTAGTATTTTATACATCATTAAATGAATATATTCCTAACATTGTTAAATATAATTCCAGAACTTTTTATTATTTACAGTTCTCAATGTTTTATTATTTTATTATTTGTTAGTTGTGTTATCCTCTAGGAATTTGTGTGTTAAATGTTTAACAACAAATAGAGGGAGATTGAAAGGTATATGATAAGGCCTATTTTTATTATTAGATGACTACTTAACTCAGATTAGAAAGGGAAGTAAATAATAAATGTGATAACATGAATCAAGATGAAGAATGTCAACTAGACACGAAGAATCAGATTATTAGAAGAATTCTGACAAGGCTGTTACACTACACTGAAAGAAGTTCATTAATATGTTCAAGCGTCGGTGTAAAATAAAGAAATAGTATTTCAGAAGAGTTTAGAAGATACATAAGATTTTAAGTGGCTACTACAGAAAGATTCCAGAAGAAGAAAATTATAGAGAAAGAACAAAAAGAAGACAAAACGGGACAAGACAAGATATAACGACCACTACAGCAGAAATGAGAATCAACATTGTAGTTAGTCATCCATGAACCAGACCAGTGCATAGGGTGTCAACAATGTCAGTGAAGATTCGTCATCAAAAAGTTCAAGTGGTTAGAAAAGTTATTGTTGAAGAACAGAAGAGTTTGATCTACATCAACAATGATCTTATAGTCAAGGCTTTAATTTATTTCTCTATTAAATAATTAAATTAATTATTTAATTTAATTAGTAAATTAATTTACTTAGAATTAATCTATTTCTTAAATTAATTAAAGGATTAATTAATTTAGAATTATTTTAGAATGAAAAAGACAGAAACTGAAAGCTCAAAGGGATACATGTTTGTTTGGAAGCAGTGTACAAGAGTCAGAATCCAAGATTGAATATTTGACTGGGTACATGCAGTGGTGAAAAGAAGTATTGTCTAGTTTAAAGTGTCAGATTATTTCAGTAACAAATGTACTTATAATTGCAACTGTAGATACAGCTAAACAGGTCTGACAGTATTGACTTGAAGACAAGACGGAAAAAGAATTGACACGAAAAAATGCAGATTCATATATTCATAAAAGTTGAATTCTGGTTGGAATTGATTTATTATTTCCAAGTCAAAAGGAGTTCGGTTTCAGATGTTCAAGAGACCGTAGCTTTGAGCCTAAGAATTTATTTATATTAATAAATATTTTATTTATTTAGAAAATTATATTTATAAATATCTAAATAATATTATATATTTATTTTTATATTTTCTAAATTAAATTAATTATTTATTAATCCCAGATTATAAGCTGTGCGAGTCTAAAAACATTTCTACGGAGCTTATCACTAAAAGACGAAATAAGCCCCTGGTTATTCAAATTAAAGGGGCAGGTGTTTTATATTTTTAACGTAACCAATCAAAGGCTGCCACATATCCAATCAAGAGAAAAAGAAATGAAAAAGTCTGCCTACTCAAAAGTCTTACCGAATGAAATTTAAAAGTCTTACCGAGCTGAATTGGTAAGACCTTTTAAAAGTCTTAACGAGTAGAATCGGTAAGACCTCTTAAACGTCTTACCGAGCAGAAAAATTCTTGCCCAACTTATTTTAAACGTCTTGAAGGCTATTTTATAAAGTCTTTAAGATTTTTTAATAATTTTTATTCAAAAGTCTTGCCAGTTTAAATGTTTTCCCAGTTGCACAAGTAGAAGGGGTGGGGGTTTGAATACTTGTCTGCTTTTTATGCCTGATTAAAATCAACTCAATATGTATTAAAGACTTGAATTAAGAACAAAGATCAAACACAAAAATATGAATGAATACTGTTTGTATTATTGATGTGTAAATACAAACTCTCCTAAGGTGTACACAAACCCTAGCAGCTTCTCTGTGTTTTCACAGCAACTCTCTCTATCTCTATGCTCTCAAAAACTTCAACAATTTTCCACACATAATATTAGGTTAAATAGAATGTTTATATAGAGAGCTTCCTATCAACTAATAATAGAAAATTAAATTATAATAGGAATAAAATTCCTAATTATTAGTTGTCAGATTCCTTCTGTGATTCTCCTTCCTTCTCATAGCATATCTGCAATATATTTGGCTTTATCTTCGAAGACTTCCCTTTTTTGTAATCATCTTCCAAATTCAGTTTTGACTTCATAGACTCTGAAATCTTCAGACTCTGCCAGACTATAGACTCTGATAGCCTATAGACTCTGATAGCCTATAGACTCTGATCATTTGTAGACTCTTATCACCTTGTAGACTCCGATAGTCTATAGACTCTGATCACCTTCCAAACTCTGATCTTCATCTAGACTCTGGTTTTACTTTCTATAGAAAATCTTCTAAGTACAAGTATGTTGACTATCTAGACTCTGATATGAAATTTCAGAGACTAGAAACACTTATTACAAATAAGCTATGCTAAACCCCGTTCTAATATTTTGTACATCATCAAATGAATATATTACTAACAATCTCCCCCTATAAAATGTAAGCATAAATCAAGGTTTGATGATGTCAAAACTAAATAATGAAACAATTAATCTAGAACAATATAAAATGTATAAGGAAAAAGAATTACTTCTTACTTAATCTTCTCAAAGGCTGGATTATTCTTCAAAAATGAATTCAACATATTTTCCTCCACAATAGCAAGAGCTTCACCAAAAAACTTCTTTAATTTCTTCATTTCTTCATTGGAACATTTGATTTGACAATAAGCTGCTCTTAGATGATTTGCACTGATTTCATATAATAATAATAAATATTATAGCTATAACAATTAGCAAATATTTCATTATAAACTAATAATAATAATTAAATAAAATTTAACATACTCCTTATATAACAAGAAGATGTAGAATATGGTTTAATAATTGGATGAAATATACTTGAGTATGTTATCTTCCTATTTTTAAAATTAAAGAAAAAGATGACGGTAAATTTAAGGAAGTAGGAGTTTAAAATTTTAAACATATAAAACCTTATGCATTTATGTTAGTTTAATATAGTTATCTATACTATATTATTATAACCGAAAGATTAAAAAATTTGGTGGTTAGTATGGTACTGGGTGAACCATAAAAAAGATCTTAACCGTTCAATTTTATGTGAACCATAGAAAAAATCTTAGCCATTGAATTTTAATAATATATAATTTTAAAAATAATATAATCATACATACAACTCTAACACCATTAGTCCTCCTTTTATACAAAATAAGATAATAAGATATAATAATATTATATTATATTTAAATTATTTTCTATATTTTTTTTATGAATCCTACTTATCCTATAATTTTTATTTAATATATCATTAAAGTTTATCTTATAATTTTTGTTTAATATATCATTAAAGTTTATGATAAACAATATGTAATTTTTTAGTTTCCATCTATTTCTCGATTTTAATCGCATAACACAAATTATTTATCAAAACAAAATCTCTACTCAAATTAAAAGAACTTTGCTCAAACTAGAACAATCCGTTTCCTTCGATACCTGTATATTCAAATTAGAAGACCGACATCAACACCCTATATACAACTCTAACCCCCATAGTCCCCCTTTTATACAACACATCATGAATAGAATAATATTATATTATATTTAAATTATATTCTATGAATATTAAATTTTATAAATATTAAGATACTAATATCTATACTATATTATTATAACTCAAAGATTAAAACTTTTGGTATTCAGAATAGTACTGGGTAAACCATAAAAAAGATCTTGACCGTTCCATTTTATGTGAACATAGAAACAATCTTAACCATTGAATTTTAATAAAATATAATTTTAAAAAGAATATAATCATACATACAACTCTAACCCCATTATACAAGAAAGGATAATAAGATAGAATAATATAATATTATATTTAAATTATATTCTATATTTTTTTATGAATCCTACTTATCCTATAATTTTTATTTAATATATCATTAAATTTTATCCTATAATTTTTATTTAATATATCATTAAAGTTTATGATAAACAATATACATTTTTTTAGTTTCCATCTATTTCTCGATTTTAATCGCATAACAAAAATTATTTATCAAAACACAATATCTACTCAAATTAGAAGAAGTTTGTTCAAACTAGAACAATCAGTTTACTTCAATACCCGTACGTTCAAATTAGAAGACCGACATCAACGCCCTATATACAACTATAGTCCTCCTATACAACTTATTACGGATATAATAATATTATATTATATTTAAATTATATTTTATGAATATTAAATTTTATGAATATTAAGATACTAATATTATTTTATTAACATTAATTAAATTTTATCATTATGTTATATCTATATTATCTATAATTTTATATTATATTATTTAAAAAAACTTCTCTTTTAATTAGAATATTTATTTGTACTCACAATCTACTAACATGTTTCAATTTTCCTCATCGCTTAAACACTTTAATTTATTTAAAATTAAAATTTTATAATTAAAATTTTTGAATATTAAAATTATATTATATTTTACCTACATTAAAGTATACTCTTTTATTTAAATTTTAATTAAAATATTTCTAATATATTTGTAACTCTTTTTATTAATAAAATTTTCCTAATTAAATTTAAAGAAAAATAAAAAGTTTCATGAGTTGGTCGTCCGTCCCGTAACTTCTCTTTTTATACAACTCTTTTTATCATTCGTAAGTTTTCTTTTTATACGACTTTTTTATGCAATTATGATATAATTATAATTTAATTTTAAAACATATATATTTTACATATAACCTAGGCGAGTCATTTTTTGTACAACAATCTAATAACATATCTCACTTCATTTTTACTTGAAATTACAACTTATTAATTAAATCTCATGAATATTAAAAATTATTAATTAAATATCATGAATATTAAAATAATATTATTATTTTATATATAAATAATTTTTATTATATATTATATTATCATAGCCGATATAATAAAAAAAATTAAATTATATATTTAAATCATATAAAATAACTAATATATAATTTATTAATCCCGCCCATGTTTTACACGGGTTATAAGGTAGTGTATTTATAATTTTGAAGGTAAACAAGTATGACATGAATCTTTTATTAAGATTTGTACTGTGAATCGTTTTATATTAATAAATTATTATCATGTTATAATACACTTCTAATTTTAAAGTTTTATTATGAAAAATTTAGATGATAAGATTGTAATTACTTAGTGGTGTTTTCTCTTGTATATGTTTAATTTTAATTAAATTAATTTATAATTATCTTTACTTAAATTTATAATTCATTTTTATTAACATGTAAGTAAAAAAAAGTTAAATTCATAATTCTTTAAAAATTAATTAAATTAAGTTTGAACTACTTTATTTTACTTATAAATATATGAAGTGAAATTCTTAAATAATTCTATATACAAATTATCTTAAACAATATATATTATATTCATATATTAATTAGGTATTGTGAAATATATAAATATTATTTAAATAAAATTTTAATTGTAATAATAAAATATAAATTATAAAAAATATTAGAATATGAAATTGTAATTAAATCATGAATAAAAGTTGAATTCATAACTAAATTTTAATGAGTAACTGGTAGATAGCTCTAATAACAATATATTCTTAATTAAGTTTAAACTAGTGAGTGGCCAAACAACCCTAATAATCATATGCATATGAGCATGTCTGGCCGTTCCAGACTTCCGGGTCATTGTGTACCCCTAGCATTTCTCAAACTTTTAAGGATGGTAATATAAATGAAGAGTAATGCTAGAAAATCAAAAAATATTTCCAAAATATATTCTAAAATGACGTGATAGTAGTGACAGGGTGGAATGTAAAATTTTAATTCGTGTATTAATGTGAATGCACGATGGGTCCATTTCATTTATTATTTTAACAACCAATTAAAATTAGACAAGTGGATTTTGGAAACATTTTTGGAAATTTTTTTGGGGACTCTAGCATTTCTCATAGATGAATCAACTTTGAACAAAAAAACAAAACGTGAGAATAGGTCAATCAATATAGGGAGGGACTTGGGAGAGATGATTAAAAAAGTAAAATGCTACAAACAAACAATGAGGATGATTAAAATGCGGATAAGTATGGTTGGCCTTTAGAAAATAACGGGTCAATAATTTACCATGCAAATGCATCATGTTAGATAAACATGGCCAAACGAGCGTGCCGGGCGAGCGTGCCGGGCGAACCGGGCCGGTTCGCCGGCGTGCCGGTTTGGCCAGGAATTCCGGGCCGTGCCGAGTCATGCCGGTTCGCGGATAGGCTGACTCGTGTACGGCTCGCGGGTTAGGCGGGTTGACGGGTTTATTATTTTATGATTTTTTTAATTTAAATTTCATTTTTAAATACTTATTTCATACGAATAATATTTATTTCATACGAATATTTTTTATTTCATTAAAAAAAATACTTATTTCATACGAATATTTTTGAAATAAAAGAAGACGGCTCTACAAATTTTATTAATAAAAAAAATATTTTACAAATAATTTGAGAGGACTCATCTCTAAAAAAAATGGAACAAAACCGCTTATACGTAATAAACAAATACAAAACAAATGAAATTTATTTGTTGCGGGGCGAGTTAGTGCCGGGCCGAGTTGATGATTTTGTGTGAATGAGTCATTGTCTCATTGACCAAAGCACAGAACTAGTGAAGTGACTTGTAAAGTTGTAAGCTAATCATTGAGCAAATGATTGATGTTTATATTGAATTCTGCATAATTGCACGCGCCTGCAGTTATTAATACATTGAATTCTTTATTTTTTTATTTTTTATTTTTTTTAAAAAAATATGTTAACTCATTTATTTCATATTTTCTACGAATATTTTTGAAAAAAAAGAGGACGGTACCTCTATAAATTTTATTAATATAAAATATTTTACAAATTATTTGAGAGGACTCCTCTCTGAAAAACGGAACAAACCGCTTGAACATAATAAAAAATTTAAAACAAATACAAAACAAATAAAATTTAAAAATATAAAATAAAAATATTCTATCCACTATTTAATTTATACAAAATCTTGTTGGTCGCTAGTTGACGTGCCTGATTCGGATGAACTATCCATTATCATCCACGGATCTTCTACTCCGTCCGAGTCATCTTCTTTTCTTCCTTGTTGTCTTTTTGTGGCTTGATCCCAATCCTTTTTGCAAACACATATTTTCACCGCATCTGGCGAAAGACTTGATCTCTTCTCGTCCAACACTCTTCTACCTGCACTAAAAGCAGACTCAGACGCAATTGTAGAGGCAGGAACTACTAATATGTCCCTTGCGATTTTAGCTAAAACCAGAAATTGGTTCTCATGATTCTTCCACCACGTTAGTATTGAAAAATTATCATCTAACTCATAATTATAAGAAAAAAACTCTCTAATCATAGTAGAAGAAGAAGTAGGTACAGAAGACGTAGTAGAAATTCTACATTTTTGTTTTTTGGCTAGGATAGATGAAATAGTACTATTAAACCTACTAACAGCATTAGTCTTAGGTGGTATAGCATTTTGAGTTTTGGGTTTATATATATCTACAAGACGATATAATAATTCTAAACAATTTTGTACATAAAGAACATGATTATACGAAACTCCTAACACCTCATAATAATGTTCTAAAATATTTTCTAAACCATCTTTTCTAACAGCAAGATCAAGAAGACATGCAACACCATAAATATAGGGAAAATCTGTAAAGTATTCTATCCACTTAATTTTCATGTCATTAATAATTGCACTAAAATAATCATTTTCTTCAAAATCACGTAAAGTAGTAACAATACTAACACACTCAATGATAACATGATGTACATTTGGTTCGTAAACATAAGAAAAAATCTTAGTAGCATGATGATAACATTCAAGTATATCACGTACACTAGTTGCCAAATCCCACTGAATATCGGTAATTAATCCACCGTCATATTGGTTTTTTGGGTCTGAATTATATAACTCACTGATAACTACCTTATATTTAATTGCCTCATTTAATAATTTATAAGTCGAATTCCATCTCGTAGGACAATCGATAACCCATTTTTTCGGCCTTAACCCATTATCTTTACATAATTTTTTATACCTAGACCGTAATATGTGTGCTATACGTAAATACTTAACTATTTTTCTAATGGGTTCTAATAATATAGTTATTTGTGCAATTCCCTTTTGAGCCGATAAATTAATTATGTGAGCACAACATCTAACATGCAAGAAAGTACCATATAATATAGTGGGAATATCAGGCCTAATATAATCCATGGCTTTATTATTTGCAGAGGCATTATCTAAAGATATTGTAAACACCTTATGCAACAAATTAAATTCCCTTATTGTGTCTAATATTCTTTATTTTATATTAAAACCGGTGTGTGACTCGTCCATAACATCAAATGTAATAATTCGTTTTTGTAATAAGTAGTCAACATCAATCCAATGAGCTGTAACACAAATAAAGGGTTCACCACAACTCGAAGTCCAACAATCACTAGTTAAAGAAACCATACCAGCAAAATTACCGAAATAATTAATTAATTCTATTCGTTGACTATAATATTGTTTTTGTGTGTGACGCTTAAGTGTGTTCTTAGGAATTTTTCAAAATGCTGGGTTTATTGAATGTTTCATCATGTACTCTAAATTCGGACTCTCACTGTGGGAGAAAGGTAACTCATCTAATGTAACATAAGTAGCAAAATCTTCAATCATTCTATCTCTATTATAGGAGAAAGGCATACCTCCACCGGGAGACATGAAACCACTGATTTGTGTTTGTTATGATTCCCCACGTGCCTCTCCACTCTCATGACTTTGCTTCGTTATTCCGTGATGATTTTTTAAGTGTCGATCAAGTGTACCTGTACCGGTCCCCTTAGCGTGAATAAAAGGGGATTATTGTCGACCACTTTGAATGCAAAGCAAACAAAAAGCTTTAAATTTGTTCGGATCTTCCGTTGCTTGTCTCGAAAAATAAGTCCAAACATGTGATGAATGTCTAATAGTACTAGAAGAACTACCTGTAAAAAATATTATATCCGGATTAATTCGAAACCATCTAATAATTCGAATATTTCAAATAATTTAAAAAACAGAACTTACGAATATTTAGAAAAACAAAAAATTGATTTTTTCAAATAATTCGAATATTTCAAATAATTTAAAAAACAAAACTTACGAATATTTAGAAAAACAAAAAATTTATTTTTTCAAATAATTTGAATATTTCAAATAATTTTACAAACATAACTTACGAATATTTAGAAAAACAAAAAAAATAATTTTCTCAAATAATTCGAATATTTCAAATAATTTAAAAAACATAAAAAACAAATATTTAAATAATTCGAGTATTTAAAAAATGAAAAAATTCGAAGACTTGCCGAGTTGGACGGATGGAGGTGGTGGCATTGAACCTTGTGAATTTCCTTGACTGGAACCTTCTGAATTGTTTGGATCCATTTTGTAATTATACGAAGCTAGCTGGAATTTATACGAAGGTCGCCAGAATTTATACGGAGCTCGCCGGAATTTTATACGAAGCTCGCCGGATTTTTATAACAACTAGTGAGTAACAGGGGGAGAGCAGAGAAGAGAGAGTAGACTGTGGGAGGGAGAGTTGTGGGAGGGAGAGAAGATAATAGAGAGTAGAATGAATCTTAACTCGTTCAATACTTCAATTTATAGTTGGAGAAGAGATGACCGTTGCAGACTTGCCAGGAGACGACCGTTGCCGTTGGACCGTTGCTAGTTTGCCAGACGACCGTTGCTAGAAAGAAGCCTTGAACTGCAACTGCCTCTGCCAGACTGCCACTGCCAGTTGCCTGTGCCAGACGAGAGACGACCGTTGCTAAGTCTGCTATGCATGTGCAGAAGTGCCGAGCGTGTCGCGCGTGAACGAGCCGTGCCGGGCCACGAGGCGAGCCGTGCCGGGCCGCGTGCTTGTCACGTTCCCTTCCGGTTCAACGAGCCGTGCCGGGTCACGAGGCGAGCCGTGCCGGGTCACGAGGCGAGCCGTGCCGGTTCGACGAGCCGGTCCGTGCTGGTTACGGTTCACCAAATACTAACTCGTGAACGGCCCGGTTTTTCTGGCGGTTAGTGCCGGTTCATGCACGGCCTGGACGAAGACGGCTGCAGCGGGTTTATTTCACGATTCGGGGCGAGCCGGGACGGTTTGAATCGCCCGTTTGGCCGGCTCTAATGTTAGATACAGCTTCACCGAAGATCAACAGTGGAAGTTAGCATAATGCATATACTATTACCAATCTGCATCAAACAATGAAACAAAGACAATATATATAGTAAAAGACACTTGAGATTAAACATGCACTCACTTTGTGAATCTTGCTTGACAGTTTTATAACATAATTTATAATGTAACAGAGGGAGTCACAATATAGGAATTTGCAGAGAAGATATAGAGGAGATCAAAACTTCAAGAAAGAGTTCAAGTGGAGGGATGTCAAGTCCAGAAGCAGAGTTGGGCTTGCAAGTTGAGGATTTATGGGATATTCAAGAACCCCAGCTCAGTCCTTCTGAAAAGCTTAATGCTTGCTTTGAAAGCATCCCTGTTTCGGCCTTCCCTCATTCCCCTAATTCTCGAGGTATCGTAGACATGGTCATACTATGATGAGAACCAACTTAGAATGAGAACTGTGAGAACCAATGTGTATCATAAAAACTTCATAAATATAAAAAT
The DNA here is from genome assembly GCA_028671895.1 of Oenanthe sinensis. Taxonomy (NCBI): domain Eukaryota; kingdom Viridiplantae; phylum Streptophyta; class Magnoliopsida; order Apiales; family Apiaceae; genus Oenanthe; species Oenanthe sinensis. Next base: position 10,622,673 of record CM053797.1, read on the forward strand.
AAAAAGTTGGTGATTTGTGTATATAAATTTTGTGATTCACTTTGGTTTTTAAGGTTCTCGTATCAGCACCTGCGTGACTGCCTATGTATATCATTATATCATTCTATGTACTTTGTATTTTGCATGTTGCAGTTTGGTCACTTGACTCTTGAGTGTTTGCTGATTTGAAAATTAGATATATGTATTTTATGAATTTGTTAGGATGGTTGAAAAGCATTTCATAAGTTTGAGTAGTGAGTTGTATTTTTATTGCTATTGAGGGTGTTATGCCCAAATTTCAGCATGTGTTATTTTTTATGGGTCGGTATTTATCATGTGGATTATTGTTGCTTTTATTGAAGGCCCTCCGGGGTTAATCATTAATGAAGGCCCTCCGGGGTTAATTGTTGAAGGCCCTCCGGGGTTAATCATTAATGAAGGCCCTCCGGGATTAATTATTGAAGACCATTGCTCTGTACTCCGCGAGTTGTCCTCGGCGGGGAGCTTTGGGTTGCAGCTGACCTCAGCTTGGAAGACCCTTTCCCTGTACTCAGGCGGGTTGTCCTCGTCTAGGGGCTTAGGGCGCGTCCTGCATCCGGGGTGGATCTAGTGCTAGCCTCCAGTCAAGGTATCCGGGAAATAGCTGTAGTGGACCGACTAGAGCCCATGGTTTCGGGGTCAACGTCGGATTCATGAAGTCCTTGGGCCTTATACTGGGCTTTGGACTATCCAAACAAGCCTCCATGTAGAGACCTCTTCCAACTAGGTTTCGATGATCGAATAAGGGGGTGAATAAGGTGTTGAATAAGGGGGTGGATAAGGTGGACTTTTCTTAACGGGCTTCTACTTCAGCAAGAACTACGTGGGCTTGATCCCCTATTATAAATAGGGGTACGTAGGCACATTGTTAGAGGTTGGACGTTGAGAGCCCCACCAACTAAAAAACCCTAACAATCTCAGCCCCCAATATTCAACAACTACCACACTCCGACGACTTTTCAGGTAAAAAATACCACCCTAGATCTTGATTATGGCGATGGACCTCAAATTTTGTTGTTACCAAATTCCTCCATCAACAAATTGGCGCTAGAAGGAGGGCAAAATCCACATCTTAGGAGGAAAGATGTTACATCGAATCTAGGGTTTTAAAAGTTTTCAAGATGGACATCAAAGGCGGCTATGGGAGACATCGAAGGGGGAGATATTGAAAAAGATTTGTATGAGTTGTTGGCATTCAATAGGCTATGGTTCTCATCATGGTTTCAAGTATATGGTCTCATGTATGGCTTAATGGTTGATGGGTAATCGATTTTGGAGTAAGAATAGAAGAAAATTGGTATGTATTGTACTACATGCGTTACATACACTGCTGAGGTCATATCTTGAGTTCTAGAAGTCGGATTTTGACGATTTTACAGCCCACTCGAAGCTTATTGAATTCTCTTTAATTCATAGGTGAAAAAATAATAAAAAGACATCTGGTATCAGTCCGAAACTGGAGAGAAAAGACAGTTGCGAATTTCAACAATGAATTCTACTCAGTTCAGGAAACCTACTGGCAATTGGTTTAGAACATTATGACGAAATCCACATCTGATTCGGGGAAGGAGGTTACAGTTAATTGAAGAACAAACACATGGAGAAGGATACTTGCACATGAGACACGATTATCAGCAGCTACATCTCCATCTCACAAAGCGCGTCTATTAGGTAAACCCTAACGTTTTAATATTTTCTGTTATTGATTGAATTTTTGCAGGTAGAAAGTCACATGAAGACAAATATTTGAAGATCATTAGATAAAGGAAAGAATTGAGTTTATTTTAGCTTAAATCAGATGAAAATTCGGATTTGTGGAAAATTTTGCGCAACAATCATTGTTTCGGTTGTAATTTGAGTTCAAGAAGTCAGAATTGAATGATTTTACAGCCCATGCGAAGATAACAGAATTTCCTACAACTTGGAGATACTCCAATATTCTATTTTCAAGTGGAAAATCCCAGAAAAAGTCCTGGACAGCTGAGTTTTATGAGGAGATGAATCTCCATCTCCCAAGTCACGCCTTCCAGGTAAAAATCTAACTTTCTTGATATATTTTTGTTGTTGGTTGAATTTTTGATGGTAAGAAATAATGTTATTGAAGACCCTTCATGGGGTAAAATTTTTGTTGAATGTCTTTCATGCCATGAGGTAAATTTTATTGAAGGCTCTAGGAGGTTAATTTTTATTGAAGCAGAGATTAATTTTATTGGAGGCATGTTGAGGTCCCATGAGTTTAGTTTTTCTTGAAAGGCTCAGGAGTTTAGTCTTCCTTACAGGTTCCATGGGTTTAGTTTTTCTTGAAGGCCTCATGGATTTAGTTTTTCGTGAAGGCTCACATGTGTTTAATTTTTCTTGAAGTCTCTTTTGGGTTAAAATATTATGGAAGGCCCTCTGCCTCCAAGGTTAAAAAATTTATTGAAGTCCCTTAATGGATAAAATTTTATGGAAGACCCTTCATGGGTAAAATTTTAGTGAAGACCCTCAATGGATAAAATTTTATTGAAGGATTTTTCATGGCTTAACTTTTATTGAAGGTCCTTCACGGGGTAAAGAATTATTGAAGTTCAATCATGAGCTAAATTATATTGAAGGCCTTTAGAGTTAAAATTTTATTAAAGACCTTTCGAGAAGAATAAGGGGTAGCATATTGTTGTGATTATGGGACCTAAAAATTAGAGAATAAGGGGTTAGGAATGATTTTGGTGATGATGATACTAGTGATCTAGAAATTGGAGAATAAGGGGTTAAGAATAATTTTAGTGATGATGATACCAGTGATCTAAAAATTGGAGAATAAGGGGTTAGGAATGATTTTGGTGATGATGATACCAGGGATATAGAAATTGGAGAATAAGGGGTTAGGAATGATTTTGGTGATGATAGTACGATGGACCTAGCAACTGGAGGATAAGGGGTAGGAATGATTAACGTGATGGGGATTTTTATGATGTTCTTAGCTCCTCGCGGGGTGTTTCCATTGCCTATTGGACTCTAATATTCTAATATTTTTATTCAATTTGAGTAATTATTATGTGAGTTCACGGATTGCATGAAGCCTTATCATCGAAATCTCACGTGTTCTTAGAAGACGCATCAAACTTTTTGTTATAATGATTTTCTCAAATTTGAGCTCTACCGATTTAAAGCGTTGTTCTAATGGACTATTCTTATGTAAATGTGAATTACTTGAATTTTAGTGAGTACCACTTTCTCGTTAGGGCGATACCCCAAGATAATGAATGGAGCCATCTATGTAGCAGTAATTAATTTCTATAAGGATGAGAAACACTCATCATCAACTTGAAGTCATACATCATCTCTCAATTCTCTTAAGGCACACCTTCCAGGTACAATCAATTTTTTTTGACATATTTTTGTTGTCGGTTGTGTTGTTGCACATATTGATTTTTGTAGGAAGAATGGATGAATAAGGGGTATGAATAATTTTGATGATGGAAAATTTTATTTAGCATGATAATTGGAGGCCTAGTAGTGACATTGTGAGGGGCAGTGATAATGTTTATAATAGAGCATATGTTCACAATGAATGAGGGTTACAACAACGGAGGTTGGTTCTAATAATACCTTTGGGGGTCGACGCCAAGGCCATTTCCTCCGCCGTAAAAATGGAAGAACTTTGTGAGTTCAATTTTATGTATTTAATTTTTATTGAAGACCCTCCATGGGTAAATTTTATTGAAGGCTCTTCATGGGGTAAATTTTTTATTGAAGACTCTTTATTGGTAAATTTTTAGTGAAAACCCTTCATGCCATGGGGTAAAATATTATTGAAATATTATTGAAGGCCCTTCATGTGGTAAAATTTTATTAAAGCCCTTCATGCCATGGGATAATAATATTATCGAAGACCCTTCATGGGATAAAATTTATTTTATTGAAGGCCATTGATGGATTTAATTTTTATTGAAGACGGTAAAATTTTATTGAAGATTTTATTAAAGCTTTCATGGGGTAAAATTTTATTATAGTTTCTTCCCCTCACCGAGGGTCGACGGCAATGCAAAATAAGTTTCAAAATATTTGTCTCGATATGATATGTGTGTACAATATGGATCAGTATAAGTATCGGTATGAATTACCCCAAATATGTGATTCTTCTCAGGAGGAGTATCAACTCGAGATTCCCCGTTGATACATATTTTCTAAAGGATGGTTCTGTGTGGGATGCTTGTTGTGGAGATACCGATCATGGGACGATTATCGGAGGTTAGAGTTAATTTTTACTTTTTAATTTATCACATTCATTGCATGTATTACACTCGTTACATGCATAATATTCTTTGAAGGTAATATAAATATTAAGAAAACTTGAAAGAGGTGATTAATAAGGCGATGCATTATTATGTTGAAAATTGGAAGAACTGGTTGTATACATACTGCGTATATGTATTTATATGGTTGTGTTACTTATTCTGTGGAAATAAATGTAACTATGGTTATACACTTGAAGAGAGTAATGTAGAGTTTTGGGTTGATTGCGAGACGCGCCATGGTGGTTTATGGCCAGTAATTAAAAAAAATGTGTATGTGATAATGTGAATGTGTATTATTGCAATATAATGAAATATGATAAGCTGTTGTTGAGCTGTTGGAGGTTGTATTGTATTTATCTTGGTGTTTGTGAGGAGTTTGAAATGTAAAACGGCGGGTGCTTTTTGTGGGCTAATTGCAGCAATATCAATTTATATAGTAGTAACTTCGTGGGTTAAAATTTTGTTGAAAGTCTTTCATAGGTAAAATTTTACTGAAGGTCCTTCATAGGTAAAATTTTGTTGAAGGCCCTTCATGGGTAGAATTTTTATTGAAATATCTTATGTGATAAAATTTTATTGAAGGCCCTTTACGGGGTAAAATTTTGTTGAAGACCCTCCATGAATTAAAATTTTGTTGAAAGCCTTTCGTAGGTAAAATTTTTGTTGAAGGCCCTTCATGGGTAAAATTTTGTTGAAGGCCCTTCATGGGTAAGATTTTTATTGAAATATCTTATGTGATAAAATTTTATTGAAAGCCCTTCATGGGTTAAAATTTTATTAATGGTCTTTCATTGTTTAAAATTTGATTGACGACTGGGGGTCCGAGGAACTATGCTTGTTGACGGAGTTACTTAAGACGTGCATAATAAAAAGAAAAAGGGAGGTATGTTTTCTCAATGAGTTTGTTTTAATTGTTTCTATTATCATCTTGACGTATCTTAAATATTAATGTGGAGATTTAGTTTGATAATGGGGTAATTATGATGGTATGAAGAAGCATGTAGATACATGGTATGCCTAAATCTCATAGTGTGGTCTTATTAGGCATGGACATATTATATGATGATACAAATGAGTTACAAGGGGGGTTGTTTTTACATGGCACATCGCAAAAGTTATTATTATGCGTGAAATATTTGAAGAGTGTGTGGAGTACATAATTTTGAAGGAAATGAATGAAAGATGTAGAAATATATATGTTGATGGTAATATTGTTATGTCGCGCTCTAGCATGAAATTTAGTGATGAAAAAGTTGAATATTTAATTCCTCTTATATTTACAATATTGCAAGGAATTGGGGGGTAGTTGTTATGCCCAAATTTCAGCATGTGTTATTTTTTATGGGTCGGTATTTATCATGTGGATTATTGTTACTTTTATTGAAGGCCCTCCGGGGTTAATCATTAATGAAGTCCCTCCGGGGTTAATTGTTGAAGGCCCTCCGGGGTTAATCATTAATGAAGGCCCTCTGGGGTTAATTATTGAAGACCATTGCTCTGTACTCCACGAGTTGTCCTCGGCGGGGAGCTTTGGGTTGCAGCTGACCTCAGCTTGGAAGACCCTTTCCTTGTACTCAGGCGGGTTGTCCTCGTCTGGGGGCTTAGGGCGCGTCCTGCATTCGGGGTGGATCTAGTGCTAGCCTCCAGTCAAGGTATCCGGGAAATAGCTATAGTGGACCGACTAGAGCCCATGGTTTCGGGGTCAACGTCGGATTCATGAAGTCCTTGGGCCTTATACTGGGCTTTGGACTATCCAAACAAGCCTCCATGTAGAGACCTCTTCCAACTAGGTTTCGATGATCGAATAAGGGGGTGAATAAGGTGTTGAATAAGGGGGTGGATAAGGTGGACTTTTCTTAACGGGCTTCTACTTCAGCAAGAACTACGTGGGCTTGATCCTCTATTATAAATAGGAGTACGTAGGCACATTGTTAGGGGTTGGACGTTGAGAGCCCCACCAACTAAAAAACCCTAACAATCTCAGCCCCCAATATTCAACAACTACCACGCTCCGACGACTTTTCAGGTAAAAAACACCACCCTAGATCTTGATTACGGCGATGGACCTCAAATTTTGTTGTTACCAAATTCCTCCATCAACAACAGAGGGGATGATCAAACATCTGTATTTTGTTGAATTTTTCATAGAATTTAACATATGATATTGTTCTCAGTTGTTGAGATCAATTCCGATACTAGTGTGGCTGAAGCTGTCAAGATAATGGCACAGCATAATATACTTAGCGTTCCTGTTGTGGATGTTGATGCACGAGAGGATGCTACTTGGACTGATAGATATCTTGGCATCATAGAGTATGCTGGTATTGTTGTATGGATTCTGCATCAGGTTCGTATACTGCCTAATTGAAAAGTATATCAGAGTGTATACATTTTTATTAGCGAAAACATGTTTGTTCATCTGTATATTCGTAGAGAGCTGAATGTTGTAGTTTGCTCAATCCATCTGAATCAAGTTTACATCCTGTTTTCCTAGTTGCCGATCACAGGGTAACAAACTTGAATTAATGACTAATAATATAACTTACGGGAGATAAATTCATTAAGGAGGCAAATTATCCTGATTTTTCATGTTTAACTAGTTATTGCTCGCTGCTAATTGGACCATCTAGCTACTGCAGGAAGCAAGAGTTCTATCTTTAAATTAGTCTGTCCATTTGATGACATAAAAATAAAAGAGAGAGAGAGAGAGTTTTCAGCAACAAAACTCTATATTTCATTTTATTACTAGAGAAAGCTAGCTAACATGAGTTTTATTTTCAATCTTTGGCAGTCAGAAAAGAAGGATGGATCAGTAAACACAGATTTCATCCCTGAATCAGAAGAACCTATGAGCCCTGCTGTTGCAAGAGCAGCTTCTGGGATGTCTTCTCCAAGATATAAAGGCGTGAACCCTTTTGATGAGGCCTCCATCTCTGGAGATTTTTTTGAGGCTTTGACTAACTCTGAATTTTATAAGAATGCCAAGGTTTTTCAAACTTCTATATATGAGTCAGTGTGATGTAAGTCACTTTTCTTCTTTACATTTCTATCCTACTTTACCAAATCTCAAACTACACAGGTCCGAGATATATCAGGGTCATTTCGATGGGCTCCCTTTCTTGCTTTGCAGTCTTCAAACTCTTTTTTGACTATGCTCCTGCTGCTATCAAAATATAGAATGAAGAGTGTTCCCGTGGTTGATCTTGGGCAAGGAAAGATTGAGAACATCATTACCCAGTCCGTTGTTATTCACATGTTAGATGAATGTGCTGGTCTGCAATGGTTTGAAAGTTGGGGCACTAAGAAACTTTCGGAACTTGGTCTTCCTCTGATGAAGCCTAGTCGCGTTGTGAAGGTACTATCACTTGTAATAAATTTGCATTTTTCATGCTGATCATATTATATATTATTTGTCACTAACAAAGGTTAAGGTGGGTTAGTTTATATCTGGTGTGGGCTTTCTAGAAGCTGACAGGAAATATGATTCAGGGGTGAGAGGGATAATCAATTATAATATGATGACCATAAAACGGCAGTACTTACCTCAGATAATGTTTGATTCCATAAAGCCTTGCTAGATTGATTTAGGAAACATCACTTTCTGCTTCTTTGTCAAGTATCTGGACATATAATGAGGATGTGATCTGAACATTGACGCAATGAGCAAAAAGGATTCCATGTCTCACTGTACTTGCTTGATCTTCTTCCTTTTCCTATACAAAAATGTTTCTGTATCTTGACGGGATGTCATAACTTATAAAGCTTTTATATGCAATCCCAAACAATTTATGAACTTCAAATGAATGACAACAGGGTCTTTCTTATATAATATGCCTATAGCTAGACACAGCTTATATCTTGCATACTATGCATAAGGCTTCTACATAATAGATTCAAATTCATAAACAATTGTGTTGGTTTGCTTTCAACTGAACTATTTTAATTCTCTTCTGCATTTAAGGTGTGCGAGGATGAGCCAGTGCTGCAGGCCTTTAAGCTGATGAGGCAGAAGGGAGTAGGTGCGGTACCCGTGGTTGAAAGAGGTGGGGGCAAAGCAATTGGCAATATAAGCATCAGAGACATTCAGTTCCTTCTACTTGCACAAGCTATCTATAAAAATCACAGGTTATTCACTAAAATTTTGCAGCGCTTGATCACATATAGTTCTTTCCAGTCCTCGTACATGTCGTTACTTCCTGCCAATATACAGGAGTATAGTACTAGACCCTACTACCCTAGTGTATGTCAGTATGTGCACCGTTTGATTGGCTACCTGTGTTGTGTAGCTTTAGGCTTTAAGATATGTCTGTGACCTCTTTTAATCTTTCTGCATCCTTTTGCCACACTGTTTTAACTACCAAACCGTAAACTGGAAGCAGACCATTTCCAGTGGCAGCATGACTACTACTGGAGTAAATGTTTCTAGTAATTACATACTACTGATAAATATGATGCTGATTATTTGTACTATGTCAACCCTGTTTACAATTTAAGTATATTCTGGCAAAAGCGAACAATAATGGATGAAATTCGTTGAAATGTTTGATTAAACTAATCATATGAAACTACGAATTACTTATTAATCATATCATTTTCGTGCATCACTACAGATCTATCACAGCCAAGAGCTTCCTCTCTGCTGTTAGAAGCTATCATGAAGAGCATCAAAAGTCATCTCCACTAATAAGTGATGTAGTCACATGCACGAGGGATAATTCACTTAAAGAAGTAATTATGAAGCTCGATTCTATGAAGATTCATCGGATTTATGTTGCTGATGATGAGGGAAATCTAGGTGGCGTGATCACTCTAAGAGATATCATTTCAAAGCTAGTACACGAGCCTCATGGTTACTTCGGGGACTTCTTTGATGGAGTTTTACCTCAACCAGTCAACAGCAGGGTGTGAAGGTTCAAATCTTGAAAAGGCGAGCTAATTGGATCTTTAGTTTCAATTAAACTCTTTTTTGCTATATGTTCTCAGTATATTTTTCATGAAATGCGTAAATGATCTCGCAATTTAATTAGCATTTTAATGACTAGTTATTCGGTTTATTTGTTAGGATTACCTATACTATGCTACAATTATCAATTCATTAGTACATAACGAAATTCGACAAAACTACTCTTCTTCAAATTACAAACAACAGTGGCGAAATGAGAATTATGATATAGAGGGGCTAAATAAAAAAAATCATGGATTCTTCAATCTCTTTTTCAATATATGCTGACGGAAATTTTTTAAGAAATTTCTCTTTCATTGTTTTCATAATTTTCATAGCCAAAATATTTCACAATCTTAATTTTAAATTAATTCTTGTTAATAAATTAAAAAATTATAATATTTAGGAGGATCAATACAATTATTCTATATTTTTTCACAATTTTATATTAAAATTTCTATATAACAGAAAAATTGGCGAGACAAGATTTTTTTGTAGTGGCTCCTTCCGGTCCCAATAGTTCCGTCCCAGACAAACAACACATAAAGAACAGTCGTAAGATCATTTACAACTCTTAGCTCAAAGGGGATAATCGGTTAACAGTGTTGCGCCACACAAAACCTATAATTCCCGTTAATAGTAGCAGCATGCGCTGGACATAGTCCAACCAACACGTCCCCTTCAATTATGAAACTAGAGGTGTCAATGTTAATCATGCAGAAACAAGGTTGTTAAGATATATTAAGATATTGAAAATTTTATCATGACATCAGAGTCAGGTTAGGTGAGATGAAAGAGAGAACAAGGGAGAAAACAATTTTTGAGAGAGAAAACAAAACTATACAGAGAGTTGAATGAGAGAAAAAAATTCTACAAGAGTTTGTGAGATGTGGAATAAAGAGATATTCACGAGAGGCCGTAAATTCACGAGAGGTCATGGGTATCAGAAGAACCTACAAGAGTTAGTGAGTTGATTAAAAAAACCATGAGAGATCGTGGATGTGGGGAAAAAAAAATCTTTCTTTTGAAACAAACTAAAAATTTGGAATATTTTATTTATTTAAAATAATAAAATTTGTAAATTTCAACAACTTGTTGGGTTGTGTAACTCATTATTTATAAATTTCCAGGTTAGATGTAAAAGGAAGTTGAAGTGTATTGAATTTTGAGGATCTTCTGTTTGGATTAGATTCACGCTTGATACGTGTTCGCAAACTTGTAATCTAGATCTTAATTATAGATTGAATTTCAATTGTGTTTGTCAGTTTGAGAGACAAAAAGTATGGACACTGTACCCAGGCCAAGAAACGGATTTGTGATTGCCACCAAATGGGTATACATGAACAAATTAGACGCTGATGTGATTGTTACAAGGAACAAGGCTAGACTGGTGGTAAAGGGTTATTCCTAGGAAGAGGAAATTGATTATGTTGAGACCTACGCACTAGTTGCAAGACTTGAAGCTATCAAAATATTTCTAGCATTTGCAGCACACTCCAATTTCAAAGTTTATCAAATGGATGTGAAGAGTGCCTTTCTAAATGGAGAGTTAGAAGATGAAGTATATGTGGAGAAGCCCCCTGGCTTTGAAAATCCATAGTTTGCTGATTTTGTATATTTTCTATTCAAAGCACTCTATGGACTCAAGCAAGCACCGAAGACATGGTATGGCACTCTATCTAAGTTTTTAATTGAAAATGGTTTTTATTAAAGGTGTCACAGATAAAACTCTCTTTTATAAATTGCATGATAAAGATATGATATTTGTCTAAGTTTATGTTGATGATATTATATTTGGTTCTCCTAACGAAAACTTGTGCAAGATATTTGCTAAGTTAATGCAGAGTAGGTACGAAATGAGCATGATGGGTGAGCTGTCATTCCTCCTTGGACTGCAAGTGAAGCAAAAGGAAGATGGGATTTTTATTTGCCTATCAAAGTATGTAAGTGATCTTCTGAGAAAATAAAGTCTAGAAGATTCCTCACCGTTAAAAACCCCAATGCCAACATCCACAAAGTTTGACAAAGATGAAACTGGTAAAAATGTTGATATCACAAGCTACAGAGATATGATAGACTCATTGTTATACTTAACTGCAAGTAGACCTGACATAATGTTTGTAACATGCTTATGTGCTCGATTTCAGTCTGATCCTAGGGAATCTGATCCTAGAGAATCTCATCTTATAGCCATTAAATGAATTTTTAGATATATGAAGGGTACACCAAATCTTGGAATTTGGAACCCCAAAGATACAGGTTTTGACCTAATAGGCTATTCAGACTCAGATTATGCAGGATGCAAGATGGACATGAAAAGTACTTCTGGAAGCTGTCAGTTTCTAGGACGTCGGTTGATATCCTGGTATAGCAAGAAATAGCACTCAATATCTACCTCGATAGCTGAAGTAGAATACATTGCAGAAGGTAGCTGTTGTGCACAGATCTTGTGGATAAGGAATCAGCTAAATGACTATGGACTTACTTTGAACAAAATTCTTATTTTCTGCCACAACACAAGTGTTATAGCTATTTCCAACAATCATGTACAACATTCTCGAACCAAGTACATTGATACAAGGTATCATTTTATCCAAGAGCATGTCATGAACAGAACTGTGGTGTTACATTTTGTACCCATAAAACATCAAATTGATGACATCTTCACGAAATCACTTGATGAATCCACATTCTCTAAGCTGGTTAGTGAGTTGGGGATGTTAAATAATGGCTAACTTTTGATCGCTAGGAGTTGATTTGAATTCATAGATATTAAATATTAATATTTAAAGAATTTAAGAAATACGAATGAATAAAATCCTAAGGCTTATGAATATTTGGAGAAATTAGTTTGAGAATAAATTAATACTCTTAATAGATAATTATTTTAAGTATAGCATAAGTATTTATTTTTGTTTATAATCTTATATTCTTTTTAAAAAAATTAGCATTAATATACGTAAATTATCGTCTTAATTTTCTAATTAATTATTGCATGTTAATAGTTATTTTATTATTAATTAATTAATCTAAAATTCGAGTAAAAGTTTTATTATTTGGATTCGAATTTAGGAAAATTTAATAATATATGTATATATATATGTATTTGTTTATTTACTATTTTATTTCATCTTATTTTATTATATTTTCGCATGACTTTTATTTTAAATTATCGGTATGACATTTGATTATGACTTCTTTTAATTAAATCGGTATGACATTTTATTCTGTATGAACCATGATCAAATATTAAATGTCTCTAATTTGCTTAAAAAAAATGAAGAAGCATTAATATGGTTTATGAAAAACATTAGTGATATATGTCCTATAGGGTTGAATAAGTGTACCTATTTAGAGAAAATCTTTTCTAATCAAAATTTTCAAAAATGTCTTGACACTTTCTCGACACTTCACCCTATTTTCCCTTCTGGAATTGGCTAATTAAATTTTCAATTTGGTATCTCCCCTCATAACATTCAGGTATGGGGGAGCCAATATGGGTGTGAGTTGTGTTAATTAGAGTTATTTTTCAATATGTTGCTTCTCCTTCATCCCTTATCAGGTATTTTCTCACCATTCTCCTTTGAATATTTCTCTTTTCTGCATACATTGAGGACAATGCATGACTTAGGTATGGGGGAGGGTACTAGTAATGTTAAAAAAAAATTAAAAAAATATACAAAAAAATAGAAAATTGAAAATCCAAAAATAGAAATATTTAGGTTGAGTTGTCATGTCCTCTATTTGAACTTTAGGACTAGTTAGTGTTAGCATTTGTTTTCAAAAATTATATATATAATGCCTTTTAGATAATTTGAACTTAGTTGAGTAAGGTTTTCTTTATGAAACTTGTGTCGAACGATTTTTACACCAAATTTTAAGACGGCACATATGCCCAAGACCTTTGTTGGAAAGATTGTATATGGATGTTATTCGATACCTGATAGAGAACCCACATGTTAGAACAATGTCAAATCAAATTTTTGCAAAAAATAAATATATAGCCAAAAAACAAAAATGAATAAACTACTTCAATACCCAATATTCCTCAAAATAAATAGATGAGATGATGGGCGCAAGTAGAATTGACTAGTCTTGTTTTGTGCCCTTTGTTACTCGAGTAATTAAGTCCGTTGGAGTATTTCAAAACCTAGTTCCCTAAGACCAACTAGTTTGGGAGTCACTGACCCAAAGCTCGCTACATGGGTAACATAGAAAGCCTAAGAAAACAGACACTATACAATCGATTAAAAAAACGAAAAGAAAAAAGGCTATATATATGAATTTGTGATATTTGGCTAGATACTTGTTTTAATAGAGATTGGGTCAGTTCAATATTGGTTGAAAAAGAGAAAATATTCTTATGCAGTTCATCTATCAGAGGCCTTAAATTCACTACACGCCTTGAGATTTTTTGTAAGCATTTAGATTCGACACCAGTACATTGAAGTTATCTACAATTCGACAATTATTAGAAAAGTCTGCTAAGGCATGTATTTTCCCTATAAAATCTTTTTGTTAACACCAATAAAAACTAGAGTGAAAATTGAGTCGGGACAATTACATGAATTATTTCACAGATTTTATGGGTATATCTTCTGTAAACCCTTGGGAGACAACACTCCTCTTGTAGAGATCGTCTATGAATTTAACGGGTTGGTAAACCTAAAATTACCCGTCACGCCTAAGGAAGGAGCCTAGGACTTTTCTCAGTTTGTTTTTTTAATTGATGATTTTACTCGAGAACGAGCAAAAGATAGGCATGGGGGTATTTGATTAGTGTATAATTTTTCTTATTTTAATTCCTATTTTATTGATTGGCTTCGTATTTTATTAGTTAATTTATTATATTTTTCTTATTTTGCAGATAAGTAGAATAAATAATTAAAGGAGAAGGAATGAGCTAGAAAGGGCAAAAATGGAATAAAAGGAAGCCAACAAAGTAAAGAGGAGAAAAAGACAAAAGAGCAAGTTGGTGGATGAAATGAAAAATCAATGGTGTAGATTTTACCAACAAACACCTCATTTGAATGGTGGAGATTGACCCAACACCACCAAAAACCCTATTTCTAGCCTATAACTTTCTATCATCTAGCCTATCTTTAGTTTTACCCTAGTTTTAGTAGTAGCCTCTCTTTTAATTTTCTAGATCTAGTTTTTAGCTCTCTCAAATATTGTAAACACTTTTCATATTAATGCAAGTCTTTATTTTATTTTATACTAGTCTTCATCTTCATCTTTTATAAGTCTTAGTTTCTTTTATGCTAGTCTCCATCTTATCTTCTTTAAATTTATGGCTATGATATCTTTCTAAGTACCACAAGTTGTATACTTGGGAAATGAAAGGAGTCCTTTTAGATTAATATTCTAGATCTAGTTTACTTCATCTCTCTACTTTACTTCTTAGTTTTACTCTTTATCATCTTGTCATGAGCCTCTTTAAATCTCTATTTTAAATGTGGGTTTAATGATTTTAGATCTTTAACTTTGTTACTGTTGGTTCTTGATTTTAGATTGTAGATCTTAGTTTCTCTTTCTACTTACATTTTATCTTCTTTCTTTTTAGATATACTTTTCTTTTTTTATATTGTGTGGTTGAGCCCCTATTAGATTTCAATTCTATTAGTGAGTTTGATTCACATAACATTTAGATCTACTTTTATTAGTTGGTTGTTGACTAGAGCTTATGGATCTAGTGTTTTATGTTAGTTTGGTTTGAGATTACTTAAATGTCACTTTTAATATTAAACCCATTTTTAAAGTTCAATTTTAGTAGTGGGTTTAATAATTTAAGCTTAGGTTTCTCTCCATTAGTAGTTTAATTTTGTTGTTTTTTAGTTTTGGATATAATTTTAGTAGTGTTAAAATAGGATCTTTAAATTTTTTTAGATATAGTTTACTAGCTTACTTGTTTTTTCCCTTTTATTAGTATAAACAAAATTCACCTTGAAATTAAATTCTCTAATTCGCCTAAGTTAAATTTTAAGGATAGTGAAATTAATTTAGTCCTTCTGGTTCGAATCTTAAAATACTAAAACGAGATCGTGCACTTGCGATAATTTTAAAATTAATATTTTTAGCACACCAAGTTTTTGGCGTCGCTGCCGGTGACTATAATTATTTTTCGCACCTTAATTTTTAATTTTTTGAATTAGTTTTACTTACTCTCTTTGTTTGTTTTTTTAGAAAATTGGAAATTCGGAAAGCTCGTTTGAACGCGGAAATTGCCAAGTCTCGAAGAAATTTTTGGAAAGCATTTTTTCGGTAACTCGTGTCTCCCTATTTTCGTCTTTTATCACGTTGTTATAAAAAAATCCAAAAATAATAATAATTAAAAATCTAAAAAAAAATATTTAGTTAAATACACATTTGTTGCATCATGCATTTAATCACTTAGGAGCACATCATCTAGATTTTATTTTCTTGTTTTTTATTTTTCGTACCGTAAATTGTGGTGATTGTTGGAGGACCCAAGGTACGTTAATTTTTTTTCTTTTTTTTAGAGTAGAACGCGTAGTTTAGAGCATCCATAATTATTTACCACTTTTATATCTCATCTTGTATGTTGCATCATTTAAATAAAATTTAAGAGCAAAACCCCAATCATAAGACAAGGGGAGAGATTTCATCACTTTTTCCTTAGCCCACAACAATTAATCTCTCATCTTGCATTACCCTAGCCTTTTTAATAAAATGAAGTAGACGTTAACCCTAGGATTTCGCGCTCAACTACGAAGAGAACCTAAAACGAACAAATCTCTAAGTATTCATTCCTTGGTGTCTAGGCTAGCGAAAGCTTACCAGTCCATTTTGATTGGTGTCTTAGGAAGGTGTTTAGCATCTTGGCAATGCTTGCACCGACCTGGCCAATCAGGACGAATACTTTTAGTTTTGTGAGTTTTAGTATTATCTTGTTGTTAGGAGCAAGGTCTAGTTAATTTTAGGGAACCCTAGATTTAGAATTTTTTTTCTTTCGATTTTCCACCTCTTCTTTTGAGTGTTTAAATTCTTGCACTTATTTGTTACGTGTTTATGCGAACTGCTTGGGTTAGGAACGAATCATCTAGATTAGTAAGACCGATTGAGTTGTCTTCTTCTTCTTTTTCTTCAGATTCTGAACTCGTAGAAGTTAGTGAAACTGTAGTAAACATGGTTGTTTCTCTTAGAGACCGCTTTTACCCCGCCCGTTCTACCCAACCATCTTGTATCACTATACCACCGGTTAATGGTAATAATTTCAAAATTAAGGCTCACTACATTAGCATGTTACCAAAGTTTACTGGGAGTGAGGGTGATGATCCATATCTTTTTATTCACGAATTCGAGGAGGTTTGTGCCTTGCAAAAACTCTAACAATTAATCGAGGACTCCATTAGGCTTAGACTAATCAACTTCGCTTTAAAAGAAAATGTTAAAAAATGATTGTATAGTCTACCGGTCAACTCTATTTCAACATGAGAGGGATTTGTGGTAATTTTTATTAAAAAATATTTTCCAAATCACAAGACCACAAAAATCACAAATGTGATAAACCAATTTCATCAAAAAGAAAATGAGTCGTTTTGGAAATATTTTGACCGTTTTAAAAATCTTTTGTCTCAATGTCCTCACCACGGAATAGAGAAATGGAGACTTTGTAAGATTGTCTATGAAGCCTTAGATAGTCCTACCACTGCCTTGTTAGAGTCTATGTATCAAGGTAAATTCATGGAAAAAGATGAGGATCAAGGTTGGGCATTTTTCGAGGAACTAGCAGAAAAGGCAATGTTGTGGGAGTCTACTAGAGAGCATGTTAAGTCTAATGAGTCACTTAGTTCATCATCTAGGGGTTTGCATTCTGTGGGTAACTCCATTGCAACCGAAGCTAAATTAGCTACGCTCACTAGAAGACTCAAAGCTTTAGAAATCATTGGATCTCCACCACAAATATTCATGTGTGTAAATCATAATTCCCTAAATCAAGGACCCCAAGACTTTCCCGGGTTTGAGCAAGCTAATGCTATGTTTCAAACAACCCCTAGGAATGATCCATTTGCACCTATTTACAATCCTAGGTGGAGAAATCACCCAAATTTCTCATGGAACCAAGGTCAAAACTATCAACCATCTCAACCCAACTTCCAAAAGCCCAATTCTAGCTCTTACCCAAATCAAAGTCTTGGTCCTTATCCAAACTCAACTCAAGCACTTTTGAATTTAACATATCCAGTTCCTTCAGAGGAAGTTCTTGAAGGGTTTCGAGGAACAAACACAGCGGAAAAATGCGAAAATTAAATACAAAACGTAATATAAATTGAAGCCCTCCACCGGATTCATGCGAAAATAAAAGATTTAATTCAGAGATTAAGAACAAATACCTTAAAAAGCTTTAACAGTTCATCAATGGAAGATTAATGGAGGTCCAAAACTTTTCTAATCACCACGTATCCCGCTCACACGATCTACGCTCTACGGTATCCATACGAACACATTTAATGAAGGATTGATGTGTACTAGCACCCGAAAACTGCTTCTTTCTCTCTATCTTCCTCTTTTCTCAAAAGGGCTAGGGTTTTAGAAAAATATGTGTTAATCAATAAATCAACCCATAAAGAGATTATATAGAGAGATGAATAAGTTTTCTAATTATAATCTAATTATAATTAATACTAATCCAAAATTCTAAATTATTTAATTAAGTCTCACTTAATTAATTAATTACTAATTTTGGAATTAGTTTAAGTAATTTATTTATTCTATTTATATAATTAATTAAGTCATACTTAATTAATATCATAAATAAAATAAATTACTTATTTAATTTAAATTCATAATTTAAATTATTTCTCCTTCAAGCATTCTTTGTGTGTGATCATGTAGGTTATTATTACGTTGACACCTATTTTAATATCTAATTAAAATTATAAACAATGAGTGACATCTAGTAATACATCATTGCTACCCAGTAATAATAATAAAATCAATGATTTGATTAAGCCTTTCGTGAATAATGTTCCACGTAATATAATCCCTTTAACCTTATATTATAGATCAAATTGGAGCCATGTATCGTGTCATCCTCTTCAACGTTTAATTTGGGTTTCCTTGATCAATGAGTAAACTATTAAACAAATCAACATTTGAGCACGACCATACATTTTATAGTCTCACTCAATCAAGATGCCAATAATATCACTCTCAAATAGGAAGGTTAAATCATTTATCTATCATTCATATTTCTCATACAATTCATAGTATACTCAATGTCCACTTTTATCATCACCCGGTTAAAGGTAACTTTTAGTGTAATCAAAGTATATTAATTCTCATATAGAAATATAATGATTTCAAGTCAGAGGATCATTACATTATTATCACAATGAGAATTTCTTATGACACTTATTAACATGTAGAATCTCACGGCGAGTCATTCCAGTGCCATTCATTGAGAGATGCACTTATGTTCTTGACTTTAGTATCACCAAACATATGACCAATGAGATGTGGTTATCTGTCAACAAACATACTAGTCTTATTGCATTATTATTATCCTTATATAATAATACTCGACTAGGGAATTTTAGGAATAAGATACTATTCATATAATCTCATTTTTAAGTCACATACTTAAAGATATATAATACGTATCAAAATTCCAAGGACATTTATTATGCTTTCAATTTATTATGCAGTGAATAAAATATAATAAATCAATAATAATCAATAAGACATAATCCTTAATAATAAAAAAATTTCCTTAAAATATAAAAGTAATTGTCTCTAGGGCACAATTACTAACAGTTCTCACATCCACTAATAGATTAGGTGAGAGGCAACTGTTAGTGTAGATGTCCTAGAGGCAATACAATATATGTTTCCTTTTGATAGACCTTTATGTCATTTGATTATTCAATAAACGTATTTATTATGACTTTAATTACTGCGATATATTTGTAAGCATAATAAATGTCCTTAGAATCATGATACACATTGTATAGTTTAAGTACATGACTTGAACTTGAGATTATATAATATATCATATTCTTAAAGGTCCCTAGTCGAGTATTATTATTATAGGACAATAATAATACATAAATAGACTAGTATGTTGTTTGACAGATAACCACATCTCATTGGTTATAAGTATGGGGATACTAAAGTCAATACATAGGTACATGTAAGAGTACATGATACTGGACAGACCCACAGTGAGACTCTTCATGTTTAACAAAGTCATAAGAAAGACTCACAGTGATAATGGAATAATGATCCTTTGACTTGAGATCATTATATTTCTATACGAGGATTAATATACGTTGACTACATTAAAAGTTACATTTGACCGGGTGATGATAAAAGTGGACATTGGGTATATCATGAGTCGTATGAGAAATATGAATGATAGATAAAGGATTTAACCCTCCTATAATTAGGAGAGATATTATTGGCCTCTTGATTGAGTGAGACTATAAAATGCATGGCCGTGCTCAAATAATGATTTTTTTTTCATAGTCTACTCAAGGATCAAGTAAACCCGGATTAAATATTGTAGAGGATGACTGAAATACATGCCTCGAATTTAATCTATAATATATGGTTAAACACAGAAACATTAATCACGAAATGTTTAATTGAATCACCAATTATTATTATTACTTGGGTAGCAATGATGTATTACTAGATGCCACTCATTGTTTATAATTTTATTATTAGAAAATAAAATTATTGCCAACGTAATAATAACCTAAAGGGTCACACACAAAGAACGTTTAAACGGAGCTTTATTTAAATTATAAGTTTAAATGATGTTATTATTAATTCGAATTTATAATTAATTAAGTAAGACTTGATTAATTATAAACATACTAGAATTCAGATTAATAAATAAACCCAAATTCAGAATGGGTTTTTTAAGAAGCCCCATGGATTAGGGTTTGGCCCATTATCTCTAGCTCATATAAATACATTATGATTTGTTTACAAGGGCAGTACTTGTGAATTCATTTTTACAACAGAAACCCTAGCAGCTCATAGAAAAGAGAGGCTAGCAAGAGATAAGAGATAATTCGTGGCTGCCTTGGCTAGTACCATCTCCGCTAATCGTTAGACGAATCGTCGTTCGTGTGGATACCGTTAGAGAGCAGTTCTTGAAGCAAAGGACTACTCTGATTCATCAAGCAAGGATCTCCGTTGAGTTCGTGAAAGTCAAGACCAGAAAAGGTATAATTCTGTTTCACCATAATCTGTCAATCTTATACATGATCCTGCGTTAGGGTTCCGAAAATTTTATTATATTTACGTTAATCCGCTGCGTTTTATGCCTCGGAACCCAACAATGGCATCAGAGCTACATGTATAAGGGATTGATTTGGTTAAGTGTTAACTGTATTTGATGCAAATATGCCTGTTTTGGTGACTGCCATGCCACTGTCATGCTACTGCCTTGTTACTGCCATGCCTGTTTGAGACTGCCATGCTACTGCAATGTTATAATCTATTATGGCATGATATGTGTGATGCACTATATGTATGTGATACGAGATACAGTCATACGAAGGTCGTCAGAATCGTTCTGAGACGTTTGAAAACACAACCGCATAAGATGCAGTTTTCTGTGAATAGTGATTCTGCAGTGAATAGTGTTTTTCGACGGAGTCAGAATGGGTCGAATTTACTCTTTCGGGAAAGGGAAAATCGCCACGAGCAAAAATCACGGAAATTCCGTGACCTATAGTGTTTTTTGGCCATTTGACATCATTAAGGGACTCAAAAACGCAGTTTTCTGTTTTGAGGTCATAATTTTGAAATTTTGATAATTTTTTTATGATGCATGGTGATATGATTATGTATTCTGAGATGTCAGTAATTGTTATGTGGGCATGGTGCTGGTTATGGCCTTAGACCCCTAGATTAATGGTTTTGGTTTTGGTTTTATAAATACGACTTGCATGTCGTTTTCTTCATTCTTGTAATTGCTGAACCTCGAATGTAACTCGAGTTTTCTTATGTAAGTACATTAGCTTAGGTTGTATTCAATTATTCCATGTAATGTACTTGAAGACAAAGGATGATCCAAGAAGAATAGAAGGCATCCATGGATGCAAGAAGAATGAAGACAAGCAACTGTATTTATGTTTTACCACCACCATAGATTGACTTTGATCCTTTCATTAGCTTGAAAGGATCACATAGGAAAGGGGCCATAACCAAGCACGTTTACATACTGCACGTTTACATATTGATGTATGAATGTATGTGTAGAGTAGAAGATGCATGCTTTAATTAGATTAATGATGTATGCATGTATTAGATACGTCACCCATGCCATGCTTGTCATGCTAAACAAGATAAAATATGTAACGATTTAAGATTTTAAAATTAACAAACGATCATGAGATTCTTGTGTTTATGAAATATGGATTTTTAAAACACGAAATTAAATATGGATTTTGATATCTATAATTGGGATTTTCTGACAATATCGGATATGCGTATT
Organism: Oenanthe sinensis; assembly: GCA_028671895.1. NCBI lineage: Eukaryota > Viridiplantae > Streptophyta > Magnoliopsida > Apiales > Apiaceae > Oenanthe > Oenanthe sinensis. The sequence goes on from CM053797.1 coordinate 10,644,385, forward strand.
CGTAAGACTGATGGGTTTTAAGTGTGAGCACTGGTATCCTTCATCTACCTGGGAAATGAACAATTTAAGATGTCAATTTGAAATATTTGGTTCAAGGAAAAATTGAGGATCTCTTCATGATGTGATCGTGATCGTCGTAAATTTTTTAAACCCCTTAACAAAATATTAAGTTTTACTCGGATGCTTTCCAATGAATGAACACTCATCGAATCCTAGATCGATTAGGGGAAAGACTGTCAGTGGCAGGGGACTCCTATCTATCGTGGTGAGATGTGACGAATATAAACGGTTATATTCAGCCATTGTATCATTGGGTCTAACTTAATTGAGTCGTCATAATAAGGTAAAAATAAACGGTTATATTCAACCATTATGAACTTAGAAGCATAGAGTTTGGTTAAAAGTCTATTAGATAGATAAGATTAATCGTTGTTCACCAAACTATCCAAGAATTATATATGATATAATTGACAATTGTTGTCTACCTAAATAATCATTTTTAAGGACTTCCAGTGGTTGTCTTTGGACATGACGAAATATGGATCTTGGCTCACTAGAAAGAATTATGGGATATACTTTCCAAATTAATAGTAAGGGCTATTAATTTGATAAAAATAGTGGGAGATATATTATGAATATATCATAATCATTTGAACATAATAAATAACTCAGACAATCTAATGTTTATTTTGTGCTTTTATCATTGTAGATACCAAATAATGGAAAACAACACAAACACACTATCCGTACGATCAGTCCTTGAGAAGGATAAGCTGACAGGAGGAAACAACTTCCTAGACTGGCAGAGGAATTTGAGGATTGTCCTCAGACAGGAGCGCAAGCTTCATGTCATTGATATTCCTCCGGCAGGTCCCCTTCCTGAGGGCGCTACTGTTGAGGAACGAGCGGCCCACACAAAGGATGAGAATGATGCAAATGATGTTGCATGTCTTATGTTGGCAAGTATGAGTGCTGAGCTTCAAAGACAGCATGTGCATATGGATGCATATACTATCAATGAGCACTTGCAAAACATGTTTGCAAGCCAAACTCGTCAAGAAAGGTTCAACACGAGTAAGTCACTCTTCAATTGTAAACAAGGGGCAAGTGAACCAGTTGGCCCACATGTTCTGAAGATGATTGGTTATATTGAGTACCTTGAAACTTTGGGTTTCCCGATTATTTAGGAAATTGGTATTGACCTAATCATGAATTCTTTGAACAACAAATTCACTCAATTTGTTATAAACTACAATATGAATGAATTTGACAAAACACCTACTGAATTGTTGGCTATGTTGAGAACATATGAGACCAACATGAAAACGGCTGAACCTGTTCCCATACTGATGGTGGGCAATAAAGGTAAGGCCAAAGAGAAAGGCAAGTGGAAGGGTAAGAAGAAGACAGGATCTGATTCTACACCCAAGCCAAAGTCAGGTCCTAAACAGGCTTTAAAGCCTAAAGGTGGGGTCGATAAGGGTGAATGTCACTACTGTAAGAAAACTGGTCACTGGAAGAGAAACTGTTCAGTTTACTTGGAGGATCTGAAGAAGAAGAGGGCTGAACAAGCTTCTAATTCAGGTATATATGTTATAGAACTCAATTTGTCTATTTCTACATCTTGGGTATTGGATACTGGATGTGCTTCTCACATTTGTATAAATGTACAGGAAATGCAGAGAAGTAGGACATTGGCTAAAGGAGAAATGGACCTACGAGTTGGAAATGGAGCAAGAGTTGCTGCTTTAGCTGTAAGAACCTATTATTTATCTTTGACCTCTGGGCTAGTTTTAGAACTAGAGAATTGTTATTACGTGCCTGCGATTCGCAGAAACATTATTTATGTTTCTTGTTTGGACAAGAAAGGTTTTTCGTTTACAATAAAGAACAACAGTTGCTCTTTTGCTTTGAATGATTTAACCTATGGTGTTGCGCGTTTGTTTAATGGTTTATATGTTCTTGACTTAGATAATCCTGTCTGTAATATAGAAAATAAATGACTTAAAGTTAATGACTCAAATCAAACATACCTTTGACATTGTCGTCTAGGCCATATAAATGAGAAACGCATATCCAAATTAAATATGGATGGATATTTGGATAAGTTTGATTTTGAATCATACCAAGAATGCGAATCTTGTTTGCTTGGTAAAATGACTAAAGCCCCTTTCACTGGTAAGGGTCAAAGGGCCACCGAACGTCTGGAGCTAATATATAGTGATGTATGTGGCCCAATGCGTGTGATGGCTAGAGGAGGCTACTACTACTTCATAACATTTACTGATGATTTCAGTAGATATGAATATGTATATCTTATGAAGAATAAATCCGATTCTTTTGAAAAGTTCAAAGAATACAAGGCTGAAGGCTGAAGTAGAGAAGCAATTGGCGGATGTGCAAGTATTAAAATCTTACGATCTGATCGTGGAGGAGAATACTTGAGCACAGAATTTAAAGATTATTTAAAGGAGTGTGGTATTGTATCACAACTCACTCCGCCAGGTACACCTCAATGGAATGGAGTTTCAGAGAGGAGAAATCGCACCTTGTTGGACATGGTGCGATCGATGATGAGTCATGCAGATCTTCCAATTAGTTTCTGGGGTTACGCTCTAGAAACATTTGCTTTCACACTTAACCGTGTTCCTACTAAGAAGGTTCAAAAGACTCCATATGAGATATGGGAGAAGAAACGGTCCTGCATGAGCTTTATGAAAGTTTGGGGATGCAAGGCGTTTGTGAAACATCAAGTATCTGACAAGCTTGGACCTAAATCTGAAGAGTGCAATTTTGTGGGATACCCTAAAGTAACAAAGGCGTATTATTTTTATAGTCCTTCTGAGCAGAAAGTGTTTATTGCTCGAGATGCTGTTTTCATGGAAAGAAATTTTGTTTCCAAAAGAAACAGTGGGAGAACTATAGACCTCGATGAAGATCGAGAACCACAAAATAGCATTGAACCTGAAGTGGAACAAGAGCAGGATAATGATAATTCTCAACAAACACAGGTTGTTCGTAGAACTGGTAGAATTCGCCATGAGCCAGAGAGATATGGATTTCTCTTGACTCAATGTGGTGATTTGATGCTCATAGATGAAGATGAGCCTCTCACATACCAAGATGCTATGAACAGTCCAGACTCTAAGAGATGGCTAGAAGCCATGAAATCCGAGATGGATTCCATGTACGAAAACCAAGTATGGACTTTGGTTGATCCACCTAAAGGGGTAAAACTCATAGGGTGCAAATGGGTTTTCAAGAAGAAAACTGACATGGATGGAAATGTTCAGACCTATAAAGCAAGGCTGGTTGCAAAAGGTTTCAAACAAATTCATGGTATTGACTATGATGAAACTTTCTCACCAGTGGCTATGGTCAAGTCCATAAGGATTTTGCTTGCTATTGCAGCATTCCATGATTATGAAATCTGGCAAATGGATGTCAAAACAGCCTTCCTTAATGGAAGCCTTGAAGAGGATGTGGATGTGTACATGACACAACCTAAAGGTTTTTTCAGTCCAAGGAATGTTAGCAAGGTATGTAAATTACGTCGATCCATTTATGGATTGAAGCAAGCCTCTAGGAGATGGAATATCCATTTTGATGAAATAGTCAAAGAGTATGGCTTTGTCCAAAACGAAGATTAACCTTGTGTTTACAAGAAGGTTAGTGGGAGCCATGTGGCATTCATAGTACTATATGTTGATGACATACTACTAATGGGGAATGACATACCTTCTCTTAAGGCTGTTAAGACTTGGTTAGGGAGCAACTTCTTTATGAAAGACTTAGGAGATGCATCCTACATTCTAGGAATGAGGATCTATAGGGATAGATCTAGAAGGATGATCGGTCTAAGTCAGAGTACATATATCGATAAGGTTTTGCATCGTTTTGGTATGCAAAATGCAAAAAGGGGATATGTCCCCGTGTCTCAAGGGATAACGATCTCTAAAGATCAGTGTCCGAAATCATTGGATGACAAGGACCGCATGAGTAAGGTTCCATATTGTTAGTCCCAAATATCGTAGAAGGGGGGTTGAATACGATATTGTCCAATTTTAACTTTGATTCGCGGAATGGTTCTTTATGGACTTAATACAGTTCGAACAGTTATATAATCAAACAGTTGGTGAGCAATAACATAACAACAGTTCGGGGAATATATCTTTTGATTTATATAAACCCTGAGGTGCTCCACAAATCTAATATTTCGATTAGTTACAATGATTCACTAGTACAGTTACAGTTACAGTTACAAGCTTTAATGAAAACAAACAAGGTAACAACAACTGGGTATAAACTTAATGGCTTCTGTGTTTACTCTCTTGAATGCTCTCTGTGTTTCTCTCTTTAATTGCTCTATGTATCTCTCTGTCTGTAAGCTAAATGAATGAATCCAAAGACGATGCTTTGCTTCCTTTTTGTGTAGACATTTTCAACTTAGGATATGTGGCCCATTTTGTGCCAAGTAAACTAGTTGCAGCTTCGCTTCTTTTTCTTCATAAGTATCGGGAACATTTTCTGAGTAATTGTTTAAGTATCGATGAGTCTGTAAACTAACTATCGGACACTTAAAACAATTCATGAAATAAAATCAATTACTTCAAACTGAGTAACTATCAGAATTATTAACTATCGGAAATTCTTTTTAATTCTTTTATCCGATAGTTAGTAAGCATTTGTTTCCTTTACCCGATAGTTAATAACTATCGGCTAGTGGGATGAAATATGCCTTTGTCTTTTCTAATTCCCTTCTCACTTACTTTTCTCACCCGATGGTTAATAACCATAGGTGAATAAGACAAAATAGGAATAAGACGAAATAGCTTGACTAGTTGACTTCTGGATACAGCTTCTGTAGTCTCATTCACTTAGCCAATTTTCGAACTTGTTAAGCCCTTTAATATAATTTCTTCCACTGCAACCAAGTCAAATAAATATTTCCTTGTTAATTTGACCTTGATTTATTCTGGGCTTAATCACATACCACTTGGGTTACTCATCTCAGTATCTGGCCAATTCTTCTAAATCAGTGATGCAGTTCTCAATCTCTTTTGTGCTGACGATTGGTGCAACTGGTCTGGTTCACAAACGACTAACACGATCTTGATCTTCACATCTTCTTTATAATACAATTGACATGTTCCATAATGATAAGAATTGCTTCTTAAACTTCACTGAAATCTTCTGCTTTCTCTGTAGTAAAACCTTCTTCATCTTCAGAACCTTTGAACCACTTCAACTTTATTCTTCATTGAGGCTTGAACATGTTAATGAACTTCTTTCAGTGATCTTCAATGTCTTCAAAGCTTCCTCTAATAATTTGGTCTTTTGTATTCAACTTATAACTGATTCGCAGTCGATTCCGTGCTTCATTTTAATATAAGTTACCGACTTGTTGTGTTGAGTTAGTTACCTCGGTTACTTGTTACTTTAACGTTACATTTTGCTTTACAATCTCCCCCTATTTGATTGTTAGAGTTCGACAAGCAAATCCCTTAAGAGGATAACTCAACTAACTTACAAGAAAAAGTAAATAGAAGACGGTAATCTAATATTAAATACATTCTGGATCACATAATACATTTCCAGATTTCAAAAACAATTACAATGTAGAATGAATGTTCTTCTAGCCTGAACTGATATACATTAAGTCATTCTCATTCTCACTGTACAAGACTTGCAAGCTGGTCATTCACTAGATCCAGCGCTTCTTCTTCTAGCATATTTCTTGGCTTGGGATCTGACAAAGCTTCCTGAAGTGTTTGCAAGACAGCTACTCTCCTGATCTGCTTAACCTGTTCGAATGTAAATTCAAGAATTTTCATCTTTCCTTTAACACTCAACCTTTTTGGAACTGCTTTAACCCGATCAGTGTTGTAACGTGATTCTGCTTCCAACTTCTCCATGTAAAGCTTATAGATTTCTACCAATGCTGATTTGTCTTTGTAGTTTGTCGAAGTCTTGATTTGATCAAGTATAAAACCCAGTTCCTTAGAAGTCATGTAAGACATCTTGTGGATATCAACTATTTCAGTTTTTCCTTTGGGGTTCTTGTACCTGATTGCTGGAGGATCCTTTAACACCATTGTCTCTGTTTCCCTGATTACATCAAAATCTGGAAAGACAATTGAAAATCTGGCTTCTTTGCATATTCGAACACCTTCCCTGGATGGTTAAATCTGAATTCAGTCATTGCCTTGACTTTTTCAAAGTCCCAATTTCCTTCTTCTCTTGTATACACTGGCAATTTTGGTTGAGATCCATTTGAAGGATCTATTCTCCCGACCTTGGAAATATCTACAGATTGATTTGATAAGACATTAAGTCTATAAGCATAAATGCGCAGCTTTCCACTTTTCTTTTGTTCTAAGTCCTTCACTCCTAAGAAGCCCTTCAATATATTTCAGACGCTTCAGAGAATATAGGCTCAGTCTTTCATCACTCAAACACAGTGTCTGAACTAACTTATCTTTGTAGAATATCACTGTATAAGGAGTTGTGTGAACTTCAACTTCTGCTTTGCTCATTTGATCTTCAATCATATCAGTAAGAAGTTCATTCACATGAGATCTCTTGTTCACTCTAATCTTCATGACATACAATTCAGTGAGAGACCTCAACTTGATAAAATTAGAAGAAATGGTCTTAGTAGTCGAATTATTGAATTGAATCTGAATCCGCCATCCATTGATGTTGGTCGTGATGAATATCAACTTGATAGTTTATTTCAATGCAAGAAAGAATTGATTTATTGATGGATGACTCTTGTGAGCTTCTTGCAATGCTTTCTGAACTTTTTGATCTTCATTTTGAATTATTCCTAACTCTGGTTTCTGTAAAAGACTCCTAGCCTTGTCCTGTTTTCCCAGTCGTACAAGTAGAAGGGAGGGTTGAATACTTGTATGTCCTTTCTGCCCGATTTAAAATCAAATTAAGAACAAACTCAAACACAAAAATATGAATAAGTACTGTTTTGTATTATTGATTTGTGAATACAAAACTCTCCTAGGGTGTACACAAACCCTAGCAGCTTCTCTGTGTTTATCACAGCAACTCTCTCTATTTCTATGCTCTCACAAAATTTCACTCAGATAATTATGCTTCGACTTCCACACCTTTACAATTAGGTTACATAGAGTTTATATAGAGAGCTGCCTATCAACTAATAACAGAAAGATAAATTACAATAGGAATAGAATTCCTAATTATTAGTTGACAATTTCCTTCTTGAATTCTCTTTCTTTCCTATAGCATATCTGCAATATATTTATCTTGATCTTCGAAGACTTTCCATTCCTGTGATCTTCTTCCAAATTTATCCTCAACTGTATAGACTCTGAAATCTTCAGACTCTGATGATCTTCAGACTCTGATCACATGTAGACTCTGATAGATCACAGACTCTGATAGTCTATAGACTCTGATCACCTTCTAGACTCTGGTTTCATTTTCTACAGGAATTCTTCCAAGTACAAATAACAGGAATTCTATGGTTTCATAACATGTCCCATGCACTTCCTTCTCTTGATAACATCAACGGCCTTTGTCTCCTTACAATATAATGGTTATAGTGTTCTTTTCTGACTTTCTCTTGAGACATTCGCGCAATTTCACATGCCCTTATCCTGGATTGATTCGCATCGAGCAAACCAAATGTTTCCACGAAGTCCGTTTTAGTGAACTGATAAGCGGCATCATTTACAAATTTATCAAACAAATCATCTTCCTGAGTTGTAGGAGCAGTATGAGAAAGTTCCCATATTTCTCCTTCTTCAAGTGTGAGCCTTACCTCCAGCGGTATATCTTGCTCCCCCTGAGATGTATAAATGTTTGCTTCTTTTTCTACTTCTACCAACTTGCCTTTCTCTTTGTCTTTACTCCCCATATCAGCACCAGATTCTTTTTCTTGCTCTCGCACTATTATCTCCCCTTTAGTTGTGTTATCCTCCGAAGCAGGGATTTGAGTAGATTGAGATTTATGCTTTTCAAACAAATCTGTAACAAACTTCTTCATATCCGTCTTGATATTCTGCAAATCCTGCAACATGTTGTATTGAACAGATTTTATTTCCATAACGTTGCTGTGAAATTCAGATTTCATTTCGGTGACTGTAGTCTCCAGGTTATAAACCCTTTGACTTAGAGATTGTGTGTGCATTGTGAGGGTATTTATTTGGCTGGTAGGTGTCTCATTGAAAGGTTCTGTAGGTGTTTGTCTCTCAATTCTCTCGCTCGGTCTTAGAGGTGTGGGTGAATTATGATCACTCAAACATTCTGTTGGTGTTTCACTCACTCTCCTTGACTCCAGCAAGTCTTCTGTACCTGCAGTTAAAATCCTAAATGGCTCATCCGAAGAACTATTGCCAAGTAGTTGCTTCTCCTTTCCACTTATAATGGTGGAGACCTCCTTATTAGGAGCCAGGAATGTTCCTCCTTGGGGGTTTAACACATTGGATCCTGTAATGTTTAGCAATGAAGGACCCGTGACTCCCGCAATAGCCTGTAAAGGCATGACCTGTACAGGATCTACCTGCATAGGTTCTGCTACAGTAGTAGCAATATTCGTCAATTCCTCCTGTGTGTGTGCTCCTTTCAGTGCAACATTTAACTTGGTTGGAGGCTCAATTATTGACACTCTTTCAGATGCCTTGGCTGACGGGCGAATTTCAATAGGTTTACCCTGTTGAGAGGATGTCCCCAGAGACTGTGTATTTGCCTTTTTCAGCTCTATGTCCTGTTGAGAGGGCATAGATGGGCTAACAGATACCTCAGGTTCTCCTAATCTCCTTCTAGTCGGAGGTAGAGCTGTTTGGGTTCCCTCACCTGCCTTATGTGGTGCTTCTAAGGCACTATCTCCCTCACTCACGATTGTGCGTTTCAAGGGTAGAAGAGAAGATAACGGTAAGGATTGAGTAGTGTTTGGTTCTAAGGCAGGGGTTAGAATCTGTTGGTTTGCAGATTCATTGCCTGTTCCTAATGCCACAGAGGGCTCAGCAGCATGTTCCATTATAGTATCTTCAAACAAATTCTGCAAATTAATAAACAGTGAAGATGTGGATTCAGTTGAACTACTTGTTTGACTACCTGTTAGAGAGATGGGATGATATGAATCTTTACTATTAGCATTCCCAAGTGAATCTCCTCCAGATGTAACTTGTACCTCTTCGGTCACCTGAACATTTTCTTCTTGTGATAACTCCAATTCAGGGGTTGGCACTTGATCTTGTTCAGGGATTTGAATATCTTCTTGTGGTCCAAGAGGGACTTCTCTGTCCATGTCAACAACACACCTCCTCATAAATTCTGTCATTAGTGCTGGTGAGTCGTTGTTATAGTCATTGTTGTTCTGCAAAGTCGTAGCAATCTTGTTCTTCTGCTTCACAGGAAAAGAAGTAGGACTACTATAATAGCGTAGCTTTTCCTCGTTAGTAGATACATCATTAATAACAAGCTGTAAGAACCTTGGAAAGAAACACTCCACATTTCGAAGTTGGAGGTTTCTGTTATCCGGAAGTCCCATTACGCTTAGAATTTTATGCATTAACAAATGACCATAGTTTAACCTAAGATTATTATCAACACCATATCCGATAGCTTGATAAAAATAAGGAATACCATGGGTGATCGTCTTCTTAAAGGAAAAACACTGAATAATGGTATGGAAAAAGAAATTCTATGCCTTAGAAAAATGTTGTTTATACATTTCACCCAAGTCAGGAACTTCGAAATTGAAGTAGTTGGCAAAAGTACAGAAATTAGCTAATTGTTCGGGTGTAGGATCTTGAACAAAATTATCCTGTGGGAATCGAAGAATACGATTCAAATCATGTTCAGTAACCCTAATTTCCCGATTGTCTAAGTAAAAGGTAAAAGCCAACACTTCACCAACTGAGGAGTCAGTAGCAAAGCAGTAACAGTCTCGCAACATATTATGATTTAATATAACGTCTGTTACTAAAGCATACCTGATCCTAGAATATTCGAGTAATATTCGTGCCCAAGCCCGATAATCAGCAGGTAGGGTCTGAATATTATAATCGGCAACTAAATTCGTACGAGTGATACTAAAAATTCCAGCCATTTTTAACAAGTAAAAATTACCAAAATTTTTAACTTTTCCAAAACAAAAACGAACTTAGTTTATTCGTATACGAACCAAAAACACCCAAAAATTCAAACTTCTTCAAAAATTCTAAAAATAATATATGATAAACTAGGAGAGATTTGAAATACACCAGTATTTTTATTACGAATTTTTGACTTCTAGTTAACCCTAGAAAAATTCCCAAAGTTCGAAATATTCGTAAATTTTTCGAAACAAAACTAAACAAAATTAGTATGGAAATGAAGCTAGTTAACAGATCTACACTTTCACGGTTTTAGATTTACAAAATAAGTCCTAGAATTGTAGATATTCGAAGGCAAAAATTGATTTTCTCCGATAATTCTTAACAGTCAGGATGTATGTATGTATGTAAAGTAAAACAATTTATATATATACATGCCTTAGCTAAGTATCGGCACATGCATGTAACAAAAAGAAAAGTAAAGTACTACATCCACCACCCGATGGTTATTAAGTATCGGAATTTTCATTTTTTTTTAATTATTATTATTAATCATCGGATCATGCAAAGAAAAAATAAACAAATAAAATATTAAATATGCACATATGTAACTATCGGGACATGCATTTAATTAATTAAAATAAAATACTCTTCCCTATAGTTAACAACTATCGATGCATGCATATCTAAATAATAAAACAAAACATAGTTAACCATCGGGACATGCAATCTAATTAATTTAAAATAAAATAGAATACATTTCCGATAGTTAACAACTATCGATACATGTAAGTTAATTTTAATTAGAAAATCATTAATAATTGAAATACTGATGATTTAAAAATTAAAATAAAACTTGCATTTATCAAATAATTTAAAACATGTAAACATATAAATTTGAATTGTCATAAACTTAATTAAATAGAGATTTCTTAAATTAAAAAGTTAATATTCCTAAAATAGAATTATTAAAATTTTAATTTAGAAATAACTAAAAATTAAAGATAATTCAATTTGAATTACACAAGCATACACTAATAACATACATATTAATATATAATATACAGGTGGTTGATTGGAGATTTTTGAAAACCAAAAAAAATTTGTTCCATACTCTGTTGCAGTTGTAATTTCCAAAAATTTAAAACCAACCCAATCACAATTCAATTAATAATAACAGCATACTAAGAATCATTCAATCAGATATGCATATTAATACTGAGAACTGTAATTGCTACACATGCTTTGTGAGAAATAATATAACAGATAATCAAGTCAGTACCATCAGATTCTCACAAAAAGTTCACAACTTGTCTGATATAAAATCTTTCAGTCTGATTTCATGAATTGAAATCCACCAATTAATTCTAAACCACAGACTGTTATGCTTCTTGTTAACTACAAACACTTATGTAGCAGTTAACTACTTATGCTATATCGAATAATTGTCACAAAGCATAACTGGTATACTTATGATAATTAATATTGATATTCATAAGCCCGAGATCAATAGTTGGACTGGAGTTCACAAGTCCTTTGGATATTAAAATTCAATAACTTGTGAATCCATACAACTTCTCGCAAACAAAAATTAATTTAAATTTAACATCCCTAATTCACTAACCAACCTAGAGAAAGTAGATTCGTCTAGTGGTTTGGTGAAGATGTCTGCAAGTTGTTGTTCTGTGGGTACAAAATGCAACTCCACAATTCCATTCATGACATGCTCTCGTATAAAGTGATACCTGATATCAATATGCTTGGTCCGTGAGTGCTGAACCGGATTGTTGGTTATAGCTATCGCGCTTGTGTTGTCACAGAATATTGGAATCTTGTTCAACATAAAGCCATAGTCTTGGAGTTGGTTTATCATCCATAGGATCTGAGCACAACAGCTACCTGCTGCGATGTATTCTGCCTCTGCTGTTGAGGTAGACACTGAGTGCTGCTTCTTGCTATACCATGAGACCAATCTTCTTCCCAAGAATTGACAGCTTCTAGAAGTACTCTTCCTATCAATCTTACAACCTGCAAAATCCGAGTCTGTATAGCCGATTAGGTCAAAACCGGTACCTTTAGGATACCAAATTCCCAAATTTGGAGTACCCTTCAGGTATCTAAAAATTCTTTTGACAGCTATAAGGTGAGACTCTTTTGGGTTAGCTTGGAACCGTGCACATAAGCAAGTTGAAAACATAATATCTGGCCTACTTGCAGTTAAGTAAAGTAGAGATCCAATCATACCTCTGTAGCTTGTGATGTCGACAGATTTACCTGATTTGTCCTCATCAAGCTTTGTGGCAGTTGGCATTGGAGTCTTGGCGGGGGCTGAATCTTCAAGTCCATACTTCTTTAGAAGATCTCTGATGTACTTTGCCTGGCAAATGAAGATCCCATCTTTCTTCTGACTCACTTGTAGTCCAAGGAAGAAAGTAAGCTCGCCCATCATACTCATCTCGTACCTACTCTGCATTAACTTAGCAAATCTCTTGCATAGCTCATCATTAGTAGAACCGAATATAATATCATCAACATACACTTGAACTAATATCAAATTATTTTTGTGCATTTTATGAAAGAGAGTCTTATCTATAACACCTCTGATAAAACCATTTTCAATTAAAAATTCAGATAGTGTTTCATACCATGTCCGAGGTGCCTGCTTGAGTCCATAAAGAGCTTTAAAGAGGAAGTACACAAAGTCCATATGATCTTTGTTCTCAAAACCCGGAGGTTGCTCTACATATACTTCTTCTTCCAGCTCCCCATTCAGGAATGCACTCTTCACATCCATTTGATAAACTTTAAAGTCTAAATGTGTTGTGAATGCCAAAAACATCCTGATGGCTTCAAGTCTTGCTACTGGTGCATAGGTCTCGTCATAATCTATTCCTTCTTCTTGAGAATACCCCTTAGCAACCAGTCTGGCCTTGTTCCTCGTAACAATGCCATTTTCATCCAACTTATTCCTGAATACCCATTTAGTGCCAATAACATATTTGTCTTTAGGTCTGGGTACCAGTTTCCAAACTTTCTGCCTATCAAACTGATTGAGTTCATCTTGCATCGCAATCACCCAATCTGGATCTTCTAGAGCATCTTCAACCTTTTTAGGTTCTTCCTCTGATAGAAAACCAGAGTACAGACATTCATTCTCTGTTGCTCTTCTAGTCCTCACACCACTCTCTGGGTCACCAATGATTAATTCAAAGGGATGATCTCTGTTCCATACCCTCTATCTAGGCAGATTAGCCCTTGATGATTGTCCTTCTTCGTAGTTGTGTTGAGAGCGACTAGCTGATCCTTCTTCACCTCCCCCTGAGTTGTTGCCTTCATTATTTGATGATCCACCAGTTGAGCTAGCAGGTTCAGTAACAGACTGATTTTGAAATACAGACTGTGACTGTGACTGTGTGGTATTACCAACACTTCCACTGCTTTGCTCTGGATTATCAATCTCCGTGTGTTCATGACTACCAGATGCAGCACCAGGTACGTCTTCATCTCCTAAGTAGTATTCTGATAGATTTTCAATTTTCAAAGATTCAGAATCTTTATCTTTTTGAAGACTTGGGAGTTTGGTGTCGTCAAACGTTACATTAAGGCTTTCAATGACCTTATGAGTTTCAATCACATATACCCTGTACGTCTTAGACTCCAGTAAGTAACCAAGGAAAATCCCTTCATTTGCTTTAGCATCAAACTTGCCCAGATGTTCATCTTTCAATACATAACATTTTCCACCAAACACATGAAAGTACTTCAGTGATGGCTTTCTGTTGGTCATAATCTCATAGGATGTCTTTTCTAGGTCTTTATTGATCAGGGTCCTATTTTGAGTGTAACAAGCTGTGTTGACTGCTTCTGCCCAAAAATATGTAGGTAGCTTTGACTGGCTTAACATTGTCCTTGCTGCTTCAATCAAAGTCTTATTTTTCCTTTCTACCACTCCATTCTGTTGTGGAGTTCTTGGGGCTGAGTATTGTCTTGAAATGCCTTGCTCCGTGCAGAATTCATTTAGAACTGCATTTCTGAATTCAGTTCCATTATCTGATCTGATCGTCCGCACAGGCAATCCAGCTTCCACTTCAATCTTTTTAATGTGATCGATTACCATTTGAGGTGCTTCATCCTTAGAATGCAAAAACAACACCCACGTGTACTTGGAGTAGTCGTCGACAATCACTAATGCATATTTCTTCTTTGAAACTGACATGACATTAACCGGTCCAAACAGATCCATATGAATCAACTGGAGAGGTTCGCTGATGCTTGACATGTCCTTACTTCTATATGACGCCTTCTTTGACTTACCCTTTTCACATGCTTCATAGAGTCCTTCTTGGTAGAATTCCATCTGTGGTAACCCTCTCACCAATTCTCTTCTAACTAAAGAATTCATTGCCTTAAAGTTCAGGTGAGATAGTTTTCTGTGCCATAACCAACTTAATTCAGAGGATGCTTTACTGTAGAAACAACTTGCTTCTCCTCTGCTTGCAGTGTTTAAGTCAGCTACGAACAGATTTCCTTTTCTTACTCCTTTAAGAGCAAGCTTTTCATCTTTCCTGTTGGTGATCAGACACTTTTCCTTCCTGAAGTCCACATTATATCTTTTATCTGTAAATTGACTGACGCTCAACAAGTTGTGCTTCAGACCGTCAATAAGAGAGATATTTTCAATGATGATATTTCCAACTTCCAGACTACCATATCCCTTAGTAAAGCCTTTGCTGTCATATCCAAAGGTTACAACTGGGCCGGTCTTCTCAACCACATTGGTCAGCAGGGACTTGTCTCCTGTCATGTGCCTTGAACATCCACTATCCAGAATCCACATGAATTTTTCATTAGTACCTATGCCCTGCAATCACAAAGTGATTAATGTTTCTTTGGCACCCAAACTTGTTTGGGTCCAAGAAATTTAGAGGTTCTTGCAGATGGTGTAACAGGTTCAGTTTTCACATCTTTAAGTTCTACTTTGACTGAACTCGAATCATGTTCCTTTGCCTTGACAGATTTGTATTTTGGCTTAGGAGATTGAGTCTCCTTCCTAACCTTAGGAGGACTAGCAGTCTTTGCCCTTATCTTTTTCTTATTCATGCTTCTTTCTATGCCTATGCAATTACTAGAAGTAGATGCATTCATCAAATTAAAATAAGCATGCATAATATTAAAAGCACATGGCATACATCCAGTAATACCACAAGGCAAATGAGAACTGTTCATGCTAAACATGTTCTGCACAACAGGAACATCAGATTCTACTTTAACCTTATTACATGCATGACTAAGGTGTCCAGCAGAATTGCAATAAGTACACAATTTCCTAGGTGCAGTGGGTGCAGGTGTAGTAGAATTAGCAATTTTAACACCTACTTTCCCATTCCTATTACTCTTTGGCTTGTTCTTGTTACCACCTAATTCAGTTTTAGCAGATTCAGTTTTAACTGGCTCATTAGGTGTAACTTCTTCTACATTATCTTCCTCAATTTCTTTCTCTTTTAACTTATCCTCAACAAGCATTTCTTGTTTCCATACGATAGTATCTTCGTCTAAGGGTTCTGAGAGTGGGAGCTTAAAGACAGGATTACTACTCTTCTTAATGACAAAAGGAACATTTTCATTTTCTAATAAAATAGTACTAGAAGCATTGAAAATTATATTCCTTTTATCCTTCTTGTTTTTCCTTTTATGTTCATCGTAGTTAAAGTCTATACATGTCTTATTATCTAAGCTCTGCTTATCCATTATGCCTTTAGCAATATTAGCTGAGTTCTTAAAAGCTTCCAATTTTAACTCTAGCTCAGAAATCTTAGCCATAAGTGTTGTCTCAACCTCTGCATTACAGATAACCTTATTCTCTAAATATTCATTTCTTTCCTTAAGGTTATTAACTGTGATTCCTACAAGCTCTAGTTGTTCCTTTCCAGATTCTAGCTTTTTAATCTTCGCAACTAGTCTAGCATTTTCTGCTTCAGAAGCTAGCATGCTTGTATGAATGTTAAACATCTCTATACTCAAGTCATTAACAGTATTTTTATATTCAGATAGAGACATATCTACAGTGCTGAGAATAGGTACCTGTGCTGATGATGGAGATTCTTCTGAAGTGTCTGCCATTAATGCAAGATTTCCATATTCTTCTTCTTCAGAATCTGTGTCATCCCAGCTTCTACCTTCAACAATGTAAGCCTTGCCTTGTTGTTTTGCAACCAAAGCATCCAATCTCTGTTTCAACTTCTCATTCTCCCTTTTCAACTCATCATAGCTTTTCTTCTCGTATGAACTCTTCTTCTCATAAACCTTATTGTCTTTTGCTTGTTTCGGTTTCTTACATTCAGTGGCGAAATGCCCTAGTTCATTGCAGTTATAGCACCGGAACTTACTACGGTCTACCATGTTTGACTTGTAACCACCTCTTGAG
Source organism: Oenanthe sinensis (assembly GCA_028671895.1). NCBI lineage: Eukaryota > Viridiplantae > Streptophyta > Magnoliopsida > Apiales > Apiaceae > Oenanthe > Oenanthe sinensis. Next base: position 10,660,885 of record CM053797.1, read on the forward strand.
TTGGATCCCGAAAATGATCATGTCTTCTGAAATCTGCTACCAAAACTTTTCTTGTACTTGGGATTCCTTCTGAATCTTATATGCTTGAAACGCCCTGCCAAGTACGCCATAGATTTGTCTTCCATCTCATCAAGCTCTTCCAATGTATAGAAATCATCTTCCTCTTCAGCTTGTGATTCTGTAGCCATTTCAGCTTCAATGATCAATTCTTTACCAATCTTGGTTTCAACAACCTTTGCTTCAGAAGTCTTCACTTCATCTTCCACAAGAGCTGTGGTCTTCATTAGTGCTGCACTCTTACTATCCACTGAGCTGGAACCATAGATAATCAACCTCTGTTCTTGTTCCATTTCATAAGTCTTCAATTTTCCATATAGCTTTTCAAGGGGCATGACATTGAAGTTGTCCCTTTCTCTAATTGAAGAAACTTTATGCTCAACATGATGTGGAAGAGTCAACATAAACTTCCTGTTCGTTTCCCATAACGGATAGTTCTTCCCCTGGATACTCAACTCATTTAATAATTTATTATATCGCTCAAAGACTTGAGTGATTGTTTCTCCAGGAGTAGATTTGAACGCTTTATATCTTGATGTAAGTATATCCAACTGGTTCTCTTTTACTTCTTCTGTTCCTTCCAAAATCAGTTCGATGGTTTCCCACACGTGCTTTCCAGATATACAATTTAGAATTTGATGGCACATGTCTTCATCCATTGAGTCAACAATAATCAACTGAAGGCCTGTGTCCAATGCAACAATTTCTTTCTCTGTATCAGTGAACTCTGTAAGATCCTTTGGAGTAGGCCTTTGAGGAACTCTTACTCCGTCCACTGTAGATTCAGGAATCATCTTTATTGGTACAAACAGTCCGTTCTCTAAGATACCCATGTACAACAGATTTGCAGCCTTAATAAATAGGGTCATCTTCTTTTTCCAGAGATTATAATTCGCTCTATCAAACTGAGGAACCTTGATACTTCCTATTTTCTGAGAACTCATGATATTGAACTTTTCAAAATTATTTAAAGTTCAAAAAATTTCTGAGTGAAATATTTTGAAAATTAAAAAAATTCGCGAAAAATTCTAGAAGCTTAATACTGAAGTCCGAACAATAGATCCTGATTTGTAAACTCAATCAGTAATCTCTGATACCAATTGTTAGTCCCAAATATCGTAGAAGGGGGTTCAATACGATATTGTCCAATTTTAACTTTGATTCGCGGAATGGTTCTTTATGGACTTAATACAGTTCGAACAGTTATATAATCAAACAGTTGGTGAGCAATAACATAACAACAGTTCGGGGAATATTTCTTTTGATTTATATAAACTCTGAGGTGCTCCACAAATCTAATCTTTCGATTAGTTACAATGATTCACTAGTACAGTTACAGTTACAGTTACAAGCGTTAATGAAAACAAACAAGGTAACAACAACTGGGTATAAACTTAATGGCTTCTGTGTTTACTCTCTTGAATGCTCTCTGTGTTTCTCTCTTTAATTGCTCTGTGTATCTCTCTGTTTGTAAGCTAAATGAATGAATCCAAAGACGATGCTTTGCTTCCTTTTTGTGTAGACTTTTTCAACTTAGGATACGTGGCCCATTTTGTGCCAAGTAAACTAGTTGCAGCTTCGCTTCTTTTTCTTCATAAGTATCGGGAACATTTTCTGAGTAATTTTTAAGTATCGATGAGTCTGTAAACTAACTATCGGACACTTAAAACAATTCATCAAATAAAATCAATTACTTCAAACTGAGTAACTATCGGAATTATTAACTATCGGAAATTCTTCTTAATTCTTTTATCCGATAGTTAGTAAGCATTTGTTTCCTTTACCCGATAGTTAATAACAATCGGCTAGTGGGATGAAATATCCCTTTGTCTTTTCTAATTCCTTTCTCACTTACTTTTCTCACCCGATGGTTAATAACCATATGTGAATAAGACAAAATAGGAATAAGACGAAATAGCTTGACTAGTTGACTTCTGGATACAGCTTCTGTAGTCTCATTCACTTAGCCAATTTTCGAACTTGTTAATCCCTTTAATATAATTTCTTCCACTGCAACCAAGTCAAATAAATATTTCCTTGTTAATTCGACCTTGATTTTTTCTGGGCTTAATCACATACCACTTAGGTTACTCATCTCAGTATCTGGCCAATTCTTCTGAATCAGTGATGCAGTTCTCAATCTCTTTTGTGCTGACGATTGGTGCAACTGGTCTGGTTCACAAACGACTAACACGATCTTGATCTTCACATCTTCTTTATAATACAATTGACCTGTTCCATAATGATAAAAAGTGCTTCTTAAACTTCACTAAAATCTTCTATTTTCTCTGTAGTAAAACCTTCTTCATCTTCAGAACCTTTGAACCACTTCAACTTTATTCTTCACTGAGGCTTGAACATGTTAATGAACTTCTTTCAGTGATCTTCAATGTCTTCAAAACTTCCTCTAATAATTTGTTCTTTTGTATTCAACTTATAACTGATTCGCAGTCGATTTCGTGCTTCATTTTAATATAAGTTACCGACTTGTTGTGTTGAGTTAGTTACCTCGGTTACATGTTACTTTAACGTTACATTTTGCTTTACACATATGCCTCAACAATTGGATCTATCATGTATGCAATGGTATGTACTCGCCCAGATGTTTCGTATGCTTTAAGCATGACGAGCAGATACCAATCTATTCCAGGTGAAGGTCACTGGACGGCAGTCAAGAATATTCTAAAGTACTTGAGAAGGACTAAAGATTCATTCTTGGTGTATGGAGGAGAGGAGAAACTGGTTGTAAAAGGTTACACTGATGCAAGTTTCCAAACAGACAGGGATGATACTGTATCACAGTCTGGTTTTGTGTTTTGTCTAAACGGATGTGCTTTAATTTGGAAGAGTTCAAAGCAAGAAACAGTAGCTGATTCTACAATGGAAGCTGAGTACATTGCAGCTTGTGAAGCAGCTAAGGAAGCAGTTTGGATTCGAAAATTCATTACTGATTTGGGAGTGGTTCCATCGATCGCAGATCCCATTGATCTATACTGCGATAATAATGGAGCCATTGCACAAGCTAAAGAACCTAGAGCTCACTCCCGAACCAAACATATACTCAGGAGATATCACCTCATTCGAGAGATTAATGAAAGGGGTGACATACACATATGTAAAGTGGACACAAATGATAACATTGCAGATCCACTGACCAAAGGCTTGTCGCAGACGAAGCACGACGGTCACACTAGTTCCATGGGTATTAGATACATGGGTGATTGGCTCTAGTGCAAGTGGGAGATTGTTAGTGTAGATGCCCTAGAGGCAATACAATGTTTCCTTTTGATAGACCTTTATGTCATTTGATTATTCAATAAACGTATTTATTAAAATAAATTCATGAGTACTGTATACATTTGTTATAAAAATGAAAAATTATGTACCATAAAAAATAAGTAATGTTAAATATAGATAACAAATTTGTGTTCTGTATATAAAATTAAAATTATTACATTATTTAGTAAAAAAAATTATGCACATGTTAACTTTTCATTTTAAACGGTTGGATTGTTATATAATCCAAAGGTATATGTTGAGTTACTCGGTTACTTAAAGATAATTGGTTCCTCCTGAATCAGATTATATATATATATATATATATATATATATATATATATATATATATATATATATATATATATATATATATATATAATATTCCCAACGTATTGTTGTACTAGTATCCCCAGTCTTTAGTTTAACCATATGTTTTGATAATGATTGTATTACATTATTTGTGTGATGACATGTTTGATTAATATTTGTTATCAAATAAAGAAGGTAATATTTAATTTTACTTATTTTTTTATAAATATATTTACAATCATTTTTTATTGTTATAAATTTATTTATATTACTCTTTGATATATTAAAAATTGTTATATTATAACTGTTATCATAAGATTTTTGATAGTTTTACTATCGTAAAGTTTAAATTAGATTATACTATTTATAATAATTATTATTATTACTAACTTATATCCGAAAGTAAAAGGACAAGTTCTTTTATATTTATTTATTAGTTTATTATTTTTATAAAATGTAAATTTATATAAATAGTTAAAAATATATTAATTTTCTGACCTCTCTTATTACATTTGTCTTTTTATGTTTACATAAATTATATGTAGTTGTCACACTTTATATTTTACTTAAAAATAACTATTGTTTTTATTATTATTATTTAGTTTGAAATCTTTTATCCTTTTTAGAGATAATAATATAAATGATTAAATTTTAATATGGAGTTTAAATATGAAATCTATGAAAGTGTTTTAAAATAACAATACATATACAATATATTGAATTTATTTAATCATTAGGTCTTAATATTTTGTGTACTTATAAATATAAGCAGTACATATATCATCTCTTATTAAATTTTGGTACGTTGCTTATAAGATTAAAAAATTAAACATTTATTAACATTTTTAGAATTATTAATATTAGATTTAAATATGTTATTTGTGAGGGGTAATGTTACTGATTTGAATACACATCATTACCTAATTATTAATATCCAAAATATAAGAAAAAGAAATAAGAAAATCAAAGAGATACATATTAAATGTACAAAAATATTTTCAAATATCATATAAATAGTATTTAAATAATTGTAATTTTATTAAATAAAATTTTATTAATACTTAAAAATTACAATCAATTAAATACTATATTTTTTAAAATGTTCAAATTTAACCAAACAAATCTTGAAAATGTACAACAAGAAAATTTTACATCAGAAAAATAATTGCTAGAGTAATAACAAATATTCATATTAATGTAATATTTTGTTGAGAAAGTCATGACTTCACAATTAAAAATTTATAAACTGGAATACTATTTGTACGGTAACATTCTTTTGGACAGGAAATTATACACATGAATAGATATGGAGCAAGCTATTTTGTTATTTTACCATGACAATATCCTATTTTTGTACAATCTATGTATATGTTTCTATCTGCTAATCCCATCAAACTCTATGTATAGCCTTTAAAGTAGGAAATTGTTATAATATGTCATGCATAAATAAGTTTGGTATAATGCTAATAAACACACACAATTTCACTGTTATGTATCTACTCAATTATATATATGTATTAAGGGATTCACATGTTCCTAGACCATGTACAAATCTATTCTAAATATGCTTATAAGTTAGTTATAAGTATATCTCAATGTATCTACTCAATTATATACATATATCTATAGTAAGGGATTCACATGTTGCAGGACCACGTATCTATTCATGGTTTTGAATTATTGTATGAGATCTTTTGGGTTTTAGCAAAATTTGTTTCATATTTATTTTTGTCTAGAGTTCTTTAAACTTAATTCCCGACAAATGGGGTGCATTATTTTTTTACATAGTATCTAGTTAAAATCTTCATCACATCTTAGTTGTGAATTTGTTTTCAATGGATGCATTAGTAGAAACTCCATTGTCGACTTCTATAGTACTTGATGAAGATTCTTTAGTTGAAAATGTATAAGTGACTTCTTTGTAAATTTTCCAAGTAATGTTCAGTCTGGTGTTGATCTAAAAGCCCCCTTTGAACATGACCTTTAATTGCCTTATCTGGTTAGGCTTTGGATAATATTTGTGCTATTTTATCTGATTATGTGAGAAGTTGCTTATATTGTAAATTAGTTGAAATATATCTATGTTATCAGTTTACAGGATTGCAGGTATTTAGGGGGAGTTTATATTCTTCCTAAAATGTTTGTGTAATCATCAAAAAGGAGGAGATTGATAACCTTATAGTTTTGATGATAACACTAGTAGCAAGCTGATAGCTTGTATTTGACGTTGTTAGCATGCTTATATGTTTATACTGCAGAGGTACTAACATTGTTTTGCAGAATTCAGAATAATGAATTATCAGTAAGCTAACAAGTGACAGGTCAAGATTAATAGCAAGCTGATAAGTACAAGATTGATTCTAACAGCAAGCTAACAGTCTCCGCCCAGATTCTGTTGAAGATAAAGCAAAGTGCGGATTTCAAGGAGATTTTGTAGGGATCACTTTGTGAGAACTCTAATCTATATATATGACTGATATATTATTAGAGCTCATCAAAATCTTCATTTTTTTAATAGGAAGAGTTTTTAAATCGTTTTGACAATTTCAAACTCCTATTATTAGGATGTTCAAACGTATTTTTGAAGATATATATTCTTAAACAATTTATCATTTACATATCTTCAAACTACCGTAGTTATAGGTGTTTAACAGTCAAATAGTTTCAACAACCAAATGTGAGAATTGAATTCAAGAACGTTGTGGAAGTTTAAATTATTTGAATGTTATATACTTGTATATATATGGTATCGGTGTATTGAATAAAAAAATAAGAAGAAAAAAAAGGAAGCTTCACAGAGATATCCATATGATTCATACACCAAGCTTTTCAGAAGAAACACAACCGGGTTTTATTGCAAATCTTTTATTTTGAGCTATAATCTTATATACACTTATATATCTATTTGAGTTCATAGTTTGAGTTGTGATTTACTTATTCATACTTGTATCGTTCAAGGTGTAATTGTTATTACTGGATAGTGAGCTTGGATAATAGGGTTCAGGGAGATAGTTTGCTAGAGAAGGGTGTACTCGGATAGTACAGGTCTTAGAGAGCATTTGTTTCAGGGAATATGGGTTATCAGCAAGCTACTATCAGTGATAGGGAAAGAGGGTGATATATTATTGATCTTGTAATCGTCATATTTTTTAAGTGATTAATAATATATTCTCTTACCAGGTTGGTAAGGGACCAGGACGTAGACCAGTAGAGATAGGGGTCGAACCTGGCTAAAATTCTTGTGTGTGCTTTACTTGCTGGTATCTATTTTCTGCTTTGCATTATCACTGTCAGCGTGCTGACAATATATAATCTACCTTAACAGCAAGCTGCTAGTCAGTTTCTAACATATTCGATAATTCATAAAAATTGGGTATAATTAGCCATAACACCTATTCACCCCCCTCTAGGTGTGTAATTTCATTTGGTATCAGAGCTTTGAAATACTAACACTTCTGTAATAGGAATAGTATTGATCAAATGGCTGACCCATTCTTTGGAAAGAGTTATATGTCGACACCAATTCTCACAGAGACTGACAATTACAACTAGTGGAAAGGACAAATGGAGACATTCTTATCCAGAGATCCTCTTGTTCTTAGAGTTGTGCAGAAAGGTCCATACGAATTTCTAGACATGGATGGCAAACCAAAAGATGTTGATGATCTTACAACCGATGAGCTGTCAAAGTATGGTTACAATGGAAAAGCTAGAAGCATACTCATTAGTGGCTTGGATCAAACTGAGTATGACAAAGTTTTCTCTCTCAAATCTGCAAAGGAAATTTGGGTAGCTTTGAAGACTTATCATGAAGGGTCTAAAACACTCCGGAAGGTGAAACTCAGCAAGCTAATGAATGAGTTCGGAAATTTCAAGCTCAAGGAAAGTGAAACTGTTCGAAAAAGTCAAGCAAGGTTTCAAGTCATTATCAACAGCCTACAAAGACTAGGCAAAAAGATTCCACAAGATGAGATCAACATGAAGGTGCTTAGTGCAGTTCCATTTGTCTATGAAGCAAAAGTCACGGCGTTGGAATCAGCTGCAACTATTGACACTATGGATCATCTAGCTATATTTTCTGAGCCAGAACAGTTCGAAACAAAGTTACAAGATGGCAAAGGTGTCAAGGCTCCTACAGAGAAAATGAAGAATCTGGCATTGCATTCTACTAACAGCAAGCTGGAATCTGATGAAGATACCGAATCTGATGAAGAAATGGCACTTCTCTCAAGGAAAATCAAAAAGATGATTGAAAAGAAAAATAGAATGAAAAGAGACAAGGGTAAAGCTCTTGGTGCAAGGAGAGAATCAAAATCAAAGGATGACACCTGCTTCGAATGTGGCAAGAAAGGGCACTTCAAAAGAGATTGCTACAAGCTGAAAAACAAGCCAAGGCAGTCTAAATAGCAAACTGATTTCAAAGACCGGAAGAAATCTAAGGCACTTCTTACCTGGAGTGATGATGAAGATTCTGCTTCTGATGATGAGTCAAGTGATGAGATGGTGAATTTGGCTCTTGTTGGCATTGATGGCTCAAGTGACACTGACTATTCTGGATCAGACACAAGTAGTGAGGTAAATTCTTTAAGTTCTGATTTACCTAATGATATTTCTCTGTTAGATGATCTAACCATGCAGGAAAAGAGTAATATCAATATGGTTGATCTTTTGGAATTAAAGAATGAGAACTATGAGCTAGAAAAAGAAAATGTTCATCTCAAGAAGGTCATTGCCGATTTTCTAACCGAAAAGAATTCCAAATCAAACAATGGAATCATAGCTGCTCTCAAGGAACAAATCTCTCAACTTGAAGGAAACAATCATCAAATTCAGAGAAGGAATGAAACTCTCATGAAGGAACTCAGCTCGCTAAGAGTAGATCTCAAAGAAAGAAATAATAGCTTGAAAGTTTTTGAGATAAGCAAAACTGAAACTATGCTTTAAATATCTCAACAAGCTGAAAAGATCAAGGAGATGGAAGCTGAAATCAACCAACTTCAGAAAGGAATGGGAAAGTTTGTTCATGGAGAATAAATTCTTAAAAACATAATGAAACAAACAAAAGTCTCATCATGCAAGGAAGGTCTTGGATCCACATCTCTACCCAAGGACAAGTCTTTGAAATATGAAGGCAATGATGGTATTCCATATAAGTATGCTATGCCCTGGTCAACATGTCACAAGTGTGAGAAGAAAGGTCATCTAGCTGAAAATTGCAATGTTCAAAGCAAAGTATCAGCAAGCTGGAAAAGACAGATAGCTCATTGGAAGCAAGCTGATAAGACTGACAGAACAAGAGATCGAGCTCACAAAGTGGTCCAAATGTGGATCAAGAAATCTGATTTAAAGGTTCTATATGTTTTATCAACTAACCATGCTGGACCCAACCAAATATGGGTACCAAAACGTTGAGTTGTTCATGTTTGTTTTGTAGGTATGTCTTGTGGCCAATGTAAAATCAAATCAATGGATCTTGGACAGTGGTTGCACTAGACATATGAGTGGAGATAAATCTCTGTTTCTTAGTCTAAAGATGAAGAAGGGTGGCAAGGTCACAATTGGTGATAGCAAAACACTTCCAATTCTTGGCAAAGGAACTATTGGTAATAGTATCATCTCTATCAATAAAGTATAATATGTTAAAGGTCTCACTTATAATTTACTTAGTATAAGTCAGTTATTTGATGATGGTCATAAGGTTGTATTTGGTATGCATGATTGTACTATTTTTGTTGGTACTAACAAAGTCCCCCTAGTTGCTAGAAGGGAAGGAAATATATATTTATTGAACTTTGAAGAACAGGATAAATCATATTGTTTAGCAGCAGTGGAAATAATCCAGAAATTTGGCATAGAAGGCTTGGACATGCTCATATGGAGCTTCTCAGCAAGCTGTCAGCAAAACAACTAGTTAGAGGGTTGCCAAAGCTAAAGAATGCTAAGATGGATATATGTTCTGCTTGTCAATTGGGAAAGCAGACAAGGACTTCTCATAAAAATAAGAAAGTGGTATCAACTTCTAAACCTTTAGAACTTCTTCATTTGGATTTATTTGGTCCGGAAGCATACAAAAGTATTGGAGGTAAACAATATGCTTTTGTTATTGTTGATGATTATTCAAGATTTACATGGGTATTGTTTCTTCGTACTAAAGATTGTGCTTTTAGTAAATTTGAGATACTAATAAAGTTTCTTGAGAACAAGTTCAATACAAGACTTGTAGGTATAAGAAGTGATCATGGTGGAGAATTGAAAGGCTGTATGTATAGACCTATATGTAACATAGGGTTATAACTCAACACAAGAACAGGACGTGTAAATAATATGAAGTTATCACCGGAATCAGGAAGACATGAAGACTTGGTAAAGACAAAGGATAAAGAAGAAATCTACAGACTTGAAGCATTAGTTCACTAGAAGAAGTTCATTAATATGTTCATGCCTCAGTGAAGAATAAAGGTTGAAGTATTCAAGGATGTGGAAGCAGTGAAGCAGTTGTCAAAGTACCAGAAAGATTCTAGTGATCCAAATCTGCGAATCAGTCAAGCAATGATTTGCAGAGCTCAAGTACAGGAATCGATAAGATAGAATATACGGCAAATACAAAGAATCAAAATATTAGATGGAATCTTGGAGTCTATTATAGATTGCTGGAGGAAGTTCATTCATATGTTCAGACTTCAGTGAAGGATAAAGTTCGAAGATGTTCAGGGTTTCAGATAATTTTGTGGTTCAGCATAAGTGCCAGAGGATTCCAATGTACTTACAATCGAAGCACTTCTAATCAACAAGGAACAAAGTCAATTGTATTGTAAAGAAGATGTGAAGATCAAGATCGTGTTAGTCGTTTGTGAACCAGACCAGTTGCACCAAACGTCAGCACAAAAGAGATTGAGAATTGCATCTATGAATGAGAAGAATTGACTATTTACTGAAATGGGTAACAAGTGAAGTGGTATATGATGAAGCTCAAAATAAATCAAGTTTGAATAATCAAGGAAATATTTATTAGACTTGGTTGCAGTGGAAGAAAATATATTAAGGGCTTATCAGGTTCGAATTTGGCTAAGTAAAGAAGACTACAGAAGCTGTATCCAGAAGTCAACTTGGTTAAGTTATTTCGTCTTATTCACCAATGGTTATAAAGCTATTTTGTCTTATTCACAGATGGTTAACAACCATCGGGTGAAAGAAAAGAAATGGTGAATAATTCAAGGGCTTATTTTGTCCTATTAGCCGATAGTTACTAACTATCGGAAAAGAAACAAAAGCCAACAACCCACTTCCCGATGGTTACTAAGTTTGAAGTAATTGATTTTATTTCAGGAATTGTTTTAATCCTCCGATACTTATTCTACAGACTCATCGATGGTTAAACAATTACTCAGTAAATTGTTCCCGATACTTAAGGATAAAAAGAAGTGAGAAGCAGCTCAGTTACTTGGACCACATGAAGCCACGTAGCTGTACTGAAAAAGTCTACACATAAATTGAAGCAGAGCCATTCATTTGGCGGAGTCTTCTGCAACACAACAAAAATAACCAGAGAGAGAGAAGACGAAGCCGGAGAGGAGAGAAACCAGAAAAATCTATACCTCCTCACCGGAGATGTATCAGTGGTCGGTTCCTTAATGAAAAATGTTCAGGGCCACTATATATCACTCTCTACGGTCTTAGTTTCCTTTGTACAGATCTAGAAATACTTGTATAGGAAATTGAGAGTTATATGTTTTTGTTAAGTAGCGAAGAACTTGTTCTTCGGACCGGATTTGTTGGCCGGGTGTAGCAACCTCAGGGTTTATATTTATCAAATGATATATTCCCCGAATCTTGTGTTGTTTATTTTACTGTTGATTTTCTAGAACCGAACTGATTAATCCTAAACACAGAAAATTAGTAAGCAGCTCCGTAAACACTATTCACCTCAAGAACACGAGCCTACCAACCGAACTCTAAATTATTTATCCGCAAAAGATTCGAAAGAATTTTTTGATTTAGTGAGTATCGTATTCAACCCCCCTTCTACGATACTTCCGGGGCCTAACAATTGGTATCAGAGCTTGCTGATTGACATACAAATCAGGATCCGTAGCCCAGTGAACCTCACCGTGCCGAAGCTGTTTGGACTCAGAATGGAGGCATTGTTAAATAAGTTTAATTATAAACTTTTAATAAGTTTATTTTATAAACTTTATAAAATTTATTTTATAAACTTTTATTAGTTTATGTTTTAAATTTTAATTAGTTTATTTTATAAATTTTAAATAAAATTTATTTTATAAACTTTTATAAAATTTATTTTATAAACTTTCATTAGTTTATGTTATAAATTTTAATTAGTTTATTTTATTAATGTTAAATAAAATTTATTTTATAAATTTTTATAAAATTTATTTTATAAACTTTTATTAGTTTATGTTATAAATTTTAATTAGTTTATTTTATAAGTTTTATAAAAGTTTTTTTTAAATTCGTTTAACAAAGAAAACTTGGTCCATTTTTTTGAGTGAATTCAACAAAGCACGTGCACTCAACTTTTGTTATTCAACAGCATCATGAAGGTGGTCAGGTCGAGAAAAAGAAACTGTCCGATAGTTACTAACTATCGACACGTCCCCGATAGTTACTAACTATCGGAGCCGCATTCTGATATTTTTTATTTTTGATTTATTATATTTTAAAAATTTTAAAATTCTTAACTTTAAATTTTTCTTAAATATTAATTTACGATTTATTTAATTTTTAAGAAAATTTGAAATTCTTGAAAATTAAATTTTTCTGTAAATATTTATTTTTGATTAATTTATTTTTTTAAGAAAATTAAAATTTTTAGAAATTTAATTTTTTCTTAAATATTAAATTAAGGGTGTCGAAGCTGCTTGGACGTCGCAGAGTGTTCATTTTTGAATTACGTCTCAGAAAAAGATATTTGCCCCTGGAGTAATTTTTGTTTCCGGAATAAAAATTAACCAGTGTTTATTAAACTCTGAAACATGATCATATAGTATTTTTACTGTGTAACATTGTCTTAGGTTTTAATATTGGCGAAGTTTTTTTTTGAGGAAAAATGTGACTCATTAGTGTTACTCTTGGACATAAGCGCCTCAGATGCTATTTTGGCCTACTTAACGTTCTGAACCTTTAATATCTATTTTAGATTTATTTGTTTTTCAAGAAAATTTAATATTCTTATTAATTAAATTTTTCTTAAATATTAATTTACAATATTTTAATTTTTAAGAAAATTAAAAATTCTTGAAAATTAAGTTCTGTAAATTTTTATTTTTGTTTAATTTATTTTTTAAGAAAATTAAAAATTCTGTAAATTTAAATTTTTCTTAAGTACTTATTCGAGGATGCTCAGAAGTTAGTAGTTGAAGATTTTTTACGGGTTATTGAAGACAATGAAGATCGACTGAAGATTATCCAAAGAAGTTGATTCTGGTTATGAAAAGATTATTTGGGTACAGTTTTTAGTTGGTTTGAGTTGAATTTGAAGATGAAAAATCTTAGGGGTTTAAGTAGTGTGAAGGAGAACAGACTGGACTACCTAGCATCTCAATACAGAAGACGTAAAGATTATTCTACAAGGAGATTACAGGAAGTTCGTGCTAACACTGCAGATCATCTGGAACATAGGATTACAGCTACAAGGGATTCTAAGGATATAACCACATTATCTTTAGAAGATCTATATGTTGTGCTGAAGGCCTATGAACTAGAACAAGAGCTGAAGAAGATAATATTTGGTAAAGCAGGTTGTTAGCATATCCATTGTATTTGTGACCCAGGAACCAAATTTGATTGAAGTCAAGGTTGAGAACCTCTGAACAGAAACGAATTGATCCTAGAAGCTGAATTGAAGATGTTGTAGCTCGAGGTAGTGGTCAAGGTGTTGCATGTGAATTTGACACTTTGTAATAACCTGAGATCTGGACGACTAGTCAAGCCTGCAGGACAACTGGAAGTTCAGTGACATCAGATTCAGACGGAATCCCGATTCTAAATCTAAGGTCCTTACCTATAGATTCCATAAAGGAGGTTTTCAAGATTAGTTCAAGAGGCGGTTACAAGACTTGGATGGTTTGAAATAGAAACACAAGATCGAGGTTTTGCTACATAGTTTGAAGAAGCCTGTACAAGCAAAAGATGACAGACACTATGTTGGGTTGAAGCAGGAATTTCAAACATTAGTGAGGATGCAGCAAGGGAAAGCATTTGTTGATGAAGTTAAAGGCAAGGCTGATTCTATCAGTGACAGTGATGAACCAAATGGATATCTGGCATCAATGACCAACACTGGAGATGAATCACTAAGCACTTCACAGGTACACATTCTAACTAGTATACGTTTATCTAATTCAGAACTGTATGTTTATTAAGTTTTGAAATGTATTATATTTATGACAACATGTTAGCATCTTAGGACTAAAATGCTTAATTGCTTGCTAAGAATAAGATTTCATGCTTAGTTATATGAGTTTAATTAGTACATTTCATACTTGATTTTATATGCAGTAAAATGAAAATCCAGAATTAGATAGGGTATTCTAGACGGTTAGGTGTATCCCTAAAACATTTGTTTGAAACTTGATTTAAATCTTCTATGATTTAATACCTCTGCTAATGTTGTGAAAATTGCTAATAGACAAACAGGTCATAGATCAAATATTTTATATTTGTTCTTATTGTGATAAATGACTTGATAAGTATATGTGGAATTTGATATTGCTTATAATGTTTTATTAAAATATTCTGCATATTCTTAAATTGTTTATGTGCTTATTTTCACATGATTTGCTTGCACTCACATAGTTGCACTTAAATGTCATATTAGATCATGTATTGCTTGTTAGGGATAAGATGGTAGAATTATCTAAGTTGTCAGTAACATTTATAGATTCAAGGTTTAATCTAAAACTGACTTAGGTAATTAGAGATAGTTAAAAATGTTAGACAACGACAGAAATGGACTAGACAGAATTAGTAATTAATTTGTTAGTTCTTCTATCCATGTGTTTTTATGCATATTGAAGCTGTTGTTATCTCTGATAATATCTCTAACCCATCTGGACTCAATTAAAATTGAGTACCAAGAAGCTTAATCATTTGTGATTGCAGAGCATGTAACTAAAGGCAAAAGTTATGTGACTTCGTGACACTTATTGTTCGAGGCATATGATTAAGATTAAAGCTCTAACATCACAGTGGTTGAGAAGGCCTCCCCACTGGTAACCTTTGGAGATGACAGCAAAGGATGTACAAGGGATATGGCTATCATGATTTAAGAACTGTTATCACTGGAAGCATCTTTCTTATAAACGGAATTAAGCACTATCTACAGGGCACTAGGGAATTCTTTGTCAAGGGTTTTCTAGAAAAGTAGAAAAGGAAAAGTGTTTGATCTCAAGAAAGAAAGATAGAAGCTTACTCTAATCTGAGTGAGAAATTTGTTCGTAGCTGACATGGATTCTATATTCAAAGGTGAAGTGAGTTTCTTAGTAAAGCTTCATCAGTAAAGAGTTGGCTATGGCACATGAAGCTCTCACTCTTGATGATCAAGACAATGGATTCTCTGATAAAGATGAAATTGGTGAGAGGACTGCTTCTAATAGAATTCTATCCAGAAGGACATTTTGAAGTATGTCACATAGGGAAGTCAATGGAAACATCACACATAAGCAAATTATGTCATGAAAGAAACATGCTTAGTGGTGGTTGATGACAACCCTAGTTACAAATTGGTGATGTTCGTGCATTCAACAGACAAAATGTCACAAATGGTAATTGATCATCAGGTAGATCGAGTTGGAAGCAAAGTAACCTGTGAGAACTTTTAAGTCAGATAATGGAACTGAATTTCGCGAGTGAAGTTCTATATGAATTCTGCACTGAAAAAGGTACTTTGAAGCTGAAGCAATTAATACAGCATGCTGCTTTATTCAACAAGATCATGAAAAGACATCATATGAGTTAATGGCCAACCAGAAGCAAACACTGAAGCTCCTTCGTGTGTTTGGAGAAAATTGGTATTTACTGAAGACTTATATGAGTACCTTGACAAGAAGTTAAGACTTAAGGAACAATTTTCCTCGGCTACTCATTAATGATGTAAAACCAGAAGGTGATTAAAAGTCTGAATGTATCGACCTACTATACCAAGCTCCCAAGCATTCAAATGAAAGACTATTCTGAATCTTTGAAGTTTGATATCCCGTCAGAGTCAAATTTAGATACTGATGTTGAAACTGAGGTTGCAGAAGGAATCAATGATAATGATGTTGATTCAGATCCTATTAGTGGAAATGGTAGTGAAACTACACAACTCGTGGACTTTAACAGAATCCACTGAAAAAGGTGAAGGATCTTCAACACATCCTAACAGCAACTTAGGGGGAGCAAAATAATAGAAGGATCTACTAGTCGTACTCAACACAATGAAGATCAAACGAATACGTCAAGAACATATCTGTCGAGACAAAGGGATTGAAGTCAAAGTAAATCCTGGAGTCTAGTTCTTAGTAAACCGGACTTTGAGTAAAGGCTAGAAGTGCTAATCAAGATGAACATATATTTTTCGGGACCCAACAATCAACATTTGGTATCCCAAAGAATAGTGAAGATGCACTAATTGATCTAGATTGAGTGATTGTAATGCAAGATGATCTCAATCAATTCGAAGGCAGAATCTACTGAAGATGAAACCCAGACCACTAAAGTCGAAGCTGAAACTGGTACAGTAAGGGTTCACAGAAACTGGAGAATAATTGGCATTGTTATGAGGGATAAAGCCAAAATGGTTACTACAGGTTAGTACAAGGTAGAAGGTGTCGACGATGATGAAAACAGAATCTTCGGGACTTTCAAGATCTAACAGAAAGCAACAGAGACGAGATTTGATCCTTTTAGGGCCTAACAATATGAGGACCTAACAGCAGGATATTCCTAGCACATGTTGAGCATTCAAGCATGAAGATCTATCAGATGAATGTGAACAAGTGCACTCCTGAATGGTGAGTTAGAAGTTGAAGTTGATGTACAACATTTCCAGGACTTTGAAGTTGCAAATACATTGGGATTTGTATATCATTCTCTTCACAAGCTATCTATGACGGAGGTAGGGATTCAAGAAAATCGTCAAGGACATGGTATGACACTCTAACTACTAGTTACTTGAAAATGATTTTATATTAGAGTAGTTATACACATATATCTCTCTAGATTACAAAGCACACACAATGTAATATATGTGCAAGAATACCATGATTATATTATATGTGGGTCTACTAACGAAAATTTGGCAAGAGTTTATTGCTAAGTTAATGCAGAGTAGGTACAAAATGAGCATGTTGGAAGAGTTGCAATTCTTTTTGGATTACAATTAATTCAAAAGAATGATGGCAATTAAAGTAAGTCAAAGATCTTTTGAAGATGCGCAATTTAGAAGATTCTAGACCTGCCAAGACTTCTTTCCAACAAACCACTAAGCTTGATCAGGGCAAATCAGGTATATGAACTGAAGTGACAAGCTATAGAGGTAATCAGCTCATTACTTATTCAAGTGCATAAAGACCATATATTTTATTCTCGATATGCCTATGTGCAAGTTTCCAAGTGGATACTAAAGAATCTTATCTTATAGCTAAGTTATGAATTGTTAGATATCTTAGGGGATCACCAATTCTTGGAATCTGGGACCCTAAAGATACTAGGTTTAACCTAATTGGCTATATAGATATAGATATACAGGTTGTAAAAAAGACATGGAAGTCATTCCTAGAAGCTGTCATTATTTCCAGCAACTCTGTTGATCTCTTCACACCACGTATGGAACAAGCGCATGGACACCAGGTATCATTTCTTTTGAGATTGTCATTAGTAGAACAAATTGCAGATATTTATTAAACAACTTGATGAATGTATTTTATCTAAGTTGGTTAGTAAATTTGGGATATTATTTATATGCATATTTGTTGGAAATCTCATCTGCAATGAATTCTCGAATGAGTTCACAAGTATTAAATTTCCATATTTAAAGGACTTGTGAATTTATTTTAAATCCAGTTCCTCGTGCTTTTGCTACTAATTTAATTATCATGATTACAATGTTATATGCATATGTGGTAGTTAAATTATTTAGCATAAATTAGAAGCATAATTATTTGCATGTTAAATATTTGATGAGTATTAGTCAAGATGTCTTGCTTAATTGCTCTAATATTTTGCTCTGATATTCTTAAATATTTTATTACAAATAATTGTGATACTTTTGATATTAGTGACATTATTTAGAATTTATGTTCTAAGTAATTGGTGCATATTTCAAAACTCACTAATATTGGAAGATGAAGTATTTTCTAAGTTATGTGTATAAAATTCTCAATATTTTATATACTTGGAAAATATTTCTAAATTTGTTTTTGTTGCGAGAAGTTGCTATTAGGAACACAAGTGTTAAATGTCTATATTTAAAGGACTTGTGAATTTCTATTCAACTATTTTCTCGAGCTTACATATATCAATAATAATTGTTACGAGTATAATTGTAATATGCTAGAGTGACAATTATTAGATATAGGGTAGGAAGTTAGATGCTAATATTCAATCTAATGAATATTTTAGTATTTAGCGAAATTATTTTATCCTATTAAAATTATGGATTAAAGCAATACAATGATTATCAGTTTCATAATTTTGATTTGACAAGATATAAGAAGCACAATTTCTTGCATCTTGAAATTATTGATAAATATCAAATAATTGGTATCAACGTGCAATTAATTGTGATATTTTTAATCTTAGTGATAACACAAGTTGTTTATCTGAAATCACTAATAATAAAAATATGTCTTAATGCTTATTGTTCTACTGAATGATTGCCATGTTTAGTTAATATATATATGCATGTGATTGGCAATTGCTTAGTGCAGCATAAGTATTTAATTTATTTTAATTTGTTTAAATCATGATGATATAAAACAATTCAATGATATATTGGTTCCATGATTTAAGTATATTAAAATAAATAAGAAGCATAATTATTTGTAGTATAATTATTATCTTTTATTACTCTGTAATAATTGAATAATATTTTATTATAAAATAATTGTGATATATTGATACTAACGGATTTGCTTAGTTTTTATTCTAAGTAAAAATTGGTTTTTGAAAAATCCGTTAGTATTAGTATATTTAGTTTTCTTTCTTAGACTGATTCCTGAATGTATTTAAAAAGAAATTTTTGTCTATTTCTTTTTCAAAATGTATTATTCAAAGATACATTCACTTTCTATCGGTTTTAGATAAGAAAACTTCAAAATTCTTTTTCAAAACTTCTCTTTTGTAAATCATTTGATTTACAGCCCTACTTTGATTTCTAAATCCTAGGGTGTGAATCAAACTTTTCTTGAGGATAATCTTTCTTTAATTCTCAAAATATTTTATCCTCTCTCCAAAGCTGGTTTTAAATGCTATATTTTCAAAACCGTTTTCTCTCTTAATTTTTCTTTTTAAAGTGGCAGAAACTTTGTGACTGCTATTTTATTTAGAAAAATTGTTTTAACTACGAGGTATCAATCACTTGTAAAATTATTTGTTTTCAAATACTTGTTTCAATGTATGTTTCACATTGATTCATAGTACCAAAACAGTGATTGTTGCTTTGAAAGCCTAGTACTTTATTGTTAAGCATTCATTCACCCCAATTGTCATGTTTTTATTTTAAGTCGGGGATACTATCAGGTGGACGAAAATGATGTAAATCATAATTGCATTATGAGTCGGAAAATCATAGTCCTCTATCTGATAAGGATGTTTTGCAAAACTGTTTTAAAAACATACAGTGCTTAGGTTTAAAGGAAAAGAGTCATTTTATTAAGATTTAATTTGGTAGAAGAGTTGAATTTCTTCTTTGGTGTAAATTCCCGCATTTTATTATGGGAAGTTTGCCTTATAAAAAATTCATAAGGGATAGACTTTTTCTCTGATACACATTCCCGCGTTTTATTAGGGGATAAGTATCTTAAAGAAAATTTCTATTGGTTTCACGCTCTTAAATGATAAATCTTTAGAACTGACAAAACTCTTTTAGTAAAAGTGCTTTAATGCAATCCATTACCATTCCTTATTATATTTTTCCTTCTCATTGAGATAAAAAATATGTTTTGGAATGTTAAAGTAATTATTTCGTTTTATCTTATTTAATTGATTTTATCCGTTTAGCCCCTAGAGGCTTTAGAAGCTGGCCATGAGGTTGAAAACCCATCAATATCTTACCCAGGCCTTTGTACCAAATACTAATTCATCCACTTCCATATATTAACCCCTGGAGATATAAGGAACATATGTAAGTTATAGGTTGATAAGGGAGAAGCTGCACTTGATGCAGCAAATAAGGATGAAGTCGGAAGTGCACCCACAGCTCTACCTCCAGAGAAGTAAAGAAGTATATAACTGAGGTAACTGTCAGCTCATCTGTATCTTCTCAAAAGGATGCAGAGTTGAAAAGGCAATAAAACTGTCTCTGGAATCATTCTCTCAACATGATGAGTCCATTGAAATTCGCTCGTCAGCCAGAGCATCTTGTAATTAGTCAAGCACACCACTGGCACTCACGCTGATGGTAAGCCTAAATAGATAAATTCTAGGAACACATTGCAAGGCGTGCACAGTGAGAGGTATAGGCATTTAGAGGAGATACAGACTCTAGCCATACATTACATTGTCCAGGTATCTACCTCAAACAGAAGTTAAACTTCTGCATCCCGAAAGGGAGATCTCTTGTTCAGATTTATCTGGACTTGAGAGGCAACTGCTTGACAAGAATTCTTTGGATGAGTCAAGTAGGGTATTTTATACAAATTCCCGTCACAGGGTTACGAGGGAAACGTAGGCTCTAATTTGCCATTCATTACATTGTCTACTACGTCGCCCCTCCTGGAAGGAACATTTCCAGATCCTGAAAAGGAATGTCCACCTCCTGTTTACGGAGAAAGTGTGAGCCAACTCCTTGTTAGAACAAGGTAGGATTCCCTAACAGATTTTAAAATCTTGGGATAACCCATCTCAAAGAGGTGAGGCTCCACTAGACAGTGATTTAGCAAACGCTATTGAGTCTGGTGCTGAGACAGTGCTTATGCATGATAGATCAAGAACACCTCAACGAGGCAATTCTCCACTTGATAGTGATTCAGTTCATTCTGATGAATCAGGTATTGGGAATATAACTGAATTGACGGATTTCACTTGCAGGTACATAATGCTATATTTGGAATGTAGAGTGAAAGTAAGGGAGAGAAACACTTAAGTGAAAGTAAGGGAGAGATACACTTGAGTGAGAGATAGGGAGAGAAAGAGTGAAACACTTCTAAGTGCTCGACACTTGAGTGTAAACACCAACAGAACGTAGTAGAAGTGAGGAAACCTTAAGCCAAACACTTAGCCTTGCTACTTGCTACTTCTGAAAGAAAAGCTACTATATTTTTCCCGATCAATGACAGACGAGAACCTTCTTTGGAAGACAAACCATTCAAAAGTGGGCCATTGGAGGATTCCTCAACTAAGGGGGAGAATTTATAGGGAGAAAAAGGAGAAGTTAATAAAGTCTTATCTTCATACTTGGGAAAAGTTAATATCCTAAAGGGGTTCGTATCCTGGATCCTTAAGGGAAGATCCTTGGGAAAGGGGGTTCGTATCCTTGGGAGAAATTAATATCCTTAGGGGGAGATTTTAGACAAGAAAAAGAAGAAAATCTTATCTTCTAATCCTTATGGGAATCAACAGAATATGGGAGAATCAAGAAACTGTATCATATACTTGAAATGAGTTATCACTAGAGGATTCCTCATCCAAGTGGGATGTACAGAAAAGAATTGGCATTTCCATTGATTATCTAAAAGGAGAAGAAGAAAAAGAAGAAGAATCACATTCTCAGGGGGAGAACATTATTTGAGCAATGTTCTATATTTTATTGAAGATGTTCCCAGGAATTTTGATTCTTATGAAGCTTAGTTTATGATAAGTTCTTTGTAGGTCAAGATATGAAGGATTTTGAAGCAGAGAAAAGCTCAAACACAAAGGAATGAAGATGATATCTATTGAAAATGCGTTCAGTGCTAAAGGAACACTCATTTTCTATTTTTCTTTACTTTATAGAAATCTGGAAATGTATTATATGATCCAGAACCCAAGTAGTATTATTTATAAGTCTAGAGCATTAATATTTTCTTGTAGTTAGTTGAGTTATCCTATAGGGATTTTCTTGTTAATCTCTACCAAACAAATAGGGGGAGATTGAAAGGCTGTATGTATAGACCTATATATAACATAGGGTTATAACTCAACACAAGAACAGGACGTGTAAATAATATGAAGTTATCACCGGAATCAGGAAGACATGAAGACTTGGTAAAGACAAAGGATAAAGAAGAAATCTACAGACTTGAAGCATTAACTCACTGGAAGAAGTTCATTAATATGTTCATGCCTTAGTGAAGAATAAAGGTTGAAGTATTCAAGGATGTGGAAGCAGTGAAGCAGTTGTCAAAGTACCAAAAAGATTCTAGTGATCCAAATCTGCGAATCAGTCAAGCAATGATTTGCAGAGCTCAAGTACAGGAATCGATAAGATAGAATATACGGCAAATACGAAGAATCAAAATATTAGATGGAATCTTGGAGTC
Organism: Oenanthe sinensis; assembly: GCA_028671895.1. Lineage (NCBI taxonomy): Eukaryota > Viridiplantae > Streptophyta > Magnoliopsida > Apiales > Apiaceae > Oenanthe > Oenanthe sinensis. Next base: position 10,683,210 of record CM053797.1, read on the forward strand.
TATTATAGATTGCTGGAGGAAGTTCATTCATATGTTCAGACTTCAGTGAAGGATAAAGTTCGAAGATGTTCAGGGTTTCAGATAATTTTGTGGTTCAGCATAAGTGCCAGAGGATTCCAATGTACTTACAATCGAAGCACTTCTAATCAACAAGGAACAAAGTCAATTGTATTGTAAAGAAGATGTGAAGATCAAGATCGTGTTAGTCGTTTGTGAACCAGACCAGTTGCACCAAACGTCAGCACAAAAGAGATTGAGAATTGCATCTATGAATGAGAAGAATTAACTATTTACTGAAATGGGTAACAAGTGAAGTGGTATATGATGAAGCTCAAAATAAATCAAGTTTGAATAATCAAGGAAATATTTATTAGACTTGGTTGCAGTGGAAGAAAATATATTAAGGGCTTATCAGGTTCGAATTTGGCTAAGTAAAGAAGACTACAGAAGCTGTATCCAGAAGTCAACTTGGTTAAGTTATTTCGTCTTATTCACCAATGATTATAAAGCTATTTTGTCTTATTCACAGATGGTTAACAACCATCGGGTGAAAGAAAAGAAATGGTGAATAATTCAAGGGCTTATTTTGTCCTATTAGCCGATAGTTACTAACTATCGGAAAAGAAACAAAAGCCAACAACCCACTTCCCGATGGTTACTAAGTTTGAAGTAATTGATTTTATTTCAGGAATTGTTTTAATCCTCCGATACTTATTCTACAGACTCATCGATGGTTAAACAATTACTCAGTAAATTGTTCCCGATACTTAAGGATAAAAAGAAGTGAGAAGCAGCTCAGTTACTTGGACCACATGAAGCCACGTAGCTGTACTGAAAAATTCTACACATAAATTGAAGTAGAGCCATTCATTTGGCCGAGTCTTCTGCAACACAACAAAAATAACCAGAGAGAGAGAAGACGAAGCCGGAGAGGAGAGAAACCAGAAAAATCTGTACCTCCTCACCGGAGATGTATCAGTGGTCGGTTCCTTAATGAAAAATATTCAGGGCCACTATATATCACTCTCTACGGTCTTAGTTTCCTTTGTACTGATCTAGAAATACTTGTATAGGAAATTGAGAGTTATATGTTTTTGTTAAGCAGTGAAGAACTTGTTCTTCGGACCGGATTTGTTGGCCGGGTGTAGCAACCTCAGGGTTTATATTTATCAAATGATATATTCCCCGAATCTTGTGTTGTTTATTTTACTGTTGATTTTCTAGAACCGAACTGATTAATCCTAAACACAGAAAATTAGTAAGCAGCTCCGTAAATACTATTCAACTCAAGAACACGAGCCCACTAACCGAACTCTAAATTATTTATCCGCAAAAGATTCGAAAGAATTTTTTGATTTAGTGAGTATCGTATTCAACCCCCCTTCTACGATACTTCCGGGGCCTAACAAGAATTCCAAAAAGATTTTGTTTCTTATTGTGAAGAAAGAGGCATTTCACATGAATTCTCAGCACCACGTACCCCTCAGCAAAACGGAGTTGTGGAACGTAAGAACAGATCTTTGCAAGAAACAGCAAGGACTTTATTGCAGGAAAGCAAGCTGCCGAGAAGCTTTTCGGCAGAAGCTGTGAACACAGCATGCTATGTTCTTAACAGGGTGCTTATCAGGCCTATTCTTAACAAAACTCCATATGAATTGCTGAAGAAGAAGAAACCAAACATTAGTTACTTCAAAATGTTTGGATCAAGATGTTATGTACTCAAAACCATGGATAAAGATGGTAAATTCGATGCTAAATCTTATGAGGCAATATTCTTGGGTTATTCTTTGACAAGTCGTGCTTATAAAGTCTATAACTTATCTAAAAGAATTGTTGAAGAGTCTATAAATGTTTCATTTCAAGAAATTACTCATGATCTAGATGAGGTTGAGGAAGATGTTGCAGGAACAGGTTCTGGCAGCAAGCTGACAAAGAAAGATACTGGATCTCAGCAAGCTGACAAGTCAACAGATGCAACTCCAGAAGCAAATAAGCAAGATGGAACTTCTTCTATTGATGAAACCTTGGAGAAAATAGATACATTCACTTTAGATGGTCCAACAGATAATGTGTCACCTTCATTCCAGAGAGTTCAACTATATGAAGAAGTCATTGCTCAACATTCATTGCCAAAGTCAACTAGAATAGTCAAGAATCATCCTCCTGACTTGATCATTGGTGATAAATCAGAAGGAGTCAAGACAAGGAAAGGTCAAGCAAACATTTGTGCTTTTGCAGCCTTTCTAGCTCAACAGGAACCAAAGAATGTTAAGGAAGCATTAGAAGAAGAAAATTGGATCATGGCAATGCAAGAGGAATTAAATCAATTTGAAAGATGTGATGTTTGGGAACTTGTAGAGCCATCTAAGGATGCTTCAATCATTGGTACTAAATGGGTGTTCAAAAACAAGGTTGATGAATATGGCACTATAACTCGCAACAAAGCAAGACTAGTTGCACAAGGGTATAATCAACAAGAAGGAATCGACTTTGATCAAACTTATGCTCCAGTTGCAAGATTGGAATCTATAAGGATGCTACTCTCATTTGCATGCTTCAAGAAAATCAAGCTACATCAAATGGACGTCAAGAGTGCTTTCTTAAATGGATTTATCAAAGAAGAAGTTTATGTCAAGCAACCTCCTGGATTCGAGAATGAGAAATATCCTAATCATGTTTTCAAATTGAAGAAAGCATTGTATGGATTAAGGCAAGCACCTCGTTCTTGGTACGAAAGGTTAAGTAAATTCTTAATCACGAATGGTTTTATTCGAGGTAAACTTGATCCCACATTATTTACTATGCTTAAAGGTAAAGATATCTTAGTTGTTCAAATATATGTGGATGATATAATTTTTGGTGCTACTAACGATTCTATGTATAAGTGGTTTTCTAAGTGCATGAGTAGTGAGTTTGACATGAGTATGATGGGAGAGCTCAATTATTTCTTGGGTCTTCAAATCAAGCAAATTCCTGATGGAATTTATGTGCATCAATCCAAGTATATCAAGAATCTACTCAAAAGGTTTGGATATGAAAATCTCAAGTCAAAATCAACCCCTATGAGTGTTGTCAGCAAGCTGACAGCAGATGAGCAAGGTAAAGATGTTGATATTCGGACTTATAGAGGTATGATTGGTAGTTTATTATATCTTACAGCCTCTAGACCTGATATAATGTATAGTGTATGTGTTTGTGCAAGATTTCAGGTTAAACCAAAGGAGTCCCATTTGAATGCTGTTAAGAGAATATTCAAATATTTATGTGGAACTATCAATCTTGGTTTATTTTATCCTATAACAAATACATTTGATCTTGTTGGGTATAGTGATGCAGATTATGCAGGTTGTCAAACTGATAGAAAAAGTACAAGTGGTGTTTGTGCATTTCTTGGACAAAGTCTTGTGTCTTGGCTTAGCAAAAAGCAAACTTCGGTTGCATTATCTACGGTTGAAGGAGAGTATTTAGCAGCTGGTAACTGTTGCTCTCAAGTGCTATGGATGAGACAAACACTCAGAGATTTTGGAATAAAATGTGGACAAACAACAATCTATTGTGACAACACCAGCACTATAAATTTGTCAGAAAATCCAGTACATCATTCAAGAACAAAGCATATTGATGTTCGACACCATTTCTTGAGAGATAATGTTGCAAAAGGTAAAGTCAAGCTGATTTTTGTGTCTACAGAAGAACAGCTAGCTGACATCTTTACAAAGCCCTTAACAGAAGAAAGGTTTAATGTGCTAAGAAGAGAATTGGGCATGTGTGATGTTCAGTAAGCAAGCTAACAGGCTAAAAAGGTGATGAGGAAGAAGACTAGAGCCTCTGCTAAAGGTGCTGGTGCTGGTGCGCGGATGTCTGCAATTGACGACTCTTCGATGTCGAAGACAAAACGAAAGTTACATCTTCGTGACGAGACAGAGTCGGATTTAGATTTGAAAGCAGTTACAATTGATAGTGATGATGAGCAATCTGATGTACAACGCTCGGATATGGGTGGTGATTTAGGGTCAAAGAAGATGAAAATCACGCCTAGGGTTCGTAATGAGTTTTTGGAAAGATACACAAATCAGGCTATTGCTTCAAGGAAACTTGTTTTGGGAAAACCTCTTTCGGGTAAACTCTTTGAAAAATGCGGTATTATCAAAATCTTTACTGATGTTGGTCTTAAATCTTTTCTTTGTGATTTACCAAAAATAGCATATCCTAAGCTTATTCGAAAATTTTATGCTAATCTTCACCTTAATAAGATGAATAACTCTGTCTTGATGTATGTGGAATCTACTCCTACTCCTCCTGTGATTGGTTCTGAATACACTTCAGAAGTCATGTTTACTGAGATTGTCAAAGATTTAAAAGCTGGACAGGAAAAGATCATTAATCTCTTAGAAGATATGGTGAAGTATCAAAGGTCTTTGCAAACAGGGTGGGTTCAACCTGGTTTCACTCCTTCAACTTCCAATCCTGATACACAGAGGTCTGCAGATATTGATGATCTGGTGGATGTTGCTCATGACTTGATTCAGAAATCTAATCAGCCTCAGGAAGCTCAGACCAAGACCAGTTCTGATGTTGATGTTCTTTCTCCTACGGATACTTAATTTTAGCTCTTTTAATGATTAAGGGGGAGAAGATTTTAGGAAGGTATTTTGCTGGATGTTTTAATTTCTGTTTGGTTTACTTTTGTGGATGTTAATTGCCTTATCTGGTTAGGCTTTGGATAATATTTGTGCTATTTTATCTGATTATGTGAGAAGTTGCTTATATTGTAAATTAGTTGAAATATATCTATGTTATCAGTTTACAGGATTACAGGTATTTAGGGGGAGTTTATATTCTTCCTAAAATGTTTGTGTAATCATCAAAAAGGGGGAGATTGATAACCTTATAGTTTTGATGATAACACTAGTAGCAAGCTGATAGCTTGTATTTGACGTTGTTAGCATGCTTATATGTTTATACTGCAGAAGTACTAACATTGTTTTGCAGAATTCAGAATAATGAATTATCAATAAGCTAACAAGTGACAGGTCAAGATTAATAGCAAGCTGATAAGTACAAGATTGATTCTAACAGCAAGCTAACAGTCTCCGCCCAGATTCTGTTGAAGATAAAGCAAAGTGCGGATTTCAAGGAGATTTTGTAGGGATCACTTTGTGAGAACTCTAATCTATATATATGACTGATATATTATTAGAGCTCATCAAAATCTTCATTTTTTTAATAGGAAGAGTTTTTAAATCGTTTTGACAATTTCAAACTCCTATTATTAGGATGTTCAAACGTATTTTTGAAGATATATATTCTTAAACAATTTATCATTTACATATCTTCAAACTACCGTAGTTATAGGTGTTTAACAGTCAAATAGTTTCAACAACCAAAAGTGAGAATTGAATTCAAGAACGTTGTGGAAGTTTAAATTATTTGAATGTTATATACTTGTATATATATGGTATCGGTGTATTGAATAAAAAAATAAGAAGAAAAAAAAGGAAGCTTCACAGAGATATCCATATGATTCATACACCAAGCTTTTCAGAAGAAACACAACCGGGTTTTATTGCAAATCTTTTATTTTGAGCTATAATCTTATATACACTTATATATCTATTTGAGTTCATAGTTTGAGTTGTGATTTACTTATTCATACTTGTATCGTTCAAGGTGTAATTGTTATTACTGGATAGTGAGCTTGGATAATAGGGTTCAGGGAGATAGTTTGCTAGAGAAGGGTGTACTCGGATAGTACAGGTCTTAGAGAGCATTTGTTTCAGGGAATAGGGGTTATCAGCAAGCTACTATCAGTGATAGGGAAAGAGGGTGATATATTATTGATCTTGTAATCGTCATATTTTTTAAGTGATTAATAATATATTCTCTTACCAGGTTGGTAAGGGACCAGGACGTAGACCAGTAGAGATAGGGGTCGAACCTGGCTAAAATTCTTGTGTGTGCTTTACTTGCTGGTATCTATTTTCTGCTTTGCATTATCACTGTACAATATATAATCTACCTTAACAGCAAGCTACTAGTCAGTTTCTGACATATTCGGTAATTCATAAAAATTGGGTATAATTATCCATAACACCTATTCACCCTCCTCTAGGTGTATAATTTCAAAAGTAAGTGAGAATAAATGTGCACTTGCTGAGTTTTTCCTAACATTATGTCCACTGTATGTTTTTATAGCTAGAATTGTGTTTAATTTCATGTTATAGGGGTAAAATATTACTATGAAAAACAGGTTGCCACCCTAAATTCGTTTAAGGAAGTTGATTATCTAGTTTCTAATCTTAGTGGTAATGATGAAAACCTAGAACGTGAAGATCATGAACATGAACTAACAATCAATATCTTTAATTATGCAAATATCTTTTTGTTACTACTCAAGATAAATTCTTCTTCCTCTAATATGTCATTCTAAATCCATGGAGTTTCATACATTGTCAGCATAATAATTCTCGTGGCATAAAATATTTTTATAGTCTTTTTCAGTGATGAACATGAGTAGATAAAGATAGATTTCAGTAACTTATCAGTTATAATATAATATCTGGGGAAGTTTCTGATTGAGAGTCCTTCCAAGTAAATACCAAGCTCTATTTGGTACTAGTTCTCCATCTTTACTAGAAGGGACAAATTACTAAAAATGGATCAACATCAAGTACATTACAGTACAGATCGACTAGAAACTATGTTATTGAGTCACTATTTTTATAATTTTGTCCACAATAACAACTGCTCTGCTTGTCATATATTCCTGGTGCAATCAATCGTAGTCTCTTGTCAATCAAAAGAGACACCAAAATCATATACGTTTAAAACATGAAATTTTATAAACAATAGACTGTGAAGTAAATTGGATGCAGTAATATTGTTGCCATCATGTATATATGAATGAGAGTGTAGATCATAGCCACATTAAGCCGCGAATCTTTGGCAATTGAAGCATCAACTTTTGATTCTATGCAGGGGGAGTATTGTTGTACGCTCACAAAAACATGAAAAATGTTAACATTTAATAATATCCCATTGGAAAACTGAGAGTTCAACCAGTTGTGATCATTATCTTTGCTGCCATAATGGCGACTCTTGGCATGGTCCTTACAAAGAATTATTAATAATATGTGTTATAGTTTCCACGAATATAAAATGAATGATGAAAGATTTGGTAATTGTCATTTATTATTGGTATACCTTTTGAATGTAGGGTTTGGAGTCCTAGACAAGGCTGTAACACAACTGTTTAGAAGTGATCCGTTCGACAACATGAACACAGAGAAATTGATATGGTTATATATAATCTTGTTAACCGTGATTGGCATGAAACTTGCACTCCGGATTTTGTTAGGAATTATGTAGTATGATGATAACAAATTATTTTTGTAACTGATCAATGGATATATGACCTATAAATATCCATTGACTAGGGAACCATTTATCAGTTGAAGTTGTTGTTAATCAACTGATAAATTGGATTGTAGCAGTTGATTTAGGATTCTTATAATCAATTGATTATAATGTTTCGATAGATGCAATGTACTAGTCAACTGATATCTATTGACTTCAATTGATAGCTCATCAACGGATGTGAAGAATGGCTGATGAAATATAAATATTCTAAGTCAAAATTCTCTCAAATGAAGTAAACAACGGATAAAGAGGTCAATGGATATGGATGTTGTTTGATGGATAAAAGTCAATAAAAGTCAAATTAATGGATCACCATCAACGGATGAGTACATGAGGATAGTCGATGGATAAAGGCATCGATGGATACTTAAATATCCATTGATACATCAATTGATCAATGGATAACACATTCATCGATGGATAGCAAAGAGGGATTGATTGATAAATTTCACAATAATTATCAGTTGATCAGAGTTTCCTAAAATGGTTAAAGACAAATGGAATGAAATATTTGCATAAACTGAATCAATGGAAGATAGTTCTGTCATGATTGTGAAGACTTTCAAAGGAACACATCATTCAAGAAAAAGATCAAGACAAAGACTTTTTCAGAACAAAACAAAGTTCAAAGAAGACTGTGAAAAGAAGCTACATTTTATTTTAGTATAAATCTTGTAAAATTTATTTTATACATTTATCAGTCGATAGAAAAATAGAAGTAGAAATGAATTACTATATATAGTTTAGTTGTTCATTGTAGCAAAGTGTAGAAGTTGGCAATCAAAAACTCAAGAAAAGCACAATAGAAAGATATAAAACATTTGTAGTGCTTTTCTTAGTTTGATTTACATTTTGTAAGCAACTTAGTTTTAAGACCAAGGTTCACTGAAAGTAAAAATATTCACTAGTGGAAAAATAATCCACTAGTAATTTTAAAAGATTTGTTTTCAATTATTTTAACTTTAATATTCTCTTCTACTTCTTAGTTTCAACAATCTTAACACTCAAACACTTATATATATATATATATATATATATATATATATATATATATATATATTTAAATCCGCAAGAATTGCTAATAATTCTTAAGTTTGTATTCAACCCCCCTTCTATAAACTTGTACTTAATAGAAATAAAAATTGGTATCAGAGCTGGCTTTCAACATACAGAAAGTTAAAATCTAAATACATCAAGTATGGGTCAAAAAGACACAGGAGTGAAGATTTTAGTTCTTGAAAAAGATGAGTACTTTCCCTAGAAGGTCAAAATGCACTTACATTTGTTATTCATTGATCCCTCATATGTTAACTGCATAGAGAAAGGTCCACATGTACCTATAAAAATAGTTACTAGTGTGAATGAAGATGGTACTCAAGCACCAAACAAGCTTATTCCAAAACCTGTTAGTGAATACATAGATGAGGATGAAAAGGAAGTACACAAGGATAAAAAGGCTATGAACATTTTGTTTAATGGTCTTGACAAGGATATGTTTGACAATGTTATCAACTGTACAACCTCTAAAGAAGTCTGAGATACTCTTCAAACTCTATGTGAAGGCACTGAGCAAGTAAGGAAGAACAAGATGCAACTCTTGATTTAAAAATATGAGGCCTTTAACTTTAAGAGCAGTGAAGCAATCAATGACACATATAGTAGGTTTCAAAAACTTCTGAATGAACTAAAACTACATGGAAGAGTATATGCTTTTGAGGATACCAATCTCAAGTTCTTGAGATCTCTACCCAAGGAATGTAAACCAATGACTGTTTCTATAAGACAATCTCCTGACTTTAAAGAATATACTCTTGACAAGTTGTATGGAATCCTGAAGACTTATGAGTTGGAACTCAGCAAGATGGGGAGATTGAGAAAAGTCAGAAGAAGGAAAAGTCTATTGCCTTGATGGTCAAAGATAAGCAAGTTGCAGAGCCCTATAAAGATGTTGCTGCTGAAGAAAGAAGGAAGGTGACTCATGGAAAAGTAATAAGTGGTTGTAAGCATGATGAGTCTTCAACTAGTAAGAGAAAAGAACTAATTGAGGATGATGAGTCATATACCAGGATGATATTATTGAAATAGATGAGCATCTAGCTTTTCTATTAAGAAAATTTTCAAAGCTCAAATTCAAAAGAAATCCAATGCAAAGGCCTGGATCTCAGTTCAGAAAAGAGAGTCAACAAAACAAGAATCTTGTTGACAGAACTCAATTCAAATGTTTCAACTGTGGATTGGCTGGTAACTTTTTGAATGAATGCAGAAAGCCAAAAATGGAAAAGAAGTCAAAGTTCAGTGATAGTATTGATTACAAGAAAAAGTACTTTGATTTGCTGAAACAAAAAGAAAAGGCTTTTATAACAGAAGAAAAGGACTGGGCTGCTGAGGATGATTCTGAAGAGGAAGAGTTCATCAATCTTGCACTTATGGCCAACCATGATGATCAGGAAGCTAGTTCCTCTAGTAATCAGGTAATTTCTACAAATCTATCTAAGTTATCTATGGATGAATGCAATACTACAATTACTGAAATGTCTAATAAATTGTATAACTTGCATCTCACTCTTAAGTCCTTAGACAAAGAAAACACTAGACTCAAAAGTACCATATAATCTCTAACTGAAAGGAATATATACTTAGAGAGTAAGCTAGTACAGATGGATAGACTTTGAGTCGCCACGTCCCCATCCAATCATTTACAACCTAAAATAACTCAATAATCCAATGAAATTACATCATAGACCCCTCTCTCTCTCACACACACACAAGTTATAGTCTTAGAAACGATACACAACAAGTATCATTAGTTATTACAAACCAAATGTACTTATTCGGGATCTCACGCTATCAATGATAACCCCTACATGAAGTAACATTAATAACTATATCAATACTGAAAACCTATTCAACTTACTTCTGCAGAATAATTCTGAACTGAACCACATAAAAAGTGAATCTCTTACTTCCCTTCCTTGAAGTATGGAGCCAATCAAATGTATTATCACTTTCTCTAAAAAAATTAATGTAAAGCAAGAGTGAGCGAATGGATGCTCAGCAAATTATCTGCCCAATTATCTATGTGACTCTCATCCATGAACATGATAATTACTACTATCTCAATAGTATAACATAGGTTACCGGTCTAGGGTAAGCATAATAAAGTATCTCTCGAAGATACATATAGTCGGAGTGTTCTGGTAAAAGCATTTATACTCGACATAAATTTTAGAAGAATATAATCCGAACAATTTAGTTCATTATATAAAATAAGATACTATCGAATATAGTGTTACCACTCTTTCATACTTCCTCTAAAGCTTTTAAGATAAAACCCAATGAACTTATTACGTTCACAGATTTGAAATAATATTATCAATAACTTAGCAAAATAGGATCAACTATAGCTTTGCTAAACTCTCATAAAAATAATAAGTACACAATTCGAGATATTGTAATAATAGTTGTTTCTCATCATAAGCAAATGAAATCACTTTGAACCATACCACTTGTAAGGTTTAAAAATCCAGTAAAATAGTTTAAAGATTTACGAATTGTTTGGTGTACATCATGTACCCACTTAAGTTTTCAAAATAACTTTTTGTCAAAACATCTCGGCTGGTCTGTTGTGTTGTGATATGGATAAAGAAAGCAAGAGTGAGTAATATTGCTTCGCAAGAACATATATAACTATAAATATACTCTTTTTAAACATCGTTTAAAACTGCAATATTATGCATACATTTCGTACTCTATGAGTTTGCAAAATAAGCTTTTTGTCAAAGTAGTTTGAATGAGTACGAATATCTCAACATATCAACTACTTACAACACCATCGGTAAATCAGCGCATAGGCTTTCATTACGATGTTGCAGCATAATTTCCAATTGGAAGATGGGACTGTAACTGGAGCATCATCACACTTTTACCGTACATCCGCGATGATCAATCATAACATACGGCAGCTCTCGACGTTTCTCTACATGTAGAAGGAGGAGCCACGGTGTTCTCTACCGTTATTGGGAATCACCCTAGACCGCATATGGGCCAAAATGCTGGACCGTGCGTCACTCGGCCTCTTGCGCTAACTCCAAGTCCATTGAAATGATCCATATCCTGGAACCGGAATTTAATCATAGTTCCCCAAGTATATAATACTTGTTAATAGATCCTCATAGCTATGAGTAGGTACTTCCAGAATAATCGCGGCAGTCATCTCACCACATAAGTTTGTTGACCTCCGCCAACGGATCTCTTTCATCAAGGAATGAAAATCATTTAAAATCACGACCCGGGAGTTAGTCAGAAAACCTCTTTGATTTTGATAAGTTGAACACCCTACTACAGTAGGCCAGTAATGTCAAAACATAACCTCTTTTTGTGAAAGCAAAACACCTTTTGCTCCTTAGACCATGTTCCCTATTTTTGATAAGTCCGAGAATATTTTATTCTTATTAAAAGAATAAAATAAAATATAAATAGATATTAGGGAACCCTCACTATATTTAAATCAATTTTCTGAAGGTCAGAAAATATTTTAAATAATTAGTAAAGACCTTAAATAATTTTTAGATCAATATGGAATATTTAATAAATATTTAAATAATATTTATTAAATAGTAAACAATGAATAAACCCTTTTTAAATGAATATTCAGAATAATATTCATTAATTAAATAAATATTCAAATAATATTTATTAACTCTATTTAATTTCTTTATCGAAAGAATATCAAAATATATTTATTGAAATATTTATAATCGTTATTTTAAAGTAATCTGTCTCCGGCATCTCCTGGATTACAACAGTATTTAAAATAACCTTCTGACTCCTGGTCTACGTTCGAAAATACAAAAGTCACTCTACTCTTAGAGCCTCTCTCTCTCTCTCTCTCTCTATATATATATATATATATATATATATATATATATATACATACCGGCATATATTTATAACGCTTTATAGCATATAACCAAAACGTTTGCGAAAGATTTAAACAACAGTTAAATCAATTCGAATTTTTAATTAAACAATTATATCACAACATCAACAGTAGAACATAAGGTATAGGTTTAAAAAACTTGCATAAACATACTTTAGTTTCATATACAAGATCAAGAATATAACATTTTGATATTAAAAGTATAAGTTTAGGAAAACTTATCTGAAGTCCAGGATACGCTCTTAGAGTTCCACTCGTTCCGGATTCTCTATCAATAAATATCATAATCCTGATTAGTACTCTTAATCCCATCAACTACTTATATCACTAATAAGTATAATTGCATATTGAGTCTGGTTATGACAACTTTAGTTTGTACTTAGTCCTTTTACTAACACTTATTTTACCCGGCATTCACCTCTTCGTGCCTATCTTGACCATTCATAAATCATCTCGTCAACGGCATTTAATCTAATCCTTTTACTCCAATACATAGTCATCAACATTATTCATCAACATCTTTCGTATTTTAACCGACTCAAAATTATCCTATTATCTTGGCCAAAGTGGCTCGTCAAAACAATGTCCTTAGAGTTGACTTTCCTGATAATTACTATTACACGACTTGGAATCCAACAATTTCAATAAATCAGAAAATGCATAATTAAATGCGAAACCACTCAAGAAGCTTCTTGAGTATTTTAAATATTTATCAAAATATTTTGATTTGGAACACATGAGTTAACTTGGTAAAATGCATTTTAAAAGTCGAGTCAACTACGGGATTTTACTATTTACACCGCTTTCACTAAAACGCTCATAACTCATTAACCGTTAACTCAAATGATGCACCGTTTCGCATGCACGATCTAGAGAATTCCTAGAATACGATCCATCAAAATTTTGTCCCTGGACAGAGGGACCATTTTCCCGAATGTCCAGAACAGGGCAGTAGCTACTCAAATGAATAGTGTCATCGCGTAACTTTGGTTTCGGCATTTTTATAAAATCTACAATTCAACATCTGTGCATAAAATTTTGCAGAGGCCTTAACCATTGTCCAAATTATATATCCTCCAAATTTCAAGATTTTTGACAACTGTTAAAGGGTCCGTTTATATTTACAAAGGGAGTCATTCACAGCAGTTTGGTCATTTTAGTCACCTCCACTAAAACTAGCTTTTATCATAAACCGTAAATCGGAATAACATGATTCAAGTGTCAAAACAAACTATGGAACAAGATCTATGTATTGGTCTGTGGTGTCCATAAATAATTTATTGACCATTCATAAATCTTGTTCAAAATATGCCTATAAGCAAACGGACATTATGACGGCTATAATCGTAACGATTCCCGAATTTAACTATGTTAAATCCATTAACCAATAACCCAATCATCAAACCAATGTCTTTAACAACCAAATCAGTTTATAAACTTCATGAATAAATCACCAACATCAACCCATAACAAAAAACCATCAAGATCCAAACATTTGAAATCCAAACTCCATGAACTGACATGTACTTCAACAAAACTCAAACTCAAGCTTATAACTCAAAGTAAATCAAAGGGTGGATGAAGTTTATACCTTTCTTGAATCTTAAAAATACTAACACGAACTTGTAAGTCTTAAGGGAGTCTTGATCTATGTTTATCATCCTTAAACTTGCAAGAGAAATCAAGAAACAAATTAGTAAATTTTCGGAGTTACTATTCACCCTCATTTTCTACATTTTCTTTACCCAACCAAACCACCTCCAACAATTATGAAATTAAATACTTACCTTAGATATATAATGAAGGAGTTATGGTCAAAATTTATGAGTTTTGGTTGAGTAGAACGTGAGTTATGAAGTTTTCTTCCCTTGCTTCTCTTGAAAATCCGAATGGAAGATGAAGAACAAGGGGGAGAGAATTTGCTTGCTTTACTTGCTCTCTAGCTTTTTGAAAAGTGTTGGCTGATTTTGTGGTGAATTGTGATGTAAATTATGGCATGGTTACTAATGTCAAAGAATTATGGTTTCTTGTGTCCTTGTTCCACCATTCAAGGAACTATGTTCCTAAACCTTAGTTGCTTACTTGGTTAGCTTTATTGGCTAGTTACACTTCTAGTTGCATGGTTAGTAATCCCATTTGATTTCCACCAATCTAGTTGCATGGGTTGCATGGCTTTGGTGTACTTTACTTGCCATCCCATTAATAACAATTAATCCTTTTTGACAAGGCATGATTAGTTTTAATAGCGTTCTGCATTACTAACCTTGCATTACGAATATTTACTATTCACAATACATTAATTTGTCTAGGATTATAATTTCTCTGATTTATAATCCTCTAGTTATCCCATAATCTTTGTATTCCTCGATATCTCATAAATTACGAAACAAATTGTAAAATGAAAAATCTTCAGATTTTAACGGCTTTCGCATTCACTCACTTTCTTCTTGCAACAATATCATATCTTCGGTTTTTCAATATTCCACCACTTATCTAGTGTAGGCTAAAAAGTTTTTCATAATCCGTAGAATCATTATTCATCAGGGTCGTTTATAAATAAATATTTAAAAAAATGCATCAAAAATATGGGTTATTACAGGGAGTATTTGAGGTTATTTTCGACCTCGATCTAGGTCGATGGAAACCAAGGCATTGGGAGCCCTTCGATCTCGATTCCAGAATCGACCTGGAATAGGAAATGAGCCCTAATTCGACCTCATTCCAGGTCGAATTAGACAGGGTTTCAAAAATTTCCTATTTTTAAAAAAAAGTTGTTACAAATAAAGTTCATGGAGGACCAATTTATATAATATTGATTCTTTAAAAGAGTTAATAATAAAAGGCCTGAGCCCAAAAGATAAAATAAGGTTGACTGAAATAAGTCAAAAGCCCGGTAAGGCACTTAAAATCCTTTGTGAAACTTTTACGAAAACTCACGAAATTTTCCCAAAAGTTGGGGGCAAATGATGTGAGTAAAAATAGCCCTGAAGAAATAATAAATATAGCATTTATTATTTCTTTTATTAGACCTGGTATGGTTCAAAGGCTTGGACCCCTGAAACGAACTAGGAAAATAAATCCTAGGATCAACTGAATTTGTAAGTTCAGCCCACAAGCTCTGTTGAAGCCAAAGGCCCATTAAGCCTCTGTTATTAATTAATTTCATAATTAATTAATAAATGCTCAGTAAAGAACCAAGAAGCCTGTTGAAGGTCCTAATCCTAGAAGGATCTAGAAACCCTAACAAGGGAAGAGTCCAACGAGGACCCTCATTCCTAAAAGGTTTAGACAACCTTGTCACTAGGAGACTTGGCCACCAAGTCTCTTAATTTTAATCTGATTCCAAGGCCCTAGTGCGCCTATATAAAGGGCCTAACCCCTCAACATTAGAACTACGTGATTTGGCTTGATTCTCACACCCACTAAGATACGTAGGCAGTTAACGAGAACCCGGGGTAGTCATGAAACGTTAGTGCAGCCATAGAAGCTCAAAGCTCTTTCAAACCCTGATATTAATTGCGCATTAAATACACCTCGTTTTTAATCAGTAACACTTACTTTTCTTGCAATATCAGTACCTTATAGGTTTACAAGGGATAGTCTCCTGATATATAAGTACCAATCTATTTTCATGTATAACCGACTCACCGTTATGACTTGTTATGACTACATTGAATACACTTATAGGGATTTACTCTCAGGTGTATTGGGTTCGCATTGTAGATGAATCGTGTTGGGTTACCAGTCACATCCCCAACCTCGTCTTAAGGACTACAGTCTTGAGTTCCAATGAAATCAATAGAAATGACCATATTAGACACTAAACCCCTTATAGACTTGAGTCTAACTTCGACGTGTCTATTTATTTTAGTGTTATATTTTCTATTGCTGATCTTGTCGATAGTTGTACGGCTATCACAATGAACAGCAATAGCAGGAAGCAGTCTACTTACTACAGGTATCATAGACATAAGTCCATGTAAACCATTCAGCCTCCGTCCCCGTGGCTTCTAATGCACAAGGCTAAGTCTCAAAGGTAGACTGAGTTATTATAGTTTGCTTGGTAGACTTCTAGGATATTATTCCACCAGCTAAGATAAACACATATCCAGTCACTCCATTGGAACCAGATTTCTTAGTTATCCAACTTACATCACTATATCCTCAAGTACACCAGGAATATAGTAACTTTTAGATATCTAAGAACTCTATCAAAGCCTCCTAATGAGTCTTGTTCGGACAACTTGCATATCTAGGAAACTTGGACACTGAATATGAAATGTCTAGTCTAGTACAGTTTGTCATCCACATACATACACAACACAATGCTCATATTACCTCTAACCTTATAGTCGACACACTTGTCACTTTCATTAACTACAAAATCAAAAGTTAAAATAGTTTCATTAAACTTTTTATGCCAGTACCTAGGAGCTTGTTTCAGGACATAGATGGACTTAACTAGTTTACAAACTTTCCATTCATTACCAGAAGCAACAAATCCCTGAGGTTGATCCATATAAATCTCTTCCTCAAGTTCGTCATGAAGAAAAGTTGTCTTTACATCCATTTGATGGATGGTAAGACCATGTACGGAAGCCAATCCTATAAGCATTCTGATTGTTTCCATTCTTGCAATAAGAGAATAAATATCAATTTAATCAATTCTTTCCCTTTGTGTAAGCCCTTAGCAACCAACCTGTCCTTATACTTATCAATTGAGCCATCCAGTTTTAATTTCTTTTGAAGATCCATTTACATCCAATAGTAGTACACCCAGAAGGGAGATCAACTAATTCTCATGTATGATTAGAGACAATAGAATCCATTCCACTCTTCACAACGCCTTTCCAACACCTTGATTCTAAAGAATCCATGGCCTGTTGAGAAGTTAAAGGTTTGTCCTCAACATTGTAAGTGATAAAATCACTTCCAAAGTCCATGACAACCTTAGCACACTTACTTACTCCTTCTAGTTTCCTCTACTTCATTATTAGTAGAGCTACTATCAGGATCTATCCCCACATTTGTCATCCTTTTCACATAATCAGGAATGGAACTCGAGGTGCGAGTATGATCATCATCAGAAATACTCTGAGGTATACCAGTCTTCATAGAAAAGACTTTCTCAAAGAAAGCCACAATTTCAACTATGTTAGATTTTAGTACCATAAATCTCATAGCAGTTGTGGTCTCAATATAGCCCAGAAAGATCGCATCAATAATTTTAGGTCCTAGTTTCTTTCTCTTGTGTTCTGGGACAAACACCTTTGCAAGGCACCCACATACCCAAAGACATTTCAAACTAGTTTTTCTACTATTCCATAATTCATGAGTACTTTCCATGTGTTTCAGAGGGACTCTATTCAGAATATGGCAAGCCATATTCAGAACATCTCCCCACATGAACTTAGGCAATCCTGAATTAAGAAGCATATAGTTGATCGTATCTTAATGGTTTTGTTCTTTCGTTCTGCCACCCCATTTAACTCAGGTGTGTAGGGCGGAGTTACCACATGAACTATACTATTACTTTTTTAAAATTCATCAAACGAGGTATTCGTGTACTCACCACCTCTATCGGATCTCAAACGTTTAAGTTTCTTACCCGTTTGAGTTTCAGCTTCATTTTTGTACATAATGAATTTTTCAAGTGCTTCATCTTTATATTTAAGCAAATAAACATAACAATATATACTACAATAATCAATAAAGGAAATAAAATATCATTTCTGGTTTTTAGTCAAAATACCATTAAATTCACATATGTCAATGTGAACTAAATCCAATATTTCATAATCTCTTACAACATTATGAAAAGGTTTTTTTATCATTTAGTCAGCACACATACTTGACATTTAGATTTCTTATCAATAGCATGCTTTGGAATCAACTCTAAATTCATCAATTTCTTTAGAACACCAAAATTTAAATGACCAAGACGAGAGTGACACTAATCAGATCATTCAATACTATTAACAGAAGGGAAGTACTTTCATTTATTAAAGCATCAATTACAATTTCAATGTCAATTAAAATTAAACCATCTGACAAATAACCTTTGTCAAACAAAACCCTGGTATGTGTAATAACTATTTTATAACATTTTAAAGAAATTTAAAAACCATCATTAACTATACAAGATGCACTAATAATGTTTCCACGAATCTCAGGAATATGACGCACTCTAGACAATGATGGAATACGCCCAGAAGTAAACTTCAAGTCCACGTTTCATATTTTATACACTTGTGCAGCACTAGCATTCACCGTCATCATTGTCATCCCATGGGTCTGTTGATAAGATACAAATAGAGTTTCGTCAGCATAAATGTGCACATTTTCTCCAGTATCAACCAACCATTCATGAGACAGATATGTGGATAATAGTACATGCTTATAGGTAACATATATGTCATTGGTTTCAGAAGTAAGTGCTTCACCAACAACCATGTTAACCACAGGTCCAGCAGTGGTGTCAAGACTTAGCACAGTGTTTGTTTGGCCTACCACCTCAGGTTTATTGGCTTTCTTATTCGGGAAGTCCTTGCTCCAATGACCAACCTGCCCACAAGACCAACAAGGTTTTTTTGTCTCTGCTTATTTAGCCTTGTTCTTGTCATTGTTGGGTTTAGTTTTACTCTTCTTATTAATGAGCTTTCTTTTTATACCAGTTGTTACTACATTCACATTCGTACTCTATCAACAGGCGTCACATGTCCTTATTTGGACTTATGTTGTTGCTGTACAGATATGTCCAACATCATGTTAGTCTAAGTGTTCTCTCCTTTCTGCCTTTTCAGGGAAAGAGCAAACTCTTCCCAAGACTTAGTTCAATCACGTACATCACCTAAAATTTTTCAAGAAGATCCATGTCAGACTCTTTCAATGCATGGACAAGCATCTCAAACTCATACACCTTCTCAGTCATGGATTTTGTATCCACCATCTTGAAATCAAGGAACTTAGCCACAAAATACTTTTCAAGACCCTGAGAGTCAATATTATGTGTTTGATCCATCTTTTCCCGTAAAAACTTAGTATTATAGGCAACTGATGAATAAACATCAAATAGAGTGTTCGTTAAAGCTGCAAGAATTACGGCCCTAACCACTCCATCTTTCTCAGCTCATATTGCATAAGCATTCACAGTCTCAGTGATCAACAATAGGAGGATAATACTGTACCACGGTCATAGACCCTTAACTGTTAACCACAATTTCTTTTTTTTGCCAGCGTTAAAAACCGATACCACCATTGAATTTCTCAGACATCTCCGAGATATCAATGGGTTGTGGGAAACGATACGCGGTGCAATCAATGACGGGTACAACACCACTAGCAGATTGAGTACTGTCAATAGGAGCATCAGTTTCATTAACCATCTTAAAATTTAACAATTAACAGAATATAACAAATAATTTGTTGGGAATATTATATATATATATATATATCGCAATATAGGCAATAAGGGCAGTTATATTCAATTGATAATAATTTCAAGAAAAACGTAGGTGAAAAATCAATTTAACAAAACAAACACGAAGGCCAAATAATATCAAATAATCAGTAACCACAAATATAAAGAAAGAGAAAAAAAACTTAGCTATCACTATCAAATCAAACAAAATATCAGCTGAGTCGCCAAGCCCTCGAAAGAAATTGATTGTTCTTGAAGAGATTATCGCCCCACCTATCTGTGTAGGGAAATTGTAATATCACTTTCAATATAAAATAACAACAGAGCAATCCGTTACAGACCGGAGAACTCGACGGCGACTACCACCTCAATTTGCCCAAATAAAATCCAATACAAAACCTTGCATCTATTTTGGAAAGATTGAGAAAACTTCCGGAGAGAATAGCTTTGAACCTTTTCCCCCAAATTTGATGTGTAACTTGTGTAACCTTTGTAACGTCAGTTACATATCCGTATATTATATTTATATATATATTCTCTTGAGCCTTAATTATTATTTTTATTTTAAGTAATAATAATCCTTACTCAATTATATATTATATAATATATTACATTCTTATTTATATATAAGAAAACATGTGTCTAACGTTAAATTAGGCTTCTCAGCTCGGGTCCTTATTATAGGCTCATATAATCTCAGGGCCTGAACAACCTGAACATCACATGTCTCAAGTCTTCAGTTTTGGCTCAGGGGTCATGAGTTGACCAAAAAAAATTCTATCCAACTTCAGTTCCTCGGTATTTGTCTCAGGCCCTTAAGAACTATGAAAATTCATATTCAACATGTGAACTAAAACTTGGACAATCTTTATACCATTAATCAACTTTCTTCTCATTACTCTATGAATTTCACTAAGAAAATATCTTAGATTCAGAAACGAAAGTTCAAATACTCATAGCTATGAAGAACTTTCAATTATTAATTTCCGGAAATTACATCAAGAGCCTATGATTATTAGGCCTCAAACTTTCCATTTTCTAACACGATATCTGAGAGATCACACCTAGAAGAGTAAAAGATTGTAAATCGTTGATAACTCGTTGGATCATTGGATGGTTGAGATTTTAAAAAACAACACACAAGCCACAGTAATTATCTAATAGCAGCTTGTACGAGCTGCACTAATTAACCGCGACTCGTCCTGCACTCACGAACAGAGCATCACAGCACATATAGACAAACACAGCTTGAGCGAGAAGAGGCGATTAAAAGGCTAAAAGAGGCCAAACAGGTTGAAAGAGAAAAACAAACAAAATACATCAAGATATATACTTTAGTGAATATATTAAGTTGTGATATTCACCTAAAAAGATGAACTACTGAAATTTTGAAAATAAAATTCATCTTCAATGTTCAATACCATTGCTAGCTAACTAGAAATATGAGAATGTCTTTTCAAATTTTATACAAGCCATTCGTCATATATCAATCTCCCCTGCATCCCTGTGTTTGTGTATGTGTTGTGCCCCCGTGTGCCCATATACTAGAAATAGCTTATCCAGCATATACTTACTATGATCAATCCCCAACACTAAAAAAGTCATGCTTACTATGATCAATCCCCAACACTAAAAGTCAGTAAAAGTATTGCATTATTGGTATGTATTTGTTTTACTCAAAATGTGTCCATTACAATGAATCAGTATAAACATGTCTTCAGTTTCCCTGCATTAATTTTTCTGTGTATTAGTATATGCAATGCAAGCTATATCTCCCAGATTCCCACTGTCTTTCACAATCAAACTTAATATTATAGCCATGTGTGAATTATGTTATCATATATTATCTGAGTATTGAGTGGTAGCCTTTCTATGACCCTCCTGCAAAATCATCCGGATATCCAAATTTGATACTCCTTCAATCCAATTTTACTTGGATAAAATTTCACTTTTATTCAATCAAATTAAACAAACTAAAATTTACTAAAAATATCTATTATTTTTCATAAAACTGAACAAAACTAACACTTAGTTTCCATTCAAAAAAACTAACACTTAATTTACCATATTTAATGAATGTCGACAACATTTTTTAGACAAACAAATAAGGAAATGAGGCCAAAAAATGCTGGGGCAAAGGGAGTAATAGATATACAACGTACATGCATCCTTATGGAAATGTTAACATAAAAACTGGATTTTGGTATAGTTTATAGCAAGGGGTAAATGGTTCTCTTATCACACAGCAACATGATGACTTGCTTTAATTAGCTAGTCAATCAAAGTAACAAAGGTTGGAGTATACAAAATATTAGTCAACTAGTGCATCATAACACTAGGAACTATGCCTAGGTGCTTCAATAAAAATTTAGCACCCATGTAATTGTTTGTAAGATTACAGATAGGAACATTTACAGAAACTTACAATCAAATGTTTGAACCTTTAGTTATGTGTCAATATATTCTGGAGAAAGGATGGTCTTGAGGAGTTCCCTCAAATTAGCCAGTACATGGCGCGGCCCTAAACTCTGAACACCAATGAAATTTAAAAGCTGCTCTAGATCCTGTAATGATTAAGAGGAAAAGTGAAATCCAGATTACAAAAAATTATGACAATAGAGAAAAAAAGTTACTGTATAATTCAATTAGATTTCAAATTTTTATACAAGGAGTGTACAAACAAAAAATTAGTTAAATATAAAACTTTGGGTGCATATTTACTCTTGCACATGCAGAAACTCTAACAAAAACAGAGTCATATTAACACTGATAAGCCAAAAATTCAACTAATTTGTTGCAATGCATCACAATTCACAGTTCTTATAAGACCCTTTCCTCAATTAAAAAATTCACCCTGACCCCCAAGCTCCACAAGTGAATATATGATATTAGGGCAGCAAGTACCTTATTTAAAAGGAATACAGCATAAGCCGCTCTGGTTGTGTCTTGCCCTTCTAAAAAAAGAGGAAATTCAATGGGCTTCGAATTTGAAGAAAACGGTACAGTTGATGCCGAATCAGCTGCTGTTGGCTCTATGGAAGGTGCATAATCACGTATATATGATCGGGAACCACCCATACGTAAAGAGTAGCGCAAGGGAACTTCTAAATAGGAAGCTATAAGTGAAACGGCCTGTAACAGGGATAGTAACCAGGTCAATATTTTTTTGTTAACCAAAAAGCCCCCAAGTTAATATACATAATAAAACATACGGTCAACTAAGATATCACGTGTATTCCAGAAATATGCAATTTACCAATACGAAATTATCTGTGAATTTGAAGGATTTTATAAACTATTAATGTTTCTACAGTTATGCAAACATGGAGAAATGCGAGCATTGCTAGATCAGTTTCAACAACATTACGTCATGAATCATCACAAGTTTATCAAGAGGAGATAAAGAATTTACATGTGCAACATATCCCAGGGCTGTTGCAGATCTTTGAACCTCCTTCTTATTAGTGAAAAAGCTCATCTTTGTAAAAGGGAGCAAGGAGAGATGAAGACCTGAAATAGTTAATGATCCTTGGTCGGGAGGCTTTAGTCCAGAAGGATCCCCTGGTGAAAAGCAAGGAGATGAGAGAAAGAATGACTACTTTTCTTTTTCTTTTGTGGGGTGGGGGGAAGGTCTATTGGCCAACAAGTGTGACCGTTACCACAAGGCAACTTTAAGAACAAGTGCCAACAGCTATTAAAGCACGTAACAAGCCTAGCAACAATGGAAAAAGCTAAAAAAAACTTAAGCTAGAATGACTCTATCAAGACTAAAATTTAAGTATCTTAAACAAAAGTAAATGAGCAAACGCGTGTTATTTAGGATGGTTAGATCAAGAAAACATAATTTCAACAAGTATATAACAAATCAAATTTCTTATTTTGATTTATCAGTATGAATCAAGTACTGATATATTGACCGAATATGTAGACCAATTTATACATAAAAATCTTTCTACGCCTGTGACAAGATAAATTATACTCCCTCCGTCTCAATTTATTTGTCTTGTTTGACTTTTTCCAATCAAAATGACCAAACTTTGACCGGAAATTATATCTATTATATAATAAAAAAATTATATTCTTAGAAAGCATATATCATCTACTTCAAAATGTAATTTTAAGTTTTTTAAAATTATAATAAAATAGAATAATTTATAATTTGCAGTCAAAGTTTGGTCAATTTGACCACAAAAAGTCAAACAAGACAGTTAATTTGGGACAGAAGGCGTATATAAGAACCGCCACTTGCACATGCTGGGACAAATGATTCACATGTTATCTTGAGATGAATCATTTGGAATGAACTTTTGCAACAAACTTTTCAACCTGTACACACCATGTAATTCATCTCAAAGTAATGATAAAATAACATAGAGTTTCAAATCAAGAAAAATGTCAAGAACACATGCCAGCCAATCTTTTTACCGGAAAGCCAAGACTTTAACGTACAATGGATTATTGTGAACGAACTATCTTCAAATAACAAAGAGTAAATTGCAAAGTGGTGGCTGAACTTTACACTCATTTTCAAAAAAGTGGTAAGACTTTCAATTTTGCAAAATAGTGGCCATATTTGCCTTTTTCCTTTCAAAAAGGTGGCTGAAGGCGATTTTCAGCTTTTTGGCAAGGGTAAAATGGGAAAACAATGCTAGAGACCCTAAAAATTATCCAAAAAAAATCCCAAATTTATATGTGTCACCATATGATTGATTATATTCGTAATAATAATAATAATTCGCCTATAGCAAATTTATTACGAATATAATCAATCATATGGTGACACATATAAATTTGGGAATTTTTTTGGATAATTTTTAGGGTCTCTAGCATTGTTTTCCCATTTTACCCCTGCCAAAAAGCTGAAAATCGCCTCCAGCCACTTTTTTGAAAGGAAAAAGGCAAATCTGGCCACTATTTTGCAAAATTGAAAGTCTGACCACTTTTTTGAAAATGAGTGTAAAGTTCAGCCACCACTTTGCAATTTACTAAATAACAGATTCAGGATAATTATGAATAGCAAAAAAGCAAGAAAGAAAAGGAAAAAAAAGAGTTTGTGCCTATATACATGTAATAATTTACTGAAAAATAGCCAGATACAAAATGATAACAGCAAAAACTTGCAAATAAGAATATCTCGATAGCAGGAACTTGTAAACAAGAAGAGCTTAACCTAATATATTCATGACATTATGTTCTATGTTTTCTCTCTCCACATAAAGGAGTGTCTAACAGCTGGACCATTTATATAATTCAATACATTGTACAAGAAAATATCAGTAAAGCATATCAAGTCCGAGAGAGCAGCTAGAACACACTGCAAATACATTTCAAGGACATATTCTGTATCGAATTTGTTTTACAAGATCATAAAATAGGTAACTATCTTGCATAATAGAACGACAATGCAGGTGGGAAAATCTGTGGTAGTTGATAATGCATGATTTATGCAAGATACTGCCTTGTATTATAGTTTTGCAGACAGAGTCCTGCCTGGACCAAACTTCCATTTCCGAGTGAGACATACTGGACACCCTAATTTGATTTTTAATTTTTCTTTTGATATTCAACATTCAACTTACCTTCTATGAACTATTAACCACAAATATATAATATAATAACATATAACAAGTTCCTCACAACAAAATCATATGATTCATTGCAAGACAGTATTACAAGACTTACTACCAGAGGTAAATGATTCAAGTTCTTGCTCACATGTATGTCCCGCCACAACCTTGACAGGATAAATTAATGATACTTGTGATACCATGTACTGTTGCCTTAGTCTTAGCAATTTTTGCAAGTTCTTGAGACGTGTGCAACCTCTTTCTCCGGCCAATGACGCATTTGCTTCCTGTAATAACTATAATCAGGCTTTACCATTATTACATGCAGACAAATGGACAACTGGACAAAAATAAGATGTGCTAAATCATGCAATGCTACAAGTTTCTCAACATACAAAATTTACTCAATTCTCATATATCATATTTCATAATATATTTAACTTGTGTCAATGATTACTTGTCAGTGCTACTGCAGCTAGAATTTTGTTAGGTACTTCAGTAGCTGGTGGCACTGGCACCTACTCTTTAAGTTGGCTTCAGGATGGCGGATCTTATTTGTTTAATTTAATTCAATTGACCTTAATTCCTCCCCTCAACATACAAAATTTACTCGATTCTCTTATATCATATTTCATAATATATTTAACTTGTGTCAATGATTACTTGTCAGTGCTACTGCAGCTAGAATTTTGTTAGGTACTTCAGTAGCTGGTGGCACTGGCACCTACTCTTTAAGTTGGCTTCAGGATGGCGGATCTTATTTGTTTAATTTAATTCAATTGACCTTAACTCCATCCCCCCCCCCCAAAAAAAAAAAAAACTCCCTCCATGGCTCCGTCCCAAATTACTTGTCCTTCTGACTTTTTACATGTATTTTAAGGTGCACAAAAAGATAGCTCAAATTATATTTTAAATTCCATTTTCTAGATAAATATTTAAATATTAAATTTTTATTTAGAAAAAGAAAATTTTGAAAATAATATGTGGATCTATATTTTCTATACAACTTAAAATACATGCAAAAAGTCAAAGTGACAAGTAATTTAGGATAGAGGCAGTAACTTGTTAATGCAACTGAAAAGCCTACATGAATTTAGTTTTAATGCATTTAACTTTTCAAGTAGATTCATATTATGGTACTCATTAAAGCCATATGAAATATCACATTTTCTATTATTTGGGGTAAATGTAAAATAACCTATATGAGCATGTATGTATGCGCAATTGTGCATGTGTGTGTGTGTGTGTGTGTATAGAGAGAGAGAGGGGGAGAGAGAGAGTTGCACTCTAAAGAGAACACCATTATAAAAAATAAGGAAGAACACTATCATCACCCTTCATTTTTTATAAAAAAATATATGTTAGGATTATAATGACAAAATTTAACAACAATTAAGCTTAACATGTCGAATCTAACGTAGAATCTCATCTAAATTTTTAAAAATCAAATGTAAAATAATCCACCATAGAATCTTATATACGTTTTTGTCACAACGAGATTTACATGTAACTATGTTATGTTTAATCCTATTCTCTTTGTTAATTTCATGTTAAGATTATGTTTTTATGCATTAAAAAAGGCCTAGCTGTTGTTAGAATTAAAATTTAAATGAAATTTTATTTTAGATTTTATGTTATTCATTCTAGTTCTTTATATAAGAGTGTTCTTTATGGAGCAATGGCATGTATGTAAATGTTCCACCTTTTGGTATGAAATTAACATTTATAGCAAATTAATACACAAGATATCTGCTACTCAAATAAACATATATGGAAACCAAGACAACAGTAGTCCAATAAAAGCATGTTCAAATTGAAAGTAATTACTTGCAAATTCATATCTAGTATACCAATGTTTCATAGCTCTCAAACATGGAAACAACTCTGAATTTCATTAAAACAAGAATAACAGCAGGTTATCTACTCGGGACACCACATAATATGATGATTGAATAAACTATTTGTGTATGGAAGTATGCTTACAAACATATGAACCTGATCATATAAATTCTATACAAACGTCATTAGATAAACAAGATAAGAGAAGCAGTCAGAAGAATGCCCCTTGTCTTTCTGCTACTTGATAATCTACAATGAAAAGTAGTAAGAATGTTTATATATACTGGCATACCTGCAAATGCTTACTAGCAACAGAAAGAGCAGTTCCCGCAACTAACAGTGATTTTATTTCAGCACTAAGTTGTTCCTCCTGCATCTTAACTTTCTCTTTTACAACCTTTGAATGCATTGACGTATTTCCCATCATTAATTTGCGAGACTCCAATTGTTCGTGCATCTCATCGAGTTCATTTGATCGATTTAATGTCTCTGCCTCTACCTGCCCCACCATATGGCCGTCATTAATTTATCATCGACTAAAGAACTCGAATTTACAGAAGTTAGTAGATAACGTAGAGGTCATAAACATATTTGGGAGTATTACTAATCTATCAGTAAAAAAATATTTATCAACTCCATCAGTAAATGCAGATTATGATAGTAGGAGTACCAAATTAAAGATATTATCTTTCAAAGTGTCTATAGAACAAGAACCATTAACAATCTCAACTGCAAAAAATTCATTTTTACTGAACCGAACTTCTATCCATTTTATCGAAGAACTAGATAAGTAGCAGCTATATTATGAAGCTTTTTTATTCTGTAGCCTATTGACAACTTTGACCTATCCAGCAAGACCGTAACCGAATTCAATTTATTTTGTCTCGTACTCTCGTCATACTATGTATTAGCAACCACTGAAACAGAACCGTATAAATTGCACAACGCAAAGTTTGGTTGTCATAATTGTCACTATTGGTTGCGCAAAAAACAAAAAGTGTACATTTTTAAGAAACACTTTTCGATTCATAATGTCAAGTTTTACGCATCAGTTTTCCCAGCCGACATGCTGTTGTACTTACAATTGACCCAAAACCTAAAATGTATTCATCCTAAAATAGTATAACTACAATGTAATAACTCGTAACACATATACCTTAGATCCTATACCGACCCTCTGATGCAATCAGCCTAGTGTTGTCAGCATATACCCTCCATTTCAGTAACAATAATTCAATACATACATTGTAACATTTCGGTAATAATACTGTCATTCAACGATAACATATAATTAACAAAATATACACAACAATAATCCACAGATATCGAAAAACGCAACCTGTATATGAGATTGTAACTTTTGCTGCAACGACAATTTACGAAGCTTGGCTTGATTAAGAGCAGAAGATAAACTCCACAATCGAGCTAAGGCTTGCTCAAAATCTTCCCATTCTTCTACTTTCACCTCCTCTTGTTTATTCTCACAAATCGAAGACGAAGATGGTTCCATTGATGATAAGTTGTGTTATAGATGAAATAGGCAAGCTGTATAGATCATCGTGAATCCACTTCACCATCGTCTCTCTGTAAATTAGGGGAATTAATTAGGGTTTTATCATCATCACAGGACAACAGATATATATATATACATATATGATCAAACTCTATTCTGTGTATATAATAGTAATAATTATTACTAGCTTATATATATATGGAGAATTAGGGTTCTAAATAAATAAGCTAATCGGTAATACTACAGTATACTTCCCCTTTTTAACTCAATTTCGCAAGTATACTACTATCATTTAATATTTATATCTTAAACTTTTTATATGGAAATAAAAAATTTAAAAATAAATATGATTTATACATAACTTTTTTTCTATTAAGCTTGAGGATACTGATTAGTTCAATATTAAATTCAAAATATAGGTGAGAATCAAATCGAAGACCTTGGGAACGATAAATGGATACCTCTACCACTGAGCTACTCTCAGCCCATTGATTTATACATAACTTAAAATATATGAAAATAAAAATTATGGGTAAAAAAGTATTTTATTAATTTAATTGTGGTTTTCATATACATTTCACATAAACTTATAAGTGTGATAAATTTAGAACAATAGCAGCATGTATAATTGTATTTTAAATATTCTCTCTATTCAAAAAAATTATACTTAAATCTATATATTTATTTATAAAAATTATAGGCAAGTAAAATATATTTTTTTATGTATTTTGAAGCTAAATACTTATGTTTTGCCCAGTTCCACAATTTAATATTTTATTTGAAACTCGCATTTTAGTATTTTAAAATTTAAAATTTTATTTTAAAACTCGCATTTTGATATTAAGTTGGAAATTTTAGTCCCCTTGTGCCTCCTACCAGAAAAAATGAAATGAATGAATGAGAGCCGCTGGAACTAGATATATAAAAGGAGTATAGTAGTGACTAATCTAAACCTGTACATATCCAAATATACTTGAACATTGTTTGCAAATGGCCATGCAACACTACTTTTGTACATGGAAATCCACCACTGCTTCTCATATTTCTATGAGCCAACCATCCCAAGAAAATAAAGATGCACTGCAAAAGATATCATACAGCCAAGATAAGCCTCCAGCAGACCAGTTTATGCCGCTTGCATCGCTGTTTAAGAGGCGGCTTGTGACCGGAATTGGATCAGCTTCTGTAGTTGCAGTTGGTGCTAATTTTGCTGGAGTTACTAGCTTTCTTCTTGGGAATTTTCCCGAGAATTCGAGGAGTTTAAAGTTGGATGTGCTTTACCCCATTGAAGGATTTAGTAGATGCATTGAGAGGGAAGAAGGATTTGGTTAGTGCAAATCATTCTCTGCTATGTTCATTCATGTTTTGTGTACACTTTGTTGAAAAAAGGAGCAAAATAAGTGCAATCATCCTTTCGAATTGTTTTTGTTGGTTATTATATCTCGAAATCTTATAGATAATGTAATTGCACTGAATCTAGTTTAAATTTTCGCGATAATGATTGTGGGAAATATGAGGGGAAGAAAGAAATTGACATTCATTTCCAAATTGGTAGAAATGTGCGGCCTTGAGAATTGTATTGAGGTCTTGTTCTTTTTGGCTAATGAAATTTCATCTAGCTCCGAAGATATATAATATAAATTTGATCCTGTTTTCACACTTTTCTTTTCGTCTGATCAAATTGAAAGTAAGTGAGTAATATGTGCTCATGAACCGACTAGTACTAATGGACTAGTCATTTAATTTTGTTAATGCACATAGTTTTGTCTTTTGATATTTATATTTTCAACAGAATTTATATATCCATCAAACTGGGTAGGCGATCAAACACTATTATACAGAGCAGCTGGAAAAGCAGAATCACAAAGACTGCTTGATCCACCTCCTCTAAGTCGTCGTCGACGAAATATAAATGAACCAGTTGTTGCATTTGGTCCTCCTGGATCCACGGGAGAGCTCAATGTTAGTGTTATTGTTTCATCAGTTGCCCCTGATTTCTCGTAAGTATCTTCAGTCCATATTTTGATTTGACAACCTCATATTCAGTTACAACTCTAAGTGCATTTTACTCTGTATATACCTTACTTCTAAGGGGATACATGGAGTATAGTTTAAGTCAAACGAATAGCTCAGGATTAACTCCAATTTATTGGTAATCGACACAAAAATAAATGGGGATCAAAATCAGGTGGCTCATGTTAAATTTAAGCTTCAATCCAATTCATTAGAAATGTAAGTAGGCCTGATAATATCACATTAATTAGTCTCTTACTACGAATTGCAGAATCGAAGCATTTGGGGAAGCGAATGAGATTGGAGAAGCAGTGGTCCGCTCAATCACCAAAGCAGGGAGACAGCCAAATGTTACAGGCAGCTTGATTCAAGCAAGCTTGAGAGAAGATAAAATGTCGAAGAATGTAAAATACTATGAGTTGGAGTATAAAGTCGAAAGTCCGACATTTAAGAGGCATAACATTGCAGTTTGCTGTGCTTATAAGGGGAAGTTGTTCACTCTAAATGCACAGGCACCTGAATCTGCATGGCCAATGTTGAAGTCTAACTTCTATAAAATATCCAATTCCTTTAGTTTAGTTGATACTTGATGCCCCAAATGTAAAGAAATAATTGTTGTTATTTTGTAAATGAGAAATTAAATTTGCAATTACAAAAACAAGCTCGGTGGGGTTGAATTTCGTAAACTAAACAATGTAAAAAACATTGATTTTTGTGTTTATATAAACTATGTAGAAATACTGATTTTTATTTTTGTCACACTTCACTCCCCTGCTATCAGAAATAAACAAAAGAAAAAACGTGTGTTTGCTCAAACTGGCCTCATACTTGTACATACAATTTTATGGTCCGAGTGATGGTGTTAGAGGATCGTTGCTTTGGCAAAGTACTACAGAAGTTTTACAAGATCAACTTCAAGAAACTGGGAATTTGTTAATTTATATATATATATATATATATATATATATATATATATATATATATATATATATATATATATAATGAAGTTGGTACGGAGACAAACAACTTAATGCAATATTTTTACTCATATCTTACTTAGTAGGATGTATATCCATATATAGTGAAATACAATGGAAAAGATAATGGAGAATGTGATGGAAGTGCTTACATGAAAATAGGAAACTACTATCCTAAATAATAGCTAAATGGCTAATTTCTAGTAAAAACTAATGCTAATTTATTCAACTAATTCTTGACCTATATTGACCAACATGTTTGCAACATTCCCTTCCCCTTAGAAAATCACTTGCCCTCAAGTGCCCAGCTACTTAATCAGGTTCCCATCCATGATCACATCGCCATCATTTTTATTCAAACATGCTTCTGTATAAAATAGTTTCTTACAGCGATGTCCGGGATTGAACTTCTCGTCACAATTGTAATCTTCGATCTTGTAATTCAGCAGCTGACATCCTATGCATTGGTGTTGATGCTGTAACTTTGTTCCTTTGTCGGTGAATTTGCACGCCTTAAAGACATATTACGAGCTTCATATAAACGAGCTAGACCAATTGATGCCGTCAATGTTGTGGGATTATTAGCTTGTACATTAGCACGAATAGAGTCACGTAACCCACTAATAAAATAATTAACTTGATGGCCTTGAGGTAGTGGGCCAACTTTAACAAGGAGCTTTTCAAATCTTGTCTGATAGTCTTGTACAGCCCCATTTTGTTGCAACTTAGTGAGTTCACCGAAAAAATCAAAGAATTGATCGGCCCCGTAGCGAGAATTAAGGTCATCTTTGAACTCATCTCAAGAAACAACAAGTTTCTCTTGCTTCAACAATTGGTACCATAATTGTGCCTCACCTTCCAGATGAAAAGATGTCAATGGAACACGTTCTTGACTTGGGGTACCATGAATTTCAAAGAACTGTTCTGCGCGGCATAACCAGCTGGTAAGATCTTTTACACCGTTAAAGCAAAGAAAATCTAGTTTCATCATCTTTGGGAGTAAATAACTAGAAGAATTGACTCTATGAGAGCCACATGAGTCTGCAATACGTCGAGCTCCAGAACTTTGACCTTCAAAATTAGCAGTAGATTTTGAGGCTATGTTTTCCACCCGAGTGGATAAATGATCAAACATTTCTTTCACTTCAAGCATGATCTCATTTTGGCCAGAAGAAAGAGACTCCAGAGACTGTTCAATCCGCTGCTATAACAATCGGTTTCTTAGTGCTTTAACAATCTGTTTCATCTTTATAATGCCTTAACAACCGCCCCACTTCATGTTATTGCTATAACAATCATTTTGTTATTTAAAGAATTTAATTCTTTAAATAACTTCTCTTAGTGCTTTGGCAATCGGCTTCTTGTAGGCATTTTGTACTTCCCATATTTTTCAGTCTTTAACAAAATCACCTACTGCCTTGAATCAAGTTCAGTTGATTTACCTTTTATTTTCCAACTTGATTCTTTGCTTTTAATTGACATCCCTTAACCAATTCTTCTGATTCTCAGATGCAGTTCTCAATATCATTTATGATGACGTTTGGTGCAACTAGTCTGGTTCACAAATGACTAACACAGTCTTGATCATCACATCTTCTTGACTATGCAATTGGTTATGTTCTCTGTTGAAAATGCTTCCATAATTCACTGGAATCTTCTGACTTCACTACTGTATATCCTTTAATATAAATAAAATCTCTGAACCACTTAAACTTTATTCAAATTAGTATTGTTAATTAATATAATATAGTTATCATTCAAACTATGCATTGAAACTATCTCAATCAATGTAATTAGTATGGATATAAATGGAAAATAATTTTTATGTTAGAATTTCTTAATATGCATAATTTTTTCAAAAGTGACATGTAAAATGGGACGGAAGAAGTAACATAAAGTTATGTGTGTAATGTAGTATAAATAGTATAGTTGTATTGTATAATGTGTATTGTATTAAAATCTTCAAAGTTTCGAATATTATTCAAATCCAAACCAAAAAATTTCGAGTTTTGAATATTATTCAAATATAATCCAAAAAATTTCAGGTTTTGGGTATTATCTAAATCCGATCTAAATATTTTCAGGTTTTGGGTTCGGATCGAGTTTGAATATGATAAAAAAAATGGGTTTAGATTAGAATTTTTGCCAAAACTAATTCGATCTGACCCACTTGTCATTCCTATAACTAATGGATGTGAAATTCTTATATTTAGACAATATTGACTAATGATAAAATTCTCAATATCCTATTTTCTCATTCATAATATATATATATATATATATATATATATATGTCATTACTCTATAAAGAACACTTTTATATGAATAACAAGAAAGAACACTTTAGAATCTTACATAAAAATTCATTTAGATTATAAGTTTAATATCAATTATATTTTTTATGAATAAAAATAGAATCTAACATTTGATTAACAAAAAATCATAACATGATTATGTGTAAATTTCATTTTTAGAAAATGTATATAAGATTTTATGCTGGATTATATCTTAGATCCTGTAACATTTGATTTTTAAAATTTAGATAAGATTACATGTTAGATTTAATATGTTAGGGTTTATTATAGTTTAATTTTGTGATTCTAATCTTAACAAACCATTTCGCATAAATTTTTATAATAATAATTTAAAATATATTTAATATTATATGTATATATTTTTATTAAAAAAATATATACTTTTGTATTTGTATTTGTATTTTGATAAAATATTTTTTGTGTGTTTTATTTAGAGATGCGTATCATTTAGAAGAATAATGTGAGATATGTTTTAGTTAGGAAATTAATGTTCAATAAAATAATATTTGTGTGTTTTGTTTAGAGATATGTATTAGTTATGGGATTAATTTAAGATGTGTTTTAGTTAAGATATTAATGCTCAGTAAAATAATATTTGTGTATTTAATTTAGAGATTGTGTTAGTTAGGAGATTAATTTGTGATTTTTTAGTTAGGAGATTAAATTTTAAAAACTAGACCAAATAAAAATTATTCGGCCCAAATATCAACCGACTACCGACTAGCAAAATTTTAATGGTTTTGTTATGAAATATTAAGAGACGTATGCTAATTGTCAGTACATACTAGAAAATATTAATTACTGCATGAGGACCAAGACTATGCAAAGTATAAGCTGGATTTTGTGTTACCAATACACGGTGCAAACTGTGATTGTCTCATATTCACATTGAAAAGGCGATTTATTTGTACTATAAATAGAGATCTATGTAACAGAACAAACTTGCACTTGTAAGAGATATAGCATTCTCAAATATATATACAGTAACTTATTCTATTTCTTTTATTACTTATTAATATATTAGATTTTATTCATATTAGCTTAGGTTTTAAAAGATTTTACAACACGTTATCAGCACGAGTCTCTGCTTTTAAAAGATTTTAAAAGATTTTATTCATAATTGTTCTCATTATTATTTATGAATTTATATTACTCTTTAATATATATTAAAATTGTTATACTTTTAATATTATTAGTTACAAGTTTATAGTTAGCTATGTCGTCATAATTTTATAAATTTTATTATATGTATGTGATTAATTGTTTATGTTTTAGCATGCATATTATTATATCATGTTTTAAATATTTATTTTATAAATCAAAATGATGAATCTAGCAAAATTAGAGTTTGTTGCTTTGGATATTTCAGAGAATAATTATATGTCTTTGGTGCTTGATGCTGAATTACAACTAAGTGCAAATGGGTTAAAAAATACTATAAAAATAGGGAAAACTCCAACTGCTGAACAAAATGCAAAATCTATTATCTTCCTAAGGCACCACATTCATGCAGACTTAAAATCTGAATACATGAATGTCAAAAACCCACTCACCCTCTGATCATCAAAAACATGTTTATTTGCCCTCAGCCCGATATGATTGGATTAATCTAAGGTTCCAAAATTTTAAATATGTTTCTAAGTATAATTCAGTGTTGTTTAAAACAAGTTCAAAATTAATTTTGTGCGGTGAGAAAATTACTGATGTTGAAATGATAGAAAAGACTCTCTCAACCTTCCACCCCAACACTATAATTCTGGCTCAACAATATAGGCAGAGCAATTTCACAAAATACAGCGAGTTGATATCTCTCCTTCTTGTAGCTGAAAAGAATAATGAGTTGTTGATGAAAAATCATCAGATTCGTCTCACATGCTCTGCCCAGTTACCTAAAGTACATAACACGTCATTCTAGAAGAATGAACGTGGGAAAGGGCATAGAGGAGGAAAGGTTATGGGTGAAACCGCGAACGAGGAAATTTCCGTGGACGGTTTCGAAATCAGTATCATCCTAGTCACCTGAAGTGGTGTTGGTCCATGATATTGTAGAATGAGGGTTGAATACAATATCAATATTTAATCACGGAATATTGGATTTAAAAATATTATTTTAATTTCTCACGAAATATTAATTATGATGAAATACTGTTCAAGTAGAAGATATGATTTTTACTTGAAACGTATTACAAAATTAATACGATGAAAGTTTATATAACTGTTTAAATGTTTAAAATAATTTTGACATGAATTGTTCTGATTTAACAATTATAATCCAAACTTACACAGAATTTTGTGAATATTATAATGCATACAAATTTATGAATTTGAATGTTTTCAATCTTGAAATAATGAAGACATTTTTCTCATATTTATAGAGGTGGTAGTTAGCAAGACTTTTAAATAAACCTTATTTAAAAAATCAAAAGACTTTATAAAATAGCCTTTAAGACTTTTCAAATTAGTTGGGCAAGACTTTCTAAACTCGGTAAGACTTTTGAAAAGTCTTTTAGAATTAATTCTGTAAGACTTTTAAATAAAGTCTTATTGAATATTTCGGTAAGACTTTTAATTTAAAGTCTTTTTGAATTATTCGGTAAGACTTTTGAAAAGTCTTATTTGTATATCTCAGTAAGACTTTTTAAAGTCTTATTGGATTAATCCGGTAAGACTTTCTATTATTATGCAGCAAGACTTTCTTTAAATGTTAAATAAAATATTCTTTTTAACTTAATTAATTCTACCAATATTAATTAAATAATTTATAAATTAAATCAATTCAAGATGAATTAATTAAAGTATATTAATTAATTTAAATAGATAAATTAAATAATTAATTAACTTTTAATAATGGAATTAATATATTTTCTTCATTGCACAACCACTGTAGATTTGACTTGATTCTTCCTGTCTTCACTGTCTTCTGTCTGAAAATCACTTGAGTTAGATGAAAAATATTTATTAAATTAGTTGACACGCGAATGTACTGTCTGGTTCATTTTTATCATACTAAATAAATAGTATTCACTTTTAACTTTATAAGTTGTGATCTTCTGTCTTGTTCTCGCTTATAGTTTTGTCTCTAATATTTCTTTCCTTGGAATCTTTTTGTAGTAGACACTTGAAATCTTCTGAACTCTTCTGAAATACTACTTCTTTATTTTTCACCGACGCTTGAACATATTAATAAACTTCTTCCAGTAAAAAGTAGCAGCCTCATAAAAATACTTCCGACAATCAGATTCTTTGTGTCTAGTTTACTTTTTTTGACTTTATTCCTGTTATCATATTTATTATTTAATATTTTTTCTTATCTGAGTTGAGTTGTCATCTAATTATTACAAATAGGTCTTGTCATATGTCTTTCAAGTGGCAACGTGATGGTTACAACAACTCTGACCACCAGAAGGGGCAAAATGAAGTGTCAAATAAAAGGAAGGCATCACAAGAAAGAGATACTAGAGATATTTGTCATAGGTGTGCAGCTGAGGGGCACTGGGCACGTACT
Organism: Oenanthe sinensis; assembly: GCA_028671895.1. NCBI lineage: Eukaryota > Viridiplantae > Streptophyta > Magnoliopsida > Apiales > Apiaceae > Oenanthe > Oenanthe sinensis. Next base: position 10,720,717 of record CM053797.1, read on the forward strand.
TGTCATACATCAAAACATCTTGTTGAACTTTACCAATCATCCAAAAGGCCTAATGGAAAAAGGATGAAAACAAACTTAGCTGACTATAATCAAAATATATGAAATGTACCAACCAACGAGACTTCAAACGAACTTGACACTAGTGTTAATCTATATTATGATTTAGATGGTTAGGTTTCATATGTACTTTCTTTGTTTTTCATGTACTTGTTTCATGTCCTTGTTTTATGTGCTTGTTTTATGTATTTGTTTTATCTGAATAAAATCATTGTTTGCATGTATATACAATATAAATATGGGAGATATATGCATTGCTGATTGTGCGACCACTCACACTATTTTATAAAATTCAGAATACTTCTCACAGTTGACTAAAACCAACTCACATGTTTAGACAATTTCGGGTACATCTAGTATAATAGAAGGTTTTGGAAAAACCAGTTTTATCCTACCAAATGAGACACAAATTTACATACAAAATGTCATCTACCCTAATAAATCTGCTAGAAATCTTTTGAGTTTTAAAGATATTCGTCTTAATGGTTTTCATGTTGAAACTACTAGTGATGATGAAAAAGAATATCCCCTAATCACTTCCACTATCTCAGGTCATAAGAAGATTTTAGAAAAACTACCCTCAATTTTCTCCGGATTATATACTATGAAAATTAGAATAATAGAGTCTCACACAATCACCATTCCTAAAACTGTAGACCCAAAATTATTTACCCCTTGGCATGAAAGACTTGGTCATCCAAGAATATCTATAATGTGTCGCATTATAGAAAATTCTACATGACATCCTCTTAGAAATCAAAAGGTCATACCACGTGATGAACTTCCTTATTCAGCATGTTCCTTGGGAAAGTTAATTGTCCGACCATCCCATATGAAACTCCAAACCGAATCTCCAAAATTCTTATAAAGAATCCAAGGTGATATTTGAGGTCCAATTCACTCATCTTCTGGTCCATTTAGATATTTCATGGTTTTAGTTGATGCTTCAACTAGGTGGTCTTATGTTTGTCTACTTTCTACCCGAAATGTAGCCTTTGCAAGATTACTAGCCCAAATAATAAAATTACGAGCCCAATTCCTTGATCATCCTATTAAATCAATTCGATTAGATAATGCTGTTGATTTTACATCCTCAACTTTCAATGATTACTGTATGTCAGTAGGAATCTCAATCAAACACCATGTGCCTCATGTACACACACAAAATGGTCTAGTAGAGTCTTTGATTAAAAGAGTTCAACTTATTGCTCATTCTTTATTATTAAGGGCTAAATTACCTACATCAATTTGGGGTCATGCTATACTACATGCCAGTAACATAATCAGGGCCAGACTATCTGCTTATCATAAAGAATCTCTCCATCAATTAGTTCTTGGTCAAGTATCCAATATTTCCTACTTTAGATTTTCGGTAGTGCTGTATATGTTCCTATTGCTCCACCACAAAGAACAAAAATGGGACATCAAAGAAGAATTGGTATCTATGTTGGTTTTGATTCTCTATTTGTCATTAGATATCTTGAACCATTGACTGGTGATGTTTTTACTACTCATTATGCTGATTGTCATTTTGATGAGTCTGTGTTCCTTTCATTAGGGGGAGATAAAGTTTTGCATAAATTAAATTCTGAAATATCATGGCATGAATCAGGATTGAATTCTTTTGACCCACGTACTAATCAATGTGAAAATGAGGTTAAAACAATTATTCATATGCAAAACATTTCTAATCAAATACTAGATGTTTTTAATGATTCGAGACACATAATGAAATCACATATACCTGCTATTAATGTTCCAGCGAGGATTGAAATCCCTAAACATAAATCAATTCCTGAAGAATTGATTGATGATTCAAAACCACGCCAGAAGCGTGATAGACCTATTGGTGTAAAAGATATTGTACCATGAAAATGGAAATTGGCTAGACTTTCCCCTAAAGTGGCAAATGTTCTAGAGAATACCCCAAAAGTGGTATTACCTCCTGAAGAGGTTCGGGCCCCTGAATTGTCTGTAACTAAAACCTCAGAAGTGGTATTGTCTCTAAAAGAGGATATTGCCCCTGAAGTGGCACATGCTTCTATAGAAGCAAAGGTACCTGAAAATTATGAGATCTCAATAAGTTATGTACATAATGGGAAATTGTTGGATCATGGGAGTACTGAAATTGATGATGTATATGCTTTTTCCGTGACATGTGATATTCTTGAAAACTCTGATCCTGAACCACAAAGTATAGAAGAATGTCGACAAAGAGATGATTGGCCAAAATGGAAAGTTGCAATCGAGGAAGAATTACACTCCTTGCGCAAGAAAAATGTTTTTGGACCTGCAGTCTAAACACCAGCTGGTGTAGTCTATGTTGGGAATAGATGAGTATTTGTACGAAAACGAAAGGAGAAATGAAATTGTAAGATATAAGGCTCAGTTGGTAGCTCAAGGATTCTCTCAAAGGCTTGGATTTGATTACCAGGAAACATACTCTCCTGTTATGGATGGAGTTACTTTTCGTTTTCTGATGGATATGGCTTGTATAGAAAAATTGGAAATAAGTCTAATGGACGTTGTGACAGCCTACATATATGGATCACTTGATAGTGATATTTATATGAAAATCCCTGAAGGATTAAAGTTAGAAGATACTAAGCCTCATCATTTATATTCTGGTAAATTACAACGATCATTATATGGCTTAAAACAATCTGGTCGTATGTGGTACAACTGGCTTAGTGAATATTTATTAAATGTTGGGTATATTAATAATCAAGTGTGTTCATGTGTGTTTATTAAAAGGTCACAAACTGGTTTTATTATTATTGATGTATATGTGGATGATTTGAATATTGTTGGTACTTCTGAAGATATTACTAACGCTGCTAATTATTTGAAAAATGAGTTTTAAATGAAGGATCTTGGAAAGACAAAATTTTGTTTAGGTATACAGTTGGAATACTTATTTTTAGGAATATTTGTTCATCAGTCCACTTACACAGAAAATGTTCTTGATTGATTCTATATGGATACGTCTCATCGACTAACCACATCAATGGTTGTCCGGTCACTTGAAGTTGAAAATGATCCATTATGTCCTAGGAAACCAAATGAAGATGTTCTTGCACATGAATTTCCATATCTCAGTGCTATTGGTGCTCTCATGTATCTTACAACCAAGATTCGACCTGATATTGCATTTGCTGTAAATCTACTGACGAGGTTCATTTTTAATCCAACTAAAAGGCATTGGGATGGAATTAAACATATATTAAGATATCTCCATGGGACAATTGATCTTGGACTATTCTTTCCGAACAATTTAAAATCACAGCTGATTGGATATGTAGATGCTGGGTACAGGCCAGATCCTCATTTTGGACGATCACAAACAGGTTATTTATTCACATATTGTGGAACTGCAATTTCTTGGAAATCTGTAAAGTAGATTATGGCGGCAACTTCATCAAATCATGCAAAGTTATTGGCAATTCACAAAGCAAGTAGAGAATGCATCTGGTTGCGGTCTATTATTCAACATATCCGAGAATCATGTGGATTATCAAACATCTCAGACAATCCTACGTTTACGTTTGAAGATAATTCAGCCTGCATTAAACAACTCAAGGAAGGATACATCAAAGGGGATTGAACAAAACACATTTTGCTAAAATTCTTCTGTAGTCATGAGCTTCAACAAAATAGTGACATTGATATACAACAAATTCGCTCAAATGAAAATCTAGCAGATCTACTTATAAAGTCACTACCCACATCAATATTTATAAAGCTGCGAAATAATATTGGCATGCGGAGATTGAGAAACGTGCTATAATAAGATGTCAAAGTGTGAGATATTTTATTCAAGGGAAAACTGTACTTTTTTTCCTTCGTCAAGGTTTTTATCCCACTGAGTTTTTTCTTGCAAGGTTTTAACGAGGCAGTCAATCTTTGTAATAACTCACTATAGACAACTAAGGGGGAGTGTTATGAAATATTAAGAGACGTGTGTTAATCGTCAATACATACTAGAAGATATTAATTACAGCACGAGGACCAAGGATAGACTATACAAAGTATAAGCTGGATTTTGTGTTACCAATACACGGTGAAAACTGTGATTGTCTCATATTCACATTGAGAAGGTGGTTTATTTGTACTATAAATAGAGGTCTATGTAACAAAACAAACTTGCACTCGTACGAGATATAACATTCTCAAATATATATATATATATAATAACTTATTCTCTTTCTCTTATCACTTATTAATATATTAGATTTTATTCATATTAGCTTAAGTTTTAAAAGATTTTACAACAGTTTTCACTTTAATAAGATAATATAGATTTATGATTATAGATTTTATAAAAATTATTCTGAATTTTGCTCGCACCAAACCGGACCGGACCGGAAGGATATTTTTGGTGCATCTCTTGTTCGGTTGCGTGGAATAATATCACATCTTCTTATTTGCTGCTTTTATCTGTCTGTCTGTAAAAACAAGTGAATAAAATGATGATGAGCCTGATTCCTGCTCCTCCTCAATTTTCACGCCCAATATCTTCATCCCTACACTTCCTCTTCGTATCTTTCTCCACTCACCCATTCCTCAAAACCCAAATAAATACAATTAATCCCACTAAATCCCACAACTCATTCCGACTCGCAAACCCCTCTGTTCATTGTTCTTTCACTGCAAAACCTTCTTCTGAGCTCAGAAAAGGTCCCAAAAATGTTGTCCCCAACGACGACGAAAAGCATGGAGCTTTTCGGAGTCTCTTGTCCAATCTTGCCATTGTTATTGACGCTTATATTGTCCCTTCTCAAGATGCTTATCAGGTGTTTTTACTACTGCCTTCCGAGTTTATAAATTGATACTCGGGTTTAAGTGAATGTATTTTTCTTGTCATATTTTAATTGATATTCCGGTATGAAACTGTTTATTTGAATTTTTGTAGGGTTTGTTAATACATGTTATATATTTTGTTATGTGAAAAGGGCTACCTTACCTATCATAGATAAGATAATTGATCAAAATTAAACAATATATTTTTGTATGTTTTACTTATATACCTATTCTTTTGTAAATAAGACTAAATCTGTTACATAATATGTGATCAGATTGTTTTAATCCATACAATGATCGTTGAAATTTAATGGAGTATATATGATGAGGTTTCTTGAACCCATCCATTTTCAATCATTCAGAGATTTTCATATAAATTTCACTATCAAGTGAACCATATAGATATGTAGTAACAATGTCCATAAGACGTGTTTCTAATTTTTCTTTAGATGTCATACTTAATATAAAATGAAAGGTAAATTCATCCATTACGGGTGAGTATGTCTATGATAATCAATGGCAGGCCTTTGAGAAAATTCTTGAGCTATAAATCGGGCTTTATATCTAATGATTTCATTTCTTTCATTTCGTTTTCTTATGAATACTCATTTGTTTCTAACAGGGTTCACACCAATTGATGTTTGGACTACAGGTCCAAATACTTCTCTCTTACGCAATGAATTTAACTCTGTTTGAATTGTAACTTTCCATTTAAGCTAGTCTTCTCTTCTACGGCATTCATCCACACTCTGTGGTTCAGGATCAAAATTTATGTCAACATCTAATGCCGCAGAGTACACAAATATATCATCGATCATGACTTTACTTCGATCCCATAATTTCATATCATGCACATAATTTATTAAAATCTCATGATTATTTAATCCTGTGTCTTCGGGAACTAAAATCTCTTGAGGATATAATACAGCTTCAGGGGTAATTGTTACTTTTGGAGCATGTGCCACTTCTAGGGCAATTTTCTTTATTTTTCATTTTCGTGGTGCATTATCTTTTGCACCGACAGGTCTATCACGCTTTAAAAGCGGGTTTGATTCTGTAACCAACTATCTAAAAAGTGTAATCCTGATGCGTTCCATGTTATTTCAGGATTAGTTTTATTCAAGGATTTATCCCCCCCCCCCAAGAGAGGAAACATAGACTCATCAAAATGGCAATCTGCATATCTCGCGGTAAATAAATCTCAAGTTAGTGGTTCAAGATATTTAATTATGGATGTTGAATCAAAATCAACGTAAATATTTATTCTTCTCTTAGCTCCCATCTTTGATCTCTATGGTGGAGCGATTGGAACGTATACAACATTTCCGAAAACCTTGAAGTGAGAAATATTAGGGATTTTACCAAATACCAATTGCAACGGAGAATGTTTGTTGTAGGCAGTTGGTCTAATCCTAATAATATTGGCAGCGTGAGTATTGCATGTCCCTAACTAGATGTAGGTAATCTTGTTTTTAACAATAAGGTTCTTGCAATAAGTTGAAGTCTTTTGATAAACGACTCGACTAATCCATTTTGTGTATGTACGTGGGGAACTAGGTGTTCAACTGAGATTCCTATAGACATGCAATAGTCACCAAAAGTTGCAGATGTGAATTCTCCAGCATTATCTAAACATATTGATTTAATGGGATAATCTGGGAACTGATCTCATAATTTGATTATTTGAGCAAGTAATTTTGCAAAAGCGTCATTACGAGTTGAGAGAAGACATACATGAGACCATCTAGTTGAGGCATCAATTAAGACCATGAAATACCTAAATGGAACAGATGATTGATGTATAGATCCATATATGTCATCTTGGATTCTTTCTAGAAAACCTGGATTTTCAAGCTAAACTTTAGTAGGATATGGTCGAGTAATCAATTTTCCTAAAGAACATGCTGAACAAGGAATGTCATTTGTGGAAAGAACGTTAAAATCCTTAAGAGGATGTCCAGTAGAATTTTCTATAATACGACGTATCATAGAGACACCAGGGTGACCTAATCTTTCATGCCAAAGTGTAAATGATTTTAGATATGTGAGTTTTTGTTAGGAATTATGTAGTATGATTGAAAGGGGAGATAGGAGTGAAGGGAAGTAACTCACTGCACTTTCATGTGTAATAGAAATGCTAAATGTAATCTCTATGTAATGGTTGATGATAACTCAACAATAGAACAGGACATGTAATAATATGCAGGTGCACAGAAATCTTGGATCACAGAGTTCAGTTAAGACAAAGTATCAAAGAATCATCTACAGACTTGAAGCTCACTGGAAGAAGTTCATTAACATGTTCAGGCCTCAGTGGAGAATAAAAGATGTTGACATCTATTCAAGGATGTGGAAGCTACAGAAGATTGTCTTAGTCTATGACGATTTTAGTGCATTACAATCGAAGCAACAAGTAAGGTTTGCAAAGAAGAATGTGGAATCATGTTCGGAATCAAGAGCCCCTATCAAGACTAGTCACTTATGAACCAGACCGTTGCATCAAGTGTCAGGACATTGGAGGCAAGCTCTCGTCGGTTAATATGATTTTAATCATTCTAAAGTTGTTGGTTTTCTTGAGTCAAGTGGAGGATCAACAAAGGTGGTAAATCAGTGTTGGAGAAATGTCAGCCTAATGGATAAGGGACAGACGGCACAACCTGATTGGATCTTACTAAAGCTTCACAAATTTGAAGGCCAAATACTTGGACGTGGTGGAGTCACGTATACGGGGCCAAGTATTTGGATAAGGAAGTCTACACAAATTGAAGAGTGGAATGGAAATATTTAATTTAATTAAATAAAGTATTTATTTAATTATTTATATATTTTATAAATAAAGACACTCTTTATTTATATTATATATATTTATTTAAATATTACTTTTATATTAAATATTTCCAAAGGCATGCTTGGCACATGACTTTGAAGATATGATTTGAGTGGACAAAAGTAAAAGGTGGAAAAACAAAGTAACACCTTTTTCAATATATAAAGAAGAAACCCAAGTCATCATTTGGTGGTAGTATTCGGATGAAAAAGAAATGGGGAGAGAGAGAGAAAATTATTTTCTCTCTCCCCCATGGCCGAACTCATACTTTAATATTATCGGGCCATGAATTTCTTTGTCATACCACTCATCTATCTTCTATTGTAAACATTGCTAAATCTTGTTTAGAAGATAGGTTTGATTTTTGTCTCCTAGATCTAGAATTTGTAATATTTTTAGAGGAGCCAAAAATCATTTCTTTGTTGTGTTCTTGAGCTTTTGTTCTTGAACTTGTTGTAGCATCTACCCCACTTCAATGAATATAAAGTTATATTCTTGGATCTTGTTGTGTTGTGTGTTTTGGATGATTTACCGTTCATTATCTTGGTTATTTTAATGGTGTTCTTGAGGTTGAAGAAGATGATGAACAGTACCCGGGTTTGAACCAAAGTAATTTTTATGTTGTCCCAAAAATTATTAATAGTCATATTTTTCAAATGGGAATCGTATTCACCCCCCCTCTACGATCTCCGGGACCCAACAATTGGTATCAGAGCTACTCGATTGACATACAAATCGATTGGATCTATTTTTATTTTTGAGATTAAAGAGGGTACGATTGGTTCACTGGGCATCCAGAATTTTGTTGAAACCCAAAATTTTTTCTAAGTACAAAATGTTCGAGATGGGCCAAGTAGAACATTCCTAAGTAGAAATTCCTATGTAGAAGTTCTACTTAATGTTCTAGATAGAACCTAAGTAGAAATTCTGGAGTTGGAAATATTTTCTAAGTCAGAAGTTCTACTTAATGTTCTAGATATAACCTAAGTAGAAATTCTGGAGTTGGAAATATTTTCTAAGTCAGAAGTTCTACTTAATGTTCTAGATAGAGCCTAAGTAGAAATTCCTATGTAGAAATTCCTATCTAGAAATTCTAGATAAGTTTCTACTTAGAGCCAAGTAGAAATTCTGGAGCTGAAAACTTTTTCTAAGTACACAAGGAAGATCCTTATGTCGAAAATTCGACTTGAGTCTATCTCGAACATTATCTCGAATATTCGACTTGATGTTCGACTTGAGTCTATCTCGAACATTATCTCGAATATTCGACTTGAGTCTATCTCGAACATTATCTCGAATATTCGACTTGATGTTCGACTTGAGTCTATCTCGAACATTATCTCGAATATTCGACTTGATGTTCGACTTGAGTCTATCTCGAACATTATCTCGAATATTCGACTTGATGTTCGACTTGAGTCTATCTCGAACATTATCTCGAATATCGACTTGATGTAGAATTTCCTTGTAGAAGTTGTGCATAGAGAACAGTTTCAACATGACACATGTCATCATCTGGGTGGCTGTAATAACACACAAACTGGAGTTTATTGGTTTTGAATTGTTTTTCTTTTCTCAAATTGTTTTTAGTTTAATAATTAATTTAATAATTAAATTTGAATTTAATTATATAAAATATTTTGGAAATAATTTTTAAATTTAAATAATTTATTTTTCAAGTTTATTTTACATCTTGGAAAATATTTTATTTTCTTTTAAATTTTAGAGTCAAATATTTAATATTTTTAATATTCTTAGTTAAGAATTTTATTAATTTGAAAACTAAAATTAATTTTAAAATCCAATTTAATTTCTTTTGAGTTTAATATTCTTAAAATTATTTTGAGAATTATTTTTGAGGTTTAATAATTTATTTTTCATAAAACTTTATTACAAATTTTATAAAACTCTTTGGAAAATGTTTTTGGATTGAAATAATTTATTTTCATGAACATTTTAAATGTTTTGAAAATTTAGTATTTCTATTTCAAAATTATGTTTTCGAGTTGTTTTATTTTAATTATAATTTAAGCTTGGAAGTTTTAATTATAAATCTCATAAAACTTTTTGGAAAATCATTTTGGTTGAAATAATTTATTTTCAAGAATATCTAAGATGACTTGAAAATTTATTATTTTTATATCAAACTTATATTTTCAATCTGTTTTATTTTAATTATAATTGAAACTGTTTTGGATTATAAATTCTATAAAATTCTTTGGAAATTAATTTTGATTTGAAATAATTTCTTTTTCAGGATTATTTAATATACCTTGAAAATTTTGTTATCTCTATATCAAAACTTTCTTTTTGAATTTTATTTTATTTATAATTTGAAATTGAGAAATTTATTATTATTTATCAAAAATGCATTTTCAATTTATTTTGATTATTTAAATTCCTAAAAAAAAATTAAATACTTCTGTTTGAACAAAATGTTTTATTAAACGAAACAACAGGAGTTGATTCTTCGTTCGTTGAGGACAAACGAACTGACTGAAGAACATTCTAATGGAGTTGAGACCTGATCTTACCATTGGAGATGTATTTCTACATCGGTCTACTCAGTGGATCATTTGGTTAATGAAAGGGGATTAGTTCATTTAGGGAAGAGTCTTCGATCAATGGTTTTCGAATCAATATCTGAAGAATTTGGGATTTTGAAAAGGAATTCAGTTTATCGGTCAAAGAACCAAAACAACAATTGAAGATTTGGTTAAAGGACATCAGTGGCAGAAATACACAAGGTTTGATTATCACTGACATATGATAATCAAGGGGTTATTGCTACACATACAAAGAAGAGTGATCTTTTCAAGCAGAACATGAGACATTCTATGTCGGGGTCTTTAAGCAGAACAATCAGGTATCAGTTTGGGTTGAAGCAGGAACATCATTGGTTATTGAGGTCAAATGCAAGGATACTTCCATGAGTGTCAGTAGAATGGAAATTGATTTGGATCAATTGATTATCACTCGAGATGGAATGCTAAGCATCGCTCAGGTATACTTTCTAACTAGTTTATACTTATTTGATTTAATTATAGAGTATTAAGTGTTGAACTGCATTATATTATAAGTTTGATGTAATGCATGTCTCACCTTGATTTCTATATAAATTAGATAACTTATGCTAGTTTGTTAGTGTTGCTTGTTTTTCAGTATTTGACTTCATGATTAGATCTTATGTGATTTAATGCTTGCTTTACGATAATTGATCATGTTAGCATATAGAGTCTTAGGTATTTGTAGGGGTACATTTACCGGAAAGAGTATTTGCTGCATGCTAAGTGCCTTGATGTTTACATTGTCAATAATCTGTTTATACTCGCATGGTTGTATTAAATGCTATATTTGATCATGTGCTTGTTAAGATAAATTTGTTTCTAATTTGGGAATTGCCTAGGGGTCAGTATAATAAACCATGAATTAATTTTTTTTTAAATTTAAACTGACTCACGTAATTAGAGATAATATAATGTTAAAGTGAACAACAAAGGTGATTTAGAAGAATTAGGAATCTAAGTGATTGATTCTTCTATGACTACATATATGTACGACATGATTCTTATAGACTGCTAGTCCACCTTAAGATAGGTTGGGATCACTGAGCTCATAGCCAAGACTACTTGTTGAGGCTGATATAGATGAGGAGTGATCAGTCAAATAAGAATGAGCATGTTAAACTTGAATGCTTTGTTGTTAACTATGTTTAAAAATATCTCTAACCCTTGGACTCAATCAAATTGAGGACCACGTGTCTTAATCATTTGTGAATGCAGAGTATCTTTCAACATGTACAAGTTATATATCTCTGACATTTTCATGTTCGAGGCATGTAACTACTTTTGCTTTGATATTCAAATGGTTAAGCAAGGTTACCTATTTTTCTTGAATGATCTGAAGCACAATATTAAGGAAGACATAGGGAATTCTTTGCGAAGAGTTTCCTAATATCAGTTCGAGGATGAACAATATTGATCGGGGTCAAGAGAAATAGAAGCTCACTCTACTGGAAGTGAGGTTACTGCTGACACGAAATTTAATGCTTATGATGAAGTCAACTATTCGTTGAAGTTTATCAGAATGGAGTTAGCTGCAACAACAAGTGATGCTCTCACACTTGGTTTATCAACTAATACTTGGTTTATCAAGATAACGGATTCGACGGTAAAGATGAAGTTGGTGAGAAAGGACTACTTCTAATGAAATTCTTTTAAGAAGGACATTAGTGAAGTATGTCAGTTGAAGGGAAGTCAAGTCAAAGGCTACCCTGTTTAGTTTTGGTGTTTGTTCGTGCATTCGATAGATGAAGCATCTCAGTGATTAATCACATTCAAAGGATTAGGCAGATTGCTGTAAGAACACTTTGAGGGCAGGTAATGGAATTTGTTGACGAACGAAGTTCTATGTTATGTCTGCACTGAAAGGAGTATTCTAGAGTAAAGTTCAGTTTCCGGACTTCATGACCAAATGGAGGAGTTGATAGGGAAATCCAGACCTTGAGTGGAATTACAAGGATAATGGATAGACTTAAGGTTTCCTATTCACTACGGTTGAATCAGTTGACACAGCAAGTCTAATCAGCAAATATAAAGAGAAGACATCAAGTAAGATTAATCATGCCTGAAGTCACATGGTGTGATGGAGGGCTATCTTATTTGGAGTTAAGAGCTAACATAGAGTCTGTGATTGATTTAAGATGATCTAGATGCAGTGAACAACATCATCAAGCTCCCTATCATTCGTTTGATTTTAGCTCTGAATTTCTAAAGGTTGACATTCTGTTTAGGGCTCAAGATCAGATGACACCAGATGAAGAAAAGCTGCAAGCAGCATCACAGGGGGAGCATCAGTAAGTTGGATCAACTAGTCGTGTTTGATGCTCAAAGGCTAGCAGTGCTCATTGAGTAAGAGTTGAGATTCTTAGGAGCTCTGAGTGATCTAGATTGAGTGATTGCATATTAGAAAGGAAATTGTCAATTTAAAAATAATGCAAGATGATCTCAATCATATTTGAAGAAGACTACTCTACCCACTGAAAATCTAAGGAAATATTAAGGACACATCTGTCATGACAAAGGGTTTTGTGTAACAACATTTCCTAGAGTCAATTCTTGATGAATCTGGGTATTAGAGTAGTGATTAGTAGTGTCGTGCATGTATAAGAGTATTTCATTAGTTTTTCTGAGTGAATTCAATGAAGACTGAAGATGCACTAACTAATCAAGATTGAGTAGGGTTCGAATCAAGGAACTAACTCAATTGAACCAGAGGTAGATACACTTAGCACAAGGAATCAATCCACATGAAGACTTGGTATTGATACAGAAGCTGAAGGGTAGTTCAGAATTTTTGAAGGTTCTACTCTGCTAGTGTCAGGACTACTGGTTTCTAGAGTGCTGAGTTTAGTGAAGCTGCTGCCAAGACCAATATCTACAAGGAAATATTTGGGTGTTGAAGGTAATGCAGTTTCCGTCTGGATGAGCGTGGTATTGTTTCGAGGAACAATGTTAACTGGTAGCTGAAAAGTTATTCCTGTCCAAAAGGAGTAAACGTTCGATCTCGAAAGGAGTAAATGTTCGATCTCTAGGGCAAAGAGGAGTAATTGTTCATTCAACGATCATACACCAGTAAAAGCTCTATTGACTAAGGTATGTCACTCTAGTCTAATATTGATTCATTTAAATGTAATGTTTATAGAGAGTGTTCATGCTATTTAGATGTCTACGATCTCTAGGAACTGATTAATGTTTGGCTTGTGACCACCCGGGACCCAATATTATCGCTATGAGATTACCTATGATCTCCCGGGACCTAGGGACCTAACATTGTAGCATCTCTTTGAATAGTCAATTTATATCCAGGATCTCGTACTTTGTGCTGTCATATGTTATTCATGCTATATGTATCAAATGTTTCAGCATAAGTATTTGTATATATTAATTAATTGTAATTTTATTTACTTTTAATTGTTTAATGCTAATATTAATGGAACCACTTAATATGTAGTTTAAGTGATGTAATTCATGTCTTTTGCAAAATCCATTAATATTAGTTGTCATTCTTTTGATATTAGTGATGTCACTTAGAATTTCTGCACTAAGTGACAAAAAGATTATTTCAAAAACACTGATATTGAAAGTAATTTACTACATCGCGAGGGGTTGTCAAAGATCATAAATTTTAGTATTAATATTTAAAGGTATTTGATCTCTGATGCAACTAGTACCTCGAGCTTACATACATTCTGATTGTCATGAGTATTTTCAATATGCTTATGTGATAATTGTTGAGATGTAGTGTAAGAAGTTAAATGCTGTCATTCGGTCAATGTATGTTCAGTATTTAGCGGATGCTTATGTTTTATGCTTTAGAATTACCATGATCTATATTGCAATATGTGTTTGTTTCAAGCGACAAATGGTAATTGTCTAGCATAATGTAAGTATCTTATGTGCTTGATTATTTTGTAGTAAGATGCATTTTATTACAAAATAATTGAATGATGTTAGTACTTTTGAATGTCTTGTCATTCATATCTTTGATAATTCATTAGTATTAACATATGTTTTTCATTCTTTAGAACTTGAATGCATAAAGAAATTTCTTGTCTATTTCTTGTGAAAAATGTTTTATCTAAACATGCATTCATTTGCCAGAGAATGAAAAGCCACTAAAAGTTTTCTTTGAAAGAGAACATTTCTTGAGGATTATCTTTCTATTTCAAAATCATATATCCTCTCTCTCTCTAAATGTTTTGTAATGAAAACTGTTTTCTCTCCACGATTTGTTTAAATAAAGTTACTTGATAACTTATAACTTAGGTTGCATATTATCAGGCTATTTTATTTGAGTAAATTGTTTTGATCTTGAGGTATCAACTATTGGTAAAACGTTTTTCAAAACTCTTGTTAATGTCTGTTTCACATTGACCTGTAGTATTAAAACAATGGTTGTTTGCTTTGGGATTAGTGCCTTGGACTGTATGACTAAAGCATTCATTCAATTTTTTTTAAATGATTTATGTTTTAAGTCGGAGATAATATCCGATAAGAATGAATTGCAAAATAATTTCTAAAAACATACAGTGAGCAAGATGAAATAGATTTGAGTTATTAATCAAAATGTTTTTGTTAAAAAAAAAATTAAATTTCAATTGGATATTTATCTAAGAGAAATTCAAAAGAACACTTTTGTTAATCTGTTAAATTTTTTTTCAAAATTGTGAGTTTATGAAATTTGGCTTAATATTCTTTTACCTATTCTTTATTAATTCCCACATTTTAGCTCTGGTGCATTGTTTCTTGAGGACACATTGCTCCGATGCTATATTTCTGAGAAGGAATAGAGAATAAGTTTAATCATACTCTACCAAATTTTATATAGCTCTGATCAACTCTATCTATTTAGCCGTAATGGCTTGACCTAAATGGCTATAAGGGAAGGTCAAGAAGTTGAATAATCCATCAATTTCTAACCAAGGCCTTAGTACCAAACACTATCATTCTAATTCAAACTTTCAACCCTTGGTGATATAAGGAACTTATGTAGATTAGCGGTTGTTAAGGGAGAAACTGCACTTGATGCAGCAAATAAGGATGAAGTCGGAAGTGCACCCACAGCTCTACCTCTCGAGAAGGAAAGAAGTATACAAATTGAGGTATCTGTAGCTCATCTGTATTCTCTCAAAAGGATACAGAGCTGAAAAGGCAATTCAACCGTTTCTGAATGAACTCTCTCAACAGGGTGATTTCATTGAAAATTCGCTCGTCAGCCAGAGCACCTTGTAATGAGTCAAGCACACCAAAAGCATTCACGCTGATGGTAAACCTAAAGTTTTCGCTTCTAAGGGATGTTATAGGACCTAACAGTTCTCTAGCCTCTCTTGGGACTAACAATTATGAGGACACATTGCAAGAAGTGCACATTGTGAGGTATAGGTAAAACCCCTAAACTTCTTTGTTTACCATTCACGGTGAATGAAGTTGTTGAGCCACCTTTACAGGTATTTGAGGGAAACTTGGATTTCTTGCCATATATTAGAATCCTTGTCAACCTTCCTAGGAGGAACAGTCCTAGTTCCCTAATGGGATTTCACATCCGCAGAGCAATCTGTTGATGTTGAGAGGCAATCACTAACAGTTTTCCATGACTGAAAATAGTGAGTTAATTCATCTTCACAGGTGATTGAGAGAGATGTTTGTACACGTCTACTCTCCCAGGAATTCAAATTCTGGAATACATGGATCGCTCAAAACTTAAAGGCATATCACCGTCAACGATCCAGTGCATGGATTTGCATATGGGGAGTCGGTTGATGCTTAGATAGCTGCTAGACGCATACCACATTCAACGATCCAGTGCATGGATTTGCATATGGGGAGATTGTTGATGCTGAAAGTAGCTGAGCAACAACTCGTAGACTATGATTCAGTTGGTTTACCAATTTGATGAGTCTTTTGAGGATCAGGGTGTTGGGATTTCAGTCACTCCTGGAATGGAGGAGATTCCAATTTCAGAAGGGTTATTCCCCGACGACGAGCCACGTGTGCATGGATTTGCTCATGGTGAGTTGGGTGACGGCCTAACTGAAACCCTGTCTGAGATTCCATCTCAGAACCTAGATCTTTAGTGATAGACAACATGCTACAGTCAACGATCCATAATATCTTGGTGAGACTAGCATGGATTTACTTGCAGGTATAAATTGCTATAAATGGAATGAGTGCAAGTAAGGGAGAGAAACACTTGAGTGAAGTGAGGGAGTGATACGCTTGAGTGAGAGAAATAGGGAGAGAAATGAGTGGAACACTTACGCTTGAAAGTGTAAACACCAACAGAACGTAGTAGAAGTGAGGAAACCATAGACCAAACACTAACCTTGCTACTATGCTTGAATCCTGTTACTGAATTTTCCAGCTCTGAAATGTTGAAGAGATTCTTTTCTGGAAGACAAGCTGAAGAAGAGTCTAGCTGAAGCTTAGTGGGAATGTCCAAACTATTACCTTGGGTCTATTAATTTATGTTGTTCTCAATCTCAAAGGGGGAGACATTAATTTTTAGGCCTAAGGAGGATTTTATATTCAATTGGAGGAGAGTTTCTTTTTCGATTGGATGTAGATGATACTTTTATTGTTTTAAAGGATATTCTCAACTAAGGGGGAGAATTTGGTGATACAAGAAACGAGATCTCTTGGTGATACAAGAAATGAGATCTGTCAATCCTATCTTGTGGAGGTTACTTAGAGGATATCTAAAGACACAAGGGTGAATTGGAGCTTGCATGAACTAAGGGGGAGAATTAGATAAAATTGAAACCTTAGTGATGCAAGGGAGAAATTACTAAGGGGGAGTTTCTTAGTAATTGGTTAGAGCCTAATCCCTAAAGGTGTTGTAGATTTAACTGATTTTTCGTCTGAAGTGGAGAAGTTACTTTTTGTCAAGTGGGAAGAAGTTACTTGTCGTACTAAGGGAGAGAAGTTGTGGAGAATATTAACATCTTGGTTTGCAATGCTATATCTTATTCTGAAAAGATATCTAAGGGATTTTGCTCTATTTGTTTGAAGATCTATCCTTGGAACATTCTTAAGAGAGGTTTGGCAGAAGAATTCTTTCTAGCACGATCAATGAATGAAAATGAAGATTTCTTTGAAGAGTATCAACTCAGGGGGAGTTTTTGCTAAGTAGAAGTTTTCTGGGTAAAGCAGAATGTGAAGGAGATTTTCAAGGGGCATCTGAGAAGTGTCCAAGTGTGTTCTATCTCTTGTTTCAGTGATAGATGAAGTCAGTGGAGCAGTGCAGGGAAGAAAGAAAAATATGTTTCCTGGAAATAGAACATCCTGAAGAAAAAGAGGAAGTGACTTTCATTCCAAGAGAGAACAACCTTAAGGGGAGAATGAGTTGACCTCTTATGGGGAACATAGAGAGCTGTATGTTCTAGTTCGAATTGCAAGATGAACGAGAATGATTGTTCAGAAGTCTTTACTAATGATTTGTTTCTTTATTGAAAGAACCCCATCTTTGAAGAACATTGAAGTGGAGGAAGCTAAAGGAAAATGAAATTCAGAAATTCATCATTCATTTTCAGCAACTCAGGAAATCTGGATTTAACTGATTATATCTTTCCAGAACCTTTTGTATATTATTTTCATGTCCAGTACTTTAATTGTTTCTTGTATATTAGTTGAGTTATCCTCTAACAGTTAATTTTATTTAATTGCTTTTGGGGGAGATTGTAAAGGGAAATAGTATTTGATTGCTATTCCATATCAACCAAATAGGGGGAGATTGAAAGGGGAGATAGGAGTGAAGGGAAGTAACTCACTGCACTTTCATGTATAATAGAAATGCTAAATGTAATCTCTATGTAATGGTTGATGATAACTCAACAATAGAACAGGACATGTAATAATATGCAGGTGCACAGAAATCTTGGATCACAGAGTTCAGTTAAGACAAAGTATCAAAGGATCATCTACAGACTTGAAGCTCACTGGAAGAAGTTCATTAACATGTTCAGGCCTCAGTGGAGAATAAAAGATGTTGACATCTATTCAAGGATGTGGAAGCTACAGAAGATTGTCTTAGTCTATGACGATTTTAGTGCATTACAATCGAAGCAACAAGTAAGGTTTGCAAAGAAGAATGTGGAATCATGTTCGGAATCAAGAGCCCCTATCAAGACTAGTCACTTATGAACCAGACCGTTGCATCAAGTGTCAGGACATTGGAGGCAAGCTCTCGTCGGTTAATATGATTTTAATCATTCTAAAGTTGTTGGTTTTCTTGAGTCAAGTGGAGGATCAACAAAGGTGGTAAATCAGTGTTGGAGAAATGTCAGCCTAATGGATAAGGGACAGACGGCACAACCTGATTGGATCTTACTAAAGCTTCACAAATTTGAAGGCCAAATACTTGGACGTGGTGGAGTCACGTATACGGGGCCAAGTATTTGGATAAGGAAGTCTACACAAATTGAAGAGTGGAATGGAAATATTTAATTTAATTAAATAAAGTATTTATTTAATTATTTATATATTTTATAAATAAAGACACTCTTTATTTATATTATATATATTTATTTAAATATTACTTTTATATTAAATATTTCCAAAGGCATGCTTGGCACATGACTTTGAAGATATGATTTAAGTGGACAAAAGTAAAAGGTGGAAAAACAAAGTAACACCTTTTTCAATATATAAAGAAGAAACCCAAGTCATCATTTGGTGGTAGTATTCGAATGAAAAAAGAAATGGGGGGAGAGAGAGAAAATTATTTTCTCTCTCCCCCATGGCCGAACTCATACTTTAATATTATGAGGCCATGAATTTCTTTGTCATACCACTCATCTATCTTCTATTGTAAACATTGCTAAATCTTGTTTAGAAGATAGGTTTGATTTTTGTCTCCTAGATCTAGAATTTGTAATATTTTTAGAGGAGCCAAAAATCATTTCTTTGTTGTGTTCTTGAGCTTTTATTCTTGAACTTGTTGTAGCATCTACCCCACTTCAATGAATATAAAGTTATATTCTTGGATCTTGTTGTGTTGTGTGTTTTGGATGATTTACCGTTCATTATCTTGGTTATTTTAATGGTGTTCTTGAGGTTGAAGAAGATGATGAACAGTACTCGGGTTTGAACCAAAGTAATTTTTATGTTGTCCCAAAAATTATTAATAGTCATATTTTTCAAATGGGAATCGTATTCACCCCCCCTCTACGATCTCCGGGACCCAACAATGATGATAACAAATTACTTAGAATTATAAATTTGATGCATATTTTTGTAACTGGTCAATAGATATATGACCTATAAATATCCATTGACTAGGGAACCATTTATCAGTTGAAGTTGTTATTAATCAACTGATAAATTGGATTGTAGCTGTTGATTCAGGATTCTTATTATCAATTGATTGTAATGCTTCGATGGATGCAATGTACTAGTCAACTGATATCTATTGACTTCAATTGATAGCTCATCAACGGATGTGAAGAATGACTGATGAAATTTAAATATTCTAAGTCATAATTCTCTCAAATGAAGTGATCAACAGATAAAGAGGTCAATGGATATGGATGTTGTTCGATGGATAAAAGTCAATAAAAGTCAAATCAATGGATCACCATCAACGAATGAGTACATAAGGATAGTCGATGGATAAAGGCAACGATGAATACTTAAATATCCATTGATACATCAATTGATCAATGGATAGCACATCCATCAATGGATAGCAAAAAGGGATCGATGGATAAGTTTTACAACAATTATTAGTTGATCAGGGTTTCCTAAAATGGTTAAAGACAAATGGAATTGAATCTTTGCAGAAACTGAATTAATGGAAGACAGATCCTATCAGGATTGTGAAGACTTTCAAAGAAGCACATCCTTCAAGAAAAAGATCAAGACGAAGACATTTTTAAAACAAAATAAAGTTCAAAGGAGACTGTGAAAAGAAGTTACTTTCTATTTTAATGTAAACATTGTACAATGTTTTTTATACATTTATCAGTCGATAGAAAATAGAAGTAGAAATGAACTACTATATATAGTTTAGTAGTTCATTGTAGCAAAGTGTAGAAGTTGGCAATCAAGAACTCAAGAAAAGCTCAATAGAAAGATAAAAATATTTCTAGTGCTTTTCTTAGTTCCTTTTACATTTTGTAAGCAGCTTGGTTTTAAGACGAAGGTTAATTGAAAACAAAAATATTCACTAATGGAAAAATAATCTACTAGTAATTTTAAAAGATTTGTTTTCAATCATTTTAATTTTAATCTTCTGTTCTACTTCTTAGTTTCAACAATCTAAATAATCAAACACTTTTATATACAAACTTAAATCCGTAAGAATTGCTAATAATTCTTAAGTTTGTATTCAACCCCCCTTCTACAAACTTGTACTTAAAGAAAATAACAGTTTGGCAGCAACAATGTTATGTGACTCAATGATTCTGATCTTCATCATATATAATCCTGAAGATAGTGAGTGGAACTTTTCTAATATTTTCTTGTTGTTAGAATTAGCAGAAGTGATGAGAAGATATTATTTACTAGTTTCAAAAGTGGTCTCGATGTGAAAACCATTGAGTCGGATATCCTTAAAACTAAGAAGATTTTTGGTGGACTTACTAGAAAATAATGCATTTGGAATATGAATGGGTGTACCATTAGGTAAGATAAAACTAGCTCTACCAAGACCCACAATAATATTAGATACGCCAAATATAGTCCCAACTTGTGCTTCAGTTTTGGTTAATTGTGTAAAATATTTTGGGTTTTGTAAAATTGTATGAGTTGTACCACAATCAGCAATGCATATATCTTTAGAGTCCATTCTGTATATAATTAAATAACACAATTTATTTAATAGAAACATTGAATATTACATAGTTAAACAAGACAATACGTGCAAATATAGTAATTATATGGAACTAATCTTCAGCCTCCCACATGGGAGTTTCATTAGGTTCATTCGGACCATTAATGTTCATTCCTCCAGTTGTGATTATTTGGGAATCATTAAGGTTTTTATTGGCGAAATTTGTTTCCACCATGGATGACTGATATAGATCAACAAGATGTTTTGGAATACAACAAGTATGTGCCCAATGCCCTTCCATTCCACATTTATGGCATACATTTTTAGTTTTTCCACCTCGGGTTACCTTTCTCTTGCTCTGTATTTTCGGTTGCCACTTTTGGTGGCCAGAGCTATTATAAGGACGAAAATTCCCGTGACTACGACCACGTCCACGATATTGGCCATAGCCTCATCCATCTCTATGCCCTTTTCCACGCACATTCTGCTGGAATGACGTGCTATTTACTTCTGGTAAAGGGGCAGATCCTGTCAGACGGGATTGATGATTCTTAATCACCAATTCATGATTCTGTTCAGCAACAATGAGGGTTGATAAGAGATCCCCGAATTTGGTGAATTTGCGCTCCCTATACATCTATACTAAGTTGATATTATTGGAATGAAAGGTTGTAGCATTTTGTCAATCTTTCTTTTCTCAGTAACTTTCTCACCACACATAATGAGCCTAGAACTTATTTTGAACAAAGCAGAGTTATATGCTCGGACACTTTTAAAATCTTGAAGTCTTAAATTAGCCCTATCATTTTCAGCGGCAGGTAGATAAACTAGCTTCTGATGATCAAACCTATCTTTTAGATTTTCCCATAAAATGTAAGGAACCTTGACTTTTAGGCACTCAGATTTTAGATCTTCATGCATGTGGTGTCGAAGAAATATAATAGAGGAGAAATTAGCCCAATCATTTTCATAAAAATATTCCCACAATATCTTGTGATAAATGGAAACACTTTAAAAATAACAGAATTGAGGTTCCCACTATTCTTCAGTAATTACCAAAGATAAATATTACCATAATAATAAAATTCATGTAGACAATAATATCAATTATATATATATATATATAGTTAACATATAAATGACAATATAATTAAAATGTTCCCACTATATTTTCGATTTCACCCAAAAATAAATGGTACCGCTAAATAATAATTTAATTTACAGTAGGCAGTGATCCAACCATATAAATTTAAATTGTTAGTAGACGCCATAGACGCCAAGTCTCATAATAATTAAATATATATACATATATTAAATATTTAAATATAATAAATAAAGATTATACCTTCTCAATTTTCGGTAGGGATTCGTGTTGATAACGTGTTATAATATAATAATTATAATAGTAAAAGAACTACACCAATTTAGAAGAAAAGAGCAAGAGACTGAGAGGAGTGAGCTATAGAAAGTGAATGAATTGCCCGGTGCAAATTTTCCATTCACATGTGCATGCTATTTGACTATTTATAGCCAACGGAAGGGAGCAAGTAATAAATGTGATGTTAAATTTTAGAGTAATGTTCGGAAATCCAAAAATATTCTCAAAAAAATCTCCCAAGTGACATGACATGATTAATGTGACGGAATGAATGATTTTAATTGATGTGAATGCAGGGGTCTATTTTATTTATTATTCATAACATCAATAATAGTAAGACACGTGGCATTTTGGAATTTTTTTTTTAACTTTTGTTTGGTTGCCCAGCATTTTTCTAAATTTTATACTCTTACATGCTTAGCCATTCAATACATTTATTATTAGAGATTTTATAAAAATTATTCTGATTTTTGGTCGCACCGAACCGTAAGGATATTTATGGTGCATCTCTTGTTTGGTTGCGTGGGATAACACAATCACCTCTTGTTCACTTGCTGCTGCTCTTATCTGTCTGTGAAAACAATTCAACAGAACGATGATGAGCATGATTCTTGCTCCTCCTCGTTTTTCACGCCCAATATCTTCCTCCCTGCGCTTCCTCTTGGTATCTCTCTCCACTCACCCATTCCTCAAAACCCAAACAAATACAATCAACCCCACTAAATCCCACAACTCATTCAAACTCGCAAACTCATCTTCTTTCACTGCAAAACCCTCTTCTGAGCTCAGAAAAGGTCCTAAAAATGTCGTCCCCGACGACGATGAAAAGCTTGGAGCTCTTCGGAGTCTGTTGTCCAATCCTGCCATTGCTATTGACGCTTATATTGTCCCTTCTCAAGATGCTCATCAGGTGCTTTTACTACTGCTCTACAAGCTTATAAATTCAACTCGGGTTTAAGTGAATGTATTTTTCGTGTCGAATTTTAATTGATATTCCGATATGAAATTGTTTATTTGAATTTTTGTAGGGTTTGTTAATAGGTGTTATATAGTTTGTTATGTGAAAAGGGTTACCTTAGCTATCATAGATAAGATAATTAATTAAAACTACGTAGTAGTTTTATCTGCAAAATAAAAATTGAAAGGAAATTTAATAAATCCAACACGAGTATAGGTAATCAAGAGAATCAAATATTATAGTGTTATGTTTTGCAGCAAAATATTGTTTAGGTGATGCAAGTAGAAATAGAATGATGCCTTCTCCAAAATAGAATGTTAGAACGTTCTGTAGTAAAACTCTGTGTCTCATCAAAATGTTGCACTACCGAAGATTGTCTTTTTCACTTGGCACAAAAACATTATGTTTAATAGCAAAACGCCTAGTTCTGCAGCGTTTTATTCTAGTGTTGCAATATTGAAGATTGTATTCTTCACTTAACAAAAGAAATGTGTGTTCGATGGCAAAACACTTTGTTTTGCAGCACAACACTATATTTTGCAACTAGCAACAAAATACTCTTCAGCAGAATATTTTGTGATGATGCAAGAATTTGGACTAGCTAGCAACTTATGTATAAATTTTTTACTGACTTTAATTTAGGAAAATTATTTATCATAAACTAGACAAACAATTCCATATCATAAGAAAAAAATATGGACTATGGACCCTTCCTGTTGCTTATTCTTATTCTGGTTCCGTTCCCAGAGTGAATTTATTGCTGAATGTTATATGAGGCGGGCATATATATCAGGTTTCACTGGTAGTGCTGGCACTGCAGTCGTCACTAAGCAAACCGCAGCTCTTTGGACAGATGGCAGATATTTTCTGCAGGTTCCAGATTATTCAAATTTCATCTTTTCGTTATGATTTTCCTACTCAGTTCTATATGGCACAGTGTATTATAAATGATATCGTCTTCTCTGTTATCCTCAGGCAGAGAAGCAGTTAAATTCTAGCTGGACTCTCATGCGAGCTGGTAATCCAGGGGTGCCAACCCCTGGTGAATGGCTGAATAATGTCCTCTCTCCTGGCAGCAGAATTGGCATTGATCCTGTGAGTAATACTAATTTTCCAAGTGTTACTTGATTTTTCCTACAGTAATCAGTTTAATATTCTTATGCAAAAAGTCAAAAACTGATGGTCGACAGATTAAATTTTTATTAATGTGTCCTTTGTATATACGTGGCACTGTTTGCATCTTTTTTCTATTCCCATTGTTAATATTTTCTCTGCTACTATCCATAGTCTTTTTACTATATGAAATAAAAGCCGGTGTAATATCCAGTTAGTAACCATCTATCCCTGCTAGTGTTTGTTTCATGCTAAATATTATCCACACAGTTTGCTTTATTATATAATATGTCCCTACATTTTTTTTGTCTTTTCTGTGTGACATGTGTATAATGATATATTTGGGTTATATGGCTTGGATTATATTTAATCGTTTCTGATGCCATATCTTTGTTTTTATGAAGAGAACAGTTCCTTTTCTCTTCCAATGCTGTAGAAGAACTTAAAGAGGCTATTACCAGTAATAGTCATGAGTTGGTATATTTGTATGAGTATAATCTTGTGGATAAGATTTGGAATGAAGCAAGGCCAAAGCCTCCAAGCAATCCGATTAGAGTGCATGATCTTAAATATGCTGGAGTTGATGTGTCTTTAAAGCTGTCTAACCTGAGGTCTGAAGTGATTAATGCTGGTTCATCTGCAATTGTCATCTCCATGCTTGATGAAATTGCATGGCTATTGAATTTGGTATCTTTCTTACTTTCTTATTCTCTAATATTTGAATACTTATCAAAGTAGATAATAATCTTAATACATATTCGCAAGACAACGTATGGCTCAAGAAAAAATGTAGAGACAATTTGGCTCCAGAAATGCAGCAAAACGATTTTGTAGCCCGTCACACATTGGTTTAGCTTTCCATTATTATTTCTATTAAGAGAATTCTTTTCTTGAAAATATATTCTGGGAGTGTGTTATAGCATTCATATACTGCAATTTCAATCTCCTTGCTTATATTGCAAACACAGTGCAACTAACAAAATGACGAAGGACAGTACTTGAAATTTGAATATATCAAAAACCACAGAACAATATCTACCCTGAGCTTAATCCCCAAGTTGAATAGAAATCAATTAATAATCAGAGAAAATGTGTTTGTTTATGATCGTGTTTATGAAGTATATATAATAAATCAGTAATAAAATGAATCCAATAATAAAGGTGCCAGTTGGAGTGAGTGCAGCCACACACACCAGCGGAAGTCAACTGTGTTGGCAATAATTTCCACGTAAATTATATGGTAAAATAATGAATGGGAAGAAGCAAGTCATAAATTTATGTCACTCAGTTTGGTGATCCACCTCCACAAACGAATTTACTACAATAATTTTTATTGTAAAACGTTTTCGAATAAAGGTAAAGCTTAATCTTATGTTTAATATTCTTTTTTATCAGAAGATATCCTGTATCAATTTTTTTTAATGCTTAGTTTTTCTTTATAGATACATAATACTTTCTTCACGTGCACAGAATTCTATGTACAAAAAAGTACTCTGTACATTAGTTTTCGAATAAAGGTAAAGCTTAATCTCATGTTTTACTTATTTTTTTATTAAAAAGATATCTTGTATCAATATTTTCTTTTTTCCTGCTTAGTTTTTTCCTACCCGGTAGTTATATTGGGATGGATAGAGTGTACTCTTTCCATGTAATACAAGAGCTATAAAGATATTCTATTAACAATCCAGTCACTTGTACCTTTTATCTGCTTTACAAGGTTTTTGCCCGTGCTTTAAAATAAACATAAGCCTCTATTTAGCCCTAATCAATATTGAATCTGTTTGATAAGATAATTTTTGCTTCAAAATTCTTCTAAAATAGGACTTGTACAAAAAACAAAATTCTTCTAAAATAGGACTTGTACAAAAAAGACAAGATCTTTTCTATTAGATGAAAGAGGAATCTCAATGAATCTCTTTTGATTCGAACTTCATAAGAGTAATAGAGTTGTAGTTTCCATCATTTACTTGATAATCTGAAGCAGCATCAACTATTACATTGACTGGTACAAGTCTGACCTGGATCTAATCAACCGATATCTTCATACTGTTACTTAGCAGTCAGTCGTTGCATATCTCACAATAATAAATCTAAAACATTTAAGATCGATAATGTCCATATTGCAACTTTTTTTTTGTTACAACTCTAATAGCAGCAAAAGTGTATCTAGTTTAACAATTTTTGCATGGAATAGGAAAATTGTAAATTCCTTCTCGGTCTAACTCACATAAACTAAAACTAAAACTAAACAGACGCCATACCGTCTATCAATGTATCCTGTAAATATTGGTAATGTATGTTTTTTAGTAAAATTTCTATGTCGGTAAAAGATTATCATGAACGAATTCCTATACTTCAGTGAATGTAATAGTTTATGTATTCATGCCCCAAGTTGATTATGGATAAAAAAATCAAGTTTATTTTTAAAGTGTATCAACATGTATCCTTTTCTACAAGGAGTTTAGACATTGTTTTGGTTTTTGCATTACTGGAGTGTTATTATAATCATTATATGTAATGCAGAAAGCAGTACTATTTTATGGATTAGGGTTCGGCGGCATTTTGTCCTGTGGAAGAAGTTATTATTGTACCCTGGAAATTGTTATAGTATAGTTGCTTTAGGAAACTTGTTTAGGTTCTTTATCTCATTATTTTATTCAAGTGTACTATATCTTAACTACTAGATCGAGTTTGATGCTTATGTTTGTAATGATCTGCTATGCCTCTAATCATCTAATGTATTACCTTTTTACCGTGATACTCTTCACATTCGTTTTCTTTTAAATTTTTAAAATTTTTAACAACTCTGTTTCTAGTGGTCTGCCATGGTAAACTCTTTATTCAGCTTGCTTAATTTTTTATATAAGAGGTGCTTGATTACTTAATTGTTGTTCTCATGTTGTCATGTGGCATACTGACACTACTTCCGATCATCTATTCAGAGAGGGAATGACATTCCACATTCTCCTGTAATGTATGCTTACTTAATTGTGGAGGTTGATGCTGCAAAATTATTTGTTGATAGTTCTAAAGTTACTGAAGAAGTCGCGAGTTACTTGAAAAGTGCAGGGGTAGAGTTGAAAGCATATGAATCAATTCTTTCTGAAATAAAAAGGTGTGTTTGTGGTTTTACTTGGTAATGGTCAATTGCAGAATACTCACATGTCATGCCTTCACTAAGCTCGGGAAGAGGGTTATCCTCTAGGCTACAAAGCTCGAGATGTGTTTGTGATTTTTAATTATCAATTTGTGTAGTAGCTAGTGCTTCAAGTTTTTTCTGCAAGTCCACTACTAGATAATTAAACTTATGCATGGTAATTTTTGACAATTGCTACAAAATCCAAACAATGAAACGATGTTGGTGACAGTAGAATATATCTTGGCATGCCCGGAACTACTCTTGATTTACAAGCCAGAGCATCATATTTGCCATTCAATTTTCTACAAAAAAATATGACTTCTATGAAGATTGAAGAGTGAACAATTTGTGAAATTTTTACCTTTCAGTTTAGCAGCGAAAGGAGCACACCTTTGGTTGGACACATCATCTGTTAATGCGGCTATTGTATCCACATATGCAGCTGCTTGTGATCAGTATATTGGAGGATTTGGGAGCAAACCCAAAATCAGGAGCATTACTAATCACGGCTCTAGTGGTCATTCTGGAGGGCCTCCTGCTGCAATTTATAGGCCTTCACCTGTCTCACTTTCTAAGTCTCTGAAAAATCCTGCTGAACTGGAAGGGATGCGCAATTCTCATCTAAGGTATATTTGACAATATACACCTGTGATTTAATTCTGTCCCAACTAAATGATTTGCAATCATGGTTTGCCTACAATCTTTTTGACTTATTTGGTCAATACGTGTTTGGTTGATTGTATTAATATTATGTCATACATGATTTTTAAAAAAAATTGACCACAATTCCTATATAATTGGTCACAATTTCATTTATGTTTGAATATTCACTTTCCTCCTCAATCATCATTGCTTAACAATAACCTGAACAATATAACCCTCTGAATCATCATTGCTTAACAATAACCTGAAAAATTAAAATTTTGTGGTTGTTTCTAATGTGGTGTCAACACAGCCAGTTATATTTTTATTATCCTATTAAAAACGCCTAGTAGGATTAAAGCAGAAGGGATACCTTTTGTGAATCTGGCATCATACTAGCCACCATCTCAACCGTTGAAGAAGAAGAAATACAATCCTTTATGTATCATTCCAGTAGAGAAAAAAGGTAATTTGAGAGAATAGGTGGGTTATTGAGAAGAAATCGGTCCACGGGAATGGGTGAGCCTGTAAATTATTGCATACTAATAATTAATAAACATGCCACTGTATTTTATTTAGATTTATCACATGTTCAAATTTGTGTAGATATCTGTATATTCCCAGTTAAAAATTAACGTCATATATAAAAATAATATTATTGTCTAAATGTAATTGTGTATAACAATTTGATGTATCATATATTTACGCTTTAAGTAAAGTTTTGACTCTTTTGTGCTAAAATGGTGATGTGATATGATTCAAATGTCTTATAAAAAAAGCTTGAGATTCTTTGTTGCAATAAGATCTATGAGAGTTGTTGCTCTACTTGAAAAGTGACCGGAGTGTGATTGTTGATGATTATTGGCGGGTGAGATTGTACGGTGATGTATTGTTATTGCTGGTTAAACAGAGAGAATTAGGGTCTCTCTCCAAAAGTCCGCTAGCTCTAATTTTTCCAACCCATACAACATGTATGTATCTCCCCGATGAGGAAAACCCGCCAAAATACCTAAAAAGGGTGTTCCATGCAAAGGGAATATATTACCCCATAGCTCCTCAGTAAGGACAAGCACTAGAATACAGAGCAAGGCCTTCAAAATAGATGATGTCGACCTTCTAGGGTGAGCCTAAGAGAAAGATTAAGATATCCTTGTGGTCTTCAAACAGTTACGATAATCGTCTTCAGAGTAAGCATCCATCCTTGTTAGAGACATTTGGTAAGTAAAATATCTATAGGTTACGCACACAAACCTTCAGGAACTATGGACTTGACCTTGGTCCTAAGCAAATGAGTTAAGGCTCACCATCAGAAAACCTTCCTTCCAAATTATAAATTCGAGCCCAATTATGGCATGTCCCATTAAAATTGACTTGAAACTTGGGCATAACAAAAGAGTATCTCTAAAATAATAGAAATAACAGTAAAGAAGCATATACAAATAATTGTCAACAGATCAAAAGCTTCTGAATTATACAGCTCATTCGAGGCGCCTCAAACTCTTAAATTCTTGTGCTTCCTCTTTATCATCTTGAAAAACTCCTTGAGTTGCATTTGAGGTGAAAGACTGAAGATATAACAGTTTTTTTCCGTTTTTAATGCAAGGGTATTTTTGTTTTCTAGGCACATATGCGCTTTTGTGCATTTTTTTGTTCTCCCGCGCTTATGAATTTTAAATCACATGAATTTGCACTTTTTTGACCTGCCAACCTTGCGCCTAAGTGCAAGGCATAATTATTCATGCGCTTGAAATTTTCGGTGATTTGAGGCTGCAAATTAGATTTAGCTACTTCTCCACTTCACACGAACCTATCCTTATAACACATACACCTATTCTCATAAGGCATACACATGGGTGAATGGTGAAAAACTCTCCATGTCAAAAGTGTAGGACAGCACTAGAGTCTGACTTATTTACCTTATCCCTAAAGCTTTCGCTTTAAGTTAGATGAGGAATTACAGGAAGGCTGGTAATAGGACTTGTGCTAATCGGATCTTTTAACTTCTTTCTAAGACTCGTGTATATTGATCAGTTACCGTTGAGGCAGCACTACTATAGCGCAAGGAATAAGCAAGCTCCAAAGCGCACAACACTACGTAATTCACGCCAACTCACATTACGGACTAATAGTAATCACTATATTTATCAAACGTACTCAATACAAACTCCATGTGTTACATTAGAAGTGAAAAACTGAAGATATAACAGTTTTTTTCCATTTTATTATTATATTCTAGGCACTTGTGCACTTTTGTTCGCTTTTTTGTTCTCCCACACTTTTTTACCAACTTCCAAATCTCACAAAATTGCGCTTTTTTGACCCGATGACCTTGCGCCTAAGTGCGAAGCAAATAATTCGCGCGCCTTTAGGAACACTGATCTTTGCAATGTTCTCTTTCTTTTCGGTGATTTGAGGCTACAAATTACATTTAGCAACTTCTCCACTTCGCATGAACCTATCCTATCCTCACAAGGCATACACATAGTTTTAAGGTGAAAAACTCTCCTTGTCAAAAGTGTAGGACAACACTAAAGTTTGACTTATTTATCTTAGCCAGGAAGCTTTCACTTTCAGTTAGACGAGGGATTACAGGAAGGCTAGTTATAGGACTTGTGCTAATCGGATCTTTTAACTTCTTTCTAAGACTCGTCTATATTGGTCAATTGCGTTCGAGGCAGCACTACTATAGCGCAGGAATGAGAAATCTTCAAAGTGCACAACACTAAGTAATTCAACCCACATTACGGACTAATGGTGAATCAGTATATTTCTTAAACATACTCAATACAAATCCATAAATGAGCAAAATGAAGGTTGTATACTTGTATTAATGATAAAAACGTATGTGGAAACTGCTATAAATAGTTTGAACATGTTAGAGGATAGTCTCTTATTTGGCTGTCTTTTAAAGTGCCAGCTTTGTTTATTTTTGTAACATAAACAACGGGTTACAGTACAACTTTTCAACTACAGTTGTTCCTAATATGAAATACATTATATTAGGAAAGGGTTACAGCATAACTTTTCAACTCAATTTACATATTTTGTTTTTTTTGGTTCAAACATCTCTGTCTTTGTGTACAACCCAAAGAAAAT
This sequence comes from Oenanthe sinensis, assembly GCA_028671895.1. Classification (NCBI taxonomy): domain Eukaryota; kingdom Viridiplantae; phylum Streptophyta; class Magnoliopsida; order Apiales; family Apiaceae; genus Oenanthe; species Oenanthe sinensis. The sequence goes on from CM053797.1 coordinate 10,752,056, forward strand.
AATAAAAAAGCCACACAAGGGAGTATATCCGCAACCCGCATTTCCCTTTCCGTTGTTCAACCCTGCAACTTTACCCATCTTCTAATTGGCTGGAAGTTAAAATAAGAATTTATTGCAAGTGTGACTGTGTGAGTGATGCACATGCTCGACAAGAATACTATCAGTGTACAAGACAACAGGCTTTCTAGGTATTTTGATGGATCTATAAAACACAAATCCCCACTACATGAATTTCAGATGCACAAATTTTATAACTACCTCAATTAAAATAATATATAGAATTAAAAGTAGAACAAGCCATATCAAACCAAACAAAATTGTCACCACTAAGTAAAATGGTTCTCATTGTTAATTGAAGCTCCCAACATAATTGTCACTACTTGAAAAAATTGAATTATTATTCACAATTTTAGAAACTTTGTAAAACTAATTTTAAAAAAGTAAATAATTAATTTTCTTTTAATTCTGCTTGTGGAAAACTCGTGTCTCATAACTTGTAATTAGTCGTTCTAGTTGGAAGAAATTTAAATTATATTATCATTAATGCTCGAAGTTTATATGTTAAGTTATAATTTTTTTGAAGTTACTATTTCCATGTTCAGGATTGATATGGTTTCATGTGAATTGTACGCTTGCTAATCTAAAACTCTTTACCTTCAACCAGTATTCCATCCAAATGTAGACAAATATGTGTTATCTGATGCTTTCTATTGCAGGGATGCAGCTGCCTTAGCACAGTTTTGGGACTGGCTAGAACAAGAAATTCAAGAAGATGCTGTATTGACAGAGGTAGCAGTTTCAGACAAACTACTAGAATTTCGTTCCAAGCAAGCTGGCTTTGTTGGCACAAGTTTCGATACCATAAGTGGTAATCAAGATTCTTTCTTGTTCGAAACTAAATTGCTACTGGCTCCTTAAGCCGTGCAAGATAATATTGTTTATAATTGTCTGGATTGTATATATGTTTGCTACTGAGAGGGTGGAGGAGACTGTTGTGGATGCATTCATTGGTCAAACGTACAGCAAGAGAAATAAAGGAAAACACAAACTGGTGGAGTAATTTCAGGAATCTGATTGCATATTTATTTCTTGAATAAATTTAGGGATTTGATATTTAAGTAAATCTTTATGTTAAATAAGTCATAGCTGACTGCATGGCTATGCTGGTCTGGTTGTTTTTCTTATTCTTATTTTATTTAGGTAACTCCCATAATTGTGGTTACCTTATTCGTTTTTATCCTATTTAAGGAGAGACGATGGGAATAAAAATATTATGATTGATTCAAATAAAAAGTAAAGTTGTGTAAGGGGAGTTGAAGAGTTCTCTTAGAGAAAAACTCTAACTGCAAAATAGGTTCTTCTAAGAATAAGAATAGAGGAACCAATCCTTCTATTCCTGGCCATAGGCCTGTGACGAGATCCGTATCCAGTGATCATAGACACATTAGTTCTATTATATATGTAATAGGACTAGGCTCAAAGGAGAACTAGTATTTTTATTATGTTTATAAACATATATTTTATAATATGTTCTATTTTAGTTTTGTACTATAATTTTATAGGATAGACTTCGAATATTTTTTATATATATTTATTAACATTAATTATATTTTGTAATATTAGCATGTTCGGTACTATATTATTCAACATATGTTCTATAATTTATTTTTTATTATGTTCTTAAACATATATTTTGTAATATATTCTTTTTTATGTTATGTACTACAATTTTTCAGAACATACTACTTCAATATGATAAATTTGCTTTCATTGTGTAGTTACTAGTTGCTATAAATAGTTTACATTTTTGCCAATTGTTTGGAAGAAAAACATCATGATCGGTTGTGTATGAAATTGTTTTACTAGATATACTACAAACCTGCTCTTGTCAAAAAGGTCTATGAAATTGGAGTTGTACAGTATGAAAATTAACAAGTAAAAACTTGCATGCTCTGGCTAACGTCTTGTGATTTTGCCCTTTGTAATTGCTTACACATCCCATAATTAAATAAATTATCTGTTTAGAATTCTAGGATTCATTAGCATGCACATTCCACACTCTAGAGTAAACCTGTGATGGGAGACGGTTCATTTGATAAGTGATAAATTGTTAGTCAATTAACTGGGGTCTTAAAATAAATGCTTCTTATTATTGCCGAAGCATATGTAGTTGTACTTTCTTCACACTCTGGCAATGCAAGAAACCAAGAATTCTATATTTTGTAAAACTGTTATATTTACTCTTTGCAAGCAACACTTGGATCCGAAACAATGGTGGAATCTCTTGTACCTGCAAGTCTGTCTCTAGGTTGAGAAGCATGCTGCAAAATCATGATATGTACTGTAAAGTATACTCATGCATGAGGTGAAGAAACTAGAGGATAATTTTAAACTTTCTTCAGAGTTCAGGGTGTTCGCATCGTTGTGGACTGTGGCTAGGGTTTGCTAGGTGTGAGTATGAGTAGTAATCTCGCATAAACTATGTCATCCTATCTTTTATCCAAATATAAAAAAATGTTATAGTGATTATATTGTTTATGAAGGAAAGGAAGAGTTCGTAATGATTATACTAACATGTGGTTAACATTGGGAGTTATATCATGTTGCAAGATCGTGTATACTGTGGACTGTGGAGTCTACGTCGCACGAACTGAAGAGCACTAGAGAATAAGTCTGGCTTGCTTCAGATTTCAGAGTGTTTGCATTAGTCTGGCTGACGTTCTACAAGTCATCAAGGTACCATGGTCGATTGCGAGTTTAGATCTAGAGAGGGTGGATCGGTGGGAATTGAGTTTCTTAATTTTTTTTCTGGTTGAGGTGTGAAGGTTGGCTAGTGGGAGTATAAGAGATGTAATTTAAGCAGAATTATGCCATCTTTTCTTTTATTCAATAAGAAATATTGTTATATTGAGAAAGGTGATTGTAATTATACTGATTATTGACATGTGCTTAATATTTGGAATTCTATTTCCTGAATCAAGAAATGTATTGTTTTGTTTTATATGTTCTGCAAAGAATTCATATTTAAGCAATAACTTGGTTCATCTTCACATGGATGCTATCTTATAACTTGTCACATAATTATTAATTTTGTTGAAGTATTGTTTGCCAAGTCCCTTTTTATTTTGATGAGACTGGTATACGTTGTCACTTAATATTTAATACAACCAAATCATGTTAGCATACAACCGCCGGCATTAATTATCTTAGTGTTGCGGCCAAGCTTAGTACTTTGTTTTCTAATATATTTTGCTTTATTACTATGATTCAACAGGTTCTGGTGCCAATGGTGCAATAATACATTATAAACCAGAACCACATAGCTGTGGCATAGTAGATGCTAAGAAACTTTTCCTATTGGATAGTGGAGCACAATATGTTGATGGAACAACTGATATTACTCGAACAGTACATTTTGGTGAACCTTCCGTGTGGCAGAAGGAATGTTTTACCCGGGTTTTACAGGTAATCCTTTCTTAGTTACATACTTAGCATAATTTAATTTTATTGCTACACTTTTATTCTGCTCTTTTTGCTTGCATACTTGATAATCTTGTCCAATTGCAGGGCCATATAGCTCTGGATCAGGCTGTCTTTCCAGAAAATACCCCAGGCTTTGTATTGGATGCATTTGCTCGTTCTTCCCTTTGGAAAATTGGACTTGATTATCGGCACGGTACTTTCTCTACATTACTTATGCTTAATATATGGTTTCACTATTAATGATATGGGGAGTCTATTTAACTATCTTCTCATCAGGTACCGGGCATGGCGTAGGAGCTGCCCTTAATGTTCATGAAGGTCCTCAAAGTATTAGCTACCGTTTTGGAAATACGACCCCGCTGATGAAAGGCATGATTGTTAGCAATGAACCAGGTTATTATGAGGATCATGCTTTCGGCATCCGTATTGAGGTAATACAGCCATCTAGGTTGTAATTGTATTTGTTCTGTACTGTTGGACAGTGGGGTAGTTTGTTTTGAAACTCCTTTGTTTTTGCCATGTATATTTAAAGGCACACCCGATGGTAATCCTAACCTGGTTCTTTAAATAGATAATTACTGAAAACAATTCATGAGTTGGGGATTAACCATGTTTTGATCTCTTGTCCCTTTCTAAAATAAAACAAAGATGCACAGGAGATATCTGGAAATCACTCAGATCTGTCCATCCCTTAAGGAAATCCCAAACCTAGCTTTACTCAACTGTGTTAGTAGGTGGAAATAAGATGTAGGATATTCTAAATCGGATTTGTAGATTATGGCTCAGTAGGATTAAGCTTTAGGTGAACATGATTACTGATGCGGAACAGAAAATTAAAATATTAGTTTGTATTTATTTTATATTATTATTTAGGAATATATTTATTGTATTTCATTATAAATGTCAATTATATTATATATTTAGTTTATTAGGAATATTCTAGAATATGGTAGAGAATAAGAAAAGGATTTGTTTCCTTTATTATTAAGATTTTATTTGGTGGCTAAGTTTTGGGATTTACTCCTATATAAGGAGATGTAATATTTTATTATTGGAAGACTTTGATTGATATTGAAATTGAGAATTGTTTCTCTCTTGTTGCTATGGGTTGCGATCCATGCATATTCTTCTCTTCTGTGGTTGAGAAATCCTAGGGGTAGTGGTTCTTCTACGGTTGGATCACCTTGGGGTGCGTGGATTTTCTGCGGTTAATCCATTATTATCTATCATTTTATTTGTTTTTATTTCTGTCCTGCATCAAAGTGGTATCAAGAGCTTAGGTTTCTACATCAATTTCTTAATTCTTGAAGATCTAGGGTTTTGCAACCAAAAAAAAAAACTGTCTTGTTGCACTATTCACATTCATCAGTACTATTCATTGTTCATCTAGAAAATTTCGGTCACCGTTCATTCAAAAAAGGGAAAAAGTAGCTTCAATGGCCCGAATAAAAGAGATGCTTGATGATATGATGGTGAACAAGCACCTTCACCTTTTTATAGAGCAAAACAATATGAGATTACAGAATTTGGAAAATAAAGTTGAAGATGTGCAGGCAACACTGAGAATGATTATGGATAAACTTGGTATACAACATAATCCTCCACCTGCGAGAACTCCATACCCGCCTCAAAATCAACCTAATGATGAGGGAAGTGGAAATTAAAGTGTTATTAAGTGAACATATTCGACATCGTGAAAAAGGTAAATCAAAAGAGATAACAAAGGCGTCTCACCTCAAAGAAGTTGTAAAAACATAACCCAATATTGTTATGGTAGATTATATTGTTTTTCTAGGAGAAGACAAGATATTGGGAACTACTGCCATATCAAAATATCTTATTCTTTCCATGTTACTTCCAAAGATCTCACTTATGGAGTTGGAATTGGATGTCTTCAAGTGCTACTACAAATCATCTCTTTACTCGTTGATTCTTAAATTTTATAAAACTCGTGAACGAGTTTTTTTCAAAGGCGAGGAGAATGATGCGGAACAGAAAGTTAAAATATTAGTTTGTATTTATTTTATATTATTATTTAGGAATATATTTATTTTAATTCATTATAAATGTCAATTATATTATATATTTAGTTTATTAGGAATATTCTAGCATGTGGTATAGAATAAGAAAAGGATTTGTTTCCTTTATTATTAAGATTTTATTTGGTGACTAAGTTTAGGGATTTACTCCTATATAAGGAGATGTAATATTTTAGTATTGGAAGATTTTGATTGATATTGAAATTGAGAATTGTTTCTCTCTTGTTGTTATGGGTTGAGATCCATGCAAATTCCTCTCTTCTGCGGTTGAGAAGTCCTAGGGGTAGTGATTCTTCTGCCGTTGGATCACCTTGTGGCTCGTGGGTTTTCAACGATTAATCCACTATTATCTATCCTTTTACTAGTTTTTATTCTTGTCCAACATCAATTACGAAGTGCAAAATTATACATTTTAAAACAAGTAGAGCTGCTTATTGGCTTTCTATTTAAAGGAATTACATGTATTCTGACGGAACCTCGAATATATGTAATGTTTCTTGTTATAGGAGTAAATGTACATGCCATGTACTAATTTAACACTATAAACAAAAGAATTCAACAAGTATAGTACGTGTGTCCTATCATCATAAGAGAATATTATTTTTTGGCAAAGTTGTCGTTGAAGCAAGCATGCATAAAATTGAATAGCTTGTGCAGTGATGTATTTTGAGCCTTTTAACTTGTGTCCAATTGTCCAAATTTAAGTTTTCATTAGTTCACCCAGAAAAGGGACCATAAGATATATTGTCTTTGTGAATCACGCAATAATGGGTAAGAGCGAGTCCAATAATAAAGCTAAAATGGCTATAGCCATTGCTATAATTTGAGACTAAAAAGTAGCTTTTGGTCTTAAAATACAATTAGTGCTCCAATGCATAGTTCTAAAATAAGACCAACTATATTCAAACTAGCATTTAAAGTGTATTTTAACATTTTTTGATAATGAATAGAATTATGTGGTTGGTTGGATATGATGTGGCAAGGATGGCTATAGCCATTTTTAGTCCTAAATATAGGACCAACTATCCATTTATGCTATTATAGGACTAAGTATAGCTATGCATTGGAGTGGTGATTTTGCAAACTTAGTTCTATATTATAGCTATAGGACTAAGTATAACTATGCATTGGACTTGCTCTAATAGATTTTAAAATCAATCAATTATCAAAGCCATGGACTAAAAGTTACAAATAGAATATAAGATAAGTTCATCAATGAGTATCCTGAAATAATTGATTCTAAAGATAACTAGTATGTCATGTGTTTGATAATTGAACAGTCACACACCCAAAGATAACTAAAAATTGATGGTGATTTTGATCAATCAATCATCATAGTTTAAACTTTAAACTTCCTCTAAACTATATTAGTATTTCCGTGATAACAACTATATTATGGAATAAAAACAAGCAAGACCTCTATTGTCTATTATTGGAACAACGAATAGAGTAAGGTTTCAAATCTAGAGGACATATAAAATTTGAACTAGAAACGCGATTGAGATAGTTCTTACCCACCACCAACGGCATTCTTTGGTGCAATTTATCTTTTCAATTTTCATATAAAAATTAAGACACCAACTTTAACCTTCATGAGTTCATGTCAACTCCGTATTACCATTTCAACAAAAAATGTTAGTTAATAGCAACCTGATTCTAATATGCCAGTAGATAAACTATAGTCCTCTTGGTTATTTACTTATTTATTGAATAATCTAATATATTAGTTTCGAACATACTTAATATAAAGGCAAAATTATTATAAGTTTATAGAAAGGGCTTTAAGATAGTCTTATCTAAAAGTAAGTGATTAGTTGCAATTGCACATCATCAGGATGAGAAAAACAACCCCTTGTACAAATCTCTGGATGGTGAAGAAGAAGATTTCTAAATGCAAATGCTCCAAGTCTTTAACGTGCAGGTTGCAGCTGGCTAATCTCAAGAATTCCAAATGGTCCCTATTCCTAACTCTAGAAAAGCTTTGTTGTATATAACTGGGAACTAATATTAAGAATAGAGCTCGGACAAAACATTTGGAAGTCGTTCGTCCAGGCCTGTTTAGCATGGCACACAATTAAACACGTCATCATTTTTATCTGAACCGGCATTAAGCCAATCACACAACCTCTTGATTTCAGCAGAGACCATGTTGTGCCTTGAAAATTATCAAACTGACGTCTGCATCAAAAGATTAACTTTATTCTTGTTCTTCATATGAATTGATACAGCCACCACACGCTGTTTCGACATGCTCATGCTCCCCGTTCCTCATGGATTGAGTTGTAATTTGTTTATTAGATAAGCGCTAAGCACAAAAGGCATACACGTCACAATACTCAACCGATATACAAAGATAACGAATAATAAAAGGGTAAAACCAAGCACAATGACAACCTAGAAAATTGTCCTGAAAGTGCCCATTATCCATGCTCAGAAAGGTAGTGCTCAAGAACACTGTACAAGCTTCAGCATCTGTTATTTTCATTTATTCAACACATTTTAATTATTGTGCATTTTATATTTCATTTACTTATGTTATTGCAATTTCCACAATGCTTTCATGTTAATTTTGCTCCTGTTTTTGTCTTGTTTTGGTCTCTTAGCAAATTTGAGTGGTCCAAAGGGGGTTGCTTTCAAGCTCTTTTATGTGGTATTCTCTTTTAGTTTTTTTTATTTATATATGCCCTCTTTGGTATGCAGAATCTTCTTTGTGTAAAAGAGGTGGACACTCCAAATCGCTTTGGAGGTATTGGATATATTGGTTTTGAAAAGCTCACATTTGTCCCGATACAGGTATACCAAAAATGTTCAGTTTTTGTGTCTTAGAAGTTAGAACCATGTCGTGTTTATCCAATTCTAATGTGGAATCTTGTGAAAGGTTTATAACTGACAACAGTTGAAATCATTTAACTATCATGTTCACAATTGATATCTGGACCAATAGTATCATAGATTGTCCTTAATCATCTCATATAAAAGAAGTGTGCTGAGTTGTTTACCCGTTCCTTTGTACAGGCAAAAATGGTAGATATGTCTCTGCTTTCTGTTGCCGAGATTGATTGGCTTAACGAGTATCATTCTCAAGTTTGGGAAAAGGTTAGGACATCTGAAAATTATTTGCTCCTCTCTCACCCCTACCCACTTCCCCCTTTTTTGGTGTGCGTGTGTGTGTGCATGAGGGTTGATTGAGGACATAGTAGTATTGATTTTACAAGAGTAGAAATCACAAATGTACATTAACAATCTACAAAAATCTATATTTTTTTTTAATTATTCCAAATAATATATAAAATAATGATAATCTAAGATTCCAATATCGCATCGAAGAAAATTATCCACTATAATCACTGGCTAATAAATTGTAAGATGAATAAATTGGAGGTGAGAGATTGAATAAATATTGCTGAAACTTTTATTTGTTTAGTAAAAACTATTTTGGGCCCGACTGCCTCAACTTGTCCTTTAGACTGGTAGTTGGCGCACAAGTGGAATTATATGAAAACTAGCTTAAAGACAAAACTTGGGCATCTTGGTGTCATGCCAATTATGCTAAAACTAATTCTAAACAATCCATTACAGCTAACTCGTGCTTTAATTATTGATTCCTTTTGGCTGAATACTATTTTTAGGCTTCTGCTGGAATGTTCCTCTTCTCTCGATATATTATCATATAATTAAAAAATGCAATATGTGATTGTTTACATCATTTTCTTTCAGTCTTTTATAGTCCTTTCGGCTGATTACTATTTTCAGCCCCCTATCACGTTATAAAAATACAGAGCTACCAGTAACTGTGTAATGTAGGCAACTATTGTCTTTCTTTGGCAGGTCTCGTCATTGCTGAATGGTTCTCCACGCGAGTGGCTTTGGAAAAACACTCGCCCACTTGTCATAGTGTAACATATGATAGTTTTGGCTTTGGAAAAACACACGCCCAGTTGTCAAAGTGTAACTTACGATGGTTTTGTGTCCAATCGCTTCTATATACTGCCATGCGGAAGCTTACAGCAGTATAACTTTGTATATAGATCATATTATTTGATTGATGAATTAAGAAACATGTATGGACTATGGACGCTTTTACTTGAAACTTCTTTAAGTGGAGAACTTGGGAGATGAATTGCTTATATGGTTATGGTTATACCTTTTCTGATAATTATTAGAAGTAAACCTTACAAATGAAAGTGCATTAAAGCTAATTGGTGTTTAAATCACAATATGTTTCAAAGGCTCACTTGATGTATAAATGATTGTCACTAGTATGAGAAACAGAACCAAGGATAAGAGTATCTATATATTAGTAATGTGAATTGGATCCTAACAATTGATTGTCAGTAACCATCTGCCTGCGCTTTTTTATAGCGGATGAGAAAAATCTCTAGAATGCTCCTCCTAAGTGCGGATAGAGTGACGTTGCCCCTGTTCTAGGATTTTTCTGCTATAAAAAAACAGCGGATAGATGATTTTGACAATTGACCAAGGCCCAATATTAATTGTTGCATGATCTATCAATTTATTTCCTGAGATGTCCTGTTTAGGCTATTTTCTACCCCAGTGACTGATGATCAGAGGTCGAATTCTGACCGTGTTTCCGTTAAAAGTATATAATGTAGATAATTGCTCTATGGTTTTGTCTGGTTAATATACTTGACCATTAAAGCATGACCCAGATCTTCCACAAAATTACCAACTGCTGCATACTCTTGAAATGCTCTGGTATCAGCATTGCACTTCAATAGTTCCGGTAGAAACATCCACAATCCTGTGGCAAGCACAAACACCACTGTCAATATTCTCGAAACAAATGTAGGCAACCTCAACCTGTTGCGAAATGCTTTTTTAATGGCTATCTCCGCGACCAAACTGAACCCATGGAGCAAAAAGAACAATGTGACAACCCACCCTGGCCTCACCCGCCCCAAGTAGTAGAATACGAGTTCATGCATGATGGCGGACACGATAAAAGTGGCCAAAATTGCTGGAAGAGCCGCCCACTTACGACCTAAAATCATGGTGGAGATTTTAAGGGTGGGATCATATACCGTTGGTCGGAGAATACGTGTCACCATAATATTCCATCTTCTACCCCAAAAGTCTTGAAGTGAAGTGGACAAGTAGGGTTCATTAAACTGTGGCTCGAGCTCTATAACTAAGACAGCTCGAGCCACAGCAGCAAGTCCAGCCAGGGCAAGTTCCAAAATAAAATAAATATGAAAAACATACATGAAAGAAATAACTTTCGGATGTATGCAATAACTATAATCATACACACGAACAAATAAAACTACAAGAAAAGTTTTTATAGCATAATTTATAGGCCCTTTCGAAACGTTTTCTGATGTTCTCGAAGATGGGGTTTGCTGCTGAATTTTGATAGGAAGTGAACCGATGGCTAGAAACTGAATGAGAGAAAGACAAGGTGATGAAAGAGGGCCAATACCAAAACAAAACATAAGGAGTTTAAAGTTGGAAAGCCAGGCAATGAAAAATGCAGTCATGCCTCCAAGATGTACAGAATGTAAATGCAAAGGAAGGGCAAAGAAAAGAAAAATCACAGGGATGAAAGTGAGGAGTCTTGGCAAGCCACTAGGAATAAACTTTGAAGCAAAATAGCAGTAAGACAAAGAGATGTAAACTGAAATCCATACCATAATACAGTTATTGATTTCTCCTTGCATCCATTTTTTGAAAACTTGCAACACCCCTTGTTCCATCTTTTTCTATAATTTAACATCGAACTATACTAGTATTATTATTCATCTAAAAATATGGACGTTACAAAAAAGACGTGCTCAACGTATCTACTAAACTGACCACAAATAAAATATCTACTGCATACTAGTTGCCACAAAAAAAATCAAGAGTGGCATCATGTACTGGGTCTGGCACTGCGGTCTATATTATACTCCCTCCGTCTCGTTATACTTTTCCTGTTTTGACTTTTTGTACTGTTCATTGTAAGCGATTGACTACTAATTTACACATAATTTATAAGATAAAATATAGTCATGAGTGATTTTGTTTGATTCGTATTTGTGAGTACTTTAATACAGTAAATTTTTTATATTTAATACTAATACGAAATTAAAGATATTAACGATCAAAAAGTGTGTGTTGGCAAGCGTGCACATGATTAACAGGAAAAGTAATAAGAGACGGAGGGAGTATTGGTTTCTGATATTCCAGTTATTGTCCTTGTGTTTCCGTATATTCCACTTATCGTCCTTTTTTCCGTCATAATTGATTATTTTCTTTTATTTTTGGAAATCTCTATGTATGATTTTTATTTTCTCTTCAAAGTATAACGGTATTTTAAAATTTTATATTATGACCAGAGATCAAGAGTGTTTTAAAAGACGGTGTCTTTTTTCGATTAATCGATGTCTCGTCTTGATAAAACGGAAATCGGATTAAAGAATATTTTTTTTTAAATATCAATTAAAAATCAGATGAGACGAAAAAATTTGGTTAAAACGGTCAAAATTAATTTTTTTTAAAAAATCAACATATTTATATTACAAATTTACAATGAACATGAGTGGTAGGGCCATAAATCCTAGTAATTATATATATTTTATGTAATAATCACTAAAATTAACTATGAAGTAAATCACTTAAATCTTAATGATGAGTGGTATTTTTTTTATAAATTTTAACACCTAAATACTTATGAACTAATAATATATGATATAATTTTTTTAATAGATATGATACTTTTTTATATAAATTTTATGATAATTTGATGATATATGTTTAAATATAATTATATATTTTTATTTATTTTATTAAATTACTTCCGATTAGTGGTCCAATTAATCACTAATTACTCGATTAATCATTATAAAGTACATTAATCGACTAAGTCCGATTCCGTGTTTTTGAACATTATCATAGATGCTGAACATTATCATAGATGCATAAAGGTTTATAAATTTATTCAGCCGGGTTTTAATTGTACTTGAAAAATTCGAAATTTTCAGTCCTAAATTTAAGGGAGTGTATTCCATCCATATTTAAAGATATTATTAACGAATTATAATTTTTTATAGATGATATTTGATCTAAGATTCCATATATAATTTGTGCAAAGCTGATAGATATTATACATAATTCATAAAGTCTACACAAAATTTATCCTAAATTCAATAAAATCTCTTACATTTAGGTTAGATTTTAAAACATGCAACATAAATAGAAAAATCCAACATAATCCATACATCTTTAAAATCGTTAAAAAGTTTCGGAGTACCACATGATTTTAAAATATTATTTAAAATTTAAATTAAATCCCACCAAATTTTGAAATATTATGTAAAATCTTAATTGAATAACCTTAGATTTTAATGGATATTTTTAAATTCATATTAAATTCCCCAGATTTTTAAAATACAAAAAAAATTACGGAATCCGAATTGAACACCCCCCCTAATCTTGACTCGTCATTTTAAAAAATAATTGAATTTTTTAGGCAAGTCATAATATTTAGGAATGAAATAAAAATTACTAAATATGTTAAATACTCCTTACATTTCAAATTAGATGTCCCCTTGACTTTGAAACAAATATTAAACTGCCACCTCACCTCCATTCACCCCTGCTATTATATATATATATATATATATATATATATATATATATATATATATTCATTAGAATCTATTTTAGAAAATTATTAAGAATTATTTTTATTTTACAATTCTATATTTATAAAAAGATAATTTTTTCTGACATTACTTTCTTTTATTAAGTATAAATATATAATTCAATTAAATAAAAAATAATTATCAATTATCAATCAAATATTAAAATTTTATAATTGTTTGATTGATATTTCTTTTTAATTTTGAACAACATTCAAATGTCAAATATTAAAAACACTACTATAATTTGTTTTAACGAATTCAAATAACAATAAGGTGAGGGAATGAGAGTCGCTTAAAGATGAAAGTTAGATTTGAATATGAATATGATCACGTGGGAAGTTATTGCTAGTCGGCTACCATACAACTTTGAACAAAAAAATGAAGAGGAGAAAATAACCCTTGTAAAAAAACTGGCTTTTGAAAATTGATATCAATCAATTCTAATTAATAATAATTGTTGTGGTGAGAATCGATCACTGGGCTAGGGCTCTGTTCTGAATAACTAACCAACGTCATCAAATACGGATTATGTTATGTTATAATGATGATATTTTCGTTAATTGTAACTATAAAAATATTTATAATAAATGAATAAAACTTTTCGGTCTGAACACTAAATTTAATTGTATATTGATAATTATACATAATCGCCCTCCAAACCTAGGGTCTAGATTTGGGGTCACTAATCAGTCAACAACCAATAACAACGATAAAATAATAAATCAGAAGCATACTGACCCGCTAACAACCAACAGTAATAAAGTAATAAACCAGAGACATACTGACCCCGTCAAAAATTAAGGATCACTAACGGATATGAAATTAAGCAGCTGAAACTAAAAGTAAATTAAACTATTTTATTACACATCAACCATTATCTCACAAACCTAAACTAAATATTTAGATCAGTTTTAAGTCTAACTTTATTTTATTACAAACTTCTATCTACGATCCCGATATCTTGCGCTGTCTACTTCCGGAAGAACGGCTGCGATCACTCATGGATAAATTGAAAGAAAGAGTGCGACGAATATATGTTCAGCAGCTAGCAAAGATAAATTGAAAGAAAGAGTGCGACGAATATATGTTCAGCAGCTATGTGAACAATAAAAATAGAATTAGAATATGAGATACATATAAAGTTTATTATCAAAACTGATTCACAGTTTATCTGAATTGAAACAATGCACTGTGTTATCAAAATGAGCCAACTAATCGGTACAATTAATCCCCGTCCGATTAATCCATGTTCGGTCTCTCCGCTGATTAGTTCCGATTCGGTTTTTTCCGACACTGCTCTTAAATATTAATCGGTCATCTTCAAGCTTGTTTGTTGTAAAAGCAGAGATACATGTACACGTTTGTAACCCATACTTGAACAGTTGGAACTTATGTATGAAATCCAGATGGGTTTTCCAAAATCTCAAACGTTATCCTAATTATAATGTACCCAAATTGGTTATCATCATCTTATGTGCTCAACAACCATGTAGACCTAAGCTATCTTCTCTCCATTTGTGGTAGACAAGCTCGTCTCCAATTGGGCTCTTCAATCCATGCCTCCCTAGTGAAGAGCCCTGATCATCACACCCATTCACATTTCCAATTCTCTCCTCTTTATGTACTCAAAATGTGGGCAGTTGAAACTTGCAGCTAAGCTGTTTGATGAAATGCCTGTGAGAGATGATGCGGTTTCTTGGAATTCGATGATTTCGGGGTTTTTGGATAGTGGGGAATTGGGGACTGGATTTGGGTATTTTAAAATGGTGATTCAGTTGGGTGTTTGTTGTTTTGATCAAGCAACATTGACCACTTTATTGTCGAAATATAGTGATCCTGATGTTGTTGGTGTTACTAGGATGATGCATGCCATTGTGTTTTTATGTGGGTATGAATCGGGGATATCGGTTGGGAATGCTTTGATAACGTCGTATTTTCATTGTGGGTGTTTGAGTTCCGGAAGACAGGTTTTTGATGAGTTGGGTGAGAAGAATGTTATTAGTTGGACAGCTGTGATTTCAGGTCTTGCACAGAATCAGCTTTGCGAGGAAAGTTTGAGTTTGTTCGTGAAGATGCGGTTGGGATCAGTGGAAGCGAATTGTTTGACATATTTGAGCTCTCTGTTGGTTTGCTCCGGTTTGCAGGCATACAAGGAAAGATGTCAGATACATGGCATTGTTTTGAAGGTGGGTTTTCAGTCGGATTTACGTATTGAGAGTGCGCTGATGGACATGTATTCTAAGTGTGGATGCGTAGAAGATGCACTGCAAATATTTAATTCTGCTGAAATACTTGACGAGGTTTCTGTAACTGTAATTCTTGTGGCTTTTGCACAAAATGGTTACGAGGATCAAGCTGTTCACATTTTTGTGAAAATGGTAAAGGCCGGTATCAAGATTGACACAAACATGATTTCTGCGCTGCTTGGGGTATTTGGCATTGATACTTCATTGGCTCTTGGTCAGCAAATCCACTCCTTGATCATAAAGAAAAACTTTGATGCTAATATCTTTGTCAGCAATGGCTTAATTAACATGTACTCTAAATGTGGTGACTTGGAGGAGTCCATCAAAGTCTTTCATCGGATGCCTCAAAGAAACTCAGTAACATGGAACTCCATGATAGCTGCTTTTGCTCGTCATGGCAATGGTTTTAAGGCACTTGAAGTCTACGAGGAAATGAGATTAGAAGGTGTAGAGCCAACTGATGTTACATTTTTGTCTCTTCTTCACGCCTGTAGTCATATCGGGTTAGTAGAGAAGGGCATGGAGTTTCTAGCATCAATGGAGACTTTATATGGTTTTCGTCCAAGAATGGAACATTATGCTTGTGTCGTTGACATGTTGGGTAGAGCAGGGCGTCTTATTGAAGCTAAGAGCTTTATTGAAGGGTTACCTGTAAAACCAGGTGTATTGGTCTGGCAAGCATTGCTTGGAGCATGTAGCTTCTATGGTGAACCGGAAATCGGGAAATATGCAGTCGATAAGTTGTCTCTCGAAGCACCCTATAGCCCAGTATCCTACATTTTACTTGCGAATATATATTCGACATGTGGGAGATGGAAAGAGAGAGCAAAAACAATTAGAAAGATGAAAGAATTGGGGACAGCAAAAGAAACAGGGATTAGTTGGATTGAAATCAATAAAAAAATCCACAGTTTTGTGGTTTATGACCAAATGCATCCCCAATGCGATAACCTTTACAAGATTTTGTTAGAATTGTTTAGGCATATGAAAGATGAAGGTTATGTACCAGATAAAAGATTTATACTACATTACTTGCATGAAAATGGAGGAGCAGTGCATTGACAACAAATTATTTGATATGCAGTATGTTCTTGTGTAGGTCTCTTTCCCTTCCTCCAAGTGGTATGATGTCTGCAATGTGTTAATATCCTGTGCTTGCCCTTTTGTTACTCATATTAGGCTTGTGTAAATGTAGATTTTAACCATTTTCTTATATCTAATTACTAAGAAAATAATCCAAAAAAATAGTGATATTCTTTCCATTCTTGGTGAAAAAAATTATAGAAAAAGTTTGTTTTTCTTTAACTTGTTTTACTTTATATTTAGTAATATTCAATACAAATACATTTGAATATAAATATCTCAATAAATAATATTTTATATACATAATCATGTTTTAATAAAAGTTTGAGAGTATGCCATTAAAGAAAAGTAAATTTATCAGACTGGTCTGGTGAGACGTAAAAACTTGGACCTTTTTAGGGGAAACAAATATTCATTCACATAAGTGATTTCATAGTCAATAGTTAAAACTATCACAGTTCAATAGCCCATATTGATATTTCCTAATCGTTTGAATGTAAGTGCTATAAACAGTTAACCACAAAAATTAACTGCAAGATATTGGTTCCAAGACATAAAGCTAAAAGACAGTATTTGCAGCAGTTGAAATGAAACAGTGATCGGATCTTCTCAAGAGGGCAACAATGATCTCCTGTTGGTTTTGAAGCCTCTGGACTTGAGTGGACTCCAAATTAGCGGTTTCCTTTGCAATGCAACAACCGTTGGGTGCTTTGGCTTCCATGAACCTATTTGAGAAGGAGGACTCCCCATAAATTTACTGCTTCTTAAGCCAGCAACTGGTGTTGCTTCTACTGTTGGACGAGAGGACTCTCTCGATTGTGGCAATGGAGATTGCTGCCTTGATGTACGCCATACCCTTTGTGGGTCCCAAACAAAGGACTGTCGACCCATCACACGGTCCTTCCTTAACCGAGTTGATGAGGTGTTGAGTGGAGTTGTCATGTTGGAGGACAACTCAGATCGAAAGCTTGCAATTGAAGCTCGTCTCTTGGGCTGAATAGCTTGGGTTTTGGCTTGTTGAGGAGGTCTTACAGCTATAGAACCCCTTCTGGGTAACAATGTAGCTGCCTTTGTTGAAGGTATTTTTGACAAATTTTCTTTGTCATCTTTCGAAGCAGGGATAAGGGAAGTTCTAGGTTTATATTTTGGAACTGGAGATTGGGGCATAAAATTGGAGATTCTTCTCAGAGGCAGCCTCATCCTTGCCGGAGCCAATGGCGGTTTATTCTCTGCCTTGTTATTTTGTACTTCTCGTATAGATGATAACAAGGCTGAAGGCTGAGCAGATACAGAAGCCAAAGCTCTTGTTTCCTGCTTTTGTCTAGCTTTCCTCTCCTCTGCTAGTTGGTGCTCAAGATCTCTGACCTGTTAAAGAAAGCATTATGAAGAGTCAACATGGGACACAAGCCAACTGGACTGGCTAAGAGTTGCATAACAAATTAGGAAATTTCTGGATGATCATTACCTTCTCCTGTAAACTTCTGCTGATATGTTCTCTGGCAGCAAGCCTTAATTGCAAGGACTGCACATTGTCCTGCAATTTCTTTGTTTCCTTCTCATCATGCTTTGCCTTTTCTGCCTGTCGAATAATGAAACCATTACTTTCATTTACCAAAGATTGTTTTCCTAAGATCTTAATTGTTAGAAAGTTCATTCAAGCAAAATACCATCTGCTTGTACTTGAAAATCTCAGTGCAATCTGCCTGTTTGCGTGCAGGCCCAGTTCCAACTCCTCGCACGCGAGTCGCAAAATTCAGTGAGCAAATAGTTTCCCCCAAATCTGCCACACTTGGGCTGGTTTGAACAAACATCAGGGTCTTGCAATCTCCCCCTGCATATTACATATACAAAACAGGACAAGGCAGTCTCAATAGCCATTAAACTATTAAAGGGTGGATACTGATGCAACAATCACTGTCCATACAGTTCGACACTAAGCCATGAAAAGATTCGGAATCCCTGATCTACATTGAAGAAATTACGGAATACATCCCCCAATCCAGCAAATTATTGTCATGTGTTAGTAGCATTACCTAGGGAGCTCTGCAGAATATGTGTAAGCTTCGAATTCCTGTATTGATCAATAATATAAGTAAAAATAGTTTAGGAAGTAGATGAGAGAGAGAGAGAGGGAGAGAGAGAAACCTGTAAGGAATATGTGACGTCTTGGAAGCAAGAGCAGAGATAACATCCCCAAGTGCCGACAAAGATTTGTTTATAAATTGAGATTCTTTCAACCGTTCACCTTCAACTTCAATCTTTCCCACACGCTCGCTCCCAGCCAAGTCTACCAGCCAAAGATGACTCCTTGTCTTGTATCCATTTAGTAAGTTCTCCCCGGCAACAGTTACTCGCAGCAAGCTAATTTAAAATAAAAGATTTAGTCAAAACAATAAGAAAAAGGAATATACATCTTTATATAGAAATTAAAGAACATCTGAATTTAGAGATTGAAGAATGAAAATTCAATGGATAGCATAATACATTATCTTTTTGAATGCAGAACTTAAATATAGAGAAAGATATAGAATGAGAAGACATGGAAATGCATAGCAAAAAGGACTAATCACTACCAGTGTGAACGGCTGCTAAGCTCATTAGCATTGGTGGAACCAACAGATCTCACCCGACTTCCAGATTTGAGCAGCTCCCAAACTTCACTTGTACTATGAACACAAGCTTCGACTAGTCCTGGGACTTCTTGTGTTCCTGCTGCTGATTGCTTTATTTCCAACCTGTGTTAAAGAAGATAACTTAATGAATTTAATTTGCTTCATCTTTCACGAACTAGTAACAAGATAATTGAAAATATCATTTTTACACGACATCTCTATGCACAGTAATTGAAATAGTCGTTCTCTTTTTCTCCTCAATAAGAATACACAGTAATAAAAATTGCTGAAATTCTTATACTACAACTAGATGAGATTAGGAGTAAGAACTAGAAAGGTTACTAGTCGAAATATATCAGGACCCACAACTGATGCATAAACAGACAATACACAATTCGGCAAAGGTAGAGAAAAATTAGACTCTGCATAGTTAAATGATTTTAAATTATACCAACGCATATCTGCACAAATGACAAGAAAGAACAAGGGAACAATTAAGCCTTTTGTTCTTACTGTTTGGCACAGTAAATTAAACTTATAAATTCTATGAAACAATTGAGTTCCTATTGCAGTATGTTTAAAATCAAAAATAGCAATTGACAATGAAGAAACACAGGAATACAGCTCATGCTCTGCAGTGCCATACCAAAATTTGGCTCAAGAAACTCCTTTATGAAGCCTCATGGTTTTTGGCACTGTTTACAAATCCTATGTTTTACTTCAAAAGGTACAATGGAATATGAAAAAACATGGGAAGCTCATACTCTGCAGTGCCATATTAAAATTTGGCTCGAGAAAATCCTTTGTAAAGTTTTAAGGTTATTGGCACTATTTACTAATTCTGGTCCTTTGTACATTAACTGATCTTGTGTATCTGATCATTTATACTAAACACAAGTCTCACTTGCATGAAGATAGTTTGAAAACTGGATACTCATGACTTGGTTAAAAAAGAAAGGCAGGAAGTAATTTGTTCAGAATCCAAATATAACTAAAGATTCCAAACTCTAAAAGAGACTAGTAATAATTGACAAGTTGAAAGACCAGAAGAATATTGTGCAGGCCATTTTCTCATAATGATCAACTAAAAAGTATTTCAACCTTTTTAAAGTTTCAAATTTGTTAATGGTTCGACAATACTGCCGGGTTTATACTGAATGAACCATTGTCCACAACTGCTTAAGTATATTATTAGACAAGTCCAAAGCAAAAAATCTAAATCAAGTCCAATAAATTAAAGTATTAAAGTATTTCCAGTATTGATGCCAATTCATTAACACAATTATATGTTATTACGATGCCTCTAGGTCATTACTTGGAAATTGTGAGATGCATTAGCTAGAAAACATGATGACTATGATGCTATTCAAGATAATAAACTGAAAACAAAAAACAAAAAATGTTGTTTATAGCACACCAAGATCAACATTTAACAACGCTCGTTTTTGAGAACAGGAAAAATAAGAAGCTATTCAGAAACAAGTTCGAGTAATATTAATTCATTGCATGTAATCTCTTGCAACAATAAACACGAAAATAGCTGAAAGGAGCTTACTTTTTGGGAGGTTGATCAGAGTTCTCAACCAGGAGGTCCCGTATTTTCTCATTGTAAACCTCTAACATGCTCACAGATAGCTCATATTTCATAGTACAGCTCCTATCCTTAGAAATTCTGAAAAGCTCCTCCAAAGTCCGGTAGTTGACTCCCCTATTCTCGGGAGTACCTTCCATTGTAAAAGTTTTGCCGGTACCAGTTTGCCCATAGGCAAAAATACACACATTATACCCATCCAAGACTGAAGTCACTATTGGCAAGGTCTGAATAAAGACATCCTCTGCACGTAACGAAATCAAGTGGTTAACCATTCGTACATTAACTTTCTCTAAAGGAGGATGTTTATTAAACTCATAGTAGTCATATAAATTTATAAGCAACATCAGAAAAATACAGTGAAATCGTTTGGGGTTTACCTTGGCCATCTTCAGGTTTGAAGACATGATCAAACTTGAATTGCTTTCTAGAAGAATCAGAGCAGATGATATGTAGATCATTCTCCTGAGAGGAGTTAAAATCAATCACTGAAGAGTAACCTTTATCAATTTCATCTTGGTTTAAGGGTCTACATCTACAAAAGACCCTGATATTTCCCTTCAACTCAATCACTTCATTATAAAGTCGCTTCCTTTCGGACCACTCTTCAAGGTACTTCTTCTTCAAATTTTCATGCTCCAGACCTTATCACAAACAAAGGAAGAAATAAACAAGTTGGAAAAAATTAATGATAAAGCACTTGCTGGCACCAAAAATAGAGAGATAAAGAAAAAGCGAGAACACGAAAAAAGTGAACATACTGAGACCCTGCAGAGCACCAAAAACTTCTGTCCCAGGAAAAGTCTCCTTAGTGATACTTTTTACTTCATTGCACAGAAGCGTATGTTCTTTCCTCAAATTCTGTAGCCATATAAAGTTAAATAACAGGAAGGAGACAAAACAAAACAATTTGAAATGAAATACCATAGATAATGAAAGAAACTATGCCTGCACTTTGCAGCTCAAGTCATCAATTTTTTTCAAAATAGGAAGAGTCTGCTCTTGCTCTGAACATGTTTCTGGAGAATCATTAGACAAATTGTTCTCATCCGTCAAATCACTATAATGTTCACTTTTTTCTGAAATAAGACACAAGAAGAGTCACAGCAAGGTATTCACCTAGGTCATGTAATTTGTGTGTGTGTACATATATAGATAAGATCCCAAATTTTCAAGACATGAAAAGAATAGCAGAAATTATTCGCCTAAAACAGCCACTTTGCACAAGAATTAACCATAATCGAATAGTTCAATTAAAGAGAGTAAATAGCAGAATCTCACACAAAATTCAAGAAAGACTTCCAGCCAAACGAAATTGAAAGACAAGCCTAATTCAAAAGCACTCACAGAGGACCGTACTTCGTTCGTACGCAAATATTAGATCGCAATTTTCAAAAAACAGAAAATGATTCACTCAAGATAACCAAATTAATACATAGAATTAATCACATCACATCACATCACAATAGTCAAAGAGAGTAAAGAGAAAAAACCGAAACCTGAGTCAGTCATCCGAGATTCTAGGGTTTGATCTGAAACAAAAATCACTCCGAATCAGAAATCCAACGCTTCAAGTGAGAAATTCATAAACAAGCCTTAATTATAAAACTCGAAACAAACCTAATTCAACGCGGAGATCAGAGAACTTCAAAGCTAGGGCTTCCAGTGTTTGTTCTGATATAATACATACATACATACAATACAAATTATCACACAAGATATAAACTCAAGAGTTACAACAAGTATTATATATATGTATACAATTAGAATACATGAATGAGAGAGAGAGAGATTGCCGCACCTTCCATGAAGATCTGCAAAACAGCGCTTCGAGATCTCGAGATTAGTGAGAGAGAGAGAGAGAGAGGAGAGAGATTTGAAATGTATTGATGCGGCAAAAGAGAGAGAGAGAGAGAGAGAGAGAGAGAGGGGGTGAATGAATAAGAGGTGTTGGATTTTATTTAATTTTGAATTTCAATGTATTGGAGCCGTTCGATCAGAGGAGCTGTTTCTAACGGATATACAAACCTTTTGTTTTAAGCGTTTTTGGGTATATTTAATACTTTTTTTATTGTACTTACTTCACCGGTCGCGAGATTAGTTACTTGCTGAGATTTGTAGCTCATTCCGTTTTAATATTCCAGATTATGTTTGAAATGGATAAAGACGCCTCAAGCATGCTATGGATTATTTCAATTTTATTTCTAAGATTCAGTATTTTTTATTGTGAGAGTTGCGCATCTTAATTGTGCACTTTATTTTTGGTTTTGACATTTGGTTGTACTTTGAATCGATTTTTGCCATTAATCTATACTGTTATATCCTGTATGTATACTATATTATTATAACCAAACTAGAGAACTTTTTTTGAAACACTAAGGTGAACCAAAGAAAAGATCATAACCGTCTAATTTTAGGTGAACCATAGAAAAGATTATGGTCATCCAATTTTTATAAAATCTAATTTTAGAAAATATATATATATATATATATATCATACATACAACTCTATCCCCGATAGTTCTCATTTTATACAACTGATCACGAATAATATTATATTATATCTAAATTATATTCTATATTTTTATTTTAAAAATCCTACTTATCCTATAATTTTTATTTAATATAATTGTATTCACATTCAACTCAATTTCATCATCATTCAAACTCTTTTATTTCTTTAAAATTATAACTTATAACTAAATTTTATGAATATTAATATATAAATAACATTGTATATATAGAAAATGTAAAAAGAAATTAATAATAAAAGAAATTATCATATTAAATTAAATATTTAAATGATATAAAATAATTAATATATAATTTATTAATATCATCTGTATTTTGTACGGGTTATAAGCTAGTTATATCTTATATATAATAAGAGTAAGAAGGATCTTATCCAAGTACTACCAAAGGTCAAAGGTTCGATTCTTAATAACTACATAATATTATATACTAATTATTTATAAGTTATAATTATAATTATAATTATTATTATTATTAAGATTTCTAACAACTATAATTTTTCTTATCTCGTTTCAGATTATAACTCAAACTATTTTAGATATCTTAGTAATATATAAATTTGAACTTAAAGGGCTATTTTGGAGTTAAATTAAAATAAAATTCGTAATTATTATACTATTTACATAATAGACATTATTTGAGCCATATTTTGGGTTTTAGAAGTCAGAATTAAACGATTTTACAGCCCACACGAATCTTACAAAATTATCTTTAATTCTGAGGTAGTCCAACATCCAAAATCCAACTGCAACCACCCATAATCTAGACAAAAAAGACAGTTACCAATTTTTTTCGGAGAATTCTATTCCGTTTAGGAAACCTTTTTATAATTAATTTAAAACATTAAAATAACTTTTATATTAGATTTATATAGAGAAATATCATATATCAGACATTATTATGTTTTATTATTAGATTAAAGTAGAGATATTATTAGGGTTTTACATACAGAGAGACGGAGGGAGACCGTGAATTTTCCTTATGAAAGGGAGAATTAAAAATTTTCTTATTCAAATTTTTTCTATAAAAATATTATATAAGATATTATGGTAAACTTATACGGAGAACCAGTTACACTTACTGGAGATATTATTATATTGAAAACTGAGAAGTCTTTTTTTTCTTTTACAACAAAACTCGGAAGTTTGATTAATTCAATTGTTTGGATGGAATTGAAGAAATTTGGTAAATGAAGAGTTCAATCTTAATCTAAGATATTAAATACATATTTTATTTTGTTATTATATTATATATAATACTATATTAGAAATATGTTATCACATATTTTGAATTATGCTATTTGATAAATAAATTAAAATAAAATAAAATTAAAATAATATAAATTAAGAAATATTAATACATTTTTTTAAGTTAATCAATTTACATATGAAAAAATTATATTGAATTAATTTTTAATAACTGAAGACTATTATTAACTATTTTTATAATTAAAAGTCATTTATATTTCTAAAAGAATATTATTACACATGTTGAGTTGTTATAACACATATTAAGTATTAATATGGAGTAATATGTTTGGTTCAATAAAAAACATGTCATATATTAGTATAAAAAAGTGGGACAAAAAAATTATTATGACTGTTATGTATCATTTTATTTTTTAATATTAACTTAAAATTTAAATCTCATTAGTAATATAGTAACATCTATTATTTATTGATGCAAGGTTTAAATTATATATATTACATAATTATTTATAAATTGTAATTGTTATTTCCCTTTTAAGTACAAGAAGTTTGTAGAAGGGAGGTTGACTACAAATTTAAGAATTTTAAAGAATTCTTGCAGATTCAAATTTGTACTTTGATAGATTTAGTGTTTGGAAACATATTGTGAAAAAAACTATTTATACTATGGATTGAAGATTAATATTTTAAAAATAAACAAAGCAATTTAAAAATTACTAGTGGATTGGTTTTTCCACTAGTGTATTTTTGCTTTCAATTGACCTTGGTAAAATTACTAAGCTACTTGCAAAATGTAAATTGAACTAAGAAAAGAACTACAAATATTTTCTAACTTTCTATTGTGCTTTTCTTTAGTTCTTTATTTCTTTTCTACACTTTCCTACAATGAACAACTAACTAATATATAGTGGTTCACTTCTACTTCTATTTTCTATCGAATGATAACAACATAGAATATATTTTACAATGTTTACATAAAAATAGAAATTAGTTACTTTCACAGTCTTCATTAGACTTTGTCTAGTTCTGGAAATACCTTTGTCTTGATCCATTCCTTAAAGACTGTGTTGCCTTGAAAGTCTTCACAATCCTAACATGATTGTCTTCCATTGATTCAGTTTCTACAAAGATCCCATTGTTGGTGAGATTACGAAGTTGTATGAATAGTAATCGTGATAACTCAACACTAGAACATGACAGGTAAATAATACTACGCCTACGCAGAAATCAGGAAGAAATGAAGACAAGGCAAATACAGTGAATCAAGACATTAGAAGAATTTTTGAAGTCTACTACAGGTCACTGAAAGAAGTTCATTAATATGTTCATGCCTCAGTGAAGAATAATGGTTAAAGACTTTCAGGGTTTCAGAAGTGTTAAAGATTCAGTATAGAAGTGTCACTAGAAGATTTCAGTGTAAAAGCATTGATTGAAGATAGACAGTGTTCGAAGCATAAGAATCTAGAAGAATTGAAGACAGGGTAAAGACAAAGGTTAAAGAAGACAGCTACAGTCTTGAAGTTATACTCACTGAAGGAAGTTCATTTATATGTTTAAACGTCAGTGAAGAACATATAATGAAGTATTCAAGATTGTAGTAGTAATGAAGACGTTGTCTAAGTACCATAAAAGATTCTAGTAAAAGTACATTGTTTATTAACAGTCAGTGTTTGTAGCAATAAAGAACTGCATCACTCTTGTCATTTGAATTAAATGAGATGTGAAGATCAGGATCGGTGTTAGTCATTTGTGAACTAGACCAGTGCACTAAACGTCAACACGAAAAATAATGGTAATTACATCTATGAAGTAAAGCATTGACTAAGTGAGTGGAATGGAAGAAAAGGGTCGAAGATTGAAGCGCTTGTAAAGGTTCAAGGGTTCAAGGAAAAACAGCTGAACAACTCAATAGTCAAACAGCCGAACAGCTCAACAGCCAAACCGTAAGTGACCAAACCGCAAGTGACCAAGTGCAAGAAGTTTAAAAGGTTGGTGATCAAATTGTAATTTGACCAAGTCAAATTAACATTGGCATGTGAAGTCCAAGTCAAATCAAGTCAACTACATGGTGATACAATTCGACACATACATGTCTTAGGTGATGAAATTTATTCTAAGGCATGTACACCTTGGATCAATATTCATGGCAATGAACATCGACACCTAACTTTTTAATATGTTGATTATAATTCTAAGGATTGTACAGGGTAAAGAATTCGACACCTAGATTATACATGGTGTAGAATTCGACACATAGAATTTATATTCTAAGGCAGGAAAAATCGACACCCAACTGCACATGGACCTGGAATTCGACACCCACCTATTTGTGAATAAGGCAATTACATGTGACTAAGGAATTCGACACATGGAATATTTTTTAAGTGTTTAATACATGGAAACAATATTCGACACCTAGAAAATATCCATGGGTTTCTCAAAGTCAACTCAAGTCAACATACAGGGGAGAAGAATTCGACACTCACAACAGCAGTTCAATTATTGTAAAGCTTACACTATATAAACAAATGAATTTAATTCATTTGGAAGGTGTGTGAAAATATACACACAAAAACAAAGAGAGACAGAAGCCGGAGAAGAAGAGATACAAAGCTATACACATACCTTCTTCACCGGAGTCTTATAATCTAGCCGGTTCATTATGTTTTAAATTAATAGGGTTATTATAAAACACTCTTTGTTAGATTGATTTCCTTTTTGTTCATTCACGGATCTATACATTGTAATAGGAATCAGTCATATCTCTTTGTAGCAGCAAAGAACTAATTTGTTCTTTGGAAGCCAGTTATATTTTTAACTGGGTGTAGCAACCTCAAGGTTTATATACGAAAGATATATTCCCTGAAACTTGTCTCCATAATTTACTTGCTAATTTTCTAGAACTTTAATGTTTATTCATAAATACATAAAATTAGTAAGCCAACCTCCTAAACATTATTCACCTCATGAATTCGAACCCACTAACCGAACTCTAAATTATTTATCCGTAAAAAATTCGAAAGAATTTTTTAATTTAGTGAGTATCGTATTCAACCCCCCCCCCTTCTACGATACTTCGGGACCTAACAATTGGTATCAGAGCAGACTGATTGATATACAAATCAAGATCCGTAACTCAGTGAAGCTCAGGGTGTAGAAGCTGTCTGGACTCAAGATGAGAAGACTTTGTTTAATATATTTATTTTTAAAATTTTAATAAGTTTATTCTATAAACTCTATAAAATTTATTTTATAAACTTTTATTAGTTTATGTTATAAATTTTAATTAATTTACTTTATAAATTTTATATCAAATTTATTTTATAAACTTTTATTAAAATTTATTTTATAAACTTTTATTAGTTTATGTTATAAATTTTAATTAGTTTATTTTATAAAGTTTGAATAAAATTTATGTTGTAAATTTTTATAAAATTAATTTCATAAACTTTTATTTGTTTATATTATAAATGCTATTTAGTTTATTTTATAAATTTAATAAAGTTTAAAGTTGAAATTTATTGAACAAATTTTTGTTGCTGCCAAGTCATTTCCAAGAGGCCAAGAAATTCGACACTTGGGTTTACTAGGTGAAGAAATTCAACACATGGTTCAACAGGGCAACAAAATCGACACATAGCCTGCAAGCATGCCAAATAGAATCTAAGTCAATTCTACAGGGAAGAAAATTCGACACCTACATATACAGGGGAGTAGAATTCGACACCTAGGTTCTTTGGATGATAGAAAAAAATTCTAAGGCATACTACAGGGCAGAAAAGTCGACACATGGCTATTCAGGGCAGAAAAATCGACACCCATGGTTTTGTTGAAATTTTTCTAAGGCAGTAAGACACAATTTCGACACCCAGTATCAAAATGACAGTTTGGTACCCCAAGTGTTGTACTCTTTAATTTTTATGATAGATTTATTTATTTTTGTAGGAAATTTAAATTTCTTGAAAATTAATTTTTTCTTAGGTATTAATTTACAATATTTTAATTTTTAAGAAAATTCGAAATTCTTGAGAATTAATTTGTTTGTAAATTTTTATTTTTGTTTAATTTATTTTATAAGAAAATTAAAAGTTCTGTAAATTTAAATTTTTCTTAAATATTAATTTGAGGGTGCTAAAGAAGAAGATGAAGATTTTTCCGGGTATTGAAGACAACAAAGATTTGCTGAAGGTTATCCAATGAAGATAATCTGGAATAGACTGAAGAAATAGTGGTTCTAATTTCCTCAGAAGTTTACTCCAAAGGATCCCACTGATATTTTGGAAGCTGCAAAAGAAGAAATTAATCTGGGTACAGTTTTGGTTAATTTAAGTTGATGGTTTTTGAATGAAAAATCTTGGAGGTTAAAAGTAGTGAAGGAGAACATACTTGACTACCTGGAATCTCAGTTCAAGCCTTAAAGATTATTCTACAGGAGATTACAGGAAGTTCGTGCTAACACTGCAGATCATCTGAAAAACAGGGTTACAGCCATAGGGAATCTAAGGATATAACCACATTATCTTTAGAGGAACTATTTGTGTGCTGAAGGCCTATGAACTAGAACAAGAGCTGAAGCAGATATTATTTGGTAAAACAGGTTGTTAGCATATCCACTGTATTTGTGACCCAGGAACTAAGTTGATTGAAATCAAGGTTGAGAACCTCTGAACAGAAGTGAATTGATCCTAGAAGCTGAATTGAAGATGTTGAAACTCAAGGTAGTGGTCAAGGTGTTATATGTAAATTTGATACTTTGGAATAACCTGAGAACTAGACGACCAGTCAAGCCTGCAGGAAAACTGTGTAAAGCATAATGTAACGTAACGTAACATGTAACCGAGGAAACTAACTCAACACAGATGGTCGGTAACTTATATTAAACTGAAGCACGGAATCGACTGTGAATCGTTTATAAGTTGAATACAAAAGACCAAAACATTAGATGAAGCTTTGAAGACATTGAAGATCACTGAAAGAAGTTCATTAACATGTTCAAGCCTCAGTGAAGAATAAATATGTAGTGTTTCAGAGGTTCAGAAGATGTCATAGGTTTTACAGCAGAGAAGTCAAGGGATTCCAGTGAATTACAGAAGCACTTCTTAACAGCTAGAGAAACAGGGCCAATTGAATAGTCAAGAAGATGTGAAGATCAAGTTCGTGTTAGTCGTTTGTGAACCAGACCAGTTGCACTCTCAGCACAAAAGGAATTGAGAACTGCATCTATGTTAGAAAAGAATTGGCTGTATAACCGTTGTGTGCTAAAGCTCGGAGAAAATCAAGTTCAAGTAGTAAAGGTAAATTTATTAACTTGGTTGCAGTGAAAGAAAATATTACAGAGCTTTGAATCGTTGGAAAATGGCTAAGGTGAACTACCGATAGTTGGTTTTGGCTGTTTGACTGTTTTGTCTTATCTACCCACGGTTGGGTCTCCTGTTTGGCTATTTCGTCTTATTTACCGACGGTTAGCAAATCACTCGACGGTTAGCATTTTTGGATATATTATTAATTCTATTTCCTCGACGGTTATGGTTTTAATAATTCTTTTGAGTCGATAGTTATAACTGATAGTTGGTTTGATTGTTTCGTCTTAATTCACTCGACGGTTACAGCATCTCGATAGTTAAGGGACTCAGATAAATATCCAGATTATTTATTCCATCGACGGTTAAGTCTCGATAGTTATGGCACTTCGATAGTTGAGGTTGTTTAATCTACAGCCAGCCACAGCATGCCACCTATCATTGATATCTTTGAGCAGAATTGTTTTAAGTGATTTATTTCTCTCGACGGTTATCAACAGACTCATCGATGGTTATAAATCAAATGTCTCGACGGTTGTTAATTCAAGAAGTGAGAAGCAATCTATTTACTTGGTTCTCAGAAGGCCACGTAGAAGATTGAAAAAGCCTACACAATAAAGCAGCAAAGCCAAGCCTTTGTGATTCATTCATTAATTCATTCAGTTACAGAGAGAAAGCATACAGAGCAAAGAAGAGAGACACAGAGAAGCCATTAACGTCGTTTGAGCTAGTGTCATATTTATTGTTCGTATTGATTGTTGTTGTTGTATTGTAACTGTACTAGTGAATCAGTTGAAGCTAATCTACGGATTAGATTTGTGTAGCACCTTCGTGGTTTATATTAATAAAACGATATATTCCCCGAACGAACTGTGTTTGTGTTAACTGTGTGCATACCTTATGTTTGATTTAATATCTGTTCGAATTGTCAACTAGTCCATAACAAATCATTCCGCGAATATTTTATAAATTGGACAATATCCCCCTTCTACGATATTTGGGACTAACAATTGGTATCAGAGCTTACTGATTGAGTTTACAAATCAGGATCTATTGTTCGGACTTCAGTATTAAGCTTCTGGAATTTTTCGCAAATTTTTTAATTTTCAAAATATTTCACTCAGAAATTTTTTGAACTTTAAATAATTTTGAAAAGTTCAATATCATGAGTTCTCAGAAAGTAGGAAGTATTAAGGTTCCTCAGTTTGATAGAGTGAATTATAATCTCTGGAAAAAGAAGATGACCCTGTTTATTAAGGCTGCAAATCTGTTGTACATGGGTATCTTAGAGAACGGACCGTTTGTACCAATGAAGATGATTCCTGAATCTACAGTGGACGGAGTAAGAGTTCTTCAAAGGTCTACTCCAAAGGATCCTACAGAGTTCACTGATACAGAGAAAGAAATTGTTGCATTGGACACAGGCCTTCAGTTGATTATTGTTGACTCAATGGATGAAGACATGTGCCATCAAATTCTAAATTGTATATCTGGAAAACACATGTGGGAAACCATCGAACTGATTATGGAAGGAACAGAAGAAGTAAAAGAGAACCGGTTGGATATACTGACATCAAGATATGAAGCGTTCAAATCTACCCCTGGAGAAACAATCACTCAAGTTTTTGAGTGGTACAATAAATTATTAAATGAGTTGAGTATCCAAGGGAAGAACTATCCGTTAAGGGAAACGAACATGAAGTTTATGTTGACTCTTCCACATCATGTTGAGCATAAGGTTTCTTCAATTAGAGAAAGGGACAACTTCAATACCATGCCCCTTGAAAAGCTATATGGAAAATTGAAGACTTATGAAATGGAACAAGAACAGAGGTTGATTATCTATGGTTCCGGCTCAGTGGACAGTAAGAGTGCAGCACTAATGAAGACCACAGCTCTTGTGACAGATGAAGTTAAAATTTCTGAAGCAAAGGTTGTTGAAACCAAGATTGGTGGAGAATTGATCATTGAAGCTGAAATGGCTACAGAATCACAAGCTGAAGAGGAAGATGATTTTTATACATTGGAAGAGCTTGATGAGATGGAAGACAAATCTATGGCGTACTTGGCAGGGCGTTTCAAGCATATAAGATTCAGAAGGAATCCCAAGTACAAGAAAAGTTTTGGTAGCAGATTTCAGAAGACAGGATCATTTTCGGGATCCAACTCAAGAGGTGGTTACAAGTCAAACATGGTAGACCGTAATAAGTTCCGGTGCTACAACTGCAATGAACTAGGGCATTTCTCCATTGAATGTAAGAAACCGAGACAAGCAAAAGACAAGAAGGTTTATGAGAAGAAGAGTTCCTACGAGAAGAAAAGCTATGATGAGTTGAAAAGGGAGAATGAGAAGTTGAAACAGAGATTGGATGCTTTGGTTGCAAAACAACAAGGCAAGGATTATATTGTTGAAGGTAGAAGCTGGGATGACACAGATTCTGAAGAAGAAGAATATGGAAATCTTGCATTAATGGCAGACACTTCAGAAGAATCTCCATCATCAGCACAGGTACCTATTCTCACCACTGTAGATATGTCTCTATCTCAATATAAAAATACTGTTAATGACTTGAGTATAGAGATGTTTAACATTCATACAAGCATGCTAGCTTCTGAAGCAGAAAATGCTAGACTAGTTGCGAAGATTAAAAAGCTAGAATCTGGAAAGGAACAACTAGAGCTTGTAGGAATCACAGTTAATAACATTAAGGAAAGAAATGAATATTTAGAGAATAAGGTTATCTGTAATGCAAAGGTTGAGACAACACTTATGGCTAAGATTTCTGAGCTAGAGTTAAAAATGGAAGCTTTTAAGAACTCAGCTAATATTGCTAAAGACATAATGGATAAGCAGAGCTTAGATAATAAAATATGTATAGGCTTTGACTACGATGAACATAAAAGGAAAAACAAGAAGGATAAAAGGAATATAATTTTCAATGCTTCTAGTACTGTTTTATTAGAAAATGAAAATGTTCCTTTTGTCATTAAGAAGAGTAGTAATCCTGTCTTTAAGCTCCCACTCTCAGAACCCTTAGACGAAGATACTGTCGTATGGAAACAAGAAATGCTTGTTGATGATAAGTTAAAAGAGAAAGAAGTTGAGGAAAATAATGTAGAAGAAGTTACACCTAATGAGCCAGTTAAAACTGAATCTGCTAAAACTGAATTAGGTGGTAACAAGAACAAGTCAAGGAGTAATAAGAATGGGAAAGTAGGTGTTAAAATTGCTAATTTTGCTACACCTGCACCCATTGCACCTAGGAAATTGTGTACTAATTGCAATTTTGCTGGACACCTTAGTCATGCATGTAATAAGGGTAAAGTAGAATCTAATATTCCTGTTGTGCAGAACATATTTAGCATGAACAGTTCTCATTTGCCTTGTGGTATTACTGGATGTATGCCATGTGCTTTTAATATTATGCATGCTTATTTTAATTTGATGAATGCATCTACTTCTAGTAATTGCATAGGCATAGAAAGAAGCATGAATAAGAAAAAGGTAAGGGCAAAGACTGCTAGTCCTCCTAAGGTTAGGAAGGAGACTCAATCTCCTAAGCCAAAAGACAAATCTGTCAAGGCAAAGGAACATGATTCGAGTTCAGTCAAAGTAGAACTTAAAGATGTGAAAACTGAACCTGTTACACCATCTGCAAGAACCTCTAAATTTCTTGGACCCAAACAAGTTTGGGTGCCAAAGAAACCTTAATCACTTTGTGGTTGCAGGGCATAGATACTAATGAAAAAGTCATGTGGATTCTGGATAATGGATGTTCAAGGCACATGACAGGAGACAAGTCCCTGCTGACCAATGTGGTTGAGAAGACCGGCCCAGTTGTAACCTTTGGAGATGAGAGCAAAGGCTTTACTAAGGGATATGGTAGTCTGGAAGTTGGAAATGTCATCATTGAAAATATCTCTCTTGTTGACGGTCTGAAGCACAACTTGCTGAGCGTCAGTCAATTTACAGATAAAGGATATAATGTGGACTTCAGGAAGGAAAAGTGTATGATCACCAATAGGAAAGATGAAAAGC
This sequence comes from Oenanthe sinensis, assembly GCA_028671895.1. NCBI lineage: Eukaryota > Viridiplantae > Streptophyta > Magnoliopsida > Apiales > Apiaceae > Oenanthe > Oenanthe sinensis. The sequence goes on from CM053797.1 coordinate 10,785,832, forward strand.
TTGCTCTTAAAGGAGTAAGAAAAGGAAATCTGTTCGTAGCTGACTTAAACACTGCAAGCAGAGGAGAAGCAAGTTGTTTCTATAGTAAAGCATCCTCTGAACTAAGTTGGTTATGGCACAGAAAACTATCTCACCTGAACTTTAAGGCAATGAATTCTTTAGTTAGAAGAGAATTGGTGAGAGGGTTACCACAGATAGAATTCTACCAAGAAGGACTCTGTGAAGCATGTGAAAAGGGTAAGTCAAAGAAGGCGTCACATAGAAGTAAGGACATGTCAAGCATCAGCGAACCTCTCCAGTTGATTCATATGGATCTGTTTGGACCGGTTAATGTCATGTCAGTTTCAAAGAAGAAATATGCATTAGTGATTGTCGACGACTACTCCAAGTACACGTGGGTGTTGTTTTTGCATTCTAAGGATGAAACATCTCAAATGGTAATCGATCACATAAAAAAGATTGAGGTGGAAGCTGGATTGCCTGTGCGGACGATCAGATCAGATAATGGAACTGAATTCAGAAATGCAGTTCTAAATGAATTCTGCACAGAGCGAGGCATCTCAAGACAATACTCAGCCCCAAGAACTCCACAGCAGAATGGAGTGGTAGAAAGGAAAAACAGGACTTTGATTGAAGCAACAAGGACAATGTTAAGCCAGTCAAAGCTACCTACATATTTTTGGGCAGAAGCAGTCAACACAGCTTGTTACACTCAGAACAGAACCCTAATCAACAAAGACTTAGAAAAGACATCATATGAGGTTATGACCAATAGAAAGCCATCACTGAAGTACTTTCATGTGTTTGGTGGAAAATGTTATGTATTGAAAGATGAACATCTAGGCAAGTTTGATGCTAAAACAGATGAAGGGATTTTTCTTGGTTACTCACTTGAGTCTAAGACGTACAGGGTATATGTGATTGAAACTCATAAGGTCATTGAAAGCCTTAATGTAACGTTTGACGACACCAAACTCCCAAGTCTTCAAAAGGATAAAAATTCTGAATCTCTGGAAATTGAAAATCTATCAGAATACTACTTAGGAGATGAAGACGTACCTGGTGTTGCATCTGGTAGTCATGAACACACGGAGATTGATAATCCAGAGTAAAGCAGTGGAAGTGTTGGTAATACCACACAGTCACAGTCACAGTCTGTATTTCAAAATCAGTCTGTTACTAAACCTGCTAGCTCAACTGGTGGATCATCAAATAATGAAGGCAGCAACTCAGGGGGAGGTGAAGAAGGATCAGCTAGTCGCTCTCAACACAACTACGAAGAAGGACAATCATCAAGGGCTAATCTGCCTAGATAGAGGGTATGGAACAGAGATCATCCCTTTGAATTAATCATTGGTGACCCAGAGAGTGGTGTGAGGACTAGAAGAGCAACGGAAAATGAATATATGTACTCTGGTTTTCTATCAGAGGAAGAACCTAAAAAGGTTGAAGATGCTCTAGAAGATCCAGATTGGGTGATTGCGATGCAAGATGAACTCAATCAGTTTGATAGGCAGAAAGTTTGGAAACTGGTACCCAGACCTAAAGACAAATATGTTATTGGCACAAAATGGGTATTCAGGAATAAGTTGGATGAAGATGGCATTGTTACGAGGAACAAGGCCAGACTGGTTGCTAAGGGGTATTCTCAAGAAGAAGGAATAGATTATGATGAGACCTATGCACCAGTAGCAAGACTTGAAGCCATCAGGATGTTTTTGGCGTTCGCAACACATTCAGACTTTAAAGTTTATCAAATGGATGTGAAGAGTGCATTCCTGAATGGGGAGCTGGAAGAAGAAGTATATGTAGAGCAACCTCCAGGTTTCAAGAACAAAGATCATATGGACTTTGTGTACTTCCTTTTTAAAGCTCTTTATGGACTCAAGCAGGCGCCTCGAACATGGTATGAAACACTATCTGAATTTTTAATTGAAAATGGTTTTATCAGAGGTGTTATAGATAAGACTCTCTTATAAAATGCATAAAAATAATTTGATATTAGTTCAAGTGTATGTTGATGATATTATATTCGGTTCTACTAATGATGAGCTATGCAAGAGATTTGCTAAGTTAATGCAGAGTAGGTACGAGATGAGTATGATGGGCGAGCTTACTTTCTTCCTTGGACTACAAGTGAGTCAGAAGAAAGATGGGATCTTCATTTGCCAGGCAAAGTACATCAGAGATCTTCTAAAGAAGTATGGACTTGAAGATTCAGCCCCCGCCAAGACTCCAATGCCAACTGCCACAAAGCTTGATGAGGACAAATCAGGTAAATCTGTCGACATCACAAGCTACAGAGGTATGATTGGATCTCTACTTTACTTAACTGCAAGTAGGCCAGATATTATGTTTTCAACTTGCTTATGTGCACGGTTCCAAGCTAATCCAAAAGAGTCTCACCTTATAGCTGTCAAAAGAATTTTTAGATACTTGAAGGGTACTCCAAATCTGGGAATTTGGTATCCTAAAGGTACTGGTTTTGACCTAATCGGCTATACAGACTCGGATTTTGCAGGTTGTAAGATTGACAGGAAGAGTACTTCTGGAAGCTGTCAATTCTTGGGAAGAAGATTGGTCTCATGGTATAGCAAGAAGCAGCACTCAATGTCTACCTCAACAGCTGAGGCAGAATACATCGCAGCAGGTAGCTGTTGTGCTCAGATCCTATGGATGAGAAACCAACTCCAAGACTACGGCTTTATGTTGAAAAAGATTCCAATATTCTGCGACAACACAAGCGCCATAGCTATAACCAACAATCCGGTTCAGCACTCACGAACCAAGCACATTGATATCAGGTATCACTTTATACGAGAGCATGTCATGAATGGAATTGTGGAGTTGCATTTTGTGCCCACAGAACAACAACTTGCAGACATCTTCACGAAACCACTAGACGAATCCACTTTCTCTAGGTTGGTTAGTGAATTAGGGATGTTAAATTTAAATTAATTTTTGTTTGCGAGGAGTTGTATGGATTCACAAGTTATTGAATTTTTATATCCAAAGGACTTGTGACCTCCAATCTAACTTATAATCTCGGGCTTATGAATATCAATGTTAATTATCATAAGTATACCAGTTATGCTTTGTGGTAATTATTCGATATAACATAAGTAGTTAACTGCTACATAAGTGTTTGTAGTTAACAAGAAGCATAACAGTCTGTGGTTTAGAATTAATTGGTGGATTTCAATGTGATGAGATCTGGCTGAGAGATTCTATATCAGACAGGTTGTGATTTTTAGTGAGAAATCAGTTGTACAAACTTGTTTATTTAATGTACTGGTTATCACTGGAAAAAATGTGTAGCAATTACATGATCTTATTTTGCATAACTGACATTATGTTTATTCATAGTATGCTTGTATGATCGTTTGGATTGTGGTTGGGTTGGTTTAAAAATTTTGGAAATTTCAAAAGTAACAGAATATGGAACAAAATTTTTTTGGTTCCAAAGATTTTAAAGCAACCACCTGTGTTTATTAGTATTTTTATAATAATTATTAATATTGTCTGTTTGTGGATTTCAAATTAAATTATTATTAATTCGATAGTTATTTCCAAATTAAGCTTCTAATATTTCTATTTTAGGAATATTAATTCTTTAATTTAAGAAATCTCTATTTAATTAATTTTATGAATATTTGAAATTATTTTGTAAGTGTATTTAAATGATTATTATTATTTTTAAAACTCTCGACAGTTACAATTAGATATATTTTTCGTAACCATCGAAGTGGTTTTAAACAGTACTCGATAGTTATGATAAAATATATTATATTATAACAGTCGAAATAGTTTTTGGTTAATATATATTTAAATAATAGAAAACTATCCATCTCGATAGTTACTATATTTATCTGGTTAGTTTTATCTGCTTCGATAGTTATTTTTATTAGCTAACCGTCGAAGTGAATAAATTTTATTAATTAACCTTTCGATAGTTACGTATTATATATTAGTGTACATCTCGGTAGTTAGCCTTTATTTTATTATTTTTGATAACCATCGAGTTGTTTAAATTAAAAAAAAAACGGTAACCATCGAAGTGGCCAACTTTCCAGTTAAGTATACATTATATATATGTGGTTTTGAAACTATCGAAGTGGCCAGTTGTTTTGTTTACTACATCTCGCCAGTTAACTAACTTATATATATATATATATATATATATATATGTTTCTACCCAACTCGCCAGTTAGCTAACTATCGACCGGAAAATTGATTTTCTTTCCTCATTTTTCTACCATTCTAGTACTAGTTTTGAAAATCTAAACCGATAGAATCGTAGATCTAGTCATCCCGAATTATTTGATACCAGCCTTGTATCGTTTGGTTTCAGTTTTGTTTCGGGTATTTCAAACTTTGGGATTTTTTCTAGGGTTTGTTTGAGGTCCAAAAATCACAAAAAAATAGTTTCACCGTTCAAATCTCTCCTAGTTTAGCATATATTTTTTTCACGATTTTTGGAGGAGTTTTGAATTTTAGTGTTTTCGGTTCGTTATCGAGTCTAATTAAATTCGTAATTAATTGTGTAAAGTTAAAATTTTCGATAATTTTTACTAGTTAAAAATGGTTGGAATTTTTACTATTACCAAAACGAATTTAGTTGCCGAGTTTGACATTCATTCCCTTCCTGCTAATTATTGGGCCTGGGCACGAGTGTTACTCGAATATTCTCGAGTGAGGTATGCCTTAGTAATAGACGTGATATTAAATCATAATATGCTACGAGACTGTTACTGTTCTGCATATAACTCTTCAGCTGTTGATGAACTGGCTTTTACATTTAGTATTGTTAATCGGGAAATCCGGGTGACAGAGCTAGATTTGAATCGTATCTTAAGATTCCCTGAGAATAATCTAGTCCCTTATCCCAATTCCGAACAATTAACTCAGTTCTTCACGACTATCAACTACATTAATCCTAATCTCCACGACTCGGGTGAAAGGTGTAAACATCATTTACCTAAGGAATGGAATTTCTTTTTCCACACTCTTATGCAATGTTTCTCTTACAAAAAGTTCAACACACACAGTATTTCAAGTTTTTATCGAACTTTAGGCTTCAGTGTTGCTAATAATTGTAGGATAAATTTTGGTAGGTTATTATTGAATCAGATGTTGTATGTTATGGGATCAGTGGAGTACAGAAACCTTCAAGTCACTAACGTGGAGTGTTACTTTCCACGGTTCCTACAGCTTATCCTTAATGATCTAACGACTAACGAGGAAAAACTACTATATACTAGTAGTGTTACCTCTTTGTGTATGAAACAGAAAAACAGGATAGCCAACACTCTGAACAATAACAGAAACTACATCAACGAAGCACCTGCTCAAATGACTGAATACATGCAGGGTTGTGTAGTGGACATGGAAAGAGACGAGCCTCAAGGGCCTCAAGAAAATGATCAGGTCCCTGAACCAGTGCAAGAATCAGTTCCAGTAGCTACTCCTGTATAGGATTTAGCTCAAGAAGAGGAAGTGGTTCAGGTGACAGAGGAATTACAAATTTCAGGAGATGGATTTCAAAGTATATCTGGAGGAGATTCTATAGGTCATGCTGACAGTCAGAAATCATATCATCCTTGGACTCCTACAGGTAGTACTCAAGGTAGTCTTCATGTCTCTGACTCTTCAGCTTATTATAATTTGCAAGATCTTTTTGGAGAAAGTGTCATGAACTTATCAGCTGAGCCCTCTGTGGCTGTAGGACAAGGCAATGAATTTGAAACCCAACAGATTCTAACCACTACCTCAGAACCAAACACTAGAAAAACCTTACCTTTATCTTCTCTCCAACCCCTAAAAAGAAAATTTGTGAGTGAGGGAGATTGTGCCTCAAAAGCACCACATAAGGAAGGTGAGGGAACCCAAATAGCTCTACCTCTGACTAGACGTCGATTAGAAGAACCTGAGGTATCTGTTAGCCCATCTATACCCTCTCAAAAGGATATAGAGCTGAAAAAGGCAAATACACAGTCTCTGGGGACATCCTCTCAACAGGGTGAACCTATTGAAATTCGCCCGTCGGCCAGGGCATCTGAAAGAGTGTCAATAATTGAGCCTCCAACCAAGTTATATGTTGCACTGAAAGGAGCACACACACATGAGGAATTGACGGATGTTGATACTACTGTAGCAGAACCTATACAGGTAGATCCTGTACAGGTCATGCCTTCACAGGCTATTGCGGGAGTCACGGGTCCTTCATTGCTAAACATTACAGGATCCAATGTGATAAGCCCCCCAGGAGGAACATTCCTGGCTCCTAATAAGGAGGTCTCCACCACTATTAGTGGAAAGGAGAAGCAACTACTTGGCAATAGTTCTTCGGATGAGCCATTTAGGATTTTAACTGCAGGTACAGAAGACTTGCTGGAGTCAATGAGAGTGAGTGAAACACCAACAGAACGTTTGAGTGATCATAATTCACCCACACCTCTACGACCGAGCGAGAGAATTGAGAGACAAACACCTACAGAACCTGTCAGTGAGCCACCTACCAGCCAAATAGATACCCTCACAATGCACACACAATCTCTAAGTCAAAGGGTTTATAACCTGGAGACTACTGTCACCGAAATGAAATCTGAATTTCACAGCAATGTTATGGAAATAAAATCTGTTCAATACAACATGTTGCAGGATTTACAGAATTTCAAGACTGATATGAAGAAGTTTGTTACAGATTTGTTTGAAATGTATAAATCTCAAACTACTCAAATCCCTGTTTCGGAGGATAACACAACTAAGGGGGAGATGATAGTGCGAGAGCAAGAAAAAGAATCTGGTGCTGATATGAGGAGTAAAGACAAAGGGAAAGGCAAGTTGGTAGAGGAAGAAATAGAAGCAAACATTTATACATCTCAGGGGGAGCAAGATATACCGCTGGAGGTAAGGCTCACACTTGAAGAAGGAGAAATATGAGAACTTTCTCATACTGCTCCTACAGCTCAGGAAGATGATTTGTTTGATGAATTTGTAAATGGTGTCGCTTATCAGTTCACTGAAACGGACTTTGTGGAAACGTTTGGTTTGCTAGATGCAAATCAATCCAGGATAAGGGCATGTGAAATTGCACGAATGTCTCAAGAGAAAGTCAGAAAAGAACACTACAACCACTATATTGTAAGGAGACAAAGGCCGTTGGTGTTATCAAGAGAAGGAAGTGCATGGGACAAGGCTAGGAGTCTTTTGCAGAAACCAGAGTTAGGAGTTATTCAAAATGAAGATCAAAAAGTTCTGGAAGCATTGCAAGAAGCTCACAAGAGTCATCCATCAATAAACCAGTTCTTTCATGCATTGAAACAAACAATTAAATTGATATTCATCACGTCTAACATCAATGGATGGCGGATTCAGATTCAATTCAATAATTCGACTACTAAGACCATTTCTTCTAATTTTATCAAGTTGAGGTCTCTCACAGAATTGTATGTCATGAAGATTAGAGTGGACAAGAGATCTCATGTGAATGAACTTCTTACTGATATGATTGAAGATCAAATGAGCAAAGCAGAAGTTGAAGTTCACACAACTCCTTATACAGTGATATTCTACAAAGACAAGTTAGTTCAGACATTGTGTTTGAGTGATGAAAGACTAAGTCTATATCCTTTGAAGCGTCTGAAATATGTTGAAGGGCTTCTTAGGAGTGAAGGACTTAGAACAGAAGAAAAGTGGAAAGCTGCAGAGCGCATTTATGCTTATAGACTTAATGTCTTATCAAATCAATCTGTAGATATTTCCAAGGTAAGAAGAATAGATCCTTCAAATGGATCTCAACCAAAATTGCCTATGTATACAAAAGAAGAAGGAGATTGGGACTTTGAAAAAGTCAAGGCAATGAGTGAATTCAGATTTAACCATCCAGGGAAAGTGTTCGAGTATACAAAGAAGCCAGATTTTCCAATTGTCTTTCCAGATTTTGATGTAATCAGGGAGACAGAGACAATGGTGTTAAAGGATCCTCCAGCAATCAGGTACAAGAACCCCAAAGGAAAAACTGTAATAGTTGATATCCACAAGATGTCTTACATGACTTCTAAGGAACTGGGTTTGATACTTGATCAAATCAAGACTTCGACGAACTATAAAGACAAATCAGCATTGGCAGAAATCTCTAAGCTTTACATGGAGAAGTTGGGAGCAGAATCATGTTACAACACTGATCGGGTTAAAGCAGTTCCAAAAAGGTTGAGTGTTAAAGGAAAGATGAAAATTCTTGAATTTACATTCGAACAGGTTAAGCAGATCAGGAGAGTAGCTGTCTTGCAAACACTTCAGGAAGCGTTGTCAGATCCCAAGCCAAGAAATATGCTAGAAGAAGAAGCACTGGATCTAGTGAATGACCAACTTGCAAGTCTTGTACAATGAGAATGACATAATGTATATCAGTTCAGGCTAGAGGAACATTTATTCTACATTGTAATTATTTTTGAAATCTGGAAATGTATAATATGATCCAGAATGTATTTAATATTAGTTTACCATCTTCTATTTACTTTTTCTTGTAAGTTAGTTGAGTTATCCTCTTAAGGGATTTGCTTGTCGAACTCTAACAATCAAATAGGGGGAGATTGTAAAGAATAATGTAACGTAACATGTAACCGAGGAAACTAACTCAACACAGATGGTCGGTAACTTATATTAAAATGAAGCACGGAATCGACTGTGAATCGTTTATAAGTTGAATACAAAAGACCAAAACATTAGATGAAGCTTTGAAGACATTGAAGATCACTGAAAGAAGTTTATTAACATGCTCAGGCCTCAGTGAAGAATAAAGATGTAGTGTTTCAGAGGTTCAGAAGATGTCAGAGGTTTTACAACAGAGAAGTCAAGGGATTCCAGTGAATTACAGAAGCACTTCTTAACAGCTATAGAAACAGGGCCAATTGAATAGTCAAGAAGATGTGCAGATCAAGTTCGTGTTAGTCGTTTGTGAACCAGACCAGTTGCACTAAACGTCAGCACAAAAGGAATTGAGAACTGCATCTATGTTAGAAAAGAATTGACTATATAACCGTTGTGTGCTAAAGCTCGGAGAAAATCAAGTTCAAGTAGTAAAGGTAAATTTATTAACTTGGTTACAGTGAAAGAAAATATTACAGAGGTTTGAATCGTTGGAAAAATGGCTAAGGTGAACTACCGATAGTTGGTTTTGGCTGTTTGACTGTTTTGTCTTATCTACCGACGGTTGGGTCTCCTGTTAGGCTATTTCGTCTTATTTACCGACGGTTAGCAAATCACTCGACGGTTAGCATTTTTGGATATATTATTAATTCTATTTCCTCGACGGTTATGGTTTTAATAATTCTTTTGAGTCGATAGTTATAACTGATAGTTGGTTTGATTGTTTCGTCTTAATTCACTCGACGGTTACAGCATCTCGATAGTTAAGGGACTCAGATAAATATCCAGATTATTTATTCCATCGACGGTTAAGTCTCGATAGTTATGGCACTTCGATAGTTGAGGTTGTTTAATCTACAGCCAGCCACAGCATGCCACCTATCATTGATATCTTTGAGCAGAATTGTTTTAAGTGATTTATTTCTCTCGACGGTTATCAACAGACTCACCGATGGTTATAAATCAAATGTCTCGACGGTTGTTAATTCAAGAAGTGAGAAGCAATCTATTTACTTGGTTCTCAGAAGGCCACGTAGAAGATTGAAAAAGCCTACACAATAAAGCAGCAAAGCCAAGCCTTTGTGATTCATTCATTAATTCATTCAGTTACAGAGAGAAAGCATACAGAGCAAAGAAGAGAGACACAGAGAAGCCATTAACGTCGTTTGAGCTAGTGTCATATTTATTGTTCGTATTGATTGTTGTTGTTGTATTGTAACTGTACTAGTGAATCAGTTGAAGCTAATCTACGGATTAGATTTGTGCAGCACCTTCGTGGTTTATATTAATAAAACGATATATTCCCCGAACGAACTGTGTTTGTGTTAACTGTGTGCATACCTTGTGTTTGATTTAATATCTGTTCGAACTGTCAACTAGTCCATAACAAATCATTCCGCGAATATTTTATAAATTGGACAATATCGTATTCAACCCCCCTTCTACGATATTTGGGACTAACAAACTGGAAGTTCAATAACATCAGATTCAGATGGAATCTCAATTCAATACCTAAGGTCCTTACCTATAGATTCCATTAAGGAGATTTTCAAGATCAGTTCAAGAGGCGGTTACAAGACTGGGATGGTTTAAATGGAAAGACAAGTTGAGGTTTGCTACACAAAATGAAGAAGCCTGTACAAGCAAAAGATGACAGACTATATTTTGGGTTGAAGCAGGAATCTCAAGCATTAGTGAGGATGCAGCAAGGGAAATCATTTGTTGATGAAGTTAAATGCAAGGATGATTCTATCAGTGACAGTGGTGAACCAAATGGAAATCTGGAATCAATGACCAACATTGGAGATGAATCACTAAGCACTTCACATGTACACTTTCTAACTAGTATACGTTTACCTAATTCAGAACTGCATGATTATTAGGTTTTGAAATGTATTATATTCATGACAGCATGTTAGCATCTTAGGACTTAAATGCTCAATTGATTGCTAATAATAAGATTGCATGCTAGGATTCATGAGTTTAATTAATACATTTCATACTTGATTTTCTATGCAGTAAAATGAATATCTAGAATTAGATAGGGTGTTCTAGACGGTTAGGTGTATCCCTAAACATTTCCTGAAACTTGAGTTAAATCTTCTGTGATTTAATACCTCTGCTAATGTTGTGAAAATTGCTAATAGACAAACAGGTCATAGATCAGATATTTCATATTTGTTTCTATGAATGACTTGATAAGTGTATGTAGAATTTGATATTGCTCATAATGTCTTATTCAAGTATTTTTCATATTCTTAAATTGTTTATGTGCTTATTTTCATATGATTTGCTATCACTCACATAGTTGCACTTAAATGCTATATCAGATCATGTATTGCTTGTTAGGGATAATTGGTTAAAAGATGGTAGAATTATCTAAGTAGTTAGTAACATCTGTAGATTCGAAGCTAAATCTAAAACTGACTTAGGTAATTAGAGATAGTTAAAAATGTTAGACAACGACATAATGGATTAGACAGAATTAGTAATTAATTTGTTAGTTCTTCTATCCATGTGCTTTTAGAAAATTAAGTACTGAATTTTCTAATATGCATATTGAAGCTGTTGTTACCTTTGAAAATATCTCTAACCTATCTGGACTCAATTAAAGTTGAGTACCAAGAAACTTGATCATTTGTGATTGCAGAGTATGTTATGAAAGGCAAAAGTTATGTGACTTCATGACATTTATTGTTCGAGGCACATGATTAAGATTAAAGCTCTACTATCGCAGTTGGTTGAGAAGGCCTCCCCGATGGTAACCTTTGGAGATGACAGCAAAGGATGACAAGGGATATGGCTATCTTGATTTAAGAACTGTCATCAAAGGAAGCATCTTTCTTGTTGAAGGACTTAAGCACTATCTACAGGGCAGTAGGTAATTCTTTATCAAGGGTTTTCTGGAAAAGCATTGAAAAAGAAAAGTGTTTGATCTCAAATAAGAAGGTTGGAAGCTCACTCAACTGAGAATGAGGAAATATGTTCATAGCTGACATGGAATTTGTATGAAAAGGTGAAGTGAACTTTTCAGTAAAGCTTCATAAGTAAAGAGTTAGCTATGACAAAAGAAGCTCTCACACTTGTTGATCAAGACAATGGATTCTTTGATAAAGAAGAAATTGGTGAGAGGACTGCTTCTAATGAAGTTCTATCCAGAAGGACATTTTGAAGTATGTCACATAGGGAAGTCAAGATAACAACCCTAGTTACAAATTGGTGATGATTCGTGCATTCAACAGACAAAATGTCACAGATGGTGATTATCACATCAGAAAGATCAAGTTGGAAGCAAAGTAAGCTGTGAGAACTTTGAAGTCAGATAATGGAACTGAATTTCGCGAGTGAAGTTCTAAATGAAGTCTGCACTGAAAAAGGTACCTTGAAGCTGAAGTAATTAACACAGCATGCTGCTTTAATCAACAAGATCGTGAAAAGACATCAAATGAGTTAATGGCCAACCAGAAGCAAACACTGAAGCTCTTTCGTGTGTTTGGAAGAAATTGATAATTACTGAAGATTTAGATGAGTAACTTGACAGAAGTTAAGGCTCATGAAACAATTTCCTCGGCTACTCATTGAAGTCGAAAGCTTTCAAGGCATATATGATATAAAACCAGAAGGTGATTAAAAGTCTGAATGTTTCAATCTACTACACCAAGCTCCCAAGAAGTCAAATGAAAGACTATTCTGAATCTTTGAAGTTTGACATCCCGTCACAGTTAAATTCAGATACTGATGATGAAACTGAGGTTGCATAAGGAAACAATGATAATGATGATGTTTCAAATCCTATTAGTGGAAATGGTAGTGAAACTACATAACTCGTGAACTTTAACAGAATCCACTGAAAAAGGTGAAGGATCTTCAACACATCCTAGCAGCAACTCAGGGGGAACAGAATAAAAGAAGGATCTACTAGTCATACTCAACACAATGAAGATCAAATGAATACATCAAGAACATATCTGTCGAGACAAAGAGTTTGAAGTCAAAGTCATTCATGGAGTCTAGTTCTTAGTGATCCGGATTATTGAGTAAAGGCTAGAAGTGCTAATCAAAGTGAACATATATTTTTTGGGACCCAACAATCAATAATTGGTATCCCAAAGAATACTAAAGATGCACTGATTGATCCAGATTGGGTGATTGCAAATGCAAGATGATCTCAATCAGTTCAAAGGCAGAATCTACTAAAGCTAGAACCCAGACCACTAAAGTCGAAGCTGAAATTGGTACAGTAAGGGTTCACAGAAACTGGATAATAATTGGAATTGTTATAAGGGACAAAGCCAAACTGGTTGCTACATGTTAATATCAAGTAGAAGGTATCGACGATGATGGAAACAGAATCTTCAGGACTTTCAAGATCAAACAAAAAGCACCAGTGACAAGATTTGATCCTTTTTGGGCATAACAAGATATGGACCTAACAATAGGATATTCCTAGCACATGTTGAGCATTCAAGCATGGATATCTATTAGATGAATGTGAATAAGTGCACTCCTGAATGGTGAGTTAGAAGTTGAAGCTGATGTACAATATTTCCTAGACTTTGAAGTTGCAGATCATTGAAATTTGTATATCATTCTCTTTACAAGCTCTCTATGAATGGAGATAGGGATTGAAGCAAAGCGTCAAGGACATGGTATGACACTCTAACTACTAATTATTTAAAAATAATTTTATATTAGAGTAGTTATACACATATATCTCTCTAGAATACATGGCACACAAACAATGTAATATATGTGCAAGTATACTATGATTATATTATATGTGGGTTTACTAATGAAAACTTGGCAAGAGATATTTGCTAAGTAAATGCAGAGTACGTACAAAATGAGCAAGTTGGAAGAGTTGCAATTCTTGTTGGATTATAATTAATTAGAAAGAATGATGGCAATTAAAGTAAGTCAAGGATCTTTTGAAGATGCGCAATTTGGAAGATTCTAGACCTGCCAAGACTTCTTTCCAACAGACCACTAAGCTTGATCAGGGCAAATCAGGTATATGAACTGAAGTGACAAACTATAGAGGTATGATCAACTCATTACTTATTGAAGTGCTAAATACCATATATTTTATTCTCGATATGCCTATGTGCAAGTTTCCAAGTGGATACTAGAGAATCTTATCTTATAGCTAAGTTATGAATTGTTAGATATCTTAGGGGATCACCAATTCTTGAAATCTGGGACCCTAAAGATACTAGGTTTAACCTAATTGGCTATATAGATATAGATAATGCAGGTTGTAAGAAAGACAAGGAAGTCATTCCTAGAAGCTGTCATTATTTCCAGCAACTCTGTTGATCTCTTCATACCACGTATGAAACAAGCGCATGGACACCAGGTATCATTTCTTTTGAGATTGTCCTTAGTAGAATAAATTGAAGATATTTGTTAAACAACTTGATGAATTCATTTTATCTAAGTTGGTTAGTGAACTTGAGATATTATTTATATGCATATTTGTTAGAAATCCCATCTGCAAGGAATTCTCAAATGAGTTCACAAGTATTAGATTGTTCATATTTAAAGGACTTGTGAATTTATTTTCAATCCAGTACCTCATACTTTTTGCTACTAATTTAATTATCATGCTTACAATGTTATATGCATAAGTGGTAGTTAGATTTTCTAGCATAAAGTTAGAAGCATAATTATTTGCATGTTAAATATTTGATGAATATTAGTCAAGATATCTTGCTTAATTGTTCTGATATTTTGCTCTGATATTTTTAAATATTTTGTTACAAATAATTGTGATACTTTTGATATTAGTGACAGTATTTAGAATTTATGTTCTAAGTAAACAATGCATATTTTTAAAAAAATCACTAATATTAAAAGCTGAAGTATTTTCTAAGTCATGTGTATAAAATTCTCAATATTTTATATACTTAGGAAATATTTCTAAAATTGATTTTGTTTGCGAGGAGTTGTAATTAGGAACACAAGTGTTAAATGTCTATATTTAAAGGACTTGTGAATTTCTAGTCAACTATTTTCTCGAGCTTACATATATCAATAATAATTATTATGAGTATAATTGTAATATGCTAGAGTGACAATTATTAGATATAGTGTAGGAAGTTAGATGCTAATATTCAATCTTATGAATATTTTAGTATTTAGCGAAATTATTTTATCATATTAAAATTATGGATTGAAGCAATTCAATGATTATCAGTTTCATAATTTTGATTTGATAAAATATAAGAAGCACAATTTCTTGCATCTTGAAATTATTGATAAATATTGAATAATTGGTATCAGCGTGCAATTAATTGTGATATTTTTAATATTAGTGATAACACAAGTTGTTTATCTGAAATCACTAATAATAAAAATATGTCTAAATGCTTATTGTTCTACTGAATGATTGTCATGTCTATTTGATTTGTATATATGCATGTTATTGGTAATTGTTTAGTACAATATAAGTATTTAATTTATTTTGATTTATTTAAATTATGATGATATAAAACAATACAGTGATATATCGGTTCCTTGATTTAAGTAAATTAAAATAAATTCGCAGCATAATTATTCGTAGTATAAATATTTTCTTTTATTACTTTGTGATAATTGATTAATATTTTATTACAAAATAATTATGATATATTGATACTAATGGATTTGCTTAGTCTTTATTCTAAGTAAAAATTGGTTTTTGAAAAAGCCGTTAGTATTAGTATATTTAGTTTTCTTTCTTTGACTGAGTTTTAAAATTGAATGTATTAAAAAGAATTTCTTGTCTGATTCTTTTTCAAAATGTCTTATTCAAAGATACATTCACTTTCTATCAGTTTTAGATAAGAAAACTTCAGAATTCTTTTTCAAAACTTCTCTTTTGAAAAACTTTTCTTGAGGATAATTTTTCTCCACTCTCGAAATCTATTATCCTCTCCTAAAAGCTGTTTTTAAAAGTCTTATCTTTAAAAGCTTTTTCTCTCTTTTGGAAAATTGTTTTAACTTCGAGGTACCAATCACTTGTAAAATGATTTATTTTCAAATACTTGTTTCAATGTATGTTTCACATTGATTCGTAGTACCAAAACAGTGATTGTTGCTTTGAAGACCTAGTATTGTATTGTTAAGCATTCATTCAACCCCAATTGTCATATTTTTATTTTAAGTCGGGGATATTATCAGGCAGACGAAAATGATGTAAATCATAATTACATTATGAGTCAGAAAATCATTATCTTCTATCTGATAAGGATGTTTTGCAAAACTGTTTTCAAAACATATAGTATTAAGGTAAAGGAAAAGAGTCATTTTAATTGAGATAAAATTTGGTAAAAGAGTTGAGTTTCTTATTTGGTGTAAATTCCCGCGTTTTATTATGAGAAGTTTTCTTTATAAGAAATTCATAAGGGATAGAATTTTTCTCTGATACTCCCGCGTTTTATTATGGGATAAGTATCTTAAGGAAAATTTCTATTGGTGTCACGCTCTTAAATGATAAATCTTTAGAACCGACAAAACTCTTTTATTAAAAGTGCTAAAATGCAATCGTTTACCATTCCTTCTTATATTTTTCCTTCTCCTTGAGATGAAAAATATGTTTTGGAATGTTAAAGTGATTATTTCGTTTTATCTTATTTAATTGATTTTATCCGTTTAGCCCCTAGTGGCTACAGAAGCTGGCCAGGAGGTTGAAAACCCATCAATCTCTTACACAGGCCCTACTACCAAACAATCATTCATCCACTTCCATATATTAACCCTTGGAGATATAAGGAACTTATGTAAGTTAGAGGTTGATAAGGGAGAAACTGCACTTGATGCAGCAAATAAGGATGAAGTCGAAAGTGCACCCACAGCTCTACCTCCAGAGAAGAAAAGTAGAATATAACTGAGGTAACTGTAAGCTCATCTGCATCTTCTTAAAAGGATGCAGAGCTGAAAAGGCAATAAAACTGTCTCTGGAATCATTCTCTCAACAGGATGAGTCCATTGAAATTCGCTCGTCAGCCAGAGCAACTTGTAATGAGTCAAGCACACCACCGGCACTCACGTTGATGGTAAGCCTAAACAGATAAATTCTAGGAACACATTGCAAGACGTGCACAATGAGAGGTATAGGCATGTTAACAAATTACCCGTCATTAGGTTACGAGGGAAACGTAGACTCTAAATTGCCATTCATTATATTGTCTACTACGTCGCCCCTCCTGGAAGGAACATTTCCAGATCCTGAAAAGGAATGCCCACCTCCCGTTTACGGAAAAGGTGTGAGGAAACTCCTTGATAGAACAAGGCAGGATTCCCTAACAGATATTAATATCTTGGGATAACCCATCTCAAAGAGGTGAGGCTCCACTAGACAGTGATTTAGCAAATGCTATTGAGTCTGGTGCTGAGACAGTGCTTATGCATGATAGATCAAGAACAACTCAACGAGGCAATTCTCCACTTGATAGTGATTCAGTTCATTCTGAAGAATCAGGTGATGAGAATACAAATGAATTGACGGATTTCACTTGCAAGTACATAAGGCTATATTTCAAATGCAGAGTGAAAGTAAGGGAGAGAAACACTTAAGTAAAAGTGAGGGAGAGATACACTTGAGTGAGAGATAGGGAGAGAAAGAGTGAAACACTTCTAAGTGCTCGACACTTGAATGTAAACACTAACAGAACGTAGTAGAAGTGAGGAAACCTTAAGCCAAACACTTACCCTTGCTACTTCTAAAAGAAAAGTTACTATATTTTTTCCCGATCAATGACAGACGAAAACCTTCTTTGGAAGACAAACCATTCAAAAGATGAGCCATTGGAGGATTCTTCAACTAAGGGGGAGAAATTATAGGAAGAAAAAGTAGAAGTTAATCAAGTCTTATCTTCGTAACCTTGGGAAAAGTTAATATCCTAAAGGGGTTCGTATCCTGGATCCTTAAGGGAAGATCCTTAGAAAAAGGGGTTCGTATCCTTGGGAGAAGTTCGTATCCTTATGGGGAGATTTTAGACAAGAAAAAGAAGAAAATCTTATCTTCTGATCCTGAGGGGAAACAACAGAAATATGGGAGAATCAAGAAACTGTATCCTATACTTGAAAGGAGTTGTTAGTAGAGGATTCCTAATCCAAGTGGGAAGAACAGAAAAGAATTGACTATTTCATTGATTATCTAAAGGGAGAAGAAGAATAAGAAGTAGAAACACATTCTTAGGGGGAGAACATTATTTGAGCTATGTTCTATGTTCAACAGAAGACGTACCCAGGAATTTGAATTCTTATGAAGCTTTGTTTATGATAAGTTCTTTAAGTTCAAACTATGAAGGATTTTGAAGTAGAGAAAGCTCAAACAGACAGAAATGAAGATGATACTATATGAATATCAGTTCAGTGCTAGAGGAACAAACATCTTTCGTTTCAATTACTCAAGAATTTTGGAAATGCAGAATCTGATCCAGAAAAACTAGTAGCATTATTTACAAGTCCCGGATAATTACTTTTTCTAGTTGTTAGTTGAGTTATCCTCTCTATGGGATTTGTTTGCTAAGTTTAACAATCAAATAGGGGGAGATTGTTGGTGAGATTACGAAGTTTTATGAATAGTAATCGTGATAGCTCAACACTAGAACATGACAGGTAAATAATACTACGCCTACACAAAAATCAGGAAGAAATGAAGACAAGGCAAATACAGTGAATCAAGACATTAGAAGAAGTTTTGAAGTCTACTACAGGTCACTGAAAGAAGTTCATTAATATGTTCATGCCTCAGTGAAGAATAATGGTTAAAGACTTTCAGGGTTTCAGAAGTGTTAAAGATTCAGTATAGAAGTGCCACTAGAAGATTTCAGTGTAAAAGCATTGATTGAAGATAGACAGTGTTCGAAGCATAGGAATCTAGAAGAATTGAAGACAGGGTAAAGACAAAGGTTAAAGAAGACAACTACAGTCTTAAAGTTATACTCACTGAAGGAAGTTCATTTATATGTTCAAACGTCAGTGAAGAACATATAATGAAGTATTCAAGATTGTTGTAGTAATGAAGACGTTGTCGAAGTACCAGAAAAGATTCTAGTTAAAGTACATTGTTTATTAACAGTCAGTGTTCGAAGCAATAAAGAACTGCAGCACTCTTGTCATTTGAATTAAATGAGATGTGAAGATCAGGATCGGTGTTAGTCGTTTGTGAACCAGACCAGTGCACTAAACGTCAACACAAAAGATAATGGTAATTACATCTATGAAGTAGAACATTGACTAAGTGAGTGGAATGGAAGAAAATGGTCGAGGATTGAAGCGCTTGTAAAGGTTCAAGGGTTCAAGGGAAAACAGCTGAACAGCTCAATAGTCAAACAGCCGAACAGCTCAACAGCCAAACCGCAAGTGACCAAACCGCAAGTGACCAAGTGCAAGAAGTTTAAAAGGTTGGTGATCAAATTGTAATTTGACCAAGTCAAATTAACATTGGCACGTGAAGTCCAAGTCAAATCAAGTCAACTACATGGTGATACAATTCGACACATACATGTCTTAGGTGATGAAATTTATTCTAAGGCATGTACACCTTGGATCAATATTCATGGCAATGAACATCGACACCTAACTTTTTAATATGTTGATTATAATTCTAAGGATTGTACAGGGTAAAGAATTCGACACCTAGATTATACATGGTGTAGAATTCGACACATAGAATTTATATTCTAAGGCAGGAAAAATTGACACCCAGCTGCACATGGACCTGGAATTCGACACCCACCTATTTGTGAATAAGGCAATTACATGTGACTAAGGAATTCGACACATGGAATATTTTTTAAGTGTTCAATACATGGAAACAATATTCGACACCTAGAAAATATCTATGGGTTTCTCAAAGTCAACTCAAGTCAACATATAGGGGAGAAGAATTCGACACTCACAACAACAGTTCAATTATTGTAAAACCTACACTATATAAACAAATGAATTTAATTCTTTTGGAAGGTGTGTGAAAATATACACACAAAAACAAAGAGATAAAGAGAGAGACAGAAGCCGGAGAAGAAGAGATACAAAGCTATACACATACCTTCTTCACCGGAGTTTTATAATCTAGCCGGTTCATTATGTTTTAAATTAATAGGGATATTATAAAACACTCTCTGTTAGATTGATTTCCTTTTTGTTCATTCACGGATCTATACATTGTAATAGGAATCAGTCATATCTCTTTGTAGCAGCAAAGAACTAATTTGGTCTTTGGAAGCCAGTTATATTTTTAACTGGGTGTAGCAACCTTAGGGTTTATATACGAAATATATATTCCCCGAAACTTGTCTCCATAATTTACTTGCTAATTTTCTAGAACTTGAATGTTTATTCATAAATACAGAAAATTAGTAAGCCAGCCTCCTAAACATTATTCACCTCATGAATTCGAACCCACTAACCGAACTCTAAATTATTTATCCGCAAAAGATTCGAAAGAATTTTTTAATTTAGTGAGTATCGTATTCAACCCCCCCCCCTTCTACGATACTTCGGGACCTACCACCCATCACTTTTTTCTTTAACTAATTTGGGAAACCTTGATCAACTGATAATTGCTGTAAAGCTTATCTATTGATTCTTCTTTGCTTATCCATCAATGGATAGGTTATCTATCGATCAATTGATGTATAGATGGATAATTCAGTTATCCATCGACTCTTTATCCGTTGATGGCCCTTTATCAGTTGATTGCCTTTATCCGTTGATAGCCTTCATCCATTGATAGAGATCCATTGATTTGACTTTCATTGACCTTTATCCATCGAACAGTGTCTTTATCCATCGACTCCAATATTTGTTGATAACTTCATTTGTGAGAATTCTAACTTAGAATATTTACAATTGATCAGTCATTCTTCATATCCGTTGATGAGCAATAAACTGAAGTCATATAGATATTAGTTGACTAGATCTTAACATCCATCGAAGCATTACAATCAATTGATAATGAAACATAAATCAAATGTTACAATCTAATTTATCAGTTGAGTAACAAGTTTCAACTAGTAATTGGTTTCCTAATCAATGGATATTTATAAGTCATATATCCATTAACCAGTTATAATGAAATTTAAATCCCTATTGTAATTCTAAGTAATTTGTTATCATCAAATCTCATAATTCCTAACAATCTCCCCCTATTTATGAACATGTGAAATATGCATATATTTTCTGTTGATGATAACAAAACTCCTAAATATTTTCATTCTAGCAAGAATTACAATATTGACAAAAGTAATTTTGAGACAGAGTGATCAAATACCAGTAACAGATGAATTCTGATAACTTTGATGTTGAGTCTGAATCTTCTACCTTCTTCTTCTTCCCCTTGACTCATTCATCTTATCCACATTCTCCTTCATCTTTCTGTATAGGGATCCCTTCAAAATCTTCTCAACCTTGTAGCCTAGTTGGCTTGCAAGATAATTTAATTCCAGATTGGGCAGTTTATCCAACTCTTGACAAATATCAATATATTTTTCCCTGCCTTCCCTGTCCTTATAAATTATCATGTAGAATGGTTCATGAAGTAACTTCCTTCCTTCAGGGTTCCAAATTTTGATTCTATCATCCATTTCTTCTTGAAGTGATGCCTCCATTATCTTCTTCATCTTTTCCAGGATGGCTTTACCTAGCTCTTCAGTTAAATAATACTTCCTGTTGAGCATGATATAAATCTTCCTTAAGGTGCCATAGCCTTGTTCCATGACTTGATCAAATGTGAAAATTGAATGTGACCTATCTTCATAGTCAATGTGAAGTAGATCTACATCCTTTGTTCTTTTATTGCAGTCATTCCCTCAATTTTGATTGAAACAAAATTTTTAGGTTTGGATTTGAACACCTCTATTTCCTTGGACTGACCACTGCCAGATGCTTGATTCTGAAAATTTGTCTCCTTTGGCTTCTTCTCCTTAACCACTTAGTTTGTCTGCAGGCTTCTTTGCCCTTTGTTTCACCCTTGGCCTCTTCTCACCTTCTTTTCTCCTGGCTTCTCTAATTAGTCTATCCTCCTCATCAAATTCTCTTTGCAGTTGAATGGCTAGTTCTTCTTGTGCTTTTTCTTGTTGCTCCATTTCTTTCATACCAATAACTATTGCTTTGCTCAATAGTTTCTCACCTCCACTTATGACAGATTTCTTATTCTTTCCTTCTTCAATTAAAATGCCCTTTCCTTTTCTATCACCAGGTTTTGAGCTACCTTCTTCCATCCTTATGTCTCATTTCTTCATAGCTTCAAGAATTTCTGGCATTGAGGCAATTGGCTTTTGTGCATTAATTTCCTTGTTTTTGCTTGCAATTGAATCAAATTGCCTTACAATCTGTTGAGCCAATTCCTTCTTTGGATCTCTCTTTTGAATAACATTGTTTGTGTTCTTGACCACAGCTTCAATCTCCCTCCTTCTTAACTCTTCATCTTTCTCCCCTTTTTTGTTATCAGCAACATGCTCTTTCTCCAAGGATTGAGAAATGAGATGAATTTCCAAGAGTCTACTCAGGAGCTTGATTTGAGTGACTTGATTCTTCAAAACTTGCTCCATGCTAACTTCCATAGCATTCACTCTTTTCTCCAATGCTATCACATTATCCTTGGATGTAAACTCAGTGTCAAGTCTTTGCTTAATCTTGACATCAGGGTTAAACTGAGCCTAGAATCTATGGTTGTATCAAAATGAGTCATGACACTCTCAATTTCATACTTGATCTATTTCAATTCATTTCTAAACCTGTCACCTACATCTTCTGTAGCTTGAGGTTATCCCTGTAATAATTAAAAATTCTTCTTTGAATAGGATCCTCTACATTCACCTCATCCATGGATCTTCTATAGTGTGAAACTATTGCTTTTTCAGTGTCATCCAAATTAGTTTCATCACTAGCCAATGCAGGCTCCAACAAATCATCATCAGAATCATCTTTAAAATCCTCAGGATTCATATGAGTCACATCAACAGGCTGTTTTGCCAAATTCTCCTTGCCACTCATGAACTGCTCTTCTGTTTGTACTAACCCTAACATCTTCTCAACCTCTTGATTTGTGGCTGCTGCCAATTCTTGGTAGTGTGGATCCTCATGTTGAAATGTATCAGCATCAAGGTTAAATAAAACCTCATCATTCACCTCCTTGTGGGCATCTGCAACTCCTGCAGGAACTCCATACTCTCCATCACCTCCATTTCCCCTAACTCCAACCCCAACTCCTGGGTGAATTCAGCTACAAATTGCTCAGTTTTAAAAGTTGATGCTTCATGGGATGAAGAACTTGGTTTCTCTCTATTCTTTTCTCTCTCACTCTCTTCTCTCTATTTTTGCATCAGGATCTCATCCTGGATTCACACCTCTCCCTCACAATGCTCTCCTTTTGCATCACCTACTAAGGTAGAACTCTCTTTGCTCACACCCTCTCTTTTTGTCACCTCAGAAGAAATTAAGGACCTCTCATTCACACTCTCTCATTTTTCCAAGGTATGCAAACATTGCCTCTCACACACTTTACCCATTCCACTCAATCCTAGAAGTGTATTTGCCACTTGAATTGCTTCAATAGATGGTTCATTATTTTGACTGAAAGTGTCAATCGATGGATGAGGAATATCCATCGATTGATGAATATCAGTTGATTGGAGCCTGTCGATGGATGTAAAGATATCCATCGATGGAAGTGAACTAGTCAATGGATGTTGAAAATTATCAATTGATTGGAAAATATCCATTGACTTAGAAAAGTTTTCAATTTCAACATGTTCATCCAAGGTGTTACCCTTTTGTGAGGAAACAAGTGAGAGTGTTGGCTCCACCCTGAGTTGTAAAGAGGGTGAATTTGAAACATTGAAGTTATCAATCATCAAAGTTTCTGAAGAAATAGATTTTGAAAGAGATTTTAGAGAAGGAATAGATAATGAATGGGGCTGTGCCTCGGGAGAATTCTGAGACACATCAATTGAACAAGATGAAGAATCCACCAAATTTGCATTTGGCTTTACAAGTGTGTATGATCCATGTGCATTGCTACTGTCCTTCTTTCTTCTTTTGTAGGGTTGAACTACTTTGTGTCCCTTATCCACATCAGATGGTTCTGGTTGAGACCTCTTTTCAATAGCTACACCTTGTTGAGAAGGTGTACTTAGGGATGTGTTTAAATCCTTTATCACAGCCTCAATCTTTTGAGAGATTAGGCTGGTGGCTAGCTAGACAGTTGTTGGTCCCTGATATTGTAGAATGAAGGTTGAATATAATATCTATAAATTGTCACGGTATTTCGAATTTTAAAATATTATTTTAATTAATCACGAAATATAAATTTTAAAGAAATACTGTTCAAGTAGAAGATATAATTTTTAACTTGAAAAGTATTACAAAATTTATCTAATAAAATTTTTATATAATTGATAAAGTTATCTAGAACAAATTCGACATGAAGTGTTCGGGTTTAACAATTATATTCCAATACTTTGCACAGAAATCTATGAATATTACAATGCATACAAATTTCTGAATTTGAATGATTTTTAACATCACTAAATTATGAAGAGAACTCCTCATATTTATAGAGGAAGAAATCTCGTATGACTTTCTAGTACAGGACAATTTACAGACTTTATTTAAGTCTGTATGACATTTTTTAACACTCGTATGACTTTTTAAAATGCTGGTTATGACTTTTAAAATTCGATATGACTTTTTTTATTAATTAAAAAATCGGTATGACTTTTTAATATAATAAAAAATAACTCGGTATGACTTTTTTATTTATGCAGACATGATGTTGAAAGTACATGGCATGCATCCTACTTTACCACATGGTTGATGAGGGATAGACATGGCAGGCATGGCAGGCATATTAGAAGTTTCTTCTTTTACTACTTTTATCTTTTTGCATGCATGCGTAAGATGACCAGTAGAATTACAATTATTACAAACTTTTCTAATAGCTTTGGGAGAGTTGACATAATCATTTTTCTTGTTAATACCTATCTTGCCATTTCTGTTAGCTTTTATTTTTTCATTCTTGTTGCCTAAATCACTTTTAATATGTTCCTTAGGTTCTACAATTTTTACAGATTTCTTAGGCAACTCATTTTTACTTTCTACCTCTTTCTTTTTATCCTCAGTAAGAATTTCTTCTTTCATAAGGATCTGTTCTTCATCTAGTAGTTCGATGACAAACTTCTTATATAGGGGCTTAGGGACATTTTCTAATACATGTAGAATGTCTTGCTTCACAGGACTTTCCTCAGCAATTGATTCCTCATGTCTCTTTCCTGCCTTTTTTTCATAGTCAAATCCTATTCCAGTTTTCTGACCTATGACCTGTTTATCTATTACCTCCTTAACAAGATTAGCAGATTTCTTGTAAGCCTGAAGTTTTAACTATAACTCAGAAATTTTATTCCTAAGTGCAGTTTCTACTTCCTGGTTGCATTTGTCTCTATTATGGAGATATTCTATCTTCTATTTCAGATCTTCTAAGTTAACACATGCAAGCTCTAGTTCTTCGTTTCTAGCTTCTAGCATTTTATTCTTTAGAACTAGTTTATCATTTTCTTCTTCAGATACTAGCATGCTTGTGTGAATGCTAAACATTTATACACTAAGATCTTCTACAGTTTTCTTATATTTAGAATTAGACATGTCAACGGAGGAAAGAAATTATACCTTCGATGACTGAGGTGATGCCTCTGAAGAGTCTGCCATTAGTGCAACATTTCCATATGTCTCCTCTTCATCATTGTCTAAGTCATCCCAGCTCTTTCCCTCGGCTATATAAGCTCTGCCCTGATGCTTCTTTACCAGTTCATCATATTTTTTCTTGAGTTCGTCATACGACTCCATTCTCTCCTTTCCTTGCTTAGGCTTCCGGCATTCTGTAGCAAAATACACGGGTTCATCACAGTTGTAGCACTTGAACTTGCTGCAGTCTACCATTCCCGTCTTATAACCTCCTTTGTTGTAAGACCCTGAAGACGAACCACCTCGGTTGCTATTTCTGTATCTGGAACCACTATAACTGGAGTTACTCTTGAATTTGTACTTAGGGTTCCGTCTAAACCTGAGGTTCTTAAACTTCCATGCCATATAGGCCATTGTTTTATTTTCCAAATGTTCAAGTTTTTCCATGGAATAGAAGTCATCTTCATCACCTACTTGAGCATTCTCCGAAAATTCAGTTTCTAGAATCTCTTCTTTCTCAACAACAGGTTTCACTGTACCGGTCTCTGTGATAGCAAAATCCTTGGCTACAAGTGCCGTAGTCTTCAACAGTGTTGTATTCTTACTGTCCATTGTACCTGAACCATAAATGATTTGTCTCTGCTCTTGCTCCATTTCATGAGTCTTGAGCTTCCCATATTGAATTTCAATGGACATGTCATTTATATCACTTATCTATCTGATGGCAGAGATTTTGTGTTCCAGGTGTGCTGGCAGTGTCAACATGAATTTCCTGTTGATCTCCCTACATGAGTAGGCCTTCCCATGCAGTGACAAGTCATTCAATAATTTATTTTATCTCTTAAAGACTTAAGTGATACTTTCTCCTGGTAGTCACTTGAACAATTCATACTGGGATATAAGAATATCCAGCATGTTCTCCTTCACTTCTGTTGTACCTTCCATTAACAAATCAATCGTATCACACATTTGTTTGGCACTGGTGCAATTAATCACTTGATTCAACATTGTAGTGTCCAGTAAATCTATTAGGATACATTAAAGATGATTATCTCATGCAACTCTATCTTTAACAGTGTCAGTGTACTCTGAAGGCTCCTTTGGGGTAAATCCTTGAGGAATTCGTTCGCCGTCATCTGAGACTGTTTCTGGTGTCAGCTTCTGAGGTACATAGGATCCATTTTCCAAAATTCCCATGTATTGAGAATTAGCAGATTTAATGAAAGTGGACATCTTCTTCTTCCATAAAATGTATTTATTTTTATCAAAGACTGAGATTTTGATACTACTAAGTTTTTGGGTACTCATGGTTGTGAAGAATTTTAAATCTCAAGAAATAATTAATTTATTAAAAATTAAAATTAATTTGAATAAAAATTGAATATCTTGAAATAAAATTTTAATTCAAATTCTTGATGATTGATAGCTTTTTAAAATTAGTGTATTTAAATCTTTAAAAAATTCAAAATTGAATTTTCTTTAAAAATAAAGAAATTTCAATATAATTTTTTCTAGATCTAAAAATGCACCTTTTCATAAAACTATTTTTAGATCTTGATTTGTAACTTCAATCAACAAGCTCTAATACCGATTATTAGGTCCAAAATCATCATAGAAAGGGGGGGGTTGAATATGATATGGTAGATTTTTCGTTTAATTGTGGAATAAGTGTTTGTGTTCTTGAGATATGAAAATGACAATAAATGAAATATAATAGTTCAGGAAAATAAAAGTATATTATTAAATCCATGAGTGCTACACTTCTAATCAGTATGATTAGCTTCAATGGGTTCAATCAATGTTACAATAGAAATACAGTTGGGTGTGTTTAATGTAGAGCTTTAATGGAGTTCCCGTCTGTATGTCTTTTGTGTTGAAGATGAATGAAATCCCTTATTGTCCATATTGATTTCACCCATATATATTATGTAGTCTTTTTGGAAAATGATTTCCAAAAATGTATAAGTCCTTTGTTGGGCCTTGTAGAGTATTGGTGGTGTGCATGCGCCACTTAGATGTTTGTTGCGCCTAGATATGTTTGTTGCGCCTCTAGTAGCTTTTTGTTGTGCCTTGAATTAAGGTTAGTTGCGCCTATACAGTTGATACCTTGTATAGGCGCAACTAATGACTAAGTAACATATCACAAGCTTTTGTTGCGCCTGTTGCCCTTTTGTTGCGCCTGTACACTATTTGTAGTGTGTAGGCACCACAAACCTTCCACAAACTTATGTGGCGCCACAACATGTTTTTTTACGCCTGCACTCACATTCCCTTGTGCAGGTACCACGAACCTTAACTTAGTCTTCCCTTAAGCTTCCAACTTGGTTTGTTGCGCCTAAGTGAAGTTTTGTTGCGCTTCACACACTGATTCAACCGAGTAGGAACCACCAAGTGTAATATTACTTTCCTTAACATATATCTTGAATTCTTGAAGTAATTACTACTTGGTTTGCACTCTTCTAGCTTGATCAACTGATTTTCTTTTGATTAATCAAGACAATTCTTTTCTTGTTGTGCTGACGCTTAGTGCACTGGTCTGGTTCAAAAATGACTAACACTGAATTGAATTCCCTTGACTTCTGTTCTGTTTCAGCTAATTAACTTTAGACTGTTTCATTGCTTTTGATCACTGAAACCCTTTGACATCTTATACATAAATCATTACACTGCCTTTAGTCTGAAATCTTCTGAACACTTATTTGTTGCTGAGGCATGAACATATTAATGAACTTCTCTCGCTTACGTTCAGTAAGCCTTTCATCTTGAATGCTCTGCAGTGATGTATGTATGATTCTTGTTTACATGTCCTTCTGGATTTCTGTGCTGCATATTAGTATTATTTATCTGTCTTTGTTTCTTAGTTGAGTTATCATTATCACTATTACATACTACGTTACATTATGCTTTACATCTAGCTTCAAGATCTGATATAGCTTGTTAGAGAAAAATCTTACTTCATGAAGGTCATATAGAATTTGAGGACTAACAGCTTTTTCAAAGTCTCTGAGTCTGTCTCTCAGCAGCTCATTCTCTTCTGAACTTCTCTTCACTTTATTCAACAATGTCTATATCACTGATAAACTTCTTTTTATGAAGAACTCCAAGGATATTCTGAATGTACCATTCCTGTGAGTGTAGACTAATATCTGCCAGTCTTCAAGAATGTTATCCACTATGATAGTGATATAGTCCACTTCCTCTTTCAGAGCTTTCACGAAGTTATCAATGTTGTCTTTTGAATTTTCTAGGCGCTCAATGATTGACTTAAGATGCTTGTCATCAAATGGACCCTTCTGTAGTTTATCCATTATTTATCTTGTTATGTCCCATTTCTTCCCAATTTTTAGCTGCACATCCTTCTCTTTCTCTCTCACAGCCACAACCCAAAGGTTTTATTTCTCTTGACTTGCTTCCTTTTCAGCCCGTGCTTTTTCCTTGACTAGAGCTTTTAATTTCTCTGTTTTAGCATGGCTCGCCTTGATGTCTTCTTTCAATTTTTTCATTGCTCTTCATAGGCAGGATCAGACTCTTTTTCTTTTGGAAATACAAATCCTTCATCAAAGGCAGCTTCTTCTTCTGCTCTACAGTAGTCAGGGTTGAAGGATTCATCAATGAACAACTCATCAGCATAGTACTACTCTTCTGGTGCTGGACCATTAGATTCAAATTCTTCTTTAGAATACAGTTTTACTTTTCCTTTGCCTTTGCCTTCAGCAGCCCCTTCATCTTCAGCTACTTTCTTCTTTCCTTTCTCTCCCTTAGTTAAGGGATCCTCTTCAGATTTAGAAGCTTCAACGGATTTAACATGTTTCTGCGTGGTCAGATAGATTTTGAAAGGATATCTTCGATATTAATTTAATTAATTATTTTGGTATTTGTATGATGAATCATAAAATTTAAATACACTTAGTAATCCTCTCCAATTAGGTCATATATTTAAGTGATTTGTTTTAAAGTCAAATAAGTCAACTATGGCAGATTAAAATATATTTATATTGTAATATAAATATAAAAATTATTCCCCCATTTGAAAAATTATCAAAATTATATTTTTAAGGGAATAAAATTCTAATACTTTCAAGCAAATTGATTAAAAGAGAAATATTAAGAAAGTAATATTTATTGGCCTCAATTACAATATTTATAAGGAAACAAGTTTGAAAAAGAAATATTTCTGCATTCAAGATATTATTACTTTCTTAGAAAATATTAATATATATTTTACTCCTCAAAGAAACTATTTAAAATGAATTTTCTCCTACTATAATAATAGTCATTATTCAGAGAAAATTATTTTGAATATTTAGAAATATATTTCCTTCCTCTCCAAATATTTTATATATTGGGAAATATATTTTCAATTACTTATTAATATTTTTTATTATTAATTTGATTAGTTAAAATATTTTCTCTATTGCTATATAAATATATTATTATTTAGAGAAAATTATTTTAAATACCCAAAAATATATTTTCTTTAGTCCAAATATTTTATATATTGGGAAATATATTTTAGAGTATAGATTCTAGTCATAAACATTTTTCAAAGATATATCCATAAAAATACAAAAGACTAGTTACATTTTATTTTGAACCAAAACCCTGATTTAACTATTTAAATTCAAATAAAATACTTCTACATGCTAGAATGACATGAAACTTGAGATTGATCATTTAAATAATATTTTCAATGCGTGATAGAAGTTTCGTAATTTTTTGAGAATTTTGGTCCGGACACCAAAAACGAGGCAGTTGACCATTCGTTTGACTTAGTCAAAACAGAGACTAAAGGTTGACCAAAGTTGACAAAAGTTACTAATATGTCATATTATAATTATTATAAGTGCTCCATAATTTTTCTATAATTTATTGGGTATTTATAGAATTAATGTTAGAATAATTAAACGATACATGTTACATATTTATTCGTTAATTAGTACGTATTTATTAGTCACATCCAAGTGGAGAAATGGCTGGAATTTCCATGTGTAAAGTTATTTGTCTTATTAGGAGACCAAATATTTAGCCTACAATTTGCCACATCTCCCTCATCTACACCATACACTTTTTTTCATCTCATCCACCCATTTCACCTAACTCCTTCTATAAATACTAACCTCCCCCCACCCATTTAGAATGAAGCTAAAGAGTAAAATAATTGCTGGGATTTTCAGAAGTATTCAAGCTATCAAGCATTCAAACACTCTCTCTACATGAAGGGTTTCGGGCATGAAAACGCAGCGGAATTAACGTAAAAACAATAAAAAAATCGAAACCCAATCGCAGGATCCATGTATAACGTTGGATGATTATGGTGAAGAAGTCTATACCTTAACAAAGCTTTCGTATGCTGTTTAATGGAGGTCCAGAAAGATGAATCACAGCAGTCCTTTGTTGTAAAGATTTGCTCTCTAAAGAAGTCCACACGAACGCCCGATCGTCCTACGATCACCGGAGTCGGTACTAGCCGAATTGTTTGCCTCTCTCTCTCTTTCTCTAGCCTCTCTTGATGTTGAGCAGCTAGGGTTTTTCTCTAAAACGAAATTTGACGATCAAACCCTAATATTATACATCATTATGTATATATAGGGGAGAAAGAGATTTTAGGCCTAACCCTAATCCATGTGATTTCCAAAACCCATTATGACTTTGGGTTGTTATTATTATTAAATTTGAATTCTAATATAATTAATCAAGTCCCACTTAATTAATTCAATAATTAAATTCGAATAATAATAATACTTATTAAATCCGAATTCTAAATTAATCAAGTCTCATTTAATTAATTTAATAATTAAATTCGAATAAACAATAATATATTTAATTTCGTAATTTAAATAAACCTCCGTCTTGACGTTCTTTGTGTGTGACCCTTTAGGTTATTATTACGTTGACAATAATTTTATTATCTAATAATAAAATTGTAAACAATGAGTGGCATCTAGTAATACATCATTGCTACCCAAGTAACAATAATAATTGGTGATTCAACTAAAACTTTCGTGAATAATGTGCAATGTAATATAATCCCTTTAACCTTATATTATAGATAAAACTCGAGGCATGTATAGTGTCATCCTCTTCAACGTTTAATCTTGGTTTCCTTGATCAATGAGTAGACTATTTAAACAAATCAATATTTGAGCATGGCCATGCATTTCATAGTCTCACTCAATCAAGAGGCCAATAATATCACTCCTAGAATTGGAGGGTTAAATCCTATATTTATCATACATATTCCCCATACGATTCATAGCATACCCAATGTCCACCTTTATCATTACCCGGTTAAAGGTAACTTTGAGTGTAATCAAAGTATATTAATTCTCGTATAGAAATATAATGATTTCAAGTCAGAGGATCATTACATCATTATCACTGTGAGATTTCTTATGACACTTATTAACATGTAGAATCTCACGACGGGTCTTTCCAGTGTCATGTATTGATACATACACTTATGTTCTTGACTTTAGTATCACCATACCTATGACCAATGAGATGTGGTCTTCTGTCAACAAACATACTAGTCTTATTGCATTATTACTGTCCTTAAATAATAATACTTGACTAGGGAATTTCAGGAATAAAATACTATTCATATAATCTCATTTTTAAGTCACATACTTAAAGATATATATTACGTATTAATATTCTAAGGACATTTATTATTCTTTCAATTTATGACGCAGTAAATAAAGACATAATAAATATTAATTAAATAATCACATAAAACATAATCCTTAATTGTTTTCAATAAAACATTAAAAGTATTGTCTCTAGGACACCAATACTAACAATCTCCCACTTGTACTAGAGCCAATCTTTCATGTATCTAATACTTATAGAACTAGTATGACCTTCGTGCTTCTGCTGCGACAAAGCCTTAGTCAGTGGGTCTGCATTATTCTTATTAGTATGCACTTTACATATATGTATATCTCCTTGATCATTAATCTCATTAATTAAGTGATATCTCCTAAGTACATCCCCAAACAATCTCCTTGGCTGCTTCATAAGCATCAATATACTCAGGCTCTATTGTAGAATCAACAACTGTCTCTGCTGTGAACCATTCCAGCATACAATATCTCCATTTAGACAAAACACAAATCCGGACTGAGAAATTGAATCATCCTTGTCTGTCTAGAAACTAGCATCAGTGTAACCTTTTACAACCAGCTTATCTTCTCCTCCATATACGAAGAATTAATCTTTAGTCCTCTTCAAGTACTTAAGAATATTCTTGACTGCTGTCCAGTGACCTTCACCTGGATTAGACTTGTATCTACTTTGACTTAGGCCGATCATTCTTCTTGATCTATCTCTATATATCTTAATACCTAAAATATAGGTCACTTCGCCTAAGTCTTTCATTGAGAAATTCTTACTCAACCAAGTCTTAACAGCCTGTAAAGAAGGAATGTCATTCCCTATTATTAATATATCATCAACATATAATTATAGGAATTCCACATTGCTCCTACTTACCTTCTTGTAAACACATGGTTCATCTTCATTTTGAATAAACCCAAACTCTTTGACAGTTTCATCAAAACGAATGTTCCATCTCCTTGAGGCTTGTTTCAATCCATAAATGGATCGACGCAGCTTACATACCTTTACAGCATTCTTTGAATCAACAAAACCTTCAGGCTGTGTCATATACACATCCATATCTTCTTCAAGGCTCCCATTTAAGAGAGCGGTTTTGACATCCATCTGTCAGATTTCATAATCATAGTAAGCAGCTATAGCAAGCAAAATCCTGATGGACTTGACCATAGCCACTGGTGAAAAAGTCTCATCATAGTCAATACCATGAATTTGCTTGAAACCTTTTGCCACCAATCGTGCCTTATAGGTCTGTACATTACCATCCATGTCGGTCTTCTTCTTGAAAACCCACTTGCACCCTATAGGTTTTACCCCTTTAGGTGGATCAACCAAAGTCCATACTTGATTAGTATACATGGATTCCATCTTAGATTTCATGGCATCCAGCCATCTCTTGGATTCTGGAGTGTTCATAGCATCTTAGTAGGTGAGAGGCTCATCTTCGTCGATAAGCATCACATCACCATCTTGAGTTAAGAGAAATCCATAATATCTCTCAGGCTCATGGTGAATCCTACTAGACCTACGAATAACCTGTGTTTCTTGAGCAGTGTTGTGGTCTTGTACATCCTGCTCAAGTTCCTCCATTGGTTCAATGTTATCTTGTGGGCCTCGAACTTCATCGAGATCTATTATCCTCCAACTGTTTTTTCTTCGAAAGCATTTCTCTTTCAAGAAAAACTGTAGTTCGAGCAACAAACACTTTGTTCTCGGAAGGATTATAGAATGAATAACCCTTTGTTTTAATCGGGTATCCCACAAAATTATATTTGTCTGATTTAGGTCCTAGCTTGTTAGAAGTTAAACGTTTCACAAACGCTTCACATCCCCATATTTTCATAAATGACATGCTATGACATTTCTTAGTCCATATCTCATATGGAGTCTTTTGAACCGTTTTAGTAGGAACTCGGTTAAGTGTATAACCAGCCGTCTCCGGGGCGTAGCCCCAGAAACTAATTGGAAGATCTGCATGACTCATCATCGATCGTACCATGTCCAACAAAGTACGATTCCTCCTTTCAGAAACTCCATTCCATTGTGGTGTTCCGGGAGGAGTGAGTTGTGATACAATACCACACTCTTTTAATAAACTCTTAAATTCATGGCTCAAGTATTCACCTCCACGATCAGATCGTAGAGTCTTAATAGTTCCGCCAGTTTACTTTTCTACTTTAGCTTTGTTTCTTTGAACTTTTCAAAAGAATCGGATTTGTTCTTCATAAGATACACATATCTACTGAAATTATCAGTAAACGTGATAAAGTAGTAAAAGCCACCTCTTGTCATAGTACGCATAGGACCACATACATCACTATGTATAAGTTCTAATCGTTCAGTGGCCCTTTCACCTTGTCCAGTAAAAGGAGATTTAGTCATTTTTCCAATGAGACAAGGTTCACATGCTTCATATGATTCAAAGTCAAACTTATCCAAGTATCCATCCTTATGTAACTTGGAAATGCGCTTCTCATTTATATGGCCTAAACGACAGTGCCAAAGGTATGTTTGATTTGAGTCATTTATTTTAAGATGTTTGTTATTCACATTATAGATAGGAGTGTCTAAATCAAGAACATATAAACCGTTAAATAAACGTGCAACCCCATAGGTAACATTATTCAAAGAAAAGGAACAACTATTGTTCTGAATTAAAAATGCAAAACCTTTCTTGTCTAAACAAGAAACCGAAATAATGTTTCTGCAAATTGCAGGCACGTAAAAACAGTTCTCAAGTTCTAAAATAAGCCCAGTGGGCAATGATAAATAATAAGTCCCTACAGCTAAAACAGCAACCTTTGCTCCATTGCCAACTCGTAGGTCGACCTCTCCTTTAGCCAAAGTCCTACTCATTTGTAGTTCATGTACATTTATACAAATGTGAGAACCACATCCAGTATCCAATACCCATGATGTAGAAGTTGACAAATTGACCTCTATAACATAAATACCTGAATCAGAAGCTTGACCAGCCTTCTTCTTCTTCAGATCCTCCAAATAAGCGTGACAGTTTCTCTTCCAATGACCTGGTTTACCATAGTAGTGACAATCACCCTTTACAACAACACCCTTAGGCTTTAAAGCCTGTTTGGGATTAGCCTTTGGCTTGGGACCAGAAGCAGATCCAATCTTCTTCTTTCCCTTCCATTTGCCTTTCCTATTAGCCTTACCTTTGTTATCTACCATCAACATGACAGCAGGTTCAGCCTTTTCATGTTGGTTTCAGCAGTTCGTAACATGGCCAACAATTCAGTGGGTGTTTTGTCTATCTCATTCATATTGTAGTTCATAACAAAATGAGTATAGTTGCGGTTCAAAGATTGCAAGATTAAGTCAATCTGAGCTTCCAAACCAATCGGGAAACCCAAAGTATCAAGATACGCAATATAACTTATCATCTTCAGAACATGTGGTTGAACAGGTTCACGCTCTCCCTGTTTACAAGCATATAGTGCTTTACTCGTGTCGAACCTTTCTTGACGAGCTTGTCCCTCAAACATTCTTTGAAGGTGTTCAATCATCTCATAAGCATCCATATGCTCATGTTGTTTTTGAAGCTCAGCACTCATGGTTGCCAGCATGAGACATGCAATATCATTCATATCATCAATATGCTTCTGATAAGCATTTTGCTGAACACGAGTTGCATTCTCAGCAGGATGAGCGAGTGAAGGAATTTCAATGACATGGAGCTTACGCTCTTGCCTGAGGACAATCCTCAAATTCCTATACCAATCCAGGAAGTTAGTTCCTGTCAGCTTGTCCTTCTCAAGGGTTGCTCGTACGGAGAAAGTATTTGTATTGTTTGCCATTTAAATATCTACAATGTTTAAAATGCATAAAATAAACATTAGATTGTCTGAGTTATTTATTATGTTCAAATGATTATGATATATTCATAATATATCTCCCACTATTTTTATCAAATTAATAGCCCTTACTATTAATTTGGAAAGTATATCCCATAATTCTTTCTAGTGAGCCAAGATCCATATTTTGTCATGTCCTAAGTCAACCACTCGAAGTCCTTAAAAAATAATTATTTAGGTAGACAACAGTTGTCAATTATATCATATATAATTCTTGGATAGTTTGGTGAACAACGATTGATCTTATCTATCTAATAGACTTTTAACCAAACTCTATGCTTCTAAGTTCATAATGGTTGAATATAACCGTTTATTTTCACCTTATTATGACGACTCAGTTAAGTTAGACCCAATGATACAACGGCCGAATATAACCGTTTATATTCGTCGCATCTCACCACGATAGATAGGAGTCCCCTGCCACTGACAGTCCTTCCCCTAATCGATCTAGGATTCGATGAGTGTTCATTCATTGGAAAGCATCCGAGTAAAACTTAATATTTTGTTAAGGGGTTTAGAAAATTTATAACGATCATGATCACATCATAAAGAGATCCTCAATTTTTTCTTGAACCAAATATTTCAAATTGACATATTAAATTGTTCATTTCCCAGGTAGATGGAGGATAGTAATGGTCACACTTAAAACCCAACAACCTTACGAATACGCATATCCGCTTTTGTCAGAAAATCCCAGTTATAGATATCAAAATCCATATTTAATTCCATGTTTTAAAATCCATATTTCATAAACACAAGAATCTCATGATCGTTTGTTAATTTTAAAATCTTGAATCGTTACAGATTTTATCTTTCTTAAGCAGACATGGCATGAGTGTCGTATCTAATACATACATTATTCCAACATATACATATCTACACATGCATTCATATACATATATGTATTGTGCGTAAATTAAACGTGTTTGGTTATGGCCCCATCCTATGTGATATTTCCAAGCTAATGGAATTATCAAGGTCAATCTATGGTGGTTTCAAATACTACACTATTACATGTCTTTATCTTCTTCATTGCTCCATCATCTAGATTACCTCCTAGCTTCCTTGCTTCTAAGTCTCCATTGAACAATTATATTGAATAATAAATAAATCTATTCTAATGAAATTACAAGAAGAACTCGAGTTACATTCGAGATTAACAATTACAATGAATAAACGACATGCAAGTCATATTTAGAAACCAAAACCATAAAACAAAATCACTATCCTATGGGTCTTTAGGCCATAACCATCCACCATGTTATCACATAACACATGTAATATATCTCAGATTATATAAACATATCATATAATCATATATAATAAATTTCAAAATTTCAGAAAATCAAATAAATTTCAGAAAATAATAAATCGCCGTTTTAGGGCCTGTAACCTCGTCAAACGGCTTAAATACGCGAAGCTGACTTTGTCAGTATTTCTCAGTGACACGATCCCAGTCTAAAAAACATATATCGTTTGCGAAAATCGGACACTGGACACAGATTTCAGAAAATCTACCGAAATCATTTCAGAATTCGTATCGAATACGATTTCCATAACAAGAACAAACATGTATCATATACATACAGCAATACACACAATCATCCCATGATTATACAACACATGAATATCATATATTCAAAATCATATAAAACATATATATCAATATATAGTCATGGCATATCATATATATGTTTACATACATCGAAAAACTGTTAAACACATAACCAAATCATCACATTATACACGTAGCTCTGATGCCATTGAAGGGTTTCGGGCATGAAAACGCAGCGGAATTAACGTAAAAACAATAAAAAAATCGAAACCCAATCATAGGATCCATGTATAACGTTGGATGATTATGGTGAAGAAGTCTATACCTTAACAAAGCTTTCGTATGCTGTTTAATGGAGGTCCAGAAAGATGAATCATAGCAGTCATTTGTTGCAAAGATTTGCTCTCTAAAGAAGTCCACACGAACGCCCGATCGTCCTACGATCACCGGAGTCGGTACTAGCCGAATTGTTTGCCTCTCTCTCTCTTTCTCTAGCCTCTCTTGATGTTGAGCAGCTAGGGTTTTTCTCTAAAACGAAATTTGATGATCAAACCCTAATATTATACATCATTATGTATATATAGGGGAGAAAGAGATTTTGGGCCTAATCCTAATCCATGTGATTTCCAAAACCCATTATGACTTTGGGTTATTATTATTATTAAATCTGAATTCTAATATAATTAATCAAGTCCCACTTAATTAATTCAATAATTAAATTCGAATAATAATAATAATACTTATTAAATCCGAATTTTAAATTAATCAAGTCTCACTTAATTAATTTAATAATTAAATTCGAATAAACAATAATATATTTAAATTCGTAATTTAAATAAACCTCCGTGTTGATGTTCTTTGTGTGTGACCCTTTAGGTTATTATTACGTTGGCAATAATTTTATTATCTAATAATAAAATTATAAACAATGAGTGGCATCTAGTAATACATCATTGCTACCCAAGTAACAATAATAATTGGTGATTCAATTAAACATTTCGTGAATAATGTGCAATGTAATATAATCCCTTTAACATTATATTATAGATAAAACTCGAGGCATGTATAGTGTCATCCTCTTCAACGTTTAATCTTGGTTTCCTTGATCAATGAGTAGACTATTTAAACAAATCAATATTTGAGCATGGCCATGCATTTCATAGTCTCACTCAATCAAGAGGCCAATAATATCACTCCTAGAATTGGAGGGTTAAATCCTATATCTATCATTCATATTCCCCATACGATTCATAGCATACCCAATGTCCACCTTTATCATTACCCGGTTAAAGGTAACTTTGAGTGTAATCAAAGTATATTAATTCTCGTATAGAAATATAATGATTTCAAGTCAGAGGATCATTACATCATTATCACTGTGAGATTTCTTATGACACTTATTAACATGTAGAATCTCACGACGGGTCTTTCCAGTGTCATGTATTGATACATACACTTATGTTCTTGACTTTAGTATCACCATACCTATGACCAATGAGATGTGGTCATCTGTCAACAAACATACTAGTCTTATTGCATTATTATTGTCCTTAAATAATAATACTTGACTAGGGAATTTTAGGAATAAAATACTATTCATATAATCTCATTTTTAAGTCACATACTTAAAGATATATATTACGTATTAATATTCCAAGGACATTTATTATTCTTTCAATTTATGACGCAGTAAATAAAGACATAATAAATATTAATTAAATAATCACATAAAACATAATCCTTAATTGTTTTCAATAAAACATTAAAAGTATTGTCTCTAGGACACCAATACTAACACTACATACTTCATCTTTAAAACATTCTCTCTTATACATATATATTCATATATACACAAGGTTTTATATATAAGCTCAAGATCCACCAACCAAGCTTACTCTCACCAAGCTAGGTCATCCACCACCACTTTCCGGCCTCCCGAAGGGCTGCCCAAGTTCGTCCATAAGCCAAAATCCGGCCGAACCTCTGGCGAATTTTTCCGGCAAACTTTTCCGGTCAACTTTTCCGGCCATCTTTAAAAGTGGTATCTTAGCTTCGTATTCGAGTCTTATCGACCATATTTATTTTTAAAGATTTATATTTAATTTCATCTATTTTATTTAAGCTCTATTACAGATCTCTTTTAAGAGTCCAAAAGATTCGAATAAAGTACAACAAATATTTATCTCGTGAGAAAACAAAGATTTGAACAAGGTTCGTAAAAAGTACTTGTCTTCTAAAAAGGCTAAAGATTCGAATATATTTCGAAAAAGAAGTTCTTCATCCCTAAAAGGGAATTAAGTTGACTAAGGTCAATCTTACTATAAAAAGCATATCCGATATCCCTACTAAACATCTTTAGTGTTTCGGGGGACAAACATCGATTAAAGTTTGCTTTTTATCCCCATCTCCAAAAGATTGAGTTTAGCCACTCTTCTTTTAATCTATTGCACTTATTTATTTTTGGCTAAACCATAAATGAGACAAAAGGGATTGAACAAGATACTCTTTAAAGTTAATTTAAAGAAAGAGTAATCTTAGTTTTTATTACTTCAAAAGAACGAGTTTAGCCACTTGTTTTATTTATTGCACTTACTTATTTTTGGCTAAACCGTAACGAAGTATTTACAATTATACTTTGACATTTATATAAGTCAAAATAAAGTATACATTACGAAACGTTAAGCAAACAAAGCTTAAAAAGATTTTGTACATCCAATCTCCAAGATTTATTATATCATATCTAAAGAGGAGAATTGAGATATACGTATTCTTTGATTAACATTTATTTACATTCAAAGAAAAGAATATTTGCAAATCCTTTAAAGCATAGTTACTAAAGATAAGGATTAAATATATTACTCCTAAAGACTTAAATATTTAAAGGAGTAATTTAAAGTATACTTGATCAATATATTAGATCTAAAGAAAAGTATACATAACCTTGACTATAATATTTACTATTAAATATTGTCGTCACTCTTAGTCTAGTATTTAATTTGCTAGTCTAAATAAACTCTTAATTATCACTATTTATTTCGTAGATATTGTTTTCTAATATTTGCAGTGAGGTGATTCTTGTTCTAAGACCCAAGTCCTAGACGAGCTAACAGGAAGTTAGTCGTCTTTGCACCGTGAAGAAAAGAAAAGATCCAAGATCTAAGACCTAAGACCTAAGATCTAACACCGGTAAAAGCTTAGAAGTAGAAAGACTACACTCGGATTCTACATCAACTTTGAAGAAGTAACGGGGAGTTGCTGTCTAAGATAGGTTGTGTAGGTTTCTATAAAGATTTTGAAGAAGTAATTGGTAATTATGCTCTAAGATAAATCTTATAGGGTTTTTACATTTATTGTGAGGTATTGAATTGAAGTCACGTACCAAGACTAATATTTGTAAGGTTGTAAAGGCTTCTCCGCCTATTAAAGGAGCGAGATTATTTTAAAGGAAAAATCTTGAGTCCGGGAGTAGAGCTCGAGGACTGGAGTAGTGGTGAACGAATCCATTAGGGGTTGCGCCATCGCGAACCAGGATAAAATCATGTATGTGTTATTTCCTTTTGCTTGTTGTTTACTTCAGCATTTATTATCTGTTAAACAACTTGGTAAAAATATTTAAAAAGGAAACAAATATTTTTAAAATACCACTATAAATTTTAAATCGGTAATTAAGCTATTCAACCCCCCTTCTAGCTTAAAATAGCCCTTATACGGGACCTAACAATTGGTATCAGAGTGGTGCTTTTTAACGTGTTTGATAAGTGATTTACAGATTTACAAGCACAATAAAAAGTATATCCTGAATGGCTTATCTAAACACCATTGGGTGTGACGAAGGATTGTCCAGTTCTAGACCTCCTCTATTCGATGGCACAAACTTTGCAACATGGAAAACGAGGTTTCACATTTATGCAAGATCTCAAGGAGTAAGAGTTTGGATGGCCATAGAAGATGGAGTAATTATTCCTACCAAAATAATAGATGAGATATCTATCGAAAAGAAGGTTAGTGAATATACTCATGATGATGAAGAAAGAATGAACGTCGTCGTAAAAGCAGAAATGGTTCTCACTAGTGCACTTGCAGAAAAAGAATATAAAAGAGTAAATAATTGCATATCATCACAAGAAATGTGGAACAAATTAGTGATAACCTATGAAGGAACCGCTGATATAAAAGAGTTTCGAATGGATACATTAATCCAAGAATACGAGAACTTTAAACTCCTAGAAGGAGAAAATATTATCGACATGGAAACGAGATTTACTCGAATTGTCGATGAGTTATCCCAACTTGGAAAGAGCTATACTCAAATTGAAAAGAATAGAAGAATTCTAAAAGCTCTACCACTAAGTTGGAAAGTAAATGTAATTACTATCAAAGAGATGCATAATCTAAATGACTATAACATCGATAATATGTTCGGAAATCTTCATGCTTACGAAAAAGATAATATTCCTGAACTAGTCATTCCTAAAGTGGAAGACAAAAAGAAAAGTATGGCTTTAAAAGCCATATTAATTGATGAAGAGTATATTGACGATGAATTAAAAGAAGAAATTCAAAATCTTGATGAAAGCAAAACTGCTTTACTCACAAGACAACTTCGTCGCATTCTTCAAAGTAAAGCCCAAAGGTACGGAAAAGGCTTCCTAAAATCAAACAACCAACAAAGAGTTTTTAACTCAAATAGAAGGCCAAATTACTCTCAAAATTACACTCCTAACTATAAGAGTAATTTTTCACCTATGGGCTATAACAAAGAAAAAGGCATTCAAAACCCAAATATCTATAACAATGAAAATAATAACACACAAAATTATACTCCTCCAAAACCTAAAGAACAGAATCAGGAGGAAACACAAGATGTATGCTACGAGTGTAAACAACCTGGTCATTTCAAACGAGAATGTCCTAAACTCTCTAAAGGAAGAACTCTTGTGGCTGAAAATGGTTGAGATCTAAGTGAAGATGAAGAAACTCCCGAAGCAAGCAGAATATAGAGCTCGAAACTCGGTTTTCTTTCTTTGAAGAAGTTATAAATTTATGTCTTATGGCTATTGGAGAAGAATGTACTTCAAAGGAAATCTCCACTACGCTCCAAGAGGTATCATCTAATCATACTATAGCGTCTACATCTGGCGATATTGATAATCTTGACATGATGTTAGCCAAACTAGATTATGAAAATTTAAATGTCCTTGAACTTTTAAAATTTACAAAAATGTTAAAAGATAGTCATGATGAAATTAGTAATAAAATTGACACCATTACTTCGGAAAGAGCCAAATTCAGAGATTTGAGTCTTGTATTACAAAAAGAAGTGACACGATTAACTGATCTACATGTTAATGATGCAGAATATTCTACTTTTATTTCTTCCCAAAATGAAAGATTGAAAGTTGAGAATAATACAAAGAATGAAAATGTCCGAGCTCTTGAAGTCAAAAATATTTCATTGATTATTCAAGCAGAAGAAATTGACAAAGAGAAAGTTCAAATAAATGAACAAAATCGTGAGATTAATGTTGAAGTATTAAATTTAAAGATCCAATATGAATCATTGATTCATGAAAATACTTCAAAAGCCTTTCAAATTAAAGAACTCGAACAATCCCTAACGGGAGACAACGAGGAAAAGCATCTACAAGATCTCGAAGAAATAAATGTTGATCTTCACCTTAGCTTATAAGAAAAGATAAAGAATATATCAAATTAAAGAAATTATTTGATATAGAAGGTGAAAATCAAGCTAAAATTTCGAGAGAACTTGATAAGTTTATAATGGGTGTTAAATGGCTCAAAAATGAAAATAAATGACTCGCATCTCAAGTAATGGAACAAGAAAATGTCTTCAATAAAAAGATATATGTCTTGGAAAAAGAAAAAGAGGTTCTTGAAAGTACCATTCAAAAATTCACCAAAGGAAGTGAAATATTAGGAAAAATGGTACATTCAAAAGTTTCCTATAATAAGGAAGGCTTACGGTATAACAAAAGTGCTAAGCCTAAGGAAGGTGTTAAGAAACAACCTACTTACAAAGATCCCGAACCACCATCTCTAAAGTGCTCATTGTTGGGATTCGGGCACATATACGCAGCAGAATTACGCTAAATAATAAAAAAATAACGAATCTCAAACGCAGGATCCGTGTATAATTGGCGGATGAATAT
The DNA here is from genome assembly GCA_028671895.1 of Oenanthe sinensis. Classification (NCBI taxonomy): domain Eukaryota; kingdom Viridiplantae; phylum Streptophyta; class Magnoliopsida; order Apiales; family Apiaceae; genus Oenanthe; species Oenanthe sinensis. The sequence continues at coordinate 10,829,364 of CM053797.1, forward strand.
GAAAAATCAGATGTGTACCTTATTAAAGCTTCCTTATTATGATTATAGAGGTCCAGAAGCGATGAATCACAGCAGCCCTTCACAAAGACCTGCTCTCTATCGGTATCCACACGAACGTCGTATCGTCTAACGATCACCGGAGTTAAGTACTAGCCTGTTTCTGCCTCTTTGTCTCTCTCTTTCTCTAGCCTCTCAAAAATGTAGAGCTGTTAGGGTTTTTCTCAAAAATGAATTTTAAAACCGTTAACCCTAAACTATACATCTTTATGTATATATAGGGGAGAGAAGGACTTAGGCCAAAATCCTAATCTGATTGGACCTTTTAAAACCCATTCAGATTTCAGATTTATATTATTATTAAATTCAAATTCTAATATGTATATAATTAATCAAGTCTCAGTTAATTAATTAAATAAATAAATTCGAATTAATAATAATAACAGTATTTAAATTCATAATTTAAATAACACTCTGTTTAAACGTTCTTTGTGTGTGACCCTTTAGGTTATTATTACGTTGACAATAATTTTATTTTCTAATAATAAAATTATAAACAATGAGCGGCATTTAGTAATACATCATTGCTACCCAAGTAATAATAATAATTGGTGATTCAATTAAACATTTCGCGAATAATGTACAATGTAATATAATCCATTTAACCTTATATTATAGATCAAACTCGAGGCATGTATTGTGTCATCCTCTTCAACGTTTAATCCGGGTTTCCTTGATCAATGAGTAGACTATTAATCAAATCAACATTGGAGCATGGCCATGCATTTTATAATCTCACTCAATCAAGAGACCAATAATATCACTCCTAAAATAGGAGGGTTAAATCCTATATCTATCATTCATATTTCTCATACGATTCATAGCATACCCAATGTCCACTTTTATCATTACCCGGTTAAAGGTAACTTTGAGTGTAATCAAGGTATATTAATTCTCGTATAGAAATATAATGATTTCAAGTCAAAGGATCATTACATCATTATCACAGTGAGAATTTCTTATGACACTTATTAACATGTAGATTCTCACAGCGGGTCTGTCTAGTGCCATGCATTGAGACATGCACTTATGTTCTTGACTTTAGTATCAACATACCAATGACCAATGAGATGTGGTCATCAGTCAACAAACATGATAGTCTTATTGCATTATTATTGTCCTTAAATAATAATACTCGACTAGGGACTTTTAGGAATATAATACTATTCATATAATCTCATTTTTAAGTCACATACTTAAAGATATATAATTCACATTAATATTTCAAGAACATTTATTATGCTTTCATTTTATAACGTAGTAAATAAAGACATAATAAATATTAATTAAATAATCAAGTAAACATAATCCTTAATTATTTATCATAAAGTATTGTCTCTAGGACACCAACACTAACACTCTTATTGCAATAAAAATGGACATACTGTCCAATATTGTAAATATAAGAATGGTGAGTTCAAGGGGAAGTTTGTGTGGATTCGAAAAGGATCAAAACCATACATAAAGACTGAAAAACATGTACCAACAAATACTGCTTCTAGTAGTCAAATACAGTCTATATACTTTCAACATCCTAGAAATAATCAAAGTAATAGTCATTATACATCTAAAAATCAATACATGCCTACGCTCTATCCTCGAAATACATTAAAACATGCTTATCATAGGAGTATTAGCACTAACACTAGGCATTACAACGATTACAGACATAATGCTAGAAACAATGTGTATAGATATAATAATAAGTTAAATGTTAATTATAACATGCCTAAATTTGTTCATGCAAATTCAAATATTGTATATGATGCACTAACTCCAGGACCCTCAAGAAGAAGGGGTGCCTATAAATTTAATTAATTGATTTTGTAGGTGTGTCTTACCGCTAAATAAGACGTGTGGTACCTTGATAGTGGATGTTCGAGACATATGACTGGAAATAAGTCAATCTTGAATAACATTAAAAAGGTTACTGCTGGGAGTGTCACATTTGGAGATAGTAGTAAAGGTAACATTATCGGTATTGGTTACATTGGAACTGAAAGGTTTAAAATATCAAATGTACAACTAGTCACTGAACTAAAGTACAATCTTCTCACCATAAGTCAACTCTATGACAACGAATGTATGGTAATCTTCTATCTTACTCATTGTTCAGTCCTAAACAAGGATGGAAAGTTAGTCCTCACTTGCCCTCGTAACAAAAATGTGTACATATGTGATATGAACAAGTTTGATAATGTATGCCTAATCACTACAAATGATGATCCATGGTTATGGCATCGACGATTAGGACATGTTAACATGAAGTTGATAAGAAATATATTAACTAAAGATCATGTACGAGGTATACCAAACTTAAAGTTTCAAAAAGATCACTTATGTGAAGCTTGTGAAATAGGCAAACAAATAAGGTCCTCTCACAAAGCTAAATGCATGGTATCTACCTCAAGACCCCTTGAACTATTACATATGGATCTCATTGGTCCAGTTCCTATACAAAGTCTAGGTGGATGCTCATACACATTGGTAATTGTTGATGATTATTCCAGGTATACGTGGACTAAATTTCTTAGAGCCAAGAGTGATGCATTTGAAGCATTCTCTGCTTTATGTAAGAAGATTCAAAATCAACAAAGTAGTACCATAGTCTATATAAGGACTGATCATGGTAAAGAATTTGAAAACTCAAAATTCATAGAGTTCTATGATGGAAATGGCATCACGCATAACTTTTCTGCTCCTTACACTCCGCAATCAAATGGAGTGGTTGAAAGGAAGAATCGAACTCTGCAAGAAATGAATAGCACAATGCTAAATGAATATCAACTCCCTAAATATTTCTGGGCTGAAGCAATGTCAACTGCTTGCCATATTTTAAATAGGGTCATTTTACGACCTATAAAGCAAAAGACTCCCTACGAGCTTTATTATGGCAAAACGCCAAAAATTAGTTATTTCAAAGTATTCGGAAGCAAATGCTTCATATTGAATACGAAAGACTACCTCACAAAGTTTGATCCAAAATCAAGTGAAGGTATTTTTCTGGGATATTCAAATAATAGTAAAGCTTATCGAGTATTCAATCTCAAAACTCTTGTGGTGGAAGAATCAATGAATGTAGCATTTGATGAATCAAAACCACCTTCGAGGTATAAGAATCTAGTTGACAAAGAAGATGTTGAACTAGATGATATTGAAAATATCATTCGACAATTCAAAAATATAGATGTTGGAACTACTACTCCAAATAATCCATTAGAATTCCTCGAAATTGAACCTGAACTCCCTAAAGAAATTCCTACAATTAAAAGTCATCCATTGGACAATGTCCTAGTAGATTTAAGTAAAGGAGTTCAAACGTGGTCACAAGTTCAAAATGTTGTGAATCATCTTAGCTTTCTATCTCAAATAGAACCTAAGACCGCGAAAGAAGCTTTACTAGACGAAGATTGGATTTCTGCTATGCAGGAAGAATTACTCCAATTCACTCGTAATAAAGTCTAGAAACTTGTTCCAAAACCCAAAGATACTTTCATAATTGGAACAAAATGGGTATTTCGAAATAAATTAGATGAAAATGGAACAGTTGTTCGAAATAAGGTGAGGTTGGTTGCTCAAGGATATACTCAAATGGAAGGTATTGAATTTGATGAAACATATGCACCCGTAGCTAGAATTAAATCAATTCGAATATTGTTAGCTTACGCGTGTCATAAAGATTTCAAAGTCTATCAAATGGATGTAAAATCTGCATTTTTAAACGGAATACTTGAGGAAGAATTATACGTTAAGCAACCTCCCAGTTTTGAAGATGCAATAAATCCAGAGTGTGTATATAAATTATACAAAGCTCTATACGGATTAAAGCAAGCTCCAAGAGCTTGGTATGAAAGGTTAAGTAAGTTCCTTTTAGAAAATGATTTTAAAATGGGAACTGCTGATAAAACCTTATTTACACGACAAGTAAAAGATGATATACTTCTTGTCCAAATATACGTAGACGACATTATCTTTGGGTCTACAAATTGTATATTGGGTAAAGAATTCTCAGAAAGTATGAGTAAAGAATTTGAAATGAGTATGATGGGAAAACTAAATTTCTTTTTATGATTGAAAATAAGGCAATCAGATGAAGGCATTCATGTCTCACAATCTTAGTATTGTAAAGAGATGCTAAAGAAGTTTGAAATGGAGAAATGTAAACCTATTTCTACTCCAATGTCTACTTCTGATAAATTAACAGAAGATCCTAAGGGGATTTTTGTAGACACAAAGAAATATCGAGGCATGATTAGCAGTCTGCTATATATTACCGCAAATCAACCTGATATTCAATACAGTGTCTGTAAGTGTGCAAGATTTCAAGTAGCACCTAAAGAATCTCATTTATCAGCAGTCAAAAGGATATTGAGATATTTAAAAGGAACCACTGATGTTGGTCTTTGGTATCCTAAAGGAATGTCGTTCAACCTAGTATACTTTTCTGATTCAGATTATGCCGGACATTTGGTAGACAGAAAAAGCACTAGTGGAACATGTCAGTTTCTCGGAGGATGCTTAGTATCTTGGTTTTCTAAGAAACAAAATTCAGTATCAATCTCTACTACAGAGGCTGAATATATAGCAGCCGCAAAATATTGTGCTCAAATCCTTTGGATGAAGCAAACCCTAATTGACTATAATAAAAAGTTTGACGTAATCTCAATTTTGTGTGACAACACAAGTGCTATTGATTTAAGCAAAAATCCTGTGTTGCACTCAAGATCTAAACATATTGATGTGAGACATCATTTTCTAAGAGATCATGTCAATAAAGGGGATATAAAGATGGTTCATATCGACACAGAAAATAATGTCGCCGATATCTTTACAAAGCCCCTAAATTCTGAAAGATTCGCTAAACTCCGTTTGGAGTTAGGAATGTTGTCTTACACTAAACAAATTTAGTGTTGGCCTGACATATATATATATATATATATATATATATATATATATATATATATATATATATATATATACACACACACACACATATATATATATATATATTATCCTTATATATATATATACATATATAGTTTTTGATGTTTAATCCTCATACTCCTCAGTCATCTTACGACTAAATTAATTTGTCGATCGGATTCCCTTAGTAGGTTCTAAAATTCAGATTTATTGAGAAAGAAATATGTCAATCGAATTTTACGATACTACTTTAAGAGTTCAGATTTGTCGATAGAAAAATTTATTCGAGCAAATTTTCTAAATTCTTGAGATACTCGGAGTATGATTTTTATTTATCCTCATCATAAATATATATATACTCTTAAAATTCTAAAATATAATTTTATATAAAAATATATTTACATAAATATATATTCATATATATTATCAAAATAGTTTTTTTCCCTAGCCCAGTCATACACCATTTCGGTTAATCCCAAAAGAAATATTCAGTTATATCTGTTATTTTACACAAATATATACACAAATGTATTTCACTCGTATCGGATGGTTCATACCGGTCTTTTTCCTCTCCACTTCGTGTCATCTTCTCTGGTTCCTCACCGAACTAATAACCTTAATTCTTAATGAGTGTCTTCGTTCTGCTCTTTTCTATTATCAATTCTCTAATCGATTCACTATCGATTAATGAGAAAGTCACTGGGTTAGTCATACTGAATGATTTCGATGCCCACATTCAATAATCTCTGAATAGATTAGATGAATCACTTCGAAATCAACATATACATATCAATTAAATGAAAATATATATGGATCGCTGCTTGCATGTAGTCCTAACTACTCAAACGATAGCATGTGCAAGAAACTAGCGAATTGGGGATGTAAAAGGACAATGAAGATTGGATTGGCTTCACAAATTAAAGGGATTGAAAAACAAGACACAGTCAGGAAACCCACAAAAAGGAGATGAACATTTGAAACCAATCAATATCACATAAATCGAGTATACAAATAAATCCAGGTAATGACTCATATGAACAAGGCCATGGGGACAGGTAACTCTCTTAAAACTCAAAGTCATGATTCATATTATTATATGATAAAGCAACATATTGCTCTACTTGTGTAAATGATATTCTCTAAAAAGAAATAATTTTTAGTTGTCATTTTGACTAAATTCTGACACAGCTGATTGAGCCTGTTGATAATAAGTTGTATCTGCTAAGTTTGATAGAAATCTTAATCGAATCTATGATAAGGAATCATGAGATGCCCTTATGCCTTAATTGTTAAACATTGTATGAAAGCTTGGATGTGTGTACTTGAATTACTGTAATTTAAACTGAATAGTTGCTAATTCTTGATTAACTACTGACTTATTAAGAATTAATACTATCCCATTCATTTTAATGTGAATACCAGGCTTGAAATCTCATAATTATAAAATCAATTAAGCTCACTAGCACACACAAGCCATCTCAAATAAGACCTGGCTAGGGGGCCTTGAGCAACCCAGTATCTGGATCACTGTTGAGATCAACTGCCACTTTAGATGTTTGTAAGGGTGAACATTTGCTAAATTAACTTATTTATGGTTTTAGAGCTTCATTCATGTGCTATGACTGGCTTTACTTGTATAAATATGTTTATGACTGATCTGTGTGATAATATGTGAGTATTTGAAGCTGTGCTTATGCATAACAATGAAGCTATTTGTCTGCAATATTATAACCATATGTGCATAATTGATACTTGTTATAGGAACAGACATCTGTGAATATATCTGAGAAATTGAATGCATTCATACTATTTGTAGAAGTATCCACACTTTTACCATGCCTAATGGACTATATATATGTGCACCTGAGATATATTATTCATACTGCAAGGGTATATAAAATTAAATGAGCATCATATGAGCAAGTATGTATAAATAATATATATAAATATGTGTTAATGTGCATCTGATTAAAATCTGTCATGTGTATATAAAAATGCTATTAACCACTAAAGTCTATCTTTACCTTTTTAAAACTGTCCCTATCAAATCAATCAGTTGGTAAAAAGCTGAAGGCTAGAGTCTTATTTAAAAGTATACTAGTTCAACTCTGAGTATTTTTCATTAAATGCAATAACATGTATAGTTGCACTAAGAAATATAAATATATCAGCTACATTATTTCTATTTAGAAATGTGTAGAACAAATTAGAAACTCTAAGACTTGAGCTACTGTTGAAAGTGGACTTTGCAATATACATATTAGAAAGTCTAGACTAGCATTCTAATTAAAACTTCTGATCTATCTGTGAATGTGTGTTGAATGTCCTTACTTACAACTGACTTGCATTCATAACTCTACATGACATTGATTAATTTGAATTTTAGTTGATACTTGTACACATACATACTTATATAAAGATATGAAGCATATAGAGTTTAAGTCAGGAATATATTTATTTTGTTCTCTTTTGAATACTTGTGTGCTTGACTGTTATTTGCCAGTAAATATACTTCTATATCTAAATAGATATCTGTTGATACTTTAGGAAGTACTATATATATACACACACACAGTTTTAAGTGAACTTCCATGCATATACTAAAACTAGTATGCTTCCAAGGTAATCATAACTGATATCTTCCCTGCAGAATTATACCTTCCATGCTCTATCTTGCATTCAAATTTCCTACTTGTTTTATGTGAATTATCTGAATGAAAGCACAACAATAGAATAAAATAAGGTGTAGTCTCTGTGTGCCTTACATATTTTCTAGATACATATATTTTGCAGTACATGTCTTGCACATTCACATTGATGCATGCATCCATACAAAATAAATCAGTATCTGTCTCTAATCAAAAGTGTTATTAGACTAAAAGAGTGTATGTGATTGCCCTATCTGCAGTTTTGTGTTGGCAGACTACAAGCATTTATACCACACCTGCTACTTTTAAGCTTACATAAGCATGTGTGACTGCAATATCTGAATATGTGCAAGTATATATAAGTTTATGTATGAGTGCATATGTATAAGTGTCTAGACAAAATGCATAAAAGATTGGATTTTCTCAAAATGCATTAACTGTATTTGTCTATAAATAGACCTACCTGCACTTCAATTCTTCCATGTACAACGTCACACGCATACACCCACAAAGCCAAAACCTCTTTCTCCTACACTCCATTATAGATTTCACTCCTCTACCTTCCAACACAAACCCTAACCTTAATCCCATCCACGAACTTCCTCACCTCTTAAGCACCATGGAAATAAACCAATTTACACACTCAACCTCTTCTCCATTCAAAAACTTCTCTACCAAGCCACACAACTTCAAGAAATCTAAGAGAGGTTACTCAAACCACTCAATCCCTTTCAACCAAAGCTCTAAATATCAAACACCTAACACTTCAAACCCAAGGCCAAGAAAACCCTCCTTTCAAAAGGGCTCTAACAAATTCCCTAGCATTGCTCAATTTAAGATAATTCCAAAAATGTCTCCCCCTCCTCCTAAGCTTATCAACCCTTCACATTCTAAGAAAGTATTAGCACTCAACAAAAACATTCAGCCTGGACTGAGTGTTGAAGTCATGGGCAGGATTGAAAAAATCATGAAAGATTCTAAGATAGATAACCTAGTCTATCATCCAGGCAAACTCTACTACCCACATCTTATGAGTGAGTTATATTGCAATATGAGAGTTCAAAGGGGAATAGATGGGGTTATGCATTTCACTTCTGTGGTTGGTGGAAAACTCATACTAGTTGATCATAAGACTATCAATAGAGCCTTGCTATTTCCATCCCATCTAACAAATCAACCTTGTATTGATATATATTCTTTCTTTGTTTTCAACAAACAAGAGTTTCAGCTGTTGGTAAGCAACTTCTGTGATGATGACATTCCCATAGGTTTATGTAATGAGAACTGTGGAATCCATTATAAACATTTCAATCCAACTTTTAAGCAACTAGCTTTAATACTATGAGCCAACATTCTTCCCAAGCCAAATCAAAGTAAATACTTTGATTTCTTTGACCTAAAGATCATGTTTCACATCATAACCAATAAGATTGATTTTAGTATTATCTACTTCATCCTGTTAAACATGATAAATGCCAGTTATATTGAGTATATACCCTATGGTTCCCTGTTGTCTTCCATTTTCAATGTGTATCATGTGTACATGCACGCCTAGCTCAAGAGATTGATTCTCATCTTATATTAGCTCATGTTAGAACTCAAGTTCCATTATCTGTCTGTGAACCTCAAAAATTCAAACCTACCATCATTCCACCTGCCATTAGTGAAGATGATATATCTCTAGCTAGCAATAGATCTGTTAAAACCTTGTTCGAAGAACAGAAAACTGAAATTAGGGCTTTAAAATCTGATAACATGAACATACTAGCTAGGCTAAACTACCTAGAAAGGCTAGCAGCTGGAACCCTTGGGAATGGTGGGAATATTGGAATGGAGTTGGATGTAGTCAATCTATATCAGGTGCAAATGACTCTTGAGGGCCAACTGATCAATGAAATAGATATGCTTCATGGGCTAGAGACTGTAGGTATGAATGTTGGTAGAGATGGGAATGGGAATCTTCCTGGACTAGCTGGTTATGTAGCTGATATGGAAAACATTGATTGAAGCTGGATAATGGGATGGGGATGCTGGTGGTTGATTGTTGTTTAGTAGTTATTTGTTTGATTGTTTGTTTCTCTTATGAAGTTAATCTGCTATCACTTTTGATCCTTAAATATGCTTATTCTAGGATTGTATGTTGGTTTTATATCATGTATTGTTGTTGATTTCTAGCTTTTGCTAACATTAGAAGTGGATGTACTTCTAATATGTAACCTAAGACAGGGCAATGATTCAGTTCATGACACTCAGTGAACCACACTGAGTGAAGTGAACTACCTTCGTGTGCAAATATAAATCCTTCTCTAAAATCTAAAATCAGTTTTCTTCTACAAAAATCTATGCATCTAATATTTAATGCAAGTATGTGTAGAACAGAATTGATGCATCAAAGAAGCTCTCTTGTCCAAAGTATTGTAGAAAGGAAGCGTCTCCAGGCAAAACGCTTAACAGGTAATGAGGTAATTCTTCTTCTTTTTTTTGTCGGATGCATAAAAACCAACTCTTGTTCTTTCCAAACATGATTGCATAAGTGATCAAAGTTGTCCTGATGTGAAGCACAAACTTATGCATCTAATTTTAGAAACTGAAATGCTAAAGCATGCGCCTCAAAAATAGCTTGTACTAAGACTCTAGTATGTATTATATTCTAATGTGTATCAGATTTAGTCACTGTAATAGGTTGTTCATAGATAGAGTGTATTAGAATTAGAACATGTATTCTACAGAAAAGCTTGAATAAATTGAAATGTATTGAGACATGTAATATTAATTGTTCTATGAAAAATTGTATGTAGTTCTTGAATATTCATGATTCTTCTTCATTCGACTACATGTTACAAAAGAATTTTTTTATGAGTTTATAAATTTTAGCTGCCATAAAAGATTACTTTAAACAGTATGAGAAAATATATATGCAAACCATTATCACACACATGCAGATAAAAACATACATGTTAAAATTCTGGAAATGAGGCTACGGGGAAGAAAACATATGCATTAGAATACATCATAATTTCTATAAAATCTCAAGCGGAAAACAATATTATTTTTTTGATACTATACCAAACGAAAGGGGAAGAAGACATATATGTGTAGCTCAAAATTAAAAATTTTATATTGATACATTTCATGAGCTATCTTTTTTGTAGGGACAAAATTGAATTGGAAATATCACAGTAATTACTCTATTTGTGCTAGGTGCAAAAATATTTTTAAAATAGATGCATACACTAAGGGGAAGCACACACTTTAGAAAATTTTAAATTTTATGTTTGTTTGGCAAATACCAAAAAGGGGAAGATTGAAAGGATATCTTCGATATTAATTTAATTAATTATTTTGGTATTTGTATGATTAATCATAAAATTTAAATACACATAGTAATCATTTCCAATTAGGTCATATATTTAAGTGATTTGTTTTAAAGTCAAATAAGTTAATTCTGGCAGATTAAAATATATTTATATTGTAATATAAATATAAAGATTATTCCCTCATTTGACAAATTATCAAAACTACATTTTTAAGGGAATAAAATTCTAATAGTTCAAGCAAGTTGATTAAAAGAGAAATATTAAGAAAATAATATTTCTTGGCCTCGATTGCAATATTTATAAGGAAAAAAGTTCAAAAAAGAAATATTTCTGCATTCAAGATATTATTACTTTCTTAGAAAATATTAATATATATTTTACTCCTCAAAGAAACTATTTAAAATGAATTTTCTCCTACTCTAATAATAGTCATTATTCAGAGAAAATTATTTTGAATATTCAGAAATATATTTCCTTACTCTCAAAATACTTTATATATTGGGAAATATATTTTCAATTACTTATTAATATTTTTCATCATTAATTTGATTAGTTAAAATATTTTCTCTCTTACTACATAAATATATTATTATTCAGAGAAAATTATTTTTAATACCTAGAAATATATTTTCTTCAGTCCAAATATTTTATATATTGGGAAATATATTTTAGAGTATATATTCTAGTCATAAATATTTTTCAAAGATATATCCACAAATATACAAAACACTAGTTACATTTTATTTGGAACCAAAACCCTGATTTAACTGTTTAAATCCAAATAAAATACTTCTACATGCTAGAATGACTTGAAACTTCATATTGATCATTTAAATAATATTTTCAATGCATGATAGAACTTTCGTAATTTTTCAAGAATTTAGTCTGGACACCAAAAATGAGGTAGTTGACCATTCATTTGACTTAGCCAAAACAGAGACCAAAGGTTGACCAAAGTTGACCAAAGTTACTAATATGTCATCTTATAATTATTATAAGTGCTCCACAATTTTTTCATAATTTATTGGGTATTTATAGAATTAATGTTAGAATAATTAAACGATACATGTTACGTATTTATTCGTTAATTGATACATATTTATTAGTCACATCCAAGTGGAGAAATGACTGGGATTTCCATGTGTAAAGTTGTTTGTCTTATTAGAAGACCAAATACTAAGCCTACAATGGGCCACATCTCCCTCATCTACACCGTACACTTCTTTTCATCTCATCCACCCATTTCACCTAACTCCCTCTATAAATATTAACCTCCCCCCACCCATTTAGAATGAAGCTAAAGAGCAAAAGAATTTCCGGGATTTTTAGAAGTATTCAAGCTATCAAGCATTCAAACACTCTCTCTACATACTTCATCTTTAAAACCTTCTCTCTTATATATATATATTCATATATACAAGAGGTTTTATATATAAGCTCAAGATCCACCAACTAAGCTTACTCCAACCAAGCTAGCTCATCCACCACCACTTTTCGGCCTCCCGAAGGGCTGCTCAAGTTCATCCATAAGCTAAAATCCGGCCGAACCTCCGGCGAACTTTTCCGGTCAACTTTTTCGGCCATCTTTAAACAAAGATTAAAGTTTTCTTTTAAACAAAGATTTAAACAAGGTTCGTAAAAGTACTTGTCTTCTAAAAAGACTAAAGATTCGAATATATTTCGAAAAAGAAGTACTTCATCCCTAAAAGGGAATTAAGTTGACTAATGTCAATCTTACTACAAAAAACATATTTGATATCCCCACTAAACATCTTTAGTGTTCCGGGGGACAAACATCGATTAAAGTTTGCTTTTTATCCCCATCTCCAAAAGATTGAGTTTAGCCACTCTTGTTTTAATCTATTGCACTTATTTATTTTTGGCTAAACCATAAAGGAGACAAAAGGGATTGAACAAGATACTCTTTAAAGTTAATTTAAAGAAAGAGTAATCTTAGTTTTTATTACTTCAAAAGAACGAGTTTAGCACTTGTTTTATTTTTGCACTTACTTATTTTTTGCTAAACTGTAACGAAGTATTTACAATTATACTTTGACATTTATATAAGTCAAAATAAAGTATACATTACGAAACGTTAAGCAAACAAAGCTTACAAAGATTTCGTACATCCAATCTCCAAGATTTATTATATCATATCTAAAGAGGAGAATTGAGATACAAGTATTCTTTGATTAACATTTATTTACAATCAAAGAAAAGAATATTTGCAAATCCTTTAAAGCATAGTTGCTAAAGATAATGATTTAATATATTACTCCTAAAGACTTAAATATTTAAAGGAGTAATTTAAAGCATACTTGATCAATATATTAGATCTAAAGAAAAGTATACATAACCTTGACTATAATATTTATTATTAAATATTGTCGTCACTCTGAGTCTAGTATTTAATTTTCTAGTCTAAATAAACTCTTAATTATCACTATTTGTTTCGTAGATATTGTTTTCTAATATTTGCAGTGAGGTGAAGTGAAGTGAGGTTATTCTTGTTCTAAGACCCAAGTCCTAGGCGAGCTAACGGGAAGTTAGTCGTCTTTGCACCGTGAAGAAAAGAAAAGATCCAAGATCTAAGACCTAAGATCCAAGATCGGCAAAAGCTTAGAAGTACAAAGACTACACTCGGATTCTACATCAACTTTGAAGAAGTAACGGGGAGTTGCTGTCTAAGATAAGTTGTGTAGGTTTCTATAAAGATTTTGAAGAAGTAATTGGTAATTACGCTATAAGATAAATCTTATAGGGTTTTTACATTTATTGTGAGGTATTGACTTGAAGTCACGTACGAAGACTAATATTTGTAAGGTTGTAAAGGCTTCTCCGCTTATTAAAGGAGTGAGATTATTTTAAGGGGAAAATCTCGAGTCCGGGAGAGGAGCCCGGGGACTGAAGTAGGGGTGAGAGAATCCATTAAGGGTTGCGATATCGCGAACCAGGATAAAATCATGTGTGTGTGTTATTTCCTTTTGCTTGTTGTTTACTTCCGCACTTATTATCTGTTAAACAACTTGGTAAAAATATTTAAAAAGGAAACTTATATTTTTAAAATACCACTATAAATTTTAAATTGGTAATTAAGCTATTCAACCCCCCTTCTAACTTAAAATAGCCCTTATACGAAACTAACAGACCTTCTTTATTCCCTCATTCAGATGTGCCATACCATCATCCAGTTTGCTGAATCATTTGGTTGAGATCTTTTCATTTTCAATAATTGTCTGGGTCAAACTTTTCTCAATTTGATCAATTCTGTCATGTAATGAGCTTACTTCTTTCATATCCTCAACAATGAGACTCTGCACGTTCTGGATATCTTGAGTTTTCAGAAGAATGGATGACTTGACATTTTCAACATCTTTCCGCACGATTGTCAGTTGTTCTGTTACCGAGGCAGACTTGGTTTCTGCTTGTGCTTTTTCTTTAGCTAAATCAGCCTGAAAAATCTGCATTTCTCTCTGGAGAGATTCCTTTTTTTATAAAAGTTCAATGTGTGTGTGTGTGCACTCACCTCGCTTGCACTCCTATTTTTTTACTTAAACTATGTGCATGTATTTCGCTCGGTGTTTGCCTCACATCACTTGTGTTTTGCTCCTTTCCAGAGTCCATTGATGTACCTGTATATAATATAATAGCTTTTGAAGAGTCGAAATGCTCTTCTGATGTCGGTGAAGGTGTGTCCTCAATAAGATATACTTGAAGTTGCTCCGCTACTGACGTAGCTACTCTGTGAATGGAGTCCCATCTCCCTCTATGGAGTGGTTGCCTCTCAAATCTATCAGTGGATTCGAGAACTTCCTTTAAAGGAACTGGATGTAAGAAATCTAGGGGGTCACCACCTTAGACAATGTAGTGAATGGCTCGTTAGAGTCTGTGGTGCCCCTTAATACTTATAACGGCATCTGATGCTGCACTGCATCAAAAATGTCTTGGTCCACTATAAATGTGGCATCCAAAAAATTTGTTTGAAAAATATTTTCTTGACAATTTGTGCGCTCATCTGATTGTGTTTCTGCAAGCAGAGGTCTGCTACTATGAGAGCTAGCAGTATGCGTGACTCTTCATAGGATGCTGCGGCTGGACGACGAATTTCAATAGAATCACACATTTGATCGAGTGAGTCCAGTGACTGTTGAATTGCCTTATCAAATTCCAAATCCCAATGAGAGAATAAGGATGAGTCTGCAGGTGTCTCTAGTTCAGTCCTCGATCTTTTTGTAGGTGGAGACAGAGCTGCGGGTTCAATCACCGTGATACCTGTACCTCTTACTTTTCTAACAGGTTTCTTCCTCTTTTTGATATGACTTAAAGAAGTTGATGAAGGAGAAACTGTTTGTGGTTCTATCTCATCTTGGGATTGAACCTGTGTGTTGTCAGGTTCATAGCCGAAGTCCTGAAGTGTAAGACCACAATCATAGTCCGCCACAGATAAATTTAAAGTAACATTACTTATATTTATAGGTAGGAAATTGGAAGCTAAGGTGTGAGTTATTACATGTTATACCTCTGCCTCATGTTTTGCATGTTGAGCAGCTTCAAGTAAAAGTTGTGCAGAGGTTTCAACTTCCATTGGTACTGGATCTTGAATTTGCTCTGGCTCTTGCTGATGCAGTTGAGTCTGGGCCGGATTTATAATTCGATCCATGATCTCACCCATGTATTATGTTCTTACCACTGACACAGTTGGATACTTGGGTTTGTTGCTGAGCCTAGTGAATAAGTTCCTTTGTGAAGTTGGAGACTCTTCTACAAGACTGTCTTGGAACAAAGCTTTATCCTCATCTGTAAGTAAATCATTCATGAATAGCATCAGAAATCTTGGATAGTAGCATATTACATTATATTCCCTGCTCTGAGGCGTTCCCATTTTCTTTATGATTTCCTTCAATATCAGCTTCCCGAAATTTATTCGTCTGTTATGGGCCACTGAATACCCAATATTTTGGATAAGTGAAGAGATATTGTTGAAGTTGCTCTTTGTTGTGGGGAAAAACACTTTAGCTATTTTATCAAAGAAATAGTCCCACTCGCTAACCAACTTTGCTTTAGTTAGCTTTACCAGATTAATGTCATCTTGATACTGAATTGCATAGAAGAATTCAAGTATTTCTGGAACAGTTGGTAGGTCAACAAAATTATCAGTTGGAAACCCTAAGATCCTGTTCACATCATTTTCAGTCACCATGTACTCATGATCTCCAACGGTGAAGGAAAATTATACTCTCGCTGCAATTGATCTATTCCTAGCTGTAGAGTACATGGCCCTTAAAGCATTAATTTGTAGAGGGGCGTCCAATGTAATTGCAGTCCTTACTAGTGAATGCTCGTTTAAAAATATGATCCATGGCCTAAACCTCTCAACTGAGCAATTCACTGGATTAAAAAATCCCACAAAATTTGTCTTCACAATTTCGCAATTTACAGCCATTTTAATTACTACTATTACAACTATTAAATTACAAAGTGCAATAAAATAGTAAAATATTAACTACAAGTCAAAAAATCAAAAATTACACAGTTAAATTAAAAACCCTAACTGCTATTAATCCCCAATTCATTTCTAAACACAAAATTACTACACACTAGTCATCTAATCACAGAAATCACCACTAACTTCAATTTTGTCCAAGAATAAGAACAGTAGGTTCGTTTTTAACAAAAATCGGGCAGAGTTTCACTAGTTTAGTTCGATTTAAACACACCAGCAAGCAATAATGCTTGTAATCAAGGAATAGCAACTGTTGCAGTTGAAATTAAATGAAAATCGATCGGGGTTTTTTAACAAATCGCAGAAGTTGTATGAGTAAATATGCGTGTGTATCTTGTGTGTATAAACTGAGTATGAGTATGAATTTTATTAAACAGAAATAAAACAAATAAGGCTCGGTGTGACTTTTAAAAAGTCATACCGAAAAATAAAAACAACCAAATCAGTCGGTATGACTTTTAAAAAGTCATACTGATTTAATTTGTAAAATAAAATACAATATTACATATTATTTAACATATTACATATTACATATATAAATAATATTACATATTATTTACAAATAAAACTTAAAAACAAAGCAACATGTCTCGGTATGACTTTTCAAATGTCATACCGAGTTTTATTTTAAATTTAAACAGAAAATAAAATAAAACTAATAGTCGGTATGACTTATTTTATATTAATACTTGGTATAATTTTTTATTAAAATAAAAAGTCATGCCGATTTTCTTTATAAAATAAATCATGCTGAATTATTATAGAATAATATACAATGATTACTTATATTATTAATTGTTTCTAAATTCGAAATAAAATAATAAAAAGCTTATTAGAATTTTAGATAAATTAATAATAATAAAATAAATATTAATAAGCAATTATTATTTAGAAACTTTAAGATAAATAGCAATAATTTACATACTACTAAATTATTAAAGTCATAAAATAAATATTTATATTATTAACTGTTCCAATTAATTTAGGAATTATATTTACTCATGCTTGAATTAAATTAATGAGTAAATTAATTAAATAATTAATAACATAACCATTTATTAATGTACAAAAATAATTAGTAAACTATACAATAATTTACATTAATGCTAATAAATGCTTAATTTAAATATAAGTACTTATGCTATAATTGAAATAATTATATATTAAGAATATTAAATTAATCTTAAGATAATTTATCCAAATATTTATAAGACCTAGGATTTTATAATTCAAGTCTCATAAATTCTTTAAATATTAACATTTAATATTTATGAGCTTAAATTAATTCCTAGCAACCAAAACTCAGCCATTATTTAACATCCCTAGTTCACTAATCAACTTAGAGAAAGTGAATTCATCAAGTGGTTTCATGAAGATGTGAGCTATTTGATCTTCTGTGAGTACAAAATGTAACACCACAGTTCCATTCATGACATGCTCTCAGATAAAGTGATACCTTATGTCAATGTGCTTGGTTCATGAATGTTGTACAGGATTGTTGAAAATAGCTATAGCACTTGTGTTGTCGCAGAAGATTGGAATTTTGTTCAACGCAAGTCCATAGTCATTTAGTTGATTCCTTATCCACAAGATATGTGCACAACAGCTACCTGCCGCGATGTATTTTGCTTCGATTATCGAGGTAGACACTGAGTGTTGTTTCTTGTTATACCAAGAGATCAACCGACTTCCAAGAAACTGACAGCTTCTAGAAGTACTTTTCCTGTCCATCCTGCACCCTGCATAATCTGAATCTGTATAGCCTATTAGGTCAAAACATGTATCTTTAGGGTACCAAATTCTAAGATTTGGTATACCCTTCAGATATCTAAAAATTCTTTTAACAGCTATAAGATGAGATTCCCTAGGGTCAGATTGAAACCTAGCACATAAGCATGTTGCAAATATTATATCGGGTCTACTAGAAGTTAGATATAGTAATGAGCCTATCATAGCTCTGTAGCTTGTGATGTCAACTTTCTTACTAGTTTCATCTTTATCAAGCTTGGTGGCTGTTGGCATTGGGGTTTTTGCCGGTGAAGAATCTTCTAGACTGTATTTTTTGAGAAGATCCCTTACATACTTTGATTGACAAATAAAAATCTCATCTTCCTTTTGCTTTACTTGCAATCCAAGGAAGAATGACAGCTCACCCATCATGCTCATTTCATATCTGCTCTGCATTAACTTAGCAAATCTTTTACACAAGTTTTCGTTAATAGAACCAAATATAATATCGTCAACATAAACTTGGACAAATATCATATCTTTTTCATGCAATTTATAAAAGAGAGTTTTATCTATGACACCTCTAATGAAACCATTTTCAAGTAAAAACTCAGAGAGAGTGCCATACCATGTCCTCGGTGCTTGCTTGAGTCCATAGAGAGCTTTGAATAGAAAATACACAAAATCAGCAAACTCTGGATTTTCAAAGCTAGGGGGCTGTTCCACATATACTTCATCTTCTAACTCTCCATTCAAAATACACTCTTCACATCCATTTGATAAACTTTAAAATTGGAATATGCTGCGAATGCCAGAAATATCATGATGGCTTCAAGTCATACAACTGGTGCATAGGTCTCATCATAATCAATTCCCTCTTCCTAGGAGTAACCTTTTGCCACCAGTCTGGCTTTGTTTCTTGTAACAATGCCATCACCGTCTAACTTGTTCCTATATACCCATTTCATGCCAATAACAGATCTATCTTTAGGCCTGAGTACCAGTGTCCGGACTTCTTGTCTTTCGAATTGATTGAGCTCTTCTTGCATGGCAATAACCCAATCTAGATCAGTTAATGCATCTTCAATCTTCTTTGGTTCTTCTTGAGATATAATAACTGAAAATAAACATTCATTTAAAGTTATACTTCTGGTTCTAACTCCAACATCTAGATCACCTATGATCAATTAAAAAGGATGATCTCTGCTTCATATCATTTCCCTTGGTAAGTTTGATCTTGATGATTCGCCTTGAAATTCATTGTGATGTTGTGTTCTGCCAATTGATCCTTCATCCCCCCCTGAGTTGCTGCCAGGTTGACTTGTTGATCCATCACTGGTATTAGTATTATCTCAAGTATTACCATTGTTTCCACCACTATTACCTGGATCATTATCATTATTGTCATCATCATTTCCTATTGCAAACTCAAGTTCTTCTTCGTCATCAGAATGTGAGTCTGGATAATTATCAAATTTTAATGACTCAGAAGATTCTTCAGTTTGGATACTTGGGAGTTTAGTGTCATCAAAATTTACATTGAAACTTTCTTTTACTTGGTGCTGATCAATTATGTACACCCTATATGCTCTTCTTGAATATCCGACAAAAATAACTTCATGTGCTTTGGCCTCGAACTTGCCACGATGTTCATCTCCATCCTTCAGCACATAACACTTGACTCCAAATACATGAAAGTACTTAAGAGTAGGTTTCTTGCTAGCCATTAATTCATAGGGAGTCTTTATATGATCGTTGTTTATCAGAGTTTGATTCTGGGTATAACTTGTTGTGTTTACCGCTTCAGCCCAGAAGTAGATAGGTAACCTTGGTTCACTCAGCATAGTTCTTGCAGCTTCAATCGGGGTTCTATTTTTCATTTCTACAACTCCATTATGTTGCAGAGTCCTTGGTGCTGAATATTGTCTTGTCATCCCCTTGTTTGAGCAAAAGTTATTCAGAACTTCATTCTTGAATTTTGTTCTATTATCTGATTTGATTGCCCGGACAAGTAACTTTGAATCTAACTCAATCAGCTTTACATGATCAATCACCAAATATAGAGTTTCATCCTTAGAGTTCAAGAATAAAATTCACGTGTACTTTGTGAAGTCATCTACAATCACTAAAGCATATTTTTTTCTTGACATAGACATAATATTTACTGGACCAAATAAATACATGTGTAGGAGTTGAAGTGGTTCAATGAAGTTTGTAGTGTATGTGCCTCTGTGACTTGCTTTCTTTGACTTCCCTTTTTGACATGCCTCACATAATCCTTCTTGTGTAAATTCCATCGGAGGCAGTCCTCTCACCAAATCCCTCTTGACTAAAAAGTTCATTATTTTGAAGTTCAGATGTGAGCTATTAAGCATTTCTCCTTGATAAAGTTTACTTTGTATCCCTTATCACAGAATTGATTGACGCTAAGTAGATTGTGCTTAAGTCCTTCCACTAAAGAGACGTTTTCAATGATAACATTTTCAGTATTTAACTTGTCATATCCCGTAGTCATTCCTTTGTTGTTATCTCTAAAGGTGACGATTGGGCTAGCTCTTTCAACCACATCTGATAGCAGGGCTCTATATCCGGTCATATGCCTTGAAGATCTGTTGTCCAGGATCCATATAACTCGGTTTACCTGTTTAACTCCCTGCAAATATCAAACAGATTAATTCATCTTCGGAGCCCAAAATTTATTGGGTCCGGCATACTTAAAGAATTGACCTTTGTCAGCTTTGACAACAGATCCCTTTCGAATAACAGCATCATCCTCCTTGATTGTCCCTACCTTCCTATAAGCAGTCTTAACAACTTTCTATTTAGACTTAGGAATATATGATTCCTTCTTCTCAGGTGAAGGAGTCGCAGTCTTGGATTTTGTGAATTTATTATTGATGTGTTGTCTAGGTGTCTTGTTATCTTTCTTAGCAATCATGCGTTTAAAATAAGCAGTCATAGCATTAACAGCACATAACATACAATTCAATATACCACAAGGTTTCTGGAAAGCATCAATAATAGGCATGTTATTCAAAATAGTAGGTGGCTTAACAGTTTCTACTTCAATTTTATCAGCAGATTTGAAGTTCTCAGAAGAATGAAATCTGTTGTTACTGTTCCTACTATTAACAAATTTATTAGGTCTGTTTACATTATTCTTTAAGTCTTTTGCACCTATACCAGGATTGGGTGATTTAGAAGTTCCCACATCTTTCACTGTTATCTGAGGTGCACTCTTCTCGTTTTGGACATTAACTTCTTGCATGTCCTTAATTTGTTCCTCTCTTTTCTTTTCTTCCTCGAGATCCTCTAACTGCATTTCATATGCAATCAGTATAGAGCTCTCAAGGATTGGTTCGGCTATAGGGGTTATGAAAAGAGGTTTGGGTGTGTCTTTAATAACATGTGGGTTACCCCTTTCTTCAGCACTTTTTCTAAAAGGGGTTATGTTGTTTGTCTTTCCTACTAATTTATTGTACTCGAAGCCTATTCTAACTTTTCGATTTATTTCCTGTTGGTCAACTAGGTTCTTTGCAATATACGAGGAATTTTTATATGCTAGACACTTTTTCTTTTCTTCCTCTATCTGGTTTTTGAGATAGGTTTCAACTTTAACACAATAACTGACTTTATTGACTTGAACATCTATGTCCTCAGTCAACTTGTTAGTCATCTGGTCATTTTTTCTTTTTAACAATTTTAGAACATCATTCTCATCAGTTAAAACTTTGTTTTTGAGTCTAAGTTTCTTAACTTTATCTCTTTAACCATCTAGTTCTTTACCTAGTAGTGCAAATATTTTAGGGCAAGAAGGATTTACCTCTATTCCTCTTTGACGGTTGGGAGACAGTGATTCCTCGGATGAATCCATAAGAGCAAGATTTCCCAGCTCTTTCTTATAATCATTGTCTGAGTCATCCCAGCTTTTGCCTTCTGCTAGATAGGACTTTCCTTGATATTTTTTCACAAGAGCATCATACTTCTCCTTGAGCTCTTCATAAGAATCTCTCTTCTTTCCTTGCTTAGGCTTCTTGCACTCTGTTGCAAAGTGGCCTAGCTCATTGCAGTTGAAGTAACGAAACTTTCTTTTATCAACTAAGTCGATCTTGTAGCCGCTTTTTGATACCGCTGTCGAAGAACTTCCTTTTTGGAACCTTCCAAAATTAGGCTTAACTCTGTAGGATGAGTTTCTTCTGAATCTCATGTTGCCAAACCTTCTTGCAACCATAGCTAGAGATTCATCTTCTAGCTGATCTAGTTCTTCCAACGAGTAGAACACATCATCTTCTTGTTTGTCAGAAGTATGTCCAAATTCTGGAACCACATACTCCGTTATACTGTTAAAAGGTGCAACAGCCTTCACTTCCATCTTTTCTGGTGCTTCCACTATTAATGCTTTGGAGGAAATTAGAACCCTACTTCTCTCATACATCTCTCTGGTTTAGATCTACTCCAATTCATAAGTCTTTAAAACTCCGTAGAGTCTTTCTAGGGTTACTTCCTTCATATCCCTAGACTCCCGGATAGCTACGATCCTGTGTTCCAGATGCTCGGGTAAGGTTAGCAAGAACTTCTTGTTTACTTCCTGATTCTGATAGTACTTTCCATTCATGTTGAGCTCGTTTATCAATTTGTTCAATCTCTGAAACACCTCAGAGATACCCTCACCAGGGTTGGATCTAAACTGCTCATACTGGGAGGTCAGGATTTCCAGTCTATTCTCTTTTGCTTCCTCAGTTGATAATCTTTATTGTTTCCCAGAACTGTTTTACGTTTTTGCAGTTAACTACATGATTGTACATGACATAATCTAGAGATTCAATCAATATCAGTTTGAGGTTGTTGTCCAGAGACACAGCTTCTGATTCTTCTTCTGTATAGTCTGCTGGACTTTTCGAAAACTGTCTGTGGGGAATTACGACCCCATCTATCTCATGTTCGAGAATAACGGTTATAGTGGGTTCAACACCTTTGGCCAATACTAATGCATACATGGGATTGGCAATCCCAATAAATAGTAGCATTTTGTGTTTCCACAAGTTGTAATATTCTCTGTCAAACTGTGGAATTTTGATGCTAGTCACTTTCTGTGTACTCATCTTTAATAAGATTAAAAGTTAAGTGTTTCAAAAAATATTTTAATTTTGACTGAAAATAATTTTTGATCAAAAATAATTTTTAGAAAAAAAATTATTTCGAATAAAAAATTTAGTTTTTAAATCTGTATATGAGTTGCGGAATTTTTGGTTCGGATCTGATATAAATAATATCAACCAGCTCTGATACCAATTGTTGGTCCCTGATATTGTAGAAGGGGGGTTGAATACAATATTTATAAATTATCACGGTAGTTCAGATTTAAAAATATTATTTTAATTAATCATGAAATATTGTTCAAGTAGAAGATATAATTTTTGACTTGAAAAATATTACAAAATTTATATGTTGAAAATTGTATATAATTGATAAAGTTATCTAGAACGAATTCGACATGAAGTGTCCGGGTTTAACAATTATATTCGAATACTTTGCACAAAAATATGTGAATATTACAATGCATACAAATTTCTGAATTTGAATGATTTTTAACAACCCTAAATTATGAAAAGAACTCCTCATATTTATAGAGGAAGAAAGCTCGTATGATTTTCTAGTACAGGACAATTTACAGACTTTATTTAAGTCTGTATGACATTTTTTAACACTCGTATGTCTTTCAAAGAGGCTGGGTATGAGTTTTAAAATTCGGTATGACTTTTTTTATTAATTAAAAAATCGGTATGATTTTTTAATATAATAAAAAATAACTCGGTATGACCTTTTTATCATCAGAAAATTGGTATGACAATTTTCTTTATTAATTAAAAAATTGGTATGACTTTTTAATATAATAAAAAAGGTTCGGTATGACCTTTTTCTAAATGAATTCGGTATGACCTTTTCATGCTCGGTATGACTCATTTTTCTTCAGCTTCGGTATGACCTTTTCTTCAGAAAAATCGGTATGACTTTTTTCCTTCAGAAAATTCAGTATTACCTTTATAATTCGGTATGACTTTTATTTAAGCCATTTAAATTATATTAAAGGTCATATTAAATCATATCTTTTATAATAAATTAATTCTACTTAATTTAATTAAATAATTTATAAATTGAATTAAATTCAACTTGAATTAATTTAATTAGATAAATTAAATAATTAAATATTTTTTAGTAGTATAATTAAAATACTATCTTTACTTGCATAACCGTGCTGTCAGTCTTGAAATCTTTCAGTCTTTGTTGTGTCTTCTGTCACTAAACCACTTGAGCTAGATGATGAATATTTATTATTTTAGTTGACACACAAATGTACTGTCTGGTTCATTTGTGTCATACTATAATAAATATTCTCCACCTTTTAACTTTAAGTTGTGGTCTTCTGTCCTTATTTAGCTTTACTGTATTTCCTGTTAGTGTTTTTCTTCTTCTGGAATCTTCGTGTAGTAGTCACTCTAAATCTTCTATATCTTCTAAAATACTACCACTTTATTTTTCACTGACGCTTGAACAAATTAATGAACTTCTTCCAGTGTTGAGTAGCAATCTCATTACAAGTCTTCTGATATTCTGATTCTTCGTGTCTAGTTTACATTCTTCGTCTTGATTCCTATTTTGTATTTATTATTTATTACTGTTTCTTATCTGAGTTGAATTGTCATCTAATTATTACAAATAGACCTAGTCATATGCCTTTCAACAATCTCACCCTCTCCTACCTTATTCTTCCAACTTTCTTGATGTTGGTCAGTTCCCTCACCCTTATCAACCACCTTCACACTCCCCT
This sequence comes from Oenanthe sinensis, assembly GCA_028671895.1. Lineage (NCBI taxonomy): Eukaryota > Viridiplantae > Streptophyta > Magnoliopsida > Apiales > Apiaceae > Oenanthe > Oenanthe sinensis. The sequence goes on from CM053797.1 coordinate 10,854,369, forward strand.
CAGTTGTTTTTCTTTTCTTAGATTTTACAACAGTAGTCTTTTGGGAAACCACTGAGGTGGTTTGTTTAGATTTGGATTTAGAAGGTTGTGAAACATGGGTAGGAGGGATGGGGGCATTTCCATCTCCCTCCATTGTTGCAGAAGGCAAAGAAATTGGGATATCAGAGGAAGTAAATGAGAAGTTATGGTTTTTGAGATATACATGCACAAAAGGGGGATAGATGAGGCACAACTTAAGGTGTAAGTTGATTCTCACCAAGTCCTTGAAGACCCTTTTGTTCTGTGTCCAGGGCTCCATTGTCTCCATGGTATCTGTCACTTCAAAATCTCCAATTGCATTTTGAATAAACAACATAATGAATCTAGCAAAGTAAATATTATCTTTTCTAGATGATTTATTTCCTAATTTAGCAATTAACTTATTTAGGAGCAGGGTGCTAAGATCAAAGTAATTATCGAATAGGATACTATAAGCAATTTGTTGCATACTGGTAGTAATAGCATCAAAATTGCTTATTTTTCCAGAAAATACCTTGATAATAGCATCAAGGAAATAGCTCCACTCCTTTCTCAAATTCTTTCTAAATACCTCTCCTAGATTATATTCAGATTCAACATAATTAACAATAGCAAACATATTCCTAATTTCTTCATCACTAGGCATAACATCACAGTTATCACTTGGAATTTCTAAGCATTAAGAGATAATAGCACAAGTAAGAGCATATGATTTACCTCTACAAGTGTAAGAAATTACATTCTCATCCTTGGATATCTCTGTAGACTTCCAGAATTCTTCTGCAAGTTCGCACACAATAGAAGGTGCTTCACTCAGAGCCTTTGACAACTTACATTCACTCAAGAATTTCATCGATGGATGAAAATCTATAGGGGCATCCTCCATAGTCATACAGGCTATGAAATTGTTCTGCTCGTAGATAAAGCCAGTTGAGGAAGTAATCTTCTTTTGAGGTACCGTTGTTGTTCTTAAAGAGATTAGAAGATGAACTTAAAGAAAAGTTAGAGAAATTGTTTTAGGTTTCTTAGAGAGCAAAAAGAGATACAGAGTACAGAGAATTAAGAGTAAAATAGCAAGTGAAAAATAAAATGAGAGAATAAATTATTTTTTATATTTTGAGATTAAAATGACTTGAATAGTTAGTTTAATTAAGAATATAACCGTTGAAAGATAAAAAGAATTAAGGCAAATTACTTTAAATGACAATTGATTGATATATACAAATGGATATATGCATCTGTTGACAAATAAGGTAAAGAATCAACGACTATAATTTGGTCAATGGATGTGTAAAACTGTAGAAATTCTATTATCATCGATGGATAATTACATCCATTGATTCAGAATAATAAATTTATCGATCGATAAACAATTACCAAGGTAATTATCTGTCGATAGATAAATATCCATTGATAATTAACACAATTATCAATTGACCACTTTGTTTCAACAGATAAATGTGAATAATGGCTACATTGAGAAAAACAAGCGACTTAGCAAACATTTAGGATTAAGCAAAATTAAGCATACCTAATTCACATACTAATCTATTAAAAGTAGATTCATCTAGAGGTTTGGTAAAAATATCTGCAAGTTGTTGTTCACTAGGGACAAAATGTAATTTAACTGTACCATTCATTACATGTTCCCTAATGAAATGATACCTTATGTCAATGTGTTTGGTTATGGAATGTTGCACAGGATTTTATGTTATTGCAATGACACTTTTGTTATCACAGAAAATAGGAATCTTGTCCATGTTGAACCCATAGTCAAATAATAGATTCATCATCCATAATATTTGTGCACAAACAACTTCCATCAGCAATGTACTCAGCTTCTGCAGTTGAAGTTGATACTGAATGTTGCTTTTTGCTAAACCATGACATAAGTTTGTTTCCTAGAAATTAATATGTGCCTGTAGTACTTTTCTTATCTATTTTGCAACCTGCATAATTTGTATCTGAGTAGCCTATTAGATTAAAACCAGAGTCTCTAGGATACCAAATACCTAAATTTGATGTACCCTTGAGATATCTAAAAATCCTCTTAATAGCCACTAAATGAGATTCTCTATGATCAGCCTGAAACCTAGCACACAAACATGTAGAGAACATTATGTCTGGACTACTAGCAGTTAAATATAGAAGAGAGCCTACCATGTCTCTATAACTTGAAATGTCCACTTTAGCTTCCTTAGTATTCAATTCAAGTTTAGTAGCAGTGGTCATGGGAGTTTTTACAGAAGAACATTCACTTAAGTCAAATTTCTTCAACAAGTCATGAATGTACTTTGTTTGATTTATAACAATATCATCCTTAACTTGTTTGACTTGCAAACCAAGAAAGTAAGTAAGTTCTCCCATCATGTTGATTTCATACTTACTCTGCATTAATTTAGCAAACTTTTTGCAAAGTCCCTCATTAGTTGAGCCAAATATAATGTCATCCACATAGATTTGGACAAGAATAATTGAGCCATTAACATTTCTACAAAATAGAGTTTTATCAACAGTATCTCTTGTGAAGTGATTTTTAATGAGAAATTGAGATAAAGTGTCATACCAGGCCCTTGGTGCTTGTTTCAAGTCATAGAGTGCTTTGAGTAGATAGTAGACAAAGTCAGGGAAATTTGGATCTTCAAAACCAGGAGGTTGTTCCACATAAACTTCTTCTTCTATTACTTCATTCAAAAATGCACTCTTCACATCCATCTGGTAGACCTTGAAATTAGCGTGTGCAACATAAGCTAGAAAGATTCTGATTGCTTCCAACCTTGCAACTGGTGCAAAAGTCTCATCAAAATCAATTCCTTCTTCTTGTGATTAGCCCTTTGCCACAAGCATTGCCTTGTTTCAAGTCACAGTACCAGTTTCATCCATCTTGTTCCTGTATACCCATTTTGTACCAATTACTGATCTGTCTTTTGGTTTGGGCACCATCTTCCAAACTTTATTCCTTTCAAATTGATTGAGTTCCTTTTGCATAGCTAAAACCCAATCAGGATCCTTAAGAGCATCTTCAACTCTTTTAGGTTCTTCTTGAGATAGGAAGCTGTTATACAAACACTCATTTTAAGTAGCACTTCTTATCTTGACACCATCTTCTGCATTTCCAATGATTAATTCAAATGGGTGACTTTTTGTCCATTTTCTTTGTGGAGGCAAATTTTGGCTTGATGATGAGGCTTCATGATCATTGATATTGTACTCAAACTGATTTGAATTTGAGGATTGATTTTGAAACCCTCCCCCTGAATTGGATACCCTAGACGTAGAGTGTTGATTATCCATTGAAGAATTATCATTTGATGCATTATCAGTCGATGGATATCTGTCAACTGATAAATTATCCATTGATGCTGTGACATCAACTGATATTGGGTTTCTGAGTACTTGTGAATTTATGATTTCTACTTCTTCATCATCATCTACACCATTTGATTCATTCACAAAATGTATTGTGTTATGATTTCCTTCATCAAACAAGCCTTGAATCTTTTTATCATCAAATACTACATGTACAGATTCCATAACAATGTGTAGTCTAAGATTATAGACTCTATAGGCTATGCTTGATAGTGCATACCCAACAAATATAGCTTCATCAGCCTTAACCTCAAATTTTCCTAGATTTTCACATTGATTTCTTAGAACATAACATTTGCCACCAAAGACATGAAGAAATCCCACTTTTGGCTTTTTGTCTTTCTTGATCAATTGACAAAGTGTCTTTCCTTACGCTTGATTTACTATGTAGATGTTTTGAATATAACATGTTGTATTAATGGCCTCAGTCTAGAAGTATGTTGGTAATTTAGCATCTTCCAACATAGTTCTAGCTGCTTCAATCAATGTCCTATTTTTCCTCTCAACTACCCCATTTTGTTGAGGTGTATTTGGTGCAGAGAATGTGTGTATGATTCCTTTAGATTCACAGAACTCCTTCATTGCGAAATTCTTAAATTCTGTTCCATTGTCACTTCTTATTTTCTTTACATCCAATCCAAGATTTTTCTCAACTTATTTGATGTGCTTAATGATGAGATCACTTGCTTCATCTTTTGAATGTAGAAAATAAGTCCATGAGAATCTTGAAGAGTCATCCATAATGACTAGAGCATATTTCTTCCTTGCAATGGACATGATATTCACAGCACCAAACAAATTCATGTATAATAACTCAAGTGGCTTCTCAATTGATGATTCCAATTTTGACTTGAATGATGTCTTCCTTTGTTTTCCTTTCTGACAAGCATCACATAGTCCATCCTTGATAAATTCCATCTGTGGTAAACCTCTCACTTGATTTTTTTCTTGACCAACTGATTCATGGCTTTGAAGTTTAAGTGAGCTAATTTCTTATACCATAGCCAACATTCATTTGTACTTGCCTTAGAGAAAAGACAAGTCATTGAATCTGCACTTGTTGAGTTGAAGTCAGCTATGTACACATTTCCTTTTCTATTCCCAGTCATAACTAGGTTTCCATCTTTCTTGTTGGAAATTATGCATGCTTCAGTTGTGGAGTAAACTTTATTTCCATTGTTACATAGTTGACTTATTCTTAACAAATTGTGTCTTAAGCCATCAACTAATGCAACAGGTTCAATGATGACATTTTCTTTTGAAATCAAGCCACATCCCATGGTGTATCCTTTACTGTCATCTCCAAAAGTTACTCCAGGGCTAGCTTTCTCCTCAAATTTTATGAGCATGGATTTATCTCCAGTAATATGTCTTGAACATCCATTGTCCAAGTACCAAAGATTTCTTCTTTTTCCTTGCACACATCCAAAAACAATCAATTTGATTTTGGTACCCAAGTTGCCTTGGGTCCTTTCTTATTAGTTGTTACCTTTGGTTTGGTTTTCAACTTTTGTACCTTTTATTTAGGTGGTTTTACTTCCACTTCAACCTTAGGTGTTGGTTTCCTCATCTCAAGATTCTCAATGCTAATACTTGGAATATTCATGCTTGCAAAATTAGAGAAATTTGGAGCATGAAAATTGTTGTGCATATTCCAGGGCATAGCAGGCATATTCATGTTGGAAAATGCAAGATATGGATTAAACATATAAGGCATTGATGCATATTGAGCATGAATAGCATGAGAATCAACTAATTGAGGATAAACAGAATTAGAATGCATGTTAGGTATGACAGGCACATTGGATGTTGCAGGCATATTGGACTTGCATTGCACAGATAAGTGATTCTTACTACCACACTTAGCACATATCTTTCTAGGAGCATACTTGTCATGTGTATAGTTATTGTGATTGTTTATGCCTACTTTACTATTTCTGTTATTTTTCTTTTTCTCACTAGGCTTAGTTTCAGGCTTTATCTTTTCTAATTTGTCCTTCAATTGATTCTTAGACAAATGCCCTACATTAGCCTTCTCATCTTGATTTTGTGTTTTGGAGGAGCTACCTTCAATCATAAATTTAACAGGTTTGTTAAGCTTGGTTTTTAGAATAGATTGTTTAGCAGTTGATGATTCTTCAATCGATGGATAATTATCCGTTGAGACGGTATTATCAATCGATGGATAATCCTTATCAGTTGATTCATGATTAGCAATCGATTGCTTCTTTTTCAAAGATTGATTTTCATTAATGGCTAATTTCTCAAGAGTCTCAGACAACATTGTGAAAGAGTTTGTTCCATGAATGTCATTCATCTTTTTACTAGCTTTACTTTAACTGTTCCATTTGTCAATGGTTCTTAGTTCTTCTTCCAATATTTCTTTCAAAGTTTCTATTTCCTTTTTACACTCAACTAATTCTTCTCTAGCATCTCTGTTTTCTACCTTGAGTCTGTCCATTTGCACTAGCTCACTCTCTAGATGAATATTTCTTTCAGTAAGAGATTCTAAGGTATTTTTTAGCCTAGTGTTCTCTTTGTTTAAAGACTTGAGAGTGACATGCAAAGTATACAATTCATTTGACATTTCAGTAATGGTAATATTGCATTCATATTTGGATAACTCAGATAGATTTATAGAAATTACATGATTGCTAGAAGAACTAGCTTCTTGGTCATCATGATTAGCCATTAGTGCAAGGTTGATGTATTCCTCTTCTTCAGAATCATCCTTAGCAGCCCAGTCCTTTTCTTCTGTTACAAAAGCCTTTTCTCTTTGTTTGAGCAAATCAAAGTACTTCTTTTGTAGTCAATACCATCACTAAACTTTGATTTCTTCTCCATTTTTGGCTTTCTGCATTCATTAGAAAAATGACAAGCCAATCCACAATTAAAGCATTTGAATTGAGTCCTGTCAACAAGATTTTTGCCTTGTTGATTGTCTCTCTTAAACTGAGATCCAGGCCTTTGCATAGGATTCCTCTTGAATTTGAGTTTTGAAAATTTCCTTGATAGAAAGGCCAAATGCTCATCTATTTCATCCATTTCATCCTTAGTATATGACTCATCATCTTCAACTATTTCTTTTCTTTTATTAGTTGAAGATTTATCATATCTAATACCACTTGAAACCTTACCATGACTTTCCTTATTCCCTTCTTTGACAACAACATATTCACAAGATTCTGCAACTTGTTTATCCTTGACCACCAAGGCAACAAACTTTTCTTTCTTTTGACTTTTCTCAATCTCCTCAACTTGCTATAGTTCCAACTCATAGGTCTTCAAGATTCCATATAGCTTGTCAAGACTATATTCTTTAAAGTCAAGAGATTATCTTATAGAAACAGTCATTGGTTTCCATTCCTTGGGTAAGGACCTCAATAATTTAAGGTTAGTATCATCAACAGCATATACTCTTCCATAAAGTTTTAGCTCATTCAATAGATTTTGAAATCTACTATATGTGTCATTGATTGCTTCACCACTCTTGAAGTGAAAAGCCTCATATTTCTGAATCAAGAGTTGCATATTATTCTTTCTTACTTGCTTAGTGCCTTCACATAGAGTTTGAAGAGTATCCCAGACTTCTTTGGAGGTTGTACAATTGATAACATTGTCAAACATATCCATGTCAAGACCATTAAACAAAATGTTCATAGCCTTTTTATCCTTGTGTACTTCCTTTTCATCCTCATCTGTGTATTCACTCACAGATTTTGGAATTAGTTTGTCTGGTACTTGAGTACCATCTGTATTCACACTTGTAACTATCTTCATAGGCACATGTGGACCTTTCTCTATGCAATTGACATAGGAAGGATCAATGGATAGCAGATGCAAGTGCATTTTGACTTTCCACGGAAAGTACTCATCTTTTTCAAGAACTGGAATCTTCACCCCCTGTGTCTTTTTGACATATACTTGATGTATTTAGATCTTAACTTTCTGTATGTTGAAAGTTAGGCTCTAATACCAATTGTTATTTCCCTTTAAGTACAAGAAGTTTGTAGAATGGGGGTTGAATACAAACTTAAGAATTTTAAAGAATTCTTGTGGATTCAAGTTTGTACTTTGATAGATTTAGTGTTTGGAAATATATTGTGAAGAAAACTATTTAGACTATGGATTGAAGATTACTATTTTAAAAACAAACAAAGCAATTTAAAAATTACTAGTGGATTGGTTTTTTCACTAGTGTATTTTTGTTTTCAATTGATCTTGGTAAAATTACTAAGCTTCTTACAAAATGTAAATTGAACTAAGAAAAGCACTACAAATATTTTCTAACTTTCTATTGTACTTTTTTTTAGTTCTTAATTTTTCTTCTACACTTTACTACAATGAACAACTAACTAATATATAGTGGTTCACTTCTACTTATATTTTCTATCGACTGATAACAGCATTGAATACATTTTACAATGTTTACATGAAAATAAAAATTATTTACTTTCACAGTCTTCATTAGACTTTGTCTAGTTCTGGAAAGATCTTTGTCTTGATCCATTCCTTGAAGACTGTTTTACCTTGAAATTCTTGACAATCCTGACAGGACTGTCTTCCATTGATTCAATTTCTGCAAAGATCTCATCACTTTTGTCTTTAACTAATTTTGGAAACCTTGATCAACTGATAATTACTGTAAAGCTTATCAGTTGATTCTTTTTTGCTTATACATCGATGGATAAGTTATCCATCGATCAATTGATGTATCGATGGATAATTCAGTTATCCATCGACTCCTTATCCGTTGATGGCCCTTTATCAGTTGATTGTCTTTATCTGTTGATAACCTTCAATCGTTGATAGAGATCCATTGATTTGACTTTCATTGACCTTTATCCATCGAACAGTGTCTTTATCCATCGACTCCAATATTTGTTGATAACTTCATTTGTGAGAATTCGAAATTAGAATATTTACAATTGATCAACCATTCTTCACATCCGTTGATGAGCAATAAACTGAAGTCAGATAGATATTAGTTGACTAGATCTTAACATCCATCGAAGCATTACAATCAATTGATAATGAAACATAAATCAAATGTTAGAATACAATTTATCAGTTGAGTTACAAGTTTCAACTGGTAATTGGTTTCCTAGTCAATGGATATTTATAAGTCATATATCTATTGGCAAGTTATAATGAAATTTAAATCCCTATTATAATTTTAAGTAATTTGTTATCATCAAATATCAAAATTCCTAACAGTAATTAATACTATACTTCTGAAAATCTAATAACATAAAAAAAACTTATTCAAATAAATAATTATATTATCATATTATTAACAAATACATAAATATTATATCTCATATATCATAATATCTATTAAATTTTATATAAAATAAACATAATATCTTATCAAAAATATATTTAAATCTAATATGTATAATCTTAAATATATTAAACATGTGTTTGATATATTAAAAGTTAATGTTCATAATATTTCGAATCACAAAGTTTTACATATTTATATGTTAATAAAATAAATATATATTTTGTGTGATGTGCATATTTATTTTAATATTTTCTTATTTATATTTAATTCGGTTGATGTAAAAATATATAATTTAAAAAATTTAAAAAATTAATATATTATAATATATTAAGATTTTTTAAAATTATAAAAATATTAGTAATTTTAACATAAATAATTTAATTAATGAAACAAAATATATGTGCATCGCACGGATTAAAATCTAGTATAAATAATAAGAGTAAGAGTGATCTTATCTAAATACTATCAAAGATAAAAAATTTGATGCTTCTTAACAATAGATTTAAATGTAATATCTTTTACTTTAAATAAGCTAATTATATTATTATTACATATAAAAATAAATAATCACAAATTAAATTATATTAATAATATATTAAAAACAAATAGTATTATTATGTATCAGTAACTCTAAATTAATCTAAGTACATTGGGATCAAAGACCAAGAATTTACAATGTGCTCGGGGCTTGGCAATTAGTCAACATATAGCCCTATACAACACGATCAGTTTAAAATAATGAATTCGAGCATAGTTCTTTTTTTTTTTTTTTTTTTGAAACTAATTCGAGCATAGTTCTAATTATATGATGCATATGAAGAAAAAAAATTCCAAATTTTTAAATTAATTTATAAATTATGATTGGACAAAATAGTAAAATTATAATATTATATAATCGATGTAGCATAATTTATACTAAATTTTTTAATGTTTTTAGTTACGTAAGCAATATGTCTTAATATATAAATAAAGCGAAAGAATATATGATTAGTACATAGAAATCAAATCAATTTATAATATTATCAAATTTTTAAATATTAATAATATAAGTTTATAATTGTGTTGGTTTATATTGAATAATAGGATATTTGCCTACGTTTATATTGAATAAAAAAAATTTCAAATTTTTTAATGTTGGTTTATAATTTTTAAATACTAAATTTTTACGTATGATACTCATCTATCAAGTAAAAAGTAATAGAATCAATTTTAGACCGAAAAACAAGTTGTATATTTGAAATTTTTGGAAAAAATATGTGAAATAGACATTCGAATCATGTAAAACAGAGTTAAAATAGTGATATATATTAAAATTCAATAACTAAGCCTAAATCATTAATATCTCACTCATTTTGCCTCCGTTTCACATGATTGAAAAGTCTATTTCATGAATTTTTTTACAAAGATTTCAAATACACAATTTATTTTATAATCTGAAATCGATTCTATTATTTTATATTACTTTTTACTTAACAGAAATGTATTATACGTAGAAAACCGAATATACAAGGTTACCAAAGATAAAAGCAAAAAATGTGATGGTGTCATTGACAAAAGCCAATTATATAATGGTACCATAGAGAATATCCCTTGAATATTTAATAATTTTCTTATTTATATTAAATATTAATTATTTTTAATAAATATTTAATTATCCCATAAATTTATTTTAATATTTTATAATTTTTAATTTATAAATAATTTAATTAATATATGAATATAATTAAAATAACTTAACATAAAGTTATAATTTAATTTTCTTTTTAAATTTTTAAATTTATAAAAATATTAATAAATTTAAAATAAATAACAAAATTAACTAAAAAATCCGTGCATCGCACATGTTTAAATCTAGTATTATTAAAAGTGAAAAATTAAAAATCTGGTGGTCCTGGGTCGGTATTGGGGCCGGATAGTTATTATTGGGCCAAATTTTTAAACACTAATCTCCTACCTAAAATGCATGTCACATTAATTTCTTAAATAAAACACATCTCTAAACAAAACACAAAAACATTATTCTATTAAAATATAAATAAAGTATATGAAAAATTATAATATATATATAAATAAATAAAAATTAAATTATTATTATAAAATTAAATATATATTCAAAATATATAAAGAAAATATTAAAATAATTTGATATGTGCATCGCACATGATATAAGCTAGTAGATATATATTTTCCTTTTATTATATTTTCGATATAAGTTTAATATCCTAAAAAGTCGGGATGTTATAGTTGTTATCAGAGCCATACCCGGCCAGAAGTGCAGAGAAACTCTTCGGGTTGACGGGTTCCGTAAGTTTGTTCGTGGGCTCGACGATGACGCGACCCTATAAGGTGAGGTGTTTGTAACATCCTACATCGAATAGAAAGTGTGAGTTTGGGCCTTTTATAAAAGTCAACAACTAATGTATACCAAATTGCTAGCTTTTATAGGTTGATCTATGGTGGGTTGTTGGGCCCAGTATACATTCAGTTGTGGGCTTGATTTGTTACAGTTGGTCTAAATCAGTAGAGGATCCCTCAACTAAGGGGGAGAAAGAAAGGGAGAAAGTAAGTGTAGCTGGAGGAGAAGGAGTTACTAAAGAAAAAGACAAAGCCAAGGTATTTTCTGAAGATCAGTATCAATTTGAGTCAAATGTTTCAGAAGAATATTATTATCCTGAAGATCAATTTATTGATGATAGTGCTCAAGATAACATGTTCAATCCTGACTACTGCAGAGCTGAAGAAGAAACTATCTTTGATGAGGAATTTTTGTTTCCTAAAGAAAAAGAGTCTGATCCTGCCTATGAAGAGGCAATGAGGAAGCTGAAAGAAGACATCAAGGCAAACAATGCTAAAACTGAATAATTGAAAGCTCTAGTCAAGGAGAAAGCACAGGCTGAAAGAGAAGCAAGCTTAGAGAAGCAGAATCTATGGGTTATTATTGTAAAGGAGAAGATGAGAGATGTGAAGTTGAAAATAGGGGTAAAGTGGGACACTACCAGAGAAAACATGAACAAGCTTCAGAAAGGTCCATTTGAAGACAAGCATGTAAATTCAATTTTTGAACGCTTGGAAAATTCAAATGACAACATTGTTAATTTTATGAAGGCCCTGAAAGAAGAAATCGGCTATATCACTGTGATAGTTGATCACATTCTTGAAGATTGGCAGAGATTAGTCTACACTCACAGAAATGGCACATTCAGAGTTTTTATGGAGTTCTTCAAAGCAAGATCTCTATCTGTGTTATAGACTTTGTGGAACAAAGTGAAAAGAAGCTCAGAAGAAAATGAACTGCTAAGAGACAGACTCCGAGACTTTGCAAGAGTTGTCAATCCACAAATCATTCTTGATCCTCGTGATGTAAGATTCTTAACAAACAAGTTTTATCAGACTTTGAAGTTAGATGAGGAGTCCTTATAGAAATCAATAGTCAAATACATGATTGAGGTTAAGACGATGCTCATAAATAAAGGATTCAGATCTCAAGAGAAGTTAGATGCTGCTGAAAAGATCCGAAAATATTGTTTGTCAAAGAAAATTCCATCTTACATCCGGAAAATATCAAAGATAGATTCAAATCAGCCATTTAATATCCAAAAAGAAGAATTATATCCAGTTGAGCAGGAAGTGCAATGGCAGTTAGCACGTGCAGAACAAAGAATGTTATATGGAGAATCTACTACAATAGGACAATCAGCCACTGAAGATGTACCAAGGACACCTGTGCATAGAATTTCAAATCTAGAAGAAGGTGAAGTTGATACTTCTAAAGATTCTGAAAATTGAAGAATTAGATAGGTCAAGATAGAACCTTGTAATACATGTTCAGACTAGATGAACATCTATCTTGTATTTATCTTTCAAGTATGAATCAGAAAAATTATTAAATATAAAACCAGAACTTTTTGTTATTTATAATTCTTAAATGTCGTATTATTTTCTTAGTTGTTAATTGAGTTATCCTCTAGAAATTTATGTGTTAAATGTTTAACAACAAATAGGGGGAGATTGAAAGGCATATGACTAGGCCTATTTGTAATAATTAGATGACAACTCAACTCAGATAAGAAAAAATAGTAAATAATAAATATAATAACATGAATCAAGACGAAGAAAGTCAACTAGACACAAAGAATCAGATTGTCAGAAGTATTTTTATAAGGTTGCTACTCTATACCGGAAGAAGTTCATTAATATGTTCAAGCGTCGGCGAAAAATAAAGAAGTAGTATTTCAGAAGAGTTCAGAATACAAAGAAGATTTCAAATGGCTACTACGGAAAGATTTCAAGAAAAGAAAATAATAGAGATAAAGCTAGAAGCGAGAACAAGACAGAAGATCACAGCTTTTAAAGTTAAAAGGTGGAAAATATTTATTTTAGTATGACACATGAACCATACAGTACATTTGTGTGTCAACTAATTTAATAAATATTTATCACCTAGCTTAAGTGATTTTATGACAGAAGATGGAAAGACCCAAGTCAAATCTATAAAGGTTGTGCAGTGAAGAAACTAATTAATTCTACTATCAAAAGTTAATTAATTATTTAATTTATCTACTTAAATTAATTCATCTTGAATTGATTTAATTTATAAATTAAATAATTAAAATTGGGGGAATTAATTAAGTTAAAAGAGCTTGTTATTTATCATTTAAAAAAAGTCTTGTTGCACCATATTAAAAAGTCTTACCGAATTTTGGAATAAGACTTTAACAAAAGTCTTACCGAATTCCAGGTTTAATAAGACTTTAATAAAAGTTTTACCGAATTCTAGAAAGACTTTCTCAAAAGTCTTACCGAATTTACAAGTCAAACAGGTCTTGCTGGGCTTTGAAAAAAAGTCTTACCGATTTTTAAAAGGTCTTACCGAATTTTAAAAGTCTTGCCCAACTTATTTAAAAAGTCTTGAACGCTATTTTATAATGTCTTGTTAGATTTTTTAATAAATTTTATTTAAAAGTCTTGCTAGCTTCAACCTCTATAAATATGAGGTCTTTGGCTTCATTATTTTCATTGTTGAAAACATTCAAATTCAGTAATTTGTCTGCATTGTAATATTTACAAACTTTCTGTGCTAGTTTGATATATAATTGTTAAACAAGAACAATTCATGTCGAAATCATTCTAGAATATTTTATCAATTATAAAACACTTTCATCATATTCATTTTTTAATACTTTTCAAGTTAAAATTATATCTTTTACTTGAACATTATTTCATTAAAATTAATATTTCGTGATTAATTAAAATAATATTTTTAAATCTGAAATTCCACGATTAACTTTAGATATTGTATTCAACCCCCCTTCTACAATATTAGAGACCAACATGTGTGTATGTTAAAGATGCCGACAAGTGTAAAAATACATTCAAATAAATATTGAAGGAGTTCATGACTAGTAGACTTATCTAAATTGAAGGAAATTTTACAAAAACAATAGACAAATACAGAAGCACCGTCACATTTAAAGTATGGTCCAACTTTGAATGAGACATATGTCAATACTATAATGTAAGTTTGAAGAGAAAAACAAGGGAGGAAGAACATACAAAGTGGATGCAAAATCAGTAGTTTGTTTTGTTCTAAGTTGTTAGCTGAAATAGGAATGTACCATAATTGAAAGTTATTTTGTTTTGTTTCCTATTCTAGCTATAGGTTGCACTAGATCATGTTCCAAGAAATGTTGTCTATATATCATGCACTTATCTCTACTAGCAAGTATCTATCTTTTGTGTTCATACCTTACATCTCTTTTAAGAACAAGAAACTGAAAATCATTGCAGCAAACCTAATCTAATATAATCATTAGATTAAAGTTTATTTTTTTGTGTTCTTCATTTTATTGACTATCTGTTAACACAAACTCAAATACTTTAACACATAAAATCGTTCAAGCAAAGACAATTCAGATTAAATTGAAAAAGATGAGAATATACATTCTCTTTCAACTTGCATATTCTACGAGGCACTCATTTAACAAAATCATTCATTAACACATCAATGATAAATATGTTAGTGTAGGTGCCCTAGAGGCAATACAATATTTCCTTTAATAAACCTTTATGTCATTTGATTATTCAATAAACGTATTTATTATGACTTTAATTACTGCGATATATTTGTTAGCATAATAAATGTCCTTAGAATCATGATACACGTTATATAGTTTAAGTACATGACTTGAACTTGAGATTATATAATATATCATATTCTTAAATGTCCTTAGTCGAGTATTATTATTATAGGACAATAATAATACATAAATAGACTAGTATGTTGTTTGACAGATAACCATATCTCATTGGTTATAAGTATGGGGATACTAAAGTCAATGCATAGGTACATGTAGGAGTACATGGTACTGGACAGACCCACAGTGAGATTCTTCATGTTTAATAAAGTCATAAGAAAGACTCACAGTGATAATGGTGTAATGATCCTCTGACTTGAGATCATTATATTTCTATACGAGGATTAATATACTCTGACTACATTAAAAGTTACCTTTGACCGGGTGATGATAAAAGTGGACATCGGGTATATCATGAGTCGTATGAGAAATATGAATGATAGATAAAGGATTTAACCCTCCTATAATTAGGAGAGATATTATTGGCCTCTTGATTGAGTGAGACTATAAAATGCATGGCCGTGCTCAAATAATGATTTGTTTTTCCATAGTCTACTCATGGATCAAGTAAACCCGGATTAAATGTTGAAGAGGATGACTAAACACATGCCTCGAGTTTAATCTATAATATATTTGGTTAAAGGGATTATATTACACGGAAACATTAATCATGAAAGGTTTTATCAAATCACGATTTAATTATTGTTTAATTGGATAGCAATGATGTATTACTAGATACCGCTCATTGTTTATAATTTTATTGGAGAATAAAATTATTGCTAATTAAATAATAGCCTATAGGGTCACACACATAGAGCACCTAGTGGAATAGTTAATTTAAATTATAGATTTAAATTAATTGATGATTATTTGAATTTTATTATATTAATTAAGTGAGACTTAATTAATTAAAATAATATAAATTCGAATTTGAATAATTGTATTTCTGCCAATAATAATTAAGTGTGACTTAGTTATTAATTAAATAATAAAAGCATGTTTTATTATTTAATCCTATGCCTACATGGGTTAGGTTTTGCTGAAAAGGCCCATTAACCAATCATTATAAATAGATAATGATAGGTTAAATGAATGGTACGTTTTATATGATAAAACCCTAGAGGCAGAGCAAGGAGGCAGCAAAGGCAGTCATTCGAATTCATCAAAGGAGGCTAGTACATCCATCCCGTGATCAAGATCGTGAGACGTTCTTGAAGGTGCTCGTGTGGATACCATAGAGGTGCTTTCGAGAGGAAGACACAAAATCGTGATAGCAAGGATCTCCGTTGAGTTCGTGAAAGTCAGGACAAGAATAGGTATGATTCTGTTTACCATAATCCGTCAAGTCTTATACATGATCCTGCGTTAGGGTTCCGATTTTTTTTGTTATTTTTACGTTTATCCGCTGCGTTTTATGCCTCGGAACCCAACAATGGTATCAGAGCTACGTGTATAAGGGACTGATTTGGTTACGTGTTAACTGTATTTGATGCAAATATGCCTGTCTTGGTGACTGCCATGAAACTGCCATGCTACTACTTTGCTACTGCCATGCCTGTTTGAGACTGCCATGCTACTGCCTTGTATATTCGAATTGTTATTCATATGATGAGTAAATAGATGATGATACTAGCATGTTAATGATTTGTCATGACTGATTTATATGCCTGTTTGCGATTTGTATGTTATGCATGAGGGTCGGTTTGTATATGATACAAACTGGTGGACAGATTATGTTGGACATCAGCTGTTAACTGGGATATGATAAGTATGTATATGATACTTGCTTCTGAAACTGTATAAGATGCAGTGGGGAAAAAGGCCAACAGATATGATCTGTAGTTCAGAAATTGATGATTTCTGAATAGGACTGGTCTTCGAAAATAAAAAAAAAAAAAAAAAAATTCTGATTTCGAGCTGACCTGGCAGCTCGACCCCAGCCAGGGGCTGACGCCCCCGGACCCCGCCCGGGGCTGCCGCCCCGGACCCCGCCCAGGGGCTGCCGCCCCCGGACCCCCGCCCAGGGGCTGCCGCCCCCGGACCCCCGCATTATTTTGGTTGAGTACTTGAGCATGGTGCTGGTTATGGCCTTTGGACCCCTAGATTAATGGTTTTGGTTTTGGTTTTATAAATACGACTTGCATGTCGTTTTCTTCATTCTTGTAATTGTTTAACCTCGAATGTAACTCGAGTTTTCTTATGTAAGTACATTAGTATAGGTTGTATTCAATTATTCCATGTAATGTACTTGAAGATTGAAGGATGATCCAAGAAGAGGAGCAAGCACCCATGGATACAAGAAGAATGAAGACATGTAATTGTATTTATATTTTACCACCATAGATTGACTTTGATCCTTTCATTAGCTCGAAAGGATCACATAGGAAAAGGGCCATAACCAAGCACGTTTACATACTGCACTTTACATATTGATGTATGAATGTATGTGTAGAGTAGAAGATGCATGTTTTAATTAGATTAATGATGTATGCATGTATTAGATACGTCACCCATGCCATGCTTGCCATGCTAAACAAGATAAAATCTTTAACGATTTAAGATTTTAAAAATTAACAAACGAACGATCATGAGATTCTTGTGTTTATGAAATATGGATTTTAAAACACGGAATTAAATATGAATTTTTGATATCTAAAACTGGGATTTTCTGTCAAAAGCGGATATGCGTATTCGTAAGGCTGATGGGTTTTAAGTGTGACCACTGGTATCCTCCATCTACCTGGGAAATGAACAATTTAAGATGTCAATTTGAAATATTTGGTTCAAGGAAAAATTGAGGATCTCTTCATGATGTGATCATGATCGTCGTAAATTTTCTAAACCCCTTAACAAAATATTAAGTTTTAATCGGATGCTTTCCAATGAATGAACACTCATCGAATCCTAGATCGATTAGGGGAAAGACTGTCAGTGGCAGGGGACTCCTATCTATCGTGGTGAGATGCGACGAATATAAACGGTTATATTCGGCCGTTGTATCATTGGGTCAAACTTAACTAAGTCGTCATAATAAGGTGAAAGTAAACGGTTATATTCAACCATTATGAACTTAGAAGCATAGAGTTTGGTTTAAAAATCTATTAGATAGATAAGATCAATCGTTGCTCACCAAACTATCCAAGAATTATATATGATATAATTGACAACTGTTGTCTACCTAAATAATCATTCTTAAGGACTTCCAGTGGTTGACTTAAGACATGACGAAATATGGATCTTGGCTCACTAGAAAGAATTATGGGATATACTTTCCAAATTAATAGTAAGGGCTATTGATTTGATAAAAATAGTGGGAGATATATTATGAATGTATCATAATCATTTGAACATAATAAATAACTCAGACAATCTAATGTTTATTTTGTGCTTTTATCATTGTAGATACCGAATAATGACAAACAACACAAACACACTATCCGTACGATCTGTCCTTGAGAAGGATAAGCTGACAGGAGGAAACAACTTCCTAGACTGGCAGAGGAATTTGAGGATTGTCCTCAGGCAGGAGCGCAAGCTTCATGTCATTGATATTCCTCCGGCAGGTCCCCTTCCTGAGGGCGCTACTGTTGAGGAACGAGCGGCCCACACAAAGGATGAGAATGATGCAACTGATGTTGCATGTCTTATGTTGGCAACTATGAGTGCTGAGCTTCAAAGACAACATGTGCATATGGATGCATATACTATCAATGAGCACTTGCAAAGTATGTTTGCAAGTCAAACTCGTCAAGAAAGGTTCAACACGAGCAAGTCACTCTTTAACTGCAAACAAGGGGCAAGTGAACCAGTTGGCCCACATGTTCTGAAGATGATTGGTTACATTGAGTATCTTGATACTTTGGGTTTCCCGATTGGTTCGGAAACTGGTATTGACCTAATCTTGAATTCTTTGAACAACAAATTCACTCAGTTTGTTATGAACTACAATATGAATGAATTTGACAAAACACCTACTGAATTGTTGGCTATGTTGAGAACATATGAGACCAACATGAAGACGGCTGAACCCGCTCCCATACTGATGGTGGGCAACAAAGGTAAGGCCAAAGGGAAAGGCAAGTGGAAGGGTAAGAAGAAGACAGGTTCTGATTCTACACCCAAGCCAAAGTCAGGTCCTAAACAGGCTTTAAAGCCTAAAGGTGGGGTCGCTAAGGGTGAATGTCACTACTGTAAGAAAACTGGTCACTGGAAGAGAAACTGTTCAGTTTACTTGGAGGATCTGAAGAAGAAGAGGGCTGAGCAAGCTTCTAATTCAGGTATATATGTTATAGAAGTCAATCTGTCTATTTCTACATCTTGGGTATTGGATACCGGATGTGCTTCTCACATTTGTATAAATGTGCAGGAAATGCAGAGAAGTAGAACATTGGCTAAAGGAGAAATGGACCTACGAGTTGGCAACGGAGCAAGAGTTGCTGCTTTAGCTGTAGGAACCTATTATTTATCTTTGCCCTCTGGGCTAGTTTTAGAACTGGAGAATTGTTATTACGTGCCTGCAATTCGCAGAAACATTATTTCTGTTTCTTGTTTGGACAAGAAAGGTTTTTCGTTTACAATAAAGGACAACAGTTGCTCTTTTGCTTTGAATGATTTAACCTATGGTGTTGCGCGTTTGTTTAATGGTTTATATGTTCTTGACTTAGATAATCCTGTCTGTAATATAGAAAACAAACGACTTAAAGTTAATGACTCAAATCAAACATACCTCTGGCATTGTCGTCTAGGCCATATAAATGAGAAACGCATATCCAAATTACATAAGGATGGACATTTGGATAAGTTTGATTTTGAATCATACCAAGAATGCGAATCTTGTTTGCTTGGTAAAATGACTAAAGCCCCTTTCACTGGTAAGGGTCAAAGGGCCACTGAACGTTTGGAGCTAATACATAGTGATGTATGTGGCCCAATGCGTGTGATGGCTAGAGGAGGCTACTACTACTTCATAACATTTACTGATGATTTCAGTAGATATGGATATGTATATCTTATGAAGAATAAATCCGATTCTTTTGAAAAGTTCAAAGAATACAAGGCTGAAGTAGAGAAGCAAATTGGCGGAGGTGCAAGTATTAAAATCTTACGATCTGATCGTGGAGGAGAATACTTGAGCACTGAATTTAAAGATTATTTAAAGGAGTGTGGTATTGTATCACAACTCACTCCGCCAGGTACACCTCAATGGAATGGAGTTTCAGAGAGGAGAAATCGCACCTTGTTGGACATGGTGCGATCGATGATGAGTCATGCAGATCTTCCAATTAGTTTCTGGGGTTACGCTCTAGAAACAGCGGCTTTCACACTTAACCGTGTTCCTACTAAGAAGGTTCAAAAGACTCCATATGAGATATGGGAGGAGAAACGGTCAAGCATGAGCTTTATGAAAGTTTGGGGATGCAAGGCGTTTGTGAAACGTCAAGTATCTGACAAGCTTGGACCTAAATCTGAAGAGTGCAATTTTGTGGGATACCCTAAAGAAACAAAGGCGTATTATTTTTATAGTCCCTCTGAGCAGAAAGTGTTTATTGCTCGAGATGCTGTTTTCATGGAAAGAGATTTTATTTCCAAAAGAAACAGTGGGAGAACTATAGATCTCGATGAAGATCGAGAACCACAAAATAGCATTGAACCTGAAGTGGAACAAGAGCAGGATAATTATAATGCTCAACAAACACAGGTTGTTCGTAGAACTGGTAGAATTCGCCATGAGCCAGAGAGATATGGATTTCTCTTGACTCAATGTGGTGATTTGATGCTCATAGATGAAGATGAGCCTCTCACATACCAAGATGCTATGATCAGTCCAGACTCTAAGAGATGGCTAGAAGCCACGAAATCCGAGATGGATTCCATGTATGAAAACCAAGTATGGACTTTGGTTGATCCACCTGAAGGGGTAAAACCCATAGGGTGCAAGTGGGTTTTCAAGAAGAAAACTGACATGGATGGAAATGTTCAGACCTATAAAGCAAGGCTGGTTGCAAAAGGTTTCAAACAAATTCATGGTATTGACTATGATGAAACTTTCTCACCAGTGGCTATGGTCAAATCCATAAGGATTTTGCTTGCTATTGCAGCATTCCATGATTATGAAATCTGGCAAATGGATGTCAAAACAGCTTTCCTTAATGGAACCCTTGATGAGGATGTGTACATGACACAACCTGAAGGTTTTGTCGATCCAAGGAATGTTAGCAAGGTATGTAAATTACGTCGATCCATTTATGGATTGAAGCAAGCATCTAGGAGATGGAATATTCGTTTTGATGAAACAGTCAAAGAGTATGGATTTGTTCAAAACGAAGATGAACCTTGTGTTTACAAGAAGGTTAGTGGGAGCCATGTGGCATTCATAGTACTATATGTTGATGACATACTACTAATGGGGAATGACATACCTTTTCTCAAGGGTGTTAAGACTTGGTTAGGGAGCAACTTCTCTATGAAAGACTTAGGAGATGCATCCTACATTCTGGGAATGAGGATCTATAGGGATAGATCTAGAAGGATGATCGGTCTAAGTCAGAGTACATACATCGATAAGGTTTTGCATCGTTTTGGTATGCAAAATGCAAAAAGGGGATATGTCCCCGTATCTCAAGGGATAACGATCTCTAAAGATCAGTGTCCGAAATCATTGGATGACAAGGACCGCATGAGTAAGGTTCCATATGCCTCAGCAATTGGATCCATCATGTATGCAATGGTATGTACTCGCCCAGATGTTTCGTATGCTTTAAGCATGACGAGCAGATACCAATCTAATCCAGGTGAAGGTCACTGGACGGCTGTCAAGAATATTCTAAAGTACTTGAAAAGGACTAAAGATTCATTCTTGGTGTATGGAGGAGAGGAGAAACTGGTTGTAAAAGGTTACACCGATGCAAGTTTCCAAACAGACAGGGATGATACTGTATCACAGTCTGGTTTTGTGTTTTGTCTAAACGGAGGTGCTGTAAGTTGGAAGAGTTCAAAGCAAGAAACAGTAGCTGATTCTACAATGGAGGCTGAGTACATTGCAGCTTGTGAAGCGGCTAAGGAAGCTGTTTGGATTCGAAAATTCATTAATGATTTGGGAGTGGTTCCATCGATCGCAGATCCCATTGATCTATACTGCGATAATAATGGAGCCATTGCACAGGCTAAAGAACCTAGAGCTCACTCCCGAACCAAACACATACTCAGGAGATATCACCTCATTCGAGAGATTAATGAAAGGGGTGACATACACATATGTAAAGTGCACACAAATGATAACATTGCAGACCCACTGACCAAAGGCTTATCGCAGAAGAAGCACGACGGTCACACTAGTTCCATGGGTATTAGATACATGGGTGATTGGCTCTAGTGCAAGTGGGAGATTGTTAGTGTAGGTGCCCTAGAGGCAATACAATGTTTCCTTTAATAAACCTTTATGTCATTTGATTATTCAATAAACGTATTTATTATGACTTTAATTACTGCGATATATTTGTTAGCATAATAAATGTCCTTAGAATCATGATACACGTTATATAGTTTAAGTACATGACTTGAACTTGAGATTATATAATATATCATATTCTTAAATGTCCCTAGTCGAGTATTATTATTATAGGACAATAATAATACATAAATAGACTAGTATGTTGTTTGACAGATAACCATATCTCATTGGTTATAAGTATGGGGATACTAAAGTCAATGCATAGGTACATGTAGGAGTACATGGTACTGGACAGACCCACAGTGAGATTCTTCATGTTTAATAAAGTCATAAGAAAGACTCACAGTGATAATGGTGTAATGATCCTCTGACTTGAGATCATTATATTTCTATACGAGGATTAATATACTCTGACTACATTAAAAGTTACCTTTGACCGGGTGATGATAAAAGTGGACATCGGGTATATCATGAGTCGTATGAGAAATATGAATGATAGATAAAGGATTTAACCCTCCTATAATTAGGAGAGATATTATTGGCCTCTTGATTGAGTGAGACTATAAAATGCATGGCCGTGCTCAAATAATGATTTGTTTTTCCATAGTCTACTCATGGATCAAGTAAACCCGGATTAAATGTTGAAGAGGATGACTAAACACATGCCTCGAGTTTAATCTATAATATATTTGGTTAAAGGGATTATATTACACGGAAACATTAATCATGAAAGGTTTTATCAAATCACGATTTAATTATTGTTTAATTGGATAGCAATGATGTATTACTAGATACCGCTCATTGTTTATAATTTTATTGGAGAATAAAATTATTGCTAATTAAATAATAGCCTATAGGGTCACACACATAGAGCACCTAGTGGAATAGTTAATTTAAATTATAGATTTAAATTAATTGATGATTATTTGAATTTTATTATATTAATTAAGTGAGACTTAATTAATTAAAATAATATAAATTCGAATTTGAATAATTGTATTTCTGCCAATAATAATTAAGTGTGACTTAGTTATTAATTAAATAATAAAAGCATGTTTTATTATTTAATCCTATGCCTACATGGGTTAGGTTTTGCTGAAAAGGCCCATTAACCAATCATTATAAATAGATAATGATAGGTTAAATGAATGGTACGTTTTATATGATAAAACCCTAGAGGCAGAGCAAGGAGGCAGCAAAGGCAGTCATTCGAATTTATCAAAGGAGGCTAGTACATCCATCCCGTGATCAAGATCGTGAGACGTTCTTGAAGGTGCTCGTGTGGATACCATAGAGGTGCTTTCGAGAGGAAGACACAAAATCGTGATAGCAAGGATCTCCGTTGAGTTCGTGAAAGTCAGGACAAGAATAGGTATGATTCTGTTTACCATAATCCGTCAAGTCTTATACATGATCCTGCGTTAGGGTTCCGATTTTTTTTGTTATTTTTACGTTTATCCGCTGCGTTTTATGCCTCGGAACCCAACAAAATAACTAATTGTATATGTGTGTAATTAATTGATTTGATCCCTGATAAATATATTTTTCATTTTACTAATAAAATATTTTGTATTTTAATCCAAATATTGCATTTCAATACTATTCATTTAAGAGAAAATATCGTTGTCGAAAAAATAGATTTGACTACCTAAATACATTTAATGTCATATAACATTAAATTAGTTAAAAATATATTATCAAATTATTTTTCTAATTAAAAATAATTATATAAAGTATTATCATACAATTATTTATTTAATTATCTAATGCTAATAAATTATTAAATTTATTAATTAAAAAATTCATTTTGAATTGAGGTGGTTAGTCTTGGACCCATAAAATTTAAAATCATTTTAGTTTTAATCATTACTTAATATTAAAATATATCTTCAAAATTATATATTTATGAAATTACTCTTATATAATGATTACATATATAAATAATATATTATAAATAAAAAAATTATAAACTAACATCATAATAATTATTATAAAATGCACAATTAAAATCATTATTAAAAGGCATATGTCTAGGCCTATTTATAATAATTAGATGACAACTCAACTCAGATAAGAAAAAAAGTAAATAATAAATATGATAACAGGAATCAAGACAAACAAAGTTAACTAGATACAAAGAATCCTAGGAATCAGAAGTGTTCAAATGAATGTGCTACTTTTCACCGGAAGAAGTTCATTAATATGTTTAAGCGTCGGTGAAAAATAAAGAAGTAGTGTTTCAGAAGAGTTTAGAAGATTCAGAAGATTTTAAGAAAAGAAGATATTGAAGACAAAGTGAGAAGCAAGAACAAGACAGAACATCACAACTATTAAAGTTAAAAGGTGAAGAATATTTATTTAGTATGACACAAATGAACCAGACAGTACATTTGTGTGTCAACTAATTGAATAAATATTTATCACCTAACTAAAGTGATTTTCAGACAGAAGACAGAAAGACAGAAAGACAGGAAGACACAAGTCAAATCTACAAGGGTTGTGCAGTGAAGAAACTAAATTAATTCTACTATCAAAAGTTAATTAATTATTTAATTTATCCACTTCAAATTAATTCACCTTGAATTAATTTAATTTATAAATTATTTAATTAATAATTTGTGGAATTAATTAAGTTAAAAGAAGATTTAATTTTATATTTTAAGAAAGTCTTGCTGCATTTAAATAGAAAGTTCTACCGAATTATTTCGGTAAGACTTTTGAAAAGTCTTACCGAATTAAATCGGTAAGACCTTTTAAGAAAGTTTTACCGAATTATTTCGGTAAGACATTTTAAAAGTCTTACCGAGATAACACGGTAAGATCTTTTTAAAAGTCTTACCGAAATAATTCGATAAGACTTTCTTAAAAGGTCTTACGGAATTACCGAGGTTACACTTGGCTCAGCAAGACTTTTTAAAAGTCTTACCGAGTTTTAAAAGTCTTGTCCAGCTTATTTAAAAAGTCTTATAGGTTATTTTATAAATTCTTTTGATTTTTTAAATAGGTTTTATTCAAAAGTCTTGCTAGTTTTTTTCTCTATAAATATGAGAAGATTGTCTTCATTATTTCTAGATTGAAAAGATCAAAACATTCAAATTTCAGAAATTTGTATGCATTGTTATATTCACAGATTTCTGTGCAAGTTTGGAATATAATTGATTAACCCCGAACACTTCATGTCGAATTCGTTCTAGATTATTGTATCAATTATATACACTTTTCATCGGATAATTTTTGTAATACTTTTCAAGTTAAAAATTATATCTTCTACTTAGAACAGTATTTCATTAAGATTAATATTTCATGATTAATTAAAATAATATTTTAAATCTGAAATTTCGTGACAATTTTTAGATATTGTATTCAACCCCCCTTCTATAATATCATGGACCAACAATTATTGTAAACTTTTTTACCTTTTTGTTTCGAAATTTTGAGTCATCTTTTAGTTTATTAAATATTTTTCATTTAATAATATGTTATGTGTTAATGATTATATTTAATTCATATTACATTAAATTTTTATTAATAAAATCAACTTAATTTCACAAATTAAAATTTGTCAAGAGAATGGGTTGTAAATATAAAAATATATAGAAAACAAAAGGTTATGAGAGTTTATTTTTTGTTGCGGAGGGTGAAGAGTGGGCATTGGGAATCGATATATATATATATATATATATATATATATATATATATATATATATATATATATATATATATATATATTAAGTCTCGATTATTCAATCCAGATTTAAAAATATTATTTATAATTTATTGATTTTTTATTCATTGTATTCAATTTAAGATTTCACGCAAAGTTGATATATTATAGAAATAATTTATAGAGTCCACATGTTAGAATCTCTCATACTGGGGGTGAGATTTTAAAATATCAAAAATTTATAGAAAAATCCGACATAATCCATGGATTTTTAGAATCTATCGGTTAATAAGTTTTTAAATACCCCTAGATTTTAATTGATTAATAACATATTGAATACACCTGGATTTAAATCATTAATTAAAATCCTGATTGAATACCCTGAAATTTAAAGTATAGTTTAAAATCCTGATTGAGACCCCGTTTGGTATTGCTGTTGCAAATAACTACAACAGCTTTTTGCTGAAAAGCTGTTAGAAAAATATTTGGTAAAATTCAAAAACTGGTGTCTGGAAAAGCGTTTTTGGCCTAAAAACTGCTGTTAGAGAAATCATGCCCCCATGCTTTTGGAAAAAAACTGATTTTTAGTTTTTGCAAGAAGTAATATAAGTTTCATCATCAAACCTCCCTAAAAACATTATTTTTATATATTATATCTCAAAATATGTACAAATAAAAAATTACCAAACAATCATCTGATTTTTCTAATACCACTTTTTCCACCAGCACTTTTTCTTATAGCACAACAATTTTCAACAGGAATCTCAAACAAACCCTGAATACCCCTAAATTTTAAAGTATTTAAAATCCTAACTAAATACTCTCATATTTTTAAAATACAAAAAATACAGTAGAATCCGTATTGAATACACCCCCTTAATTTCCGTGTTGATATAAATTATATAGGATAAATTCATTTATTTAATAATCATATACTTATTACATATATAAGTACCACATGATTAATTATTATTTATAATGAATTATATCACATATATCTATACTATACTATACTATACTATTATAACCAAATAAAAGAACTTTTTTTTTTCATCTTACCTCGGTCAACCATAAAAAAGATCCTAACCGTCCAATTTTGGGTGAACCATAAAAATGATCTTAACCATCTAATTTTAATAAAATCTAATTTAAAAAAATATATATCATACATATAATTTTATCCCCGATAGTCCTCATTTTATACAACCGCTTATGGATAATAATATATTATATTTAAATTATATTCTATATTTTAAAAATCCTACTTATCCTATAATTTTTATTTAATATAGTTTACTCACTTTCATAATGATTCAAACTTTTTTATTTATTTAAAATTATGATTTATCATTAAATTTTATAAATATTAATATATATACATCATTATATAGAAAAATGTCAAAAAAATTAATAATAAAAGTAATTATCATATTAAATGAAATATTGAAATTATATAAAATAATTAATATATTATTTATTTATTTATTTATTGGATTAATTCAGCTGATAGCCTTACAAAATGAGTATTTGTTGTAAAGAAATTGTCCGGCTGAGCGGGGTCGAACAAAGTGTACCTAAGACGATTTTAATAACTAAATTATAACGCAACTAAATTATCACAGACGACACCCGGATTCGATGGTTTATCTTTTGGAGCGGAGGGGAAGAGTTGGGCACTGGAATCGAGCGTAAGTCTTTCGATTTTATTTGTGTATTGTTTATTATTCTAGGGTTTGTTGTATTGATCGATACTGTTGTTATCTGAATTTAATTGAATCGAGGAGGATGGGTAAAAATGATTTCTTAACCCCAAAAGCAATAGCTAATAGAATCAAAGCCAAAGGGCTTCAAAAACTAAGATGGTATTGTCAGATGTGTCAGAAACAATGTCGTGATGAGAATGGTTTTAAATGTCATTGTATGAGTGAAGGTCATCAGAGACAGATGCAAGTGTTTGGTCAGAACCCGAACCGTGTCGTTGACGGTTATACGGAGGAGTTTGAGTCTACTTTCTTAGAACATATGAAGAGGAGTCATAGGTTTAGTAGAATTGCGGCTACGGTTGTTTATAATGAGTATATTGCTGATAGGCATCATGTGCATATGAATTCGACGCAGTGGGCTACGTTGACTGATTTTGTTAAGTATTTGGGGAGGACGGGGAAGTGTAAGGTGGAGGAGACTCCCAAGGGGTGGTTTATTACCTATATTGATAGGGATTCCGAGACGCTTTTTAAGGAGAAGATGAAGAGTAAGAGGGTTAGGGCGGATTTGGTGGATGAGGAGAAGCAGGATAGGGCTATTAGGAAGCAGATTGAGCGGGCGGAACAGACTATGACGGGGAATGAGGTTGACGTTCAGGTTGAGGTTGAAGATAAGTTGTTTAAGAGAGATGAGAGTGATGGTAGTAAGATTAAGATTAAGCTTGCGACGGGGACGAGGAATGTTGTCAAGGAGAAAGGTGAGAGTTCGAGATTGGTGTTTGACGAGGCGGAAAGTGGGGGGAGTAAGAAAGAGAAAGTGAAGAAAGATGGGAATGAGAGAGCTGGTGGAAAATCGGCTTTGGATGAGTTGATGAGGGAGCAAGAGATGGCGAAAGAGCGGAGTAACAGGAAGGATTACTGGTTATGGGAGGGAATTGTTGTTAAGGTTATGAGTAAACCTTTGGCGGAAAAGGGTTATTATAAGCAAAAAGGTGTTGTTCGTAAAGTGATTGATAAGTATGTTGGAGAGATTGAAATGATTGACACTAAGCATGTCCTGAGAGTAGATCAAGAGGAGCTTGAGACAGTTATTCCCCAAATTGGCGGCCTGGTGAAGATTGTTAATGGTGCTTATCGCGGATCAAATGCCAAGTTATTAGCTGTTGATACAGATAAATTTTGTGCTAAGCTACAGATTGAGAAAGGAATATACGATGGAAGGGTTCTGCCAGCTGTTGAGTACGAAGATATATGCAAAGTTCTGCATTGATCGAGTATGTAACATTAATTTGTTCTTGTATTGCTTTCTTGTTTGTTCGTTATCAATCCAGTTTGTATGTGAACTTGCAAATTTATGTCTAGTACCCCCCCTCCCCCTCCCCCGCGAAACACCCTTAAGATCTGGACCTCCTATTTAGAATTTCATGACGTTTCTGTGTATGCCAATGACGTTGTTATGGATATTGGGTCTTGATGGTAAGTGTTTTTTTAGATATTAGTTCTAAATAGTGCTTTTTACACTTTATTCTTGGGTGATTATACCTTAATATTAAGATGCATAGTTATAATATAATATGGATGCCTGGATGATGCTGTGCAGTAATTCAGGCACCTTATTTACATCATAAATTTGCAGATATAATTATATGTGTTATATATCAACGTGCATTAATATTTGATTAGATCTTGTTGACAAATGGCAACGCTGATTATTAATACTTTTGTAATATCTGCACATGGGCTATGCAATGAGGGTACAAGAGTAGTAGTATGTCTTCAGGGGGAAATGACCAAATTAGCACAAAAATACTGGGAAAGTGACCACAATGTCACTTCTGGAGATGTTGGCTCATTCCAGCATCTGCAAAACACATCTAAACAATGAGTTGCACTTGAAACCCTAGTTTTTTGGTGTGTGTTTTCCTTTTCTTGACTACAAAACACATATATTGAATTTGTTAATACAAATTGCTTTAAATGTGTCAAACTTTTAAAAAAGAAGGAAAAAACACATGAAAATGTTTTTCAAATTTCAGGTATAGCACATTTCCTAAATCATTATGCAGGTGCTAATATGATATAATTTTCCAGATATGCTATTTAGGGCATTTTTTATTTGATTATCCTAAAAAGGTTTGTGTAGGTGTTTGCCTATGTCTCACTTGTGTACGATCACTAAGATAGTGATCATATTGACGATGACCATTTCAAGGTCCTGCCAATTTTCTGGTTTAGGTTGTCCCGTGACTTTCCATAAAGGTGCAGACCAGAGTCTTAGACAAAACTTTACCCATTCAAAATGGCTTAGAAGAAATAAAAAAATTACCAGATAAGGCATCCTGAGTTCTTGCGATTTCTGGGACTTTTCTGCTTGGGGTTATGTCTTTGCGAAGCTCAAATTATGCAAATTCTGACATAACTCTGTCCAATGTTTTTTTTTGGTAAATGAGGACGGCACCTCGTGAAGATATATTAATTAAAAAGTATGTACAAGAGAGTTATGAGATGACTCCTCTCGAGAAACAAAACAAGAATCCCATGGAACAAACTCCACGAGAAAAGCTAAAACCAACACCAAAACTAGCTCTGACCACAAGATAGCAACTACTAAAAAAACACGAAAAGTCCACCAACTTCTCTGCAAAAACACACCAGCATCGAGCCAAAGCATTCCACTGCAACTTCACTAAAAACTAGCAAATTCAACCACCAAAATCTGCAAATCAGCCTCCAGAAATAACACTGCAGCCCACGCACTACTACACTGCATATAATACTCCACCTGAGCATACTAAGAACGCCCCATTCTGAGTTGGCTGGGGCTTAGAGCAATTGACTGCATCTCTAAGCCCCAGCCAACTCAGAAGTCAATTACTCCTAAATCTGTTCTGCAAACTTCTGTAGTGGTTGGATAATCCAGAACACTTCAACAAGACTAACAAAAAACAAGCAAAATCCTGCAGGTGCACAACCATCCATCTGAGATTAAAAACAGCTCTGTAACAACCCTCATATGCATCCTGATCTCTGTAAATTCTGCAATATAGCCACACCAGGACACAACCTCTGCACAGCTTAAAACTGGCCTGTATACCCTGCAAATTTCTGAGAACCAACCTCAAGACCTTATTCTGGAAATCTGTAACATATGAATTGCATAACTGAGACCCCAGGCTTTGAACTCCACAGCCCAATAGCCAAGTTTGTAAACCACTATAGAACCCTAATCCCACATACCAGACCCATCGGATATACGATCACTTAAATCGCAGAGTAGTCTTCTGCATCACTATAAACCCAGCTGGCATGATAGTATTACCAATATAAACCCATCTGCAGGTCTGGTATCCCAATTTACAACACATACCACCTATACACTGATGTGCAAACTTATCAATAATGCAGTCGCCACGACATCTGCAAAATATAAGGTCACTGCAATTTACTATCCATCCCACAACCTCAACAATATATTGCAGGATTATCAAAAAGTACCAATGGAAAACCAGTAAAACTACTCCTGCAAATTGCAAAATCTTCAGCAAATTACATCCGACTTTCTGAACAGATTTTACACTCCTGCGGTTAAACTCTAAATCCGCCTCCCCAGCTTTGCAATCCTGGAAATCATGGCTGAAAATTTTATCTTCCAATTGAGCCAACTTTAGTCTTTGCAGCTCATCAAACCAGCACAAATATATCTGCACACCTGGACAACTAGAATTCCAACTATAATGATAAATTCCAGAGTTTAATGATAAGTTCAGATATAGCGCAGCACGAGTCTTTTCCATGTCAAAATTTAACACGAACATCACCATGACACAGTAATGCAGGTCCTGGGTTAATCTGCAAAAATATAACAAATAGTTTGATAATTGAAGCTTGATTTTCAGATCTTGTTTCCTCTCCATACAGCAACAACAATCTTCGAACTTCAGCTGCAAAATATCTCCCAATCTAATTCTCCTTGACCCCCATCTGCTACATCAAAACTCCACCAAATCAGGAAACAAAAAAGAACCTCTGAAATGCTGTTACTATGCACCACACAGGAGTCAACACCACTATTTCCGAGGCTAACACCTAGATTACACACCTGGAAACCCACAAACATCTGCAACTGCTCCCAGAGATATAATTTTTCAAATTTGAAGCCAAAGTACCTCAAATTGGCGGCAACCACCCTGTAACCCAAGTGAGTACTCCAATTACAAACAAAACTACCCCAGTTACACCTACATTTACTCCATTTACAAACTTGTAGGCCCTGTATACCTCTCTGCAGGTCTGAACTCACTAGAACACTAACTGATTCCCAGAAGCAATCAACCATACCTTGCAAACAAGATCTCATCAAAACCAACTTACAAGTCGGGAACCACAAAATCAACAACAACCTACAAAAAATAAAATCCATTTGCTTTAACTTAAATTTGATCTCCATCTACAGATGATTTGGATTGAAGGTTGCTCCCTATCACATGCCACTTTTCCCATGTTTCCCTAACTCTGTCATTATCACCTAGCTTAAATCCCATTAGTTTCTTTCGGATGTCATCCTCTATACTTGAAATTACCTGCTGAATAGTTCTCTTAGAATTTTGGAAAATTCGGAGGTTACGCTCCTGCCAGATATTATAAATAAGGGCTCCAAAAAGCAACTTTTGTACTACAGAAGTAATAGATCCTCCTTTCCATTCCACACTTGCTCTAGCCACAAACTCCTCCCATTAGAAAAATTAATATTGCAATAACCTTTTTGCTGAAAATGCTTCAAAATATCTCTGCGAAATAAGCAATTAAAAAACAAGTGGTCTATTGAATCCTTTTGACCATCACAGAACCCACAGCTTATTCGACTTTGAGCTTGCCAATGCTTAAGTCTGTCTTGAGTTAACAGTCTTCGACGAACCGCTAGCCAGACCATAAATGAATGTTTTGGAATACATTTAGAGAACCAAATCAAATTACACCAGTGGATTCTCGGGCTTTGAGAGCGAATATCTTGCCAAACTTGATTTGTAGTAAAATCTACTTTCTTCCCTTTATTAGTACACCATACAGTCCTATCCTTAGTGTACCTAGACAGTCGAGGCATAACTCCTCGCAGAGCTGGGATTCTTTCCAACAGCTCAGAAGGCCACCTCCATTCCCCATTTACCACAAAATCATCAACCTTCGCCATCCCTGATGATCCCATGTCTGCCATCTCTCTACTAGAGAACCAATCTGAGAGATGTCTATTGAGAATCCACCTATCATACCAGAAAAATGTTGTAGATCCATCTCCAATTTCTGTCTGATGAATGGACTGATCTCTTCTCGAATACTCCAAATACTTTTCCAACTCCATGATGAATCCCAGGCTTCTTTAATCGACCAAATACTTTTCCCTTTCAAACGGTATGTATGAATCCATTTAACCCATAAAGAGCTTCTATTCGAAGCCACACTCCATAAGTGAAAAGACGTCAGAGCTTTATTCCAACACGTGAGAGATTTCACCCCCAAACATCCCTCCCTTTTCGGAACGCAGATATCTTTCCAAGCCACTTTTGCTCTCCCTTTTGTATGCTCAACCCCTCCCCAAATAAAATTTCTGGTTAATTTCTCAATTTCTTTGGTGACCGAGACTGGCAAAATAAACACAGAACCCCAAAAAACTTGCATTGAAGAGAGAACTGACACTGCAAGTTGGACTCTTCCTGCCTACGTAAGCCACTTATTTTCCCATGATAGAATTCGAGCCTTAACTTTTCCAATAAGATATTGACAGTCAGCATGCCAAAGACGAGTAGAAATCAAAGGAACTCCAAGGTATCTAACCGGGAGCGTCCCTAAATTAAATCCCATAATAGCTTTAATCAGTTGTTTTCTCTCCTCAGAAATATTGCCAAAAAATACGTTACTTTTCGATTCATTTGGCAACAACCCCGAGACCTCACCAAACTCATCAAACGCATCCTTTAGAACTTGTACCGACCCACAATCAGCATATGAGAATAAAAACAAGTCATCCGCAAAACAAAGATGGGTTATCTTAAGATCTTCACACCCTGGGTGAAATCTAAAATTCTTCGAATGCTGAACCTTTTTCACAATAATTAAGGAGAGAGCCTGCATAACTATTGTAAATAAATATGGGGAGAGCGGATCCCCTTGCCGCAATCCTTTCTTCCCTTTGAAGAATCCATGAAGTTGCCCATTTAGAATTACAGAATACGATGGAGACGTGACACATTCTCGAATCCATTCTAACATCTTTTCTGGAAATCGAAACAACCGAAGAGCATTCAACAAAAACTCCCAATTAACACTATCATACGCTTTTTTAATGTCAACCTTAAAAGCACACCTTGGAGTCCCCACATCCCTATGGTAGTTCTTTAACAATTCTTGTGTCAACAATATATTGTCACTAATTCTCCTCCCTGGGACAAATGCATTCTGCATAGGGTCTATAATCGTGTCCAGCGATCCCTTTATCCGATTGACAATAATCTTAGCAATACACTTATAAAGAACATTACACAAAGCTATTGGCCTCAATTCTCCTACTGTGTTTGGGTTATCAGTTTTCGGAATCAATGCAATAAGAGTAGCATTTAACTCTTTGAGAAGCTTACCGGACCTGAAAAAATCCTCACCGCACTAAAAATGTCATCCCCAATAATACTCCACGCATTCTTAAAGAACCTAGAAGTGTACCCATCCGGGCCTGCTGCTTTATCATCTCCAATCGAAAACATGACAGCTTTTATTTCCTCGTTGTCCACATCCCGAACCTTATTCTGACCATCCTCTTTAGAAACTTTCCTAGCCAAATACTCCAAACCCTCCATTCTTTCACAATGGCCTGCTGTTCCCAGCAGCTGCTTATAGAACTCCACAAAGTGCTCTGACATCTGAGAACCCAGAACCTCCTCAACCCCATTTTGAATTTCCTTAATTCTTCTCCGGTTCCTCCTAGTTTGCAAACTCTTGTGAAAATAATTATTATTTTTGTCACCCACATTAAGCCAATGAACCTTAGTCTTTTGTTTTAACAATCTTTCTTCCTCCAAAGCACTTTCTCTATACTCTCTAGCCAGCCTTGCTTCTTGCTTTTTAAGCTCTTCATTCAACGGGTCTCCATCTATAACTACCTGAATCTTCAAAAGGCCTTCTTTTAGTGATTCAACTTTAGAACTAATGTCACCACCTGCCCATGAGGCTTCTTTAAAAATAGGTTTTAATTTTTTCAACTTTTGAGTCACTTGATACATCTTCACACCACCCACTCGCTGATCCCACACTTTACGCACCAACATAGGAAAATCTTTTCTAAAGGCAAGAAAATTATTAAACTTGAAAGATCTCCTACCCTTCGGTTGCTCCTCTCTAAGTTCCACAATTGCTGGACTATGATCACCAACTCCATGCGGCAAAAACTGGCTTTCACACCCTGAAATTTTTCCACAAAATTAATATTAACAAGAACCCTATCCATCTTTTTAAGTACTCCTTTACCGTGTGGACTCCCAGACCATGTAAAATGAATTCCAGATTAGTGAAGGTCCATTACTTCTATAAAATTAACACAGTCCTGGAACTCCGTCATTGCAGGCGATGTACCTACCGCTCCCCCTGCTATTTCAGACACTTTAAGAATAGCATTAAAATCACCCAACACCACCCAGGGAGAGTTTAAAGTTAGCTGACTATACACCTTAAGCGAGTGCCAAAGATTCCGGTGAGGCACATGATCGTTAACAGCATAAACTACCGAACAGTGAAACGACGTTCTGCTACTCACCTGGGTAACAACACAGTGAATAACTTGATCAGTTGTAAACATTTCCATAACTTCAAACATATCAGGATCCCACCCGATAACAATTCTACACCCTTTAGAACAGTTTTCCGAATTAGAAATCCAATCCCAGTTCCGGAACATTCTGTTGAAAACATTATTAACTCGACCCTTAGCGACATGAGTTTCTATTAACCCACACAACCCAATTTGATTTTCTCTAATTAAACTTGCTACTTCCTTTCGTTTTGTAGGCTGATTAAAGCCTCTAACATTCCAAAGAGCTATATTATTCATGGAAAAATACAGAAACAACCACCCTCTCACACAACACAATAGATCTGGGCACCGGAACCATCCACCTGATCACCTCCCAATTCTAATTCAAAATCTTCCTCCTGATCTTTCAGATCATCATCTACCCAAACCGACATGTACTGCTCAGTTTCATCTAAATCTGAATCAAAGTCTCTTTCCTTATTTGTTACGCAAAATTGCACATCCTGGCCTACAGAAAATTGCGCATTTTTTTCCCTTTCTTCAATCTTCTTACTTAATTTCTCAACTTCCTCTACAGACAAGGCACTACCACTCAGGATGTACTCTGCTACTCTTTTGTTAAGCTCTTTTTCTACCAACCCCACATTCTCATAATTCCTGAGTGAATCAGCATCAAAAGCATAATTTAACGTTTCTGGTTTCTGCACCCCTGAAGTACTTGCCCCTGAATCTTTCTCTTCGATCCCAATAACACCTCCAACAGTCTCCTTTTGAACATTATCCTGATCTAAAATAGCAAATTGGTTCACTCTAATCACTTTCTTCCCTCCCCCTTGTTCATAAACCTTGACTACTGGATCTCCTCAACGACCGATACCCTTATTTCGATAATCCTTTCTATCATTCCCAATAACCACACCACGGTTAACATACACAAATTGGCTCTCTTTGCATTATTTACAAGTTTCCCTCCTTGATGACTTCCATTTTTATTCAATCCCATTTTCTCTTTTCCCTTTCTTTGAACAAATTTAAAACCCTCATTCTCAGATGTCTCCTTTATTACTCCTCCATCTTCAGTCACTTGTTTTTCTTGTTGGGTAGCCATCACTGGACAGTTATGAATTGAATGACCAAAAATTGAACATATTGAACATTTAGAACACCACGTCAGTCTCCACGGATAATCTACTCTTAATACCACCTCCACAGGTTCTATACCACTTTCATTTGGGATATGAACAAATAACTTATCCGGTAACTGCTTCTTAGCCTCCACTTCAATCAATAATTTAGCAAAACTCAACCGACCAGAAGCTTCTCTACACATTTTCTCCGTTAACGAATCTGCCAGCAATATATTTCTAATTCCACTCCCAATTCGACTAAGCCCTTCTCTATTCCAATATTGCAATGGGATATTGAAAATTTTGACCCAGAGTGGTATCATTTTAGGAACATCTTTCGACAAGAT
This sequence comes from Oenanthe sinensis, assembly GCA_028671895.1. Taxonomy (NCBI): domain Eukaryota; kingdom Viridiplantae; phylum Streptophyta; class Magnoliopsida; order Apiales; family Apiaceae; genus Oenanthe; species Oenanthe sinensis. The sequence goes on from CM053797.1 coordinate 10,891,263, forward strand.
AATCAGAGGGTACCACCTTTGTAAAATCAGAGGCTTACCTTCCACCAACAAACTTCCTCCTCTAACACTTGTAGCAGGTCCTCCTCGTTAGTAAACTTGAAAAAGAAAAAACCATCACATTCATAATTACTTCATGTAGTCCCCTATTCTTCCACTTTCTATTAGCATGAAACTCCATCGTGTGGAACGCCACTCTCCGTTCAAAGAAATATCCTACCAAACAATTCTCTCATGCTTTTCTGCATTGCAAGTCAACACTGAGAGGTGGTTTAATGACCACCTTCCCGTCAATAACCTCAGGAGTGTGATACTCAAAACTAATACGGGACGCGTGCACTTTTGGCTTAGCAATTTCAGACCAAGATCTCGTCCTATTTTCTCCATCATTCCTCTGCACCTGCTCAAACTGAGAGTTCAATTGAACCTTAAATCCTCCCTCATTAAACTTGAGAGCCGACTGAGAACCATCTACAGAAAACGAAGTTCCACCCTTATTCTCAATTTTACCTTTCCCGGATTGACCATTCTCGTTTTCTGTTAACTTCTTCGCTGCGCCATTCAACTTAGAGGGGACATTAGGTATACGCTCCTTAATGGAATCTGCCTCTTTCCCATCCAAACCAATACTCGCCACCGCCATCTGTGCGTCAATCAGCGTCTGATTCCCAGCCAGACCCTCCTGATTACTTTCATTACTCAAACCTACCGCTATTTGACTATTCACACCCATCCCAGTCTTCATCCTCACAGACTCTTCTAACATACCATCAAAGTGACGACTCTCCATACTAGCAAAGCTCGTATTTGACTTTTTCTTCAATTTTGAGTTCACTCCCAAAGAACGAACTCCATCCTTCAGTAAAATACGAGTCTTTTCTCCTTCATTTTTCGAGTTTTTACTATCATTTCGATTGTGAGATTGTGGTGGTTTCATTATTGATGCAAATTAACAAGAAAATCAGACAAAAATAAAACAAAATTATGGATCTAGAAAAAAAAGGGGTTGGGGGCTAGAAAGAAAACTATGCATCGTGTTTTTGGTTTGGGGCTTTGAAGGTGACCTAATTTGATTATTTGATTGTGGTGAAGTGCACCTGATTTTTTTTTTGAATGGTTTGACTGTCGGTAAGTAGGTGCTTGGATCTGTTCTCTGAGTGTATAAGCTTCTATTTGTCATCTTCTTTAATTGTTGATCTTCAGTATTTATAATACTAGGTGTTAAAATAAGAATCATAGAGCTGTGAGGATCTTTACATCAAAATTTGTACTACTACTACATTGAAAAAGTGCAGAATCTTAACTTTTTTTTTTTACAGATCTTTCTTACAGTTCTGTGGTTCCTATGCTTCTCCCTCCACCGAGTTTCTCTTTGATGACATATATTGATATATGATATAATGTGAACAATATTACTGTTAAACAAATACTGCTTGTGAGTAGACCTGGCAAATTGGGTCTGGACCCGAAGAACCGACCCGAAATGTGGGGAACCGAATCCGATTTTGTATCCGAATTTGATAATCCGAAAGTGTAACCGAATCCGAAATAATCCGATCCGAACCGATATCGGTTCAATATAATCAAATCCGAAAATGATCCGAAAACCGATTCGATCCGATCCGAAAATGATCCGGAACCGGAATTTTAACCGAAAATAATCCGAAATAACAGATCCAATAATGACCCGAAATCGATCAAATCCTAACTAAAAATTATACAAACTAAATATGGCTCAAACTAAATTATAGAATTTAAGTGTATTTCATACATACAATATTATGATTCGTTACGTTCATATATATATATATATATTATCCACTTATACATAATTCATACATATAATACATGTGTTCGTAAAATAAAATATTAAATATTAAGAATATCGTTTATTTTGAATTTGCTAGAAAGTAAAGAAAAGTGAATATAAATTCATATTTTAATAAGAAATAAATATTGTATATTATATATGTACATATAAAATTTATTTATATTTTTATTTGGACATCAAGATTTTTTTTTAAATATTGTTATATTACAGAATTTAGGGGACATTTCTTTTATCATATTGACCAAAGTCTGAAATGAAGAAATATATTACTTAATCGAGATAATTATTTTGTTCAGTATTATTTTATCAAATTTTAACTATAATTTGTCAAACTAACTTAATGATCTTTATTTAAATTCAACGATAATTCAAATTAATTTAATATTAATCCGAACATAACTTTTAAATCTAAACAAAATATAATTTATAATAAGAAATCCTAAAATATCCGAACCGAATTTAATCCGATTTTTATCCGAAATTCATCCGAATTTTAATCCGATTTTGACCCAAACCGAAATCGGACCGATCCGAACCGAAACTGATTCAATTTATGCAAAACCGAAACTGGATCCGAACCGAATCTCATCCGATCCGATCCGAACCGAATAAAAATATATTATAACCGAAAAATGATCTGATCCGAAATTAATCTGATCCGAAACCGAACCGTTTACCCGAATTGCCAGGTCTACTTGTGAGTTAATGATGTCATGACAGGAATTTGGTATTAGTATTATGTAATGTATTGCATTTATTTGCTAGCAGTTTATTCATAGGATGATTGCACTATTGGTACCTTAAGCATTTCAGAATAAACTTCTTTTCCGATGTTGTATGTTATGTATATGGTATATTGCGAAGGACTTGTAGACTCGGGACAAAATAGGCTATTGCAAGTTGTGGGCTTATTTAGCAAAAACAAAATAAAATTGGGCTCCAGAATTTGAAGCTTAGTTGGCAGTCTAGGAAGAACCTAAGTTAGGACAACAGCAACCTATGTTAGATGATAGAGGCATCTAAGTTACAGCAACCGATGTTGGATGAAGTCTGTATTCTCTGCTTTGTAATGAAAGCTGTTCTACAGGGACAGCGTAGCCTCTATCTTTCTTCTTAGTAGTGAGATCTGCTCTAAAAAGGAATCTTGCTGAAGATTTCTCAATATCAGAGCTATTGTAGATTTGGTTAGGATAGAGTTATATTCCCATACCCAGTATCAATGACTACAGTCATCAGCGTACTATGGAATTTTATTTTGTCCCGGAAAGTCGGAAACAAATGATTATAATATAGTAAGTATAGGACTCACTAGAAACAGGTCTGATGGTATACATGTTGCGGTGTGTACAGGATAAGTATGAACTCTTGGAAACTTGTTGATCGGATTAGACTTGGCAGAAGATTTAATTTTCTTCAAATTAGCACTGATTTCTGTAAACGAGAACGGGGAACTTCTGTATTCTAGAATGGATCTTTCCATTGGATATTTTCATCGACTAAGTTCAGTCATTTTGTTTCTTTTAATCTAAAAGATGAGGAGTTAAGCCTGGTAATGAGGGGTGTTCATGATAATTCTATTCCATTTGGTGTTGGGATCATAGATGAATTACTAACCTTGTTATGTCGGAGTTCTAATGGAAAAGATAAAATATGGGTCAGGAATGATTACTGGGCCCAATATTCTAGGTTCCTAAAGTATAAACTCGGCCGGAACAATGTCTGCAGGGAACAAGGCTGTTGGAGATATCCGATTGGAATTGTCTTTTTTTTTTTACGATACTAACCAAAGATGATGAAGAAGCTGATATTGTTACCACCAGAAAATTCACGTTTGTCAGGTTTTTCAAGCTTTTCTTAGCCATGCTCCTGTGAGCTAGGTAATTAATACATAGGTATAACTGGAGATTTTCTTTTATCCCCTTTTCTATGTCTTTGAAATTTTGTGAACAATTTTAAAATTTACTCTTCTTATACTATAGTACTTCTATACATTTCGAACTTAGTACCCAAGGACCCATATTTATGCAGCCAAGAGAGTTGGTAATACCATTATTGTGCACTTTCCACTTTCCAGTCATATTCATCATTATATGAGTTCATATGCGTCTTTACTATCTGGTAACTTCTCTTGAATTTGCTAGTACAAATATTAGAAATTTAGGTGAAAGACAAGATAATTGTAAATGATATCTGAGAGGAGTAAAGATAGATTCTCAAAAAGGTGCATAGATTGGTTTAATTTGGGTTGAAAATTATGTTCTTCACTGCAGGAACATCTTTGAAACATTTTTTAGATTAAGTGAACTTCTTCCTGCTACAGACGATTTCTGTGCAAATTATCTGGTATCTTTCCAAGATTGATTTGCACATTTTCTTTTCTTGCTTGTAGGCTATATAGCTGGATAGATTGATTTTAGAAAATTTCAATATTTAAATATATTACAGTATATTCATTATTGAGATTTATGTATTAGTATGTGAAGCTGCATTATATAATATTAGCCTTCTCTAAAAAAAATAATATTTCTTTATATAACAACTAAACAAGCCTTTTATTTTAATATATTTTGATACTTTTGCAATTAGTGGGGTGTTATTAGAGCACCCGAGTTTGTTAGTTGTTATACTTGCTAGTTGCTTGGACAGATATCTTGATTCTTGAATGCTCATTTCTACTGTGATTAGGCAATGGCATATAAATAGCACCCACTAAAGTCTGATGCAGACTCAGGCAGTGAGTTGCAATCTGGTCTAGTCTATAATAGTTTTATGTTTCAATTTCTATTTTATTAGTTATATTTAAATTTATAATGTTGCTATTTATGTTAAAAAATTTGATTTGTTTAAAATTTAAATGTAAAAATATATTTTAAATTAATTATGTTTTATTTATTTAAATTGAATTTTTTTCTCATTTTCATTTCATACGGTTTTATAACCGAAACCGGACCGATCGAAATCGAAGTGACATTTTTAAAATTGAAACCGATGGTTCGGTTGCGGTTTTTAATTTTTAAAACCAAAGATATATGGTTCCGGTTTCGGTTTTACCTAAAAACCGAGCCGAACTGACCCATGCTCTCCCCCTATGTTTAACTGATGTTTAGAGGCAACATGTGTCTTTCTTTTAAGTCATACAACTGCTTTTTATAATACCTATACCAAATCATGAAATCTAAGTAAATTATATCTATTTCAGTTAGCTATGACTTTAATTTAATTATCTTAATGATATGTGATGCAGCACACTATCACATTGATCAATTGATGGATATAGAATAGTAGCGATGTTTTGATTTTCCTCATAATAGATTCATCACACATGTTGCCGCACCTGTTATCGTTCATAACAAAATTGAGCCTGTAACATACCTGTGACACTTAATGTTTTTGTGTACCTCATTGCATGATCTCTAAAATGAACAAGTTGAAGGTCTGGGACGAGGACATGCCATCAGTAACCTGGATGTCTGGACTCCCAAGAATCCAACACTGCATTTGGTAGCTAGATACCCAGATCACATCTTACTTATTGTTATAACGAGTCCTAGTTTCTATATGGGTTTTTCCCATTATATAGGTGAATTTATCTAGACCACAGTAGATCTGAAGACTATAGTTCCCTGTAACAATCTTGTGGTATTTAACAAAAAAAAATCTTGTGGTTTGTTGTATGTACCTTGATTGTTGTACGCAATTCGTTAAGTTTTTTAACTACCGGTTGGAATTATCTTGAACTTAGTTTGCAAGGACCCATATCTAGGCAGCCAAGAGAGTTGGTAATACCATTATTGTGCCCTTTTCAGTCCTATTCATTCATTCATGAGTTCATATGTGACTTTTCTATCTGGTATTTTCTCTTGGATATGCCAGTATAAATATTACAAATGTAGGTGATAGACAAGAGAAGTGTAAATGACATCTGAGAAGAGGAGTAAAGATAGATTCTTAGAAAGGTGCATAGGTTGAAAATTAGGGTTCTGCAATTAAACTATAATAGAATGGATAACCATAATACCTTTAATAGAGACGTTAAGAAAATAATGGAGGGGATACAAAATTTCATGTCGATGGTCTTTGTAAATGGTTAGCTAAGTTAATTATAAAGAAATTGAGAATGTAATCGAGGATATTCTCTTGTTTAATTACAATGATGACAGTATGAGTTTGAACTATGGAAGTATCAATGTCATTTGTATTATACATCTAGTTATAATATAGCATATAATTAGTAGTTGGGGTTAGCTCTAAATTATGAACAAATTGATGGGGGAAATTATAGAGATTTTATATACAATTTAAAAGAAGGTTTGAATTTGTAGCCTGATTAGGGGCTTCAAAATGCATCACTAATCTTGAGAAATGTATGCGACATAAAACTGCCACTAAATCTCAACTCCTTGACAAAGTAGCGACCAACAGCATGCAAGCTCTAGTGTGCAGCAGAATTAGTTCACCCGAAAAGTTGAGTTTCACCATGATAAAGAGGGCACATTATACGTTACTCATCGGATTTCATGGATTCATCAGCAGTGTTACCGAGACTTGTTGCCACTCTGCTTTTCAGAAACTTATAGTTCTGGAGGCAAGAGATTCAGAAAGCTTCCTCGCGTTTCTTCAGATGTATCTGATGTTTCAGACTCGTCTTCTGTACGAAAAAAATTAACATGATGGCAATGTGATAGTTTTAAATAAATGCATAATCTAATAATCTGTTGCAACTTGTCAGCATAGAGTTTTTTTGTCAATACACGAAGGAATTATGAATATTAATAAATTCTAGATAATATTAATAATTGTCTGAACAAATGGTGCAAACTAGCAAGTACTCCAGGTAATGCCAGAGAAAGAGATGTTTGCCAAAATTAACACCAAGGCAAAAATTATAGTATACGGAGAGATGCAGAGACATATTATATATCGAGAATACCAGCAGATTGAACTATATTACATGCAAGATACTAGAGAGATTAAGTGCATTACCAAAGAGTGCTTTGACAGATGGTCTTGGTCTCGGTCTCTTTGGTTTGTTGTTTTTCTTCTTCAATTCAGCTGCATAAAAGCACAAATTAAAGAATAATAGTAGTCAATAGCTTCAAAGTTGATAAAGTTAATACATCTACACACATGTAACACATGTAAAGGGAGAGAAAGATACCCAGGAACTTCATAGTCATTGACAATCTCAAAGTGGTTATTGGTGTTATAACTTGTACCGTTTGGCTAAACTTATTCGCTAGAAATAAGTATTTATTTCTAGAAAAAAATATACGTTACATATTTTCTTGAAATAAATACTTATTTCTGAATGTTAAATTAAGGCCTAAAGTTTTTTTTTGAGAAATAAATATCTATTTATTGAAAATGTACACTATTATATACTTATTTTCGGAATACTTTGGAAATAAGTACTTATTTTTAGAATTTAAGAAAAGGCAAACGGGCTACAAATTAATTTTTAAGAAACGTAGAAATTAAGAAGAGCAACTATTAACATGCTTGTACTATATGCATTGTACTTGTGCACACTTGTGGAAGAAGCAACTAATTTTGTGGAGATATCGATTCCAGTTATGAACATTGTGCCATTTATAACAAAAATAGAATTCAGGGTTTTTATTCACTAGTCCTGTGATGCATGCTGGTCCAAACTAGCATCAACTGCAAGCCCCTTGCACGCCATTTGCTACCTTGTGAGTTCTAATATATAGAAATTGACACCGTACGTGCATGGTGGTCTAAACTAGTACACACTTTTGCGTCTTTTTCTACCTCATGAATTCTAACATGTAAAATTTGGCACTCTAAAGATTTAAAGAAATCTGGTGACATATAATTTGGAGCCACATGTGTTCAATTTGGAGCCACATGTATTCCCCTTACGACAGGTACCAGATCTTGCCGAAGCCTGAGCTTCATGTTCAGACTGCACGAAGTATAGGGAGGAAAATTAAAGAAATTTGACCGGGCTTATTCACCGTTGTCTCAAGTCAACTCTGCTCATCCCGAAATTTTTTAAAAATAGATACTTACAAATAAGCCAAATTATTCAATAAAAAAAAATCATACACATCTAAAAAACTAATTGAGACATATTATCTTCATTAAACTTTTCAAAAATTTTGGTGTCCAATTCGTCATTAACCTCAGGAATGAAAGCATGCAGCATCCATTTCATATAAATTGTCCCATTCATCACCTTCAAACCAAGAAAACATTTAGTCACTCGAGGTACAATTCAGATTTTTTTTTAGTTTCTTTGGTTTATCGTTATTACTATTTAAGTACTATTATTTTATCTTTGTGCTATATTTTTTTCCCGAATAAAAATTGAATGTTTAAACTTTTATTCAGGAAAAAAAATTAAAAATAAGTTATGGAATTATACTTTATATGCACCTTAAAATGTGTGTCAGATACTCTCTCTGAAATGTAAAGAAATGAGGGACACTGAGAGAGTATTGTGTTTTATGATTTTTTTAAGCAACCAAGTCGGAAAGAAGTTTTTTCCTCTAGTATCTAAGCATTCAATTTTTTTTGCTAGGTTAATTATATTTTATATTGGATCAAAGGGGTAGCTCATAGTGGAACTACCCGGACTCCACAATGGAGTGAAAGTCATGTTACAACACAAGAGAGAAAACTCTCAAATTCATGAAAGAAAAGGTATTGAAATTACAACAAAATCAATGCCTAGAAACTAAGCTAGCTATTGAAGACCACGATTAAACATTCTTCTTCGTGACACCAAAAGGTGTTTAGGCTTCGTCTTCTTCAACTTCAATTGCATTGCTTGCTTATGGTTGCACCATCCCTAACCATAGCCTTATCCTCTTGCAACTGAGCATTCCCAGAAAGCTCTGCATAGTCCTCCACCTTGTCTAGTGCTTGCATTTGAGCAGGGGCCTTAACTTTTCCCATAGCAATAGCACCCATGTTCACCAAAGTTGTGATATCCACATGAGTATGGGAATCACTAGAAACTGAGCATGATCCGCATTCTAGCTTCTTCATTGACAACTACTAAAGTAGCAGGAGACGGAACAATAGGTCGACCAACCGCGAGACTAACATAGTACAAACCATTTGTTGTCCAATAAAGGGAAGAAAAATTAACAAACATAATCAACTGACTAACTTGTTCTGGACCATTCAAGCGAAGAATATACTCAAACCAACTTTTCAAGTGAGACAAATCCCCACTAACTTCAGGAGTACTAAGCCTCAAAAGGCTAGACAGGCACATAGTATCGAAAAGTCCGAAGAAATGATAGGCACTGTAATGCTTAATCAAGTTAGCCAAACCAACAGTACCATACATCTTTAAAACATTATTTTTAACAGCATTAAAGTCAAAGTTCATAGTATAAGTAAATCCAAAACAACAATCTTTTCAAATCAAAGAGAACGAATGTAAGATGTCAACCGGGAGTTTAGCACATCTCTCACCACTAGCTCTAAATAGAACGCTTTTAAGATCAACACAATCAACGTCTATGACATGTGAACTAAAGAAGTAATAAGATGGAAAAACCTGATGGCGACCAGATACATGCTCTACACGAAGAAGGTCATGATTTTTGGAATCGATGAGAAGAGGGCTTTGACTAATAACAATGTCTGAACCCGGAGTGCTAAGAAACTGGCTCTGAAATCGGATGAACACGTCATCATTGACTACCCAGTCTAGGAAAATGAGCTTCTTACAGGACCTTTGTTCCTTGAAAGCAGATCCATCCTTGTTGAGGGTGAGATTCGTGTAAAGTTGGGGAATTTCTAGCCCAAAACCTTGCTTGTGAATCAGTGATAGTCGGAGACTTCTACCATCATCAACCCATTCCATGTTGTTAAAGTTTGACACTCCACCTTCCTCTTCAACCACATCTCCATGAGAAGATAATTCATTATCAACAATTTCAGCAGAAAAAGAACCCAAAAGAAGACCTGGGAAAGACAAACCCAATGAATCAGATAGAAAATCATGATCAAATACAAAAGAAACAAGAGAAGATGGTGAGAATGGAGGGAGAATGGTGAGAGATACGGAAAAAGTGAGGGAAAAAGAGCGACTACTAGGGTTAGAGAAGAAAAAAGAGGGGGAGAAAAGGGGGAAAGAAGAGAGAGAAGGGAGAGAGAAAAGGGGGAAAGAAGAGAGAGAAGGGAGAGAAAAAAGGGGTCGACTCTCATTGCAATTTAATCTCTATACCAGAGAACATTTCATTGTCTAAGCATTCAATTTCATATCTTCGAATTATTGATTTTTATTCCAATAAAATTTTAATTTTTTTGTTTTTTTGACTAATTTGGCTTATAGCCTTACAAATGAGTATCTGTTCTAAAGAAATTCTCGGGGTGAGCCAGGGTCGAACCCAGGACCTGGTACGACAGAGGATAAGTCCTCAACCACTTGGGCTATCCAACCGTGCTCTAGATGTTATTCACAAAATTAACTGAATTAAACATAATTTATAAGTTCTAATAATTTTATAGTACTTTCGTTTTATTTAAAATTTGTGAGTTATGTTTAGTTAGTTAATGTTAGTGAATAACATTTAATTAAATAAAAAACCTAAAAGTTTATTGAAAAAAAATCAATGGTTCTTAGATATGAAATTGAATGTTGAGATAACTAAAGAAAAAACATCTTTTTTTTTTGTCTTTTAAGTGACTTTGTTTGCCTAAAAAAGTCATCAAATACAGTTCAATTTTAGAGTCATATGATAGTTATTATAACAAATACTAGATTTTTTTCCGGAATCAATTTGAAATACTCTAATACAGTTATTTGTACTTGATAGAATATATGTATTGTGTGTATGTGTATCATGGTAAGACCTTATTTGGAGTACTAATGGGAGAACATATATGTTCTGCATTAGCTTATTATATATCGCAGAATAGAACATATATGTCTCCAAATTGTACCTCATTTAATAGTATTTCATTAAATTCAACCATGTGTATCAAATAGAGATTTTGTTAGATATCAATCATTTTGGAAAGTATTGAGTTGATCTGATCTAATTTTTTTTAAAGTTATCTTTTGAATCAATTCAATATTAAATCAAATTAATTTTTTTTAATATCAACTAATTTTTTAAAATTAAATTTATGTTAGATAGTCAAGTTGATCTTTTTAATAAAAATATTATATTTATATAAGGGTCGAATACCGTAAAAAAATGAACTAAATAATCAAACCGAAAGATACTGTTGATGGAGGAATTTGGTAACAACAAAATTTGGGATTCATAACCATAATCAAGATTTAGGATGATAGCTATTACCTGAGAAATTGTCGGAGTGTGATGGTTGATGGTATTTTCAAAATGAAGGATGGATAATACTCCAAAATTTCTTGTCAAAGACAATTCGTAAAACAGACCATCAATAAGAGCAACAATAATTTTCGGATTAAAAATCTCTTTCGAAATAACAATAACAATAATTTATGAATTAAGAATCTCTTTCTGTAAATAAATAAAAATAACAAATAGACCAACACTTTGACAAATATAAATTTGGCCAACTAAATACCAGTTGATCAAGAATAATCTATTTTGAAATTTAGACACGATTACAAAATGGATATCTTATATTATAAACTAATATATTTTTTTCTTTCTTATCATATGAACATGTGTTTCAAATATTCAGAATTTTATTTTATCCTAAAAAATTAAATTAAATGGAAATAAGTAATCATTTCAAAGAACAATTTTAAAAAAAAATGGAATTTTGGGGGTGAATCGGTTCCCGACCTTACCGAACCTAGTCCTTCCTTCCTAATTTGCACTCGCTTAAACTAATTGGAAATCAAGGCTTGCCTTCCGGCAACAGGTAACTCTCTCTTCTCTTTCATTTGCTGTTTAGTAGTGCCTTTCTACTACTCATTAACTAAACAAATTAGGGTTAGGGTTAGGGATAGGGTTTGGATGCACACTTAGTAACAAATGATGCCCTAAAGATTACATTACATCTTTAACTAAATATGATTTTGACTTTTACGCGTATTTTAAATTGCATTGACCGTCTATGTCTGCTAAACTACCTATAATAGTCAAACAATTAATTTTGGGACGGAGTGAGTATTAGAATAAACTTATACACTTAATGTAATCTCACTAGACACTTTTAAGCTCAATCACTACACACTAGTCAACTTCTCGTTTTACGTGTCATTTTCAACGAATTGGTTCGATAAGTCTGTAATGTACATTATATTTGTAGTCCATGAAATTGTGCTAAATTGTAATGGAAAGCGTAAGTGTTTTAATGAAATTGTGCTAAGTTTCTAACAGGGCGGTTAGTTTGGAATATATGGAGTCTACGATTCAGCGTACAGAGGCTTTAATTGCTTTTGAATCAGATACGGAGGATGTTTTAAGTGGAGTAGTGCCGAGTAATGATCAGTGTTTCCTCTTGTACTTCATCATAGGGACGTACTTTGCACCTGATCTTAAACAAGAGACGCCTCAAAAGTCTGTCTTGCAAAGATGTTTTGAGGGTCTTGTTCCGTATACTTTTGAACAGCTTGCTGGTTCGCACATAAAAGTTGTTGAAGTTGAGAGAATATACTACTATGTACTTAGAAAGGCAGATCCGTCTGTTGTGATGAAATTACCTTGGTTGCATCAGTTTCTTAACGGGACTCTTCCGACTCCAAAAGAACCCTTGAGAACTTACCCCAAGTTTAAGGATCTCTTTCCTCCCCACTTGCATCCTCAGTCGTGGCTCAAAGATAAATATAAAATTATCGGGAATATTGTATTCATTGACAAACCAGAAACCTCTTGCATGAAGCCAGAAGATATTGAAAGGTTTAAGAGACTAACTGGGCTGAAAAACTTTCATTTGGATAGGGATAGTGCGAGGTCACATGCTTTTGTGGATGGTAAAATTCTACATAATAGGGGAATACTGGAGGTAGACTGCAATGGAGAGTTACCTCAAACCAGATCGTCTGGTGCTCCTCGGAAAACCAAAAATCCAAATGAATTGACCACGCCCAAAGATACTATGCAACATGATGTTAAGTTTCTGGATATCATAGATCAACGCAGTGCCCCACCTGTCAGTAGTGCTGCTGATGTGCCAACCATCTCCAGTTCCGAATGTAATGGCACACCTTCGTTGTTTGGTACAGTGGCCCCTTTTGCAATGGAGGGGAACACCATTTCTGAGGAGAACTTTGGGCCAGGAATGATATTTCTTCCCTCGCACCCAACTAGGGAAGAGTTGAGTAACATGACAGCTGCCACAAATAAGGGGACTGCAATAACTGGCAGTGCAGCAATGGGGAAAATTGGACCAACTTTAGGGCTCATAGATATTGGAGAATGTGAGGACTCCTACCTATTTAGAGTATCTCTTCCTGGAGTCAGAAGGGATGAAAGTAAGTTTTATAATTTTTCATGCTTTTGGAAAATTTTAAAATCTTATTTTGTTGGTTAATTTTTTACGCATAATGTTTTTTTTTCGTTTTAGACAATTTGTAACAACCATATTATAATGGTTGCCTGCCAATTTGCGATGTCTTATTTATTATATTGTGTTTTGTTATTCATATACGATTCATTTGAGTTGGAACTTATTAAGCTCTTCACCCGGTTTTGTTGCCAAAATCATTATCGTAATTTTTTTTGTTAGATGGTCTATTTTCTTCTTAGATATACATTTATGCCTTTTTACTTCTACCTACCAAATTGCTTGTTCTTTTCATAAGGACAATCAACTTCATTAGCACTATTGCATTTAATAAAAGCATTGTCGTTTTCTATTTTCCAATTTCAGGAGAATTCAGTTGTGAAGTTGAAGATGACGGTAAAGTATTAATCAGGGGTGTGACGGTCACAGGGGAGAAAACCGTTTGCAGGTATTCACAGACATTTGAAATGCAATCTCAGAATCTCTGTCCGCCAGGACACTTCTCTATCTTTTTCAAGCTTCCGGGTCCCGTAGATCCTCAGCAGTTTTCTGGAAATTTTGGAACTGATGGGATTCTGGAAGGAATTGTGATGAAAGAGGGACAAAACTCATGGTAGCTTCGTAGACCCTTCGTTCTTAATTGAAAATCTTGTAGGGTTCAGTTTATCAGTAGTGTTTAACAATGTCCAAATGTTGTAAACTCCTATCATATGGTTTGTCCTTGATATTCTGCTCCACAACCCTTGACTTGAAATCTGTAAAGTTAGGTTTATCTGTAGTGTTTAACAATGTCTAAACATTGTAAACTCCTATCATGTGGTTTGTCCTTGTAAATATTCTGCTCAACGATCCAAACCGTAATCACCTGGGTTTAATTTGCTGCAGCTTAGAATATGTCTAACTTGTGGTTTTGTATTGTACTGAAAATGCTGCATGCGAATGCTTCAGGGTTTAGCTTGTAGTGTTTAGTTTGTATAAGCTCAATAATGTTCTTTGTTACATTTGGAGAAGAGGCTTAAACTTCACATGACCAACAGACCAAGAAACTTTCAACTAGTATTACCTGCTGCAACGTATGATTTACTGTCTCGGATTATTTCATCCATAAGCATACACTTTCTAGTAATAATACCAAGTTGTTTCAAACACTGAGAATCCGAAAGTCTGGTGTGCTTGCTGAGGTTCTTGTTGTGGTGCAAAGGCATTTGAGGAGCCATGAAGGGACGAGGGGGTTGCGAGAACAGAGCAGGATCCACAATAACAGGTTTGTTTATGATCATTCCAGATGATGGGGACTGCTGCTTTGGCGCAATGTTACATAGGACAGTTTTACATATTGATATTTGATTATTAGATAATAGTTAAAAAAAATTGGCAGGAGCAGCAGAAGTGACTAGTAGTTATTAATTATAGAGCAGAAATTATATAAATTAAAATAAGTCAAATAGGTTACTGGCACCCATTATTTCGTTTAGCTGGTCTGAGGAACTAACTGGTGTTGTTTGGCCACATTCATTATCTCATTTTATGGGTCTGATCTTTTCCAAAACAGAAAGTAACCAATTTTGTATCATACTTAACAAAGAATATTTACTTAAAATTTTTGATTAAAAACATCAATCAGTGAGCACAATTGGATTGAAGGTTTATCATCTATCGTCCTGGTTCTCGTTCATCCAAAATTATTAAGAAACATCAATCAATAAAAGTTACTATACCTTAAAAAAGATAAATTTTTTTTATCAAAGATTGGAATATTTGAATAAAAAATATATGTCCTATCCATATAAATGGTCAAAGAATTCAAAATGTATATATATTATCATTGAGTTGTTTTTGTCTATTTTTTTATAGAACATAATATAATATAAACTATATATAAATTTATCGTGTGTTACATGAAGGGTTGAGAGAACAAGTCGGAGCTCAGCATTTTTCCTACTTTATTTTGTCCTTTGCATTTGCTTCCATGGTAGCTGCTGTTGGCCTTCAAATTCTCCTCCCAGGGTATGAATATATTCATGTATGTATGTTTGTATGTATACTGTATGCATTCTTTTCACCTTTTGTAAATTTTTGTGGTTATTTCATGCAACCCCACAATTGTTTTTGGTGAACTGCGTGCATGTGTGGGTATATATATATGTGATAGTTATTATGCAACATGAGTTTTCATTTCTTAGATGGTATTTTTTAGAGTTTAGGCTCATGGGTTTTGAGTTTCCTAAATTGTTTTTCTTGGGTACTGTATGTTTATTAAAATAAAATTTGCTTATTACTAATTAGTACTAGCTGATGGATAAATTACATATAGTATACCTTTTCTGAAATCATAGTATGTTTCTCTGTTTGCTCTTCTACTAGAGAGGTTACATAGTGTACAATTAAGTTAGCATGATTTTTCGTATGTCTGCAGGACATTAATATACTCCGTATTATTGAGGCTCCCAAAAGATCACGATTAAGATCATGATTTGTTAGTGCACTTAGTAGTATTACTCCACCTATATACTGAACTAAAGTCTCTGCATGCCTCGATGTGGGACTGAGGTGTTACATTGATACTCTGATTTACTGCCCTTAATGATATGATCTTGTTTTTATTTTCTTAGTTTTTCTTTGTGTGTAATGTGCTTAGGAAGGATTCAAGATTCTAATCCTATGGTATTTTTTGAGAATTTTCTGCATTTATATCTTCCAAAGAACATAAAGAGGTTTATCTGTCTACCTTAACTTCTTTGTGTTCCACATACAGTAGTTCATTTGGCTTTTGAATGTTCAAAACTGCAAAAGCAATGGCTATAATCATCCTCTTTCTTTATATATGCATCATAAATTATGGCTATCTGTTTAGGAAAAAGTGGAAAACGGCAAGATGGAACCTAACAGAACCTCAGATGACACTGCTCGTGCTGCAACATTTAAAAAATTGCGTCGTAAATTTTCTTCTTCTTCTGCACAAGGTAGTACAGGCGTATTTATTTCTAACTATTTTTTTTCTCAAAGATATTTGTGTGTATTCTTGGAGTCACATGTACATAATGTGATTGCTGCAGACTTGAGATGTTATGATATGGAAAAGGATAAAGATGTTCCCTCTCCTAGGGAAGTCAGTGAAGCTTGCATGAGTAGCAAGGATAAAGGATCAGAATCTGTTGATAATAGCACATCGGAATCTGAAACCAGTTCATCAAATCCAAAGACACACTCTCGCTGGCATAAATTCGTCAATGTTTGGAAAATTAGTCCTATCAAGAAGTTACCTATAATTTCTCCAAAGTCTATACCAAAGCTAAGTAAAAAGAGCTTGAGTGCCAGAGAAAATGTTGACGCTGACTTGAGCAATTTTAAATCTCCCTGGAAAAACTTCAGCCTCCTAGACCTCCAAACTGCAACCAGTAATTTTAATCCTGGTTAGTACTTTCTGGAAATATAGATTTCAATGCAAAAAGTATTTTGAATTTAAGTCTTTTCTTTTTAGAATGGAGGGTGTCCTGACTTGCTGAGGAAGAAGATTTTTTTTTTTTGCGGCATAGGACACACTTCGGCAAGAGCCTTGCACTAGGGAAGTCCAGAGAGTGATGTGTGTATACTCCTGCAAGTATATGTGACCTTGTCTTATTGTAGTGGATCACTTGCTGTGACTCAGTTTTAATTCATTTACATTATTACTAGCTAAATGGATAGTTCTATATTCTTAACTGTGACTCACAATTCTAGAAGGAAGTTTGGATATACAATAATAAAGAAAAATTGAATTTCTATTTTATTATTGTGGAAATTTTGTTGAACATGTTTTATTTAACTCCTTACTTACGCAGAACAAGTCCCCCCCCCCCTCCCCTCTCTCTCTACTAACTAAATAAGTTTTCTCTATTTTAGACAATTTAATTGGAATGGGTGGTTATGCTGAAGTGTTCAAGGGTACTTTGGCTGATGGACAACTCGTGGCTGTTAAAAAACTCAACAAAGGGACATCTGAAGAACAGATCATAGGTTTCTTATCTGAAATTGGAACTATAGCGCATGTAGATCATCCCAATACAGCCAAAATGCTTGGCTATGGTGTTGAAGGGGGAACATATCTTATACTTGAGTTGTCACCACTTGGGAGTTTAGGATCTCTTCTCCATGGTTTGCCCTATTGCTCTTATTTAATTTGTCTTTTGGTTTCTAATTACTCCTGCTGCACTACTTTCTCTCTTTTGTGTGTGTGTGTTGTAAATTTTCATGTGTTGGTGTAATAAATTGTTTTCCAGAAAAAAATGAAAGATTAGACTGGGGTGCTAGGCACAAAATTATTCTAGGGACAGCTGATGGTTTGCTGTATCTTCATGAGAACTGTCAAAGGAGAATCATTCACAGGGATATTAAAGCAGATAATATTCTGCTCACTGAGAATTTTGAGCCCCAGGTAGGTGTTTTTAACTTGCAATTGCTTATTCTATTATTTTCAAGTGCCCCCCCCCCCCCCCCCCCCCCCGCCCGCGCACGCACATACACACACAGGCTCTTAACTATTTGATTACACGGAATTTTGTGGCTCTCGATCTGCAATGCCATGCTATTTTAGCAGTTAGTATAGTAAGCAGTGTCAATTATATGCATATGTTGTAATAAATAGAAAATAGACATGTATGTTAACTAATATGAATCTTATTTCTTTTTATCAATTGAAGAAAATTTAATCTTCCATTTTTATTTGTCGGATATTCATTCTTACAATTCAGAAAGGATGATGACTTAGGTTAGTTGAGAATTATTTCGGAAGTCAACAATGTGTTGCATTGAAGCATTATACATACCCCGGATACATGAAATTACACTTGGATATCTCAGTGGTAACTTTAGGTAACTCAAACTGACAAGTACTCAACAAGTCAAGAACTCTGTATGGAAGAACTTATAACTATCGAAATTTACAATTAAGAAGTATGCTAAACAAAATGTACATGTGTCACCTCCTATTATGAAGCAAGGTCCATTTCTCTGTACATAACTCATTTTAACATATGATGCTAGGAGCACATTCAAATTGTGCATCCTGATATCTAAATTTTTTCTGAGAATTTAGTATTTTCTTAGTTTAATGGAACTCTGTGTGTATATGAATATTGCCTTTATTATTTACTAACCACTGGTTGAGCTTTTATCTCAATCAGTTAATCCTTTTCAAGATTTTCTTTATGAATAATAAGTAAATTATGCAAGAACTTTAAGCTTCTTTGATATCAACAAGCTTCGCTTAATTTTTCAAGTTAAAAAAGAATATAACTTAGCAACAAACCGGGTATGTGACAGTGTCATGACTAAATTAATTACTTCTGATACAGATTTGTGATTTCGGGCTTGCAAAATGGCTACCAAAACAATGGAGCCATCATAATGTATCAAAATTTGAAGGCACATTTGGGTCTGTAACACAAAACTTGTACACTTATAGTTTGGTATGTCATTCCATTAATATGCCTATTTATCGTCTCTCAATGACAGCTACTTTGCTCCAGAATACTTCATGCATGGCATAGTAGATGAGAAAATTGATGTTTACTCTTTTGGGGTGCTAATTTTGGAGATAGTAACTAGACGCCGAGCTTTAGATGATACACAGAAAAGCCTTGTACTCTGGGTACATGTTTTAGAGCTCATTAATATTTCAGCTAAGGTTCACATGCATATCTTCTGGTTCACTATTTTAGTCCTGATGCAGGCAAAACCTTTGCTGGAGAGCAGTGAAATTCAACAACTTGTTGACCCTTCTCTTGGAAATTTTTATAACCAAGAGGAGATGGATCATGTGCTCTTGACTGCGTCTTTGTGTATTGACCAGAATCCAATTCTTCAGCCTCGAATGAGTCAGGCAAGTTTTAGAAAGCTCCTAAGTCCTCTATTATATAACTTCGAGTACCAATGGTAGTTATGGTGGAAATATAACAAATAGCAAATTAGGACGATAGTTATGCTTGTAGGACAGGCATGCATACCACCGATAAATGCTCCATTTAATCTCTGTAGTGAAGTTAGCCATTATATTATAAATAAAGTAATCTCAAAAGGAGCCTAACTATCACAACGGAGCCTAAGGAGGTTATTGTCAGCAGGGCTATAGAGCTAAAAAAAATATTTGAAGGAAAAAATTAAATAAGTACTAAAAAGAGTAATATACATAGAAAATTTTTATTTCATTCAACTTATGGTAAATATATAAATAATCAAAAAACACTCAAATAATTATATTATAATATTTTTATTATATATAAATACGAGTAACCAATTAGTATAATTAATAATAAATAATTGAAAATATTGTTGGAAGAATAAAAATAAATCAAAAATTAAAATATCAATATACAAATAATAAAGTTATCCCTTTGGTTTTGCTCTTTCTCACACTTGTCCTACTACATCAATTGGTATTAACTATTAAGAGTTTTAAGATCCAACAACATAGTTCATTTATCTTAGGGCGGGCCATAATGGACAATTGTAAAAATGGGATGAAGAAGGTAGGGAGTAATTTTTGTCATTGGATTAATTGTTTATATATATAGACTAATGACTGTACTAGGTAAAGTCTTATTAACAGTTAACACCTCCAAGATATTATTCCACATTATTTTCTTTTATAAAACGAGCCCGATTTCGACTTCTCCAAATATATTTGTAAAATCCTAACACGCAAGATTGGTAAGATTTCATTTGATCTCGATGACTGAACTGTAATTTGCATATCAAAACTCTCACTGTAAAATCAGTTTGTACACTCATAAGTACAAATTCTTGACTTGTACTTCAAATGCATTCTCCATACGCTCTTTTTTCCCAATTTGTAGTTACATTTAACATCAACAATAAAGAAAGAGCATTGGTGAATATCTCATTCTTATCAAACCAAGAGCATATAAATTTATTCATTAACAAAGAAACAATAAAATTTTCTGTAACCTTTTTATGTTTAAAGTATAAGTAAATTAAGTTGAAGAAAAATTATGGCTTAATGGGATATCTTTGGACAACTAACCACTATTATTTTCCACATTTGCACACTCCAAAGAATGTCTACAGAAGGCAGCA
Organism: Oenanthe sinensis; assembly: GCA_028671895.1. Taxonomy (NCBI): domain Eukaryota; kingdom Viridiplantae; phylum Streptophyta; class Magnoliopsida; order Apiales; family Apiaceae; genus Oenanthe; species Oenanthe sinensis. Next base: position 10,911,592 of record CM053797.1, read on the forward strand.
AATTCTTTAGATCCCAGCATCCAGGTATAGGTTCGTTTAACTGAGTTAATTTTCAGGTGCGTACTGATTTCAGGGTCATAATTTTATGGAATATAATCTTTCCTTGTTTGGTTTTTCTTTTTTAATTACTCAAGGAACCTATATTTCATCAAACTCATAGCAGTTTTGTACAATTTAAGCAAGTATTGCTGCTAACCGGTAAAAGGCCATCTGTTAACTATTAAATAACAATTGGTAAAACCCTTCAATCTTCTTTGTTATTACTTATTACAAACTTTACCTTCCTTAATCCAGGATGTGTATGTCAATATGTGTGTGAGGTATCCAACGTTACAAATTCAATCTTCTTTGTTATTACTTATTACAAACTTTACCTTCCTTAATCCAGGATGTGTATGTCAATATGCGTGTGAGCCTGTGAGGTATCCAACGTTACAAATTCAATCTTCTTTGTTATTACTTATTACAAACTTTACCTTCCTTAATCCACGATGTGTATGTCAATATGTGTGTGAGGTATCCAACGTTACTGTAATAATTTGATTATACTGTTCTCGTCTTATTCTATTTAAAAGTTTAAGCAGGGTGAAGGAATTCAGTCAAAGAAGAAAAAAACACAAGTGATGGTGCATTCGCTTTTCTTAACACTACAGTAGCCTGTTTAATCTGTCATAAAAGATGTGTCAATGTTGTGTTGTTCTTCCATATTTCTAACCATATCCAAAAAATTACTATTTATTTTTGAAGTCTTTAAATTAAGTTATTGTTGATGTCTTAAAGTGTTCAGTATTTGGTTTAGAAGATTTTACTTTTGCAAATTTCTTGGTCAAAAGGGCTGGTTGAATTGATAAAAATGGGGGGAAGCCTTCTTTTGTTCCGAGTTCAACTGTTCCTTTTGTTGCAGGTTTTAGAGCTTCTAAGAGGAGATGATTATAACCCCAAATGTCCAAGAGTGCATCAAAAGCGATTACTTCAACGAACATACTCAGAAGAGATTAATGATGTAGAAGAATACAACTCGACAAAGGTTTTGCATAACGTGAATCGACTTGAGGAAATAGCTTTAGAGACATAAAAGCACTATAGAACTTCAGCTAATGTAATCATCCTTGATGTTAAGGAAATAGCTTTGGAGACATAGAAGCACTACAAAACTCCAGCTATTGGTAATCAACGCAGAGTAACTTGTTTTGAAAATTCTAGTGATTGAGAATATGAAGTACAGGTGAAGAATTCTTAGTTCTGGATTTGGGACTTTGGTTTAGGGGTGACAATGCGACCCAAAATCCTAGTAGGTCATTGACACGATAATGACGAATCTAGAGCAAATTTTTAAGGAGGTCCGAGTTTATGAATAATTGCAAAATGTTATTGATAATATATTCATGAATGTGCCCAAGTTGAAAATCTTAATGGAAATGTTATAGAATTATACAGGCCGTGGCTAAAGTCTGATAGCAAAATGTTAAGTTGTTTTGATAAAAACTATGATGAGATGGATGAAGATCAAGAAGTAGAAGATAGTGTGAATATTGAACTGGATTATGGGGAAGAGGATAATGCTTAATGACCAACAAACTCAAAAACAGAGCACAGAAATGAAGCAGATTACCAATTTTATTTCTCAATATACTTAAGAGAAATTGGTATCTCTTAAGAGATGGTTTTGAGGAAGGAAGGTAAGAAAGTTCAGTACAAGTGATTAAGTGAGCTATATACATATAAATATGAAGAAGAGGTGCATCATCATGAAATTAAAGATTAATACTAGGTATATGAGACTATGAGTAATGATAGAATAACAGACAAATTAACCGATTTCATGGTGTTAAGTTTGTTGTCAGTCTGAAAATTCCTCTTATATTACCAAACACGTTGTCATTTATAAACTTGTGCATGAACATCTAATGAACAAACATATTAAAAACTTTCATATATCATTTCTTTTAGTCTTATACAACAAGTTTTAAGGATATTTGTTGAGTGTGTTACCTACATCATGGGCTCTCAAAACCGAACCGGAACCGAAAAACCGAATCAAATAATGTAATAAAAATTTGATTCTATTTTTTTTCTGAAATTTCAGTATATTCGATTTTTCGGTTCGGACCGAATTAAAGTTCGGCTCGGTCCGGTCCTTAATAAAACAATCCAGTCCAGATCGAATAGACCGAATTATATATTATTTTTATTATATATATAATATATTTTTATATAATATATGTTCGATAAATGCAATTTTGCTCTAATGTTCTAGCGTAAACTTATTTATTAATTAATTTGTATATTTTATTAGTTTGAATCATGCATTTTTAATATACAATTGTTTTTTCTCAATATATATCCATAAAACTAATATTAATTATTGTATTATTAATTTATTATTTGGCTTAAATATGAATCTACTTAGTTTTATCTACATATTTGTATTCATGTTCCCTTAAAAATTCACTTTATTTATTTTTAATTTTTTTTAAATATGGACCGAACCAAATAAACCGAAATAATTCAGTTCGGTCCATAATAAAATTTCGGTCCGGTTTGGTTCCAAAAATATTAACAATTCAATACTCGGTCTATTTGGTTTGGTCCGGTTCTGGACCGAACCGATCAAATGCTCAGCCCTACCTACATGTATTGTAAAAATATACTACCACATATTTTTTTTAATTTTTTAAATATATTTTAAATAAAATAATATTTTTGATTTGGATAAAATTTTATAAATTTTAATAAAATTTAATATAGATAAATGAATAACAATATTATAATATTCATGAAATTTAAATAATAAATTTTAATTTTAAAAATATAATATAGTATTAATAAATATATTTAAAGAGAAGACTTGACGGTCTATATTCTTTTTATGATTAAATAAAAATTTAAAAGATCTAACGGTTATTATATATAATATTAATAAATAAATTTAAAGAGAATATCTAACAGTCTATATTTTTTTATGATTAATTAAAGATATAAAATATCCGACTATTGTTATATATTTAGAGAAAATCCGAAAGTCACGATCGTTTTTATGATTAACTTGGGATAATCAAAATTTTGAATAAGATCACTAACTTATTTATTACTCCCTTCATTCTAAGATAAGTCTTTTTTAACTTTTTACACATATTTTAAGGGATTAAAAAAGTTATTTACATAACTCATTTTTCTAATTTTCTTTTATTGAATAAAAATATATCAATTAAAATTTTATTCACAAAAATAAAATTAGAATTATAGAAATAACTTATTCTTACACCTTAAAATACATACAAAACCAAAGCGACACTTATTTTTGAATTGAGGGAGTATATAATAGTATAGAAATATAGATAGATAGATTGTTCGGTGTTACCGTAACAAACATAATATTTGACTTAAATAATACTAGGTTATAAATCGTGAAAATTATGAGTGATATTAATAAATTATATATAATTATTTTATATAATTTAAATATTTAATTTAATGTAATAATTTATTTATTATTAATTTTTTAATATATTTTTTATACAATGTTGTTTATATTAATATTCATAAAATTTAATTATAAATCATAATTTTAAATAAATAAAAAAGTTTGAATAGTGATGAAATTGAGTTGAATGTGAGTACAATTATATTAAATAAAAATTATAGGGTAAGAATGATTCTTAAAATAAAAAATATATAATATAATTTAGATATAATATAATATTATTCGTGAGTAAAACGACTAAGAAGAAGCTTAAGGAAGATAAAGAGATGGATAGGATGGATGCAGAATTGAGGAGATTGGGAAGATGCAGAGTTTTCAAAGATCCTAACAGGGTTGAGCTCAAACTAAAAAATGGTGTTATATATAAAATCATACTCAAGTTTGTCAGTGATTATCCAATACAATCTTTCAAAGTTGTTGTTGATATGTTAAAGAATGCAATTCTAGTTGAAGAGATCATGGCTAGACAAGAAATTCTCAAAGCCATTGAAGAGATCAATGAAGGGAGGAAAAAGCAAAGAAAGCAAAATATGATCTATTCATGCAACAACAGCAACAACTTCAATAAAAAAAATAGGTAGGTTTTATATCTTGTATAAATTTGTGAAATTATCTTTTCCCAAATTGGGGGAGATTGTTGGACCAAATCAAGCCTACTACTGTGTTTTTACTTGTCATGTTGTAACACTTTAGAACTTCATGTATAGGTGGTGACTTAGTTCTTTATTCCATACATTTGCATATAGAAGTATGTTTCTACTGTAACTCCAATTGTAAATAGATGGACACAAGAATAATTACTGGTAGAAGATTCAAGTCAATGTGGATCATGCATCAGGAGAATGATGACATCATCAAATAAGGAGTTCAGAAATGAAATTGTTTATAAGGCAAATGATTTATCGAGAAGTCACCCTGTCGAGAAGTTAGAAGTGTAACTATTAAAGAAGTCTCAAAGTAGTCATTGGCTCAGTATTCGATCAAGAAACATATATTCGAGAAGTCAAGGAATTGAAGCCAATCGAGTTGTGTGAAAATGATATACATTTGAGAAGTCCAGAATAACAATTCAAGAAGTTAGCTATTGAAGCAATTAAGAAGTTGAGGAAATGGGTCAACCGAGAAGTCTGTGTAATCAGGTCATTTAAGAAGTCTAGTCAAATCCAGAAGTCATCAAAAGAAGTGTGCAATCGAGAAGTCTAGACATTCGAGAAGTCTAGACATTCGAGAAGTAATCAGTTAAATGTTAATCAAGAAGTCTCAAAAGTACTCGATCGAGAAGTCTATCTCATGACTTCTCGAAGCAACATCAGTTGAGTACTCGAATGTTTCAGGAAGCTAGTTTCAAGGAAAGTTGCAGAAGAACAAGACAAGTAATTTGAAGCATTGTCCTGATCAGGTCAGTCAAACCTGTGAAGATAATGACAAGTCTACAATGATGCTTGAAGGAAGAATAAGACAAGGACAAAAGATAGAATATAGATGGTACAGAGTGTCAAAGAGAAAGACTTAGCTAGAAATAGAATTGAGTAAAATGTAAAGTTTAATTTGTCTGCTTATAGTTATAGTATAACTGACTGTGAAAGCATGTGCACCAAAGACATGTTGTCTATTTAGTAGAATTCACATCTTCATAATTCAGAGTGTTGAATAGAATTCAAACCTTGTTTTTTCTTCAAGAACAAGAAGCTGAGATTCATATCAAAATCTCATATTTGTAGCAACTCATTCTAATATACAATTAGTTCGAAAGTTAAACTTAGAGTGTTTATGTTATTTCCTCAATCTTTTAAGTAAACATTGTTTAAGTTATAAAAGCTACAAAGATTTGCTATTCAGTTCATCAATCCAGAAAACAAAAGAAAAGTTAAAAAAAGATTAAACCATACATTCACCCCACTCTATATAGTTTCTGTAGTTTTCATTTCTAACAAGTGATATCAGAGCTCAGGTTATTGACATACAAACAGTACAAAGATCAAGACGAGTTCTCAGAAGCTAAGCAACATCAAGATTCCTTCATTTGACAAAGAACACTATATACTATGGAAAAAGAAAATGCTAACATTCATCAAGACTACAAACTACATGTATCCTGAGATCTTGAAGAATGGACCCTTCATACCAGTAGCACTAGTTCCTGAAACAACCAGTGGCTCAGAAGTAATACAAGCTACATGGGTACCAAAAGAACCATCTCAGTACACTGACACAGAAAGAGAGAAGGTTACACTTGACAACAGTCTCATGCTTATACTGACTGATTCTCTAGACATGGTCATGTATAACAATATTGTAAATTGCACCACTTTCAAGCACATTTGGAAAACTATAGAGCTACTATGTGAAGGCACAATGGAAGTAAGAGAAAACCAAAGACAACTGTTAGTTTCACAATATGAAGCTGTTAGGAATATATCCATTTGATGATGTACAAAATGCTAGAACAGGGTCTAGATTAGTTTATCTGTAATAAGTCTTTCTAGTCTCTAAAATATATAATCAGAGTCTAGATAGTCAACATTCATGTTATTTGTACTTAGAGGAATTTCTGTAGAAAGTGAAACCAGAGTCTACATGAAGATCAGAGTCTGGAAGGTGGTCAGAGTCTATAGATCATCAGAGTCTGTGAACTATTAGAGTCTACATCTAATCAGAGTCTGGAGATCATCAGAGTCTGAAGATTTTAGAGTCTATACAGAAGATCAGAGGAATGGAAAGTCTTCGAAGATCAAGATAATTTAAATTACAGATATGCTATGGGAAAGAAAGAGAATTCTACAAGGAAACTGTCAACTAATAATTAGGAATTATATTCCTATTGTAATTTATCTTTCTGTTATTAGTTGATAGGAAGCTCTCTATATAAACTCTATGTAACCTAATTGTAAAAGTGTGGGAAAATAATTGTCTTAGTAATATTTTTGTGAGAGCATAGAGATAGAGAGAGTTGCTGTGATAAACACAGAGAAGCTGCTAGGGTTTGTGTACATCCTAGGAGAGTTTTGTATTCACAAATCAATAATACAAAACAGTTCTTATTCATATCTTCGTGTTTGAGTTTGTTATTAATTTGATTTTAAATCGGGCAGAAAAGACACACAAGTATTCAACCCCCCCTTCTACTTGTGCAACTGGGAAAACAATTGGTATCAAAGCCTAACGTATAAAATCGATCAAAGATGTCTGGAAACAAAGATGGCAATTCTAAGATTCCTATGCTTAAAAGAAACGAGTTCACCCACTGGAAGGTTAAGATGCTGCACCATCTGGAAGCAACAGACCCTGACTACCTTGAAAGAATTCATGAAGGACCCTATGTGCCCTTAAAGCTTGTGCCTCAAATCAATGAAGAAGGTAAAGTAACTGAAGAACACTTCATTGGAAAACCCAAGGCTGAATGGACAAGAGAGGACAAGGAGAATGTCCTTAAGGAGGCAAAAGTCAAAAACATTCTCTTCAACAGTTTGGATTCTGTTCTTACAAACTGTGTTATATCATGCACCACTGCTAAGGAGATGTGGGCAAAACTTGAAGTGCACTGTCAAGGGACTAAAGACGTCAAGAAGAATGCAAGGTCTTTGCTAATTCAGGAGTATGAATATTTTGAAGCTAAATCTGGAGAATCTATCACTGAGATGTATGATAGGTTTACAAAACTTCTGAATGAGATGGCTATGCTTGGTAAGGTTTATGATTCTGAAGATACAAACACCAAGTTTCTAAGAGCACTTCCTGAAGAGTGGGACAATAAAACAACAGCCATAAGGGAAGCTAGAGATTTGGATGAACTAACTCTAGAAGAATTGTATGGCAGACTCAAGACATATGATTTGGAGATGCAACAGAGGAAGAATAAGAAGTCTGTGAAGACAAAATCTGTGGCACTCTTACTGGAGTCTGAGAAAGAACAACAGGAACAACCCACAGAAGCTAGAATCAAGGATTCAAGGAAGAAGGGTAAAGCTGTTGTGGAGTCAGAGTCTACTGACACAGACTCTGATTCTGATGAAGAGATTGACCTAAGTCAAATGATGGCTATGTTTGCAAAAAATTTCAAAAGAATGAAATTTAACAAAAGAACTAGAAAATTTAGCAAGAGGCCATCATTCAAGAAAGAAGATGAGAAGGTTGAGAAGAGCAAGAGTACAATAATCAAACTTGACAAAGCAAAGGTCAAATGTTTCAACTGTGGAATATTGGGCCACTTTGCTAGTGAATGCAGAAAGTCAAAAAGTCAAGGAAAAGGAAAAGCACTTCTATCAACTGGAAAGGATTGGGCAGATTCAAGCTCAGAGGATGAAATTGATTATGAAAATCTAGCACTGATGGCATCCTCCTCAAGAAAATCACAATCTCCCAAAGAACCCTCATCTCCTAAAACTCAGGTATCAATCTTTACTCCTGAATCCTTAATTAATTTAGACTCTGATGGTATAGAAACTGTGCAAAGTGAGGTCAATAAAATAATGACAACATGTAGGTCTCTCACTAGTGAAAGTGAAAGGTTGAGAGAGGAAAATTTGACCTTGACTAAAAGGAATGATCATTTAGAGTCTGAGTTAATATTAATGGAACAATACAAAAAGGATTCTGAGAAACATAGTCATAACTACACTGAAATCTTGAAGGCCTATGACTATGTTAAGAAAGAACTAGAAGAGAGAGAGACTCAAGTTTAGAGTCTGGACAGACTCTGGTAGAAAAGTTCAAGAAATTCTCAATAATCAAAATGTGTGTCAAACTGCTGGTCTAGGCTATGACAAGAGTCAAGACAAAAGACCTATTGTTGAGAATGATAACAGTGAAGAAGCTAGCCAAGTTAATAAGACTAAAGACAAAAGTACATTTGTTCCTGTTAAGTTTGTGACACCTAAAGAAAAATCTGAAACCACAAACTCATCTGTCATTAGTCCCCCTGTTGTTAACAAAAAGACAGATGAAACAGGAGCAAATAACTCTAAGAAAAATATTAATATAGGGTACTTGTCTAAGTCAAAATTAAAAGAAAGGCTAGAGAACTTATCAGAGTCTACCAAAACTAGGAGAAATAGGAATGGTAAGGAAGGAATTAATAAGGCAAACAATTACCAAAAGGATCCTAATGCTCCTAGAAAGAAGTGTTATAGATGTGGCAACCACAACCATTTGGCTATAGATTGTAAAGCAAAGATTGAGAAGAAATCAGAGTCTAATCCTTCACAGACTCTGAAAAGTCACTACATACCACAGAAACCATGTTATCACTGTGGTAGCATATTTCATTCTATCTATATGTGTAAGGACTATCATGACTTGTATTACAATTTTTATGAGCTAAAATCTTCTATTGATAAAAGTTGGTATGACACTGTCAAGACTCCACCAGAGTCTAAGGCAACAAAAGAGACAGGTAAATCAAAGGTGAAAATTGTAAAGCCTGCTTCTCCTAAAGTTAGTAGAAAAGGATCCAAAACTGTTTGGGTCCTCAAAACATCTAACTAGTTGCTTTATGTATGCAGGGAACCAGGGTAAAGAATGTAACCCTAATCCTGGACAGTGGATGCTCAGGACACATGACTGGAAAGAAATCCCTGCTTACAGACTTTGTGGAAATGGCTGGCCCAGAAGTATCCTTTGGAGATGGCAACAAAGGACAAACACTGGGATATGGCAAGATTGTACTTGGGAATGTCATCATTGAACAAGTAGCTCTAGTTCATGGCTTAAGGCATAATTTAATAAGCATAAATCAACTTGGAGATAAAGGTTACCATACTGGCTTTGACAACAAAGAGTGTCTTGTGACTCACAAAGAAACAGGCATTGTGGTTTTCAAAGGACTTAGGCATGGTAACATTTATGAAGCCAGCTTGGAGGATTGCATACACAGTGAAATCACATGTCTATATAGCAAGGCCTCAACAGAAGAAAGCTGGAAATGGCACAAGAAACTGTCACACATCAACTTCAAAACACTCAATAAGTTGATTAAACAGAATCTTGTAAGAGGATTACCACAGGTTGCTTTTGTGCAAGATGGACTTTGTGAAGCATGTCAACTTGGGAAGCAAAGAAAATCATCCTTCAAGAGCAAGACAATTAACACCATTTCTGAACCCTTTTATTTATTGCATCTTGATTTATTTGGTCCAGTAAATGTTATGTCAATTAACAAAAGGAAATACACTCTTGTTATTATAGATGATTTTACAAGATTCACGTGGGTTTTCTTTCTACATTCAAAGGATGAAGCTCCACAACACATAAAAGACCATATCACCTTTCTGGAAAGGAAATCAACAAAAATAGTTAAAATTCTAAGGAGTGACAATGGTACTGAATTCAAGAATTCAATCATGGAGGACTACTGTGCATCAAAGGGAATTACTCAACAATTTTCTGCACCAGGAACTCCTCAACAAAATGGAGTTGTGGAGAGAAAGAATAGAACACTCATAGAAGCTGCCAGAACAATGCTGGCAGAATCTAAGCTACCAGTCTATTTTTGGGCAGAGGCAGTCAATACAGCATGTTTCACTCAAAACTGCACCTTAATAAACATGCATGGAAAGACTCCCTATGAAATGATAAAGAACAAGAAGCCAAGTGTGAAACACTTTCACATATTTGGATGCAAGTGTTATGTACTGAAAGTACATCCTGAAAATCTAAGCAAATTTGAAGCCAAGGCAGATGAGTCAATTTTTCTTGGATATGCATCAAACACAAAAGCATTCAGAGTGTTTAATCTCAGAACCAAAATTGTTATGGAATCTATTCATGTTGCATTTGATGATAAAAAGTTTACAGGATTGCAGGATGAGTCAGAGTCTACTACACTGGAATTTGAAAATCTAAAAAGTTCTGAGATAAATGAAGAAGAAGAGGATGAAGACCCTCAAACAACTCCTGAACCAACACAGGAATCTGCACACTTTGAGGGGGAGTCAGAAAATTCAACTCCAAATAATTCAGAGTCTAACAGGTCAGGGTCTACCCAGACAGAGTCTACCCAGACAGAGTCTAGACAGACAGAGTCTAGACAGACAGAGTCTAACTCATCAGGGTTTGGATCAAGCAACTCTGAAACCTTGTCAGAGTCAAGCAATTTAGGGGGAGCCTCTTCATTTGAATTTCACTCAAATACAGAAGATGCAAATGACTTAGGGGGAGCTTCAAGTTCAAGAACCAATCTTCCACCAGCTAGAAAATGGACAAGGGATCACACTCCTGACTTAATAATTGGTGACCCTGAGAGTGGTGTACAAACAAGAACAACCACTCAAAATGAATGTCTTTATAGCTGTTTTCTCTCAAAGAATGAACCCAAGAAAATTGAGGAAGCCTTGCAAGACCCTGATTGGATTATTGCAATGCAAGAAGAATTGAATGAATTTGAGAGAAATAAAGTGTGGAAACTAGTACCAAGACCTAGAAATAGATCTGTTGTTGGTGCAAAATGGGTTTACAGAAACAAACTTGATGAGAATGGAACTGTAGTAAGAAACAAAGCAAGGCTAGTTGCAAAAGGATACTCACAGGAGGAAGGAATTGACTATGATGAAACTTTTGCACCAGTAGCAAGATTGGAAGCTATCAGAATGTTTCTTGCCTTTGCAGCTCATTCAAAATTCAAGGTGTATCAGATGGATGTGAAAAGTGCCTTCTTAAATGGAGAATTGGAAGAAGAAGTCTATGTGGAGCAACCACCAGGATTTGTTGATCCAAAGTTTCCTGATCATGTTTACAGGTTAGACAAGGCACTATATGGATTGAAGCAAGCACCTAGAGCATGGTATGAAACTCTTTCAAAATTTCTTCTGGAAAATGATTTCACAAGAGGTACCATTGACAAAACTCTCTTTATTAGAAAATGTAAAGGTGATATTTTGCTTGTCCAAATTTATGTTGATGATATTATATTTGGATCTACTAATGATAAACTTTGTGAAAAGTTTAGTCAACTAATGCAGTCAAATTATGAAATGAGCATGATGGGAGAATTAAACTTCTTTTTGGGGCTTCAAGTCAAACAGAATGATGATGGAATTTTCATCAATCAAACAAAGTATGTAAGAGAACTGTTGAAGAAGTTTGATATGCAAGACTCTGCAACTGCTAAAACTCCCATGTCAACTGCCACAAAGCTAGACTCTGACCCAAAGGGTAAGAAAGTTAACAACACTAGCTACAGAGGTATGATTGGCTCATTGTTATATTTAACTGCTAGTAGACCAGACATAATGTTTGCAACTTGTCTATGTGCTAGATTTCAAGCTGACCCTAGAGAATCACATTTAATAGCTGTGAAAAGAATTTTTAGATATCTCAAGGGGGCACAAACTCTTGGACTTTGGTATCCTAGAGAGTCAGATTTTTCACTAATTGGTTATTCAGATTCTGACTATGCAGGATGCAAAGTAGACAGGAAAAGCACAACAGGACAATGCCAGTTTCTTGGCAACAGATTAATTTCTTGGTTTAGCAAGAAATAACAAACAGTATCCACCTCAACAGCTGAGGCTGAATACATTGCAGCTAGAAGTTGCTGTGCTCAAATTCTGTGGATGAGAAATCAATTACTTGATTATGGACTAACATTATCAAATATTCCTATGTATTGTGATAATACTAGTGCTATTAAAATTGCAGAGAATCCAGTCCAACACTCCAGAACAAAGCACATTGATGTCAGGTATCACTTCATTAGAGAACATGTTGAAAATGGCACTGTGACACTTCACTATGTTCCAACTGACAGACAGATTGCAGACATTTTGACAAAACCACTTGATGAATCTACCTTTCTCAGACTGGTAGGTGAATTAGGTATGTTAAATATGTAAGTGATCAAAATTACAAGAAACAAGGTATGTACTTTAATTATAGTCTCTGGCTTAACACACTATGATTAATTAAAAGTGCAAAATTTTGTTTGGTACTTTACCTTGACAGAGTCCAGTTCTTAGACTCTGACGAGTCTGTAGACTCTGAGAGCCTGTCGACTCGGAGAGTCTGTAGACTCTGAGAAAAATATCGCCTAGACTCTGAATCGGTCAATATTCGCGCCTGCAGACTCTGATTGCTTTTAAACGGTTCAATTGACTTGAAATAGGCGGTAACAGTTATCTTTTGACTGGAAATAGACTATAGACTCGTGTGTATTGTATGCAATTCAAACAAAATAGAAAATTTTTCATACAATTTACTCACTTGTTTATTGCAATTATTTTCTAAGGCAAAAATATTCACAAAGCTTTTTGCGAACCCTAGTTAATTTCTTCAAGTTTTTCCATCACTTTCAACATCAACAACTTCAATGGCTGCCATTTCTACTGTTCTGAGGGGACCCAAGGCGATTGCTTTTACTTTTGGGGACTTTGATTTCATGACTACAAATCATGTTGCTGCTCTTGGAGATAAGAAAGGAGTAGATGCTGACTACTTCCCAATGATGGATTTCATGGAGCACTCTGAGCTCAGTTACATTCTCAAGGCATCACCAGTGATTCACATGGATGCTGTGTCAAAGGCTTGGAGTTCTGCACAGGTTGTTGATCCTTCTCAGGATCAACCAGGTAAAATCATGTTTACCTTTGGCTCCACTACATTTGATGTAACTGCCGATGTACTTAATGCTGTGTTTAAATTGCCTGTAAGAACACCTTTTGATGAAACTGTTTCTGATGATGACATTAAAAGCATGTTTAAGGCAATAGGTTATTCTGCTAGCTTAGATAACATGAGTAAAATAACTAGGCCTTACTTAAGGAAAGAATGGTCCTTTTTCTTTGATCAAATTGCTAAGTGCTTCACTGGTAAATGTAGTGGTTTTGATGCTATTACTGCTATAACTTATCAAATTGGTCACAGTCTCCTGTTTGACAAAGTGATCAACATTGGTGATATGTTGCTCACTCAAATGGGAGCAAAATTAAATAATGTGCAAGAGGGGAGGAAGAAAGTCTACTATCATAGATTTCTTATGATTCTCCTCAACCATTTCATTCCTGATATGTCAACCAAGTTGGCAGATGATTGCTGTGTGCAGGCATACAAACAGCAAAGGAGGATATTCTCTGACATCAAGAGAATTGATGACAAGAAGAAAAGTCTACCTGCCATGCACTATCCACAGGTAATGCAGGTAAAACTCTCAACCTACAAACCTTCTATCTACAATGCCTCATTTTTTGGTGGTGAAATGGTGCAGGAACAAGTAATGGAGAGTCCCCCTGCACCTACCCAAGTCACCCAATCCCCTTCAATTCCCCAATCTTCCAAACCAAAATCCAAAAAGAAACCAACCTCTGGTGTCTCTCAACAGGCACCAGTTGTAAATAGAAGAAAATTGATTCAAACTAGGCTGATAGATGAGCACAGTGATGAAGAGCTCAACCCTCTAGAGAAACAAGTTGTTGAAGGTCTTTCTTTGTTAAAAGAAGGTCATGATAAACTTGATTCTAACCTTCAAGCCAAGTCCGTAGTCTCTGAAAAGGCTACAGACTCTGAAAAGCCTAGGAATGCACCTCAGGATTCTCTAATTGAGTCTCCTGACAAATCCTTTGATCAGAAGTACAGAAGATTGAGGAAGGCTTATTCTGCACACACACACAAGTCTCTTATTATTACTAACCCTGTTTTGCAGGAAACAGATGCTCCCAAGGCTCCTGCAGAGCCAGACTCTGAAAGCAAGAAAACTCCTGAACCAGAGTCTAATGTTGAGTCAGAGTCTAGGCTGCCTTTAGACTCTGATCATGAAACATTTTGGGAAGGAATGCCATTGGATGCAGCCTCAAGTCTAATTGATGAGATCATTATTCCAAGTGATGAGGTACTGTTATTCCTATATCCTTTGGTGGAATCAGTTGAAGATCCAGGGCAATATCAGACTAAATCTCAAGTCTTGGATTTTCTTACAACCTATGAAGCCCTAAGGAAGAGAATGGAACATGAGCTACAAATGTTTGCACAGGATGTGGTCAAAAATCTATACAGCTACCTATTCAACTCTTCATTACAAGTACAAGCAGCTGGGCTCATAGAAGGCAAGACAAATGAAGTTCTCAAAGCACTAGGTGTGCCAGACTCTAAACAGCAAATTACAAAGAAGCCTAAAAAGCTTAAGGTCCACAAAAGGAGAGCATCAGAGTTTGTTGCTGAGTTGGAAACTGAGATTGAGCAACCAGTTTTTAACTATGAAGCAATTTGGGATAATGGAGTTACCTACAAGACAGCCATTCAATGGATCTCTCAAATTCAACCTCTGTCAAGACAGGTGGCTGACTATCTTGTCCATAATATAGGTACAATTGCCAACAAATACATCTATCCAACCTACCAAAGTAGACTGAATCAATTCAAGGGCACTTATTTTCAAAAAGTAAGAAGGGAACTGCAGGACCTCTTCAATCTCACAGATGCCCAGGCAATCAATGCAATCCATCTCAGGGCCTTTCATCACAAGTTGGATGCATTTATTATTGAAGAACAACAGGAGGTAGCAGGTAGTGCAAGGCAGTTGGAGGATGGGACTAGTGCACCAGTGGTGACTAGTGATAAAGATGCTCAGTCTGCCTCACCCACACAAGAACCACCTAGTCAGAGGTTGGGTGATAGTGGGGCAGGGGAGTATGCTGTTAGGCCCTCCTTGACAACTCACCAAACAGCTGATGAGAACCCCAGTGATATGGGAGGACAGACTCTGATGGATGCTCATGAAGAAATTTCCCAATCTATTCTGTCAGAGTCTATCCACCTTGAGGGGGAGTCTCATGCACAAACAGTCCAAGATGGCAACACTCAGACTCTGGCTTCTAATGAAGTCATACTGAAGTTGTCAGAGTCTAGAGTAGACCCTGAGACTGGAATACTGGAGCCAACAGACTCTGAAAAGAGAGAAGATGCTTGTAAGGGTTCAGGATCTGTTGATGCTCACCCCTTGGTGGAAACCCCTAGCCTTCAGACATTTGAAGGGGTTCCCCTCCATCAAGGTGGTTCAGGTATTGAAGCACAACTCTTATCTCTCAACCCCTCTTCTGTAGGATTATTGAGTGCACCATCCACATTGAGTGAAAAAATATCTGAGAGGCTGGCACTGGACCAGGCAAAAGGAGAGGTAGAAAAGGCTGTAGAGAGCCTGAGTGAGTTTGAGAAAGTGGGTGCCCAACCCCACTGTGAGCATGAGAGATTAGGGTATCCTGAACCTAGCTTTACTTATTGGGATCAAGATTTTCCACAAAGTTGGTCCAATGAGTTGGAGCAGGGGATGGATGAAAATTCACACTGTTTAATTGTGCAGATTGGAAAGAAGGAGGAGACTCTTGCTGCTCAGAAATCATTTACTCAGAGACCACAACTACATTTGGTGGATTCTCTAGCAAGGAGAGCATATAGAGTCATGGAGGCTATGGTGGAAAACCCTGTCATTTCACCTGAGGCTGCGAATTTGAAGTCAAAAGAACCTCTGTTAATCATGCCTATAAGGGCTAGACTTCCAGAGTCTACAGTCTCTGATAACTCTCAGGAGGAGTCAGGGTCTATAGTCCCGTTTGCAGTTTCGGAGTCTACACCACCAGAGTCTACCCCTCCAATTACAAAGATTGAGCCTGTTGCTGAGGAGTGCTCTTCTGAATATGATGATCCAGTTCCACCCTCCTTTGTATATTTTGATCAGGTGTTTCCCCAATCTTGGGAGTCTGCACAGCAAAGGGGAATAACAGATAAAGATTCTTTTGCTTGCATTTTGGCAATTCATCAATCTGAGAGGCTTCCAGCTTTTCAGAAAAAATCTTTTCAACAGGAACATGGTTACTATCCTGGTGAAGAAGATCAAGTCTTAGATGGAGCTGTTAAAGCTAAGCTGCCTGATGTTGCTGCTCAATTATCCAGTGTGGTCCATGATATTTCTCATATTAAAACGAAGCTCACTGGTGTTGATAATACCACTTCTCTTCTCAATACAAGATTTGACAGAATTCACTCCCTTCAATTATCCAAAGAGGTCGCTTTTAAAGATGCTCTAGCTGCTATCACTACCACTCAAGCCTCTCTTCAAACTACAGTTTCTGCTTTGACCACTAAGGTTGATTCAGTTATTGCAGCCCAGGCAAATATCTCCACAGTTCTTGAGCAGATCCTTTTGGCTGTCACCAGTAATGATGATGTCAAAAAGGAGGAGAAGGAGACGCAAGGTGAATCCTCCAGGAGACATAAGGATGAGGGATGCAAGGATCAATCAAGGGGAGTTAAAAGGAGGAGAGATGGTGATGATGGAGATAGTTCTCATGGTCCTAAGGGTCCTGATGGTGTGCAACAAAAACAATCTGGAGTAGCAAGAACTCAAACACACCAGTCAGGGACTGGACATGGGAAATCAGGGTCTAAATCAGACTCTGATAGGCAAAGGAAGAAATCAGACTCTGATGACACTCAAGAACCTTCTTACTGGAAATGCAGTCAATCAAATCTGCAACTTAGAGCTAAAAACAAGACAGGACTTGGAGGATTTGAAGAATCAGATATTGACAGAACATCTACCTTAACCAGGGATCCTCAATCCTTGACAGATAGGCAGTTTGAGAAGATCACCCAGAAGCATTTAAACAAAGTGGTGTCTGCTCAAATTGTTTATAATATTTTTGAAAGAAAGGTACAAGGAGGTCAGGGAGAAACAGAAAAGGTGAAAAATGAGATGCTAGTTTACTTCCTAGAAGGTGGAAGTGTAAGGTGGATTAGTCAGTCAAATTTTATCTTTTTCAAACAAGCTGAGGAGCTACAGTATATTAGATTCCTACTGCAAATTGCTTATGAAGTGAACAAAAGCAAAGAGGCTATCACTCACAAATGGTTTCAAGAAATTGACAGGAAGCTGACTCTGCACAGACATGCAAATCGACAAATGAGCAAATTCTCTTTGAAATATGTTGATGCTGAGGGAAATGATCAAGTCATGCCATTAGAAGAAAAACAAATCAAGTTTCAAGAAGGTGTTGGTCATTACTTTGGGTTTCAGCCTATGAATGGGAAAGTCAGTGTTCTAATGTTGAAGGACTTAAAAACTCAAGAAAGCAATGCAAATGACCTAAGAGCAGCTTACTGTCAAATAAAATGTTCAAATGAAGAAATGAAGAAACTGAAAGAAATTTGTTGGTGAAGCTTTGGCAATTGTGGAGGAAAATATGTTAAAGTCTTTTTTGAAGAATAATCCAGCTTTTGAGAAGATTAAATAAGAAGTAATTCTTTTTCCCTTATAATTCTTTTATACTGTTCTAGATTAATAGTTTTATTCTTTAGTTTTGACATCATCAAACCTTGATTTATGCTTACATTTTATAAAGCATAAATAGGGGAGATTGTTAGAAATATATCCATTTGATGATGTACAAAATACTAGAACAGGGTCTAGTTTAGTTTATCTGTAATAAGTCTTTCTAGTCTCTGAAATATATAATCAGAGTCTAGATAGTCAACATTCATGTTATTTGTACTTAGAAGAATTTCTGTAGAAAGTGAAACCAGAGTCTACATAAAGATCAGAGTATGGAAGGTGGTCAGAGTCTATAGACCATCAGAGTCTGTGAACTATCAGAGTCTACATCTAATCAGAGTCTGGAGATCATCAGAGTCTGAAGATTTCAGAGTCTATACAGAAGATCAGAGGAATGGAAAGTCTTCGAAGATCAAGATAATTTAAATTACAGATATGCTATGGGAAAGAAAGAGAATTCTACAAGGAAACTGTCAACTAATAATTAGGAATTATATTCCTATTGTAATTTATCTTTCTGTTATTAGTTGATAGGAAGCTCTCTATATAAACTCTATGTAACCTAATTGTAAAAGTGTGGGAAAATAATTGTCTTAGTAATATTTTTGTGAGAGCATAGAGATAGAGAGAGTTGCTGTGATAAACACAGAGAAGCTGCTAGGGTTTGTGTACATCATAGGAGAGTTTTGTATTCACAAATCAATAATACAAAACAGTTCTTATTCATATCTTCGTGTTTGAGTTTGTTATTAATTTGATTTTAAATCGGGCAGAAAAGACACACAAGTATTCAACCCCCCCCCCCTCTACTTGTGCAACTGGGAAAACAGAAGCATTTATGTCAAAACCAAATGAAGGCATAATTGAAGTCTTTGAAAGGTTCAACAAACTGATCAATGAACTAAGCTATATGGAAAGACCTACGATTAATTAAAGTTACAAGGACCATGTTAGCAGAAGCTAGTCTACCAACAAGCTTTTAGGCTAAAGTTGTTAGAACTGCATGTTACACTCAAAATAGGACACTCATGACAAAACCTGTTGGAAAGACTCCTTATCATATCATGAAAAATAGAAGACCATCTGTCAAGCATATGCATGTGCTTGGTGCAAAATGTTTTGTTATCAAAGATGATGCTAATCATCTAGGAAAATTTGAAGCCAATGCATATGAAGGAATCTTTGTAGGATACTCTTTGGATAAAATTGTCTATAGAGTATATGTGATTGATCAATAAAAAGTAATGGAAAGCAAAAATGTGACTTTTGATGACTTCAAGTTTCCTTCCATGAGACTTGAAGGAGAAAACTATGACACTTTGAGACTTGAAAATAAAATGGAAATGTAAGCTCCTGAAAATGAAAAGAATGAAAATGCACATGAAGGCTCACATGTGAAAATCTGACATGGTACAAATGAAGAGAGAAATAATGAGGATTCCAATCACATATAACTTGAGAATTCCTAAAGGATATTCACAAGAAGAAGGCATTGACTATGATGAGACTTTTGCTCCTGTTGCAAGACTAGAGGCAATAAGGATTTTTCTAGCCTTTGCAGCCTACTCAAATTTTAAGGTCTATCAAATGGATGTCAAGAGTGCATTTCTAAATGGTGAATTGGAAGAAGAAATTTATGTGCAGCAACCACCTGGCTTTGAAGACTCAAAATTACCTGATTTTGTTTACAGACTCCTCAAAGCATTGTATGGACTCAAACAAGCCCCTAGAGCATGGTATGACACTTTGTCAAAGTTTTTACTGGAAAATCAGTTCACTAGTGGAATAATTGACAAAACTCTCTTTTAGAATAAGCATGATGATGATAACATTCTAGTTCAAATCTATGTGGATGATATTATTTTTGGCTCTACAAATAAAAAGTTGTGTCAGATTCTCTAAGCTCATGCAAAGTGAATATGAAATGAGCATGATGGAAGAACTAAATTATTTCTCAGGCCTTCAAATCAGTCAAAGAGCATATGACATCTTCATAAGTCAGACTAAGTACATAAATGAATTATTAAAGAGATTTGATATGCAAGATTGTTCAGCTACAAAAACACCAATGTCTACAGCTATCAAGCTTGATGAAGACAAGAAAGGAAAGTGTGTAAACATGAAAACCTATAGAGGAATGATTGGATCTCTACTCTATTTAATAGCTAGTAGACCAAACATCATGTTCTCTACATGTTTGTGTGTAAGGTTTCAAGCCAATCCAAAAGAATCTCATCTCATTGCTGTCAAAAGAATTCTGAGATATTTGAAAGGAAAAACACAGACGGGACTGGTACCTAAAGGAAACATGATTCAACCTAGTTGGTTATCTTGATGTTGATTTTGCTGGATGCGGAGTTGATAGAAAGAACACCTCTGGAAGCTGTCAATTTCTTGGACAGAGATTGGTGTCATGGTATAGCAAAAAGCAACAATCAGTTTCAACTTCCACAGTTGAGGCTGAATACATAGCTGCTGGGAGTTGTTGTGCTCAAGTGCTTTGGATAAGAAATCAGTTAAAAGACTATGGACTAGTTTTGGAGAGAATTCCTATTATGTGTGACAATACTAGTGCCATATCCATTGTTGCAAATCTAGTGAATCATTCCAAGACAAAGCATATTGATGTAAGATACCATTTCATAAGGGAACGTGTAGAGAATGGTGTGATTGAATTATTCTATGTTCCTACACAAAAATAGTTGGCTGATATATTTACTAAACCACTTGATGAAGCCACCTTCAACAGGTTGGTTAGTGAGTTTGGAATGCTAAATTCTTCTAGCCAAGTTGTTAAATAAATATATCTCACCAACTGTTACAAAAATTACTTCACATACATGAATTCTCAATGATTTATCTAAGTGAAGTAAACTGATGTATATTTATAAATATATCAGTCACATTGTTGTACATTGCTTTTGAAAAATCAAAATAAATTTGTAGCTTGGAACTATTTCTTTGTTCTAAGTAAACTTGAAAAGAATTATTATACTTGTGCATTTTTAAATAACAAGTGCGATATTCAATTCTGCAGGAATATTTAACAAATGCATTTTTAATCTCAGATTAAATAAATTTTATTTATTTACTGAAAAATGTGTTTGAAAAATTATTGCTTTATTTTTCAAGTGAAAATGGATTAATCTTTCTAAAACTGGAGTTTGTGATTAAGTTGCCATCCTTTTCTGACTTCTCGACTGTGTCTCAATTTGTGAGTTTTTGAATAGTTCACTTTAGTGAGTTCTTGATCAACTATGTTTTATAGAGTTCTCGATCTAGTATTAATGAGAGTTCTCGACTACTAGACTTCTCGATCATGTTCAAATTGAGTTCTCGAATGCATATATACATGAATTCTTGATCAATTTCTGACAATTTTCTACTAAAGCTACTTTATTCATTTCCTGAGTTCTTGAATATTCAAAATCGATTACAATTCTAGTCGAGTTGTCTAAGTCACATAAATATCAAAGTAGATCTAAACATGTCATTTCTAAGCTTAATCGCAAACTCAAAGAAACTCTTGCTCTCTACAGCCTCATTCGAATTCTCTCATTACTTTTCTCTAAAACTTTTTCGTTTCTTCACTTTTCTTTTCTACACACTACTCTAATGGCTTTTTCTAGTTCCACTCCTGCAACTGAAGTTTATGTGATTCCTGAAACAAATTTCTTAGTCATTGCTAGAGATGCTGATGCTAAGCCATAGTACAAGTGCTTCACTAGGTTTCTTATTGATTCCTACTTGAAGAAAGCTCTGTTAACAAACCCACCATTGTACTTGGACATTCTAGATCAGTTCTGGAACACTGCTAACTGGGAGGATGTTGTTTTGGAGGATGGGAGCTCTAAGATACAAGTAACCTGTAAAATCCAAAAGGTGGACATCATGTTTGATGAAAAAGATGTGAATGAGAGTTTATCACTCCCAACTGAAACATTTGATGCAGAGCCATCTGAAAATGATCTTCTATATTTCTTGTAGTTCATTAGGTATTCAGACACTATTGAGAAGGGTGTTGATGACAAGAATTATAGACTAGACAAGATCAACAAAAAGTATGTAAGGAAGGAGTGGTCATTCATGTTTGACACACTTCTCAGGGTGTTGACGTGTATGAAGACATGATTTGATCAAATTAGCTTGATTGCCTTAAAGCTGGCCTACTCATTGGCTTACAACCAGATGCTCAATATTGGTAAGATGATTCTAGAGGATCTCATAATCAGGATTCCCAAGAGATGTAATGAGATTTTATTCTCTCATTTTATTCAATCAATTCTCAATTATAAAAATGTTAGTTTGATTTAACTACCTGGGATGAATAAAAATAGAATTGGCTACTCCAAATCCATGTCAAAAATTATTTTTGCTACTTTGGATAGGAGAACCACAATGAATGTACATCTTCAAATCCACCCGCCATATGAGGAGTGTATTTGAAGGGTATCAACTTGTGTAGCCTACATATGGTTACCTGCATAGAGTAGAGTATCCCAAAGTTACAGAAGTACCTAATACACCTAACCTAGAGAACCTTAACCCAACTGAACCTTTTCTTTCAAAATATGTAGATGCTAGTGAACCAACCTATACATCCTCTCAATAGGGTGTAGTTGAAAAGAAGAAAAGAAAGAAACCATCTACTAGGAAGAAATTAGAAGTAGTTGTAGATGCAACAAATGAACCCTAGTGTCTTGTGGAATTTCTAAAGAGTAATGCTGGAAAGACTCGGCTTCAAAACCGTACGTGGAGCTTCCGCCTCGGGGAGAACCATCTAGCTCTGGGTTCGAGTGGCATTTCACCTCTAACCACAACTCATCCGCTGATTCTTCAACATCAAGTGGTATACACTGAAAATAATGTTTGGTTGGAGACCGCACCCTTTAAAGTGAAATGCTTAAAAAACTGCTCAAAGCAGAGGAAAAAGAATAAAGAGACCACACAAAACCACTCTAAATCCTCCCAATAGGGCGTAGAGGTATCAAAAGGACTAAACTTATTGCTAGATGCATTCTCTCAACAGAATGTATCTATTGAAATTCAGAGCCAGCCCACTCCAGTCTGTATAGAGTTTACACTATCATAGGAATCCACTTCTGTTGATGAGAGACGTGAAGTTGAAAAGGAGACATAAGTGCACATAGGACATTCTATTGAAACTTCCCTATTTTTTCAAGGGGAGTTGCCAACACTCATTTCTACTCAAATTACTTCTCAAACTCCCCAAATTTCTTTTCAACTACCTGTGCAAGAAATACATGAGGTTCTTGATCAACAGGAATTCATTCCTCCTATTGAGCCAAACTCAAGTGACATGGTGCTTGGCACTATGCTCACCACTCAGGAACCACATTTAGATGGTGAGGGAATACATGATGGGATATGTCCCGATGTCACCATCAAAACCATAGAGGTTTCAGGAGTTTTTACTTCAAACTCTGTGGAAGAGAATGTCATACTACCCTTTGGTCCCATTCATTAGCCATGAAAGCATCAGGTATCTTCACAGACAATGGGTGATCTAGGGGACCTCCACACCATCCAAATGGCACCCCCTAGACAATCCACACTCATTCAAAGACTGTCTTCTAGGGAGAAATCACCAATCCATCCAATATCTGTGGAATCATCTGAGAAATTGGATTAGGAAATAGATACTGAGGGGACCACAATAACAAGTGGCCCTAGCTCTAACTTTATTTCAGAATGGCTGAAGCTTGTGCAACATGACAGTGCTTTAGGACCATCAACTGGTAGTTTTGTCTCAGAAGAAAAGTTAAAAGAATTATATGGAGACCAGTTTGATAGGTTCGACTATGTGGCTTAACAACTCTTGACTTCTCATCTGCTAAACAAAGACTATACAGAAATTCTTCTTCAATATGCAAAAGATCATGAAGAAATCAAAGATAAAAATGCAGAACTGGCTGAAGAAGGAGAGACCAATGTTGATGCATAGTTGTATAGAAAGAAAAATGTGAGCATAAAGGGGATGTTACAGTGAATAAGGGAAAAGTAATTGACTTCTCTTGGATCTTGTGAAAAGTCATTCACTTCAACTGCAATTTATGATGCCATATATGAAGATGCCAATGTGCAATTGCAAGCAAATCCTTATTTGGCAAGAGGTCTTCAATCTGAAATAAGAGAGTATAAAGATTTGATGGAAACTAGAATGACCAACATAGACAAAATTACTGGGAGAGTGCCAAGGCCTATGGGTGACATGCATTTGCCAAGATCTGAGTCTTCTATCTTTAGATCAAAACTAACTGACATTCACAACAAGGTGGAGAAACTGGAGAAAGCAATCAATGAAATGGTGGATAATGTGAATGCTCAGAAAGAACACAATGCCAAGATTAATTCAATGGTAAAAGTCCTCTAAAAGAATATACATGCAGATAAGTTACCACAAGATGTACCTGAACATGATCTAACTCATTTCTAAGTGGATCTCTTCTACTAATCAAAAGCAAAGGCTGAAAAGAATGAAGAATTAACCATTTCCAAGTTAAATTAAAAGGTTGAAAAGCTAACTGAGCATCAACTAACACTTTCTACCACAATAAATGAAGTAGTCGCTAATGTGAGCTCATTGCAAAAAGAAGTTAATACTTCCATGTTAAATCAAAGAATCTCTCTCACACAAGTCTCTAATCAGTTGACATCCATTCAAGACTTGTTATCCACAATAACTGGTCCTTCTCATGTTCCTCCAGTGCAAGTATCTTCACAGTTCAAGCCTAGTATATTATCTTTCCTACCTCAACAAAAAGATATCAACCCTAAAGGGGAGAAGTCAAAGGAGGAACTTGAAAGACAAAGGGATGAAATAGAGGCTGAAAGGAAAAAAGATGTTATGGTTATCTTGAGGGAAGAAGTTAGGAAACCTATTACAGATAAAGAATTCATGCTCAATCTCAAAGTAATAAAGACTAATGTGAAGGATAATCACTAGAGTTACGGGAAAATGCTATAGAATAATATCTACATGGTGAGGGGTGTCAAAATCCAAGTTAATGGAGAAGAGGTCAAAGTGCTAATAGTGCAGATGGAATCTGACTATTAAAGAGTGTCATTTGGCTTGTTCAATGACCTCTCCTACACAGAACTGTAATGCCTATACAAGGCAATAGAGAATGTAACTAAGGAAGACAATGAACTGAAGAATATGATAGGTCCTTTGATGCCTAAAGCACTTCCAGAAGCTTACTGCAATCCTGATGGGATTCTCTATATAACCAAATCAAACACCCTCACACACTTCAGAATTCAACAGCATTTGAATCTAAACAACATGAGTCAAGTCATAAGTCTGCTAGATCTACTCCAAAATAAGCCAGTTGTCAGAGAAGAAGACAAATTGATTATTAAGAAATTGAGAAAATTCATTAATGGACAAATGTCAAATTTTGCACAAGAAGAGTTAAAGAAGAAAAAGAAAGATGATGAAGATAAAGGGAAAGACAGAAATGACAAGAAACCTGACTTTGGGAGTAATAAGGAGGGAAAGAAAGATGATAAGAAGAAGGATGGTGATGATAAGAAGAAGAGAGATAATTCTGTTAAAGAAAAGAAATATAAGAGAAAGAAACCAACAAAGCAGTAAGTTGTTAGTAGTCATGTCAGTGCACCTACCACAATTCAGGATATTAATGTGGCTCCAATGTCATCTAAAACTGCCATTGTCCAAAATATAAATCACCAAAAAGACATCTTGTCAAGTTGATTGCAAATGGAGTGATAAAGAGGGAAATTAAAGGAAGCAATCTCAAAAGTCTCAAACTCTGCAGAAGAATTCCAGTAAATAAAGCCATTAAAATGAAAGTCAAGCATTTTGCTAGTTCTTCACTAGTCAGGTATCCCAAATGGAGAAAACAAATTATTATTCCTGACAAAGGACTGCCAGTACTGCCAATCCAGGAGGTAGTTGAGAAAAACAAGTTGTATGTCAAGCAATGGATAGTTAACAGAATATGTAAAGTGGAATTCAGAAATAGAAGAATGTTTATCACTACAGTTGATGGAGAAGAAAGACCTTTCTATCATGATCAATCAGGCACAACCATTCATGACATCAAAAGAGTAATCAGTCTCTTTGATAAGAAATGTATGGTAAACAAATTGAAGATGGTTGAAGTGGCTGAGTACTTAGTCAGAAAATATCAGAAGAAGGCTGACAAGGTCAAATACTTGGAAGAAATGACTAAGAAGAAGCTTAAGGAAGATGAAGAGATGGAGAGGATGGTTGCATATTTGAAAAGATTGGGAAGATGCAGAGTTTTTCAAAGATCGTGATAGGGTTGAGCTCAATCTCAGAAATGGTGTTATATCTAAAATCAGACTCAACTTTGTCAGTGATTATCCAATACAATCTCTCAAAGTTGTTACTGATATGTTAAATGATGCAATTCTAATTGAAGAGATCATGTCCAGACAAGAAATTCTCAAAGCCATTGAAGAGATCAACGAAAGGGAGGAAAAGCTGTTTTCCCAATCGTACAAGTAGAGGGGGGGGGGGTTGAATACTTGTATGTCTTTTCTGCCCGATTTAAAATCAAATTAAGAACAAACTCAAACACAAAAATATGAATAAGTACTGTTTTGTATTATTGATTTGTGAATACAAAACTCTCCTAGGGTGTACACAAACCCTAGCAGCTTCTCTGTGTTTATCACAGCAACTCTCTCTATCTCTATGCTCTCACAAAATTTCACTCAGATAATTATGCTTCGACTTTCACACCTTTACAATTAGGTTACATAGAGTTTATATAGAGAGCTGCCTATCAACTAATAACAGCAAGATAAATTACAATAGGAATAGAATTCCTAATTATTAGTTGACAGTTTCCTTCTAGAATTCTCTTTCTTTCCTATAGCATATCTGCAATATATTTATCTTGATCTTCGAAGACTTTTCATTCTTGTGATCTTTTTCCAAATTTATCCTCAACTGTATAGACTCTGAAATCTTCAGACTCTGATGATCTTCAGACTCTGATCACATGTAGACTCTGATAGATCATAGACTCTGATAGTCTATAGACTCTGATCACCTTCCAGACTCTGGTTTCATCTTCTACAGAAATTCTTCCAAGTACAAATAACATGAATATTGACTATCTAGACTCTAATTATACATTTCAGAGACTAGAAAGACTTATTACAGATAAACTAATCTAGACCCTGTTCTAGTATTTTGTACATCATCAAATGAATATATCCCTAACAATCTCCCCCTATTTATGCTTTATAAAATGTAAGCATAAATCAAGGTTTGATGATGTCAAAACTAAAGAATAAAACTATTAATCTAGAACAGTATAAAAGAATTATAAAGGAAAAGGAATTACTTTTTATTTAATCTTTTCAAAGGATGGATTATTCTTCAAAAATGAATTCAGCATATTTTCCTCCACAATTGCCAGAGCCTCACCAATAAATTTCTTCAATTTCTTCATTTCTTCACTTGAGCATTTGATTTGACAATAAGCTGCTCTAAGATCATTTGCACTGCTTTCTTGATCTTTTAAGTCCTTCAACATCAGAACACTAACTTTCCCACTCATAGGCTGAAACCCAAAGTAATGACCCACACCTTCTTGAAATTTAATCTGTTTTTCTTCCAATGGCATGACTTGATCATTTCCCTCAGTATCAACATATTTTAAAGAAAATTTGCCCATTTGTCGATTTGCCTGTCTGTGCAAAATCAGCTTCCTATCAATCTCCTTGAACCATTTGTGTGTGACAGCTTCTTTGCTCTTGTTAACTTCATAAGCAATTTGAAGTAGGAATCTAATATACTGTAATTCCTCAGCCTGTTTGAAAAAGATAAAGTTTGACTGACTGATCCATCTTACACTTCCACCTTCTAAGAAGTAAACCAGCATCTCATTCTTCACTTTTTCTGTATCTCCCTGACCTCCTTGTATCTTCGTTTCAAAAACATTATAAACAATTTGAGCAGACACCACTTTATTTAAGTGCTTCTGAGTGATCTTCTCAAACTGCCTATCTGTCAAGGATTGAGGATCCCTGGTTAGAGTAGATGTTCTGTCAATGTCAGATTCTTCAAATCCTCCAAGACCTATCTTCTTTTTAGCTCTAAGTTGCAGATTTGATTGACTGCACTTCCAGTATGAAGGTTCTTGAGTTTGATCAGATTCTGACTTCTTTCTTTGCTTATCAGAGTCTGACTTAGACTCTGATTTCCCATGTCTAGTCCCAGACTGATGTGTTTGAGTTCTTGCTACTCCAGATTGCTTTTGTTGCACACCATCAGGACCCTTAGAACCATGAGAACTATCTCCATCATCATCATCTCTCCTCCTTTTAACTCCCCTTGATTTATCCTTGCATCCCTCATCCTTATATCTTCTGGAGGACTCACCTTGCTTCACCTTCTCCCCCTTTTTGACATCATCATGACTGGTGACAGCCAAAAGAATCTGCTCAAGAACAGTGGAGATATTTGCCTGGGCTGCAATAACTGAATCAACCTTAGTGGTCAAATCAGAAACTGTAGTTTGAAGAGAGGCTTGAGTGGTAGTGATAGCAGCTAGAGCATCTTTAAAAGCGACCTCTTTGGATAATTGAAGGGAGTGAATTCTGTCAAATCTTGTATTGAGCAGAGAAGTTGTATTATCAACACCAGTGAGCTTTGTTTTAATATGAGAAATGTCCTGGACCACACTGGATAATTGAGCAGCAATATCAGGTAGCTTAGCTTTAACAGCTCCATCTAAGACTTGATCTTCTTCACTAGGATAGTAACCATGTTCCTGTTGAAAAGATTTTTTCTGAAAAGCCTTAAGTCTCTCAGAAAGATGAATATCCAAAATACACTCAAAAGAATCTTTATCATTGATGCCTCTTTGCTGTGCAGACTCCCAAGACTGAGGAAACACATGATCAAAATAGATAAAAGAAGGAGTAACATGATCATCATCTGCAGAAGTGCATTCCTCAGCAACAGGCTCTAGCTTTGTGAATGGAGGTGCAGACTCTGGTGGTGGTGTAGACTCCGAAACTGCAAACGGAACTATAGACCCTGACCCCTCCTGAGAGTGATCAGAGACTGTAGACTCTGGAAGTCTAGCCCTTATAGGCATTATTAAAAGAGGTTCTTCTGACTTCAATGTTGCAGCCTCAGTGAAAATGACAGGGTTATCCACCAAAGCCTCTATGACTCTATCTGCTCTCCTTGCTAGAGAATCCACCAGGTGAAGTTGGGGTCTCTGTGTAAATGATTTCTGAGCAGCAAGAGTCTCCTCCTGTTTGCCAATCTGCACAATCAGACATAATGAATTGTCATCCATCCCCTGCTCCAACTCATTGGATCAACTCTTTGGAAAATCTTGATCCCAATAAGTAAAACTAGGTTCAGGATACCCTAATCTCTCATGCTCACAGTGGGTTGGGCACCCACTTTCTCAATCTCACGCAAGCTCTCTACAGCCTTATCTACCTCTCCTTTTGCCTGGTCCAGTGCCAGCCTCTCATATATTTTGTCACTCAATTTGGAGGGTGCACTCAAGAAACCTACAGAAGAGGGATTGAGAGATAAAAATGGTGCTTCAATACCTGAACCACCTTGATGGAGGGGAACCCCTTCAAATGTCTGAAGGCTAGGGGTTTCCACCAAGAGGTGAGCATCAACAGATTCTGAACCCTTACTAGCATCTTCTCTCTTTTCAGAGTCTGTTGGCTCCAGTATTCCAGTCTCAGGGTCTACTCTAGACTCTGACTGCTTCAGCATGACTTCATTAGAAGCTAGAGTCTGAGTGTTACCATCTTTGACTGTTGGTGCATGAGACTCCCCCTCAAGGTGGATAGACTCTGATAGAATAGATTGGGAAATCACTTCATGAGCAGCCATCAGAGTCTGTCCTCCCATATCACTAGGGTTCTCATCAGCTCTTTGATGAGTTGTCAAGGAGGGCCCAACAGCATACTCCCCTGCCCCACTATCACCCAACCTCTGACTAGGTGGTTCTTGTGTGGGTGAGGCAGACTGAGTAACTTTATCACTAGTCACCACTGGTGCACTAGTCCCATCCTCCAACTGCCTTACACCACCTGCTACCTCCCGTTGTTCATCAAGAATAAATGCATCCAACTTGTGATGAAAGGCCCTGAGATGGATTGCATTGATTGCCTGGGCATCTGTGAGATTGAAGAGGTCATGCAGTTCCCTTCTTACTCTTTGAAAATAAGTGCCCTTGAATTGATCCAGTCTACTTTGGTAGGTTGGATAGATGTATTTGTTGGCAATTGTACCTATATTATGGACAAGATAGTCAGCCACCTGTCTTGACAGAGGTTGAATTTGAGAGATCCATTGAATGGCTGTCCTGTAGGTAACTCCATTATCCCAAATTGCTTCATAGTTAAAAACTGGTTGCTCAATCTCAGTTTCCAACTCAGCAACAGACTCTGATGCTCTCCTTTTGTGGACCTTAAGCTTTTTAGGCTTCTTTTTAATTTTCTGTTCAGAGTCTGGCACACCTAGTGCTTTGAGAACTTCATTAGTTCTGCCTTCTATGAGCTCAGCTGCTTGCACTTGGAATGAAGAGTTGAATAGGTAGCTGTAGAGATTTTTGACCACATCCTGTGCAGACATTTGTAGCTCCTGATCCATTCTCTTCCTTAGGGCTTCATAGGTTGAAAGAAAGTCCAAGACTTGAGATTTAGTCTGATATTGCTCTGGATCTTCAACTGATTCCACCAAAGGATATAAGAGTAGCAGTGCCTCATCACTTGGAGTAATGATCTCATCAATTAGGCATGAGGCTGCATCCAATGGCATTCCTTCCCAAAATGTGTCATGATCAGAGTCTAAAGGCAGTCTAGACTTTGACTCAACATTAGACTCTGGTTCAGGTGTTTTCTTGATTTCAGAGTCTGGCTCTGCAGGAGCCTTGGGAGCATCTGTTTCCTGCAAAACAGGGTTAGTAATAATAACAGGCTTGTGTGTGTGTGCAGAATAAGCCTTCCTTAACCTTCTATACTTCTTAGCAAAAGATTTCTCAGGAGACTCAATGTGAGAATCCTGAGGTGCTTCCCTAGGTTTTTCAGAGTCTGTAGCCTTTTGAGAGTCTACAGACTTGGCTTGAAGGTTAGAATCAAGTGTATCATGACCTTCCTTTAGCAAAGAAAGTCCTTCAACAACTTGCTTCTCTAGTGGATTGAGCTCCTCATCACTGTGCTCATCTATAAGCCTAGATTGAATCAATTTTCTCCTCTTTACAACTGGTGCCTGTTGAGAGACACCAGAGATTGGTTTCTTTTTGGATTTTGGTTTGGAAGATTGTATAATTGAAGGGGATTGGGTGACTTGGGTAGGTGCAGGGGGACTCTCCATTACTTGTTCCTGCACCATTTCACCACCAAAAAATGAAGCATTGTAGATAGAAGGTTTGTAGGATGAGAGTTTTACCTGCATTACCTGTGGATATGTCATTGCAGGTAGACTCTTCTTTTTGTCATCAATTCTCTTAATGTCAGAGAATATCCTCCTTTGCTGTTTGTATGCCTGCACACAGCAATCATCTGCCAACTTGGTTGACATGTCAGGAATGAAGTGATTGAGGAGAATTATAAGAAATCTATGATAGTAGACTTTCTTTCTCCCCTCATGCACATTATTTAATTTTGCTCCCATTTGAGTGAGCAACATATCACCAATGTTGATTATTCTATCAAATAGGAGACTATGACCAATTTGATAAGTAATAGCAGTAATAGCATCAAATCCACTACACTTACCAGTAAAACACTTAGCAATTTGATCGAAGAAAAATGACCATTCTTTCCTTAAGTAAGGCCTAGTTATCTTGCTCATGTTATCTAAGCTAGCAGAATAACCTATTGCCTTAAACATGCTTTTAATGTCATCATCAGTTACAATTTCATCAAAAGAAGACTTAACAGGCAGTTTAAACACAGAATTAAGCACATCTGCAGTGACATCAAATGTAGTCGAACCAAAGGTAAACATTATTTTACCTGGTTGATCCTGAGAAGGATCAACTACCCTTGCAGTGCTCCATGCTTGTGATACAGCATCCATGTGAATGATTGGTGATGCCTTGAGAATGTAGTGTAGCTCGGATTGCTCCAAGAAATCCATCACAGGGTAGTAGTCAGCGTCTACCCCTTTCTTATCTCCAAGAGCAGCAACATGATTTGTGGTCATGAACTCGAAATCCCCAAATGTGAACGCAATCGCCTTGGGTCCTCTCATGACAGTAGAAACGGCAGC
Organism: Oenanthe sinensis; assembly: GCA_028671895.1. Lineage (NCBI taxonomy): Eukaryota > Viridiplantae > Streptophyta > Magnoliopsida > Apiales > Apiaceae > Oenanthe > Oenanthe sinensis. Next base: position 10,943,605 of record CM053797.1, read on the forward strand.
CATTAAAGTTGTTGAGTTGAAAGTGATGGAGAAGCTTGAAGAATTTAGCTAGGGTTCGTAAAAAGCTTTGTGAATATTTTTGCCTTAGAAATCAATTGCAATAAACGAGTAAATTGTATGAAAAATTCTATTTTGTTCAAGTTGCATACAATACACACGAGTCTACAGCCTGTCTCCGGTCAAAAAATAACTGTTACCGCCTATTTCAAGTCATTTGAACATTTTAAATGCAATCAGAGTCTGCAGGCGCGAATTTTAACCGTTTCAGAGTCTAGGCGATAATTTTCTCAGAGTCTACTGACTTTCAGAGTCTACAGACTCGTCAGAGTCTAGACTCTGTCAAGGTAAAATACCAAACAAAATGTTGCACTAACAATTAATCATAGTGTGTTAAGACAGGGACTATAATTAAAGTACATACCTTACTTCTTGTAATTTTTGATCACTTACATATTTAACATACCTAATTCACCTACCAGTCTGAGAAAGGTAGACTCATCAAGTGGTTTTGTTAAAATGTCTGCAATCTGTCTGTCAGTTGGAACATAGTGAAGTGTCACAGTACCATTTTCAACATGTTCTCTAATAAAGTGATACCTGACATCAATGTGCTTTGTTCTGGAGTGTTGGACTGGATTCTCTGCAATTTTAATAGCACTAGTATTATCACAATACATAGGAATATTTGAGAATGTTAGTCCATAATCAAGTAATTGATTTCTCATCCACAGGATTTGAGCACAGCAACTTCCAGCTGCAATGTATTCAGCCTCAGCTGTTGATGTTGATACAGTCTGTTGTTTCTTGCTAAACCAAGAAATTAATCTGTTGCCAAGAAACTGGCATTGTCCTGTTGTGCTTTTCCTATCTACTTTGCATCCTGCATAGTCAGAATCTGAATAGCCAATTAGTAAAAAATCTGACTCTCTAGGATACCAAAGTCCAAGAGTTTGTGCCCCCTTGAGATATCTAAAAATTCTTTTCACGGCTATTAAGTGTGATTCTCTAGGGTCAGCTTGAAATTTGGCACACAGACAAGTTGCAAACATTATATCTGGTCTACTAGCAGTTAAATATAACAATGAGCCAATCATACCTCTATAACTAGAGTTGTCAACTTTCTTACCCTTTGGGTCAGAGTCTAGCTTAGTAGCTGTTGACATGGGAGTTTTAGCAGATGCAGAATCTTGCATATCAAACTTCTTCAACAGTTCTTTTACATACTTTGTTTGATTGATGAAAATTCCATCATCATTCTGTTTGACTTGAAGCCCCAAAAAGAAGTTTAATTCTCCCATCATGCTCATTTCATAATTTGACTGCATTAGTTGACTAAACTTTTCACATAGATTATCATTAGTAGATCCAAATATAATATCATCAACATAAATTTGGACAAGCAAAATATCAGCTTTATATTTTCTAATAAAGAGATTTTTGTCAATGGTACCTCTTGTGAATCCATTTTCAAGAAGGAATTTTGAAAGAGTTTCATACCATGCTCTAGGTGCTTGCTTCAATCCATATAGTGCCTTGTCTAACCTGTAAACATGATTAGGAAACTTTGGATCAACAAATCCTGGTGGTTGCTCCACATAGACTTCTTCTTCCAATTCTCCATTTAAGAAAGCACTTTTCACATCCATCTGATACACCTTGAATTTTGAATGAGCTGCAAAGGCTAGAAACATTCTAATAGCTTCCAATCTTGCTACTGGTGCAAAAGTTTCATCATAGTCAATTCCTTCCTCCTATGAGTATCCTTTTGCAACTAGCCTTGCTTTATTTCTTACTACAGTTCCATTCTCATCAAGTTTATTTCTATACACCCATTTTGCACCAACCACTGATCTATCTCGAGGTCTTGGTACAAGTTTCCACACTTTATTTCTCTCAAATTCATTCAATTCTTCTTGCATTGCAATAATCCAATCAGGGTCTTGCAAGGCTTCCTCAATTTTCTTGTGTTCATTCTTTGAGAGAAAGCAGCTATAAAGACATTCATTTTGAGTGGTTGTTCTTGTTTGTACACCACTCTCAGGATCACCAATTATCAAGTCAGGAGTGTGATTCCTTGTCCATTTTCTAGCAGGTGGAAGATTGGTTCTTGAACTTGAAACTCCCCTAAGTCATTTGCATCTTCTGTATTTGAGTGAAATTCAAATGAAGAGGCTCCCCCTAAATTGCTTGACTCTGACAAGAGTTTAGATTTGCTTGATCCAGACCTTGATGAGTTAGACTCTGTCTGTCTAGACTCTGTCTGGATAGACTCTGTCTGGGTAGACCCTGACCTGTTAGACTCTGAATTATTTGGAGTTGAATTTCCTGGCTCCCCCTCAGAATGTGCAGGTTCATGTGTTAGTTCAGGATTTATTCTAGGGTCTTCATCATCTTCTTCTTCATTTATCTCAGAACTTTTTAGATTTTCAAATTCCAGTGTTGTAGACTCTGACTCATCCTGCAATTCTGTAAACTTTTTATCATCAAATGCAACATGAATAGATTCCATAACAATTTTGGTTCTGATATTAAACACTCTGAATGCTTTTGTGTTTGATGCATATCCAAGAAAGATTGATTCATCTGCCTTGGCTTCGAATTTGCTTAGATTTTCAGGATGTACTTTCAGTACATAACACTTGCATCCAAATATGTGAAAGTGTTTCACACTTGGCTTCTTGTCCTTTATCATTTCATAGGGAGTCTTTCCATGCATGTTTATTAGAGTGCAGTTTTGAGGGAAACATGTTGTATTGATTGCCTCAGCCCAAAAATATACTGGCAGCTTAGACTCTGCCAACATTGTTCTGGCAGCTTCTATAAGTGTCCTATTCTTTCTTTCCACAACTCCATTTTGTTGAGGAGTTCCTGGCGCAAAAAATTGTTGAGTAATTCCCTTTGATGCACAGTGGTTCTCCATGATTGAATTCTTGAATTCAGTACCATTGTCACTCCTCAGAATTCTTACTGTTTTCTTTGATTTTCTTTCCAGAAAAGTGATATGATCTATTATGTGTTGTGAAGCTTCATCCTTTGAATGTAGAAAGAAAACCCATGTGAATCTAGTAAAATCATCTACAATAACAAGAGTATATTTATTTTTGTTAATTGACATAACATTTACTGGACCAAATAAATCAAGATGCAGTAAATAAAAGGGTTCAGAAATGGTATTTATTGTCTTGCTCTTGAAGGATGATTTCCTTTGTTTTCCAAGTTGACATGCTTCACAAAGTCCATCTTGTACAAAATCAACCTGTGGTAATCCTCTTACAAGATTCTGTTTAACCAACTTGTTGAGTGTTTTGAAGTTGATGTGTGACAGTTTCTTGTGCCATTTCCAGCTTTCTTCAGTTGAGGCCTTGCTGTATAGACATGTGACTTCACTGTTTATGCAATCCTCCAAGCTGGCTTCATAAATGTTACCATGTCTGTGTCCTTTGAAAACCACAATGCCTGTTTCTTTGTGAGTCACAAGACACTCTTTGTTGTCAAAGCCAGTATGGTAACCTTTGTCTCCAAGTTGACTTATGCTTATTAAATTGTGCCTTAAGCCATCAACTAGAGCTACTTGTTCAATGATGACATTCCCAAGTACAATCTTGCCATATCTCAGTGTTTGTCCTTTGTTGCCATCTCCAAAGGATACTTCTGGGCCAGCCATTTCCTCAAAGTCTGTAAGCAGGGATTTCTTTCCAGTCATATGTCCTGAGCATCCACTGTCCCGGATTAGGGTTACTTTCTTTACCCTAGTTCCCTGCATACATAAAGCAACTAGTTAGATGTTTTGAGGACCCAAATAGTTTTTGGATCCTTTTCTACTAATTTTAGGAGAAACAGGCTTAATAATTTTTACCTTTGGCTTACCTGTCTCTTTTGTTGCTCTAGACTGTGGTGGAGTCTTAACAGTGTCATACTAACTCTTATCAATAGAAGATTTTAGCTCATAAAAATTGTAATACACATCATGATAGTCCCTACACATATATATAGAATGAAATATGCTACCACAGTGATAACAAGGTTTCTGTGGTATGTAGTGACTTTTCAGAGTCTGAGAAGGACTAGACTCTGATTTCTTCTCAATTTTTGTTTTACAATCTATAGCTAAATGGTTTTGGTTGTCACAACTATAACACTTCTTTCTAGGAGCATTAGGATCTTTTTGATAATTATTAGCCTTATTGATGCCTTCCTTACCATTCCTATTTCTCCTAGTTTTGGTGGACTCTGATAAGTTCTCTAGCCTTTCTTTCAACTTGGACTTAGACAAGTACCCTATGTTTATAATTTTCTTAGAGTTATTTGCCCCTGTTTCATCTGTCTTTTTGTCAACAACAGGGGGACTATTGACAGATGAGTTTGTGGCTTCAGTTTTTTCTTTAGGGATCACAAACTTAACAGGAGCAAATGTACTTTTGTCTTTAGTCTTATTAATTTTTCTAGCTTCTTCATTGTTATCATTCTCAACAATAAGTTTTTTGTCTTGACTCTTGTCATAGCCTAGACCAGCAGTTTGACACACGTTTTGATTATTGAGAATTTCTTGAACTTTTCTTCCAGAGTCTGTCCAAACTTTAAACTTAAGCCTTTCTTCTTCTAGTTCTTTCCTAACATAGTCATAGGCTTTCAAAATTTCAGTGTAGTTATGACTATATTTCTCAGAATCCTTTTTGTATTGTTCCATTAATAATAACTCAGATTCTACATGACAATTCCTTTTAGTTAAGGTTAAATTTTCTTCTCTCAACCTTTCACTTTCACTAGTGAGAGACCTACATGTTGTCATTATTTTATTAACCTCACTTTTCACAATCTCTATGCCATCAGAGTCTAAATTAATTAAGGATTCAGGAGTAAAGATTGATACCTGAGTTTTAGGAGATGAGGGTTCTTTGGGAGACTGTGATTTTCTTGAGGAGGATGCCATCAGTGCTAGATTTTCATAATCAATTTCATCCTTTGAGCTTGAGTCTGCTCAGTCCTTTCCTGTTGATAGAAGTGCTTTTCCTTTTCCTTGACTTTTTGACTTTCTGCATTCACTGGCAAAGTGCCCCAATATTCCACAATTGAAACATTTGACCTTTGCTTTGTCAAGTTTGATAATTGTACTCTTGCTCTTCTCAACCTTTTCATCTTCCTTATTGAATGATGGCCTTTTGCTAAATTTGCCAGTTCTTTTGTTGAATTTCATTCTTTTGAAATTTTTAGCAAACATAGTCATCATTTGACTTAGATCAAACTCTTCATCAGAATCAGAGTCTGTGTCAGTAGACTCTGACTCCACAGCAGCTTTACCCTTCTTTCTTGAATCCTTGATTCTTGCTTCTGTGGATGGTTCCTGTTGTTCTTTCTCAGACTCCATCAAGAGTGCCACAGATTTTGTCTTTACAGACTTCTTATTCTTTCTCTGTTGCATCTCCAAATCATATGTCTTGAGTCTGCCATACAATTCTTCTAGAGTTAGTTCATCCAAATCTCTAGCTTCTCTTATGGTTGTAGTCTTATTGTCCCACTCTTCAGGAAGTGCTCTCAGAAACTTGGTGTTCGTATCTTCAGAATCATAAACCTTACCAAGCATAGCCATCTCATTCAAGATTTTTGTAAACCTATCATACATCTCAGTGATAGATTCTCCAGATTTTGCTTCAAAGTACTCATATTCTTGAATAAGCAAAGACCTAGCATTCTTCTTGACATCTTTAGTCCCTTGACAGTGCACCTCAAGTTTTGTCCACATCTCCTTAGCAGTCTTGCATGATATGACACAGTTAGTTAGAACAGAATCTAAACTATTAAAGAGAATGTTCTTTACTTTTGCCTCCTTAAGGACATTTTCTTTGTCCTCTTTTGTCCATTCAGCCTTTGGTTTCTCAACGAGGTGTTCTTCAGTTATTTTGCCTTCCTCATTGATTTGAGGCACAATTTTTAAGGGCACAAAGGGTCCTTCATTAATCCTGTCAAGATAGTCAGGGTCTGTTGCTTCCAGATGGTGCAGCATCTTAACCTTCCGGTGGGTGAACTCGTTTCTCTTAAGCATAGGAATCTTAGAATTGCCATCTTTGTTTCCAGATATCTTTGATCGATTTTAAACGTTAGGCTCTGATACCAATTGTTTTCCCAGTCGTACAAGTAGAAGGGGGGGTTGAATACTTGTATGTCTTTTCTGCCCGATTTAAAATCAAATTAAGAACAAACTCAAACACAAAAATATGAATAAGTACTGTTTTGTATTATTGATTTGTGAATACAAAACTCTCCTAGGGTGTATACAAACCCTAGCAGCTTCTCTGTGTTTATCACAACAACTCTCTCTATCTCTATGCTCTCACAAAATTTCACTCAGATAATTATGCTTCGACTTTCACACCTTTACAATTAGGTTACATAGAGTTTATATAGAGAGCTGCCTATCAACTAATAACAGCAAGATAAATTACAATAGGAATAGAATTCCTAATTATTAGTTGACAGTTTCCTTCTAGAATTCTCTTTCTTTCCCATAGCATATCTGCAATATATTTATCTTGATCTTCGAAGACTTTCCATTCTTGTGATCTTTTTCCAAATTTATCATCAACTGTATAGACTCTGAAATCTTCAGACTCTGATGATCTTCAGACTCTGATCACATGTAGACTCTGATAGATCATAGACTCTGATAGTCTATAGACTCTGATCACCTTCCAGACTCTGGTTTCATCTTCTACAGAAATTCTTCCAAGTACAAATAACATGAATATTGACTATCTAGACTCTGATTATACATTTCAGAGACTAGAAAGACTTATTACAGATAAACTAATCTAGACCCTGTTCTAGTATTTTGTACATTATCAAATGAATATATCCCTAACAAAAGCAAAGAAAGCAAAATATGATCTATTCATGCAACAACAGCAACAATTTCAACAACAAAAATAGGTAGGCTTGATATATTGTGTAAATTTGTGAAATTTTGGGGGAGATTGTTGGACCAAATCAAGCCTACTACTGTGTTTTTACTTGTCATGTTGTAACACTTTAGAACTTCATGTATATGTGGTGACTTAGTTCTTTATTCCATACATTTGCATATAGAAGTATGTTTCTACTGTAACTACAATTGTAAATAGATGGGCACAAGAATAATTACTGGTAGAAGATTCAAGTCAATGTGGATCATGCATCAGGAGAATGAAGACATCATCAAATAAGGAGTTCAGAAATGAAATTGTTTCTAAGGCAAATGATCTATCGAGAAGTCACCCTGTCGAGAAGTTAGAAGTGTAACTGGTAGAGAAGTCTCAAAGTAGTCATTGGCTCAGTATTCGATCAAGAAGCATATAATCGAGAAGTCAAGGAATTGAAGTCAATCGAGAAGTGTGTGTAATCAAGTCATTCGAGAAGTCTAGTCTAATCAAGAAGTCATCAAAAGAAGTGTGCAATCGAGAAGTCTAGACATTCGAGAAGTAATCAGTTAAAAGCTAATCGAGAACTCTCAAAAGTACTCGATCGAGAAGTCTATCCCATGACTTCTCAAAGCAACATCAGTTCAGTACTCGAATGTTTCAAGAAGCTAGTTTCAAGGAAAGTTGCAGAAGAACAAGACAAGTAATTTGAAGCATTGTCATGATCAGGTCAGTCAAACCTGTGAAGATAATGATAAATCTACAATGAAGCTTGAAGGAAGAATAAGACAAGAACAAAAGATAGAATGCAGATGGTACAGACTGTCAAAGAGAAAGACTTAGCTAGAAATAGAATTGAGTAAAATGTAAAGTTTTATTTATCTGTTTCTAGTTATAGTATAACTGACTGTGAAAGTATGTGCACCAAAGACATGTTGTCTATTTAGTAGAATGCACTGTTTCATAGTTTAGAGTATTAAATAGAATTCAAACCTTGCTTTTTCTTCAAGAACAAGAAGCTGATATTCACATTAGAATCTCAGATTTGTAGCAACTCATTCTAATATACAATTAGTTTGAATTTTAAACTTAGTGTTTATGTTATTTCCGTAATCTTTTAAGTAAACACTGTTTCAGTTATAAAAGCTACAAAGATTTGTTATTCAGTCCATCAAGCTAGAAAACAAAAGAAAAGTTCAAAAAGATTAAACCATACATTTCCCCCCCCCTTCTGTATAGTTTCTGTATATCTCATTTCTAACATTAGAGGTAATCATTATTATTTTTAATATATAAGATTAAAAAATTGCAGGATGAAGATAATTGTTAAGAGAATGAGAAACTTTGTTAGGAATGAGTTATGAGAAATTTATACGAAGGGGGTGAATGTATAAGTTGAGTTCTTTTTATTTTTGTTCGAAGATATCTAATTTGAATCTTTAGATGTCTTTGTAAATTTAACTTGAGTGTATGCAATTCTAATGAACAGTATAGAAATGATAATTTAGAAACACACAAGTTAACTTTCAGTCTAAATATTATTAGAAAGAAATTTGCTACAAGTCTGAAATTCAAGAATGAATTTCATCTTCTTGTTCTTGAGAGAAAACAAGGTATGAATCAAATACTATTCAACACACTAGACTTGTGAAATTGTGCATTTGCTAAATAGACAACATGTCTTAGGTGCACATGCTTCACAAACCTAGTTTTATATAACTAGAAACATACAAAGTTCTTTTCATTGTACACAATCTATTTTTAGCTAAGTCCTTTGATTCAACAGTCTGTAGCTTCTGCTTTCTATCTTTTATCTTTGTCTTGTTCTTTCTTCAAAGTTCATTGTAGACTTGTCACTATCATTCACAGATTTGACTGACCCTGATCATAGCAATGCGTCTTTTACTCGTTTGTTGTTTCTGTACATTTCATTGAAATTAGCCTATTTGAAGTAGTCGAATACTCCTGGTTGCTAACTCCTCGAGAAGTCATGATGTAGATTTCTCGATTGATCACTTCTGAGACTTCTTGATTAGTTACATTTGAAAATTCTCGATCAACCTTGATTTAAGACTTCTCGATTAGACTCGTTTGTAGGCTTCTCTATTAACTTCACTTCTCGATTGGATGTAGTTTCTTGACTTCTCGAATTCTTAACGTAGGCTTTGCTAAACATATTGCTGAAACTTCTCGACCAGTTCAATTTCAGATTTCTCGATTGGATTTTTGCCTTAGAAGAATTTCCAACTTGAATTCCTTATTATTTGAGGCCTTGTTCTTCCTGATGCATGATCCATATCACTTGGATCTTCTACCAGAATATTATTTTTGTGACCACTATTAACAATTGAAATTACAGCAAAAAAGACTTCTATCTCCAAATTTACAAGATAACAATCTATGTCACAATCCTATACAAGAAGTACTAACATTGTTACATCAATAGGACAAGTAATAACATTTAAAGTAGGCAGGCTTGTCTAGATCCAACAAATTTAAAATTCAACAAATCATTAACGGGCATTTTAAAAATATTTTCCAAACCTCAAGGTATATTGATATTAATATTGAAAATATTATTGATTACTTCTATACTATATTATTATAGCCGAAAGATTAAAAGTTTTGGTTGGTTGGTCGGTCGGTCGGTATTGGATCACGGTCCTAAAAAATATACATGTATTAGATATAATTTTACTTATTACAATACGAGCTCTAACTATATACATATCTATATTAACTAAAATTTTACTTTTTATGCTCAATTAATGTAAAACCTCTATAAACTAATACTCGATAAATTAATAACCTCGATAAAATTAATAATTTGTCAAGTCCCAACTTGGAACTAGTACAAAATTGAACCGCAATCAATTAAATAATAAGATAATAACTTTTTGAAATCCCAGTGTATATATATTGGTCCCAACGAAACTATAAATTAATAAAAACTAAAAGATTTCATATATGTGTGTGATACACTTCAAAATTCTAAGATTGAACTTTAAATCTATATTGAGTTCATTTTTAAATCTCCTCATTGCACTTAAAAGTTGGGACATTGTCTTCTCGTATTGCAACAAAAAGTTGTGAAGAGTTGTTGTCGCTTGCAATGCTTCTTTCTGAGTGACTGGTTCCATAGAATGTAAATTTATAGAATGTTATTAATTGGAACTTATTTTTGTAATTTATTTTTCATCTCTAACTAATATACATTGTAACTAGTATATTGGACTTGGAAATTTAAAGATCATACATAAAACCTCTTTAAATTAATAAATTGTTAATTTATCGATATAATAATATCTCGCTAAATTAATAAAATATTCTGGTTCCAACATTATTAATTTATAGAGGTTTTATTGTATATATTTATTATAAAGCGGGGCAAATTATATAATTTTACTTATTATAATACGGGTCCTAACTATATATATACATATTTATATTAACTAAAATTTTACTTTTTAGGCTAAATTATATATTTATTATAACATGGGTCTAAATTATAACATATTTAAAATTTTATATTAAATATTAATGAAAATATAAATAAAAAATCAATTTACCTAAATATTAGTTATCTCGTGCTTCGCACGGGTTATAAACTTATATTAAAAACTCATAATATAATAAATAAAGAGTTCGAAGTCGATAAAACCATGATTCACGTTTGAGTTCGAATTTGTGATTTCAAATTTAAGTATTATTCAAATTTTCGGTTTTGAATCTAATTTTGACCAAATTCAATCAACGCGATTATTATGTTTAAATTCGCACTATTAATTCGGCGGCCTCATAATAAATTTTAAATTTATTAAAAATTTTCTTACAAAATTACATTACTGATGATTAAACATCATATGATAAAATTTGATAAAATAAAATTATATTAAACCAAAATAGTAATATTAAATTTATAAATATTATAAAATCAAATGATAATTTTAAAATATATATATGTTTTATAATTCATAACTTATTAATTTATTATGATTCTAAGATCTTTTTTTTTCCTCATCCACAGCTAACAATATCAATGCCACCAATGTAGGTCAAGCAGTCCACAACATCTAGATAATTATTAGTAATATTATGTAAATATTAAAGAATATAATTTAAAATTATATATGTGCGTGACTTATAATATCTTATTTTAGCAAAATATCTGACTGTATATTAGTGTTATTAACACGTGCTTCAATATATTAGTGGTATGTTGATGATTCCATCTTCCAATTTTTTTGGGGCCGTTGTACGTAGAAACATCACCTTAAACTCACATGATAGTGATCTATATCGGCCGGTACTTGCAACTATTTTTAAATTTTTAATGTTATATAAAAGCCTTTCTTCCAAAATATGTTTGAATCGAAAAAGTAGATGCTTTTGAATCGTTGCATGGATAAGATTTTTCATATCATAAATTAAAGCATCAAAAAATTGGTACGAATGCATAATTGTAATAAATTAATAAATAACAAAAATTTATTAACATTCTCATCAATTAAAATCATGTCAAGACTAAATTGATCGTCTGTTTGTGTATATTGATTGCATTCCACATCCTTCATACTCTCACTCTTATCATCCAATCGTCTCTAGTGTATTCAAAACATTCAAGAGAGTGTAAGCCATGATGTATTAGACGTTGGATGTAAATAGCTTTGTGATAAATTTGTCATGATTTATTTTTTGATACTTGATCTTTAATTTATATAAGTGACGGTCTATTATTTTTTAGATGGAAACACATTCAATTTAGGTAAAAGAATAAATTAACTTTTTTATTATAGATAGTGTCTTTTTGAAAAATCAAAATAGTTTCGATTTTTAATAATTTAATGTCTTTTCTAAATTTTCTAATTACCTTACGTATAATAATGTCTTTTCTAAAATTTCGAAACTTATCTTATTGATAATAATTTACTTGACTTTGAGAAGAAAATTTAGGAGAATATAACGTAACTTAGATTTTTCATAATTTGGACAAAGTTTAGGAGAATATAAAATAACCTAGATTTTTTTTATAATTTTTAATATTTATTAATTCAAAAATTTGAGAAAATTAGAAAAATACATTGAGACAATTTGGGTTAGATGGAAACACATTTAATTTAGGTAAAAGAATAAATTAACGTTTTTTTTAATTATAGATAGTGTCTTTTTAAAAAATTAAAATAGTTTCGATTTTTAATAATTTAATACCTTTTCTAAAATTTCTAATTACCTTACGTATAATAATGTCTTTTCTAAAATTTCGAAACATATCTTATGGATAATAATAATTTACTTGACTTGAGGAGAAAGTCTAGGACAATATAATGTAACTTAGATTTTTCATAATTTGGAGAAAGTTTAGAAGAATATAAAATAACTTAGATTTTTTTATAATTTTTAATATTTAGTAATTCAAAATTTTGAGAAAATTAAAAAAATACATTGGGACAATTTGGGAGCGTCACATAACCGTATCCGTCTTCTCATATATATATATATATATATATACTAGCTTATATCCCGTGCGATGCACGGATGATTTTTTTTAATTTTTTAATATTTTTATTTTAATATTTTTTAATGATTTGAATTTGTATAATAATAATTTAAATTTTATTTAATATTATATGTATATGTTTTTATATAATTTATTTGTATTTATATTTTAATAGGATAATTTTTGTTTGTTTTGTATATAGATGTATTTTATTTAGGAGATTAATGTGAGATATTTTAGTTAGAAGATTAATATGAGATTGTATTTTAGTAGTAATGTTTATATTCTTTAGAATTATAATGTTTATGAGTTGTTTGCATAAAAAGAGGATTATTGCTGTTAGAATTGTATGTATGATTATATTATTTTAAAATTATATTTTATTAAAATTCAACGGTTAAGATTATTTTTATGGTTCACTTAAAATTAGACGGTCAAGATCTTTTCTATGGTTCACCAGTACCATACCGACCAAAACTTTTAATCTTTCGTCTTTAATAATATAGTATAGATATATATAATTTTATATTTTACAAAAATATGATTTTTAATTTTTTTTTGAAAAAATATGATTTTGCAATCGATGGAATCAGATGCAACTAAAATTAGTATCAAATGCAACTAATAACAACTTTAATTTTTTTCAAAAAAACAGTTCCATTTGATTATAAATCATATATAAATAAATTGTACTTTTAGTTGCAAACCATATATTTGTAAAACGATTCAAAAAATAATAAAATCACAAAAATAGTTTAAAAAAGTAATATTTTAAATAATACCCTTAATTGTTTTGTTTAAATATTTAGACACATTTATATAGTTACTATCTATAATTAACCAATCATTCAAAATTATGAACAAAATACATAAAATTTTCAAAAGATTAATGTATAATTAAATTTATTCATTAATTATATGAAAGAACAATTATCATCATTTAATAAATATATTTTTCTCAATTATATAAAGAGGGAGTTCGATTATAATTTTTTTTGATACTTGTATATTCCGGATTCTCAATTTTTAATGAATAAACGTATATCATACAGTGTTGTTGTAAGAAGCATTAATCGAAATTAGTCGGTGAAGACACGAAACATGGATTAATCGAAGATTAATTGAAATGATTAATTGAATAATTGTAAATTTAATCAGTTCGATGAGCTGATTAATCGGCGATATTTAGAACAAAGATATCATATATGAAAAAATAAATTTGAAATGACGATAAATACCAAAATTAAAATTTCCAGGAGAATAATAGATTATATTCTTCTTCCGATTCCAAGTATATTCATTCTCATCAGGCTAATGAGTTCAAATTCTAAAGAAATAAATACAAATATTAAATTTACTTAATAAATAAAATAAGATAAAAGAGGAATATGGAATATACGAAAAGTAACGTAAAAAGAGATAAAAATTTGAAAATATACAGCAAGACTTGCTTGCAGCGCAAATAAAATACAACTGCTCTATAATAATAATAATAATCTATAAAATAAGGGGATATGTGTGTTTATGACTTTATGTTCATGTGTGTAAAAGAAGATAGATACAGGAACATATGGATACATAGAGTTGGAGGTCAAACTCAATACAACAACTTATATATGTATCTCTCTCCGATATAAATGATGAACTGGATTCTGTTTTAGTCATCTCTCTCTGTCTCTCTCTCGTGTCTCGCCGAGATTTGATGCTTGTTTTTTGATTATGAGGAGAAACCAAAACAATATTAACATCAACAACAACAAAACTAGTAATTGTACTAGTACCAGTAGTAATGGCTTCTTTATACCTAATTCTCTTAAACTTATTTCTTCTTGTATCAATACGGTGTCGTCTAATGTTCGCTCCATTGTTTCCGCTTCTGTCTCTGATCATCTTCCCAAGGACCAGGTACCTCTTCTTCTTCTTCTATCATTTTTATTATTCTTATATTAATGATTATTATTATTATTATTGTATCATCTATTGCTATATATATTTAATTATTTATATATATATAGCACTAGATGATGATATTAGTAATAATAAACTTATGTACTAAATTGTGGGATGATATTAGTTTTTTTTTTTGAATAAAAGAAGAAATCGAATTAGGATGGATTTATGTAATGCAATCATGTTGTGTGCATATGGTTTGGTGTACAATCTCTTGTTGGTTTAACGACTTTCGATATGAACATGGATATATTTTCAGTTTACAACTGCATTATTGGACATTGGTTATATTGTTGCTGGCAAGCTACCAACAATTGTTTTTGTGATTACAACCGTATTTGTACTCAATCCCAACCTCTTAAACTATTCCTAACTTTGACAATAAGTAACCTAATTATCGAGTGGACAAATATTTTATGTAATATAAGCTTATTTTAGGAGTCCTGTTAAATTCATTTTAGTTAATTAAATAGAGGTTAAAATGCTAGGACACTGAAATATTCAATATAGCAGGAGAAAGAATAACTAGGCGTAAATTCCACAAGAAAGCACACAATTAAGTAAACTCCTGTGCGGAAACTAGCTGATTGGCTTGATTTTTGGGATATGCGTGATACTTTCCGATTATCATGTATAATTACAAGATAATAAATTAATATTTCCCAAAACTTTAAGAGATTAAATTTAAAAAACTTATTGTTTGAATTTCCCTTTTTACTCTGAGCATATTTTCTGGAACCTGTCAGACTTTGCATCGGCTTAGTCTCTGTCATCATCAATCCTGCATTTTAAAAATCTCAATTTTTTAATCTAAGATTTTGTATTTATGCGTAGTTGTTCAACATTGCAACAATATAGTGGCAATTGAAGCTCTGATTCTTGGAATCAATTTTGTGTCTTGTTTATTCTATATTGCAGTCAGTCCTATGTATTTTTGATATTACATTGGTTGGTGCATCAAATTTTCTGGCTTTTTAACTCTCTCATACAGAATAGACAACTTTTATATGCTTGGTTTTTTTATTCGATCAGTGTATGTGCTATATCTCCTTGTATATATGGTACAATGGTAGTAAAGTGGATATACTCTTTACTATATACAAAAGCGATACTCCTAAAATGAGCGAATGCCCAGGTATAAAGCATTGAGAGAGACATTAATGGACAAAGGAAGGTTGAAGAATTTATAATCTTTAATAGTATTTAGTGGTGCATGTAAGGTTAATAGTTCCATTTTACATATCAGAAAGATGTACGTTATGAATTGAAACATTGTGGCCTCGTTTGTTTCACAGTTTTATTAGTTACATATAACTTAAAATTCCTTGGAATTAGGTTACAATGTGTAGTTCTTGGGAAAATAAAAAATGTGTTTGTTTATGAGTATGTAAGTAGAAATTACATAGTTGATTGTTCATGTATAATAAAAAAATTAATTTACTTATACAAATAAATAAAATAAAATTAAAGAAAATGTAATACTAAAATAAAGGAAGGTGAATTGCCATGTAACATTCAAACCAAAGAGCAAATATTGAGATTTTAAAAAAGTAAAATGACCATTAAGTTGAGCCATTATTATATTAATATAATAACACTAGATTTTAAATAAAAAATAATACAAATAGAATTAAATAATACATTTTAAATAAGACTGACTATATATAGAAAAAAAATTATAACATGGATAAATTGTTAATAGAAAATATCATATATGTATAAAGTATGATAACATGAATAAATCTTAAATAGAAATTAATAATATATGTGTGTATGTGTGCGCACGCGTGTGTGTACAACACAACACCTCTGAAGACCATTAGACGTTGTTGACTCCATGGTTTCGTCACCCTGTGTCTTGTGCCATATGTATGTGTGTGTCTGTATATATATATATATATATATATATATAGATAGATAGATAGATAGATAGATAGATAGAGAATATTATAAGTTATTTAAAGTAATATTTAACATATAAAATAGTTGTTCAACATTGCAAAGATTTAGTGGCAATTGGTGCTCTGATTCATGGAATCAATTTTTGTCTTGTTTACTCCATATTGCGTCAGTCCAATGTATTTTTGAAGTTTGATATTATGTTGATGCGTCCAATTTTCTGGCATTTTAACCCTCTCATACAAATTACACAACTTCTATATGCTTTTCTTTTTATTCGAACAATGTATGTTCTATATCTCTTTGTACATATAGTAGTGAAGTGGATATACTCCATACTATTTATGAAATTGTTATTCCTAAAGAGAGCAACTGCCCTGGTATAAAGCATCGAGAGAGACATTAATGGACACAAGGAAGGTTGAAGAATTTATAGTGTACTATAGTATTTAGAGGTGCATGTAAGGTTAATAGTTCCATTTTATATGTCAGAAAGATGTATAAGGATGCACATTATGAATTGAAACTTTGTGATAGACAATAAGCAATTGTTTGTCTGGACTATGGAATACATAGAATCCATGTCATAGATAATATCATCCTTGAGAACTGAGGAAATAGATGCTCCCCCCCCCCTCAAAGAGTATTTGGACAATTGCTTCATGGTTGACTTCTTAAATTTTTTGAAATGGAACTATAGATCGTGAAGTTTTTTTTGGTCTTCACTTAAGTCTCCAAAACAGTAAATGGTTGATTTATGTGTTTTTAGATATTAAGTTGATAAAATTATAAATTCAAGTGCAGCTAATAAAGTTGTGTTTCATTTGTCTCTGTGTGCATGTGTCTGTTTTACTAATTACTTGTGTACTCATAAAGAGGTATGTATAAAGATTTAGTTGATATGTTCAATTACTCACAACCTTTGGGTGGTTGGTATGTTTTGTCAAAGAGTCTGAACAGAATCTATATGATGTATATATCTTTTAATTGATATTTTTAAATGTTACATTCCTTTATTGATTTACTTAACAGAAGCCATAAAGCTAAAGTGCAATAATCACCTTTATGATTTCTTTGTTGAGGATATTAACGTTCTAGGTTGCTTGAAACATGTATGATCTATTTTGGATCTTGGCTGTAACTCTTTTCCATTTTCTGCTGAATTGAGTTATTGTAGTTTCTCTTTTATTTTTAAACTGCCAATGGTCTACCACAAATACTTAATTAAGTGCCGTGCATATTTTCTGCTAAGCAGGTATTATGGGCTTGCTTCGATCGATTAGAACTTGGGGCCTCTGTAGTGAAAACTCTCCTGCTACTAGGGTACTCGAATGGATTTCAAGTTCTTGATGTTGAAGATGCTTCCAATGTCACTGAACTGGTCTCACGCCGAGATGATGCAGTCACTTTCTTGCTGATGCAGCCAATCCCCTCAAAGTGTGATGGTCGTGAAGGATTCATGGATTCACATCCTTTGCTCTTGGTTGTGGCAAGTGAAGAGACAAGTTGTTCTGGTTCAATGCTGAATGGTAGGGATAGTTCATTAAGGGATAGAGATGATACTCGTGTTGGAGCTGTAATTCATTCTCCTACAGCTGTCCGTTTCTACTCATTAAGATCTCACAGTTATGTTCGTGTTTTAAGATTCCGATCAACTGTGTATATGGTCAGATGTAGCTCAAAAATAGTGGCCGTTGGTCTTGCTGCACAAGTAAGTCTGTGTATTTTATTGTTGTATTGTTTTGTCTATTAGGCGATGTTATACTATAATAGTAGATGCTAATATTATAAGGATAAAGGACGTGTCTTCCATTTCAGCAAAAAAAGTAAAAATGGGATGTGTCTTCCACGCTACTAACACAATTTTAGCCTAGAAGATATGTGAATATCTGGATATTTTAGTTTTTAAAAATACAATAAATACTAACCTATATGATGTTTTTATATAATGAATACGTATATTAATCCCTGGAGAAAATTATATATTTATAAACTTCTTATAAATAATCAAGCGTGTTCAATTATGATTTATAAAATTATCTTATCTCAAATATATATCTAGGCTATCTTATATTATTTGATATCAAATTATTATATTATACAATTCTAGTTATACTTATTAAATTGTATATGTTTCTTTTGATAATCTATGTTATTATACTTAATTATGTTAAGTTATGTGTAATAAAAAATGTTTATGGAGAAATAATTTATTGTATTTTAGTTGTACCTCACTGTTTTAATAATTTATAGATATTATATTACTTTTTTATGTTGGAAATTGAACCATTGATTTTCTCTTTTAATAATAGATATATCTTTGTTATGGGTTATATTATAGTTTGTAGTTGCTAGGAATTTTTAGCGTATGTGGAGAACATTTGGTTTCATGACAAAGGCACTTGGTTTCATTTCTTTTCTTACTTTATGGATTTACTGCATTAATGATCTTGCCTTTGTCCACAATTCCACATGCCCTGATGCCCACACTTTAAGTTTCTTTCATATCAAACTTACTCTTGTTTATATATATATATATATATATATATATATATAATTGAATGTGAACTATGATTTGTTAACAATTTGGAAAGCTGGGATATAGCTTGCTAGAGTGCTGCTAGTTATTTATTAATTACCTATGTGGAGAACATTTGGTTTCAGAAAAAAGACACTTGGTTTCATTTTCCCTCTTACACTCTATGGATTCTGCATATCCGACCTTTGTAGTCCACATGCCCTGAAGCTCACTCTTCAATTTTCTTTCATTTCTAATCTGGATATGTGTTCAGAGATTGTACATATTTGTATGGATCCATAGTTTAGAACTCTTAAGCTGACTATTGTCTATCTACGTGCTGCAGATATATTGTTTTGATGCTCTCACTCTTGAGAGTAAGTTCAGTGTGCTCACTTATCCTGTCCCTCAGTTGGGAGGCCAGGCACTTAGTGGCATCAATATTGGCTATGGTCCCATGGCTGTTGGCCCTAGGTGGTTAGCTTATGCTTCTAATAACCCCGTGTTATCTAACACAGGACATTTAAGTCCACAGAGTCCAAGTCCATCTCCAGGTGTTAGCCCTTCTACTTCACCTAGCAATGGGAATCTGGTGGCTCGATATGCAATGGAATCTAGTAAGCAATTAGCTACAGGAATAATTAACCTAGGAGACATGGGATACAAAACATTCTCAAAATACTGTCATGAGCTTCTTCCTGCTGGTTCTGGCTCTCCAGTGTCCTCGGGTGCAAGCTGGAAAGTGGCTCGGACTGCAGCTCATTCAAGTGATGTAGATACTGCTGGAACTGTATGTCTTGTGCTTACTGCTTCATTTAAAGATTCGACTTATTTTGCAAAATTCTTAGTTGTTGGAATTTTTAACTAATCATGAAATTTGGGAATTCTTTTCATCTCATGCGCACACACTTATTTCTTGGAAAAATATAGATCTTCCTTTTCATTGTCTAGTAATTGTACTGGGTGTACAGTTAATTGACGAGCTTCTGTTTAGGTGTAGAGGTTCATTACATCTTTAATGATATATTAGCTATTCTCTTTCTGACTACTAGAATTTTAAAAGTGTACTTATATTGAATTGTTATATGCAGGTCATTATAAAAGATTTTGTGTCCAAGGCTGTTGTATCACAGTTCAGGGCACATACCAGTCCCATCTCTGCCCTCTGTTTTGACCCAAGTGGGACTCTCCTAGTTACTGCATCCATTCATGGTAACAATATAAATATTTTTCGAATCATGCCTTCCCCCTTGAAAAATGGACCTGGAACTCATACCTCCAATTGGAGTTCTTCTCATGTGCACCTTTACAAGCTCCATCGTGGCATCACCTCGGCAGTAATATTCTTTCGTTTCTCAATCACATACAAATGTAATTAATGATGTTGATTCATATATAAATGCTGTAGAGTTATAACCTTTATTCATGCGACAGGTTATTCAAGACATATGTTTTAGTCCTTTTAGTCAGTGGATAGCTATTGTTTCATCCAAGGGAACTGGTCATATTTTTGTTCTATCTCCTTTTGGTGGTGAGACTGGTCTTCAAATGCAAAATTCTAATATTAATGGACCCACTTTGCGTCCTCTTCTTCCTGTGCCGTGGTGGTCTACTTCATCATACATGCTGAAGCAGTCCTACTCTCCACCTCCACCTCCACCCCCTCCAATCACTCTATCTGTGGTAAGCAGGATAAAAAATTCTAGTTGGCTTAATACTGTGGGCAATGCTGCATCTTCAGGTGCAGGAAAGCTCTCACCTCCATCTGGTGTTGTTTCTTCCATTTTCCATAGTTCTGTAGGCAACTTACAACCCACAAACTTAAATGTAAATGCATTGGAGCACTTGATGGTTTATACTCCTTCCGGCAATTTAATTCAATATGAACTGCTGCCTTCTGTTGGAGGAGATCAAGGGGAATCTTCTCTGAGAAATGGGACAAGTTCGCTGGGGCAGGTACAAGAGGAAGATTTAAAGGTGAAAGTTGCCCCAGTTCAATGGTGGGATGTCTGCCGAAGAGCAGATTGGCCTGAAAGAGAGGAATTTATCGGTGGTAATATTTTTCGTAGACAAAATTCTGCAGAGACAGTTATATACCCTTCTGAGTATGAATATGATGGTACTAAGGAAAAGGATACGGCAAAACACCATGATCGATTCCTTTGGTATCTTTCTAATGCAGAGGTGCAGATAAAAGCTGGGAGGACACCAGTTTGGCAAAAGTCTCAGGTATATGATATATTTAAATACATGATGCGCAACGTATTTTGTTTATCTAAATTGTTTTAACATTTATATAATTGCCACGGCTATTTTACCTTCAATATAGGTTTGTTTTTATGCAATGAGTCCTCTCGCATTTGGAGAGAGACAAAATTTATATTATAATGATGGAGAAATTGAAATTGAAAAGCTGCATGCTCGAGATATTGAAATACGGAGGAAAGATTTATTGCCTGTCTCTGACCATTTTCACCAGGTCCATCATGAATGGGCTAATAGCAGGTAAGGACATAGTGTTTTTTTTTTACATTTTCAGTTTTCTACCGAAAATGTAAAGCCTTCCATTATTAAAATTCTGAGCTAACAATTGAAGGATAGGATATGCATTGAATTAATTTTGAATACAGGACGTGATTACAGGGAGGTACACGTGTTGAATGTACTATCAGTCTATCATTCTCCCAGACATAAAATTTTCACTATATAAAGCAGCTTAGATACCTTAACAAGGAACCATGTTTATGTGAAATGTTCATCCTACTTCTCTCATGAGAGTATATCAAATTTTGGTTTCTTGGACACCAGTTATCTGCATTTTTTCTGACGCAGTAACTATTGCTACACTATGGATAGCCTCAAGAACACACCATGAACCTTTTTTTTCTTCACGAGCAAAGTAAAATTTAGCAAACCGGCGGATGTAAATTGCAAATTGAGGATGCTTGTGGTGAAGAATTTAACATTGAAGTCATATTATTGTTAAATCAATCAAATTTGTGTCACTAAATTTTAGTTAATTTAAATTTTACTGCAATGGTGAGGGAAAATTAGGGGCGTGGAAGGGATAGCAGTGATCAAATTCGGGACATAATTTAAAAGTCAAAACTTTATACATTGATCTGCCTTGTACATGAGCTTAACTAAACAAAAGGTCCATACATAGTGATAGCTAACATAACAGAAATAAGTCAATATGAAATAAAGTAGCAATTCAATTTTGTACATGTAAGTGGTGGGTTATTAAGAATTTTCAAAATGAAAGATTGAAAATCATGTGGAATTTATGGGCCAGATCCAAGTAGATAAATTTAGTGTGCAAGGATTAGCTATATTAAATCATTGTTTTTCTATCCATATACTTAAATCTGGGTGAATTTGGGGCTCTGGAAACTTTATGTGCTTCTTATTCATTTATTTTATTTTATCTTATATTTTTGTTAACGAAAAGAGAAAGCAATTTTACAGTATATTGACTTGAACAAAGTTGCTGGTTTATAACACATTCTGTCTGTTCTACAGGTATCTTGTTTGGATGGATAGTTTTTAGTTGATCTTTGTTTAATATGTTTTATCATATATGTAATTTATATGGGGAATTAGGCACCTTCACTTTTGTTCTTTTTTTTTTAATGAACTTTTGTTCTTTTCTATACATGTGATTAGTTGATATATTTTGATTAATTTTCTGCAGGGGCCTTGCTAATGTTAAATATACACCTTCCTCATCTTTGAGTGACGAGGATAAGAAGTACTCTGATGATGCAAAAGCGTTGAAACCTAGTCCAGATGATAACTTAGATACTGGTATGCAATCCACCTGTATCTAGTGATATGTAAATTTTTAATCCTGTCTGCCTTGTTATTAAGTATTATACTTGATAAATCTTCAATCAGGGATACCAAGTCCAGCAATGAATCTGTCAAAACAAGAATACAAGGCTGCAATCAATTCTTATCCTTCCTTTAGACCAATTGATAATGAGAATAGTGGGATTAAAGGGTCTAATTCTCTACCAGTACAGAACTCAATTGGCAGAGCTGCTACCTCACTTTCTCCTGAGCCATCTCCAAGTATAATATCTGTATTTGAGGAAGATTATGTTAGTAATTATACTAGCATTTCCAGCAAGCCATCACTGTTTGGAGGAAATATTTCTGAAGAGGTTCTTTCTTCAAGCAGTGTTGTGACGGGTGATGTTTCAAACACAAGTTCCAAACGTTCTGATTCAAGCATGAACATTCTTGAAGAAGAGGTAGTGCATGAAGATATGCAGTATTTTCAAGAGGGATACTTTAAATCAACAAACCTTGATAAATTTAATCAATTTAGTGAACATATAACTGAGGTTGACAGAAGTACTAGTCATTGCAACAAGGCGAATTTTGAGGAAGATGCAGATAGTGATGACATGCTTGGGGGTGTATTTGCTTTCTCCGAGGAAGGTGTGTAAATTAAAGTAACTTGCCTGCTACTACTTGAATAGTCTAGTTTTTTTTTCAGTACGGGTGTGAGCTATTCGAGCTTGGCTCGTAAATTACTCAAATTCAATTCGGCAATAATCGAGACAAGCTCTAGCTATTCCAGAGCTTGTGCTTCAAATTTTATATTTATATCCTTACATCAATATTCAAAATTAACGAATTTTTTACCTATGTGATCGGTGATCGAGTTGAACTTCTCATATTCGAGTTTTTGTCAATATATAATAAAAAGTTTGAGTTTTTCGAGCGGAGATTGAGCTTATTGTAAATTTTGTCAAGCCGAGCTTGGAGCTTTAATTTTATGGCCCGGTCCTGCTCGAGCCCAAATTTTAGGTCAAGTTCGGTACTGGACTTGCCTCTGCACAATTACACCCCTAGTCGTAGCATGTTGTTGGTCCCATAAGCTATAAAATATTAGGAAATTATCATGTCAGTTCGGCATGTAGCAACCTGAAGTTCCATTTGCAGTTTTTGAATTTTGATTGTAACAAGCTTTACTTCTTGGCAGGTTGACAAAAACTGGCCTCCCTAAGCGGCACCTGCATAGCTGTCCATTTGTTCTCTTCATTTGTTCTTTTGCTCGTCATAGAAGGTAATCTCTGCTAAAAAATGCCGGCTATTGCTTCATAGAAGACTATATTCAACAACTAACAGATGCAGTGTGACACGTTCTTTGTATAAAACATAGGCCAGAGGAAAAAGAGAAAAAAAAAGTTGTCTGGTTTCCTCCCTTTTAGTTCTTGTGTACATAGTGTATATTCAAAATTCTTCAACATTTGATTTGTGTGGACAGGTTCTTTGTCTATGCTGTGTAACAATATTTAGTGTTTATCATTCTCAGTAAAAAGAGGAAAAGAAAAAAATTGAAAAGGGAGGAGCAGCAATTCAGTTGTACAGTCCCCTTCCATTTTACATAACTGGATCTGGTTTTGCTTGCACATACTTTTTGGGAAATTGTTTTATATCTGTATATTAACTTGTATTGGTGTCTCCTTTTGTTTTGTTGGAGGAATGAAACGAAAATATACTGAACCTGGTTTTGTTTTGTCACCCTTTTGTGGCACCCATTTTTACCCATATGAGAACACTTGAGCACATGGGGATGGGGCATAAATGATTATCATTCCTCCAGCAACAAGGTTTGTAAAAGAAATGATGTATGATCTCTCAATAAATCTATGAGATATTCTCTATGATACCACTGTACAATTGGTTTTTGCTAATGGTACTATTACATTTTTGATTTCTATCCATGTTAATCCTGTGGTTTTGGTTCCTACGTATGACACCCTTTTATTAAGTAAAAAGTAATAAAAAATAATAGAATCAATCAAGAGGAAGAAAGAAATCCAATCAATAACAAGCAACTCTTTTTTTGATTGGATGGAAATGGTCAAGTGGTTGATATTATTTATAAAATATCGAATCAAATGAATTATTTATAAAATAAATATGAATAATGAATCAAAAATTTAGAAGGTCTTGGTTCGATTCTCACATATATCAAATTTAATATTGAACAGAGGTTACATCAAAAACGTAATTCGACGAATCCGGCCTAAACAACTAGACAAGTCGGTTACAACCATCAAGATCTTTAAATTAATAGTTTGATTTAATAATTTAACATTTATTAAAATATTTTTTTATTATTTATTTTGAAATAAAAGTTTAATTTTCAAATTTTATTAAAAAGTTTATAAATTTATATTTTCAATATATCTTAATATATTTATATATAAAACTAAATCAAACCGATTTTAAAGAAAATGAATAGTTGTTTTTAATCCAAACAAGTTACAAGATCATGATAATACAAATAATACATATCTATATATACTTAAAAATTATTAGGAGTAATTGTAATTTACATGTATTGATATATTTAAATTTTCAATCCATTCTCCATTCAAAAAAAAATTCAATCCATTCTTTTAATATAAATTTGCATACAGTAATATAATTAAAATAATTTCACTTATATTATAAATAACGGTTAATCAGAATATATACTATACTTTTTTAAATATAGTACTCCCTCCGTTCTATAAAATTAATGTTTTCAAAATTTTCTATAAAAAAGAATGTTTTAAAGATTTTAAAAGTCAAATTTATTAAAGTTTGATCATAAATTAAATATTACTAATTTATACTTTTACAAAAATAAAAGCTAAATTTAATAGTTAATAAAATTTACTTTTAATGATATATTTTTCATAATTTTAATTTTTAACAATAATTATTAATTATTATGATCAAAGTTGAATTACTTGGACTCTAATTCTTTAAACGTGAATGTTGGCCTAGTTCAATGGTGGGATGTCTGCCGAACGCCGAAGAACAGATTAGCCTGAAAGAGAGGAATTTATCTTTATCTTTTATCTTTTATCTTCTTCTTCTTTTTATTTTTCTTTATTTTTATCTTTTTCTTTTTTAAATTCATTGGTCATCCACGATATTTTTGTTATTCTTCTTGTATTCATTTTTTTTACTTTACCATATTTTATTTTTACGTATCAATTACACATAAGTTACGTTATTAATTTACAGTCAAAAAAAAAGTTACGTAATTAATTTCAATAGGAATTATCAAAAGGATTATCAAATTTACGGGTCATGATAATCTTGGTTGTTTATCCATTGGAATTGGAATTGAAAGGTTGCAAAGAAATTGTCTATCAAAATTATCAAAAGTTAACAATTTCTCAAATATAGGAAATAAAATTTATTATTTTATCAATTTTTATATTAAACTAAATATAAAAATAATATAGAAGATTCACATGAACATTTTTTGAAGTTGCTAATTATTGGAATAAAATTTTAATAAATATTACTAAAAATGTGAGAGAAAATTTTAAAAAAATATTTTAATAATTTATCATGATTTAACGACTCTGTTAATAGAATCCATTCCCATTCTAACCTAGTTTGCCGTTCATTTTCCCAAACTAACCTACTTCGTTCAATCATTCCCAAACTAACATAGTTTACTATTCAAACTCAGTCTTTTTTATTTTTCTTTTACTTTTTCCAAATTTCTATTACATTTCTTATTATTCTTTTATATTTTATATTTTATATATTATAATGTCAATAAAAAATATACGAATATATCAGTTGTCTAGTTAAATAGTTGTCAAATAGTAAGATTCTTCAAATAATGTGTAACTTTAGTAGCTGCAACCTATTCAATAATTTTTTTTGGACTAGTCTTTTCACCTGTTTCACCAATAATAATTCATGCCTAACACTATTGCACCATTTGAATTGGCTATATATACATTTAGCCTCTTGCAGTAGAAACCAAGGCATATCAAGCAAAGAGGTTCGTCATATGTTATTTTCTTTGATTTTTAAGTATTTTAGTAAGATAATAAGGTAATATTTGCCATTTTATCAAGCTTGTTTGATATTTTATACTAATTTCTATCGTTGTATACTAATTTCAGATGGAAAATTCGAATGATGGACACAACTATCCTGATTTTGGAGATCATTTTATGAGTCAAAATTATAATTATTTTACTAATTATAATCCATTTCAAACACAAGACACACATGTTGGTTCTAGTCAAAATAACTCAAATTTTTATCGCTCACAGGAAATTCAAATGGAGGAAATTATCAATGATGGAGTAAGAAGATCTACTGCTGTTTATAATTTAAGTGAAACTGATAATTTTAGCTCTTATCAGGAAGTGGATAGCGAGAACTTCGACAGTGAAGAATTAGATGACAATGACGATGAAAATGACTCAGATTCATCAAGTAACGACAATGATGCAAGAGATGAGCCAACTTATATAGAGGAACATACTCCTACTGCGCCATGGTTTACAACAGAGGATGTCACTAACAATAATGTCACTGATAATCCAGGTGATTTTCCTAACTTCAATCCACTTGGAGATGATCTGTTTGAAGGTCAATCTTTTTCAGATAAGCAAAGTGCTGTTAGTGCAATAAAAGATATTCATATCAGAAAATCCAGAAATTATCATGTTGTGAAAAGTACTACAACTTTGTAAGAGGCAAAATGTGTTGTGGCCGAATGTCCATGGAGAATTCGAGTTATAAAAAGAAAGCTATATGGTCACTTTGAAATCACTAAACTTCCAGCTGAACATAATTGTCTTTTGAGAACAATTCAACGAGATCACAAGAAACTTAGCTCGAAGTTAATTGCAGATGCTATCAAACAACAAGTAATGCTTGCATTAATTCTAGTATTCAATTTTTTTCAAACTTATATATGATGTTGCTTATATTTTTTATGTTTATGTATCTAGGTCACTGAGAGTCCGTATTTGAAAGTTAAAAACATTCAGAGTCAAATTACAGACATGTACAAATATCATGTTAGCTACAAGAAGGCGTGGATCGGAAAATAAAAGGCTATATCAGATGTATATGGTGATTGGACGACCTCTTATTCCAAACTTCCACAATTTTTAAGTGTTTTGATGCATTTTAATCCAGGTACAAATGCTTTAATTGAGGTTGAAAATATAAACTCTAATACATCTGTGTGCAAACATGTATGGTGGGCATTCAAGCCGATGGCTGATGGGTGGCAATATGCTAAACCAGTTATCAGCATTGACGGCACATTTCTAAAAGGAAGGTATAATGGAAAGTTATTAATTGCAATGGGGTTCGATTCAAACAACCATCAATATCCACTTGCTTATGGCCTAGTCGATGAGGAAACGACAGTCAATTGGTCATGGTTCTTATGTCTACTTCGAAGATATATATGCAAGAATAGAAGAGGAGTATGCATAATTTCAGATCGTCATGCTGGAATCATCGAAGCAATGAAAAAAGAAGAAAGTGGTTTCACTGGTGATATGGGCATACATCGTTTTTGTCTTTTACATGTTCGTAGTAATTTCAGTTCAGCTTATCCTGGTTTACATTTAAAGATGTTATGTTGGCTAGCTGGAAATACTTCTCAAGTAAGGAAGTTTGATGCAGCGATGAAACAAATCAAAGAACTTAACCCTGATGCAGAAAAATGGCTTCGAAATATTCCCCTTGAGATGTGGACTATGGCTTATGATGGAGGTCATCGTTATGGTCAGGCAACAACAAATATGATCGAAAGTTTCAATGGTTGTATAAGATCTGCTCGTTTTCTGCCTATCACATCTATGGTTGAGTATATATATTATCGTTCTGTTAAAATTGTTGCAGAACGACGTACTCAGACTTTAAATGATCTCCAAAATGGTCATGTTTATTTCAAGAAATCAAGAGAGTTATTTGAAAATATTGAAAGAAAGGCATCAGCACACAAAATCATTCCATACAATGAACAACGTGGAATTTTCGAGGTGACTACTGCTCGTTATAAGACGAAGAAGGGATTTTGGAAAGGTGGCAACAAGCATACAATTGATCTACATAAAGGCTTTTGCTCGTGTGGAAAATGGAGTCGATATCATTCCCCATGTTCGCATATAGTTGCTGGTTGTTTGACATGCAATCTTGATTGGAAACAATACATTGAACCATCTCACAGTTTGACAACACTGTATGAGATGTGGAAATATGAATTTTTTCCAATATCCCATCAAGCTTATTGGACATTTCCATTAGCAAGTAATTGGGAAAGATATGGCATTCTTTTGCCTAATGAAAATTTGAAGAAGAAAAAAAATAAGCGGGGACAAAGAGGTCAAAGTCAGCGCATTCGAACAGAGATGGACACCTCAAGAAAGGCTATAATCTGCGGAAGATGTGGACAAGAAGGTCATACGAGACGTAGTTCACGGTGTCTTGAAAAATAACATAACAATTGTATTAAAATTATTGTAATCGTTTTTTTAATTATTAAGTCTTTTTATATTAATTGTAATTTCATTTAATTTTAAATAATAATTATTATTTATTATTTTATTACTTAGTAATAAGTAATTTATTATTTATATATAAAAGAATAATAATAAATGAAATAGAAATTTGGAAAAAGTAAAAGAAAAATAAAAAAGACTGAGTTTGAATAGTAAACTAGGTTAGTTTGGAAATGATTGAACGAAGTAAGTTAGTTTGGGAAAATGAATGACAGACTAGGTTAGAATGAGAATGGATTCCTGTTAATAATTCTTATTGAAGATGCTCAGGGACCTGACTTGTACAGTTGTCGAACTTGTTTCTTCCTCCGACTTATTTCTTTAAAATATTCTCATTATTTCCGTCTCGAGACATCTTTCCATATTTAGAAAGTGGTCCCCGTTTCATGTTGATTGAGGCTGATGCAATGATGCTGCTTATGTTTTTAAGGTTATTTATCTCTATGTATTTTGCTTTTCTTGGCCCTCCATTCAACTCTATTCCATCATTCCACAACTAAATTTTATTCCATTGGTCCCCTACCAATCAGTTTCGTTCATTTTTAAATACTTGTAGTTCATCATTCTCAGACCAAGCCGGCAAATGTTCATAGAGGGGGGAATTTTTTTTTCCATTGTTACCCGGTAAATACTATTATAGAAGGGGGTTGAATACAATAATTCTAAACAATTAACTAAGAATACAAATATATAAAAGAAAAATTGTTTGTATTAATCTTTTGTCAATCTGAATACAAACTCTCTCAAGAAAAATAAAATTTTTAAGAGCTGCTAGGTTATGAGAATAATGTAAACATGAATGATACCTCAATGTAAATCTAATCATGTCTTTATATAGTACACAGCTACCTATCTAATTACAACAAAGATAATGATTAATAAAAACAGATATACAAATACTTTTATCATCTCCTAAAACATAGCTTCCAATGAGGTAATTGTATTCCACACAATCACTTCCTTTTCTGTCTTTAATCATCTCCTGATTTATCGATTTCCATCTTTCAAACTCTGATAGACTAAACTCTGTCGGTCACTTCTAGTCTCTGATGACATCAATTAAACTCTGTTCCTGGTAATCTCTGACAATATCAGTTCTTCATATCTAACAAATACTTTTAAATATTTAATGTAACAAATACACAAAAATATTAGTACAAAATTTATAATAATAATGTACGTTTTTCAAATCACGAAACCCGTCTATAATTGAGTCCATACTAAAACTTTTCGCTATTTCTCTTTTTGATTTTAATTTAAATTTGATCTAATAAATTAATTAGAGAAATTTAATGAACTAAAATTTCTATTTTATAGGGGCCAAGTTTTTTTATAGAGATCAAAATTTTTCTACAGGGGCCAAGTATTATATTTATTTAAATATATAGATTAAAATACTTTTTTTTTAATTATAACATACATATACCAATATTACGACGACTTGGGGGGCCATGGCTAGGGTTGAACAAAAAGCCGAAATAAAACCGAAACCGAACTGAAACCGGAGAAAACCGATATAAACCGATCCGGATAAAATCGAAACCGAAAAATAGAAAACCGAACCGTTTGATCGGTTTCGGTTCCGGTTACAAGTTCAAACCGAACCGAAAAAACGAACCCAACCGATTATTAAAATAAATAAATTTATTATATATAATTTATACATAAATTTTAAAGTTATATATATGTGTGTGTGAGTAAACAATCAAATATACATAATTTTAATTCTTTGGCCTAACATCACTTGAAGCTACTGTCATGCCTGACTGCCTGAGGATTACAAATGTAGGAAGGTACTCCATTTTTGTCCATATGTATTCTACTGCCAGAGTTGGTCTTTAAATTGCCAGATTAGCTGATTAGTATCCATGTCCAGTATCGTTTCATTTGTTCAAGCTTGTTGCCTGCCTGTTAGGATCACAACAGTGTTCTGAGCAATGAACACCTCTGGAGTTCGAAGTTTTAATCTGGTACTCTGGTCACGGGTCAGCACTTAGCAATCAACGTGCATGGTCGTTATAGTTCCTTTTTTTATTTCCTATTTTGTTGGTTGTATGTATTTGAACTTTGTAATGTCGCTATTTATATTAGAGCTTTCATTTATGAAAAATTTGAGCACAAAAATATTTTTTACTTTTTATTTATTGAAGTTAAATTTTTATTCTTATTTTTATTTCATCCGGTTTTATAACCGAAACCGGACCGATTTAAACGGAACCGGCATTTTTAAAACCGAAACCGATGGTTCGGTTGCGGTTGCGGTTTTTGATGTTTAAAACCGAAGATACATGGTTCTAGTTCGGGTTTTACCCAAAAACCGAGCCGAACCTGCCCATGCTCTCCCCTAGCCATGGCCACCTCAAGCACCTACGAAGCTCGTCCCTGTATGTTTAGTTACTTTTCAAATTCTCCATTCCACTCTACAATACTTTCTAAGACTAGAACTCATTTATGTTTGAACCAATTTAACACTCCTTTAAAATTCTTTTCTTCAACATTTCACCACTCGAATTTTTAAGTAATTCACCCCTTGGAATATATAATTGTTGCATAGTTAATTGTTCTAAAGCCTTCGTCATATTTGTTTGCTTCTGTCCTTTGCTGGCACTGATCCAAGTGCCCATCCATGGTCACTTTTTAAATCATTTGCACAGGCATCTCGATCACTAGTTGACAGAGATGACATTGGTGGGAGCAGGCTCTCAAAGCGCGTGTGACATCTGCTGCAACACGAAACTTGAGTGATTGCGTAATTCAGTGTAATCCTCAATCATAATGCTTCCTTTCTCTACCACACTATCATGTAGTATGTATGTGTTTACTAACATCCTTCAGAGCATCCATTTTCTTTGTAAATCTGCAATTTGTGTCTCGTTTACTTTACTTGCATGTACTTACACCTCAAGAGCATACTCCATTTTTTTTTCCAGTCCTGATGCAGGCAAAACCTTTGCTGGAGAGCAGTGAAATTCAGTAACTTGTTGACCCTTCTCTTGGAAATTTTTATAGGAGATGGTCGTGTGCTCTTGACTGCCTCTTTGTGTATCGATCAGAATCCAATTCTTCGGTCTCGAATGAGTCAGGCAAGTTTTAGAAAGCTCCTCATTAAGCCCTCTATTATATAACTTCGAGTACCAATGGTAGTTATGCCGGAAATATAACAAATAGTAAATTAGGACGATAGTTATGCTTGTAGGACAGGGCATGCATACTTCATGCTTTAGAAAAAGGCATCTACACACTCTTTTTTCGTATAATTTTTTTAATTGAATAACAATATCACTTTATTTTTTTGTTTCAAATTAAAATTATTAAAAGAAATATCATTTGTTCAAGTACTTTGTCAACAAATTTAATATACACCAAATGAGTCAAAAGGACGATTATATTGTAACTAAGGGACTACAGAAGCCAGCCGGAAATTTTACATGCCAAAGGATGATAATTTCTCAAGAAATTCTTATCAAGTATTTGGATTAAGTATATTTGTTAATTTCCTAGTAGTAGTTATAAACTTGAACATTGAAATTTGAAAGGAAAAATAATCAAATCTGATTACGGCAAGATTTACATGAATCATCACCCAATATGAATTTTTTATTGATTATTCTGTTGAAAGCGATAAATATTATTACATTTTAACAATAGATTAGGAAAAAGCCCGATTTCAACTTCAAGTTATTTGTAAAATCCTAATACGCAAGCTTGATAAGACTTCATTTGATCTCGATGACTGAAATGAAATTTGCATCCCA
This sequence comes from Oenanthe sinensis, assembly GCA_028671895.1. Lineage (NCBI taxonomy): Eukaryota > Viridiplantae > Streptophyta > Magnoliopsida > Apiales > Apiaceae > Oenanthe > Oenanthe sinensis. Next base: position 10,976,457 of record CM053797.1, read on the forward strand.
AAACTCTCACGGAAAAATCAGTTTGTACACTCAAAGTACAAATTCTTGACTTGTACGTATTTCAAATGCATTCTCCAATCTCCATACGTTCTTTTCTCTCATATTTGTAGTTACATTTAACATCAACAATAAAGAAAGATTATTGTTGCATATTTCATTCCTATCAAACCAAGAGCATATAAATTTATTCATCAACAAAGTAACAATAAATTTCTCTGTAACCTTTTTTTATTTTTAAAGTATGAGTAACTTAGGTAACTTAATTAGTTGAAGGTAAATTATGGTTTAATGGAATATCTTTGGACAACTAACCACTCTTATTTTCCACATTGGCACAATCCAAAGAATGTAAACAGGCATCAAGTTCTTTAGATCCCAGCATGCATCCAGGTATAGGTTTGTTTAACTGAGTTAAATTCCAGGTGCATATTGATTTCAGGGTCATAATTTCATGGAATATAATTTACCCTTGTTTGGCTTTTCTTTTTTAATTACTTAAGGAACCTGTATTTCATCAAACGAATAGCAGTTTTGTACAATTTAAGGAAGTATCGCTGCTAACTGCTAAAAGGCCATCTGTTAACTATTAAATAATAATTGGTAAACCCCTTAGATCTTCTTTGTTATTACAAACTTTATCTTCCTTGATCCAGGATGTGCATGTCAGTATGTGTGTGAGGTATCCAACGTTACTGTAATAAATTGATTATACTGTTCTCGTCTTAATCTTAAAAGTTTAAGCAGGGGAAGGAATTCAATCAAAGAAGAAGAAAAACACAAGTGATGGTGCATTCGCTTTTCTTAACACTATAGTAGCCTGTTTAATCTTTGGTCTTTTCCTAACTCAAGTTAGCAAGCTGAGTAAGAGTAGCCCCCTCCATCGCTTTATTTTGTCCATCAAATTCTTTCGTTTTGTATCATCCTTTTCTTTATCTGATCTCTCTCTTCGTGCTTATAAAATGCTTCAGAAATCACACCAGATTGTTTGCGAACATTAGATGGATTAACATGGTAGAATATAGGCAATAAAAGACGTTTTGACATGTTCCTACCTTCAAGACCATCAGTAGTTCGTCAAGGCACCATCTAGAAGAAGCATAGTTTTTTGAGAAGACAGTTATCCAAGTTCTTGATTGCTGGATGCCTTTTTTTAACTCAGATATGATATTTTCTCCCCTCTCAATCTGCTCATCATTTTTGAAAGTGATTATTGGATCTAGTAAAGATTTGTAGAGCTGATCCTTAAAAGCTTTATGGGTATCTTCATTTTTACAAAGCTTTAGTAGATGAAGGATTAATCACTTTTAGAGATGATGAGGAGATTAAGAGGGGAGAGAATATCACATCTGAATTAGAAAAAGGCATCCCGCAATGAAGAACTTCGATAATTGTCTTCTCAAAATACTATGCTTCTTCTAGATAGTGCCTTGACAAACTACTGATAATCTTGAAGTGTAGGAACATGTCAAAACATCTTATATTGCCTATATTCTACCATGTTAATCAATCTGATGTTCGCAGACAATCTGGTGTGATTTCTGAAGCATTTTATAAGAACAAAGACAAATCAAATAAGGAAATGGATTATACAAAATGGAAGAATTTGACGGATAAGATTAAACGGCGGGCTGCTCTTACTCATCTTGCCAACTTGAGTGGCATGCATTCGCTAAACATAGCCAATGGGTAATACTTGCTCCTTTTTTTCTAAAACTTTACTTCTATTTTGTGTTTATGCTATTTCCCTTCTTTATGTTTTTCACTGTTTACTTGTTTAGCCACTTGAGTCCTATACTCTATTTACTACATGTCATCGGGTACTCGTCAATATGTCTGGATTGGTTGTTGGAGGCGTTCATTATTAATTTGTTAAACGTGTAAGAAATTTTTTGTCAGAATTAGCTTTTACAATTGGGATATGTAAACAACACTTGATAGTAATGAAGTGGTGATTGTTAAGTTACAAACTCTCAGCCTAAATCTAAGAGGCTGGGAGAGTTAGTAACTTTTTTTTAAATGGATAAATATATTAAAAGGATAAAAAATACAACGAGCGTAATGCTATCTATAATCAATCTAAACAACAGATTGAAAATAGAAAGTAAGAAGCTACTAAAACAATGAGGCAGAACAACCTCAAAATTACCAAAAAAATAGTCTGCAAAGAAAAGCCAACTCGAAATTATAGGTCTGGAATGAACATGTTTAGAAAACCAAGCTGAAGATGAAGTCTAGCTCTCATGTCATTCATAATACCATCCAGCAATTTTCTAGGGGGAAAAAACTTTTTCCATGCACCCTAGTATTTCTTTCTTTCCATCAATGATAGGCAAAAATCTGTAGAAAAAGCAACGCAATCTGCCTTTGAACTGTATTAGTGACCTCCAGAATTTGAGATAAAAGACCTGTCCAGTTGTCTGCATAAGTAATTGGTGGTGAGACTGGTCTTCAAATGCAAGATTATAGTTTGTGATAGTAAATTTTAGTTTATTCAATTTTTACTGTAATGGTGTGGGAAAATTAGGGGTGTGGAGGGGATAGCAATGATAAAATTCGGACCATAATTTAAAAGTCAAAGCTCTATACATTGATCTGCCTTGTACATGAGCTTAACTAAACAAAAGGTTCATACATAGTGATAGCTAACATAACAGAAATAAGTCAATATGAAATAACGTAGAAAAAACAATTTTACAGTATATTGACCTGAACAAAGTTTCTGGTTTATAACACATTTTGTCTGTTCTACATGTATCTTGTTTGGTTGGATAGGTTTTAGTTGAGTTTTGTTTAATATGTTTTATCAAATATGTAATTTATATGGGGAATTAGGCACCTTCACTTTTGTTCTTTTGTATATTTCATTAGTTCCGCATGTATTTGTTTTTTGTTTCGTTTTTGCACGAAACTGAGGTTGTAGTTAGCAAATTATAATTCTCGTACTGATTCTTGTTGGGGCTTGTTATGATCACCATGGTTTGTAGAATTAATTAGTTCTACGATTTTCTGTCATCTACCTAGATAAATCCCAACTTTAGATTTTTTAGAATATTTTCTATACATTTGATTAGTTGATTTATTTTGATGAATTTTCTGCAGGGGCCTTGCTAATGTTAGATATGCACCTTCCTCTTCTTTGAGTGATGAGGATAAGAAGTACTCTGATGATGCAAAAGCTTTGAAACCTAGTCCAGTTGATAACTTAGATACTGGTATGCAATCCACCTGTATCTAGTGATATGTAAATTTTTAATCCTGTGTGCCTTGTTATTAAGTATTATACTTGATAAATCTTCAATCAGGGATACCAAGTCCAGCAATGAATCTGTCAAAACAAGAATACAAGGCTGCAATCAAGTCTTGTTCTTCCTGTAGACCAATTGATAATGAGAATAGTGGGATTAAAGGTACAGAACTCGATCAATTGGCAGAGCTGCTACCTCACTTTCTCCTGAGCCATCTCCAAGTATAATATCTGTATTTGAGGAAGATTATGTTAGTAATTATACTAGCATTTCCAGCAAGCCTTCACTGTTTGGAGGAAATATTTCTGAAGAGGTTCTTTCTTCAAGCAGTGTTGTGACGGGTGATGTTTCAAACACAAGTTCCAAACGTTCTGATTCAAGCATGAACATTCTTGAAGAAGAGGTAGTGCATGAAGATATGCAGTATTTTCAAGAGGGATACTTTAAATCAACAAACCTTGATAAATTTAATCAATTTAGTGAACATATAACTGAGGTTGACAGAAGTACTAATTGCAACAAGGCCAATGTCGAGGAAGACGCAGATAGTGATGTCATGCTTGGGGGTGTATTTGCTTTCTCCGAGGAAGGCGTGTAAATAAAGTAACTTGCGGTGCTACTAATTGAATAATTTTTTTTCAGTACGGGTGGTGAGCTATTCGAGCTTGGCTCGTAAATTACTCGAATTCAATTCAACAATAACCAAGACAAGCTCTAGCTATTCCAGAGCTTGTGCTTCAAATTTTATATTTATATCCTTACATCAATATTCGAAATTAACGAATTTTTGACTCATGTGATCGAGTTGAACTTCTCATATTCGAGTTTTTGTCAATATATGTTAAAAAGTTTGAGTTTTAAGAGCGGGAGCTTATTGTAATTTTGTCTGGCCGAGCTTGGAGCTTTAATTTATGGCTCGGTCCTGCTCGAGCCCAACCTTTAAAGTCAAGTTCGGTACTGGACTTGCCTTTACACAATTACATCCCTAGTCTAGTCGTAGCATGTTGTTGATCCAATAAACTATAAATCTTAGGAATTTATCATGTCAACCTATCTTGATTGTGGTTGAACTTCCATTCCTGCACTGCATTGAACTTCCATTCCTGCACTGCATGAAGTATTGCTATGTTTGTTCTATGGTGCATTCCTTCCTCCAAATCTTATTGTTTTTCGAATGTAAATTTTCTCTTTGCCAAACATTTCAAACTGAATCAGAAGTTCAATACATAATAAGCAAAAACACGGGACTACATCATAATTGAAACTACAGAGTTTTCGTAGATATAGCTGATTAACAGAGTTTTAAAATCATCGACTGGGACTACTACTACATCATGACCTAAACAAAATGTTATACCACAATTCTATTGCTATTTGCTTCCTTTCTTATGCCTCTTTTCATTGGCCTGAATTTCTGGAGCAATTACACGATCTGGCTGAGAAGGATATACAGGTTTCTTATGCCTCTTTTCATTGGCCTGAATTTTCGGAGCAATTACACAATCTGGCTGAGAAGGAGATGCAGCAAACACTGCTTGAGAGGATAGTTGCTCTAATGTTTCAGTTTCTTTTGTCAGATTCGATTCCAAGACCCCCTTCAATTTGGCTACAAAGTCTTTTCCATTCTCATACTGCTAAAATTGCATTTAAATTGATCAATTACTACGTTCTCTATGCATCAGTTAACTCTTTGCAAGATAAAATTGCATTAGTGTACATTGCAAGGAATTAAGGATAATTGAATTAAAAGAATAACATAAAGCTAACAGTATTCTCCCGTTCACTTGATATACAACATCAAGGATCACTTGACGATTAGGGGTCACTTGTCTAAGTCTCTCACTATCGATGTAGTTTATCAAAAAATTTGCTTACAAGAGTAAAGAGCCTCTAATAAGTAACAGTAGAAACATAAACAAGGAAAATTGAAGTTCTTCTCAGTAGTAACTAAATGTACTCATATTTTGAAACTATGATGATATTCAAAAGCCATACCTTGTCAATCTTTGCACGAACAATTAACAACTGATTATTGAGCTTTCCATTTTCAAATGCCAAGGATTGAATCTAAACATTGTAGAACTATAATAAATAGATAGAACTATACAACTCATCTACTTGAACGATCTCTAGCACATCTTCTCTCTCACTTTCGTCACGATTTATTGGCTCATTAACACTTTCTTTCTACCGATTTTCAGCAAGACGAGCTAGTTTCTTAATTAAGACGCTGTGATTGTCTGGTAGATGTGGAATTGACCTTCGAGTTTCTCTTTGTGACCGGTATGCTACTAGTTGTTTCATGTACACTTGGGCTTTGAAACTACAAAGTAAAATCATGATTGCTTAAATATACTCCGTATTAGTTATAATCTATCTATCTATACTCTTCGTTAATAACCAAAATTCCCTTTTGCGATCAAATTTGGTACTCCAAAATTTGGGTTCACCTCCTACTATTCTATTTTTATTTAAATTCTATTTATTCACATTCTCATATTATATTTCTATTTAAATTTCTCTATTTATTTTCAAACTACAATTTTATCTCTTTTTAAATTTTTTCTCTAATCATACTTCTATTTAAATTCTATTTATTCATATTCTCCTATTATATTACTATTTAAATTTTCTTTTTTATTTTCTCATACAATTTTATCTCTACTTAAATTTTGAACGTACCTTAGATATATAATGAAATATCTATGGTCCAAATTTGGTGATTTATGGATGAGTAGAACTTGAGTTTTGAAATATTCTTTCCTTGCTTTTCTGGAATCGCCAAACGAAGGGGAGGGGAGGGGAGGATTCTTTCCATGCTTTTTGGTTGCTTGAATACTTGTGTTTGTTAAAGTGTAATGAAGTGTGATATTAAGTGGTAGTATTTCCAAGTTATGGCCTTAGTCCTTTGCTTGTACTTTTAAGCATGGCTTTGTACTTCCTTTTTTTTACTTTATGGAACCATACTTCCTTGATTTGGTTTGGTAGTAACTAGCTAGTCCTTTGCTTGGTGACTTCCATTTGCTTGCCAACTTTTCTAGTTTGCATGGAATTTATATGGCTTTAGTGTAATCATTTGTAATCCAACATTTATCACTTAATCCTCCACATAAGTTTAATTAATTTTTAAAATCGTTTTTGTTATTTTCCTTGAGTACAAGAAGTTTGTAGAAGTGGGGGTTGAATAAAAAATTAAGAATTTTAAGGAATTCTTCCGGATTTAAGTTTGTACTTTGATAGATTTAGTGTTTGGAAATATATAGTGAAGAGAACTATTTAAACTATAGATTGAAGACTATTATTTTGAAAACAAAACAAAGCAATTTAAAAATTACTAGTGGATTGGTTTTTCCACTAGTATATTTTTTCTTTCAATTAACCTTGGTAAAATTACCAAGATGCTTACAAGATATGAAATTGAACAAGAGAAAAGAAATACAATGAATTCTAGATTTTCTATGCTTTTCTTGTTTTCGTTCTATCTCACACTTCTATGTTATAATGAACTGCTAAGACTGTATATATATAGCAGTTCACATTCTACATCTATTTTTCTATCGACTAATAAAATGTAAATTAAAAATTACATTTTACAATGTATTCACTAAAATAAAGATTGTAGCTACTTTTCACAGTCTCCTTTACATTTTATTTGTTCTAGAAAAATCTTTGTCTTGATCTTTTCCTTGAAGACTGTGTTACCTTGAAAGTCTTCACAATCCTGACAGGACTGTCTTCCATTGATTCAGTTTCTGCAAAGATCCTATCTCTTTTGTCTTTAACTAATTTAGGAAACCTCGATCAACTAATAATTGCTGTAAAACTTATCACTTGATCCTCATTTGCTTAACCATCGATGGATAGGTTATCCATTGATCAATTGATGTATCGATGGATAATTAAGTTATCCATCGACTCCTTATCCGTTGATGGTCCTTTATCCGTTGATTGCCTTGATGCTTTCATCCTTTGATATATATCAATTGATTTGACTTTTATTGACCTTTATCCATCGAACAGTGTCTTTATCCATCGACTTCAATATCTGTTAGTCACTTCATTTGTGAGAATTCTGACTTAAAATATTTATAATTGATAAGTCATTCTTCACATCCGTTGAGGAGCTATAAATTGAAGTCAATAAACATTAGTTGACTACTCCACAGCATCCATCGACATATTACAATCAATTGATAATGAAACATGAATCAAATATTACAATCCAATTTATCAGTTGAGTAACAAGTTTCAACCGATAACCGGTTTCCTAGTCAATGGATATTTATAGGTCATATATCCGTTGACCAGTTACAATGAAATTTAAATCTTTATTGTAATTCTAAGTAATTTGTTATCATCAAATCTCATAATTCATAATAATCTCCCCTATTTATGAATATGTGAAATATGTATAAATTTTCTGTTAATGGTAACAAAACTCCTAAACATTTTCATTCTAGCAGGAATTATGTTATTTGCCCTTAAGTACACTAAGTTTGGAGAAGGGGGGGGGGGTTGAATACAAACTTAAGAATTATCTAAATTCTTGCGGATTCAAGTTTGTTCAACTAGAGTGTTTGAAAGTATATATGTATAAAACTGATTGAACTAATAATGCAAAAATTAAAGTATTGAAAACAGAACACACAATATTAAAATTACTAGTGGATTGGTTTTCCACTAGTATGTTTTTGCTTTCAATTGATCTTGGTAAAAATTACCAAGATGCTTACAAAGTGTTTTTGCCTTCTACTTTTTCACAATGTATTTTTCCCACACACACACTTTGCTACATTAACTACTAACTACTTATATAGTAGTTTTCTTCACTTCTAATTCCTATCGATAGATAACATTATAAAATTACAACTTATAATGTTTACATGAAAATAGAAATTAGCTACTTGCACAGTCTTCTTTGGAGCTGTGTAGTCCTGAAAGTATCTTTGTCTTGATGCATTCCTTGAAGACTGTGTTGCCTTGAAAGTCTTCACAATCCTGACAGGACTGTCTTCCATTGATTCAGTCTTTGCAAAGTTCCCATTCCTTTTGTCTTTAGCTAAATTGGGAAACCTTAATCAACTGATAAATGTTGTTAAGCTTATCAGTTGATTCTCCTTTGCTTATCCATCGATGGATAGGATATCCATTGATCAGTTGATGTATCGATGGATAATTGAGTTATCCATCGACTCCCTATCCATTGATGATCTCTTATCCGTTGATTGCTTTTATCCGTTGATGACTTGTATCCGTTGATAGATTTTATCCGTTGAGTAGTGTCTTCATCCATCGACTCAAATATCAGTTGATCACTTCACTTGTGAGAATTCTGACTTAGAATATTTATAATTGATCAGCCATTCTTCACATCAGTTGAGAAGCTATAAATTGAAGTCAATAATATCAATCGACTACTTCACAGTATCCATCGAGGCATTATAATCAATTGATAAAGAAACATGAATCAAATGTTACAATCCAATTTATCAGTTGATAAACAAGCTTCAACTGATAACTGGTTTCCTAGTCAATGGATATTCATAAGTCATATATCCATTGATCAGTTACAATGAATTTTAAATCCCTATTGTAATTCTAAGTAATTTGTTATCATCAAAACTCATAATTCCTAACAATCTCCCTCTATTTATGAATATGTGAAATATGCATAAATTTTCTGTTGATGATAACAAAACTCCTAAACATTTTCATTCTAGCAGGAATTACAATATTGACAAAAATAAATTTGAGACAGAGTGATCAAATACCAGTAAGAGATAAATTCTGACAATTTGATGTTGAGTCTGAATCTTCTACCTTCTTCTTCTTCCCCTTGACTCATTCATCTTGTCTTTATTTTCTTTCATCTTCCTGAATAGGGTTCCCTTCAGAATCTTCTCATCCTCAACCCTATAGTCCAATTGGCTTGCAAGATGGTTCAACTCCAGATTGGGCAGTTTGTCTATTTCCTGACAAATATCAATGCATTTTTCTCTGCCTTCCCTATCCTTGTAGATCATCAAGTAGAAAGGTTCATGAAGTACTTTCTTTCCTTCAGGATTCCAAATTTTGATTCTGTCATCCCTTTCTTATTGAAGAGGTGTTTCCCTCATCTTCTTCATCTTCTCAAGAATGGCCTTTCCTATCTCTTCAGTTAGATAATACTTTCTGTTGAGCATAGTGTAGATCTTCCTTAAGATGCCATATCCTTGATCCAAGACTTGATTGAATGTGAAAGTTGAATGTGATCCATCTTTATACTCAATGTGAAAAAGATCAACATCCCTCTTCCTTTGACCTTTTACTGCAATCATGCCTTCACTCTTAATTGGCACAAAATTCTCAGATTTGGGTTTGAACACTTCTATTTCTCTGGCTTGACCACTCCCAGAAGCTTGACTTTCAAGCTTCACCTCTTTTGGCTTCTCCTCCTTAGCCTCTTTTTCTTCAACAACAAGTTTTCTCTTAACTCAAGAAGTATTTGGTTCATCTACAGGCTTGTTTGCTCTTTGTTTCATTCTTGGCCTCCTTTCACCTTCTTTTCTTCTGGCTTCTCTTATTAGCCTATCCTCCTCATCAAATTTCCTTTGTAGTTGAATAGCTAGTTCTTCTTGTGACTTTTCTTGTTGTTCTTTTTCTTTCACACCAACCACTATTGCTTTGCCCAATAGTTTCTCACCTCCATCTGTGACAGATTTCTCTTTCTTCTTGCCATCTTCAATCAACTTTCCTTTTCCTTTTCTATCACCAGGTTGTGAGCTACTTGAATCTACCCTTACTTCTCCTTTATTTACTGCTTCAAGAATTTCTGGTGATAGGGCAATTGGCTCTTGTGCATCAATCTCCTTGTTTTTGCTGGCAATTGAATCAAATTGCCTTACAATATTTTGAGCCAATTCCTTCTTTGGATCTTTAGACTTGATCATAGCTTCACTTTCTTTTCTCTTTAACTCCTCATATTTCTCCCCCTTTTTGTTATCAGCAACTGGTTCTTGTTCTAATGACTGAGAAATGAGAGGGGTTTCCAAGAGTCTGCTCAAGATTTGTGTTGAATTTCTTGATTCTTCAGGATTCTCTCCATGCTAACTTCCATAGCTGACACCCTTTTCTCCAATGCCACTACCTTGTCCTTGGCTGTAGACTCAGTATCAAGTCTTTGCTTGATTCTTGTTAACATTGTAAGGCTGAGTCTTGAATCAATTGTGGAGTCAAAATGCATCCTTGAGCTATCAATGTCCTCCCTTATCCTTTTTAATGCATACTTAGAGCCTGTGACATGCATTTTCTGAATCTTCAAGTTGTCTCTGTAAAAGTTCAGAATTCTTCTGTGCAAGGGATCCTCTACATTCACTTCAGCCATTGATCTCCTGTAGTGAGAAATAATGGCCTTCTCAGTATCAGCCAAACTTGTTTCATCACTTGCCACATCTGGGTCTAGAAGTTCATCATCAAATCTGTCTTCAAAGTCTTCAGGATTCATGTGGGATACATCTTCAGGTTGACTAGCTAGATGCTCCTTTCCACTCCTGAATTGTTCTTCTGTCTGCACCAATCCCAACATTTGTTCAGCTACTTGATTAGTGGCTGCTGCTAGTTCTTGATAATGTGGATCTTCATGGTGGAAGGTTGAAGCATTAATGTTGACTTCAATCTCATCATCCACTTCCATGTGGGCATCTGCAACTCCTGCAGGGACTCCATTTCCTCCATCTCCCCCTGACTCCAACCCCAACTCCTGGGTGAGTTCTACTGCAACCTGCTCAGTTTTAGAAGTTGATGCTTCATGAGATGGTGAAATTGATTTCTCTCTATTCTTTTCTCTCTCACTCTCTTCTCTCTATTTTTGCATCAGGATCTCATCCTGGATTCTCACCTCTCCCTTACTATCCTCTCCTTTTTCATCACCTGCTAAGGTGCAACTCTCTTTGCTCACACCCTCTCCTTTTGCCACCTCAGAAGAATTTGAGGGCCCCTTATTCACACACTCTCCTTTTGCCAAGGTATGCAAACCTTGCCTCTCACACACCTCACCCACTCCACTCAATCCTAGTAGAGTAGTTGCCACTTGAAGTGTTTCATTGGATGATTCATGAATTGGAATTAATGTGTCAATCGATGGATAAGAAATATCCATCGATGGATGAATATCCGTTGATGGGAGCTCGTCGATGGATGTAAGGATATCCATCGATGGAAGTGAACTAGTCAATGGATGTTGGAAATTATCAGTTGATTGAATAATATCCATTGACTTGAGAGAATTTTCAGTAATTTCCTGATCAACCAAGGTGTTAACCTTATTTGGTGATGCATGTGAGAGTGTTGGCTCCACCCTGAGTTGCAAAGAGGGTGAATTTGAAACATTGAAGTTGTCAATCAACACAGTTTCTGAAGAAATAGATTTTGAAGGGGATTGAAGAGAAGAAATAGATAGAGTGTGGGGCTGTGCCTCAGGAAAATTCTGAGACACATCAAAAGAAAAAACTAAGGGCTCCACCAAATTTGCATTTGGCTTTGCAGGTGTGTGTGTTCCCTGTGCAATATTTGTATCCTTCTTTCTCCTTTTGTATGGCTGTAGAACTTTGTGTCCCTCACCCCCATCTAATGGTCCTGGTTGAGACCTTTTTTCAATAGTTACACCTTGTTGAGAAGGTGCAACTAGGGATGTGTTTAAATCCTTTATGACAGCCTCAATCTGTTGAGAGATTGGACTGGCGGCTGGATGGACACTCTCAATCTCTCCTTCCTTATCCTTCTGGCTTTCTTGATGTTGGCCAGTTCCCTCACCCTTATCAACCACCTTCACACTCCCCTCAGTTGTTTTTCTTTTCTTAGTTTTTACAACAGTAGTCTTTTGAGAAACTACTGAGGTGGTCTTTCTAGATTTGAGTTTGGAAGGTTGTGCAACTTGGGTAGGAGGGATGAGGGCATTTCCATCTCCCTCCATTGTTGCAGAAGGCAAAGAAATTTGAATACCTAAGGAAGAAAATGAGAAATTGAGTTTCTTTAGATATACCTGCACAAAAGGAGGATAAATGAGGCACAACTTAGGATGTAAGTTGATTCTCACAAGATCCTTGAAGACCCTTTTGTTTTGCATCCATGGCTCTAGTGACTCCATATCTGCATTAATCTCATATTCTCCAATGGAAGCATTAATTAACAGCATAAAGAATCTGGTAAAATAAATGTTATTTTTCCTAGAGACCTTGGTTCCTAACTTAGCAGTTAATTCCTTTAGGAGTAGTGTGCTAAAATTGATGTACTTATCAAATAGGACATAATAAGCAATTTCTTGCATACTTGTGGTAATTGCATCAAAATTACTTATTTTTCCAGAAAATACTTTAATAATAGCATCAAAGAAATAACTCCATTCTTTTCTAAGATTTTTCCTAACAACTTCACCTAATCCAGTTTCAGCATTTGCATAATTAACAGATTCTAACATGTCCCTAATTTTTTCTTCAGTTGGTGACCTATTACTATTATTTTCAGGTAATTCTAAACATTAAGATAAAACAGTACTTGTAATGGTATAAGAGTTACCTCTGCAAGTATAAGAAATTTCATTCCCATCTTGTGATACTTCTGCAGAGTTCCATAGTTCCTCAATAAAAGAGCACACTATTGTGGGTGCTTCACTGAGTGCTTTGGACACTTTGCAGTCTCCCAGAAATCGCATCAACAGATGGAAGTCCACAGGAGCATCATTCATTGTTAGGCATGCTGTGAAGTTATTTTGTTCATAAGTGAACCGAGTGGAGGAAACAATCTTCTTTTGAGGTGCCATGTCTGATTCTTGAGAAATTAGAAGAAAAAAAACTTGAAAGCGAGTAAGAGAATTCGACAAGAATTAGCTTGAGAGTGAAACAGAGATACAAAAATTAGAGATAGAGAATAAAATAGCAAGTAAGAATGAAATGAGAATTGTAATTGCTATTTATATTTTCTAAGATTAAAATGACTTGAATAGTCAGTCTAATTAAGAATATAACCGTTGAGGAAAAAAAATTGCAGTTAATTACTCTAAATGGCAATCGATGGATGTCTTCATCTGTTGACAAATAAAGTAATTAATCAACGGCTATAATTTGATCAACGGATGAATAAAACTTTATAAATTCTATTACCATCGATGGATAAAATAAAGAATTAATTATTTATCGATCGATAGATAACTACCAGAGTAATTATCTGTCGATAGATAAATATCCATTGATAGGGATAAACTTTATTTGTTGACCAAATAAGAAAAAATTTATCAATCGATAAACAATTACTGAGGTAATTATCTGTCGATAGATAAATATCCATGGATAGGAACATATTTTATCTGTTGATCAAATATATCCATCGATAGCTGCAAAATATCCATTGACAGTTAACATAGTTATCAATTGATTACTTGGTTTCAACAGATAATTTTGAACAATGGCTACAAAAAAAAACTTGGCATATATTTCAAGATTGAGTAAAATTAAGCATACCTAACTCACAGACTAATCTATTAAAAGTAGATTCTTCTAGAGGTTTGGTAAAAATATCTGCAAGTTGTTGTTCACTAGGGACAAAATGTAATTCAACTGTACCATTCATTACATGTTCCCTAATGAAATGATACCTTATGTTAATGTGTTTGGTTCTGGAATGTTGCGCATGATTTTCTGTTATTGCAATGACATTTGTATTATCACAGAAGATATGAATCTTGTTCATGTTGAACTTATAGTCAAATAATTGATTCCTCATCCATAATAACTGAGCACAGCAACTTCCAGCAGTAATGTACTCAGCTTCAGCAGTTGAAGTTGATATTGAGTGTTGCTTTTTGCTAAACCATGATACAAGTTTGTTTCCTAGAAATTGACAGGTACCTGTAGTACTTTTCCTGTCTATTTTGCAGTCTGCATAATCTGCATCTGATTAGCCTATTAGATTAAAACCAGAATCTCTAGGATACCCAATACCTAAATTTGATGTACCCTTGAGATATCTAAAAATTCTTTTAATAGCCACTAAATGAGATTCTCTAGGATCAGCCTGAAATCTAGCACATAAGCATGTAGAGAACATTATATCTAGCCTAGTAGCAGTTAAATATAAAAGTGAGCCTACCATGCCTCTATAACTTGAAATATCCACTTTAGTTTTCTTAGTGTTTAATTCAAGTTTGGTGGCAGTGGCCATGGGAGTTTTTGCAGAAGAACATTCACTTAAGTCAAATTTCTTTAACAAGTCATGAATGTACTTTGTTTGATTTATAAAGAAACCATCCTTAACTTGTTTGACTTGCAATCCAAGAAAGTAGGTAAGTTCTCCCATCATGCTCATTTCATATTTATTCTGCATTAATTTGGCAAACTTTTTGCAAAGTCCCTCATTAGTTGAGCCAAAAATAATGTCATCCACATATATTTGTACAAGAATAGTAGAGCCATTGACATTTCTACTGAATAAAGGTTTATCAACAGTACCTCTTGTGAAGTGATTCTCAATAAGGAACTGAGATAAAGTGTCATACCAGGCCCTTGGTGCTTGCTTCAAGCCATAGAGTGCTTTGAGTAGATAGTAGACAAAGTCAGGGAAATTTGGATCTTTAAAACCAGGAGGTTGTTCCACATAGACTTCCTCTTCTAATATTCCTTTCAAAAATGCACTCTTCACATCCATCTGGTAGACTCTGAAATTAGCATGTGCATCATAAGCTAGAAAGATTCTGATTGCTTCTAGCCTTGCAACTGGTGCAAAAGTTTCATCAAAATCAATTCCTTCTTCCTGTGAATATCTCTTTGCCACAAGCCTTGCTTTGTTTCTAGTCACAGTACCAGTTTCATCCATTTTGTTTCTGAATACCCATTTTGTACCAATTACTGATCTATCTTTTGGTTTGGGCACCAGCTTCCACACTTTATTTCTTTCAAATTGATTGAATTCTTCTTGCATAGCCAAAACCCAATCAGGATCCATAAGAGCATCTTCAATTCTTTTAGGTTCTTCTTGAGATAGAAAACTGCTATACAGACACTCATTTTGAGTAGCACTTCTTGTCTTGACACCATCTTCTGCATTTCCAATGATTAGTTCAAATGGATGGCTTTTTGTCCATTTTCTTTGAGGAGGCAAATTTTGCCTTGATGATGAAGCTTCATGATCATTTGTATTGAACTCAAATTGATTTGAATTTGTAGATTGATTCTGAAACCCTCCCCCTGAATTGGATACCCTAGATGTAGAGTGTTGATTATCCATTGAAGGATTATCAGTTGATGGAATTCTATCAACTGATAAATTATCCATTGATGCAGTAACATCAACTGATATTGAGTTTATGAGAACTTGAGGTTTTATAATTTCTGCTTTTTTATCATCATCTACACCATTTGATTCATTCTCAAAGTGCAGTATGTCATGATTTCCTTCATCAAGCAAGCCTTGAATCTTTTTATCATCAAATACTACATGTACAGATTCCATAACAATGTGTAGTCTAAGATTATAGACTCTATAGGCTATCCCTGATAGTGCATACCCAACAAATATAGCTTCATCAACTTTGGCTTCAAATTTTCCTAGGTTTTCACCTTGATTTCTTAGCACATAGCACTTGCAGCCAAAGACATGAAGAAACCCCACTTTTGGCTTTTTGTCTTTCTTGATCAATTGATAAGGGGTCTTTCTTTGAGCTTGATTTACTATAGAGATGTTTTGAGTGTAACATGCTGTGTTAATGGCCTCAACCCAGAAGTATGATGGTAATTTAGCATCCTCCAACATAGTTCTAGCTGCTTCAATCAATGTCCTATTTTTCCTTTCAACAACCCCATTTTGTTGGGGTGTCCTTGGTGCAGAGAAGGTGTGTATGATTCCTTTAGATTCACAGAACTCCTTTAATGTTAAATTCTTGAATTCTGTTCCATTGTCACTCCTTATTTTCTTTACATCCAATTCAAGATCTTTCTCTACCTCTCTTATGTGCTTTATGATGAGATTACTAGCTTCATCCTTTGAATGCAGAAAATAAGTCCATGAGAACCTTGAAAAGTCATCCACAATGACTAGAGCGTACTTCTTCTTTGCAATGGACATGATATTTACAGGACCAAACAAATCCATGTGTAATAACTCAAGTGGCTTCTCAATTGATGATTCCAATTTTGACTTGAATGATGCCTTTCTTTGTTTTCCTTTCTGACAGGCATCACATAGTCCATCATTGACAAATTCCATTTGTGGTAAGCCTCTCACTTGATTTTTCTTGACCAACTGATTCATGGCTTTGAAATTCAAGTGAGCCAATTTCTTATGCCACATCCAACTTTCATTTGTACTTGCCTTAGAGAGAAGACAAGTCATTGAATCTGCACTTGTTGAGTTGAAGTCAACTATGTACACATTTCCTTTTCTATTCCCAGTCATAACCAGGCTTCCATCTTCCTTGTTGGAAATTATGCATGCTTCTGTTGTGAAACAAACTTTATTTCCATTGTCACATAATTGACTTATGCTTAACAGATTATGTCTTAAGCCATCAACTAATGCAACAGGTTCAATGATGACATTCTCTTTTGAAATCAAGCCATATCCCATGGTGTACCCTTTGCTGTCATCTCCAAAATTTACTCCAGGGCCAGCTTTCTCCTCAAACTTTGTGAGCAGGGATTTATCTCCAGTCATGTGTCTTGAACACCCACTGTCCAAGTACCAAAGATTTCTTCTTATTCCCTGCACGCAGTAAAAAACAATCAAGTTGATTTTGGTACCCAAGTTGCCTTGGGTCCTTTCTTATTAGTTGCTAGCTTTGGCTTGGTTTCCAATTTTTGTACCTTTGGTTTAGGTGGTTTTACTTCCACTTCAACCTTAGGTGTTGGTTTCCTTACCTCATAATTCTCAGTGTTAATATTTGGAATATTCATGCTTGCAGAATTGGAGAAATTTGGTGCATGAAAATTGTTAAGCATATTCCATGGCATAGTAGGCATATTCATGTTGGCAAATGCAAGATATGGATTAAACATATAAGGCATTGATCCATATTGAGCATGAATAGCATGAGAATCAATTAAATGAGGAAAAATAGAATTAGAGTGCATGTTAGGTAAATCAGGCACATTGGTGGCTGCAGGCATATTGATCTTGCATTGCACAGATAAGTGATTTTTGCTACCACACTTAGCACATATCTTCTTAGGAGCATACTTGTCAGGTGTGTAGTTATTTTGCTTGTTTATACATACTTTACCATTTCTGTTTTTCTTCTTCTTCTCATTAGACTTAATATTAGGTTCTATCTTCTCTAATTTTTCCTTCAATTGATCTTTAGATAAGAATCCTATATTAGCCTTTTCAACTTTGACTTGAGATTTAGAGGAGCTACCTTCTTTCACAAATTTAACAGGTCTGTTAAGATTGGTTTTTAAGACAGATTATTTAGCAGTTGATGATTCCTCAATCGATGGATAATTATCCGTTGGGAAAGAAATATCAATCGATGGATGATTATCCGTTGGAATGACATTATCAATCGATGGATAATTCTTATCAGTTGATTCAGAATTAGCAATCGATTGTTTCTTTTCCAAAGATTGATTTTCATTAGTGGCTAATTTCTCAAGAGTTTCAGACAACATGGTGAAAGAATTTGTTCCATGTATGTCATTCATCTTCTTACTAGCTTTACTTGACCTGTTCCACTTGTCAATGGTTCTTAGTTCTTCTTCCAATTTTTTTTTCAATTTTTCTATTTCCTTTTTACTCTCAACTAGTTCTTTTTGAGCATCTTTGTTCTCTACCTGAGTCTGTCCATTTGCACTAGCTCACTCTCTAGAAAATTATTTCTTTCAGTGAGAGTTTCTAAGGTTATTTTGAGCCTAGTGTTTTCTTTGTTTAAGGACTTAAGAGTGACATGCAAATTATACAATTCATTTGACATTTCAGTAATTGTAATATTGCATTCATCTTTGGATAACTCAGATAGATTTGTAGAAATTACCTGATTGCTAGAAGAACTAGCTTCCTGGTCATCATGATTGACCATTAGTGTAAGATTGATGTATTCTTCTTCTTCAGAATCCTCCTCAGCAGCCCAGTCTTTTTCTTCTGTCACAAAAGCCTTCTCTCTTTGTTTAAGCAAGTCAAAGTACTTCTTCTTATAGTCAATACCATCATTAAACTTTGACTTCTTTTCCATTTTAGGCTTCCTGCATTCATTAGAAAAATGACCAGCCAATCCACAGTTGAAACATTTGAATTGAGTCCTGTTAACAAGATTTTTGCTTTGTTGATTGTCTCTCTTGAACTGAGATCCAGGCC
The DNA here is from genome assembly GCA_028671895.1 of Oenanthe sinensis. NCBI lineage: Eukaryota > Viridiplantae > Streptophyta > Magnoliopsida > Apiales > Apiaceae > Oenanthe > Oenanthe sinensis. Next base: position 10,995,017 of record CM053797.1, read on the forward strand.
TTTGCATTGGATTCCTCTTGAATTTAAGTTTTGAAAATTTTCTTGATAGAAAAGCCAAATGCTCATCTATTTCATCCATTTCATTCTTGGTGTATGACTCATCATCCTCAACTGTTTCTTTTCCTTTCCCAATTGAAGATTCATCATATCTAACACCATTTGCACAATTGTCATGACATTCTTTCTTCCCTTCTTTGACAGCAGCATCTTCACCTGATTCTGCAACTTGCTTATCCTTGACCACCAAAGCAATGGGTTTTTCACTCTTCTGACTTTTCTCAATTTCCTCATCTTGCTGTAGTTCCAACTCATAGGTTTTCAAGATGCCATACAGCTTATCAAGAGTATATTCTTTAAAGTCAGGAGATTGTCTTATAGAAACAGTAATTGGTTTCCATTCCTTGGGTAAGGACCTCAAGAATTTGAGGTTAGTGTCCTCAACAACATATACTCTTCCATATAGTTTAAGCTCATTCAACAGCTTTTAAAACCTACTATATGTTTCATTGATTGCTTCACCACTCTTGAAGTGAAAGACCTCATATTTTTGGATCAAGAGTTGCATCTTGTTCTTTCTTACTTGCTCAGTGCCTTCACAGAGGGTTTGAAGAGTATCCCAGACTTTTTTGGAGCTTATTTGGAGCTTATTCAATTGATAACATTGTCAAAAATATCCTTGTCAAGACCATTAAACAAAATGTTCATAGCCTTTTTATCCTTGTGTACTTCCTTCTCATCTTCATCTGTATATTCACTCACAGGTTTAGGAATGAGTTTGTCTGGTGCCTGAGTACCATATGCATTTACACTTGTAACTATCTTCATAGGTACATGTGGACCTTTCTCTATGTAGTGAACATAAGAAGGATCAATGGATAGCAGATGCAAGTGCATTTTCACTTTCCAGGGAAAATACTCATCTCTCTCTAGAACTGGAATCTTTACTCCTGTGTCTTTGTGACCCATACTTGATGTACTTTTAGATCTTAACTTTCTGTACGTTGAAAGCTAGGCTCTGATACCAATTGTTATTTGCCCTTAAGTACACTAAATTTGGAGAAGGGGGGGGGTTGAATATAAACTTAAGAATTATCTAAATTCTTGCGGATTCAAGTTTGTTCAACTAGGGTGTTTGAAAGTATATATGTATAAAACTGATTGAACTAATAATGCAAAAATTAAAGTATTGAAAACAGAACACACAATATTAAAATTACTAGTGGATTGGTTTTCCACTAGTATGTTTTTACTTTCAATTGATCTTGGTAAAAATTACCATGCTGCTTAAAAAGTGTTTTTGCCTTATACTTTTTCACACTGTATTTTTCCCACATACACACTTTGCTACATTAAATACTAACTACTTATATAGTAGTTTTCTTCACTTCTAATTCCTATCGACAGATAACATTATAAAATTACAACTTATAATGTTTACATGAAAATAGAAATTAGCTACTTGCACAGTTTTCTTTGGACCTGTCTAGTCCTGAAAGTATCTTTGTCTTGATGCATTCCTTGAAGACTGTGTTGCCTTGAAAGTCTTCACAATCCTGACAGGACTGTCTTCCATTGATTCAGTCTCTGCAAAGTTCCCATTCCTTTTTGTCTTTAGCTAAATTGGGAAACCTTAATCAACTGATAAATGCTGTTAAGGTTATCAGTTGATTCTCCTTTGCTTATCCATCGATGGATAGGATATCCATTGATCAGTTGATGTATCGATGGATAATTGAGTTATCCATCGACTCCCTATCCATTGATGATCTCTTATCCGTTGATTGCTTTTATCCGTGATGACTTGTATCCGTTGATAGATTTTATCCATTGAGTAGTGTCTTCATCCATCGACTCAAATATCAGTTAATCACTTCACTTGTGAGAATTCTGACTTAGAATATTTACAATTGATCATCCATTCTTCACATCAGTTGAGAAGCTATAAATTGAAGTCAATAATATCAATCGATTACTTCACAGTATCCATCGAGGCATTACAATCAATTGATAAAGAAACATGAATCAAATGTTACAATCCAATTTATCAGTTGATAAACTAGCTTCAACTGATAACTGGTTTCCTAGTCAATGGATATTCATAAGTCATATATCCATTGATCAGTTACAATGAATTTTAAATCCCTATTGTAATTCTAAGTAATTTGTTATCATCAAAACTCATAATTCCTAACAAATTACAATATTGACAAATATAATTTTGAGACAGAGTGATCAAATACCAGTAATAGATGAATTATGATAATTTTAATGTTGAGTTTGAATTTTCTATCTTCACCTTCTACTCCTTGACTCATTCATCTTATCTTCATTTTCATTCATCTTTCTGTATAAGGATCCCTTCAAAATCTTCTCATCCTCAACTCTGTAGTCTAGTTGGCTTGCAAGATAATTTAATTCCAGATTGGTCAGTTTGTCCAATTCTTGACAGATATCAATACATTTTTTCCTGCCTTCCATGTCCTTGTAAATCATCATGCAGAATGGTTCTTGAAATACCTTCTTTCCTTCAGGGTTCCAAATTTTGATTCTATCATCCCTTTCTTCTTGAAGTGGTGCCTCCCTTATCTTCTCATCTTTTCTAGAATGGCTTTGCCTAGCTCCTCAGTTAGATAATACTTCTTGTTGAGCATGGTATAAATATTCCTTAAGGTGCCATAGCCTTGTTTCATGACTTGATTAAATGTGTAAGTTGAATGTGACTAATCTTCATATTCAATGTGAAGTAGATCGACTCCCTCTTCCTTTGACCTTTTACTGCAGTCATTCCCTCGATTTTGATTGAAACACAATTTTCAGGCTTGGATTTGAACACTTCTATTTCTTTGGATTGACTACTCTCAGATGCTTTACTTTGAAAATTTATCTCATTTGGATTCTCCTCCTTAGCCACTTTTTCATCAACTACAAGTTCCCTTTTAACTCCAGAAATTTTAGATTTGTCTTCAGACTTCTTTGCTCCTTGTTTCACCCTTGGCCTCTTCTCACCTTATTTTCTTCTAGCTTCTCTAATTAGTCTACATCCACATCAAATTCTCTTTGCAGTTGAATGACTAGTTCTTCTTGTACTTTTTCTTGTTGTTTCCTTTCTTCAATGCCAACAACTATTATTTTTTACTATAATTTTTCACCTCCACCCATGACAAATTTCTTTTTCTGCTTCTTGCCATCTTCAATTAGAATTCCTTTGCCTTTTCTATCACCAGGTTTTGAGCTACCTTCTTCCACACTTATTTCTCATTTCTTCACAGCTTCAAGAATTTCTGGCAATAGAGAGATTGACTTTTGTGCATCAATTGCCTTATTTTTGCTTGCAATTGAATCAAATTGTTGCATAAGTTTTTGAGTCAATGCCTTCTTTTGATCTTTCTTTTGAATAACATTATCTGTGTTCTTGACCACAGCTTCAATATCCCTCCTCCTTAACTCCTCATCATTCTCCCCTTTTTTGATATCAGTAACAGGTTCTTGCTCCAAGGATTGAGAAATTAGAGGGGTTTCCAAGAGTATGCTCAGGAGTTTGATTTGAGTGACTTGATTTTTCAAAATTTGCTCCATGCCAACTTCCATAACATTCACTATTTTCTCTAATTGCACAATTTTGCCTTGGCTGTAGACTCAGTGTTAAGAATTTGCTTGATTCTTGTCATCATGGTTAGACTGAGCCTAGAGTCAATGGTAGTGTCAAAGTGTGTCCTTGCACTGTCAATCTCTTCCATAATATTCTTTAGTTCATACTTGGAACCTGTGACATGCATCTTTTGGATTTTTAAATTGTCTTTGTAGAAGTTAAGAATTCTTCTATATACAGGGTCTTCCACATTTGTTTCAGCCATTGACCTTTTGTAGTGTGAAACTATTGCTCTTTCAGTATCAGTCAAACTAGTTTCATCACTAGCCATTGCAGGCTCCAGCATATCATCATCAGAATCAAATTCAAAATCTTCAGGATTCATGTGAGAAATATCATCAGGCATTTTAGTCAAATTCTCATTTCCACTCCTGAAATCTTCTTCAGACTAGACCAACCCTAACATCTTTTTAGCCTTGTGATTTGTGGCAACTGCTAGCTTTTGGTAGTGTGGATCCTCATGTTAAAAAGTATCAACATCAAGGTTAAATTCAACTTCATCATACACCTCCTTGTGGGCATCTGCAACTCTTGCAGGAACTCCATGCTCTCTATCATTTTCATCTCCCCCTAACTTCAACCCCAACTCCTGGGTGAGTTCAGCTGCAAATTGTTCAATTTTAGAAGTTGATGCTTCATGAGATGAAGAACTTGGTTTCTCTCTATTCTTTTCTCTCTCACTCTCTTCTATCTATTTTTGAATCAGGATCTCATCCTGGATTCTCACCTCTCCCTCATAATGCTCTCCTTTTGCATCACCTACTAAGGTGGATCTCTCTTTGCTCACACCCTCTCCTTTTGCCACCTCAGAAGAAATTGAGGGCCTCTCATTTATACTCTCTCCTTTTGCCAAGGTATGCAAACCTTGCCTCTCACACACCTCACCCACTCCACTCAATCCTAAAAGTGTATTGGTCACTTGAATTATTTCGACAGATGGTTCAATAAGTGGAATGGAAATGTCAATTGATGAATGAGGAATATCTATCGATTGATGAATATCAGTTGATTGGAGCTCATCGATGGATGTAAGGATATCTATCGATGGATGAGAGATAGTCAATGGATGCTGGATATTATCAGTTGATTAGAAAATATCCATTGACTTAGGAAAATTTTCAATTTCAACCTATTCATCCAATGTGTTATCCTTTGGTGAAACATGTGAGATTGTTGGCTCTATCCTGAGTTATAAAGATGGTGAATTTGAAACATTGAAGTTATTAATCATCAAAGTTTCTGAAGAAATAGATTTTGAAGGAGATTTTGGAGAAGGAATAGATAATGAATGGGTTGTGCCTCAGGAAAATTCCGAGACACATTAATTGAAGAAGCTGAAGGCTTCACGAAAATTTCATTTGGCTTTGCAAGTATGTGTGATCCATGTGCATTGCTACTGCCCTTCCTTCTTCTTTTGTAAGAGATTATCTTACCATCATGTGATACTTCTATAGAGTTCCACAACTCTTTAACAAGGGAGCACACGATGGTGGGTACTTCACTGAGAACCTTGGATACCCTGCATTCTCCAAAAAATCTCATCAGTAGATGGAAGTCAGTATGAGCATCATCAACTGTCAAGCATGCTGTGAAATTTTTCTGCTCATAGACGAATCCCGTTGATGAAGAGATCTTCTTTTGGGGTGTCATTGATTGTTCTTAATAAAATGAGTTAGAAAGAAACTTGAAAAAAATGGGTAAAATAGCCTTAATAGTTCTTGAGAGATAGAGAAATAGAGATACAGAGTTCAGAGATAGAGAATGCAATAGCAAATGAAAAATAAAATGAGAAAATAAATTGCTATTTATATTTTGAGATTGAAATGACTTGAATAGTCAGTTTAATTAAGAATATAATTGAAAGATAAAAAGAATTAAAGTAAATTACTCTAAATGACAATCAATTGATATATACAAATGGATATGTGTATCTATTGACAAATAAAGTAAAGAATCAACGGCTATAATTTGGTCAACGGGTGTGTAAAACTATAGAAATTCTATTACCATCGGTGGATAATTACACCCATTGATTCAGAATAATTAATTTATGAATCGATAAATAATTACCAGGGTAATTATCTGTCGATCGATAAATATTCATCGATAGGTATATATTTTTAAATTGATCAAATATATCCATCGATGGTTGCAGAATATCCATTGATAATTAACACATTTATCAATTGATCACTTTGTTTCAGATAAATGTGAACAATGGCTACATTGAGAAAAACAAGTGACTTAATAAACATTTAGGGTTAAGCAAAATTAAGCATACCTAATTCATATACTAATCTATTAAAAGTAGATTCATCTAAAGGTTTGGTAAAAATGTCCGCAAGTTATTGTTCATTAGAGACAAAATGTAATTCAAGTGTACCATTCATTATAAGTTCCCTAATGAAATGATACCTTATGTCAATGTGTTTGGTTCTGGAATGTTGCACAAGATTTTCTATTATTGCAATGACACTTGTATTATTACAGAAAATATGAATCTTGTTCATGTTGAACCCATAGTCAAATAATGATTCCTCATTCATAATATTTGTGCACAATAACTTCCAGCAGCAATGTACTCAGCTTCTGCAATTGAAGTTGATACTGAGTGTTGCTTTTTGCTAAACCATGACATAAATTTGTTTTCTAGAAATTGACAGGTGCCTGTAGTACTTTTCATGTCTATTTTATAACCTGCATAATCTGCATCTGAGTAGCCTACTATATTAAAATCAGAGTCTCTAGGATACCAAATACCTAAATTTGATGTACCCTTGAGATATCTAAAAATCCTCTTAATAGCCACTAAATGAGATTCTCAAGGATCAGCTTTAAACCTAGCACACAAATATATAGAGAACATTATGTCTGGCCTACTAGCAGTTAAATATAGAAGTGAGCCTACCATGCCTCTATAACTTGAAATTTTCCCTTTAGCTTCCTTAGTATTTAATTCAAGTTTAGTGGCAGTGACCATTGGAGTTTTTGCAGAAGAACATTCACTTAAGTCAAATTTCATCAATAAGTCATGAATGTACTTTGTTTGATTTATAAAAATACCATCATTAACTTGTTTGACTTACAAACCAAGAAAGTAAGCAAGTTCTCCCATCATGCTCATTTCATACTTACTCTACATGAATTTGGAAAACGTTTTGCAAAGTCCTTCATTAGTTGAGCCAAATATAATGTCATTCACATAGATTTGGACAAGAATAATTGAGCCATTAACATTTCTACAAAATAGAGTTTTATCAATAGTACCTCTTGTGAAGTGATTCTCAATGAGAACCTAATATATAGTGTCATACCAGGCTCTTAGTGCTTGTTTCAAGCCATAAAGTGTTTTGAGCAGATAGTAGACAAAGTCAGGGAAATTTGGGTCTTCAAAACCATGAGGTTGTTCTACATAGACTTCCTCTTCTAATACTCCATTCAAAAATGCACTTTTCACGTCCATCTGGTAGACCTTAAAATTAACATGTGCAACATAAGCTATAAAGGTTTTGATTGCTTCCAGCCTTATAACTGGTGCAAAGGTCTCATCAAAATCAATTCCTTCCCCATGTGATTAGTCCTTTGCCACAACCCTTGCCTTGTTCCTAGTCATAGTACCAGTTTCATCCATCTTGTTCCTAAATACCCATTTTGTACCAATTACCGATCTGTCTTTTAGTTTGGGCACCAGCTTACAAACTTTATTCCTTTCAAATTGAATGAGTTCCTCTTTCATAGATAAATCTCAATTAGGATCCTTGAGAGCATCTTCAACTCTTTTAGGTTTTTCTTCAGATATGAAGTTGCTATACAGACACTCATTTTGAGTAGCACTCCTTGTCTTGACACCATCCTCTGCATTTCCAATGATTAATTCAAATGGATGAGTTTTTGTCCATTTTCTTTGTGGAGGCAAATTTTTCCTTGATGATGAGGCTTCATGATCATTGGTATTATACTCAAACTGATTTGAATTTGAGGTTTGATCTTGAAACCCTCCCCCTGAATTGGATACCCTAGATGTAGAGTGGTTGATTATCCATTGAAGAATTATCAGTTGATGCATTATCAGTCGATGGATGTCAGTCAACTGATAAATTATCCATTGATGCTGTGACATCAACTAATATTGAGTTTCTGAGTTCTTTTGAATTTATGATTTCTACTATTTCATAATCATCTAAACCATTTGATTCATTCTCAAAATGCAGTGTGTCATGATTTCCTTCATCAAACAAGCCTTGAATCTTTTTATCATCAAATACTACATGTATAGATTCCATAACAATGTGGAGTCTAAGATTATAGACTCTATAGGCTATGCTTGATAGTGCATACCTAACAAATATAGCTTCATCAGCCTTGGCCTCAAAGTTTCCTAGGTTTTTACCTTGATTCATTAGAACATAACATTTGCAGCCAAAGACATGAAGAAATCCCACTTTTTACTTTTTGTATTTCTTGATCAATTGATAATGTGTCTTTCCTTGAGCTTGATTCCCTATGGAGATATTTTGAATATAGCATGCTGTATTAATGTCCTCAGCCCAGAGGTATGTTGGTAATTTAGCATCTTCCAACATAGTTCTACCTGCTTCAATCAATGTCCTATTTTTCTTCTCAACTACCCCATTTTGTTGAGGTGTCCTTGGTATAGAGAAGGTGTGTATGATTCCTTTAGATTCATAAAACTCCTTCATTGTGGAATTCTTAAATTTTGTTTCATTGTCACTTCTTATTTTCTTTACATCCAATCCAAGACTCTTCTCAACTTCTCTGATGTGCTTGATGATGAGATCACTTGCTTAATCTTTTGAATGCAGAAAATTAGTCCATGAGAATCTTAAAAAGTCATCCACAATGACTAGAGCATACTTCTTCTTTACAATGGACATGATATTCACAGGACCAAACAAATCCATGTGTAATAACTCAAGTGGGTTCTAAATTGATGATTCTAATTTTGACTTGAATGATGCATTCTTTTGTTTTCCTTTCTGAAAAGCATCACATAGTCCATCCTTGACAAATTTCATCTGTGGTAAACCTCTCACTTGATTTTTCTTGACCAAACAATTCATGGCTTTAAAGTTTAAGTGAGCTAATTTCTTATGCCATAGCCAACTTTCAACTGTACTTGCCTTAGAGAGAAGACAAGTCATTGAATCTGCACTTGTTGAGTTGAAGTCAGCTATGTACACATTTCCTTTTCTATTCCCAGTCATGACTAGGCTTCCATCTTTCTTGTTAGAAATTATTCATGCTTCAGTAGTGAAGCAAACTTTATTTCTATTACAAAATAATTGACTTTTGCTTAACAAATTATGTCTTAAGCCATCAACTAGTGTAACAGATTCAATGATGACATTCTCTTTTGAAATCAAGCCATATCCCATGGTATATCCTTTGATGTCTTCTCCAAAAGTTACTCCAGGGCCAACTTTCTCCTCAAACTTTGTGAGCAAGGATTTATCTCCAGTCATATGTCTTGAACACCCATTGTCCAAGTACCAAAGATTGCTTCTTTTTCCCTGCACACATCAAAAAATAATCAAGTTAATTTTGGTACCGAAGTTCCTTTGGGTCCTTTCTTATTAGTTGTTACCTTTGGTTTGGTTTCTAACTTTTGTACCATTGGTTTATGTGGTTTTACTTCCACTTCAACCTTAGGTGTTGGTTTCCTCACCTCAGGATTCTCAGTGCTAATACATGGAATATTCATGCTTAAGGAATTAGAGAAATTTGGTGCATAAAAATTGTTGTGCATATTCCAGGGCATAACAGACATATTCATGTTGGAAAATGAAAGATATCGATTAAACATATATGGCATTGATTCACATTGAGCATGAATAACACGAGGATCAACTAATTGATGATAAACAGAATTAAAGTGTATGTTAGGTATGACAAGTACATTGGATGTTGCAGACATATTGGACTTGCATTGCAAAGATAAGTGATTCTTACTACCACACTTAGCACATATCTTTCTAGGAGCATACTTTTCAAGTGTGTAGTTATTGTGCTTGTTTATGCCTACTTTACCATTTCTGTTCTTTTTCCTCCTTTCATTAGGCTCAATATCAGGTTTTATCTTTTCTAATCTTTCTTTCAACTGGTCTTTAGATAAAAACCCTATATTGGTCTTTTCAACTTTGATTTGTGGTTTAGAAGAGCTACATTCTTTTACAAATGTAACATGTCTGTTAAGCTTGGTTTTTAAACAAATTGTTTAACAGTTAACGATTCCTTAATCGATGGATAATTATCCGTTGAGATAATATTATCAATCGATGGATAATCCTTATCAATTGATTCAGGATTAGCAATCAATTGCTTCTTTTCTAAGAATTGATTTTCATCAATGGCTAATTTCTCAAGAATCTCATACAGCATGGTGAAAGAATTTGTTCCATGAATGTCATTAATCTTTTTACTAGCTTTACTTGACCTGTTCCATTTGTCAATGATTCTTAGTTCTTCTTTAAATTTTTCTTTCAAGGTTTCTATTTCCTTTTTACACTCAACTAATTCTTCTCTAGCATCTCTGTTTTCTATCTTGAGTCTATCCATTTGCACTAGCTCACTTTCTAGATGAATATTTCTTTTAGTAAGATTTTCTAAGGTGCTCTTGAGCCTAGTGTTCTCTTTGTTTAAAGACTTGAGATTGACATGCAAATTATACAATTCATTTGACATTTCAGTAATGATAATATTGCATTCATCTTTGGATAACTCAAATAGATTTGTAGAGATTGCCTAATTTCTAGAAGAACTAGCTTCTTGGTCATCATGATTGGACATTAGTGCAAGGTTGATGTATTCCTCTTCTTTAGAATCATCCTCAATAGCCCAATCATTTTCTTCTGTCACAAAAGCCTTTTCTTTCTGTTTGAGTAAATCAAAGTACTTCTTTTTGTAATCAATACCATCACTGAACTTTAATTTCTTTTCCATTTTTGGCTTCCTGCATTCATTAGAAAAATGACTAGCCAATCCACAGTTAAAACATTTAAATTGAGTCCTGTCAACAAGATTTTTACCTTATTGATTGTCTCTCTTAAACTGAGATCCAGGCTTTTGTATAGGATTCCTTTTGAATTTGAGTTTTGAAAATTTCCTTGATAGAAAAGCCAAATGCTATCTGTTTCATCCATTTCATCTTAGTATATGACTCATCATCTTTAAATATTTCTTTTCTCTTTCTAGTTGAAGATTCATCATATCTAATACCACTTGCAACTTTACCATGACTTTCTTTTTTCCCTTCTTTAAAAATAACATCTTCACAGGATTCTGTAACTTGCTTATCCTTGACCAACAAGGCAACATACTTTTATTTCTTCTGACTTTTCTCAATCTCCTCATCTTGTTGTAGTTCCAACTCATAGGTTTTCAAGATTCCATACAGTTTGTCAAGAGTATATTCCTTAAAGTCAGGAGATTGTCTTATAGAAACAATCATTGGTTTCCATTCCTTGGGTAAGGACCTCAACAATTTGAGGTTGGTATCTTCAACAGCATATACTCTTCCTTATAGTTTTAGCTCATTCAAAAGCTTTTGAAACCTACTATATGTGTCATTGATTTCTTTACCACTCTTGAAGTGAAAGGCCTCAAATTTCCGAATCAAGAGTTGCATCTTGTTCTTTCTTACTTGCTCAGTGCCTTCACATTGAGTTTGAAGAGTATCCCAGACTTCTTTGGAGGTTATACAGTTGATAAGATTGTCAAACATATCATTTTCAAGACCATTAAACAAAATGTTCCTAGCCTTTTTATCCTTGTGTACTTCCTTTTCATCCTCATATGTGTATTCACTCACAAGTTTTGGAATAAGCTTGTCTGGTTCTCGAGTACCATCTGCATTCATACTTATAAATATCTTCATAGGCACATGTGGACCTTTCTCTATGAAATTGACATAGGAAGGTTCAATGGATAGCAGATGCAAGTGCATTTTGACTTTCGAGGGAAAATACTCACCTTTTTCCAGAACTGGAATCTTCACCCCTGTGTCTTTTTGACCCATACTTGATGTACTTCGATCTTAACTTTCTGTATGTTGAAAGCTAGGCTCTGATACCAATTGTTATTTCCCTTGAGTACAAGAAGTTTGTAGAAGGGGGGTTGAATACAAACTTAAGAATTTTAAGGACTTCTTGCGGATTCAAGTTTGTACTTTGATAGACTTAGTGTTTGGAAATATATAGTGAAAAGAACTATTTAAACTATGGATTGAAGACTAATATTTTGAAAACAAAACAAAGCAATTTAAAAATTACTACTGGATTTGTTTTTCTACTAGTGTATTTTTGCTTTCAATTAACCTTGGTAAAATTACCAAGCTGCTTACAAGATATGAAATTGAATAAGAGAAAAGCAATATAATGAATTCTAGCTTTTCAATGCTTTTCTTGTTTTTGTTCTATCTCACACTTTTATGTTACAATAAACTGCTAAGACTATATATATAGCAGTTCACATACATCTATTTTTGTATCCACTAATAAAATGCAAATTAAAAATTACATTTTACAATGTATTCACTAAAATAGATTGTAGCTATTTTTCACAGTCTCCTTTACATTTTTCTTGTTCGGGTAAAATATTTGTCTTGATCTTTTCCTTGAAAACTGTGTTGCCTTGAAAGTTTTCACATTCCTGATAGGACTGTTTTCCATTGATTCAGTTTTTGTAAAGATTCTATCACTTTTGTCTTTAACTAATTTAGGAAACCTTGAGCAATTGATAATTACTGTAAAGCTTATCAGTTGATCCTCATTTGCTTAACCATCGGTGGATAGGTTATCCGTAGCGTAAATCCTTAAAATTCCAAGTACTTATATTCGATTATAACCATAAAATTTCTAAATTATAATCCTCCCTGTCATAATATCATTCTCGTATTCCTTGATATCTCATAAATTACGAAACAAATAGTAAAAATGAAAATTTTTGGATTCTGACGGTTTTTACATTCACTCATTTGCTTCATATAACAATATTACATTCTCGGATTTTCAATATTCCATCACTTACCTAGTGTGGGCTAAAACGTTTTTATAAATTCGTAAAATCACTATTCATTAAGGTTTCGAATAATTACAAAAATCAGGGTCTTTTATAAATAAAAAAATGAGTCAAAAATACGGGTTATTATAATATCTCTCTTTAACCTAATCACTGAAAGTGACTTGCTGTAATCCCTAGCAATCCTGATTAGAATGGTTTCAGCTTACTGTTATCTTCTATCTTGCAATCTGTTCTTGAACGCCTGAATTACTTGAGTCCCACTCTTGAATTCCTTGCTTCTTGAACTCTTTTCTTTACAGAAATAACACAACTAAACCATGTAGCTCCTTTATTCTAACACCTTAGTACCCCTTGATTCTTTAGTGATTCTCAATTACAATTCGAATAATACAATGAATGAAAAATTGACTACAACTCAAATGTATATCTCTATATAGAACGAATAGAATATATCTCAAGCTTAGAAAATAGAGAAAATATGATAAAACTTTTCAAGATAGTAAGAACGAGTTGTATACTGTTGGTAGTACGAATGAAAAGCTAAGCCTACTATAAATATGAATATATCAAACGACTAGTTTGAATTAAGGATAAGATACAATGATTTAGAATATATTAATTCAAACTAATACATAATTATAGGAGAAAAGGCTAAAAGAAAAGGTTTAAAATAGCTTCTACAAATATGGTAGATAAGGATAAGAAGTTAATTAAAGCGAGAGGTTAAATTGGATACAACTTCTTTCTAAAAAGTAGGAATACGATTATAAAATACATACTGAGCTTAATATATATTAGAAACGTATTATATAGATATATACACACACATAATAAAAGTCCTATTAGAAGTATAAATATATTTCTTAATAGAAGTATAAATCTATTTCTTGAATTCTAGACAGTTGGTGTGTTTCTGCTGGACTATGTAGCGGCATGTTATTTTGTCATAACAGCTTACTATTATCATAACAGCTTGCTGTTATGCTGTCATGTTATAAATTCATGCAAAACATATTAGTAATAAACAGAATCTCAAGCTATTATTAAGCATACAAAACATGTTAAGCTGTGACAGACTAGCTGTTTGACGTTATTGTGTTATTATCAAAATTTAGGGTTTACACTCAAATCCGTTAATAACTTTCAAACTCAAGAATACCGAAACTGATAACAAAAATGACAAATGGAACTGGAAATAAAGATAGATCAACAAATACTTTTACCAAAGATACTTCGCATCCGAACAAAATTGCAGAAGTCAAATGGATAGAAGCATATCTATTTCCTATTTCTTTTCCTATATGTGAATAGTGGAGAAATGTATATGTTTTATCTACTATCTATAATATATTATAATAGCCAAACTAGAGAATCTTTTTTTGAGAACACTGAGGTGAATCATAGAAAAGATCATAACCATCCAATTTTAGGTGAACGATAAAAATGTTCCTAACCATTCAATTTTAATAAAATCTAAAATATTAATATTCTAACTAAAATACATCTCTATACAAAATACACAAACATTATTTTATTAAAATATAGATGCAAATAAATTATATAAAAATATATACATATAATATTAAATAAAGTTTAAATTATTATTATATAAATAAAAATAAATTTAAATCATAAAACAAATATTAAAATAAAAAAATTAAAAAATTAAAAAATCAAAAAATTAAAAAAATTTATCCGTGCATCGCACAAGACATAAACTAGTATCTATACTCTTTATTAATAAGCAAATCCCCCTTTCATGAACAAATTTAGTACTCAAAAATTTGGGTTTACCCTACTATTCTATTTTTATTTGAATTTTATTTATTTGCATATATTATATATCTATTTAAATTTCTCTATTTATTTCCACACTAGAGTTTTATCTCTTTTTAAATTCTTTCTTCAATCCTACTTCTATTTAAATTTTATTTATTCACATTCTTCTATTATATTCCTATTTAAATTTTCTTTTTTATTTTCTCATACAGTTTCATTTCTACTTAAATTCTATTTATTCACATTCACCAAATTTGGTACTCCAATATTTGGGTTCACCCCTACTATTACTATTTAAATTTTCTTTTTTATTTTCTCATATAATTTTATCTGTACTTAAATTCTTTTATTTAATTTTTATTTATTCACATTTTACTATTATATCACTATTTTTTTTTCATCAAACAGTTTTATTACTAAATTTCAATCTGATTTCATTTTTTATATTATATCAATAATTTTTAGATTTAATTTTTAATAATTCAAAATTTACCACACAAATTAACACAAACTCTATTTTCAGTACTATCTGTCATTAACAATCTCTCTATTTATAGTAATTTTTATGTATCAAATTTGAATTCCCCCCTCTAATCCCATTTCTTTTTAAATTCTATTTATTCACATTCTACTATTATATTACCTATTTTAAATTTTCTATTTATTTTCACCCTACAGTTTTATCTCTACTTAAATTTTATTTAATTTCAATTTTTTATATTACCTCAATACCCTTTAGATTTATTTTTTATTAAAATTTGTCACACCATCAGGACTCTTTTTTCATTAAATTATT
The DNA here is from genome assembly GCA_028671895.1 of Oenanthe sinensis. Taxonomy (NCBI): domain Eukaryota; kingdom Viridiplantae; phylum Streptophyta; class Magnoliopsida; order Apiales; family Apiaceae; genus Oenanthe; species Oenanthe sinensis. Next base: position 11,010,280 of record CM053797.1, read on the forward strand.
AATTTCAGTGCTCTTTTAGTTATAGTTAACAGTCTCCTTATAAGTAAAATGATAAGAGTTAGGTGAAGTACCTTAAATAGATTACTAATAAGATATCATATGCGTTTTGCATGCATAATATAATGTAGAACATATTAGTGTCCAAATTAGTACTCTATTTAAGGGTACTCTACTTAATAAAACTTTTAATAAATTATATGTTAGGAATTAAGAGTCCTAGAAGTTTAGAGGGGGGATGAATGTATACTTCAAAGATTTTTACTATTTTTAAACTGTGATGAACTGTTTGTTGTTTGAATGAGAGTCTATTGAAACAAGCTTGGTGTTTGTAAGAACATAAAGCAATAAGTAAAGTAAACACCAGATGTAACTTTCAATCTAATTGTATTAGAATGAACTTTGCTACAATCTGAAATTCAAATTGAATTTCAGCTTCTTATTCTAGGAAGAATACAAGGTATGAATACACTTGATACAAATTCAAAGACTCTTTCTAATGAGTCTGTGCATAAAATATATAGACAACATGTCCTATGGCACATGATCACAAAAGACAGTTTAGCTAAAACTAGAAATAGACAAGAAATATTTTACATTTGACAACTATCTATTTCTAGCTAACACTTGTTTTGACAGTCTACTGTGTTTAGCCTTATATCTTCTGTCATTTGTCTTGACGATCCTCCCAGCTTCATTGTAGACTTGTCTCTATCCTCACAGGCTTGACTTATCCTGCAAAGATAGAACTGCAAATTATCTGTCTTGTTCTTCTGTAATTCTCCATGAAAATAGCTCTTTGGAACAGTCGAGTACTCTGTTGAAATTACTTCGAGAAGTCATGATGATTGACTTCTCGATTGAATACTTGCTGTGACTTCTCGATTAGTCCTTGAATGACTTACTTCTCGAATGACTAGACTTCTCGATTGCATACTTCATTTGATGACTTCTCGATTAGTCTAGACTTCTCGAATGGATATTTGAAGCTTAGACTTCTCGATTGGTTCAGCTCTACCACTTCTCGAATGCTCCTTTAGCTGACTTCTCGAATTGATTTACTGGACTTCTCGAATGGATTGCACAAATATCATGTCATTTTTATTCATTTTATGAAACATAGTCTTATCCATGACACTTCTAGTGAAACCATTTTCATGTAAGAATACTGATAGAGTGTCATACCATGTCCGAGGTGCTTTCTTTAGGCCATAGAGTACATTGAAGAGAAAGTATACAAAATAAAAAAATTCTGGATCTTCAAACCCTAGGAATTGTTCCACATACACTTCTTCCTCTAGCTCTCCATTTAAGAATGCACTCTTCACATCCATTTGATATACTTTGAAATTGGAATATGCTGTGAATGCTAGAAACATCTTGATAGCTTCAAGCCTTGCTACTGGTGCATATGTTTCATCATAATCTATCCCTTATTATTGGGAATAACGTTTAGCATCCAGTCTAGCTTTGTTTCTCGTAACAATGCCATCTTCATCCAGTTTATTTCTGAATACCCATTTTGTGCCAATTATGGACTTGTTCTTTGGCCTAGGTACCAACTTCCAGACTTTCTGTCTTTCTAATTGATTTCTTCTTGCATTGAAATAACCCAATCTGGATCTTCCAGTGCTTCTTCAACTTTCTTTGGCTCTATCTCCGAGAGAAAACCAGAGAATAATCATTCATTCTGTGAAGCATGTCTAGTTTGAACTCTAGTATCTGAATATACTAGAATTAACTGAAAGGGGTGATCTCTACTCCACACTCTATGTCTAGGCAGATTTGCCCTAGATGATTCAACATGATTGTCATTATTGTGTTGAGTTCTTTGAGAGGATCCTTCGTTTGCTCCCTCTGAGCTGCTACTGGGTTGAGAATGAGATTCTCTGCCACTACTAGTAGTTTCTATGAATCTTTCAATGTTTGCACTACTAGGGTCAGAATCATCATTATTGTTATTCTGAATTGGTTCTTGATTTTCTATTGTAGCTTCATGTACTTCTTTACCTTCATCTGAGTTCAAATTTTCAAACTACAGAGTTTCAGTGTCATCTGTTCTTTGTAGACTTGGGAGCTTGAGATCATTGAAAGTTACATTCATGCTTTCAATGACCTTCTTGTGTTCAATCACATAAACCATGTATGCTTTAGATTCCAGAGAGTAGCCAATAAATATGCCTTCATGAGCTTTGGATTCAAACTTTCCAAGATGCTCATCATCTTTCAGTACAAAACACTTTGCTCCAAACACATGAAATTAATTCAGTGTTGGTTTCTTATTTGCCATCAACTTAAATAGAGTCTTTTCATGATCTTTATTAATTAGGGTACAATTCTGAGTATAACAAGCTGTGTTGACTACTTCAGCCCAAAAGTATAAAGGTAACTTAGCTTTATTCAACATTATTCTTCCTACTTCAACTATTTTTTTGTTCTTCTTTTCTACTACTCCATTTTATTGTGGAGTTATGGGCGCTGAATATTATCTTGAAATTCCTTTCTCAATACAGAAGTCATTCAGGGTTATATTTCTGAATTTTGTTCCATTGTCAGACCTTATTTTCCTAACAGGAAAATTAGCTTCTAACTCTATCTTCTTTATGTGATCAATAATTGTCTGAGGGGCTTCATCTTTTTAGGCTAGAAATAAAACCCATGTGTACTTGGAGTAGTCATCAACAATTACTAGTGCATATCTTTTCCTTGACATAGACATGACATTGACTAGACCAAATAAATCATATGCACAAGTTGTAGTGGTTCAGTAATGTCTGATGAGTCTTTGTTTCAGTGAGATGCTTTCTTTGACTTCCTTTTTTCACATGCTTCATACAGACCTTCTTGACAGAATTCTATCTCAGGTAGACCTCTAACCAATTCCCTCATAAATAAAGAGTTCATTGCCTTGAAGTTCAGGTGTCATAGTTTCTTATGCCATAACCAACTATCCTCTGTTGAAGTTTTGCTGTAAAAACATTGAACTTCGCATTTGCTTACACAGAATAAGTCAACCACAAAAAGATTCCATTTTTAACTCCTTAAAGAGAAAGCTTTGCATCTTTCCTGATTTGGATTGCACACCTTTCCTTTTCGAAAGTTACTTTGTAGCCATTGTCAGTGAACTGACTGTTACTTAGGAGGTTGTGATTTAATCCATCTATAAGAGAGATATTCTTAATGATAACATTTTCAATTTCCAGATTGCCATATCCCGTTGTGAATCCCTTGTTGTTATCTCCAAAGGTCACTATCAGGCCAGCTTTCTCAATCACATCTGATAGCAGAGTTTTATCACCAATCATAAAGCACAACCATAGATTGTCGAGAATCCACATGACACACTTGTTCTTTGCTATACCCTACAACCACAGATTGATTACTTCTTCTTTGGCACCCAAATTTTATTGGGTCCAAGAGTTTTAGATAATTTAACAGATTTAGCTGTAAAAATTTCCTTTTCCTTGTCTTTTTCATCGACTTGCCCTTGCCCTTTGGTTTAGCCTTGACAGGTGTGTCTTTAAGCTTAGGGACAAGGGCTTCCTTCCTTGACTTAGGAGGACTAGTAGTTTTTTCCCTAACATGCTTTCTATTCATGTTCACATTTGTATTAATGCAAGTACTAGATGATGCATTCATCAAGTTTATGTACGCAGACTTGATGTTGAAAGCACATGGCATACATCTGACTTTACCACATGGTTGATGAGGGGTAAACATGACAGGCATGACAGGCATACTAGGAATTTCAATTTTTACTACTTTAATCTTTTTGCATGCATGCGTAAGATGTCGAGTAGAATTTCAGTTATTACAAACTTTTATAGTAGCATTTCGAGAATAGGCATAATCATTTTTCTTATTAATACATATCTTTCCATTTCTGTTACTTTTCTTCTTTTCATACTTGTTGCCTGTTTCAGTTTTAATCTGTTTCTTAGGTTTTTCAATTTTTACAGATTTCTTAGGCAACTTCTCTTTATCTTCTTCCTCTTTCTTTTTATCCTCAGTAAGAATTTCTTCTTTCATAATGATTTATTCTTCATCTATGGGTTCTATGACAAATTTCTTGTATAGGGGTTTAATGACATTTTTTAACACATATGGAATGTCTTGCTTCACAGGACTTTCCTCAGCAATTGATTCCTCATGTCTCTTTCCTTTCTTCTTATCATAGTCAAATTTTATACCAACGTTTTGACCTATGACCTGTTTATCTATTTCATCTTTAACAAGATTAGCAGATTTCTTATATGCCTAAAATTTTAACTTTAACTCAGAAATTTTATTCCTACGTGCAGTTTCTACTTCTTGGTTGCATTTGTCTCTATTCTTTAGATATTCTACCTTCTGTCTAAGATCTTCTAAGTTAACACATGCAAGTTATAGTCCTTCATTTGTAGCCTCTAGCATTTTATTCCTTATAACTAGTTTAACATTTTCTTCTTCTGATGCTAACATGCTTCTGTGTATATTAAACATTTCTACAATAAGATCTTCTACATTTTCCTTGTAATCAGAATTAGACATTTCAATTGTGAAAGAAATGATACCTTTGATAACTGAGGTGATGCCTCTGAAGAGTCTGTCATAAGTGCAACATTTCTATATGTCTCTTCTTCATCATTATCAGAATCATCTCAAATTTTTTCCTCGACTATAAAAGCTTTGTCCTAATGCTTCTTTACCAGTGCATCATACTTTTGTTTTAGTTCGTCATACGACTCCTTTCATTCCTTTCCTTGCTTAGGCTTTCGACATTCTGTAGCAAAATGTCCGGGTTCATTCCAGTTGTAGCACTTAAACTTACTATGGTCTACCATTCCAGTCTTGTAACCTTCTTTGCTAAAAGACCCTGAAGATGAACCACCTCAGTTATTGTTTCTAAAGTTGGAACTACTATAACTTGAGTTACTCTTGAAACTGTACTTAGGGTTCCTCCTAAACTTTAGGTTCTTGAACTTTCCTGCCATATAGGCCATTGTATTGTTTTCTAACTGTTCATGTTCTTCTATTTATATAGAAGTCATCTTCATCATCTGCTTGAGCATTTTCTGTAAATCCAGCTTCAAGAATCTTTTATTTCTCATTTACAGGATTTTCTGTATTGGTCTCCGTACTAGCAAAATATTTAGCTACAAGTGATGTAGTCTTCAACAAAACTGTATTCTTGCTATCCAGTGTCCCTGGACCATAAATGATTTTACTTTGCTCCTGCTCCATTTCATGATTCTTGAGCTTTCCAAATAGAATTTCATAAGACATGTCATTTATGTCACTTCTTTCTCTTATTGCAGAGATTTTGTGTTCAAGGTGCGCTGGTAGTATCAACATGAATTTCATGTTAATCTCCCTACGTGAGTAGGACTTTCCATAGAGAGACAAGTCATTCAGTAATTTATTGTATCTCTCAAAAACTTGAGTGATAATCTCTCTAGGTAGTGATTTGAATGCCTCATACTGGGATGTAAGAATATCCAGTCTGTTTTTCTTCACCTCTGCAGTACCTTCCATTAACAGATCAATAGTATCCCACATTTGCTTGGCACTAGTGCAGTTTATCACTTGATTCAACATTGTAGTGTCCAGTGAATCCATTATGATACATTAAAGATGATTATCCCATGCTACTCTTTCATTGTCAATGTCAGTGAACTCTGAAGGCTCCTTTAGGGTAAATTCTTGAGAAATCCATTATCCGTCATCTGAGACTGCTTCCGGTTTAAGCTTTTGAGGAACATAAGGTCCATTTTCCAAAATCCCCATATATTGAGAATTAGCTGATTTGATGAAAGTGGACATCTTCTTCTTCCATAGAATGTATTCATTTTTATCAAAGGTTAGGAATTTGATGCTACTAAGTTTTTCAGTACTCATGGTCACGAAAAATTTTAAATCTCAAGAAATAATTAATTTTTTAAAAAATTAAAATCAATTCAAATAAAAATTAAATTTTGAGAAATAAAATTTTAATTCGAATTCTTGAAGATTGATAGCCTTTAAAAATTAGTGGATTTGAAATCTTAAAAAAATTCGAAATTGAATTTTCTTTAAAAAATAGAGAGATTTAAAAAAAATCTAAAAATAAACTTTTTTGAAAAACTCTTTTTGGATCTTGATTTGTAACTTTAATCAACACGTTCTGATACCAATTAATAGGTCCAAACTATCGTAGAAAGGGGGGTTGAATACGATATTGGTAGTTTTTCGATTTGATTCATGTTTATAGATCTGTTCTTGGTGAGCAATAAATATAGCAGTTATGATTCTAAACAACAAGAACAATCTTCGGGAATATACTTGTATTATATATACCCAATGTGCTACACTTTCACACAGATATATGAGTTACAATGAATCTCACAACAAGAAATAAATACGAGCTTTAATGACAGTGCATATTCTCTCTGTCTCTCTCTCAGCTGTATCTATTTGTGTGTGTTGTGTTCTGATTACATTCAAAATGAAAATACATTTTGTTTACATTCAGACTTTACAATAAAGTGAAATACAATTCTATATGTCGATATTTTCTTCTCATGTGTTGACTTGAGTTGACTTGTGGATATTCTTCTATGTGTCGAATAATGTTTCCCTCTATTAGACTTTAGAAAATAATTCATCCTTTCATATGTGTCAATTTTCATTACCCTATATGTTTGTCTTAGCCATTTTGATGTTATTCAACACATGTGTTGAATTCCTTTACCTTATATAAACATGTGTCGAATAAAGAAACACTCTTATAGGACTTAGAATATTTTAGACCCAATAGTACATCATGTATCGAATTTAGTTCCTCTTGTTGTCTATGTGTCGACTAAGAACCACTCTGTATTGCCTTAGTATGATTTCAATCAAGTATCTAGATCATGTGTCGACTTTTATATACTCTAAGTTGCCTTAGAATATTTTTATCAAGTCAAGATAGCATGTGTCGAATTTCCTTCCTTGTACAATGACTTAGAATCATTTTGACATCCTTAAAAGCCATGTGTCAAATTCTTCTACCATGTACTACTTGACTTAGATTCTTTTTAGCTTGCAGACTTGGCTTCTTGTCAATTCTTCTTCTGCATAGAATATGTTAATCAATTTCTTTTGTACTGAAAATTAGTGCACTAGTCTGGCTCACAAGTGACTAACACTGAATTGATCTTCATACTCTCAATTCAAATTAATTGACAATCTTGTAGTATTACTTTATTATTTCTCATCTTCACTGAATTTTTTTGGCACTGACCGCTTGATCTTCACTACTTTCTGAAACACTGAATTACTTATTTTTCATTGACGCTTGAACATAATAATGAACTTCTTTTAGTGATCTTCAATATTCCATCAAATACCTTGATACATGTAGTTGCATGATCTTCATTGTAGATTCATGTGATTACAATAATATTATTTATCAGTCCTTTACTTTTAGTTGAATTACAGATCCTCGATTACATTGTATGTTACATTATGCTTTACAATTATTGTTAGGTCCAAATGATTGTAGAAGGGGGGGTTGAATACAATCTTTAATAAATATTAAAATCTGTTTCGGATAATTTTTGATTAACCAATTTAAATTATTATCACGAAATAATAATCAAAGAAACACAGTTCAAGTAAAATACTTATATTAAACTTGAGGTGGGTTACAAGATTTAAATCAGATAAATATTCACTAATTTAGCTCTTAAAATTCTAGAGAGATTTGACATTAACTGCTCTTGAATTTTTGTTTAAGCCGAATAGAATGTTAATAGAAGTTTTTAATACTACTGACTTAATCTGCTATTTATAGGCAAAATCAGATGTTGGAGACTTTTCTGGCTCGGGGAGACTCTTTCTCCTCGGGGAGACTTTCTGAAATTAAATAAAAATTCATTTAATTGTTGAGGAAGACTTCTGCAGCTCGGGGAGACATATTAATCCATGTGAGACTTATTAATAAATCGGGGAGACTTTTTGAAAAGTCTCCGGGAGACTTTTCAAAAGTCTTCCCGAGAAGTGAATCAGTCGACCTGCTTGATTTCTTCAAATGTATATCTTCTGACCATTTCCATTTATATTGTTTTCAATTTAATTTAAATTCTATTTGTTTTATTATATATCTTATACATTAAATTAATTCTCTTTGAATTAATCTAAGTAAATAGGATACATAATAAATTATCGTTCTGATAATAGAATTAAATTAAAATCTTCTTCATTCTAAAATAATTCTAAATTAATTAATTTCTTAATCAATTTAAGAAATAAATTAATTCTGATTGAATTAATTTACCAATTAAATTAACTAAATAATTTAATCAATTAATAGAGAATTAAATTAGAGTCTTGACTCCACAGCTGTTGATGATATAACTTTAAATCTTCTGTCTTCTCACCAATGTCTGTAGCTGACCATTTCTTCTGTAGTAAAGAACCTTCTTTGTATTTTGCCAACACTCTGTGTACTGTCTGGTTCACGAGTGATTCACAACAAATAATATTCTTCACTTGACTTTTATAATGGTTCACTTCTGCTCCTTCTGACTTGACTATATTTGTTGTCACACAAAATTGAAATCTTCTGACACTGTAGCTTCTTCAAACTTAAATACTCCACTGAGGCATGATCAATTAAATTGAACTTCTTTCAATGTAGTACTGCTTCAAGTCTGTAGATTGACTTTGATCTTCTTTTTCTTGTCAGATAATACCTACTGAAGATTCCTGTGACAGATAATATATTTACTTACAAATTATCTATGTTTGAGTTGAGTTGCCATCTCTCTAAACAAATAGGCTTCTAAACATATGCCTTTCAATCTCCCCCTATTTGTTTGTTAAACAATAACAAGCAAATCACTAGAGGATAACTCAACTAACAAACAAGAAAAAGATATAACAATAAAACTTGTAAATAAACAAACTTAGTTCTGGTTTATATTAAACATTTCCAGATTCAAACATTAATGATAAATACAAGATAGTTGTTCCTCTAGACTGAACAAATAGTACAGATTTCTATCTTGATCTATCCTAGTTCTAGTAACAAAAGATGTTAACATTTCTTCAATTCTGATCATCTTGAGACTGTATTTCACCTTCTTCTGCTTCTTCAACACCAACAATAGGTGTGCGTGGTTCTGGTTCAGGTACTGTCTGAGAGCTTCCAGAATCCCCATACGCCTTGTTTTGTTCTGATATAGAAAGTCTATACAAAACTTCATTATCAAGAGGATCATGTGGAATTGAAGTTGGTTGCTTGAACTCTTCTAGTCCTTTCCATTGCTTGTAAAAATCAATATCTTTAGACATACAGTAGTCTTGGATATAATCAGCAGCAACTGATTTAGCTTGACTTTGAAATCCTTCAGACCGTAGCATTTTCTCTACGTCTATTAAGTAGTTCAAAGGATATCCAGTCATAGACTCTGAATTGAGACGAATTATTTGATATCGATTATTTTTCACAAACCTTACTTCATAAGGTTCAGGTATGATTTCTGGACTCCTTAGAGTAGCAAAGTCTCGAATGTGATCTCGGAGTATTTCATTCATCTCTGAACTTCTTTTTACTTTACACAGCATAACCCATAACTCAGAGGGTGTTCTTGTTCTGAAGAAGTCCAACGAAACTTTGTAGAAACCATAATTATCAAGATGAATTATGATATGCCAGCCATCTATATTTACTTCAACTGTGATATACCTGACCTCTAGCTTTAATGCAGCCATGTAAAGATCTACAGTTGTATTGGCAGTGAATAGTTCACCTATCATGCCGGATACCTCTCTGTCTTGATATGTGCCAATCTGAGGTTGATCCATGATCATTCTAGCTTGATCCCATTTTGGTCCAAACTTTCTTTTAATGTCTTCCCTCTTGGCAGTGATTGCAGCATCCCATAGCTTTTGCTTTTGTGCAGCTGCTTCCTTGTTCTCCTTGGATTTAACTTGTAGGAGAGCCTTAAGCTTATCAAGCTTGTCTTTTCTTGCTTGAGCTTCATTTTGCATTTCAAGAATCCTTGCATCTAACTCAAAGTTTTTCTCTATGGATTCTTCTTGAAATCTTCTAAGTTCTTCATCTAGCTCAGCATTTCTTTCTGTTTCATCAGAGAAAAGAAATTCTCTGTCAAACTCACCTGATTCAGCATCACCAAAATTTGATTTTCCAGGAGTTTGTTGTTCTGGTTCAAAGAAAGAAAAATCTTGTTCTGCTGCATAGTAAGATTGATCTAACTTGTATTGATCTGTAGCAGCTTCTTGTACTGTGTCATGCATTTTCCCTTTTCCTTTGACTGGAGCTTTTTCTTGTACCTTCTCCCCCTTAGTTGAGGGATCCTTGACTGAAGTCCCTTCAAAGAATTGTTGTTGTTCTGGGATGGGTCTAGTTCCAGACTTTACCATGTTGTAGACATGCCTCAAACCTTCATTCAGCTGATCTATGCCTCTTTCAATCATTGCAAATCTCGAGGAATTAAGAGCATTGTACTGATGATAATCATTTTCTAGAACATCGATACGATTTGAGATCTTATTTATCTCTGTGAGATTATCAGCAATTTGAATTTGATTCTGTCTTAAGTCCTTGATATCAGCTGCTATAACACCTTGCGTTTGATTCACATCATTTGTTTTGAGAAGCACAGTTGCCTTTACTTCTTCAAGATCCTTTCTAATAAGAGAAAACTGATTTGTAACTGGATCTGAAGAATTTTGAGCATTTACTTGAGCTCGAAGTTGTGCATTTTCTGCTTTCAGTGCATCCATCTGTTGTTGAAAGGACAGTAACATATTTTGCATCTCACTTTCTGTGCCTGTGTGTGCACTCATTTTTCCTATTTGCAAGAGTGTTTCACTCACCTCACGTGTAGGTGTATCACACAGTGTTTGCCTTTCTTCGCTCGTGTTTAACTCAAAATCCGAGCCTTCAGATGTACCTGCAGTATAGATCACCAAAGCCCCTGCATGAGAGGTCACTGGTGGTGCAATGGAACTTTGCAAGTTCCAATCCTCAATAAAGTCTTGCGTTTCTTTTGGAATAGAAAACTGAGTTGCCTCAGGGTAAGACTCAAAGAGTTGCTGATCATCTTGAGATGATGAGTAGATCTTTTCAGATTCTGGATATGATCCATCCGGGGAGGTAGGCAAGGATCTAGGAATCAGCGAGAGATCCAAGTTTCCCCCTAAAGCCTGTGAAGGCACTTGATGTTGTGAAGCATCATGTTCTACCATTACTAGGGTAGATGAAGTACCAAGCATTTGCTTCTTCTGTGGAGCAGGAATCAAGTCTTCTTCACTCCCTAACTGTGTATGTTTTCTCTTCTGTGTTTGGGAGAGAGATTGTGATGACGAAGTAGCAGTGTATGGATCTAAGACCTGTGTCAGAGACTGTTGGATTTCAGACTCATGATCTATCCTAATAGCCACTGGGGGCTTAACACTGATATAATTTAAGTCAAGATTTAAGTCAAAATTCACAATAGAAGAATTCCTTACCTGAGTACTTACTGGAGCAGAGGCAATTTGTTCTGCTTGAGCATGATGTTCTTCAAGTTGTTCAACTTGTTCATCTTCATCTTCACTTGGAGGAGCAGGAATCATTTGTAGAGGTCCTGCATCAAACACTGGTGCTGGTGCTTGATTTTGTTGTTGATGAATGAATTGAGCCATGTATGGTGTATAAATTACAGGAACACCTGGTAGTTTGTTTGCCTTCGACAACCTTGTAAAAAGATTTCTTTGTGTGGAAAGCGATCTTACTATAGGTGAATTGTTAAATAACACTTTGTGTTCATTAGTTAGCTTGTCATTCAAAAACAAAGTCAGAAATCTTGGATAGTAGCAATGAACTGTATGATCTTCTGTAAGACTTCTGCTTGAAAAAGTACCCATTTTCCTGATTATCTCTTTCAAAATTAATTTCCCAAAATTTATTCTCCGGTTATGTGTCACAGCAAATCCTATGTTTTGTAAAAGCAGAGGAATGTTGTGAAAACTATTCTTCAGACATGGAGAAAATACCTTGGCCAGTGTATCAAAGATGTAGTCCCACTCACTTACTAGATGAGTCTTGGACAGTCTAACCATATTAAATTCACCTTGATACTGGATGGTTTGAAAGAATTCTATCAGCTCCTGTGGTGTTGGTAGTGGATCAAAGTTGTCTGTTGGGAAGCCTAGAATCCTGTTTACATCAATATCTGTCACCCAGTAATCTCTTCCTCTTACTTTGAATGCGAAGCGAGTTGACGTGCTGGTTGAGCAATTAACAGCTGTAGAGTAGAGAGCCTTCAGTGGATCAATCTTCAGAACAGGGTCCAGGGTTATTGAAGTTCCGATCATAGGATGCTCATTGAGAAATCGAATCCAGGGAATGAATCTGGGTTCTGGACATCTTGTAGGATCAAAGTACCCTACATAGTTAGTCTTGCAGATTTCAAAGACAGCGGCCATTACAATTTATCTGCGTAACAAACAATGTAATTTATTAGAAAATAAATAGAACAGGTGAAATTAAATAAGTGATCAAAAATTTTACAATTGTTTCTAAACCCATTAATCAGTTAAATTTAGAAGAAAGAAAAAAAACTGATTAAGATTTGGTAAATAACTAATTATCAAAAAAAACTTACACACACAATTGTTTAATAGAGAGAAAAATTTGCAAGAGTTTGATTGGGTTTGGCAATTAAAAAACGGAATAGAATAGGATTAGATAGGATTAGAAAATGAAAACTGAACATATATATATAGGAAAAGTCTCGGGGAGACTTTTGAAGGTCGGGAAGACCTTTCAAAAATCTCGGGGAGACTTTTGATAGATCACGGAGACTTTTAAAATGTCTCGGGGAGACATTTTAAATTCTCGGGGAGACTTTTAATTTTGAGCAGAAAATTTTAAAATTGAAATAAAAGTCTCTCCTGATTTATTTTATTTTAAATAAACTAGTATATAACATATATAATATAATATATATATAAACAAAACTCGGGGAGACATTTTGAATATCTCGGGGAGACTTTTTCAAAAGTCTCTCTGAGAATCAAAAGTCTTCCCGAATTACATATATGTATATATTAAAAACAAAATATAATATATATATATATAATCCGAAATATTTTTAATAATATACTAAAATATAATAACACAAAATATTGAATTATACTAATAATAACTATACTTAAATATTTGATTATTTTCTCATAAAAATAATTTTCACCAAAATTCTAACTTGTAAAATTTTGATTAAATTATTTTAAAGATAATAATCTAAGATTACAATATAGTAGAATACAACCAAAAAATAGATAAAATAAAATATTATAATAATTTACACTAAACACACATTCGAGAACTAGAATTTAGTAAAATAAATTCACAAGTGTTATAACAAATATTCAGATAACAAGCACTTGAAATTTTATTTAAGAACATAATGCAGATGTGAACTGGGATTTAAGATGAAGAACTATTTAACATCCCAAGTTCACCAACCAACCTGGTGAATGTGGATTCATCAAGTGGCTTAGTAAAAATATCTGCAGTCTGTTCTTCTATGGGTACAAAGTGTAATTCCACAGTACCATTCATAACATGTTCTCGAATAAAATGATATCTGATATCTATGTGCTTTGTCCTCGTGTGCTGTACAGGGTTGTTGGAGATTGCAATGGCACTTGTGTTATCACATAAAATAGGAATTTTATTTAACATAAAGCCATAATCTCTGAGTTGATTTCTTATCCATAAGATCTGAGCGCAACAGCTTCCCGCAGCAATGTACTCAGCCTCTGCTGTAGAATTGGAAACTGTTTGCTGTTTCTTGTTGTACCAGGAAATCAATCTTCTCCCTAGGAATTGACAGCTCCCTGAGGTGCTCTTCCTATCAACAACACTACCTGCATAATCAGAATCTGTATATCCTATTAGATTAAAACCAGATTCTTTAGGGTACCAGATACCAAGATTAGGTGTACCCTTAAGATATCTTAAGATTCTTTTCACAGCAACAAGATGAATATCTCTAGGATCCGCTTGGAACCTTGCACATATACAAGTGGCATACATAATACCTTTATTGAGTTTTCACATAATCCAAGCTTGACAGCTGTAGATGAGGGAGTTCTTGCAGATGCTGAATCTTCCATGTGATACTTCTTCAGAAGTTCTTTAAGGTACTTGGACTGACAAATGAATATTCCATCTATTCTTTGACTCACTTGAAGTCCAAGGAAGAATTTCAGCTCTCCCATTAAGCTCATCTCATACCCACTCTGCATTAACTTAGCAAACCTCTTGCACAAGTTATCGTTAGTAGACCCAAATATTATGTCATCAACATATACTTGTACCATTATCAGATCATTATTGTGTTTCTTATAAAATAAAGTTTTGTCTATGACTCCTCTAACAAAAGCGTTTTCAAGTAAGAATTCTGAAAGAGTGTCATACCATGTTCTGGGTGCTTGTTTGAGACCATAGATAGCCTTGAAAAGAAAATATACAAAGTCCATGTGATCTGGATCTTCAAAGCCTGGGGGCTGTTGTACATATACCTCTTCAGCTAACTTTCCATTCAGGAATGCACTCTTCACGTCCATTTGATAAACTTTAAAATTGGAGTGAGCTGCGAATGCCAGAAACATCCTGATAGCCTCAAGTCTTGCAACTGGAGCGTAGGTTTCATCATAATCAATTCCTTCAGCTTGGGAATAACCTTTTGCAACCAGTCTGGCCTTGTTCCTTATCACAATGCCATCTTCATCCAACTTGTTTCTGAATACCCATCGTGTGCCAATTACAGTCTTGTCCTTAGGTCTGGGTACTAGTTTCCAAACTTCTTGAGATTCAAATTGATTGAGTTCATCTTGCATAGCAATCACCCAATCAGGATCAGACAGCGCTTCTTCTACTTTCTTAGGTTCCATTTCAGATAGAAACCCAGAATAATTGCATTGATTCTGTGTAGCACCTCTTGTTCTAACACCAACATCTGGATCACCAATGATCAGCTCAAAAGGATGAGCTCTACTCCAAATTCTCTGACTTGGCAGATTAGATCTTGATGATTCGCCTTGAATTTCATTGTGATGTTGTGTTTGATTTGCTGATCCTTCATCTCCTCCCCCTGAGTTGCTGCTAGGATCTCTTGATGAATCTCCTTGTGTGTTAGTGGTATCTCTAGAGTTTTCACTGTTTCCACCACTACCACTTTAGATCATCAGCATTATTAACATTGTTGTTTCCTGTTGCAGCCTCATGTTCGTTTTCATCATCTGAGTGTGAGTCTGGCATATTGTTGAACTTAAGAGTTTCAGATGGATCATCATTTTGGATGTTAGGGAATTTTGTGTCATCAAAAGTTACATTGACACTTTCTTTGACATAGTGTTGATCAATAATATACACCCGATAAGATCTTCTAGAATAACCAACAAAAATAGCTTCTAGAGCTTTAGCCTCGAACTTTCCAATATGTTCTTCTCCATCTTTAAGTACAAAACATTTAGCACCAAATACATGAAAGTATTTGAGCGTTGGTTTCTTGTTAGCCATTATTTCGTAGGGTGTCTTTATTAAGTCCTTGTTGATCAGAGTTCGATTCTGGGTATAACATGCAGTATTTACAGCTTCAGCCCAAAAGTACATTGGAAGCCTTGATTCACTCAGCATAGTCCTTGCAGCTTCAATTAATGTACGATTCTTCCTTTCTACAACTCCATTCTGTTGCGGAGTTCTAGGCGCTGAGAATTGTCTTGTTATTCCCTTTTCAGCACAAAAGTCATTCAGAACTGCATTCTTGAATTCAGTTCCATTGTCTGACCTTATAGCTCTAACTGGAAGCTTCGAATCCAACTCAATCATTTTTATATGATCAATCACTACTTGAGGAGTTTCATCCTTTGAGTGCAGGAATAAAACCCATGTATACTTTGAATAGTCATCAATAATCACCAAGGCATATCTTTTATGTGACATTGACATTACATTAACTGGACCAAATAAATCCATGTGAATTAATTGTAGTGGCTCAGTAATACTAGATGTGTCAGTGCTTGGATGTGATGCTTTCTTTGCTTTCCCTTTCTGACATGCCTCACAAAGTCCTTCTTATGTGAATTCCAATTGAGGCAGTCCTCTCACTAATTCTCTTTTGACTAGAGAATTCATAGATTTGAAATTAAGGTGTGAGAGCTTCTTGTGCCATAGCCAACTTTCATCTGACGAAGCTTTAGCATAAAAACAATTGACTTCATCTCTGCAACCTGAGTTCAGATCGGCTACGAACAAGTTTCCTTTCCTTACTCCCTGAAGAGCAAGTTTTTCATCCTTCTTGTGAGAAATCAAACATCTCTCCTTCACAAAGTTCACTGTGTATCCCTTGTCACAAAACTGACTGATACTCAGAAGATTGTGTTTAAGACCTTCCACGAAAGATACATTATCAATGATGACATTGCCAGCTTCTAAACAGCCATATCCCTTAGTCATACCCTTGCTGTCATCTCCAAAGGTAACTACTGGGCCAGCTCTCTCAACAACATTTGATAGCAGGGCTCTATCTCCGGTCATGTGTCGTGAGGATCCACTGTCGAGAATCCAAATAACCCGGTTCACCTGTTTTACACCCTGCAATCATCAAATGAGTTAGGACTTCTTCGGAACCCAACATTGATTGGGCCCGGCATATTTGAAAAATTGTCCTTTGTCAGGTTTAACAACAGAACCCAACTTGACAAACTCATCTACTACTTTGACTGAACACTTCTCCTTGTAAACAACCTTAACATTTTTGTATGCTGGCCTAGGAGAGAATGTTTCCTTCTGTGAAACAGGAGGACTAGCAGTCTTTGATCTAGCATGCCTGTGATTTATGTGCTGTCTAGGTGTAGTATTGACATTCATAGCATGCATGCTTTTGAAATATGCAGACATGACATTGAAAGCACATAGCATACAGTTATCTACACCACAAGGTTTATGGCATGCATCAATAGTAGGCATTTTATTCACAATAGCAGGAGTCTTAACAGTTTCTACCTTAACTTTATTAACATTTTTAAAGTTCTCAGTAGCATGGAATCTGTTGTTCTTATCCCTACTATTAACAAACTTATTAGGTTTGTTATGATTTTTCTTAAGCTCATTAGCACCTAAACCAGGAGTGGATGAACTAGCAGTGTTCACATTTTGTATTGGTTTTTTAGGTACATATTTAGCTTCCTGGACATTTATTCCTTTTATGTCCCTAACAGGTTTTTCCTGTACTTTCTCTTCCTCTTTAAGATCTTCAAGTTTAATTTCATAATCCACTATTACACAACTATCAAGAACTGGTTCTGCAATAGGAGTTATGAAAAGAGGTTTCTTAGTGTCTTTAATAACATGTGGAATACCCCTTTCTATAGCAGTCTCTTTAAAAGGGGTAATGTTACTAGCCTTTCCTACGGATTGGTTATATTCAAAACCTATCCCAACTTTGCGTTTAATCTCTTGTTGGTCAACTAGGTCTTTCATAACAAATGAAGCAGTTCTATAGGCTTGACACCTGACCTTTTCCTTTTCAATTTTATCCTTCAAAAAGGCTTCAATTTCAACATAACTGTTGACTCTATTAACTTGAAATGCAACATCTTCAGTTAATTTCTCATTTATAAGTTTCAGCTTTTTCAATTCAGAATTCTCATATGATAAAACTTGATTTTTGAGAATTAAGACTTTTATTCGATCTCTAGCATTAGTTAAATCCTCACCCAGCAATTTAAACATTTTAGGACAGCTAGGATTTACCTCAATTCCTTGACGAGGTGGTGATTGTGATCCTTCAGAAGAAGAAGCCATTAGAGAAAGATTTCCCATATCTTCTTCTTCATCATTGTCAGAATCATCCCAGCTTTTTCCTTCTGCTAAGTATGATCTTCCCTGATGCTTCTTCAGAAGAGCCTCATATTTCTGTTTAAGCTCGTCATATGAATCCTTCTTTCTTTCCTGCTTGGGCTTTCTACAATCTGTAGCAAAGTGTCCCATTTCATTGCAGTTGAAGCAACGAATCTTGCTTCTGTCAACCATCCCTGTCTTGTATCCACCTCTTGTATTGGATGAGCTAGAAGAACCACCTCTCTGAAATCTGTTTCCCATAGGCTTGAATTTGAAATTAGGGTTCCTCCTGAATCTTGTATTTCCAAATTTTCTAGCAATCAGTGCTAGAGATTCATCCTCAAGTTGATCAAGTTCTTCCATTGAGTAGAATTCACTTTCAGATGAATTCATTTGAGTTGCACCAACTTCTGCAACAATACCTTGATCAATGACTTTGACTGAAGAAGATTCAGTCATAGCTTCTCTGTGTTCTGGTACTTCTGCTACAAGAGCTGTAGACTTGCTGACCACTTTGCCTGTACCATATATTTCTTTCTGTTGAATCTGCTCTAGCTCATAGGTCTTTAGTACCCCATAAAGTCTTTCCAATGAAATTTCATTCATGTCCCTTGACTCCCTGATGGCAGTAATCCTATGCTCTAAGTGAATTGGCATTGTCAGCAAAAACTTCCTATTGATCTCCTTCTTCGTATAGTGTTTGCCATTGAGATTTAGATCATTTATCAGTTTATTGTATCTCTCAAAAACATCAGAGATACCTTCTCCAGGATTTGATCTAAAATGCTCATATTGAGACGTTAAGATTTCCAATCTATTCTCCCTCACTTCTTCTGTTCCTTCATTCAGTATCTCTATCGTTTCCCAGATGTGTTTAGCATTTTTGCAATTAACAACATGATTGTACATTCCGGGATCAAGAGATTCTACCAAAATTAACTGCAGGCTGGTGTCCAAAGAATCCAGTTCCTTTTCAGTATCAGTGTACTCAGAAATTTCTTTATCAAATTGTCTGTGCGGAATAAGTACACCATCTATCATATGCTCAGGAATGATTGTTATTGGAGCAACAACACCGGTCTTTAAAATATCTTTGTACTTAGGGTTTGCAGTTCGAAGAAATAGTGTCATCTTCCTTTTCCAAAGATTATAATTATCTTTATCAAATGGAGGAATTTTAATGCTACTCACTCTTTGAGTACTCATATTAAAATATTGGAAGATTAAAAAGATTTGAGATTTTTAGGAATTAAAAATTTTCGAATTTCTAATAAATTAAAAATTTCGAATTTTTTTTTAAAGAATTAAAAATTTCGAATTTTTAATGAATTAAAAGTTTTGAAATTTTTAGGAGCTAAAGAGATTTCAAATTTTTAAGAAATTAAAAATTTTAGAAATTTTAATAAATTAAAATTTTTGAAATTTTAATAAATTAAAATTTCAATTTTTAATAAATTAAAAGTTTCGAATTTTTAATAAATTAAAAGTTTCGAATTTTTAATAAATTAAAAGTTTCGAATTTTTAATAATTAAAATATTAGGATCTTGATTTTTATGTCAATCAGATGGCTCGGATACCAATTGTTAGGTCCAAATGATTGTAGAAGGGGGGGTTGAATACAATCTTTAATAAATATTAAAATCTGTTTCGGATAATTTTTGATTAACCAATTTAAATTATTATCACGAAATAATAATCAAAGAAACACAGTTCAAGTAAAATACTTATATTAAACTTGAGGTGGGTTACAAGATTTAAATCAGATAAATATTCACTAATTTAGCTCTTAAAATTCTAGAGAGATTTGACATTAACTGCTCTTGAATTTTTGTTTAAGCCGAATAGAATGTTAATAGAAGTTTTTAATACTACTGACTTAATCTGCTATTTATAGGCAAAATCAGATGCTGGAGACTTTTCTGGCTCGGGGAGACTCTTTCTCCTCGGGGAGACTTTCTGAAATTAAATAAAAATTCATTTAATTGTTGAGGAAGACTTCTGCAGCTCGGGGAGACATATTAATCCATGTGAGACTTATTAATAAATCGGGGATACTTTTTGAAAAGTCTCCGGGAGACTTTTCAAAAGTCTTCCCGAGAAGTGAATCAGTCGACCTGCTTGATTTCTTCAAATGTATATCTTCTGACCATTTCCATTTATATTGTTTTCAATTTAATTTAAATTCTATTTGTTTTATTATATATCTTATACATTAAATTAATTCTCTTTGAATTAATCTAAGTAAATAGGATACATAATAAATTATCGTTTTGATAATAGAATTAAATTAAAATCTTCTTCATTCTAAAATAATTCTAAATTAATTAATTTCTTAATCAATTTAAGAAATAAATTAATTCTGATTGAATTAATTTATCAATTAAATTAACTAAATAATTTAATCAATTAATAGAGAATTAAATTAGAGTCTTGACTCCACAGCTGTTGATGATATAACTTTAAATCTTCTGTCTTCTCACCAATGTCTGTAGCTGACCATTTCTTCTGTAGTAAAGAACCTTCTTTGTATTTTGCCAACACTCTGTGTACTGTCTGGTTCACGAGTGATTCACAACAAATAATATTCTTCACTTGATTTTTATAATGGTTCACTTCTGCTCCTTCTGACTTGACTATATTTGTTGTCACACAAAATTGAAATCTTCTGACACTGTAGCTTCTTCAAACTTAAATACTCCACTGAGGCATGATCAATTAAATTGAACTTCTTTCAATGTAGTACTGCTTCAAGTCTGTAGATTGACTTTGATCTTCTTTTTCTTGTCAGATAATACCTACTGAAGATTCCTGTGACAGATAATATATTTACTTACAAATTATCTATGTTTGAGTTGAGTTGCCATCTCTCTAAACAAATAGGCTTCTAAACATATGCCTTTCAATTATCAATATGAAAACATACCGTTCAAAGTAGTCGGTTTTGGCGGTCGGGTTAGGATGACGTGTCACTGGGTGCATGATCAAAGGATGCCAGTTTTCGTTGGTCTATGTTATAGTAAATCCGACCGGCACAAAAGGAGGTCGGGTTTAGCCCTAGATTTCAGTTGGTTAGGCTTGTGATGGCCGGTTTAGGATGACGTGTCACTGGGTACTATTTGTCAGTCAGCAAAGTGGGGTCCATGATCAACTTCGGTCGGTTGTATCGATCGGATTTAGTCGGTCGGTTTTGCAGCAGTCAGAACTAACTTTGTTTCCTTGTAGTGAAGAAGATGCTTTAGCGCATCAAGAATAGGCAGGTAATCAAGAATAGGGCAATCAAGAACTTGACTTACATCAAGATGGAGAAGCACTTCGAAATCTGTGGCTTTCTTCAAAATCTCACGGCTAATCTTTCTAAATTTTTCAACCAAACTGATTCTTACTGTAGATATTGAACTGGATACTTTCGAATGGGGAAGAGGGAGAGGAATAGACTTACCCCCTTTTAATTTTTATAACCAAGAGGAGATGGATCGACCAGAATCCAATTCGTCGGACTCGAATGAGTCAGGCAAGTTTTAGAAGGCTTATATAACTTCGAGTACCAATGGTAGTTATGCTGGAAATATAACAAATAGTAAATTAGGATGATAGTTATGTTTGTAGAATAATGCATGCATACCACCGATAAATGATCCATTTAACCTTTCTCGTGAAGTTTTATCCATTGCATTATAAACAAAGTAATCTCAAACGGAGCAAAACAATCTCAACGGATCAAAAGGAGGTTATTGTTAACAGGGCCACATAGCTAGAAAAATAAATATTTGAAGGAAAAAATTAAACAAATACTAAAAAGAGTAATATGGGTAGACAAATTTTATTTAATTCAACTTATAATAAATATATAAATAATCAAACAACACTCAAATAATTATATTATAATATTTTTATGCATATACATAAATACAAGTAACGGATTAGTATAATCAATAATAAATAATTACAAATAGTGTCGGAAGAATAAAAATAAATATAAATCAAAATTAAAATATCAATATACAAATAATAAATTTATACACTAATTTTATTTAATACAATTTAAAATACAAACCAAAATACATTTAACAATAACAATATAAGTAACCAATTAGTTATTAATTAATATAATTAATAATATAATAATATTTTAACAAACGCTATTAAATAAGATGAAAAATATTACTAGAACAACAAAAACAAATATCAAATATCAAATAAATATGATAAAATGTTATAATAATAATATATTAAAAAAAACTTATGCAATACAAGAGATATAATCTAGTATATACAATATAATTAATCATTATTAGTCAAAATCAAATACACGAATCGATGAATAATTTATAATTATTCTGCAATTTATTTTTGTTCTGGTTTATTTTTTGCGAATTTATCCTTTTGGCTTGCCTCTTTCTCACACTTGTCCTGCTAAATAATTGGTAATAAGAGTTTTATGATCCAAGTATCCACAACGGTGAAGGCCGTATTTAAAGAATGAGACCTAAATAACTATTAGCGGGAATAACCCTAAATACGGAAAGGACACGGTGTTTCGTGTATAGTATCAGGGTGATACTATTTTAAGTGTATTATTAAAATGATAGGTTAATTCTAGTTTAGTAATAAACACTAGGGGAGAGCAACCCGGGTGGATAAAATCAAAACTGGAATCGAAAATCTTCGATTTTTAAAATTGGTAATCGAAACCGCAACCGAAACATCGATTTCGGTGTCGGTTTTAAAACCTCGGTTTCGGTTTTAAAATCGATTAAATAAAAAAATATTATAAATTTAAATAAAAAATATTAACTATACTATAATCTCAAGGTTCAAGCTACAAAATAAGTTTGATGACATAAATTAAAATATTTTTCGACAAAGTTATATATAGAAAGATGTGTTAAGAGCAAGTAAAAGTTAGTTATTTCATCATCCGATAATTAGTGAGTAAATTCTGTTGGATTAGCACGAACCTCATTAAGCACATTTCTAACCACCGAGAAGTAAACATTTTCGGGGAGGATTGGTTGTTCTCTTGGAGCAGATGAAGATGATGATCCGGCTTCGCCTCTATGGGAGTCCTTATAACGTGTAGCAAGCCTGGGTATAAAGATCACTAGCTCGAGAATGGGGGTACCCGATAAGATAATCCTTCTTTAGTTTGTCGCCTTCACGTATCCCGGTTGCCTGCAACCACCATTCTAAAGGCTCATCTCGATCACCCGTTTGGGTAACCGACACCGACATCCTTTCCAATATATCGACATATCGTTCCGATAATATAAATAAAAATTCAAATTTAATAAGAAGGTTTATAACCAAAATTGCTTACTTCCTAATATAATACATAAATAAAGGTGTACCGCAATGTGTATCACCGCCGGAGTTATATACACGGGGTGATTTGGATCAGAGCCAACCCTCGTATGTGTTTCACTCCACACCTCAAGGCGACTCAGGGTCTTTTTTGACTTCTTTTTCATTTTCTTTCAAAAAAATATTAACTAATATTAGCATTTTAAGTTAAAGTGTGTGTGTTTATATATTTAGATTAAAATATATTGGCATACCTCTTCAACACTATTAAATGAATGGGCACTCGCACTATGTAACCTTTCCAACTTTTGGAGGTTGGCGGATGCCACCTTAGACCTATGCAAGTGCCTTTTGGACTCCCAATACTTCAAAAGATCATCCCAAAATTTTGCGCTCCAATAGTCGGGCCTCAATGTTTTTTTATCAACCCCTCTCTCCTTTTATTGGAGCTCCACCCTCTGCTTATTTTCATTCATCGTTCTCTTGCACGTATTTTTGATATGTTTTTTAATTATGGTTGTTGCTTTAGATCGGCTTTGTCATTTCTCTGGCTTGTAATATTCTTACAAAATAAATAAACTCAATCAAGCACGGTCGAGAAATAAACATAAAGTCATATAGTTAAAAATTGAAAACTAATTAATTGTCACTTACCCTAAATTCATTAACTCGTTCACCCAACCATTCGGGATGATGATAATCAATATCACTGAATGTGTATTGGCCAATGGGACACCTTTCCCGAACTATTGCAAGAAAAGTTTTCTTAGCTTCATTATTTTCAATACTACACACGTAACATACATTGACAAATATTAACTAAAATGGTAACAGAAAATAACAAACTTAAAAAGTGATTAATTCGATTATATTAAATGTAACCTACATAATTAAATAGACATACTTAACACACAATTAAACATAAAAAAATATTAATTTGACTATATTAAATTTAATCTACCTAATAAATAGACATGTTTAACACACAATTAAACTTAAAAAGAGTTAATTTGATTACATTAAATTTAATCTACCTAATTAAATAGACATGCTTAACACACAATTAAACTTAAAAAGATATTAATTTGATTATATTAAATTTAATCTACCTAATAAATAGACATGCTTAACACACAATTAAACTTAAAAAGAGATTAATTTGATTACATTAAATTTAATCTACCTAAATACACATGCTTAACACACAATTAAACAAACTAAAAAGACAACATAATTAAACTTACTGTCCACTGAAGATATTGATGCGTTTTGGTCTAGTAAGAATCTTATCTCCAAACTTTCTGGATGAATGTGTGCGCGATCTCCTTACACGCTTTTTCTCACCAGCCTCCATGCCGTTCGGATTTTGATCCATATTGGTATCCGACTCGGTAGACTCATCAATCAATCCCAATGTACTATCCACCGGTTTCTTTCCCTTCCCCTTTATGGTTTTTCCCTTCGCCGTCTCTTTCTCTTTCCCCTTACACTTGTCTTTACTCTTCCCGCTTGCCTTGCCCTTCCCCTTACTCTTTCCCACCTTCTTCTTACCCTTGCCCTAATCGGTTTCCTTGCCTTGCCTTTCCCTTTCTTAGTCATCATGGCCACAAAAATGATCCCAAGAATAATGATCCACCAATGAGCCCCTAAAAAAAAATCAAAAAGTTTACAAGTTAGTGTAAAATCATACCACTACTAAAATCACAATTCAAAAGCCAAATGTAAGAACATAATTTAAGCAAATTGACATTATAATAAAATCACAATTTAAAAGTCAAACGTAAGCACGTAATTATAAGCACATTGACATTATATTAAAATCACAAATCAAAAGTCAAATGTAAGCACATAATTGTAAGAACATTGACATTATACTAAAATCACAATTTAAAAGTCAAATGTAAGCACATAATTGTAAGCACATTGACATTATACTAAAATCACAAATCAAAAACCAAATTTAATAACATAATTTTAAACACATTGATATTATACTAAAATCACAAGTCAAAAGCCAAATGTAAGCACATTTATTTGTTTATGCTAGAATGAAACATTAACAAATAAAGGAAGTGAAATAAAGCAAGTAAAATATATGAAAATATATGGCTATATATGAAAACTCATAATCGACTAACACGTGCATGGAAATATATGAAAATATATGGCTATATATGTAAATCCTTGAACCTATTGCAAACCTTCCAAATCATTGAACTCATTACAAACCCAAAAAATCATAACATATACTCTTAATTAAGACCCTAAAACCCTATGCACATACTAAAATCCGAACTCATTATAACCCATTATCATTAAAGAGCTTGAACATTAAAACAAGAGTATAAGATTAAAACCCTAATTATGAACATAGAAGAATGATTAAGGGGGTGTTTGGGGGATTTTTTTTCCAAAATAAGTCAACTTATTTTAAGACAAAGTTAGAGATTCCTAACTTTTTTCTGAAAAAAGTTAACTTTTTTTTGCAACTTATAGAATCTCAAATATACATTAAATACTTGTATAAAAAACATTTATCAAAATATGAAATTTTTACCCGAAAATAAGTCCAAAAAGACTTATTTTAAGGCAGGCCAAACAGGCCCTAAATCCCTAAATGAAGAACACATGAGCATATAGAGCATATATAAACATAAAAACCAAGAATCGAGTATATAGAGAGTAAACATGACCAAATCAAGTGAATTTAGAATTGAAAAATTACCATATTTGATAAAGAATTGATGATAACATTGTTTCTTGCTTGGAATCGAGTATTTTTTGCCATTGCTAGTGTGTATTTTAGAGAGAAAAAGAGTTTGAGTGTTATGAGTAAGATAAAAAGTGAATATGAACTATTTATTTTATATATATACAGAGCACTTAAAACCGACCGACAGTCGGTCGGTTTTAACCTTGAACTCTGTGTACATGCATAAAACGACGTCATTTTATATTAAGACGTGTTTTTAAATTTTTCACCAATTTTTTTATTTTTCCGCCAAAACATAAACCGACCAACCATATAAGAAGACGGTCGGTTTTACTGGGTTTTCAAAACCTAGCGGTCGGTTTTAGTTAACCTAGCGGTCGATTATAACTTAGCAAAATATATTTTTATTGAAAAAAAAATACAATAATGTGTTATGGAATAAGAAAATTTTCCAAATATTCCTTTTATTCCTATGATCTAAACATTTGTAAAGTTGAATCGTAAAAAACATTAAATTTGAGGATCATTTAAATTGAATGTTATTATAAACCTAACATTTTATGTTCATAAACCTATCTATCATACAATTTGTAATATATATATATATATATATATATATATATTTTAATATGTTATATTATATATTATATATACATTTATAAATATAGTTAATTTTGATATTTTTATTTAAATTATTAATAAAATTTAAATTAAATATATAATCTTTTTAATATTTTAATATTAAATATTTACTATCCAATGTAAAAATGGTCTTATAAAAATATTTTATAATCAAGGAACCTAAGTCAATTACGTTTCAATTTTATTTTAAATATTTACTAGTTAATATACAATTTATATAATTTTTTTTAAAAAATTATTAATTAAATAAAAAGTTTGTCGTTTATAAGAACTATCGGTCAGTTATAAGTTGTAAAGTGGCCTATTATAACCAACCGATGTGCACATCGGTCGGGTTTGTAGCTGTGGGGTTCCCAATTTTTATGGGATTGAGATAACCAACCGACTTAAAATCGATCGTGCTTATTAACGTTCGGTCGGTTTTACTGGGTTTAGATATGGTAAAAAATGGTCGGTTTTGACCTAATTCGGTCGATTTTACTGGGTTTTTAGCAAAAGAAACCAGATTCATTGCAGTCCAGTCCACCTATTGCTAACCAAACAATAACCAATTAAGAATATACATTCCCATAAACATCAATCACAAATAAACAAAAACAAAAACATTATTATTATTATTATTATTATTATTATTATTATTATTATTATTATTATTATTATTATTATTATTATTATTATTATTATTATTTATGTTTAAGTAAAAAATAAAATTAATCAAAACATCAACACGAGCATAAACATAATCATAAACATTAACATAAATCTTGATTAAATTAAGCAAAAGACTTTATATATATAATATAATAGACATAAACATGAAAACCCCAAAGGGGTTACATCAAACATTCTTAAAAAAACTTAAAAACATCAACATCAAACATAACAAACATAAACATCTCCTCCTCATTGATCATGGCTCATCGTGGTTGTACATACGCCGGAAATAGTAGTTGTCCTCCTTGAGCTCTTGAACCACTTCCTCCAACTCTTCCACTTGAACTTCAAGTTTGATGAT
This sequence comes from Oenanthe sinensis, assembly GCA_028671895.1. NCBI lineage: Eukaryota > Viridiplantae > Streptophyta > Magnoliopsida > Apiales > Apiaceae > Oenanthe > Oenanthe sinensis. The sequence goes on from CM053797.1 coordinate 11,037,812, forward strand.
ATTTTCATCCAACTCCTTAATATTTTCTTTGAGCTCCTTTGACGGATTTGGTGGGGAAGAAGCCTTTTGAGATGTATTCATCTTTGCCGGATTTAGTAATAGTTTTTTAATTTTTGGTGTGATGATAAAATGCTGATGATTTGGTATTTATAGATGAAAAAATAAGTGAAGAGTCAAGAGGTGCATGGGAAAGCCAAGAGATGCATGGGAAAGCCAAGAGGTAATGGTTGGAGTACCAAGAAAGACAGATTAAACGACAAATTAAAATCAACTAATATAACCGACCAACGGGTTAAGAAATCAGTCGGTTTTATGTATGAGTACGTTCAGTTTTAGGGCTTTTCGGTCGGTTTTACTGGATATCTGAATGATAAAAATAGTCAGTTATGGTTATTATCGGTCAGTTTTAATGGGTTTGTAAAAAAAACATTTACTCTCTTTGTGTAGAACCATTACATACCATCAAATTAACCAAATATATTTCAACTAATACACCCAAAAATCATCAAATTACATTTACATTATCAAATTACTTTACAATCATCATTGTTAAAATAAATAACATCAATCAACTTCGTCAAAACCGTCATCATCTTCTTCTTCGTGATCATGATCATCATCACCTTCTTCTTCGTTATCTTCTTCATTGTCATTATCGTCTCCATCATCATCATATTTATCATCATCTTCTTCTTCTTCTTCATGAGATTTTTGTACAAATGGAATTTTTCCATATTATGCGAAATCAACGAACAAAGAAAATGAGTTCTCCGCCGCATTAGATCTTTCTTCTTGAAAAGCATCCTTGATATCATTTGACACATTGGTTGATTCATCTAGTGGATGACTTTTAGATTTTACCACTGTATATAATTTACTTTGTGGATTCAATACACTAGGTGCATAATATACTTGAGAGGCTTGGTAGCTAAAATAAAAACCTCGTTGGACCTCAATCTTGAAGTTATATCGATTGTCACGACTCTATTTCTATCAATCTTTATGCCGTTACCGGCACTATCAAACCATAAACATTTAAACAAGTATGCATGATTCCCTCCTTGATAAATAAGTCTTACAATTTGTTATAATTGACCATAATAATCAAGTGTATTGTCATGAGAAGTTCCTCGAACTACAACACCAAAATTCGATGTGGATTTTGTAGAATATTTATATCCATTAACATGACAAGTCTCAAATGTCATGACTTTAAGTGTCGGTCCGACAATCAAATACCTGAAATGGGGTCCTTCTACCTCATCATTCTCAACCTACAATAATTTAATTGTTATCAAGAAAAAATCAAGCAACTAATGATAAAATTCAACAAGTAAAATACCATTTTTTTTAAACCAAGCTTTAAATCGAGTCTTAAAAAAATGATCCATTTCTTGAGGCGTTATTATTCGACGTTGTCGGAGAACATGATTTTGATACCTTCTGCAATATAAAAATAATATAAACATGTCAACAATTGTTACCTTCTAAAATACATAAATAATACGATCATTAATAAGGATATTTGGTACCTTAAGTAAGGTTGAACTTCTGGAGAGTTTAAAAGAACACATTCTTCGGCTAGTAGTCGCTCATCATCATTCATATATTGAGTTCTTTCTTTACCAAGAGATTCAATTGGAGTTACAAAAACTCCCAATTTTTTGGATTTATCATTATCAAATGCAACCTCATGGCATCGTTTTTTGTTATGCATCAAGTCAGAGGCAAAGTCAAATGAACAAAAATTAACAATTTCCTCTTTCATATATCGTTTGGCGATTGAAACCTCGACTCGTGCTTTATTTCCAACTTTTTATTTTAACTTTCCTAGTAAACGCTCAATAGGATACATCCAATGCCAATAAGTAGATCCTGCGAGTCTACATTCTTCTGTTAAATGTATAACCAAGTGTTCCATAGAATCAAATGGAGGAAAAATTGTTTCCAACAAACACAATGCTCTAATTACCGATTTTTCCATCATATCCAAATCATTTCTTACAAGAACGGATGAGCACACATCTTGAAAAAAATTGAAGTAGCAGTTATGGCATCTACAATAGGTTCCGGTAGAAGCTCACGAAGCACAAGAGGCAATAACTTTTGGAGAAAAATATGACAATCATGTGACTTAAAACCAAAGAATTTGCACTCGTCAATATTACAAGAATGAGATATATTTGAAGAATAGTCATCCGGAAGTTTTAGTGAGTTAATCCATTTAGCCAAAAGTTTGGTTTGTTTTTTAGTAAGAGAGAATGGTGCCTTAGGTTTCTTATCATCTTCCGAATACCACAAATGAGGCAACATATTAAAGTGTTTGCAATCTAATCGTGCTTTTTTGTGATCCTTTGACTTTGCGGCATTTACAACGGTGAAAAATATATTTTTAAAAACATTTTTTTTCGTATGCATGATATCAATAGAATATCGCAAAACATGTAATGACCAATAAGGTAGTTCATAAAATAATATGACATTAGTGTAATGGTGCTGAACCCCATAGCCAGGACTCATTAACTTGGTAGTAGTCTTTCCAGGTGGTGGAAAGATTAAACCGTTCAATAAATCCTTCAAGTAATACCCAGGCAAACGACCACGCCATAATTTATTTTCAGTACTATCAAACACATTACTTCTTTTGCGTAATGGATCATTTGGGTCAAGAAATATTCGATTTATGCCATAGAAACAACATTTACTGAAATGTTTTTATTGAAACTTGTGTACACTTCCATGACACACCGGACATCCCATTTTTTATTTACCCGACCAACCACTTATCATACTCATAGCGGGAAAGTCACTAATAGTCCATATAAGTGCCGCTCTCAGTATAAAATTTTGTTTGGTAGATTGATCATAAGTTTCTACTCCGGTACGCCTTAATGTCTTCAATTCATCAATGAGAGGTCTTAGATATACATTAATATCTCTGCTAACACTATCTGGACCCGACACTATATCGGTCATAGACATATACGGATTTTTCATACACATCGAAGACGGGAGATTATAGATGACAATTACTATGGGCCACACACTATATGCTTTTTCCATTTTACCAAAAGGGTTGAAACCATTTGTCGCAAAACCAAGCCTCACATTACGAACCTCTTGGGCAAATGATGAGAATCAGAGGTCAAAATTTTCCATTCGTCTCCGTCAATAGGATGACTAATTTCTCCCTAGTTGATTTCTCGATTTTTATATCATCTCATATGTTCAAACATGTGTGCCGACATATACAAGCATTGTAGTCGAGGAATTAAAGCAAAATATCAATTTTTTTGGATATCTTTTTACCATTTTTTCTTGCTACGTCTTTGTAACGATTACAACCACATATATCACATACAATCTTATCCTTGTCATCTCCGTAGAATAACATACAATCATTCTCGCATGCATCAATTTTGTCATATTTAACCCTCAAACTCTTCAAAATCTTTTTCATATGATAATAAGATTCGGGCAAAATGTGTTGCTTTGGCAACACATCTATAATAAGTTTAATTAAACTATCAAAATCTTTATCGTTACAATGAGAAATATTTTTGAATTCTAATAATTTAGAGGTAAAACTTATTTTTGTATATTTTGTATTTCCGGAATAGATAAGAACTCTATTTTCAACAATCGCCTTATACAAATTTTTAGCGCTATCATTTGGAGCTTCTTCTACATTACTAGTGCCCGTGGTATCATAAAAATCATAATTTTTACCCGTAAAATCATGTAACATCGCATTAAAATCTACCGGTTGTTCTATCCTTGAAGATTCCCTATGATGACGAGAATGAGATTGTCGATTCTCTTCTTTTCGAACAACTTCACCATGCGAAGTCCATACCGTATAACCCACATTCATCCCAATCGAGATTAAATGAAATCTAATATCATCAATCGACAACCAATTCAAATTTTTACATTTTTTATAAGGACATTTTGTCTTATCTCCCTCCATTCCATTTCTACTTGCAAAATCTAAAAAATATTCTACACCATATTCATATTCGGGACTTAAAGAAATTTTATCACTTTGATATCCAACTTCGATCATTGTTTGTCATCTACATAAATACATACATTTATAAAAAATTTAGAATGAATTTCAAAACTATAAACACACATACATATATATATATATATAAGATTATACACACATATATATATAAACAATAATTTAGCTTGCAAACAAAATATTAAAAGATCAAGCAAGAATTAAAAATACACATGCATTTATATAGAATAATGAACACAATATATACATAAGATATATTCAAAGTCAAATCTTACAATATATATATATATATATATATATATATATATCTTCTTTGATCTTCCTCTTGTTGATTGCCACTACTTCACTTCTCTCTCTCTCTTCTTTGTGTTCTCCAACTTTCAATTTTAACTTTACTCTTTTTAAAAAAGTGAAAGCTTATACTTGTAATAAAAAAAATTAAAATAACATTTAAAACCGATCAACATTGGCCGGTTTTATATTTGACAACAAAACGGCATCATTTTCCCTTTCACAATACACAAAATTCAATTTAAATTATTTAATTGGTCGGTTTTAGGGTAGCCATGTCACAGTCATAATCGACCGACAGTGGTCGGTCAGTTATAAGGTATGCTGCATCATCATAGCGACGTCATTTCTTTCCTTTGCAAACAACATAACCGACTGATTACCTTGTGGTCAGTTTTGATCAATATATAACCGACTGATTAACCCTCTGCCTTTTTGTCGGTCAATTTTATACATTTTTCTTGTAGTGATGTCATCGCCAATACTCAATTATTTATGTACTTAACAAGTAAGTCTTCCTTTTGACAATCATATATATATATATATATATATTATAATACTCCCCCTTGATTGTCAATATGAGTTATTACAGAGATTCACTGTCTCGTTAAAACTTTGCAAGAAAAAACCCAGTGGGATAAAAATCTTGACGAAGGAAAAAGAATATAGCCTCTCCCTCAATAAAATGTTTCATGATCCACCATCTTGATTGTTAATGTAGAGTTTGGCTGCCTTGTTAAAACCTTGCAAGGAAAAACCTAGTGGGATAAAAACCTTGACGAAGTAAAAAGAGTACAGTCTCCCCTCAATTAAATGCCTCACAGTTTGACATCTTCATTTAACATATTTTTTCAATCTTCGCATCCCAATATTATTTCACAACTTCTCAAAAGTCGATGCAGGGAATGACTTTGTAAGTAAATCTGTCAGATTTTCATGGAAGCGAATTTGTTATATATACATGTCACCATTTTGTTGGAGCTCGTGAGTATAGAAAAATTTCAGCAAGATATGTTTTGTTTGATCCCCTTTGATGTATCCTGATAAGTCACATGATTCCTGAATACACTGAATAATAAATCTCAGCTAGATACATTATCTGCTTGCTTTATGGATTGCTAGTAGTTCTTCATGATTTGATGAGGTTGCCGCCATAGTTTCTTTCATAGACTTTCAAGAAATAGTAGTGTCACAATATTCAAATATATAACCAATAGATGCAAAATCAGGTCATGTATTGTTTGCAAGATACATAAGGGCGTCAAGTGCATTAAGATATGGAACTTCAGGTCCAAGAGTATCTTCATCCATCTTTCTAGGTCGGAATGGATTTTTATCAAGTTCAAGTGATCGAATAACCATTAGCGTCGTTAGCGGATGATATTTGTCCATATAGAATCGATCAAACAACTTTTCTATATAGGTTGACTCATGAGCTAATATGCCTGAAGATAAGTGCTTCACATGTATACCTAAACAAAATTTTGTCTTTCCAAGATCTTTCATTTCAAACCCATTTTTCAAATAATTAGAAGCGTTAGTAATATCTTCAAAAGTACCAACAAGATTCAAATCATCCACATATACAAAAATAATAACAAAATCAGTTAATGACCTTTTAATAAACACACATGGACATACTTGATTATTAATGTACTCATCATTCAATAAATATTCACTAAGCCCGTTGTACCACATACGACCAGATTGTTTTAAACTATATAATGATTTTCGTAATTTAATAGAATATAAATATTGAGACTTAGTTTCATCTAACTTTAATCTTTTAGGGATTTTCATATAAATATCACTATCAAGTGATCCATATAGGTAGGCTGTCACAACGTCCATGAGACGTGTTTCCAATTTGTCCATACAGGCCATACCCATAAAAAAATGAAAAGTAATTCCATCCAATACTGGAGAGTATGTTTCCTGGTAATCAAATCCAGGCATTTGAGAGAACCTCTGGGCTGCCAGTCGCTCTCATTTCGTTTTCGTACAAATACCCATCTATTCCCTATGGGGACTACACCAGCTAGTGTTTGGACTGCAGGTCCAAATTCAATTCTCTTGTGCAAGGAGTGCAATTCTTCCTCGATTGCAACTTTCTATTTTGGCCAATAATTCTTTTGTCGACGTTCATCCACACTTTGTGTTTTAGGATCAGACTTCATCATAATATAACATGTGACGGAAAAAGCATCAATTTCAGTACTCCCATGATCCAACAATTTCCGTTATATACATAACTTATTGAGATCTCATAATTTTTAGGTACCTTTGCTTCTATGGAAGCATGTGCCACTTCTGGAGCAATATCTTCTTTTAGAGGTAATACCACTTCTAGAGTATTTAGCCACTTCTGGGGCTCGAACCTCTTCATGAGGTAATACCAATCCAAATATATTTTCTAAAACACTTGACACTTCAGGGGCCTGTCCGATCAATTTCCATTTTTGAACCTCTTCAGGAGGTAATACCACTTCATGCTTCTGGCATGGTTTTGAAACCTGGATCAATTCTTCAGGAATTGATTTTATCCTTTAGGGATATCAACCCTTACTGTAGCATGAACAACAGGTATATATAATTTCATAATATGTCCAAAATCATTCAAATCATCTGGTATTTGATTATCAATATTTTGCATATGAATAATTCCTTGAACCTCAGTTTTACATTGATTAGTACGTGAATTAATAAAATTAAATCATGTTACATTCCATGACAGTTCAGAATTTATGCAAAAAATTATCTCCCTCTAATGAAGGGAATAAAGACTTGTTAAAATGATATACAGCATATCGGGCAGTATTGACATCATCAGTTAATGGTACAAGATATCTTATGATAAATGACGAATCAAAACTGACATATATACCTAATCTTCTTTGTTCTCCCATTTTAGTTCTTTGGGGTGGTGAAATGAGAACATATACATCATTACCAAAAAATCTTAAAATGGGAAATATCGGTTACTTGATCGAAAACTAATTGATGGCGGGATTCTTTATGATAATGGGATGGTCTAACTCTTATTATGTTCACGGCATATATCATGACCCCAAACAAAAGTAGGTAACTTACTTCAAGAAGTAAATGATATGCAATAAGCTGAAGTCTCATAATTAAAGACTCCTCTAAACTATTCTATGTATGCACGTAAGTAACTTGGTGTTCGACTGAGATTACTACCTGACATACAGTAATCAGTGAAAGTTGAGGAAGTAAATTCAGCAACATTATCTAGTCAGATTAATTTAATGGGATGATTAGGAAATTGTCCTCATAATTTGATTATCTGGGCAAGTAATTTTATAAAGGCGATATTTTGGGTTGAAAATAGCAAACATATGATTGTCTAGTTGACGTATCAATTAATACCATAAAATATCTAAAAGGACTAGAAGATGGATGAATATGGCGACAAATATCTCATTGAATTATTTTTATGAAATTTGAAGACTATGTTTGAAGTTTGACATGAGATGATCGGATAATTAATTTTTCTAAGAAGCATGTTGAACAAGGAAATTCATTTGACATGACATGAGATGATCTTTTGATATCTGTTAGATATGAAGAACTTATGAGATTAGAGAATGCTAAGTCAGAGTTTACTGAAGCTTATCAGAGTTTAGATGATGTCATCAGAGATTAGAAGATGTCGTCAGAGTTTACTCAATCAGACTTTACTAACCGAAAAAATTTATGCTGATTAGAGTTTGATTAATGGAAATTGACAAATCAGGAGTTGATTGGAGATAAAGAAGGAAGTGTTCGAGTATAACTCTATTGCCTTTCTGGAAGCTATCTTTTAGGAAGATAATTATGGAAATAATATTTCTTCATTTAATGATCATTATCTTTGCTGTAATTAGATAGGTAGTTGTCTACTATATAAACATAGGATTAGATTTACATTGATGTATCGTTCAAGTTATCATTTTTCTCATAATCTAGAAGCTCTTAAGAACTTTGTTTTTTGTTGAGAGAGTTTTGTATTAAGTTTATCAAAATTAATACAAAGCAGTATTTCTTTTATATACTTGTATTCATAATCGATTATTTGGTACTATTATATTCGACCCCCCTTCTATAATAGTTCATTATCTGGGTAACAATTGGTATCAAAGCAGGCGGTTTACTTTAAGATAAAAGATCTTGTAAACAATGCCTTAGAAACAAGTATGAAAGTATAAGGATTCCAATTTTGAAAAAGGCTGAATACTCTACATGGAAGGTAAATATGTTGATGTTCTTGGAAGCTACAAATCCTGATTATCTAGAGAAGATCAATGAAGGTCAGTATCCACCAACAAAGCTAGTTCCATCAATAGTAGTTCCTGAATACTACACTCTGAAAGAAAAAAAATGAGTGGACTAATGAGGAGAAAATTGAAGTTGTGAAGGATGCACATGTAAAAAATATCTTACATAACAGTCTTGATTTTGTGATGTCTAACAGAGTAATTGCTTGCAAAACTGCTAAAGAAATCTAGAATGTACTAGAGGGTCAATGTCAAGGAACCAAGGAAATCAAGAAGAATAAAAGATCTATTTTATACAAGAGTATGAATACTTTGAGGCTAAACAAAATGAGTCTCTCACTGATATGTATAACAGATTTCTTACTCTGTTGAATGACTTAGCTTTGGTTGATAAGGTGTATGATAATGAGGATTCAAACACCAAGTTTCTAAGGGCTCTTCCTAAAGAATATGATTTACAAACATCCTTGATAAGAGACAAGGCTGATCTGGAAGACATGTCTCTAGATGAAGTGTATGGCAAGATGAAGACTCATGACTTGGAGTTACAACAGAGAAAGACAGGAAAAGTAGCAAGGCAAAGTCAGTCGCCTTGAATTTTGAAACCAAATTCTTGAAAGCTAAGGAACAGATCCCTACAAGCTCTAAATAAAATGGAAAAACTATGAAAGAAAGCAGTGAGTCAGAGTCTGAAGCAAACTCTGAAGGTGAATCTACAGACTCTGACATCATGGAAATGGTGGTCATGCTTGTTAAAGGCTTCAAAAAGATGAAGTACGGGAAGTTCAGAAAGCAAGGAAACTTCCAAAAGAAGTCTGGAGAGTCTAAGAATAAAGACAGATTCAGGAAGAGAGAAGACAGAGATGGGAAGTCCAAAACACTTGACAAATCAAAGGTCAAGTATTACAAGTGTAACAAGATTTGGCACTTTGCTACTGAGTGCAAAAGTAAGGAATCTGGGAAAGCACTCATAACCTCCAAGAAAGATTGGATGGATTCATCAGATTCTGAAGAGGAAATAAACTATACTCTCATGAAAAACACTGATGCTCCCATCTCAAACTCTGACAAGGTACCAGACTCTATATTCAATAAAAATACTGAAAATGTTCATGAGTTAAAATCTTTCCTTCGAACCTTGCATGTTAGTTTTAAAATACAGTCTCTTAAAAACGAAAGATTAAAATCTGAAATTCAAACTCTATCTACTAAAAATGATTTTCTTGAAGCTGAACTTGTACAAATGCTTAACACTAAGAAAGACTGTGAAAATGCTATTCACATGCAAATTCATCTAGAAATACATGTCACTTACTGAAAAGCTGAGATGACGAAGGAATATGAGACTTTCAGAGTTTGGATAAACTCTGGCAAGAAAGTCTAAGAAATTCTTTCTAACAAGAATTGGACATCTGCTCTAGGTTATGAATCTGAGAAGGAGACAAATGCTACGAATGATAAGACATACACAGGAATAAAAGAAAAGTTGAGTAAACCTGTGAAATTTGTTAGAGCTAGAAATGAATAGGACACTTCTGATAAATTCTCTAATAATCACAAAATCAAAGAGAATAGTGTGTTTGAGAATAAATCAATCATTGTTGGGTTACTCTCTCAAAGACAACTTAAGGAAAAATTGAAGTTTACCACTAACAAGAATAAGCCTAAAAAGGTCAAGAGGAATAGAAATGGCAAATTAGGAATTTCTAAGGAGAATAACTATAAGAATATCCCTGATGCTCCTAGAAAAACCTGTTTCACATGTGGAAAGTCTAATCATCTTACTATTGACTACAGGCAAAATAAAAAGAAGGAACCTGAAAGACCTAGATCAGGAGATAGGAAACAGACTAGATATAGACCACAAAATCCTTGTTTTCACTGTGGTAGTTTATGGCATTCTATTTACACATGTAAAGAATATCATAGTCTGTATTTCAATTACTATAAATTTTTGCCTCATTTGAATAAAACTCTTCTTTCTTCTAATTATGCTGATAAACCAAAGTATATGGTAAAAGCTGATAGAAGAAAGACAAACTCTGACAATGCAAATTCTGTTAACTTAAACTTTGATAAAGTTACTTCTGCTGCAAAAGTTAACAATTTTAAAAATAAAAGATCCAAACTTATTTAGGTCCTCAAAGATTCTAATTTAGTTGTGTTAGTGAGATTATGAAGCCATATGAATAGTAATTGTAATAATTCAACACTAGAACAGGACATGTAAATAATACTACGTCTATACAGAAATTAGGAAGAAATGAAGACAAGACATATACAGTGAATCAAGACATTAGAAGAAGTTTTGAAGTCTACTACAGGTCATTGAGAGAAGTACATTAATATGTTCATGCCTTAGTGAAGAATAATGGTTGAAGACTTTCAGGGTTTCAGAAGTGTTGAAGATTCAGTATAGAAGTTCCACTAGAAGATTTCAGTGTACTAGCATTGATTGAAGATAGACAGTGTTTGAAGCATAGGAATATAGAAGGGTAAAAATAAAGGTTAAAGAAGACAACTGCAATCTTGAAGTTATACTCACTGAAATAAGTTCATTTAAATATTCAAACGTCAGTGAAGAACAGCGAATGAAGTATTCAAGATTGTAGTAATGAAAATGTTGTCTAAGTACCAGAAAAGATTCTAATGAAAGTACAGTGCTTATTAACAATCGGTGTTTGAAGCAATGCAACAATCCAAGATTAATCAGCTGAAAAAGAATAGAAGTCAAGAGAATTTAATTCAGTGTCAGTCGTTTGTGAACCAGACCAGTGCACTAAGCGTCAGCATAATAAGAATGGAATTATTTTGATTTATCAGAAGAAAATCAGTTGATCAAGATAGAAGAGTGAAAACCAAGTGGTAAATACTTCAAGCATTTCAAGAAATTGTCTAAGGTAAGTATTACTACATTTGTTGTTCCTATACACTTGAAACCATGTATGAGGCGCAACAAATCAACCAAGGTGTAAGGAAAAGGTTGAACTTGGTTTCTAAGGCATTTGTGGTGCCTATACAAGGGAACAAGTGTATAGGCGCAACAAAACTAATCTTAGGCGCAACATAACTCAATATTGGCGCAAGGAAAAAGCTGAGAGATGTTCCAAGTACTTTGTGGCGCCTAGACAGCGGAACAAGTGTATTGGCGCAATAAAATTAATTCTTGGCGCAACAAACTTCTATTGGCCCAAGAAAAAATCAATTCAAGGATTCTAAGTACTAAGTGGTGCCTCTACAAGACAAGTGATGTACAAGGCGCAATAAACAATCATTCTAGGCGCAACAAAATTGTAAAGGCGCAACAAAGCTATTTTGTGACGCCTATACACCACTCACACTCTACAGGCGCAAGAAAATACTTAGCATTGTGAAGAACAAATCAATTTTAATTGATTTGAAAATTCCACATTATATAAACAAAATGGCGTGCTCATTATGAATAGTTAAGAAATACAACCATACAGAGAGATACATAGAGAAACCAGAAGCCGGAGACGAAGAAGATACAAAGCCATACATATACCTTCTTCACCGAAGTTTTATATTCTAACTGGTTCATTATGTTGCAAATACATAGGGCTATTGTAAAACACTCTCTATTAACTTGTTTCCTTTAGTACAAACACATAGTCAAATATTGTATAGGGATTAAGTTATATCTCTTATTAATAGCCCTTAAGTACACTAAGTTTGGAGAAGGGGGGTTGAATACAAACTTAAGAATTAAGTGAAAATTCTTGCGGATTTAAGTTTGTTCAAAGAGAGTGTTTATTTAAGACTGATGTAACTAAGAACTAGATAATTAAAGTATTGAAGACAAAACTCAGTAAGGTTAAAAATTACTAGTGGATTGATTTTCCACTAGTGTATTTTTGCTTTCAATAGATCTTAGTAAGAATACCAAGCTGCTTACAAAGTTGAATTTGGAACTCAGAAAAGCATTACAAGTTCTGCCTATTTTTACTTTGCTTTACTTGAGTTCTTGAAAACTATTGCCTTCACTTTGCTACTGTGTTTTTCTAACTACTATATAGAAAAACTACATCTCTAGTTTTCCATCGACAGCTAACAATATAATATTACAATTTATATTGTTTACATGAAAATAGAAACTAGCTACTTTTCACAGCCTTCCTTTTTGAACTGACTAGTCCTGGAGATATCTTTGTCTTGATATATTCCTTGGATGTTGTGTTGCCTTGAAAGTCTTCACAATCCTGACAGGACTGTCTTCCAATGATTCAGTTTCTGCACTGTTCCCGTAATTCTTGGCTTTGGCTAAATAGGGAAACTTTAATCAACTGATAAATGTTGTTAAGCTTATCAGTTGATCCTCCTTTACTTATCCATCGATGGATAGGATATCTGTTGATCAGTTGATGTGTCGATGGATAATTGAGTTATCCATCGACTCCTTATCCATTGATGGTTCTTTATCAATTGATGATTGGTATCCGTTGATAGCATTCATCCGTTGAGTAGTGTCTTCATCCATCGACTTCAATATCAGTTGATCACTTCACTTGTGAGAATTCTGACTTGGGATATTAACAGTTGATCAGCCATTCTTCACATCTGTTGAGAAGCTAAAGATTGAAGTCAGTAATATCAGTCGACTACTTCATAGCATCCATCGAGGCAATACAATCAATTGATAATGAAACTTGAATCAAATGTTTCAATCCAGTTTATCAGTTGATAAACAAGCTTCAACTGATAACTGGTTTTCTAGTCAATGGATATTTATAAGTCATATCCATCGACTAGTTACAAAGTAATTTTAAGTCCCTATTATAATTCTAAGAAATTTGTTATCATCAAAACTTATAATTCCTAACAATCTCCCCCTATTTATGACTGTGTAAAACATTCATAAATCTTTTGTTGATGATAACAAAACTTCTGAACAATTTTTGTTCTTAGAATGAATTACAATATTGACAAGTATAGTTTGAGACAGAGTAATCTGATACCAGACAAAGATGAATTCTGATAATTTTGATGATTGAGGTTGAATCTTTTATCTTCTCATTTTTCCCCTTGACTCCTTCATCTTGTCTTCATTTTCCTTCATCTTCCTGTAAAGGGTTCCTTTCAATATCTTCTCATCTTCAATCCTGTAGTCTAATTGACTTGCCAGATGATTTAATTCCAGATTAGGCAGTTTGTCTATTTCTTGACAAATATCAATGCATTTTTCTCTGCCTTCCCTGTCCTTATATATCATTAAGTAGAATGGCTCATGAAGCACCTTTCTTCCTTCAGGGTTCCAAATCTTTATTCTGTCATCCCTTTCTTCTTGAACAGGTGCCTCCCTCATCTTCTTCATTCTTTCAAGAATGGCCTTTCCTAGCTCTTCAGTTAGATAATACTTCATGTTGAGCATAGTGTAGATTTTCCTTAAGATGCCATATCCTTGATTTAAGACTTGGTTGAATGTAAAAGTTGAGTGTGATCCATCTTCATACTCAATGTGGAGAAGATCAACATCTTTCTTCCTTTGTCCTTTTGCTGCAATCATTCCCTCAGCTTTGATTGGCACAAAGTCTTTAGATTTGTGTTTGAACACCTCTATTTCTTTGGCTTGATTACTCCCAGAAGCTTGACCTTCAGCCTTGACTTGTTTTGGCTTCCTCTCCTTGTCTCCTTTGTCTTCAACAACCAATTGTCTTTTAACTCCAGAGGATTTTGGTGCATCTTTAGGCTTGTTTGCTCTTTGCTTCACTCTTGGCCTCCTTTCACCTTCTTTTCTTCTGGCTTCTCTTATTAGCCTATCCTCCTCATCATATTCCCTTTGCAATTGAATGGCTAATTCTTCTTGGGATTTTTCTTGTTGCTCCCTTTCTCTTATGCCAACTACTATGGCTTTGCTCAACAATTTTTCACTTTCCCCTCCACCTGTGACAGCTTTCTTTTTACCATCTTCAATTAGCTTTCCCTTTCCTTTCCTGTCACCAGGTTGTGAGCTACTGGAGCTTGTCTCCTTGAATTTGCTAGCAATCAAATCAAATTTCCTTACTATATCCTGAGCCAACTCCTTCTTTGGATCTGTAGTCTTTGTCACTACGGTTTCACTTGCTTTGTCCAATTCAGCTTCACTTGCTTGCTTCTCCCCCTTTTTGTTATCAGTAACTTGCACTTGTGCTAATGATTGTGAGATAATAGGGGTCTCTAACAGTTTGCTCAGAAGATTGATCTGAGTGAGTTGGTTTTTCAAGATTTGCTGCATGTTGAGCTCCATGGCAGCTACTCTTTTCTCCAATTCAATTGCCTTATCCTTGGCTGTAAACTCAGTGTCTAACCATTGCTTGATTCTAGTTAGCATTGTGAGACTAAGCCTAGAATCAATGGTGGTGTCGAAGTGCATCCTTGAGCTTTCAATGTCCTCTCTTATCTTCTTCAACTCAAATCTGGAGCTTGTGACATGCATTTTCTGGATCTTCAAATTGTCTCTGTAAAAGTCCAGAATCCTTCTGTGCAAGGGATCCACCACATCTACTTCAGCCATTGACCTTCTGTAGAGAGAAATGATGGCCCTTTCTATTTCAGCCAAATTTGTTTCATCACTAGCCACCTGAGGATCTAGAAGTCCATCATCATCAGAGCTGTCGTCAAAATCCTCAGGATTCATGTGAGATACATCATCAGGTTGATTGGCTAGGCACTCCTTCCCACTCCTGAATTGTTCTTCTGTTTGCAGCAAACCCAGCATCTGCTCAGCTTCTTGATTAGATGCTGCTGCTAGTTCTTGATAATGGGGATCTGCATGTAGAAAGGTTGAAGCATCAAGATTGACATCAATCTCATCCTCCATTGTCAAGTTGACATCTGCAACTCCTGCAGGAACTTCATGTTTTCCATCTCCCCCTGACTCTAGTCCCAACTCCTGGGTGAGTTCAGCTGCTACATGCTCAGTTTTAGAAGTTGATGCTTCATTGGATTGAAAAACAAATTTCTCTCTATTCTTTTCTCTCTCACTCTCATCTCTCTGTTCTTGCATCAGGATCTCATCCTGGATTCTCACATCTCCCTTACTTAGCTCTCCTTTTTCATCACCTTCTAAGGTGGAACTCTCTTTTGTCACACCCTCTCCTTTTGCCACCTCAGAAAAAGTTGAGGGCCCCTCATTCACACACTCTCCTTTTGCCAAGGTATGCAACCCTTGCCTCTCACCCACTCCACTCAAACCTAAGAGTGTATTTGCCACAAGTGTTTCAGTGGAAGCTTCAGAAATTGAAATAAATTTCTCAATCGATGGATAAGGAATATCCATTGATGGGAGCTCGTCGATGGATGTAAGGATATCCATCGATTGAAGTGAACTAGTCAATGGATGTAGGATATCAGTTGATTGAATATTATCAGTTGATTGAATATTATCCATTGACTTGAGAGATTTTTCAGCATTTGCCTGATCAACCAAGGTGTTATCCTTATTTAGTGATACAGGTGAGAGTGTTGGCTCCACCCTGAGTTGTAAAGAGGGTGAATTTGAAACAATGAAGTTGTCAATCAATACTGTTTCTGAAGAAAAAGATTTTGAAGGAGATTGAGGAGAAGAAACAGATAAAGAATGGGGCTGTGCCTCAGGAAGATTATGAGACACATCAAGAGAGGAAGGTGAAGGCTCCACCAAATTTGCATTTGGCTTTGCAAGTTGTGTGTGTGTACCCTGTGCAATATGTGTAACCTTCTTTCTCTTTTTGTATGGCTGTATTGTTTTGTGACCCTTATCCCCATCTGATGGTCCTGGTTCAGACCTCTTTTCAATAGTTACACCTTTTTGAGAAGATGCACCTAGGGATGTGTTTAAGTCCTTTACTACAACCTCAATCTGTTGGGAGATTGGGCTGGAGGCTGGCTGGTTTCTCTTAATCTCACTCTCCTTATTCTTCTGGCTTTCTTGATGTTAGCCAGTTCCCTCACCCTCAACCACCACCTTCACACTCCCCTTAGTGGTTTTCTTTTTCTTAGATTTTGCAACAGTAGTCTTTTGAGAAAGTACTGTGGTGGTTTCTTTAGATTTGGGTTTTGAAGGTTGTGCAACTTGGGTAGGAGGGATGGGGGCATTTCCATCTCCCTCCATTGTTGCAGAAGGCAAAGAAATTTGAGATTTTGAAGAAGAATGTAAAAGATTGAGATTTTGAAGATATACCTGCACAAGAGGAGGATAAATGAGGCACAACTTAGGGTGTAAGTTGATTCTCACAAGATCCTTGAAGACCCTCTTGTTTTGCATCCATGGCTCCAAGGACTCCATATCTGCACTTATCTCATTTTCTCCAATAGAGGCATTAATAATCATCATGAAAAATCTGGCAAAATAAATATTATTTTTCCTAGATGACTTGGTTCCTAACTTGGCAGTTAATTCATTTAGGAGTAATGTGCCAAAATCAAAATATTTATCAAATAGGACAGAATAAGCAATTTCTTGCATACTAGTTGTAATTGCATCAAAATTACTTATTTTTCCAGAAAATACTTTAATTATGGCATCAAAGAAATAACTCCATTCTTTCCTAAGATTTTTCCTAACAACTTCTCCTAATCCAGTTTCAGCATTTGCATAATTAACAGATTCTAACATATCCCTAATTTCATTTTCAGTAGGTGGTTTATCACAGTTATTTGCAGGTAATCCTAAACATTCAGATAACGAAGTACTAGTAATTGTATAGGTATTACCTCTGCAAGAGTAAGAAATTACCTTCCCATCTGGTGATATTTCTGCAGAGTTCCACAGTTCCTCAACAAATGAACACACGATTGTTGGTGCTTCGCTGAGAGCTTTGGACACTTTGCAGTCTCCTAGGAATCGCATCAATGGATGAAAGTCCACGGGAGCATCATTCACCGTTAGACATGCTGTGAAGTTGTTCTGCTCGTAGATGAACCCAGTGGAAGAGACAATCTTCTTTTGTGGTGCCATTTTTCAGTTGATATTCAAGAAATTAAAGAGAACTTGGAAGTAATTAAGAGAATTCGTGAGAATTAGAGAGAATTAGCTTTAGAGAGAGAGATACAGAGATGAATAGATTAGAGTTAGAAAGTAAAATAGCAGGTAAGAATGAATTTTTAATTGCAACTGCTATTTATATTTTCTGGTATTAAAAAGACTTGAAAAGATCTTTTTAATTAGGGAGATAACCGTTGATGTATAAAAGACTGTAGTTGATTACCCTTGATAGTAATTATCCAACGGCTATAATCTGATCAACGGATAAATAAAACTGTATAGATTCTATTACTATCGACTGATATAATAAAGAGTTAATCATTTATCGATCGATCACTAATTACTGGAGTAATTATCTGTCGATAGATAAATATCCATCGATAGGAATAAAATTTATCAGTTGATCAATAAGTAAAGAATTTATCCATCGATTAAACAATTACTGAGGTAATTATCTGTCGATAGACAAATATCCATTGATAGAAATAAATATCCATTGATAATTAACACATTTCTCAATTGATTACTTGGATTCAACAGATAATTGTGAACAATGGCTACAAATTTAAAGAAAACTTGACAGACATTTCAAGATTGAACAAAATTAAGCATACCTAACTCACAGACTAATCTGTTAAAGGTAGATTCATCTAGAGGTTTGGTAAAAATGTCTGCAAGTTGTTGTTCACTAGGGACAAAATGTAACTCAACTGTACCATTCATTACATGTTCCCTAATGAAATGATACCTTATGTCAATATGTTTGGTTCTGGAGTGTTGCACATGATTTTCTGTTATTGCAATGGCACTTGTATTGTCACAGAAAATGGGAATCTTGTTCAAGTTGAACCCATAGTAAAATAGTTGATTCCTCATCCATAATATTTGTGCACAGCAGCTTCCAGCAGCAATGTACTCAGCTTCTGCAGTTGAAGTTGATACTGAGTGTTGCTTTTTACTAAACCATGACACAAGTTTATTTCCAAGAAATTGACAGGTGCCTGTAGTACTTTTCCTGTCTATTTTGCAACCTGCATAATCTGCATCTGAGTAGCCTGTTAGATTAAAACCAGAATCTCTAGGATACCAAATACCTAAATTTGATGTACCCTTAAGATATCTAAAAATTCTTTTAATAGCTACTAAATGAGATTCTCTAGGATCAGCCTGAAATCTAGCACATAAGCATGTAGAGAACATTATATCTGGTCTGCTAGCAGTTAAATATAAAAGTGAGCCTACCATGCCTCTATAACTTGAAATATCCACCTTAGCTTCTTTGGTGTTTAATTCAAGTTTAGTGGCAGTGGCCATGGGAGTTTTTGCAGAAGAACATTCACTTAACTCAAATTTCTTTAACAAATCATGAATGTACTTTGTTTGATTTATAAAAATACCATCCTTAACCTGTTTGACTTGCAACCCAAGAAAGTAGGTAAGCTCTCCCATCATGCTCATTTCATATTTACTCTGCATTAATTTGGCAAACTTCTTGCAAAGTTCCTCATTTGTTGATCCAAAAATAATGTCATCCACATAAATTTGTACAAGAATGATAGAGCCATTAACATTCCTACTAAATAGAGTTTTATCAACAGTACCTCTTGTGAAGTGATTCTCAATGAGGAACTGAGATAGAGTATCATACCAGGCCCTTGGTGCTTGCTTCAAGCCATAAAGTGCTTTGAGTAAATAGTAGACAAAGTTAGGGAATTTTGGATCTTCAAAACCAGGAGGTTGTTCCACATAGACTTCCTCTTCTAGTACTCCATTCAAAAATGCACTCTTCACATCCATCTGGTAGACTTTGAAATTAACATGTGCAGCATAAGCCAGAAAGATTCTGATTGCTTCTAACCTTGCAACTGGTGCAAATGTTTCATCAAAATCAATTCCTTCTTCTTGTGAATAACCCTTTGCTACAAGCCTTGCTTTGTTCCAAGTCACAATACCAGTTTCATCCATTTTGTTTCTGAATACCCATTTTGTACCAATTACTGCTCTATCTTTTGGTCTGGGCACCAACTTCCATACTTTATTTCTTTCAAATTGATTCAGTTCTTCCTGCATAGCTAGAACCCAATCAGGATCCATAATAGCATTTTCAATTCTTTTGGGTTCTTCTTGAGATAGAAAACTGCTATACAGACACTCATTTTGAGTAGCACTTCTTGTCTTGACACCTTCTTCTGCATTTCTAATGATCAGTTCAAATGGATGGCTTCTTGTCCATTTTCTTTGAGGAGGCAAATTTTGCCTTGATGATGAAGCTTCATGATCATTTGTATTGAATTCAAATTGATTTGAATTTGTCGATTGATTCTGAAACCCTCCCCCTGTGTTGGATACCCTTGTTGTAGAGTGTTGATTATCCATTGAAGAGTTACCAGTTGATGCATTATCAGTTGATGGAATTCTTTCAACTGATAAATTATCCATTGATGCAGTAACATCAACTGATATTGGGTTTCTGAAAACTTGAGGTTTTATAATTTCTACCTCTTCATCATCATTTACATCATTTGATTCATTCTCAAAGTGCAGTATGTCATGATTTCCTTCATCAAACAAGCCTTGAATCTTTTTATCAACAAATACTACATGTACAGATTCCATAACAATGTGTAGTCTGAGATTGTAGACTCTATAGGCTATGCCTGATAGTGCATACCCAACAAATATAGCTTCATCAGCCTTGACTTCAAACTTTCCTAGGTTTTCACCTTAATTTCTTAGCACATAGCACTTGCAGCCAAAAATATGAAGAAACCCCACTTTTGGCTTTTTGTCTTTCTTGATCAATTGATAAGGTGTCTTCCCTTGAGCTTTATTTACTAGGGAGATGTTTTGAATGAAACATGCTGTGTTTATGGCCTCAGCCCAGAAATATGTTGGAAGTTTGGCATCCACCAACATGGTTCTAGCTGCTTCAATCAATGTCCTATTTTTCCTTTCAACTACCCCATTTTGTTGAGGTGTTCTAGGTGCAGAGAATGTGTGTATGATTCCTTTTGATTCACAGAACTCTTTCATTGTGGAATTTTTGAATTCTGTCCCATTGTCACTCCTTATCTTCTTTACATCCAATTCAAGGTTTTTCTCAATTTCTCTTATGTGCTTGATAATGAGATGATTAGCTTCATCCTTTGAATGTAGAAAATAAGTCCATGAGAATCTTGAAAAATCATCCACAATAACTAGAGCATACTTCTTCTTTGCAATAGACATGATATTTACAGGACCAAACAAATCCATATGTAGTAACTCAAGTGGCTTTTCAATTGATGATTCCAATTTTGACTTAAATGATGCCTTCATTTGTTTTCCTTTCTGACAGGCATCACAAAGTCCATCTTTGACATGATGCCTCTCACTTGATTTTTCTTGACCAGTAAATTTATGGCTTTGAAATTCAAGTGAGCTAATTTCTTATGCCACAGCCAACTTTCATTTGTACTTGCCTTAGAGAGAAGACAAGTCATTGAATCTGCACTTGTTGAATTGAAGTCAGCTATGTATACATTTCCTTTTCTGTTCCCAGTCATAACTAGGCTTCCATCTTCCTTGTTGGAAATTATGCATGCTTCTGTTGTGAAACAAACTTTATTTCCATTGTCACATAGTTGACTTATGCTTAGCAAGTTATGTCTCAAGCCATCAACTAATGCAACTGGTTCAATGATGACATTCTCTTTTGAAATCAAGCCATATCCCATGGTGTACCCTTTGCTGTCATCTCCAAAAGTTACTCCAGGGCCAGCTTTCTCCTCAAACTTTGTGAGCAAGGATTTATCTCCAGTCATATGTCTTGAACACCCACTGTCCAAGTACCAAAGATTTCTTCTTTTTCCCTGCACACAGTGAAAACAGATCAAGTTGATTTTGGTACCCAAGTTGCCTTGGGTCCTTTCTTATTAGTTGCTATCTTTGGCTTGGTTTCTAATTTTTATACCTTTGGTTTAGGTGGTTTTACTTCCACTTCAACCTTAGGTTTTGGTTTCCTTACCTCAGACTTCTCAATGCCAATATTTGGAATGCCTATGCTTGCAGAATTGGAAAGATTTGATGTATGAAGATTATTAAGCATATTCCATTGCATGGCAGGCATATTCATGTTGGCAAATGCAAGATATGGATTAAACATATAAGGCATTAAAGCATACTGAGCATGAATAGCATGAGAATCAACTAAATGAGGAAGAACAGAATTGGTATACATGTTAGGTACAGCAGGTACATTTGTTGCTGTAGGCATGGTGAGTTTACATTGCACAGATAAATGATTTTTACTACCACACTTAGCACATACTTTCCTAGGAGCATATTTGTCAGGTGTGTAGTTGTTGTGCTTGTTTATGCCTACTTTACCATTTCTATTTTTCTTCTTCTTTTCATTTGGCTGAATGTTAGGTTCTATCTTTTCCAATTTTTCTTTCAACTGATTTTTAGATAAGAATCCTATATTAGCCTGTTCAACTTTGATTTGAGATCCAGAGGAGCTACTTTCTTTAACAAATTTAACAGGTCTGTTAAGCTTGGTTTTGATAACACATTTCTTAGCAGTTGATGATTCCTCAATCGATGGATAATTATCCGTTGGAATAGCATTATCAATCGATGGATAATTCTTATCAGTTGATTCAGAATTAGCGATCGATTGCTTCTTTTCCAAGGATTGATCTTCATCAATGGCTATTTTCTCCAGAGTTTCAGACAACATGGTGAAAGAGTTTGTTCCATGAATGTCATTCATCTTCTTACTGGCTTTACTTGACATGTTCCACTTATCAATGGTTCTTAGTTCATCTTCTAATTTTTCTTTTAACTTCTCTATTTCCTTTTTACTCTCAACTAGCTCATTTCTAGCATCTTTGTTTTCCATCTTGAGTCTGTCCAATTGCACTAGCTCACTCTCTAGGAAATTGTTTCTTTCAGTGAGAGTTTCTAATGTTAATTTGAGCCTAGTGTTCTCTTTGTTCAAAGACTTAAGAGTGACATGCAAATTATACAATTCATTAGACATTTCATTAATAGTAATATTGCATTCATCCTTGGACAACTCAGATAGATTTGTAGAAATTACCTGATTGCTAGATGAACTAGCTTCCTGGTCATCTTGATTGGCCGTTAGTACAAGGTTGATGTGTTCTTCTTCTTCTTCAGAATCCTCCTCAGCAGCCCAGTCCTTTTCTTCTGTCACAAAAGCCTTCTCTCTTTGTTTAAGCAGGTCAAAGTACTTCTTCTTATAGTTAATACCATCACTGGACTTTGACCTCTTTTCCATTTTAGGCTTTCTGCATTCACTTGAAAAGTGACTAGCCGATCCACAGTCGAAGCATCTGAATTGAGTCCTGTCAACAAGATTTTTGCTTTGTTGAGTGTCTCTCCTGAACTGTGATCCAGGCCTTTGCATTGGATTCCTTTTGAACTTGAGTTTAGAAAATTTTCTTGATAGAAAAGCTAAATGCTCATCTATTTCATCCATTTCATCTTTGATGAGTGACTCATCATTGTCACAAAGTTCTTTTCCTTTACCAGTAGAAGATTCATCATATCTAACTTGATTTGCGCCATTGCCATGACCTTCTTTCTTCCCTTCTTTGAAATCAGCATCTTCATCTGTTTCTGCAACTTGCTTATCCTTGACCACCAAAGCAATGGACTTTTCTCTCTTCTGGCTTTTCTCAATTTCCTCATCTTGTTGTAGCTCCAACTCATAGGTTTTCAAGATGCCATACAGCTTATCCAAGGTATAATCTTTAAAGTCAGGAGATTGTCTTATGGAAACAGTCATTGGTTTCCATTCTTTGGGTAAAGACCTCAAGAATTTGAGGTTGGTGTCCTCAACAGCATAAACTCTTCCATATAGTTTAAGCTCATTTAACAGCTTTTGAAACCTACTATATGTATCATTTATTGTTTCACCACTCTTGAAGTGAAAGGCCTCATACTTTTGAATCAAAAGTTGCATCTTGTTCTTTCTTACTTACTCAGTGCCTTCACAGAGGGTTTGAAGAGTGTCCCAGACTTCTTTGGAGGTTGTACAACTGATGACATTGTCAACATGTCCTTGTCAAGACCATTAAACAAGATGTTCATAGCCTTTTTGTCCTTGTGCACTTCCTTCTCATCTTCATCTGTATACTCACTCACAGATTTAGGAATGAGTTTGTCTGGTGCTTGAGTACCATCTGCATTTACACTTGTAACTATTTTCATAGGCACATGTGGACCTTTCTCTATGCAATGAACATAGAAAGGATCAATAGATAGAAGATGCAAGTGCATTTTTACTTTCCAGGGAAAATACTCATCTTTCTCTAGAACTGGAATCTTAACTCCTGTGTCTCTTTGACCCATTCTTGATGTACTTTTAGATCTTGAATTTCTGTTTGTTGAAAGTTTGCTCTGATACCAATTGTTAATCGCCCTTAAGTACACTAAGTTTGGAGAAGGGGGGTTGAATACAAACTTAAGAATTAAGTGAAAATTCTTGCGGATTTAAGTTTGTTCAAAGAGAGTGTTTATTTAAGACTGATGTAACTAAGAACTAGATAATTAAAGTATTGAAGACAAAACTCAATAAGGTTAAAAATTACTAGTGGATTGATTTTCCACTAGTGTATTTTTGCTTTCAATAGATCTTAGTAAGAATACCAAGCTGCTTACAAAGTTGAATTTGGAACTCAGAAAAGCATTACAAGTTCTGCCTATTTTTACTTTGCTTTACTTGAGTTCTTGAAAATTATTGCCTTCACTTTGCTACTGTGTTTTTCTAACTACTATATAGAAAAACTACATCTCTAGTTTTCCATCGACAACTAACAATATAATATTACAATTTATATTGTTTACATGAAAATAGAAACTAGCTACTTTTCACAGCCTTCCTTTTTGAACTGACTAGTCCTGGAGATATCTTTGTCTTGATATATTCCTTGGATGCTGTGTTGCCTTGAAAGTCTTCACAATCCTAACAGGACTGTCTTCCAATGATTCAGTTTCTGCACTGTTCCCGTAATTCTTGGCTTTGGCTAAATAGGGAAACTTTAATCAACTGATAAATGCTGTTAAGCTTATCAGTTGATCCTCCTTTGCTTATCCATCGATGGATAGGATATCTGTTGATCAGTTGATGTGTCGATGGATAATTGAGTTATCCATCGACTCCTTATCCATTGATGGTTCTTTATCAATTGATGATTGGTATCCGTTGATAGCCTTCATCCGTTGAGTAGTGTCTTCATCCATCGACTTCAATATCAGTTGATCACTTCACTTGTGAGAATTCTGACTTGGGATATTAACAGTTGATCAGCCATTCTTCACATCTGTTGAGAAGCTAAAGATTGAAGTCAGTAATATCAGTCGACTACTTCATAGCATCTATCGAGGCAATACAATCAATTGATAATGAAACTTGAATCAAATGTTTCAATCCAGTTTATCAGTTGATAAACAAGCTTCAACTGATAACTGGTTTTCTAGTCAATGGATATTTATAAGTCATATCCATCGACTAGTTACAAAGTAATTTTAAGTCCCTATTATAATTCTAAGAAATTTGTTATCATCAAAACTTATAATTCCTAACATCTCTTTGTAGAAGTAAAAAACTAATTTATTTTTTGGCAAACTAGTTATATTTTGAACTGGGTGTAGCACCCCTGAGGGTTTATGTATGAAAGATATATTCCCCGAAACTTGTTTCGTTTAATTACTTGCTAATTTTCTAGAAATTTTATGTTTATTCATAAATACGGAAAATTAGTAAGCCAGCCTCCTAAACATTATTAACCTCGTGAATTCGAACCCACTAACCGAACTCTAAATTTTTTATCCACAAAAGATTCGAAAGAATTTTTTAATTTAGTGAGTTTCGTATTCAACCCCCCTTCTACGATACTTCCGGGACCCAACAAATTGCATATATGAATGCAGGAAAACAAGAAAAATATCTTAGTAATTATTAGTGGATGTTCTACACACATGACTGGAAACAAATCCCTTCTTTCAGAGTTTGATGAGAAGGTTGTCCCAATAGTATCTTATGGAGATTGCGACATAGGAAGAACACTTGGATATGACAATATTGTGATTTAGAATGTCATCATTGAAAATGTAGCTCTGGTTGAAGGATTCAAACACAATCTCTTGAGTATGAGTCAAATGACAAATAGAGGTTATTCTGTGGAGTTTCATGAAACACATTGTGAAGTCAAAAGAAAAAAGGCTGTCAAAGTGGTTCTCATTGGTCACAGTCATAACAATCTATTTAACGCTAGCTTGGAGGTAAACTCTGATGGTCCCTTAACTTGTTTACTTGGAAAATCATCATCTTTTGAAAGCTGGAATTGACACAAGAAGCTATATCACTTGAACTTTAAAAATATAAATGAGTTGGTCAAGAAGGATCTAGTAAGAGGTCTTCCCAATGTTTAGTTTCATCCTGATGGACTCTGTGATTCTTGTCAGAAGGCAAAACAAAAGAAGACATCTTTCAAGAGCAAGACTCAAAATTCTATTAAAAAACCATTTCATCTATTACACCTTGATCTGTTTGGCCCTGTCAACGCAATGTCTATTGGAAAAAAAGAAATATACTCTGATGATAGTAGATGAGTACACAAGATTTACCTAAGTGTAGTTCTTAGACAAAAAGGATGAAACAGCTGAGATCATTTTTCATAATATTGCCATGATTGGGAATGGATCACCACTCAAGGTATCAGAGCTAACTGATTGATATACAAATCAAGATCCACAACTCAGTGAAGCTTAGAGTGTCGAAACTGTTTGGATTACACAAGATTAGAGGATTTGATAAATAAATTTATTTTATAAATTTAAATTTTGATAAGTTTATTTTATATATTTATTTTAATAATTTTTTTTTATAAAGTTAATTTAAATGAGTTTATTATTTAAACTTGAATAATTTTATTTCATAAACTTAATTTAAATAAATTTATTTTATAAATTTAATTTAAAATAAATATATCATTTAAATTTAAGTAAATTTATTTTTATAACTTAAATATATTTGTTTTGTCTATTTTAGATTTACAGCATTTCAGCGTCACTCAAACCATTTGTAGTCTACTTCAAGTTTACATCTCAATTTAATTTTTATTTTACATTTATTTATTTTTCCAGAATATTTAAAATTCTTGAAAACTAAAAATTTTCTCAAGTATTAATTTACAATATTTTAATTCTTAAGAAAATTTGAAATTCTTGAAAATTAATTTGTGGTAAATTTTTATTTTTGATTAATTTATTTTCAAAGAAAATTAAAAATTCTGTAAATTTAAATTTTTCTTAAATATTAATTCGAGGATGCTCAAGGAGTAGTATATGAAGATTTTTTTGGATATTGAAGACAACTAAAATTGACTGAAGATTATCCAATGAAGTTAATTACGGAACAGGTTGAAGAAGAAGTGGTACTAATTTCCTCACAGGTCTACTCCATAGGATCCCACTATTTATTCGGATGCTAGAAAAGAAGAGATTATTTTGGGTATAGTTTTTGGTTGATTTGAGTTGATTTTTTTTTTATGAAAAATCTTAGGGGTTAAAGTAGTGAAGGAGAACAGACTAGACTACCTGACATCTCAGATACAAGCCTTAAAGATAATTCTACAGGGAGATTACAGGAAGTTCGTGCTAACACTGCAGATCATCTGGAACACAGGATTACAGCCAACAGGGATTTAAGGATACAACTTCATTGTCCGTAGAAGAACTGTACTTGCTGAATGCCCATGAACTAGAACAAGAGCTGAAGAAGATAATATTTGCCAAAACAGGTTGTTAACATATCCATTGTATTCGTGACCCATGAACTAAATTTGATTGAATTCAAGGTTGAGAACCTCTGAACCGAAATGAAATGATCCGAGAAGCTGAATTGAAGATGTAGTAGCTCAAGGTAGTGGTCAAGGTGTTATAATTGAATTTTACACTTTGGAATAACTTAAGAACTGGACAGCAAGTCAAGCCTGCAGGGCAACAAGAAGTTCAGTGATATCAGATTCAGACGAAATCCCAATTCTTAATCTAAGGTCATTACATATAGATTCCATAAAGGAGATTTTTAAGATCAATTTAAGAGGCGGTTGCAAGACATGGATGGCTTATATTTGAAAGACAAGATTAGAGGTCATGCTACACAGTTTGAGGAAGCCTCTACAAGCAAAAGATGACAAACACTGTGTTGGGTTGAAGCAGGAATCTCAGGCATTAGTTAGGATGCAGCAAGGGAAAACATTTGTTGATGAAGTTAAATGCAAGGTTGATTCTATCAGTGACAGTGATGAACCAAATGGATATCTGGCATCAATGACCAACACTGGAGATGAATCATTAAGTACTTCATAAGTACACATTCTAACAAGTATACGTTTATCTAATTTAGAACTGTATGATTATTAAGTTTTGAAATGTATTATATTCATGTTAGCATGCTAGCATCTTAGGACTTAAATGCTTAATTGATTGCTAAGAATAAGATTGTATGCTAGGATTCATGAGTTTAATTAGTACATTTTATACTTGATTGTCTATGCAGTAAAATGAATATCTAGAATTAGATAGGGTATTCAAGACAGTTAGGTGTATCCCTGCACATTTGCTGGAACTTGATTTAAATCTTATGTAACTGTTAATGTTGTGAAAATTGCTAAATAGACAAACAGGTCATAGATCAGATATTTTATATTTGTTCTTATTGTGATAAATGACTTGTTGTGTATGTGGAATTTGATATTGCTCATAATGTTTTATTCAAATATTTTGTATATTCTTCATTTGTTTATGTGCCTATTTTTATATGATCTACTCCACTCACATAGTTGTACAAAATGCTATATTAGATCATGTATTGCTTGTTAGGGATAAGATGTTTAAAAGATGATAGAATTATCTAAGTAGTCGAAAACATCTGCAGATTCGAAGCTTAATCTAAAAATGACTTAGGTAATTAGAAATAGTTTAAAATGTTAGATAACAACAGAAATGGATTTGAAAGAATTAGTAATTAATTTGTTAGTTCTTCTATTCCATATGCTTTTAGAAAATTATTGAATATCTGTAAATTTGCTTGACATATGGCAAAAGTAGGTAGTACTAATTTTTCTAATACGCATAAATTGAAGTTGTTACCAATGTTAAAATTAACATCTCTAACCCATCTGGACTCAATTGAAGTTGAGTACCAAGAAGCTTAATCATTTGGGATTGCAGAGTATGTAACAAAAGGCATAAGTTATGCGATTTATTGTACGAGACATATGATTAAGATTGAAGCTCTACTATCACAATTGGTTGAAAAAGCATACCCAACGGTAACCTTTGGTGATGACAACAAAGGATGTACAAGGGATTTGGCTATCATGATTTTGGAATTGTCATCACTAGAAGTATCTTTCTTGTCAACGGACTTATGTTATCCACAGGGTACTAGGAAATTCTTTGTCAAGGGTTTTCTAGAAAAGCATTAAAAAGAAAAATTGTTTGATCTCAAACAAGAAGGTTGGAAGCTCACTCAACTGATAGTGAGAAATTTTGTTCGTAGTTGACATGGAATTGGTATGAAAATGTGAAGTAAACTTTTCAATAAAGCTTCATCAGTAAAGAGTTAGTTATGGAATAAGAAGCTCTCACACTTGTTGATCAAGACAATGGATTCTCTGATAAAGATGAAATTGGTAAGAGGACTGCTTCATATAGAATTCTATCCTGAAGGACATTTTGAAGTATGTCATATAGGGAAGTCAATGAAACCATCACACTGAAGCAAATTATTTCATGGAATAAATATGTTTAGTGATAGTTGGTGACAACCCTAATTATAACTTGGTGATATTCGTGCATTCAACAGACAAAATGTCACATATGGTAATTGATCACATCAGGTAGATCAAGTAGGAAGCAAAGTAAGTTGTGAGAACTATGAAGTCAGATATTGGAACTGAATTTCGTGAATGAAGTTCTAAATGAAGTTTGTACTTATAAAGGTATTGTGAAGCTGAAGAAATTAACACAGCATACTGGTTTAATCAACAAGATCGTGAAAAGACATCATATGAGTTAATGGCCAACCAGAAGCAAACACTGAAGCTCTTTCGTGTGTTTGGAGTAAATTGATATTTATTGAAGATTTAGATGAGTATCTTGGCAATTTTGAATTTAAGACTCATAGAATAATTTTCCTCGGCTACTCATTGAAGTCAAAAGCTTTCAGGGCATATGTGATGTAAAACCAGATGGTGATTGAAAGTCTGAGTATATCGTTCGATTATACCAAGCTCCCAAGCATTCAAATGAATGACTATTCTGAATCTTTGAAGTTTGATATCCTGTCAGAGTCAAATTCAAATACTGATGTTGAAACTGAGGTTGGAGAATGAATTAATGATAATGATGATAATTTAGATCCTATTAGTGGAAATGGTTATGAAACTAAATAACTCATGAACTTTAATAGAATCCACTAAAAAAGGTGAAGAATCTTCAACACATCCTAGCAGCAACTTAGATGGAGTAAATAAATGAAGGATCTACTAGTCGTACTTAACACAATGAAGATCAAAGGAATACACTAAGAACATATATGCCAAGACAAAAGGTTTGAAGTCAAAGTCATTCCTAGAGTCTAGTTCTTAGTAAACCGGATTATTGAGTAAAGGCTAGAAGTGCTAATCAAAATGAACATATATTGTTTGGGACCTAACATCTGGAATCCCAAAGAATACTGAAGAAGCACTAATTGATCCAGATTGGGTGATTGCAAATGCAAGATGATCTCAATCAGTTCAAATGAAAAATAAAAGAAGACATCTTTCAAGAGCAAGACTTAAAATTCTATTGAAAAACCTTTTCATCTATTACACCTTGATCTGTTTGGCAGTGTTAACATAATGTTTATTGGAAAGAAGAAATATACTCTGGTGATAGTAGATGACTACACAAGATTTACCTGAGTGTAGTTCTTAGACAAAAAGGATGAAACAACTGAGATCATTTTTGATAATATTGCCATGATTGAGAATGGATCACCACTCAAGATAAAGATTCTAAGGAGTGACAATGGAACAGAGTTTAAGAACTCTTCAATGGAGGAATTCTGTTCAACCAAAGGAATCACACAGCAATTCTCAGCACCTAGTACCCTTCAACAAAACAGTGTAGTTGAGAGAAAGAACATAACTCTCATTGTAGCTGCAAGAACAATGTTGGAAGGATCAAACCTTCCTACTTACTTCTGGGCAGAAGTTGTGAATACTACATGCATCACTCAGAATTGTACCTTGATAAATAAGCATGGAATGACTCCATATGAAATGATGATGGGAATGAAGCCAAATGTGAAATACTTTCACATATTTGGAAGCAAGTGTTTTATTCTTAAAACATATCCCGAGCAGTTGAAAAAGTTTAAACTCAAAGAAGATAAGGTATTTTTGTTGGTTATTCAATAACCTCCAAAACTTCCTTAAAGGCATTCAAAGTGTTTAATCTGACAACAGAGGTTGTCATGTAATCTATACGTGTCTCTTTTGATGAAACTAAGATAACAAGATTACATGATGAAGAAGCTCAAGAATCTCTATGTTTTAAAAATGAACTATTTAAAGGTCAACAAGACACAGACTCTGATGATTCAAACTCTGACTCTTTAAACTCTGATGAAAATAACATAGTAATTAAAGATTCTGCACATGTTGAGGGGGAGCAAGATCAATCTTCTACTGAAATTGTAGAACCAACCTTAATCATTGAAACCTCATAGTCTAACCAACCTCTGACAGAGACAAACTCTGAGAGGTCAAACTCTGATCAATCAAATTCTGAAATAAGCACAACTTCAGGGGTATGATCAGCATTTACTGAGGAATCATACTATGAAGGCACATATCATGGGGGAGAATCTAGCTCGAGAAATCTTCTTCATTCAAGGAAATGGACCAAAGATCATACACCTGACTTGATAATTGGTGATCTAGAAAGTGGAGTGCAGACAAGAAACACTACTCAGAATGAATGTCTCTATCATAGTTTTCTTTCTCAAACAAAGTCAAAGAAAGTTGAAGATGCTCTGAAGGATGCAGACTGGGTTACTGTAATGCAGGAAGAATTGAATGAGTTTGAAAGAAATGAAGTGTGGACTCTTGTGCCAAGACCAAATAATAGATCCATTGTTGGCACAAAATGGGTGTTCAGAAATAAGACAGACTATGATGGAATCATAACAAGGAACAAAGCAAGACTAGTTGCCAAAGGCTACTCTCAACAAGAAGTTATTGACTATGATGAAACCTTTGCACCTGTAGCTAGACTTGAAATAATTAGAATCTTTCTTGCTTATGTTGCACACAAAAAGTTCAAAGCATACCAGATGGATGTTAAAAGTGCATTTCTAACTAGTGACCTTGAGGAGGAGGTATATGTTGAACAACCTCCAGGCTTTGTGAATCACAAATTTCCAAATCATGTCTACAGGTTGGATAAAGCCTTGTATGGACTCAAGCAAGCTCCAAGAGCCTGGTATGTGTAAAGTATAATATAAAGTAATATGTAATAGTGGTATCGATAACTCAACTCAGAAACAAAAACAGTCAAATAATACTAATATGCAACACAGAAATCCAGAAGGACATGTAAACTGGAATCATACATACATCATTACAGAGCTTTCAAGATGGAAAGCTTATTAAACGTCAACGAGAGAAGTTCATTAATATGTTCAGGCCTCAACAATAAATTATTGGGTTCCGAGGCATAAAACTCAGCGGATTAAACGTAAATATAACAAAAATTCGGAACCCTAAACGCAGGATCATGTATAAGCCTAGACTGATTATTGTGAAACAGAATCATACCTTTGTCTGGTCTTGGTTTACACGAACTCAACGGAGATCCTAACTTTCACGACTTGTGTCTTCCTCTCAAAAACACCTCTATGGTATCCACACGAGCGCCTTCAAGAACGTCCCACGATCTTGATTACGGAATGGATTGTACTAGCTCCTTTGATGATTTCGAATTTTTTTCTGCCTTGCTGTGCTTGCTGTTGGTGCTTGTTGCTGCCTCTAGGGATTTTTTTTCTCAAAAACGTAGTCCCTCTTAACCCTATCATTATCTATTTATAATGCTGGTTAAGAGGCCCAATCAGCAAAACCTAACCCATGTAGGTTTAGAATAAATAATAAAACCGAATTTCTATTATTTAATTAATAACTAAGTCATACTTAATTATTAAGGGCAGAATACAAATTCGAATTTTATTATTTCAATTAATTAAGTCTCACTTAATTAATATAATAAAATTTAAATAATCATCAATTAATTTAAATCTATAATTTAAATTAACTATTCCTTTAAGTGCTCTATGTGTGTGACCCTATAGGCTATTATTTAATTAGCAATAATTTTATTCTCCAATAAAATTATAAACAATGAGCGGTATCTAGTAATACATCATTGCTACCCAATTAAATAATAATTAAATCGTGATTCGATAAAACCTTTCATGATTAATGTTTCCGTGTAATATAATCCCTTTAACCATATATATTATAGATTAAATTTGAGGCATGTATTTAGTCATCCTCTACAACATTTAATCCGGGTTTACTTGATCCATGAGTAGACTACGAAAACAAATCATTATTTGAGCACGGCCATGCATTTTATAGTCTCACTCAATCAAGAGGCCAATAATATCTCTCCTAATTATAGGAGGGTTAAATCCTTTATCTATCATTCATATTTCTCATACGACTCATGATATACCCGATGCCCACTTTTATCATTACCAGGTCAAAGGTAACTTTTAATGTAGTCAAAGTATATTAATCCTCGTACAGAAATATAATGATCTCAAGTCAGAGGATCATTACACCATTATCACTGTGACTCTTTCTTATGACTTTATTAAACATGAAGAATCTCACTGTGGGTCTGTCCAGTACCATGTACTCCTACATGTACCTATGTGTTGACTTTAGTATCCCCATACTTATAACCAATGAGATGTGGTTATCAGTCAAACAATATACTAGTCTATTTATGTATTATTATTGTCCTATAATAATAATACTCGACTAGGGACATTTAAGAATATGATCTATTATATAATCTCAAGTTCAAGTCATGTACTAAACTATACAATGTGTATCATGATTCTAAGGACATTTATTATGCTAACAAATATATCGCAGTAATTAAAGTCATAATAAATATGTTTATTGAATAATCAAATGACATAAAGGTCTATTGTATTGCCTCTAGGACACCTACACTAACATAAATAAGATTTCAGAAGACTTCAGAGTAAAGACAATGTAATTATTTAAGTATAGGTATTAGAGGATTTCAGTGATCAGAAGCAATTCATAAGTCAAGGTTAATCAGCTGAAAAAGAATAGAAGTCAAGAGGATTTAATTCAGTGTTAGTCATTTGTGAATCAGACCAGTGCACTATGTGTCAGCATATAAAGAAGAAAATTATCTTGATGTATCAAAATAAAATCAGTTGATCAAGCCATATGATGAACATTTCAAGTTGTACTCAATAGCTTCACGAAATAAGTTAAGGCAAGTACATGTTATGTCGTTCCTACACAAGGGTATAAGAGTACAAAAATAACATAATCACAACCAAGCCACAAGGAAAGGTTATGTGGCGCCTACACTAGGTAACAAGAGTGTAGGCGCAACATAACTTGATAGGAATTCTTCTAAGTCAACAAGTGGCGCCTACACAGGGTATACAGAGTGTTAGGCACAATATAGGCTACTTGGAGTAGCTTGGAGAATTTCTAAGTGAATGTGGCGCCAACACTAGGTACACAGAGTGCATGGCGCAACTTGTCACTTTGGCGCAACATAAGGTTAGAGAATAAATTCTAAAGCCCCAATGCAAAGATGTGGCACCTACACTCTATAACAAGAATGTAGGCGTAACATAAGTAAGAAAGAAGATTTTCTTTAAGTCCTGAAGTGGTTCCTACACATAGTGTACAGAGTGCTGGCGCAACATAGGTGTCTGGCACAACTTACACTCTACACTCTCATTCCCTTGTAGAGGCGCAATATATGACTTGGTGGAAATTAGAAAATCATCTATGTTTGATTTTCAAAGACTACAGAATATATATGGGTAAAATCAATGCATATATTA
Source organism: Oenanthe sinensis (assembly GCA_028671895.1). NCBI lineage: Eukaryota > Viridiplantae > Streptophyta > Magnoliopsida > Apiales > Apiaceae > Oenanthe > Oenanthe sinensis. Next base: position 11,072,554 of record CM053797.1, read on the forward strand.
TTCATTCATCTTCAGCATTCAACATGAACAGACGGGAAGCTCCATTAAAGCCATACATTAAACATACCCAACTGTATTCTTGTTGTAATATTGTTTGAACCTATTGTAGCTAATCTCTTGATTAAAAGTATAGCACCTCAGGTATTTAATAATATATCTTTATTTCCCGGAATCGTTTTGTTTCAATTACTACTATTTCTATATCTCAAGAGCACACACACTTAATCCGCAATTAAATGAAAATATACCAATATCATATTCAACCCCCCCTCTATGATGATTTAGGACCTAACAATTGGTATCAGAGCTTGTTGATTGAAGTTACGAATCAAGATCCAAAAATAGTTTTTCAAAAAAGTGTATTTTTAGATCTAGAAAAATTCATGTTGAAATTTCTTTATTTTTAAAGAAAAATCAATTTTGAATTTTTAAAAGATTTTAAATTCACTAATTTTTAAGAAGCTATCAATCGTCAAGAATTCGAATTAAAATTTTATTTCTCGAAATTTAATTTTTATTCAAATTAATTTTAATTTTTAACAATTAATTATTTCTTAAGATTTAAAATTCTTTGTAACCATGAGTACTCAAAAACTTAGTAGCATCAAAATCCTAGCCTTTGACAAAAATGAATACATTCTATGGAAGAAGATGTTCACTTTCATCAAATCAACTAATTCTCAATACACAAGTGTACCAGGTGTCAAGCAAATTTACAAATATTCAATAATTTTCTAAAATCACATGGAATAGAAAAACTAACAATTCGATTACTAATTTTGTCTAATCCATTTATGTTGTTACAAATATTCTGATTCTTCGTGTGTAGTTAACTTTCTTTGACTTGACTCTTGTTTTCAAATTTATTATTTACTTCCCTTTCTAATCTGAGTTGAGTTGTCATCTAATAATTATAAATAGGCCTTATCACATGCGTTTCAGAAACAAAATCATCAATGAAGAGGTGGACAGGTCTTGAAAGCTAGAATGATCAAAAAAGTAAATTATCCTGAGTGGTTGGCCAACGTCGTGATAGTGCAAAAGAAAAACGGTAAGTGGAGAGTTTGCGTCGACAACACAGACTTGAACAAAGCATGCCCTAAAGATTCGTATCCTCTACCACATATTGATACCACGGTCGACGCAATGAAAGGACATGAATTATCGTCGTTCTTGCACACTTCCAGTGGCTTTAATCAAATTCAAATGCACCCGTCAGATTCAAAAAATACAGCCTTCATGACTAGAGGGGGATATATTGTTACTTCGCCATGCCTTTTGGGCTAAGAAATGTAGGTGCTACGTTCCAATGACTTGTGAATAAAATGTTCAAGAAACAAATTAGTCGTACGATGGAAGTATACATTGATAACATATTGGTCAAGTCAAAAAACGCAGCTGATCATTTCAAGGACTTGACAGAAGCATTTGATATACTCAGGTCATTTAACATGAAATTAAACCCTGCCAAGTGCAATTTGCCGTCTCGTCAGGAAAATTTCTATGTCACATGGTGACAAGAAGTGGAATTGAAGCTAGCCCTGAACAAATTAAGGTTATATCTTAGTTGAAATCACCAACCTCTGTGAAAGAAGTATAAAGGCTGACATGACGGATTGCCGCATTGCACAGGTTCATTTCACATTCATCTGATAGGTGAAAATTTTTCTATGACATGTTGAGGGGGAATATGGGGTTTGACTAGACTAAAAACATGAAGAAGCCTTCAATGACTTGAAGCATTACTTGACAACAACACCTTTGTTGTCAAAACCGACACGAGGTGAAATGTTATATGTTTATCTTTCCGTCACAGAGCAAGTTGTCATAGGAGTATTGGTAAGGGAGAAGAATGGAGTCTAATCCCCAATTTATTACGTGAGTAAAAGTTTAGTGGATGCTAAGAATAAGTATTCATCTTTGGAGAAATTAGTCTTTGCACTTGCAATGACGTCTATCAAGTTACGACACTACTTTGAGTCCTACAAGATTTGTGTCAGGACGAATTATCCTCTAAGGACAGTTATAAGCAAGCCAGAGTTGACAGGACGGATGGCCAAGTGGTCGGTGCGACTAAGTATGTACGAAATCTCATATGAATCAAGGACGACAATAACAAGTATTAGTAGACTTTGTGGCTGATTTTAGTCCAAGCCAATTGACACAAGTAGAAGAAGAGTTATAACACTTGGTGATGACAACAGAAACAAAACCATGGTCATTTTATACAGTGCAAACTGCTTTAATGTCTTCACCATCTTCATAAATCAATTAGCTTCTCTTTCTTCTCTTCTCAACATTTTCCTTTAGTTGCCTTTTGAAAGAACTCTTCAAAATTGCTTCATCCCTGTCAGTCTCTCCAAGTTACCTCATAAGGTAATGTATTTCTTCATCTATGATTTTGTCAAGATATTTGCAGATATCAAAGAACTTTGTGTTTCCCTCCACATCTGTAAAAATCATTGCATACTTTGGCTCCAACACCACCTTTTTCCTCAGTGGTTGTTCCATTAATTGATCTTTCATGTTCCATTCCATATCCATTTGCCTTGCTATTTCCTCATTCTCCCTTTCTTTTCTTGCAGCATCTGACAATCCTGATGAAATGGCACCTTGAAGAAGCTTATGTGCAACTGGCTCTTTCCTTCTCTTTTCTTCTTCAATCATTATGGATTTGCCCTTCATCTTCTCTTCAAGGGCTTCAAGATCAATTGTTAGAAAGGCTTCAGCATCTGATTTGCTTTCTTTGGCATCTTTTTGGGCATCTTCATTCACTTTTCTTTTTTGAGCAATAAACTAATTCAAGTCTCCTTTTTTTACTGCCTTTGTCAATAATTCAGTGCTTTTATTTAAATCTTCAATTCTTTTCATTTTCCTCTCAATCATTGATTGAGTTTCTCTATCCCTAGAAATTCTTCTAGATTCTATATCATGTTCAAACTTCTTGGATTCTTTTTTTCTGTTCTAAGTCATCTTTGGGTGACTTAGATGATTTTGAAGATTGATTGTCCCTTTTGCTTCCATATTTGGTCCTTTTAGCTGCAGAACCTCCAATACCACTAAACTTGTCCATACCACTCCCACCAACACCACCACTACCTTTGCCATCACCATCACCATCACCATCTCTCTTCTTTGTATTATCCCCCATTTTTGTTATCATCAATCGGAGGAGGTGGTGGCATTCTATCAAGAAATTTCTGAAGAATTGAAGAATGTAGATTCTGGCCTCTGATTATATCATCCATCTTCTGTTCTAGAGATCCCACTCTAGTTTCCAAAGCTGCAAAATTTTTAGATTCCTTGAAAATTTTGTCCTTGATTTGACCCATGGTATTGATTGGTAACTTCTCATCTAATCTTCTCTCTAATGCATCCTTGTTGGTAGTGATAGAATCCTTGATGATCTCCAATTCTCTTTTTACTCCTATTACTGTCATCTTTTGAATTTTCAATGACTCCCTCATATAGTGAGCAATTCTCCTTTGATTTAGATCTTCAATCATTGCTCTCCTATACTGAAAAAGAATCTCAGTTTCAGTTTCTGCTAATGAATCATCAATTGTTCTCATCCATGGCTCCTCATCAGAATCATCTTACAACTCTTCAGGTGCCATATAACATGTGTATGTTGTATTGGCAATGCTCTTCTTCAGATTCCTGGTCCTTTGTTCTGTGTGCTCTATCTCCAGTAGTTGTTCTGCATCCCTATTACTTGAAGCAGCCAACCCTTGATATTGTGGATCAGGATGAATGGAATTCTGTGGATCCAAATCACCAGCATCAATTTCCTCTTCAATTTCCTTATCAATCCCACTAGTTTCTGCATTTGATGCTCCCTCTATTTCCTTGACACCTTCCTCTTCTAACATCAACTCATTTTCTAATTCCTGTGCAAATAGTAAAATTATTTTATCTCTCTCACTCATCTCTCTATCTTGCACCATGATCTCATCCTGGAATCTCACATCTTCCTCACTTATATTCTTTGCACCTTCTAAGGTGAGGCCCTCAAGTGTTTCACTCACATTCCTGGAAGAAATAGGAATGTCCTCACTCACTCCCTTTCTTTTTGTCAGGCTGCAATCCTGCCTCTCACTCAACTCACTCAATCCTAAGAGTGTTTGTGCACCATCAATTGATTGAGCATTAATTGATGTATAGATATTATCAGTTGAAGTGTTTGGGATATCCATTGATTGATGCATACCCATCGATTGATCTTGAGTATTGATCGATGGCTTATCAATCGATGGTTGAATATCAATTGATGAAGGAACATCTATTGATGGAGTAGAAATAGTTGAGGTAAGAATTTAAGAAGTAATATTTGTAGTTATGTGAGAAATGGAATCCTGAATTTCCTGGGAAGAAGATTTAGGAGAGAGTGTTGGCTTCTCCTTGAAAAATAAAAAAGGAGAATCTGAAAAATGTCTGATTATCTATCAGAACATTTCCTGAAGAAATTTGATGAGAAAGGGAAGGAAGAATAGAAGGAATTGGAATAGAAAGAGAATGGGACTGTATTTCATCATTTATATGAGATGCATCAAACTAAATTTGTGAAGGCACTACCACAGTTTCTTGTGATTTTGCAGTGTGTGATTACCCATATGCAAAGGTGACTTCCTTCTTTCTCCTTTCATATGGTGTTATTACTTTGGCCAGTGTATCCCCAATTTGGTTCTGTTCCCCTGGTTGTGGGGTATTTTTAATACTGTCACCCTTTCGAGAGGATGATAATAGAGGTGTGGTATTTTCCATATTAACATCCACAGTCTTTTGGGAGACTGTGGAGTGGCTTGGTTGAGGTTGCACAATCTCACTCTCCTTATCCTTCTGAGTTCTTTGATGTTCCCCAGTTCCCTCACCACCTACATCTCCTTCTAGACTATCTACCACAATAGGTGTATTTCTTTTCTTGGATTTTACAACAACAGGTTTTGGGGACACTATTGAGGTTTGCCTTTTAGATTTGGACTTAAAAACTGGATGTGTGGATTGGGTAGGCGGGTTGGGGTCATTACTTACACCCTACATAGCCACAGAAGGCAAAGAAGATTGGGGATTGGTAGAAGTTAAGGTATAGATAAATACCTGAACAAAAGGTGGATAAATCAATTCCACATTACTGTGAAGATTGATTATTACCAAGTCTTTGAAGACCCTTTTGTTTAGAGTCCAGCAATCCAAAGTTTCTGTACCCCTGTCAATCTCAATATCCTTGACAATGTGGTTAATAATAATCATGATAAATCTAGCATAATAAATATGATTAGTTCTAGTAACCTTGTTTCCCAATTTGACAGATATTTCATTGAGTAACAGGCTTCCTAAGTTATGATATCTATCATATAAAATGCTATACCCTACTTGTTGCATACTTGTTATTATTGCATCAAAATTACTAACCTTACCAGAAAAATACTTTATAATTGCATCAAAGAAGTAAGACCATTCCTTTCTTAGATTCTTTCTAACAATACTACCTAGACTAGCATCAAGAACAATGCAATTGATTTCTCTAAGCATGCTTCTAATCTCTTTGTCAGTGGGTGCATTTTTTGTATTATTTGCAGGAAGATTTAAAGACTTACCAAAAACTATAGTGGTTAGAATATACCTTTGTCCTTTTCAATCAAAAGAGATTGAAGAAAAATCATCTGCTACCTCTGCTGTTGTCCAGAACTCTTCAACTAGATTGCATACTATCTTTGGTGCTTTTGAGAGGGTCTTTGAGATCCTTGAACTTCTTAGGAATTCCATTAAAGGATGGAATTCTGTTGGGCCTTCCTCCACCATAGTGCAAGTAACGAAGTTGTTGAGCTCATAGTAGAATCCTGATTGTGACATTTTCTTTGATGATGCCATAATTGTGTTTAAAGATGTAGATGATAATTTACTGGCAAACTTATTAGTAATAAAGCAGAAATAACAATTAGACAGAAGTAGATTGGGGTTCGTAGCAAGAGATAGATACAGAGAGAAAAAGGGTTAGGGATTGAGTTCGTAGATTGAGAGAGAGACAGAGACAGAGAAATCGCTAGTAAAAATTGCAAGTAAGAATTAAAGGTTGTTTTAATATCACTATTTATATTTACTGAGTTCCCAGTTACTTTCTTACTCAAAATAGAACTTAATTGACCGTTGGAAGAAAAATAAAAAGCAGAAATTAACTATTTTTGGCAATCGACTGTTATACATACAGGAATGTATGTATTAATCAATTGATAACATAAGTAATCAACAGCTAGATTTTGTACAGATCGATTGATGGACATGGACCCCTATAAATTCCATGTCATTGATTGGTAATCAATTTATCCATCGACAAGTACTCTTATCCATCGATAAATAAACATATCATCAATTGATATATTTATCTGTCGATAACTACAAATATCCATTGATGAGTAAAATGTTTATCAATTGATTATTGAAGAATCAATAGATTAACATAGTCAATGGCTAAAATTAATATAAATACATAACTTGTTAGAAATTTAGAAGATTAAATATAATTAAGCATACCTAAATCACAGACCAATCTATTGAAATAGATTCATCTAATGGTTTTGTAAAAATTTCTGCAAGTTGTCTTTCACTGGGGACAAAATATAATTCAACTTTACCATTCATTCATAATGAAGTGATATCTTATGTCAATGTGTTTGGTTCTGGAATATTGCACAGGATTTTCTATTATTGCAATGGCACTTGTGTTATCATAGAAAATAGGAATCTTGATCATGTTAAACCCATAGTATAGTAGTTGATTCTTCATCAATAATATTTGGTGCACAGCAACTTCCAACTGCAATGTATTCAGCCTCTGCAGTAGATGTAGACACTGAATTCTGCTTCTTGTTAAACTATGATACAAGCTTGTTTCCTAGAAATTGACAGGTGCCTGTGGTACTTTTTCTGTCAATCCTATAACCTGTATAGTCTGCATCTGAATAGCCAATTAGATCAAATCCAGAATCTCCAGGGTACCAAATTCCAAGATTTGAGGTTCTTTTGAGCTATCTGAATATTCTTTTTATTGCAATCAAATGAGATTCTCTAGGATCATCCTGAAACCTAGTACAAAGACATATAACAAACATTATGTATGGCCTATTTGTAGTTAAATAAAGTAATGAGCCAACCATGCCTCTATAACTTGAAATGTCCACTTTAGCTTCCTTAGTATTCAATTCAAGTTTAGTTATAGTGGCCATGAGAGTTTTTGCAGAAGAACATTCATTTAAATAAAATCTCTTTAAAAAGTCAGAAATATATTTGGTTTTATTTATGAAAATACCATCTTTGACTTGTTTAACTTGCAAACCAAGAAAGTAGGTAAGTTCTCCCATCATGCTCATTTCATATTTACTCTGCATCAACTTAGCAAATTTTTGACAGTTTTTTATTAGTAGAGCCAAAGATAATGTCATCTACATAGATTTGAACAAGAATCACAAAGCCACTAACATTTCTATGAAAGAGAGTTTTATCAACAGTACTGTTATTCCCTAGAACAATGTCAATATTTGTAGAAGGGGGGGTTGAATACAAATATTAAAACTTTTAGCTTGTTCTAATATTTGTTCTTGATGTTTGAGAATTAGAGAGAATATGTTCAAACAAATTAAGACTGAAAAATAAACTTAACAAAGATATTTAAAATTACTGATGGATTGGTTTTTCCATCAGTGTATATTTTTGCTCAATGTTCCTAGGTTAAAAGAAACCTAGCTGCGTTTTTATAAGATTAGAAAAAAAATCAATTGTTCTTACAAATATGCTCTCAAGCTAGAACAGTTGATTAATAAATATTGTCTAACTTGTCTGTTTTCTAATAATGTTGCTACACTTGTTTATATACCATAAGTGTGCTTTTACAATTCCTATTCTAGGATTGTTTCTACCTACCTTCCTTTTACCTTTTTCTATTTTAGAATAAAGGTTTGAAAGACAACTTCTGATTGAGTCTTCACAGCCACCCTAGACTGTCTTCCATAGGTGTTCTTTTGTCTTTCTGGATCTCTGACAGATTGCTTTTTTGTCACAGTCAATTGATAATTTGTTGTTAAGCATATCAATTGACTCTTCCTTTATTCATCAACTGATAATGTTCTTCGATTGATCTTGGTATCCATCGATTGATAAGTATAGTTGCTTTATCGATTGATAAATGATATTAATCGATATATCAATCGATGGGTCTTCACATCAGTTGATGATCTTCAACTCTTGACTTGGTTTCTTTAATTGATCTTCTATCCGTTGATGCTTCAATATCAACTGATCATCCTTCACTTGTATAATTTTCCTGTCTTCAAATAATCCCAATTTAACAGTCTAAGTTACACATCAGTTGATGACCTATATCAATTGACTCTAGTATCAATTGATGAAAATATCAATTGATTTACACCTTATCAATTGAAAATAGACTAAGTACACTTATGCTACAATCCATATTATCAGTTGATTCAGATAAACATTTCAACTGATAAATGGTTCCCTGATCAATTGATATTTATAAATTTTATATCAGTTGATCAGTTACAATTATTGAAAATTTCTATAATTCTAAGTTTTAGTATTATCATCAAGTTACATGCAGATTCCCAACAATCTCCCTATATTTGTGTCTGCGACATGAACAGGCATAAATCTACTTGATGATAACAAAAACCCTTAACTATAATCATTCAAATAGAATCAAGAAATTTTCATAGCACTTTTAGGAAATACCAGTTGATGATTATTCTTTGCAGACTGTTCCAGTGTCTTCAATTTTTCATGGTCTTCAATCTCCAATTACTTCTTCTTCTTTTCATCATTTTCTTTTAATTGCTTCATAAAGGTGTTCCTCAATATTACTTCATCTCTGTCAGTTTCCCCAAGTTGCCTCATAAGATAGTGGATTTCTTCATCTGTGATTTTGTCCAGATATCAAAGAATTTTATATTGTCTTCCACATCTGAAAAAATCATGGCATACTTTGGTTCCAACACCACCTTCTCGACTTGAGATTTCCATAGCTTCAAAGGAGAATCAGGTTCAACTTCAGCTTTTGCTCTCCTCAGCTTTGAGATTTGTTGTTGGATTTCCTGATAAATAGTCACATTGAGTTTGTACCTTTTGTTAAGAAGAGGTAGAATTGTCTTCAACACATTGTAGCCCTGCTTCATAATCACCTTCATTGAGTAAGTGAGTTTAAAACCATTTTCATACTCCAACCTCATTGATTCCTCTTGATTTGAAGTTACAGGATGGGTTCTAACTCCAATTAATCCTTTCTCACTTACAACTGGAGTTCCTTTTAATTGGTATCCTTCAAATGTCACTTCTTCCTTGGTTTCTCCTTGAGTGGCTTGAGGATTCTCCTGAACCACCATCTTTTGAGATGAATCTGCCCTTTTCTGGGCCATTGCTATTTTTCTCCTTTTTCTCAATGGTTGCTCTGCCTGTAGCTCTTCCAAATGCCATTGCATTTCCATCTGTCTAGCAATCTCTTCATTCTCCTTTTCTCTCCTTGAGGCATCTGAGATTCATGTAGTGATGGCTCCTTGAAGTAGCTTTTGGCCTACTGGTTCAGTTTTATTCTTCTTCTCTTCTTCAATCACTATTGCTTTCCCTTTCTTCTTTTCTTTAAGTGCTTCAACATCCAATTGAAGAAAAGCTTCTGTATTTGAGTTGCTTTACTGAGTGGCCCCCTTTGCACTTTCATTTACTGCTCTGGTTTGAGCAATAAATTCATCTAATTTTCCTGACTCTGCAGCCTTTGCAACCAACTCAGTGTTCCTTTTTAGGGTTTCAAAACTTTGACTTTCCCACTCAATCATTAATTGAGTTTCCTTTTCTCTAGAATTTCTTCTAGCTTCTACATCATCTTCAAATTTCTTAGCATCTCTCCTTTTATGTTCCATGTCATCTTTAGAATATTTTGAAGATTGACCCTTATAGCTTCCACTGCCACTTGCACCACTTCTTGAGGTCCTGCAGTGACCACCCAAATTGACTCTAGGATTATCACTCCAAGCTCCTCCAACACCACCATCACCATCTTTATCATTATTCTTCTTTGTATTCTCCCCTTTTTTATTATCATCATATAATTAGGAGGTGGTGGCATTCTGTCAAGAAACTTCTGAAGAATTTCAGCATGTAGAGCATGTCCTCTAATTATAGCTTCCATTTTAGTTTCTATGGACTCTACTCTCCTTTCCAAGGCTGTAAAATTCTTTGACTCCTTAAATAATTTATCCTTAATTTGCACCAGAGTGTTCATTGGCAGTTTCTCATCCAATCTTCTTTCCAATACATCCTTGTTTGTTGAGATTGAATCTTTGATGCTGTCTAATTCCCATCTTATGCCAGTCACTGTCATTTTTTACAATTTTAACTGATCCTTCATGCAGGTGGCAATTCTCCTGTGAGTTAAGTCTTCAATGTTTACCTCCATCATTTCTCTTCTGTATTGTGATAGGATCTCTGTTTATGCATCTTCAAGAGGACCATTAATGGTACTCATCCATGGCTCATCATCTGAATCACTTTCTAGATCACCAGGAGTCATATGACAGACATCTGTGACATTGACCAAACTTTCCTTCAAGTTTCTAGTTCTCTGTTCAGTATGATCAATGCCTAAGAGTTGTTCAGTATCCCTGTTGCTTGATGTGGCTAGTCCCTGGTACCTTGGATCAGGATGGACAAAGTTGCTTGGATCCAAGTCACCTGCATTAACTTCCATATCTTCAACAGCTACTTCCTCTAATAATTCAGCTTCTTTCTCTACACCACTTCCTCTTGCTTCATTTGCATTAGGGACTCCCCCTAACTCCTTTACTCCCTCCTCCTCATACATCAATTCATTCTCCAACTCCTGAGCATATTCAAGAATTTTTCTGTCACTCTCACTCATCTCTCAATTTTTCATCAGGATCTCATCCTGGAACCTCACCTCTCCCTCACTCATTATCTGTGCACCTTCTAAGGTAGGGCTCTCAAGTGTTTCACTCTCATTCCTGGAAGAAATAGGAATAACCTCACTCACTCCCTCTCCTTTTTCCAGGATGCAATCCTGCCTCTCACTCAACTCACTCAATCTTGTAAGTGTTTATACAACATCAATTGATTGGGTATCAATTGATGTTAAGAAAATATCAGTTGATGAGGTGTTTAGGATATCCATCGATTGATGCATACCCATCGATTGATCTTGAGTATCGATCGATGGCTTATCAGTTGATGGTTGAATATCAATTGATGTTGAGACATCAATTGATGGAGTAGAAACATTTGATGTAATTATTTGAGAAGTTACATTTGAGATGATTTGAGAAATGGAATCCTGAACTTCCTGGAAAGAAAATTTAGAATGGAGTGTTGGCTTCTCCTTGAGTAACAAAGATGGAGAATCTGAAAATGCTTGATTGTCTATCAAAACATTTTCTGAAGAAATTTGATGTGGAGGAGAAAAAGGAACTGAAATAGATAAAGAATGGGACTGCAACTCCACATTTTTTGGAGATACATCAAACTGAATTTGAGGAGGCTTCACCACAGTTTACTGTGATTTTGCGGTGTGTGAATCCCCTTGTGCAAAGGTTACTTTCTTCTTTCTCCTTTCATAGGATTTGGGGGTTTTGGCTTGAGTGTCCCCATCTTTGTTCAGTGCCCCTGGCTGTGGGCTCTTTTCAATGTTGACATCTTTTTGGGAAGATGACAACAGAGATGTGGTATTATCTTTGTTAACATCCACAGTCTTTTGGGAGACTGTGGAGTGGGTAGGTTTGGGTTGCACACCCTCTCTCTCCTTATCCTTCTGGGTTCTTTGACTTTCCCCAGTTCCCTCACCAGAACCTTCTCCATCTAATCTATCACCACCTGGAGTTTTTCTTTTCTTTGGTTTTACAACAACAGATTTTTGGGAACTGTTGAGGTTGGTTTCTTAGATTTGATTGAGGAAATAGGTAGTATGGCTTGGGTAGGAGGGTTGGGGTTACTGCTAGCACCCTCCATTGCCACAGAAGGCAAAGAAACTTGAGTTTTAGAAGAAGTAAGGGAAGAAATAAATACCTGAACAAAATGTGGATAGATCAATTCCATATTGCTGTGAAGATTGATCCTAACTAAGTCTTTGAAGACCCTTTTGTTTTGGACACAGTAGTTCAAAGTCTCCATCTCTCTGGTTATTTCAATGTCCTTCACAAAATGGTTAATAAACAGCATAATAAATCTAGCATAATATATATGATTTGATCTATTAGCCTTATTACCCAATTTTGCTGCAATTTCATTTAGTATGATGGAAGATAGATTGAAAAATTTATCAAACAAAATACTATATGTTACCTCCTGCATACTAGTTGTTATTGCATCAAAATTGCTAATTTTACCACAAAAGCATTTAATTATGACATCAAAGAAATAAGACCATTCTTTCCTAAGATGTTTTCTAACTACATGACCTAGTCCTATTTCTAGTTCAGCATAATTAACAGATTTTAGCATTAACCTAATTTCTTTATCTGTTGGGCTTTTATCAGTATTATTAGCAGGTAATTCTAAGCATTCATTAATAACAAAATTAGTAACAGTGTACTTATCTCCTTTACAAGTGAATGTAATTGCAGAGTTGTCACTTGTGATTTCAGCACTTGCCCAAAATTCTTCCACCAAGTTGCAGACGATCTTTGGAGCATCTTTGAGTGCCTTCTTTACCTTGCAACTTTCCAGAAATTTCATCAGAGGATGGAACTCCTGGGGTGCCTCTTCCACTATTGTACATGCTACGAAATTTGTAAGTTCGTAGATGTAACCACTCTGTGAAACTTTCTTTGATGAAGAGGCCATTGCTTTGACTTTTGGCTAGAAATCACTTACTTGACAAGGATTTAGTATTTGAGAGAGATTGAAAATTGAGAGATTAGTGACTAAGTTCGCAGATTGAGAGAGAGACAGAGAGAAATTAGTAAACAAGATGCAGTTAAGAGTAAAAAAAAAAATTAATCTCACTATTTATATTTACTAATTTCTCAATCGATTTCTTTCTCAAAATAGAACTTAATTGACCGTTGAAAAAAAATGAATAAGTGAATTACTTATTTTGGCAATCGACTGTTATACATATAGGACTGTATGTATTTATTAATTGATAAGACAAGTAATCAACGGCTAGATTATATACAGGTCGATTGATGACATGGACCCTAAAACTTCCATGCCATCGATTGATAACTAATTTATCCATCGATCATTAGTACTATCCATCGATAGACAAATACATCATCGATTGATGTAGTTATCAGTCAGCAGATCAATTTATCCATTGATATGTAAAATGCTTATCAATTGATTAATGAAAAATCAAAAGATTACCATTATCAACGGCTACCTACTAGAACTAAAACAACTAACAAACTTATCAGACATTTCAAATGTTAATTAAAATTAAGCATACCTAAATCACAGACCAATCTATTAAAGGTAGATTCATCTAATGGTTTGGTAAAAATGTCTGCAAGTTGTCTTTCACTAGGGACAAAATGTAATTCAGCAGTACCATTCATTACATGTTCCCTAATGAAGTGATACCTTTTATCAATGTGCTTGGTTCTGGAATGTTGCACATGATTTTCTGTTATTGCAATGGCACTTGTATTATCACAGAAAATAGGAATCTTGTTCATGTTGAACCCATAGTCAAGTAGTTGATTCCTCATCCATAATATTTGTGCACAGCAACTTCCAGTTGTAATGTATTCAGCCTCTGCAGTAGATGTAGACACTGAATTCTGCATCTTGGTAAACCATGAAACAAGCTTATTTCCTAAAAATTGACAGGAACCTGTTGTACTTTTTCTGTCAATTCTGCAACCTGCATAGTCTGCATCTGAATAACCAATTAGATCAAATCCAGAATCTCTAGGATACCAAATTCCAAGATTTGGAGTTCCTTTAAGATATCTGAATATTCTTTTTATTGCAATCAAATGAGATTCTCTAGGATCAGCCTGAAACCTAGCACAAAGACATGTAGCAAACATTATGTCTGGCCTACTTGTAGTTAAATAAAGTAATGAGCCAACCATGCCTCTATAATTTGAAATGTCCACTATAGCATCCTTAGTGTTCAATTCAAGTTTAGTTGTAGTGGCCATGGGAGTTTTTGCAGAAGAACGTTCATTTAAATCAAATCTCTTTAATAAATCAGAAATATATTTGGTTTGATTTATGAAAATACCATTTTTGACTTTTTTGACTTGCAAACCAAGAAAATAGGAAAGTTCTCCCATCAAACTCATTTCATATTTACTTTGCATCAACATAGCAAACTTTTGACAAAAATTTTCATTAGTTGAGCCAAAAATAATGTCATCTACATAGATTTGAACAAGAATCATAGAGTCATTTACATTTCTATGAAAGAGAGTTTTATCAACAGTATCTCTTGTGAAGTGATTCTCAATCAAGAATTTAGACAATGTGTCATACCAGGCTCTAGGTGCTTGTTTCAATCCATAAAGTGCCTTGGGAATATAGTATACAAATCCAGGATGAACAGGATCAATAAAACCAGGTATCAAGAATTTAGACAATGTGTAATACCAGGCTCTAGGTGCTTGTTTCAATCCATAAAGTTCCTTGAGAAAATAGTATACAAATCCAGGATGAACAGGATCAATAAAACCAGAAGGTTGTTCTACATATACTTCTTCTTCTAGTTCTCCATTGAGAAAAGCACTTTTCACATCCATATGATACACCTTGAAATTAGCATGAGCAGCATATGCTAGAAAGATTCTGATTGCTTCCAATCTTGCAACTGGTGCAAATGTTTCATCAAAATCTATGCCTTCTTCTTGTGAATAGCCCTTTGCCACTAATATTGCTTTATATCTTGTCACTGTACCAGATTCATCCATTTTGTTTCTGAACACCCATTTTGTTCCAATGATAGACTTGTTCTTTGGTTTGGGTACCAGCTTCCATACCTTGTTTCTTTCAAACTGATTCAACTCTTCTTGCATAGCAATTATCCAATCAGGATCTTTCAAGGCTTCTTCAATCCTTTTTGGTTCTTCTTGAGACAGGAAGCTACTATACAAGCATTTATTTTGAGTTGCACTTCTAGTTTTGACACCATCATTTGTATCTCTAATAATTAATTCAAAGGGATGGCTTTTTGTCCATTTCCTTTGAGATGGTAAATTTGTCCTTGAAGATGATGTTTCATGATCATTGAAAGTGTTATGATCATTGTGATGTGATTGACTATTTGATAACCCTCCCCCTGAGATAGACACTCTACTTGAAGATTGTTGAGCAGAGTTGATATCCATCGAATGATTATCAATTGATGTATTATCAGTCGATTGATGATTGTCAACTGATAAGTTATCTGTTGATGCATTGATATCAATTGATAGGAGGATTCTAGGTACTTGAATTCTTGAAATTTCCACATCATCATCACTGTCTTCAATATTGCTTGTTGATTCATTTTCAAAATGCAACAGATCATGGAATCCTTCATCAACCAACCCTTGAATTTTCTTGTCATCAAAGACTACATGCATAGATTCCATAACAATGTGTAATCTAAGATTGTAGACTCTGTATGCTTTGGTTGTTATTCCATATCCAATAAATATAGCTTCATCAGCCTTGGCTTCAAATTTTCCTAGATTTTCACTTTGATTACTCAATACAAAGCATTTGCATCCAAAGACATGAAGAAAATTTATTGTTGGCTTCTTGTCCTTCTTCATCAACTGATATGAAGTTTTACCTTGAATTTGATTGACCGTGGAGATATTCTGAATGTAGCAAGCAGTATTAATTGCTTCTGCCCAGAAGTATATAGGAAGTTTTGCTTCTTCTAACATAGTTATAGCAGCTTCAATCAAGGTCCTATTTTTCCTTTAACTACTCCATTTTGCTATGGAGTCCTTGGTGCAGAGAAATGATGAGTGATACCTTTTTCTTCACAGAATTCTTTCATGGTTGAATTCTTGAATTCAGTACCATTATCACTTCTAAGTTTCTTGACCTTCCATTCAGTGCCATTGTCAACATTTTTCACATGATTGATAATTAATTTGCTTGCCTCATCCTTAGAGTGTAAGAAATATACCCATGAAAATCTTGTGAAGTCATCCACAATTACTAAGGCATATTTCTTTTTAGAAATTGACATGATGTTGACTGGACCAAATAAATCCATGTGCAATAATTCCAGAGGCTTATGAATTGATGATTCAGACTTTGACTTGAATGATGTTTTTCTTTGTTTTCCCTTTTGACAGGCATCACATAGTCCATCCTTGGTGAATTCCATCTGTGGAATTCCTCTAACCATATTCTTTCTAACCAATTGATTCATGGCCTTGAAATTTAAATAGACTAGTTTCTTATGCCAAATCCAACTTTTATCTGTATTGGCTTTACTAAGTAGGCATGTCATAGAATTTGCCTTTACAGAGTGAAAATCAGCCACATAGACATTTCCTTTTCTTTCTCCAGTTAAGAGAATTTCACCAGTTTTTTTGTTGGCTATAATGCATGATCTAGTTGTAAACCATACACCATTTCTATTATCACACAGTTGACTAATACTTAGCAGATTGTGCTTTAGTCCATCAACTAGTGCTACAGTTTCAATGATAACATTTTCTTTTACAATTGAGTCATATCCCAGAGTAAAACCTTTGCTGTTATCTCCAAAAGTAACTCCCGGGCCAGCCTTTTCCACAAACTTTGTGAGCAGGGACAAATCTCCAGTCATGTGCCTTGAACATCCACTATCCAAATATCATAGATTTTTCTTCCTGTTTCCCTGCACATACATAAAACATTAAAGTTGTTTTTGGTACCCAAGTTGCTTTGGGTCCTCTTTTATTAGTTGCAGCCTGAGCCCCTGTTGTCAACTTAGGTTCCTTTTGTTTTGATGGGTTTAAATCTACTTTAACTTTGGGAGTTGACTTTTGGGGCTTTGATACCTTGGAACTCATGACAGAATTTTCATGAATTTCATCATCTACATTAGGCATGTTTCATGGCATACCAGGCATGTTCATATTAGGATATGCAAAGAAAGGATTATACATGTATGGAACTTGTGCATAAGGCATAGGAACATTAGGTGCAACCAAATTAGAAGACATGGCATTCATGAGCATAGGACTGGTAAACATGGCATTTGCAGTCATGGCATGCATATTTAAATCATTTGAAGATATAGACTTCTTTTCATTCTTGAATTGCATGGACAAATGATTTACACTACCACATTTAGCACATACTTTTCTAGGGTCATACATATCAGGAGTGTGGTTGTTGTGCTTATTTATGCTTACTTTTCCATTCCTATTCTTCTTCTTTTTCTCAAACTTAGGTTGAATAACTTCTACAGGTGCTATCTCTTCTAATTTTGCTTTTAATTGATTCTTGGATAAGCTACCTATGTTGATCTTCTCAACCTTAGTCTCAACTTGATTTTTGGTTTCCTTAACAAACTTGATATGAGTGCTAAATTTGTTCTTTTTATTAGCCATTGATGATTTACTTGTCGATGGATGCTTATCGATTGATTCAGCATCAATCAATTGATAATCCTTATCGATCGATGAAGGATTAGCAGTCGATTGATCTTTATCCCTTGAAGCATCATCCAATGGCTTGCCAGTTGAACTGGGGGATTCTCCTAGAGTATCTACACCCTGAACATCAATGATTTGTTTGGCAGTTTTAGCAGACCTATTCTATCTGTTAATGGTTTCCATTTCTTCAGCTAATTGTTCTTTCAACAACTCTTCTCTTTTTAAACTGTTTACTAGTTCATTCCTAGCATCCTTACTTTCCTGCTTGAATCTTTCTAAACAAACAAGTTCATTTTCAAGAAAAATATTCCTCTTAGTTAAGACATCAATGGTGTTCATTAACTTGAGGTTTTCTTTGTTTAGAGACGTAAGAGTGACATGTAAATTGTACAATTCATTGGACATTTCATTAATAGTACTATTGCATTCATCAGCAGTAAGTTCAGAAAAGTTAGTAGCTAGTACCTGATTAGATGCTGAATTAGCTTCTTCATGTTCATGGTTGGCCATTAGAGCTAGATTGATATATTCTTCAGAATCACTATCCTCAGCAGCCCAGTCCTTCTCCTCAGTAACAAAAGCTTTTTCTTTCTGTTTCAAAAGGTCAAAGTATTTCTTTTTATAATCAATACTCTCATATGACTTTGCCTTTTCTTGTTTTGGCTTTCTGCACTCATTAGAGAAATGACCAGCCAATCCACAATTAAAGCATTTGAATTTAGATCTATCAACCAAATTTATGATTTGATTGTTGGTTCTAAACTAGGATCCAGGCCTTTGAGCATTTGGATTCCTCTTGAATTTTAGCTTTGAAAACTTCCTTCACAAAAATGCAAGGTGCTCATCAATCTCATCCAAATCATCATGTGAGCATGTTTCATTTTCTTCACACTTGCCCTTTCCTTTTCCCTTTGATGATTCTTCAACAGCATCACCAGCCATCATGATGAATTCTTCTACACAGCCAGTTTCCTTCTTCTCTTTCTTGTCTTCATTCCCTTTGACCATCAAAGCCATAGTTTTCTCCTTTCTTTGATTCTTCTCAATCTCCTCATCTTGTTGGATTTCCAACTCATATGTCTTGATAATACCATAAAGTTTCTCTAGAGTATACTCCTTGAAGTCCTGAGATTGTCTAATGGAAACAGTCATTGGTTTCCATTCTTTTGGAAGAGATCTAAGAAATTTTAGATTTGTATACTCAGTTGCATAAACCCTACCATATAGCTTCAGTCCATTTAACTACTTCTAAAATCTAGACCATTAATTTAACACATTAATATATCACATTATCAAACATATCTTTATCTAGACCATTAAATAAAATGTTCATGGCCTTCTTGTCTTTAAGTACTTCTTTTTCATCCTCTTTTGTGAACTCAGTGATGAGTTTTGGAACTTGTCTATCAACTGTAGGAGTTCCATCAGGGTTTACACCTGTAACTAGCTTCATGGGAATATGAGGACCTTTCTCTATGCAGTGAACATAGGAAGGGTCAAGAGAAAGAAGATGCAGATGCATTTTTACCTTCCATGGAAAATATTCATCTTTCTTTAAAACTGGAATCTTCACACCTGAATCTTTCTGGCCCATATTGACTGTTCTTGATCTTTAAACTTTCTGTATGTTGAAAGCCTGCTCTGATACCAATTGTTATTCCCTAGAACAATGTCAATATTTGTAGAAGGGGGGTTGAATACAAATATTAAAACTTTTTGCTTGTTCTAATATTTGTTCTTGATATTTGAGAATTAGAGAGAATATGTTCAAATAAATTAAGACTGAAAAATAAACTGAACAAAGAGATTTAAAATTACTGATGGATTGGTTTTTCCATCAGTGTATATTTTTGCTCAATGTTCCTAGGTTAAAAGAAACCTAGCTGCGTTTTTACAAGATTAGAAAAAAAATCAACTGTTCTTACAAATATGCTCTCAAGCTAGAACAGTTGATTAAGAAATATTGTCTAACTTGTCTGTTTTCTAATAATGCTGCTACACTTATTTATATACCACAAGTGTGCTTTTACAATTCTTATTCTAGGATTGTTTCTACCTACCTTCCTTTTACCTTTTTCTATTTTAGAATAAAGGTTTGAAAGACAACTTCTGATTGAGTCTTCACAGCCACCCTAGAATGTCTTCCATAGGTGTTCTTTTGTCTTTCTGGATCTCTGACAGATTGCCTTTTTGTCATAGTCAATTGATAATTTGTTGTTAAGCATATGAATTGACTCTTCACTTATTCATCAACTGATAATGTTCTTCGATTGATCTTGATGTCCATCAATTGATAAGTATAGTTGCTTTATTGATTGATAAATGATATCAATCGATATATCAATCGATGGGTCTTCACATCAGTTGATGATCTTCAACTCTTGACTTGGTTTCTTCAATTGATCTTCTATCCTTTGATGCTTCAATATCAACTGATCATCCTTCACTTGTATAATTTTCCTGTCTTCAAATAATCACAATTTAACAGTCTAAGTTACACATCAGTTGATGACCTATATCAATTGACTCTAGTATCAATTGATGAAAATATCAATTGATTTACACCTTATCAATTGAAAATAGACTAAGTACACCTATGCTACAATTCATATTATCAGTTGATTCAGATAAACATTTCAACTGATAAATGGTTCCCTGATCAATTGATATTTATAAATTTCATATCAGTTGATCAGTTACAATTATTGAAAATTTCTATAATTCTAAGTTTTAGTATTATCATCAAGTTACGTGTAGATTCCCAACAAGTACCTCTTGTGAAGTGATTCTCAATCAAGAATTTAGATAATGTTTCATACCAGGCTCTAGGTGTTTGTTTTAATCCATAAAGTGCCTTGAGAAGATAGTATACAAATCTAGGATGAACAGGATCAACAAAATTAAGAGGTTGTTCTACATATACTTCTTCTTCTGGTTCCCCATTAAGAAAAGCATTTTTCACATCCATCTGATATACATTGAAATTAGCATGAGCAGCATATGCTAGAAAGATTCTGATTGCTTCCAACCTTGCAATAGGTACAAATTTTTCACCAAAATATATGCTTTCTTCTAGTGAATAGCCCTCTGCCACTAGTCTTGCTTTATTCCTTGTCACTGTACCAATTTCATCCATTTTGTTTCTGAACACCCATTTTGTACCAATGACAGACTTGTTCTTTGGTTTGGGTACCAGCTTTCATACCTTGTATTTTTCAAACTGATTCAACTCTTCTTGCATAGTAATTATCCAATCAGGATCATTCAAGGCTTCTTCAATCCATTTTGGTTCTTCTTGAGATAGAAAGCTGCTATACAAGCATTCATTTTGAGTTACACTTCTGGTTTTGACTCCATCATTTGCATATCCAATAATTAATTCAAAGGGATGGCTTTTTGTCCATTTCCTTTGAGATGGTAAATTTGTTCTTTAAGATGATGATGCTTCATGATCATTAAAAGTGTTTTGATCATTATGATGTGATTGACTGTTTGAGAACCCTCCCCCTGAGCTGGACACTCATCTTGAAGATTGTTGAGCAGAGTTGTTATCCATCGAATGATTATCAATTGATGTATTATCAGTCGATTGATGATTGTCAAGTGATAAGTTATCTGTTGATGCATTGATATCAATTGATGGGAGGATTCTAGGTACTTGATTTCTTGAAATTTCCATATCATCATCACTATCTTCAATATTGTTTGTGGATTCATTTTTAAAGTGCAGTAGGTCATGAAATCCTTCATCAAACAACCCTTGAATTTTCTTGTCATCAAAGAGTACATGCATAGATTCAATAACAATGTGTAACCTTAGATTGTAGACTTTATATGATTTGGTTGTTATCCCATATCCAACAAATATAGTTTCATTAGCCTTGGCTTCAAATTTTCCTAGATTTTCAGTACAAAGCATTTGCAGCTAAAGACATGAAGGAAGTTAACAGTTGGCTTCTTGTCTTTCTTCATCAACTGATATGGAGTTTTGCCTTGAAGTTTATTGACCATGGAAATATTTTGAATGTAGCAGGCAGTATTAATTGATTCTGCCCAGAAATATGTAGGAAGTTTTGCTTCTTCTAACATAGTTCTAGTAGCTTCAATTAAGGTTCTATTTTTCCTTTCAACTACTCCATTTTGCTGTGGAGTCCTTGGTGCAGAGAAATGATGAGTGATACCTTTTTCCTCACAAAAATCTTTCATTGATGTATTCATTAATTCAGTACCATTATCAGTTCTCATTTTCTTGACCTTACATTCAGTTCCATTGTCAACATTCTTCACATGATTGATAATTAATTTACTTGCCTCATCCCTAGAGTGTAAGAAATAAACCCATGAAAATCTTATGAAGTCATCCGCAATGACTAAGGCAAATTTCTTTTTGGCAATTGACATGATGTTTCCTAGACCAAATAAGTCCATGTGTAATAATTCCAAAGGCTTGTCAATTGATGATTCATATTTTGACTTGAATGATGTTTTCATTTGCTTTCCCTTTTGACAAGCATCACATAGTCCATCCTTGGTGAATTCCATCTATCGAATGCCTATAACCAAATTCTTTCTAACCAATTGATTCATGGCTTTGAAATTCAAATGGGCTAGCTTCTTATGCCAAATCCAACTTTCATCTGCATTGGCTTTGCTAAGTAGGCATGTCATTGAGTTTGCCTTTATAGAGTTGAATTCAGCCACATAGACATTTCCTTTCCTTTCTCCAGTTAAGAGAATTTCATCAGATTCTTTTTTGGCAATGATGCATGATTCAGTTGTAAACCACACACCATTTCCATTATCACACAATTGACTAATACTGAGCAAATTATGCTTCAATCCATCAACTGGTGCTACAGTTTCAATGATAACATTTTCTTTTAAATTGAGTCATATCCCATAATAAAACCTTTGTTGTAATCTCCAAAAGTAACTCCTGGGCCAGCCTTTTTCACAAACTTTGTGAGCGGAGATAAATCTCCAATCATGTGCCTTGAACATCCACTATTCAAATACCAGAGATTTTTCTTCCTGTTTCCCTGCACACACATAAAACAATCAAGTTGTTTTTGGTACCCAAGTTGTTTCACTTCTGAGCCACTAGTTGGAATCACTTCTGAGCCACTAGTTGTTTCAGGAACTAGTGTCATAGGCATGAAGGGTCCATTCTTCAATATCTCAAAATACATGGAGTTTGCAGCTCTTATGAACATCAACATTTTTCTTTTTCAAAGATTGTAGGTTTCTCTGTCAAATGGAGAAATCTTGATACTTCTTAGTTTCTGTAAACTCATCTTGATCTTTGTACTGTTTATATGTCAACAGCCTACGCTCTGATACCACTTATTAGATATGATTTGTGAGAAAATTATACATAAGGGGTGTGAATGTATATGTTAATCTCTTTTTCAAATTTATCTAAGTGAATGTTTTTCTTGAATCTTTTTAGTAACTTTGTAACTTAAGTTGTAAATGTATAATTCTAATAAATAATGCAAAAATGAAAGCTATAAAAACATACGCACAAGTTAACTTTCAATCTAATTGTTATTAGAAAGAAATTGTTACAAATATGAAATTCAAGTATGAATTTCAGCTTCTTGATCTTGAGAGAAAAGAAACAAGGAATGAATCAATACAATTCAACACACTAGACT
The DNA here is from genome assembly GCA_028671895.1 of Oenanthe sinensis. Taxonomy (NCBI): domain Eukaryota; kingdom Viridiplantae; phylum Streptophyta; class Magnoliopsida; order Apiales; family Apiaceae; genus Oenanthe; species Oenanthe sinensis. The sequence goes on from CM053797.1 coordinate 11,095,814, forward strand.
TGTGAAGCTGTGCTCATACTAAATAGGTAACATGTCATGCTAGCACATGCTTTCACAGTCTAGTTACTATAACTAGAAATAGACAAATAAACTTTATATTATATACAATCTATTTCTAGCTAACTCCTTTGATTCGACAGTCCATAGTTTCTGCATTCTTCCTTCTGTCTTTGTCTTGTTCTTTCTTCAAGCTTCCTTGTACACTTGTCATTATCATTCTTAGGTTTGACTGACTTTGATCATGACAATTCTTATTTTACTTATCTATTGCTTCTGCATATTTCCTTGAAACCGGCATGCTTAAAGTAGTCGAATACTCTTTTCTATTAACTCCTCGAGAGGTCATGTTTTAGACTTCTCGATTGATTACTTCTGAGACTTCTCGATCAGTTTCTTTTGATACTTCTCGATCAACCTTTGTTTGAGACTTCTCGATTAGATTACTACTATTGACTTCTCGATCAGACTCATTTCTTGACTTCTCGATCACTTCAATAACTAACTTCTCGACATGATATTTCTGGACTTCTCGAACACTTGGATAACTTATTTCTCGATAAGATATTTTGACTTCTCTACATACTCCACTTCTCGATTGAGTATAGTTTTTTGACTTCTGGAATGAGTCATGTAAAATTTTATATCCAAGTTTCTGAGACTTCTCGACTAGTTCATTTTAGACTTCCTGAATGGATTTTTGCCTTAGAAGAATTTCCAGCTTGAATTCTTTATTTTGATGAGACCTTGTTCATTCTAATGCATGATTTATTTTGACTTACATCTTCTATCAGAGTATTATTGTTGTGACCATTATCTATAGCTGGAATTACATCAGAGAAAAACTTCTATCTACAAATTTATAGAATAATATTTTAAGTCACAATCCTATACAAGAAGTACTAATATGTTGCAACAACAGTGCAAGTAATGACATTCTGACAAGGTAGGCTTGTCTAGATCCAACAGTTTGAATTCAATTCATTTTAAACGATGTAGTTTTTATCAAATTTACCTGTTTCAGTTCGGTTTCGGTTCCATTTCGATTTTTGTGCTCAACCCTAGTCCTCGTATTGGTCAGTTTAATAGTAATGTTAATATAATTAATTTTATTATATATAATATAAATAATAAAGTAAAACATAAGACAAGTTTATACTAGTTTAATTAAAATTTTGTTAATTCACAAAAATTATTATTCATATTTACAAGTATCATATATTCAAAATTTGAATATAATGGATTTTATATTACTTTAATTTAAATGTGACATTTTTAATTAGGTGTTGGATTAATATATAATTTATATCGAATCAAATTAAATAATAAATTTTTATTTTAAAATTGAAAGGATGAAGAAAAATATAGGTTAGGCTATTTTATTGCTATTTAATTATAAATAATAAGAATTAGTGGTGTAAGGAGAATAAAATATTATATTTAAAAGTTTTATATCATTTTTAATTTAAATTTATTTTAAATTTTCTCTTTTTCATGAACGCTGATAATAAATAAAGAATAGTGTGAATTATCGTGTGCTTTTGTTCCTAGATATGTGATTTCATCAATTTTTCTCAATATCCATTGATTTAAATTTGATATTTAAAATGTAAATGAAAATCTATATAGATTTACTAAATCTTCAATTATTGCAAAGATATTTGCACATTTATTAGATATCCAATTTAAATAAGATATCTTTTCTTAATGTATTAAAGATGGTTTATTAGATATCCAATTTAAATAAAATATCCTTCCTTAATGTATTAAAGAGCGCTCCAACCTACTGATATCTATAAATTAGCCCATTGATAGTATTAAAATCTTCAACTCATTTACTAAAAAATTATATTGAGAAGTAGATTGAAGAGTGATACTAACAATGAAGAAAAATATTAGCCTGAAACTTATTACCATGATTATAATTATAAAGTTGTTTATGGTTGTAGAAATTGATAGTTATACTGTTGAAGGGTTTTCACCCAAATGCCTAGAAGGATGTGCTTTAAAGTGTATTACCGAGGGAAAGGGTCGAAAACCATGGCAATGGGCTGCTTGCATTGGTAACTGCTTCGTAATATGTTCAAATACTTCAATCGACCGTATTTGTGCAACTAACTACGCCGAATGTCTGTGCTCTAAATTTATTAATTCTGGTATGCAACTGACTTTTATTGTTTTTTCCTCATTCCTCAAATCATTCTATCTATTTCATGCACATATCTTTAATACAACATGACAATAATATAATCTCTTTTCTCTATATATGTATACATTACATGTTTTTTTAATTTAGATTCACTTGAAATTTAACAAATTATATTTTGTTTGATGTTACAGATTTTAATATGCTACAGAGATGCATCGTTGATGATTTAGCCCCAAAGTGTATCTCAAAATGTACATTTTAGTTTGAATTTGTTTTGTAGAATCTTTTTAATTTCTTTACAAATGTATGAATATGAAGAAAAAAATTATTTATAATATTCTGCACTTTTTCGAATTATTATCTTACTATATATAACAAATTTTGAAACTATTAATTACAACACAACCGAAAGCGTGACAAAAATTTTATACATCTTGAATACAAACAACAAATACAATTCTAAATAATTTACAATCGACAAAATATGAAACACTAATATCTTGTGTAATGTCCTAATTTAGATTATTAATAACGAGTTATAATATTTTTTGTATAAGCCTGTGCATGATCATATATTTTGAGGAATATATTTTTGAGAATATATTTCGAGAATAAAATTTTGAGAAATGTTGCATGGGTTAATAACATAAACACCGATTACGAGAAAAGATGATAGTTTAAGTTAATACGTGTTTTATTTCATATTAATTTTTGGAAGAATGAGATTTTTTTTAATATTAATTTATTTATATTGTTATCATTCATTAAGTTGAATAATTATTTTTAGTCTTCATTAACAATTTATCTAAATGTATTATTTATTTTTTTGTATAAAATTTTCTATATATAGCATTGTTTCATTTCGTAATTTCTACTGTATAAATTCGGGTACGATTTTCTTAAAAAGAATGTTATAAATTTTTCGGGGAAGAATTCTTAAATGATTTTATAATTTTTATTTTTATATATTTTTACTATAAATATTATTTTGATGATTATTATGATAATTATTCTATTAATATTATTAAATTATATTTTATTTATTCTTTTTATTATATAATATGCATAATCTAGAATAAGCTAGTCCCAATTTTTTAATAAATCAAAACAAATATCAAATTTCCAATTCATTTTCTTTCATCCCCCCAACACATAGTAAGGTATTAGAGAGAATTACTTAAAAATTAATTTGAAATTTTAAAAAAAAATATAAATATTTTATATATTTAATATATTTGAAAATTTTAATTGACAACAATCATATATTTGTAAATAATATTTTTTTTATAGAGATTCACTAATAAATTTTTACATTTTTGATGAGATTTTAAAAGAGATGAAAAAAATTATATAAATATTTTTGTAATTATAAAGAATAAATTTCGATATAGTGAATTTTAACGTCGATAACTCTACTTCACTACACACCTTATTACTTCTATGTTGGGTTTTGAGGCACAAACGTAGTGGAAAAATGTGAAAAATAAATATAAAACAAAAGCCAAAACATAGGATTCATGCTAGACATGAATTTAATACGAAGATTAGATGTTTACATTAAACCAGACTTTGATAATGGATGAATAATAGAGGTCCAAACATGAATCACCACGTACACTGCTTATGATCTACATCTCAATCGGTATCCACACGAACATCATAGACAATCTCTTCAGAATCGATACTAGCAATGATGGATGGCTCCTTCTTTCTCTATCCATAACATCTCTTGAGATGGGCTAAGGTTTTTCTCTTTTATAAAAAATATATTAATTCAATCATGTAAATGAAAAAAACATATTTATATAGAGATACAATCTGGCTTTCCAAACCCTAATCAAGTATGGGCTTCTTAAGTCCTAATTTGATTAGATCTTATATATTAAATCCAGTTTATTTATTTATTTAATTAAGTCTCACTTAATTATTATCTTAAATTAATTCTCCTTTTAAACGTTCTATGTGTTTGACCATAGAGGATATTATTAAGTTATATTTTATTATTATTAATTATATGAATATTTTTTATTGGTGTAAAATAATTATTATTGTCATTAAATATTACTTATTAATATATTCTGTATTTTATTTTTTTGAATGATTTTTATTAGGATCTGAGTAAATTATTTTTGACTTTAACCTTAAACTTTTTAACAAATTAATTACATTATATTTAATAAATAATTTTTTTAAATAATTCAATATATAAAAATGTAACATATGTTAAATAATATAACATTAATTATAATTTATTTTTTAAGAATATTATATTCATATATTAGTTCGGATTTTAAAATTTATAAATATTATTTTTTAAATGAAATTTTGATTGTAATAATAAAGTACAAAATATAAATAGTATTAGAATATTAAATCAATATTAAATGATAAATAAAAATAAATTAATGAAAGTCATTAAGTATCATGTCTAAATAATAATAGTGACCGACAACCCTAATAATGATGAATACATGTGACAGTTCCACTTGTACAAAATTTCTGTAACTTTTTCTATGCACCTAGCATTTCTCCCCTAGAAAACCACAAAAACATTCTGGGAGACTGTTTACCATGTACAATAAACCCCGAGGATGCATAACTACTGTATTAGACTACCAATAACATAGAAGTCGCAATATGAAATGTGTAGTCTAAACAGTTTATAAGATATAACAATCATACAGTTGGATCAGATATATTGTTTAACAACAGATAGTCTCCTAATATGTAGACCAGGGTTATAAAAGTAGAGCAGAGTATATACTGTGCAGTTTATGCACACTAACGCTGTACCCGATATGTAATTTAAGCCCAACTGGTAAAGTTGTTAGCCCAAGACGGTAGATATTGAGCTCAAAGCAATTTACTTAATATATATATATATATATATATATACATATATATATATATATATATAATATGAATTATATATAATAAATTTATTTATTTATTTTAATAATTATTTCGGTTCGGTTCGGTTTTTTTGGTTCAATTTTTACCTAAAACCAGAACTGACACCGATCAACCGGTTCGGTTTTTAATTTTTCGATTTCGATTTTAAGCGGATCGGTTTTTATCGGTTTTCACTGGTTTCGGTTCGGTTCCGGTTCTTTTTCAGTTTTTTGATCAGCCCTAGTATGTAACATACACCTGTTAGAATATTTGTTTTGAATAAAATTAAATTGCATATTTTTTTGATTTTAGAATTGTAATTTGTTATGAGTTGATTTGTAACTCTTATAATAATGGGCCAATATTTATTTGGACATTATTGTGTAGGTTACAAATTAATTTCTTTGTAAGTTACAATTCATTTCCCCCTATAAATTGAGTCCTTTGAATCATTGTTTGGGACACAAAAAATATTCACAAGTTTCATAGCTTCTTGCATACTACTCTTAGAGCTCTAGGTTCAGTTTTCGTGAGATAGAAATCGTATTTGTTTGGTTCGTAGAAGGCGGGTTTTCAGTGCTTAAGATCACCTTTGTTCGTTGTATCCCGGGAGACGGATGTCAACATACCTTCAAGCACCGTAAGGAAGAGGCTTTTCTGTTTTAAGGATAGCATGGTTTTCACGTGCCTCGAACTAATCTTGGTATTTCAGTCTTGATTTCAGGTATGCCACTAATCTATACTTTCTACAAGCTTAAAACAGATCCTATAATTCATATGAATTGGTTTAATCAATAAACTAATTTCTTTGAATATTTTTATGGGAGTATAATTTTTATTTTTTGTTAGGGAGTATACTGAACTATTCGTTTGAAGTATATATGACATTGTCCTTTTTATTGAGAATCTTGAATGCATATTTTAACATTGTTTGTATATTATATATTGTGGATAATCTAGTATCAAATGGGATAACAGAATATTAGATTGTCAGTGTCTATATATAATATAATAAATGTTCACAGTTTAAGTGGAGTTAAACAAACCACTGGAATGACTGGAGTATTATTTGGAAATAATCTATCTTGATTATTGAATAATACTTATATGCTTTGTGTATATTGAACGGTTTTTAAAATATTAAATTGTTCTTCTATTCTGACAATAAAGAAGAACTAAAATTCTATAATATTATTATTGTTTAGGTTCTTAATCCGGATACAGTGATTGACACTTGTATGCAATGCACATGTTTTGATTCATATGTGATGTGATTTATTGTTAATCACAATATTATATTTTGGACAATGACATTGTATACAGAGTGAGATATTGACTATAAAAGGAAACTTAGTCAAAAAATATTCGAGTGATGATGTCCTCTTGAAAGCTCATAAAGATAATTTTGATTTAGTCTTGCAGGCAAATTTATTCTTGCATAATTATAATGTTGAGTGGATGATCAAGGATAAAAGATATTGATTAAATTAATTATCAAAAATTAATTTAATTAATGGACATTTGATATCTTAAACATGGAGAATTTAATAAGCAAATAATATTGGAGCCGAATTAAATAATTAAATTATGGCATTAGGAGAGATAGTATAAATATTAATTATTTAATGGATTGAACTAATATTTAATGACATTGGGCTTGATCGAGAATGTCATTGGTAGACCCGACCTAATTATCCAAGATCCCTACTGTAGCTTTTATATTCATCTTATTCTCTTATAGCTAAGGGGTTGGAAATTAGGGTTTTTGTGAGCAGTCGTTCAAGGAGGCAACCAAGAACTAGGGTTCCAAGATCTCAAAGCTAGAAGGGAGGCAACCTTGGGACGATCGAAGGCCACACTTCGCTCAAGGTGAATACGAGAATACAGTAGAAGACTTGGATTTAAATCGATTGTGCCGTAGCAATTAAGGTTAATTTTCTTTTCAAACTCGTTTGTTTTCATATCATAAAACGCAGCATCATGATTCAATTGTCCTAACAATTGGCATCAAGAGCCAGGTTCTAGGGTTCTGTGTTATATGATATGATGTCCATGTCGTAATTATGTATGTATATAGTGGTGGGTTTGTATTTTTTTTTTATGCATGTTGTTATCCACTATTATGGTCATGGTTGTAATTATGTTTTTGGATCCCACGTTGTTTATCGTGGTTGTAAATTAAATCACGAGGGTTAATCATGATTAGTTTTAATTTTTGATTTTGATTTTGATTGTAATCTTGTAATTCGAATTGTATTCAATTTAGATTATGATCTGATGTAATATAATAGATTTTTCTATTGTATTTGTCGTATGTAATTGTTTTATCAATGAAGATGCGAGAAACAGAGTTCTTCCGCTACTATATGATGTTTTCGTGGCTGCTTCGTTGCTCTAGCTACAGATTTTGCATACGATATCCGATTGGGGCGAATAATACCTTTTCAGAAATGGCAGAACGAGACCTACAGGCTGAAATGAGAACCATCTCCAGATTTTTCAAGCCATTCTGAGCTCGTTTAGGCAGTCAAACAGGTGGCTGGAGATTTTCAAAAAAAATTCGATGGATGATGTTGAAGATTATTCTTCGGCACCATAATAGTGGATGTATTTTATTATGTTTTACATATTTTTTGCTTATCTTGATTATTGCTACTATGTGTTCCATGTTTGTTTATTATGCCATGTGACACTAACCCTTCGCATGCTAGAACAACATGGACATAGGGCTGTTTTATTATATTCTAATCATGATGAGTATGCTGCTATGTTATGTGTTATATGTATTGTTATTATGATACATGTGGACTGCGAAAAAATGATATAGGGCGATGTATCTAGATAAAATCCTCATAGTAAAATACTAATTGGGAGAGAGAATTAATTTGATATTAAATCTCATAGTCTCCATTATTATTTGTATGTAATTTAACACTAAGGTGAATATAAATTATATATGCGTCACTCATCGTGGCATGTAATTTATGGTGTCTAGAATGGTATGGAAATTACTAGAACAAACTTCTAAAATTAATTATGAATATTGAAAGGTACATATATCACCCAATGTGGCGTATTAAGTTTCATAGAAATCAAATAATAAAAAGATACCCTCTTTTTTGATAGATTTCACGCTCAACTAGGAAGAGAATCTAAAATAACACATCTTTGAGTATTCTTACGTTGGTGTCTAGGAAAGCGTGAAGCTTACCTGCCCATTTAGATTAGTGTCTAGAAAAGTGATAGCCTCTTGGCAATGCTTGCACCGACCTGGCCAGTCAGTCTAAATACTCTTTAGATTTTTAATTTTAGTAGTATCTTATTGTTATGAGCAAGAATTTATCATAGTCAAAAGGCACATCTTGTATTATTGTTATTAATTTAAGATTTAATAATGGTATACACTTAACTATGAAAAATAATATAGACCACCCTAACGTGGCTAATTATTTAGTAGTAGGACCGAAGTAACATTTAAATAAATTTAGGTGGTATACAAGTCACCCAACGTGGCACACCGGAAACCTATAGTGTTTAAGTGTTGGTGTTTTAATTTTAAATAATTATTAGAGGAATCATTTTTTTAAACACCCTCTAATTATGTGTTATATGTATGATTCTCAGGATATAATGGGCTTTAATCCCCATTTTACCATACTTAAGGATAACAAACTTACTAGACCTAACTATATCGAATGGAAACATAATTTGGACATTGTGTTGACTGCTTAGGAGTACAAATTTTGCATTAATGAACCCAAGCCAGATGAGCCTACTGAAAATGCTTCTGAAGTTGAGAAGGAGTATTATAAGAAGTGGACTAAGGCTGATGAGATGTCGCGATGTTAAATTCTACCAGCAATGTCAGGTGTTTTGCAGCATCAGGCTATGGCCAGTGCTTCAGATATGCTCTTTAATCTCAAAGAACTTTTTGGAGATCAGAATAGGGCTGCAAGACAAGTAGCAATGAAAGCTTTAATGAACACTCAAATGGCTGAAGGGACACTTGTAAGGGATCATGTTCTCAGGATGATGTCACATCTGAATGAGATGGAGATCCTTGGTGCTGAGGTTGATAGGGAAACCCAGATCGACATCATCCTTATGAGTTTGCCCAGAAGTTTTGAGCAGTTCCGCTTGAATTACACCATGAACAAGATGATGTATAGTCTTGCGGAACTTCTGACAGAACTTCAAGCAACTGAAGGATTTTTTCAGCAGAGTGTTCTAGTCAATATGGCTGAGAAACCTTCTTCTTCTAAGCCGAAAGCCAAGAAGAAGAAAAAGGCTCAGACACAGAAAGTTGTGAAAGCTGTGGGAGTTTAAGGTGGTTCTGTGAAAAAGCCCAAGGGCAAGTGCTTTAGGTACAAGCAGTCGGGTCACTGCAAACAAAATTGTCCTCTTCCTAAGAAGACAAACAATAATGGTATGTCTCTTTCTTTGGTTACAGAAACATATATAGTGGCTATATCTACGAGCACTTGGTGTGTAGATACATGAGCTACTGATCATATTTGTAATTCTATGTAGGGATTCCAGTAATCCAGAATGCTTAGAAATGGTGAAATATATGTGTTCATGAGAGATACTATGAAAGTAGCAGTAGTTGTAGTGGGACATGTTAATTTATCTTTTGGTGATGATAGGAGTTTGGTTTTGAACAATTGTCTTTATATACCTTCGTTTAGAAGGAATTTAATTTCGGTTTCTAAACTTTCTTTGGATGGTTATAATGTTTGTTTGGATCATAATGTTTCTATTATGAGGAATTGAAAGGCAGAGTGTCTAAACTTGTAACACTATAACTTATGTAACCCAACTAAAAGAAAAGATATTTAACTAGAAGACAATCAAGAACATGAAGCCACAAAGAAATCAATATTAAATGAAGACAAGGTAATTGATACAATTCAACATGTTAACTATGATCAAACAAAGAAGAAAATCATTGAAAGAAGTTCAAGACAGAGTTGTTCATGCCTCAGTGATTTATAACTTAAAGGTTCAAGATCATAACTATCAGTATCAATAAGACTAATTGATTTCAAGTGAACAAGAAGGAAAGCAATAATTGGAAAGCCACATTACTAATTGAATATGGTAATATATTCAAGAAGCAGAGACACTATCAAGACTAGTCACTTATGAATCAGACCATTGCATCAAGTGTCAGGACATTGATAGCAAGTTTGTGTCAGTAATAGAGATCCAGGTTTAAGAGCTTGTTGAAGAATATGGAAGACATAAAGAAATCACAAGTTCAAGATGTTGCATTGAAGTTTCAAGTTGAAGCCCAGAATTTCTCTAAGTACAAAATGTTCGAGATGGCCAAGTAGAATATTCTTATGTAGAATATTCGACTTAAATGTTCGAGATGGTCAAGCAGAATATTCCTATGTAGAATATTCGACTTAAATGTTCGAGATGGCCAAGTAGAAATTCTCAAGTAGATGTTCTAAATAGAGGGCAGTTTCAACATGACACATGGCATCATCTAATTGGCAGATTTCCAAGCTTTCAAGATAAGATAAAATTTATGTGGACATCTTTGGGCCACGTATATCTTAGTCTTTGAAGACTACAGGACCTAGATTACAAGTAGTATAAATAGAAGTACTTGTGTATTATTTTAAATAGAGCAATATTTTCGAGATAAACACTTGTAAAAGAGAGAGAGTATATTCACAGAGCTTAGTATCATTTACTACCCTCTTTACTTCTGGTGTACTTTGTAATGAATGTTGTAGCAACCCCTTCAAGTTATATATAAGACATATATTCCTTGAATCATTGTGTTCACTTATTACATAGTATTTATTGCTTCTTAAATTCGAAAAGTTGTATTCACCCCCCCCCATCTACAACACATTTAGACCTAACAATTGATATCAGAGCTTCATGTTTAACATACAAAACATAGATCCTTGTGTTTGGTAGAAGATTTGTGAGTTTTCATCTTCCAGAACTACTTTTCAATTTTCCTCGAAAAGTGGGCCTAAATTCGTTTCTAGTGAAAACTCATCCGAAAAATTATTTAAATACTCCAGGTGTGATTATTTAGCTTGGATGGACTTTAGATAATTTTTGTGAATTAATCTGGGTACTTTGATATTTGGTGTTCTTGAGTGTTCATCATTGTTCTAGATAAAGAAGACAAACCCAACAACTTTTTGATTACCTTTTCAAAAGACAAAAAGTGAAAAAGGTGTTATTGGCTTTTGATTTGACATATAACTCACAACAAAAAGTATTACAGAAGATATTCAGTACCTAGCACGTATGTTAGGTGAGTTAGGTGAGAAAAGAAACAAAAGTTAAAAAGTGTGAATAGTAATATTGTTTAATCAATATTAAAGTAACCTGCAGCAAATTTCTTCTAAAGACAAAAGTTCTACATAGAATATTCTACTTGAATATTCGACTTGAGGTTCTACTTGGAGAGTTTCGACTTAGGCAGAAGTTCTACATAGATATTCTACACAGCCTAGTCTTGGGTACTTAGAAATTTTTGGTGTCCAGAACTTGAACCTTGATTTATTTTGAGATAATTTAATTTTCTTTTAATTATTACTCGAGTAATAAGAAAAGTTTATTATCTTTACTTTAAATCCACATTAAGATGGCACCTAAAAATAATTTCAAGATTCCAATGTTCGACCGAGATCATTATGAAGAATGGGTGTTGAGAATGAAACTTTACCTTGAGTCCGTCAATCCTGAATATCTGGAAATCCTTGACAAAGGTAAATTTGTACCAATGGTTGTTGTTCCTGAGCATATGGAAGGAGATGTGGTTGTACCACAACGGTCTGAGCCTAAGAAGGCAGTAGACTTTTCAGATGCTGATAAGGAGCAGATAGCTTTCGATACATCCGTTCGACAAACACTGATGGAATCCCTAGATCATGAGATGTTTAATGTAGTTAAAGGACTAACTACAGCGAAGAAGATTTGGGATAAGCTAGAGGTCGTCATGGAAGGTACCGCTGAGGTCAGAAGCAACAAAACACTTATACTCAAGATAGAGTATGATACCTTCAGAATAAGAAAAGGTGAAAGCATAACATATGTCTATCTAAGATTCAGTCAGTTGGTTTTAGATTTGAATCTGAGAGGTGTAACTCTCCCCGTGGTTGAAGTCAACACGAGATATCTAAGGAACTAGCCAAAAAGCATTGAACATAGAGTCTACGCTGTTAGAGAAACCAGAGATTAGCACACAACTTCTCTGGAAGAATATTATAGAATTCTGAAGACCTATGAGCTGGAGATCCTTCAAGATCAAGCATGGGATAATGATTCAAGAGGAAAGGAAGCGGCATCAGGATTAATTGCTGATGAGGAAGAGTCTAAAAAGGCAATGGTTGCAGAAAAGTCTAGATCATCACCTGCATCACATCAAGTTGAAAATGATGATGAGTGCACATCAAATAGTGATGATGACTACTTCACCCAAGAAGAGCTGGACAACATGGATGATAGTGTCGTGGCATACATGGCAAGGAAGTTCAGCAACATAAGATTCAGAAAGAGTAACCGTCCACAGAGTAAATCTTCATCTTACTATCGGGTTACTAAGGGTGGTGATAGTTCTCAAGGTTACAAAGGGAAAGCAAAAAGTACCAGCTACAAATCTCATTTGGATTTCAAAATGAAGTTCAAATGCTATAACTGCGGTGAAGCTGGACACTTTGCTACCGACTGCAAGAAGCCGAAATAGACTTATCCCAAAGAAACATATGAAGCCCTCAAAAGCAAGTATGAATCCCTGGTGAAGGAAAGACATGGAAAAAGATCTTTAGTTGTAACAGAAAGCAGAGCTTGGGATGATTCAGATGAGGAAGAAGTTACTCATACAGCAAACTTTGCCCTCATGGCTGAGACATCAGATGACTAGAGGTACCAGTTCTAACCCTTAAAGAGGAAATGTCTATTGATGATTATAAGGTGCAGAACGGGGCTCTTAGCGAAGAGATCTATATGTTGTACAAAAGCCTAAATACTTCTCAAAAAGAACAGAAAACACTTGTTGCCAAATGCAGAATGCTTGAGGCAAAAGTGGAAGAATTAGAGGTTGCTTGCACTATAGATACTTCCCTAAGAGACTCTATTAAAACTTTGGAACACAAGCTCAACCTTAAGGATGAAATAGAAGCATGTCTTAGGAATAAACTAGCTGAGTTAGAAACTAAATGCGAAACTTATAAACTAGCAGCTAGTAAAGTGAATGTTGATAGTAGCACATTTAAGAAGATAACTAGAGTTGGTGTAGGACTTGACTATTCTAACTTATCTAAGAAGGAAGGAAAGAGACCTATAGATACTAGTTCCAGTAAGATTAAAAATGAAATACCTAGCATTCTTAAATCTACTGTTAAACATATCTTTAAACACTTCGTTCCTCAAGAAGAAGAAGAGACTGAATTATTAGTTAGATATGAGATAGAAATGGAAGATCGCCAGAAAGAACAACCGATAACTCCTATTAATAAAGTTAAAATCAAATCCCCTAGAGAAGAATCTAGACCAGGATTAGGAGCTAAGGCTGTTAAACAACAGAGTAAAAAGGAAAAAGGCATAAAAGAGGTTAAGGCAGAACGAGTAAAGAAAGCATGTTATCATTGTAAATCTACTGAACATCTTTCTTATGCATGTAAATCTAACATGAATATTCATGTTGCACATGCCATGCATGTACCACACTCAATGAATAACATGCATCAGAATCATGCACAATGTGGTCAACCTAATTGTATGCCATGCACTTTTAACGTCATGCAAACATTTGTGAATTTGATGAATGCAACTAGTCAAACATGTCTAAATATTGCTACTAGTTCTAATGTCAAGAAGAAGCATGTGAGAGCTAAGACTGCTAGTCCTCCAAAAGTAAGGAGTGACAAGCCTTCTCCTAAGACTGACAAATCTGTCAAGCTGGAAAAGGAAAAGACAAAGTCAAAAGCTCTAGTAATGTTAAGAAAAGTGCATCTCCTGTTGTTATATCTGATAATTCTTGATCTTATAGAAAAGCCGGGCCCAATCAAAGTTGGGTTCCGAAGAACGCCTAACCAATCTGTCATTGCAGGGCATTAAGCGGAACAGAAATAAAGTTATATGGGTGCTAGATAGTGGAGCATCAAGGCATATGATAGGAAACAAGTCCCTGCTTACAGAGTTGGTTATGAAGGTTGGCCCTTATGTTACCTTTGGAGATGACAGCAAAGGAGTGACAAAGGGATATGGCAAACTGAAGACTAGTAATGTCATCATTGAAGATATTTCTTATGTTGAGGGATTGAAGCACAATCTGTTGAGTATCAGTCAATTATGTAACAAAGGTTATGAAATTGTCTTCAATAAGAAAGGTGTATCAATAACTCACATCAAGGAAGGTTCGTTGGCTTTAAGAGGAGTTCGAAAGGAAGATCTTTTTATTGCGGACATGGATTCGGCAAATCAGAATGAAGTCACCTGTTTCTACAGCAAAGCTTCGAATGTTGAAAGCTAGTTATGGCACAAAAAGCTATCTCACTTAAACTTTAAAACGATGAATGCTCTCGCGAGGCGAGAATTAGTGAGGGATCTACCTCAGAAGGAGTTTGCTCCTAAAGGACTCTATGAAGCTTGTGAAATGGGAAAGTCAAAGCGAGCATCGCATAAAAGTAAAGAAATTTCTAGTATCACTGAGCCTCTATAACTTCTTCATATGGATTTGTTTGGCCCAGTGAATGTCCTATCCTTATCTAGGAAAAGATATGCATTGGTAATCGTGGATGACTTCTCCAAGTATACATGGGTATTGTTCGCAATGACGAAAGACGAAGTACCTTTCCTAATCATTGATCACATCACTCAAATTGAGAATATTTTAACACTTACTGTGAAGACGATTAGAACAGACAACGACACTGAATTTAAAAATGCAGTGCTGAATGACTTCTGTGTATCTAAGGGAATACGTCGTCAGTACTTAGCCCCGAGAACTCCACAGCAAAATGGAGTAGTTGAAAGGAAGAACAGAACATTGGTTGAAGCAGCAAGAACTTTGTTGTTTGAATCAAAACTTCCTCTATACTTTTGGGCCGAAGCAGTGAGTACAGTGTGTTACACTCAGAATAGAACCCTGATCATAAAAGATAAAGAAAAGACACCATGTGAACTGATGAACAACAGAAGACCAACAGTCAATTACTTTCATGTCTTTGGAGCTAAATGTTATGTGCTTATAGACGATGAAAATCTAGGCAAGTTTGCAGCAAAAGCTCGTGAAGGAATCTTTGTTGGTTATTCTACAGATGTGGTGGCAGCTTATCGGGTATTCTTAGTGAATGATCGAAAAGTGACTGAAAGCTACAATGTCAGATTCGACGATACCAAACTCCCATCAATTTCTAAAGATAATAGTGAACCCGAGTCCTTAAAGTTTCAAAATCTGGACTTAGATGAAATTGAAGATGAACCAGAGTTGGTTGTTACTTCAAATATGCCAAGTGCTCGAGAAGAAATACCTGAGTCTAGTGAAAGATCAGTGGAAACTTCTTCCACACGATCCGGCAACAACTCAGGGGGAGTAAACACCAGCTCAAGGACAAGTGTTCAAGGCTCAAGACGAGATGACACTAGTTCTGTAGGAGCTGGCACTAACTCAGGGGGAGTTAGTGGAAATAACACAAGTAGTCAGCACAACAATTCAGAAAGTCAAGCTGAATCATCAAGACAATTTCCAAGAGAACGTGTATGGAGTAGAGACCATCCGTTTGAATTAATTATTGGTGATCCAGATGCTGGTGTGACTACTAGAAGAACTGCAAGAGCTGACATGGCTAATATTTGCTTATATTCTGGGTTCTTATCTAAGCTTGAACCTAAAGAAATAGAAGAAGCTCTTGGTGATGCTGATTGGGTGATTGCATTGCAAGAGGAGCTCAATCAGTTTGAAAGGCAGAAAGTTTGGAAGTTGGTACCCCGACCGAAGAACAGATCAGTAATTGGAACTAAGTGGGTATTCAGAAATAAACTGGATGAAGACGGACTTGTAACACGAAACAAGGCTCGTCTGGTAGCGAAGGGTTATTCTCAAAAAGAAGGTATTGATTATGATGAGACCTACGCTCCAGTTGCAAGACTTGAGGCAGTCAGGATGTTCTTGGCCTTTGTAGCACACAAGAACTTCAAGGTTTTTCAGATGGATGTGAAAAGTGCCTTCCTAAATGGAGAGCTAGAAGAAGAATTATATCTGGAACAGCCATATGGCTTTGTTGATCCAGAACTTGTAGATTTTGTGTACTTTCTCTTCAAAGCTGTCTATGGCCTCAAACAATCCCCAAGACGTTGGTATGAAATCCTATCTTGTTCTTAATTGAAAGTGGTTTTACTAGGGGAGTAATTGATAAAACATTGTTCTATAAAAATGTAAAGGGTGATTTAATACTTGTTCAAGTCTATGTGGACGATATTATTTTTGGGTCATCTAATGAATGCTTGTGCGAGAAATTTGCCAAGTTAATGCAGGATAAGTATGAGATGAGCATGATGGGGGAGCTGTCATTCTTCCTTGGGTTACAGATCAGTCAGAGAAAAGAAGGAATCTTTATCTGTCAATCCAAATACATCAAAGATTTACTCAAGAAGTACAATCTAGAATATGCATCAACAGCTAAGACTCCCATGGCAACAGCCACGAAGCTTGATGAAGACAAATCAGGTAAACCAGTTAACATCACAAGCTATCGAGGTATGATTGGCTCACTCCTCTATTTAACTGCAAGTAGACCCGATATTATGTTCGCAACTTGTTTGTGTGCAAGGTTCCAAGCGGATCCTAGAGACTCACATCTCATAGCCGTCAAACGAATCTTTAGGTATCTCAAGGGAACATCAAATCTAGGGATTTGGTACCCAAGAGATACAGGTTTTAATCTAATAGGCTATTCGGATTCAGACTATGCAGGTTGCAGGATTTATAGGAAAAGCACATCTGGTGCATGTCAATTTCTTGGCAGAAGATTGGTGTCTTGGCAAAGCAAAAAGCAACACACAGTATCTACTTCTACTGCTGAAGCTGAGTACATTGCTGCTGGAAGCTGTGTAGCTCAAATACTGTGGATGAGGAACCAATTGAAAGATTATGGCATGGAGCACAAAAAGATTCCAATCATGTGTGAAAACACAAGTGCCATTTCAATGACCAACAATCCTGTAGACCACTCAAGAACCAAGCACATAGATTTTAGGTATCACTTCATTAGAGAACATGTCGAGGAGGGGACTGTGGAGTTATATTTTGTGCCCAAAATGCAACAAATTGCAGATATATTCACTAAACCTCTTGATGAAGTAACATTCAATAGGTTAGTTAGTGAATTGGGGATGCTTAACACAAGTTAGTGATTTCTCCTATCTATAAAATTCCAGTTTTAATCATGTACATATGTTTTTAGTCTTGTCAATTGCCTATTTTGTTTGTGCATAGTTGAAAACATATGTAAATAATCTCTACAATTGCTCAAAATATCACTTCTGCATCCTAATTACTCATTAAGGACTTAGACTTTAAAATGGTTAATTAATGAGTATTTTAGGATGCATGTTGTATTATTTTACATAAATTCATTGTGCTTTATGTGTAATAATTGGTTAAATCTTTGAATTTATGTTGGTTAGATTGCATGATCATAGGGGGAGTTAAATTCATATTATTCTAAATTTTTCATGATTTTTAGATGAATTTACCTGTGTTTTTCATGTAATTTTTATTAATTTAGAGGCCTTAGAATTGTCAAAGAATGTTTTTAATTATTTACTTTGTTAAAAATCCTTGAATTGATATTTATATTAATTTGGCAAAATTTAATTCTTATTTTTATTGCAAAAATTGCCAAATTATTATAACTATCCTCAAAATTAAAAATTTTGAAAATTCTAAGTCTGGGAAGAATATTCGAGATAAGGTCTATCTCGAAATTCATCTCGACATTCGACTTGAATTTCGAGTTACAGTTCCTCGTGTGCCTGTTCAAAATTCCAAGTCTGGGAAATTGTTCGACTTAGTCTATCTCGAACATTATCTCGAACTTCGACTTGATGTTCGACTTAGGTTCTATCTCGAACATTATCTTGAAATTCGACTTAGGTTCTATCTCGAACATTATCTCGAATATCGACTTGATGTTCGACTTAGGTTCTATCTCGAACATTATCTCGAATATCGACTTGATGTTCGACTTAGGTTCTATCTCGAACATTATCTCGAAATTCGACTTGATGTTCGACTTAGGTTCTATCTCGAATTTTGATTTGATGTTCGAGATAGAGTTCCCAGGATTGTACTTGGAATTTTATTGAGTTTGTAAGGGATTTTTTTTTCGAGTTAATTCCTAACTTGAAACTCATCTCGAATTTTGTCTTGATATTCGAGATGGGATTCCCTGGTGGTTTTTATGTTGTTTTAATTGATTAAGTGATTATTTGTTCGAGTTAGTGTCTATCTCGAACTTTATCTCGAATTTCGACTTGATGTTCGAGATAGTTTCTATCTCGAAACTCATCTCGAATTTCGACTTAAATGTTTGAGATAGTATTCGACTTAGGTTCCCCAGTGCGTACTTAGTATTTTTTTTCTTGTTTTCACAGGGGTATTTTTGTCTTTGCTTATTTATGCCTATATATACATCTCTAACTCGTGTAAATTTTTCACTTTTACCTAATTATTTTTCACCCTAATCTTTTACAGCCCCCACCCTCCCTCCCAGGCGATTTCAAAACTCCCAGTGATTACTTGTTAATACTCGTACATACCACAAACTGCTGTCCATTTTCTGTCTTGATTACTTGTTTACATCACTTTTGATTGTGTGTTTCTGTGTTTAGATTCGTACATGTTCATCTCTTTCTTCGAGATATATACACGACTATCAACACACTTACACACACGCACAAAGCCCTGTTCATTGCAAACATTGTTATTTGGATCGATTCTCACTTGGTAGTTTATTGGCTGTGTTTTGATTTCGTAATTATTGTTTTAAATTCCGTAGTTTAATTCCGATCAGTCACTTGCTTTATTCTTGTTATTCATTCGAGTGTCTCTTGTCGTAATTAAAAGGAATTTACGTATTTTTCCTTGCTTAAGTGTTTACCTTAATTGTTTTTTCTCAAAAAAAAATCACATTAATTCAAGGAAAAATTATTTTACAAATGGCTCACCAATTTATTCTTGCGAAAAATAATTTTTATAACATTAGTACGGAAATTGGTGATCATCTCCCGCGCTTCAAGTTTTGGGTACGATTTCTGAATTTGTACTCCAAGGCTAGTGTTGCTTTTACTGCTAAACCAACACTAGTCCATGATGCTTTACAGCAATTATGGACTAGTGCGGTTACTTTTGGGAGCAAATCTACCCCCTATGGTTTCAGGTTTACCTTGGCGGGTCAGGAATATGAAGTTACGGAGGAAGTGTTCAACAGGGTTCTGGGATTCCCAGTCAAAGATGTTTATGACCCTGAACCTACAACGGCAGATCGTATCAAATTCTTTGAGGAGATTGGATGATATCCTCCTTCTAGACGGATCTCAACTGGCGCCATCCAGAAACAATACTTCCATGTGAAATGGAATTACTTTTTCGAGGCCATCACAAGATGTTTTCGAGTGCGCGAAAAAGATTATCATCAGATTCCAATTCCCATGCAAGTCTTTGCAGTTTCCCTAGCCCGTGAACTAGACATTAATTATGGAAGCATCGTTCTTTCAGAAATAGTGGCTACAATGGGATCATCTGCACGCAGAGACCTTACAACTACAGATTTTGTATGTTGGTATCCTCGTTTCTTATAAATGCTTATTAATCATTTAGTACCGACTGATGCTTTATCTGTAAGACAGGCATTTGCAACGAGTAAAACAACTGCATCACTGGGCATGGGCACCAAGTCACTCACAACAATTGCTAATCAGGATAAACATCACGGTAAAGTGAAGACTATTCCTGCTAATATTCAAGTGTGGCTTCAGTATGATGCAGGTATTACTTCAATGGAGGGGACCTCGCACGTATCATCACATGCTCAGAATCCATCTGCACATGCTGACGCATTTCAAGGGGTTCCTGACGAGCCTCTTAGTGATGAAGATGATGATGGCCATTCTCACGGTCAAACCTCTGCCGGTCAAAGGGAAAGACAACCTACTCCACATGTTGATTCTGATCCCTTTGCTGGACAAGGTAATGAAGGAAGTAATTTCTTTGAACAAGAGCAACTCTCTGTTCACACTATTGATACTTCTTCTTCATCTAAATCTGATTCCATGGCCCAAGATTCTGCTAGCCCGCAGGATCTATCCCAGGGCGAGAGCTACATTTCTGATTCTGAGTCTGATACTCTTGCTTCTTCTCTTTTACCCTCGCTGAAGGGAGTTAAAAGGTCGGCACCTATAGATTTAGGTGAGGGCTCTGAGAGACCCAGAAGTGCAGCCTGTTATTCGGAAGAAAGCCAAATTTTCACATGCTGCAACTTCAACAGCCCAGTCCAAACCTAGTGTGTCTATCACAACCACTCCACCTCACGTGAGTGGTTCACCCATTGCACATTCTACACATAGGGATTTTGGTGAGGATTTTGTCCCTTCTGAAGAGCCTGTTGCTTCAGAAAGGCCAGAAGCTTTCATTGCTTCAGAAGTACCTTCACCGGTACATACTGATGCTGCAGAGAGGATCAGTTCTGATGTTGTACTAGAACACTCTGCAGCCTCTCAGCCTGAGATTCCACCTCAGGATATGACAGGAACAGATCCCATAACTGCTACTCACTTTGCTTATCCAGTTTCTGCAGGTACTGCTTTCACTTTCAGGAATATTGTTCAAGACATACACGAGTGTGAGACAGGGAGTGTGTGTGAGCGTTTAGGGAGTGAGGGACCTTCATTTTCAAGGCCCGAAATCGAGCGACAAACAGTAATAGAACGATTTTTAGAGCGAGGACACCCAAGCCAAACACCGTCCCTTAATCTTGAAAATCTTGACACTCGTATGACAGCAATTGAAAATGAAATCAAGCAGTTCGGGCAGTCGATGAGGCAGTTAGGGATCAATGTTGGAGACAACAAGCGCGTTCTTGATGACTACGCAGCACGAATGGCAAGTCAAACAACAACATTCGATGAATTGGCAAACAAGATGAATGACTTGGGCCATGCTGGTGGTGTCTTGGGCAGCACTCTTTATGATAGAATGGGAGCAGTGGAAAACATAATGCATACAATGGCAACGGAGATAAGCAGACTGATGTATGCAATTAGGAGCTTTGTTCCCCAGAGTGCTTTGACGATCAATATAACCAACCTCCCCCTGATAATGATGGTATTGGTGGTGCTGGAGGTGCTGGTGGAGCTGGAACCTCGGGTCCGGGTTTTGGTGGTTCCTATGCTACTGGTGGATCTGGAGAGAAGGGTGGTGTTCAGGATAACTCACCAAAGGGGGAGAGTGGAAAGGAGACGAGACAGCAATCGCTAGTTATTGAAGAAATTGAATAACAGACTACTGATTTTGTCAAAGAAAATGAGCCAGTAATTGAAGAGGAGGCTCAGAGGAAGAGAAAGGGTAAGGCAGTGGTGGCTGAGCAAGAAGAGCCATTCATTGACTTGAGTTATCATCAGGAAGAAGTACATGAGGTACTTAATTCAGATTCTGATATGGAGGATGTACCTTTAGCACATGCAATTAAAAGATCTTTGATGGAACAAGGTGGTGGTGCTGGAATGTCTTCCGGAAAGCCTGAAGAAATACCTATTGATTAAGAGACCCTGGAAGCTCAACAGTTGGCCTTGGAACAAGCTCAGTTCTATATAATGAAGATGATGCAGGATGATGTTGTTTTCCTTGAAAAGCAAGCGGAACTCAAGGAGAAACAGTATGATCATGAGCTTGAAAGGTTAGCTGATCCTCAAGTTGATCTGGACAAGAGAAGGATCGGACAGAAATGGGATGATTCAAGGAAGATTCTATTGGGAGTTTGTACGAAAGGAACTCATAACAAAGAGGCGGAAGACTTATTGTACAACTTGAACTTGCAGAATCCACTGACTGTTGACTATATAAGTGCTTTGAAAAGGTTGATCTCTAAAGTCAGAGTTGGATACAATGCGATGGTTAAGGAGTGGCAGGTCATCTTATCTTTAGTCGAAGGAGTCCCGACATCTTTCTTGTATGTGGATGATCAATTCATCTCGAGAAGATCTGCGTCAGAGTTGTTCTTGCTAGCAATAAAAATTCAATATTCTCAAGCTGATGAGCTTAGCATTCTGTATAGAGATCAGTTAATGCAGCTAGCAGAGGACAAGGGACCAGAATTCTCAGCAAATCCTGATGTTGTTCGGATGGTTGTTGATGGAAAAATGAAGAGGGTTAGTTTAGAGGAAAATGACCTAATGGCTCTATCGGTAGAATCCCTAAAAGCTGTATGTAGGCAAATGATGAGTAAGGGATTCACCTCTGACATTAAGGAGAAGTCAGTGGAGTTTATTGAGAGGTTCATATTCAAGACGAGCAATGAGATTTGGAAGTGCGATATTATTGCTCCAAACCCTCTAGACAATGTAAAGGTTGAGCCAGAACTAATTGAAAGAAAATGGAATATTCTACAAGCTGTTAAAAATGTAGATGAAGCTCTGACTCTTCCTTCTGGATCACTAGAATAAGGAGAAATAAGGGAGGCAATTGGTGTTCCAGGAAGAGATAGTGTATACTGGATACACTCGTATGACGATGACACAGCTGATGCTTTGGCATTCATAGATGCAGACCAGAATCAAACATTGTTGCATATGAGTAGAAAATGGCTGCTGCAGACTCAAGATGCCGCATTTCTGGAAAAAAATTTAGAAGTATTCAAATGGGGCGAAGTGGAGAATGAGAATGTGGATGAGAAGTAGAGACTTCTGAAGTACTTGTCTGAAGTAGTGGTGGAAAAGAAGCGAATGGAGCGAGATGCGGCTAGTGTCCACAATACTAACTGTGTCAAGGGCTACCCCAAAATGATCTATTGTCAGTTCAAGGCTGATAAATCACATTGGAAATCTCAGCTCATAATGAAGAATTTTGAGGATATTCCAAAGATCAGAACTACTCAGGAGGTGGACAAACTCAGAAGGCTTTTCAAGCATCCTTATCCAGGCCCAAGAACCCTCTAGAAATGGAAGCGGTAAGTTTGTTGAATGCAAGGTGGAAGCAGCTTCATGATCCAGTCTATAAGAGAGAATAACAGCAGAAGGAAAGGCGTAGAAAGCTGAAAGAAGAGAAGCACCAAGCTGAAGAAGCTAGGAAGAGGAGACGGAATTAGAATTAAAGGTCAGAGTGGTGTGAACTTGAAGTTGGAAAAACTTCATATCTGTTGGTTGCTTTAACTCACTTGAGGAAAATTTCTAATCACGGTATGCGAGATAGGCTAACTTACCATACTGTAACCGTGAATCATAGTGGATCCAATAAGGTGATATAAGTTTGACTAAAAGGTATGAAATAATCTAGGTGATAGGAATCACTCAAATGGTCTTTAATTCGAAGTTCGAATTCTTTGTCTAGCTTAAGTTTTATTTATTCTAGTTCTTTGAATTGTTTTCCAAGTTTATTTCAGTTGTAATTTAAACAAGACAGTAATGTTATTTATCTTTTTCTCGTCTCATTGTTTAGTTGAGTTATCCCTTGTTAATTTGAATGTCATTGTTAGACTATTAAATAGGGGGAGATTGAAAGGCAGAGTGTCTAAACTTGTAACACTATAACTTATGTAACTCAACTAAAAGAAAAGATACTTAACTGGAAGACAATCAAGAACATGAAGCCACAAAGAAATCAATATTAAATGAAGACAAAGTAATTGATACAATTCAACATGTTAACTATGATCAAACAAAGAAGAAAATCATTGAAAGAAGTTCAAGACAGAGTTGTTCAGGCCTCAGTGATTTATAACTTAAAGGTTCAAGATCATAACTATCAGTATCAATAAGACTAATTGATTTCAAGTGAAGAAGCAGGAAAGCGACAATTGGAAAGCCACATTACTAACTGAATATGGTAATCTATTCAGAAGCAAGAACCCTATCAAGACTAGTCACTTATGAACCATACCATTGCATCAATAAGACTAATTGATTTCAAGATGTTGCATTGAAGTTTCAAGTTGAAGCCCAGAATTTCTCTAAGTACAAAATGTTCGAGATGACCAAGTAGAATATTCCTATGTAGAATATTCGACTTAGATGTTCGAGATGGCCAAGTAGAATATTCCTATGTAGAATATTCGACTTAAATGTTCGAGATGGCCAAGTAGAATATTCCTATGTAGAATATTCGACTTAAATGTTCGAGATGGCCAAGTAGAAATTCTCAAGTAGATGTTCTACATTGAGGGCAATTTCAACATGACACATGGCATCATCTAATTGGCAGATTTCCAAGCTTTCAAGATAAGATAATATTTATGTGGACATCTTTAGGCCACGTATATCTTAGTCTTTGAAGACTACAGGACATAGATTACAAGTAGTATAAATATAAGTACTTGTGTATTATTTTAAATAGAGCAATATTTTCGAGATAAACACTTGTAAAAGAGAGAGAGTATATTCACAGAGCTTAGTATCATTTACTACCCTCTTTATTTCTGGTGTACTTTGTAATGAATGTTGTAGTAACCCCTTCAAGTTATATATAAGACATATATTCATTGAATCATTGTGTTCACTTATTACATGGTATTTATTACTTCTTAAATTCGAAAAGTTGTATTCACCCCCCTCTATAACACATTTGGACCTAACAGGAATAAACTACTTATATGTTCTGATACATTACAAGATTATTTATACATAATTACTCCAAATCAATCTGCACTGCAACTACAATATAGGGTGTTAAATAACACATCTTCTATCACAACTAAAAGAAAGACACCTTCTTTTTTGAACCAAACATATCTTTGGCACTTAAGATTAGGTCATATTAACTTGAGGAGGATTCAAAGACTAGTAGTAGATGGGACTTTAGGCTCGTTGGTAGTGGAGCCATTTCTAGTTTGTGAATCATGCTTGAAAGGTAAAATGACCACTAGGCCTTTTAAGGCAAAGGGGAATAGAGCCAAAGAAGTGTTAAAACTGGTTCATACTGATTTATGTGGACCCATGAATATCTAAGCAAGATGTGATTATGAATATTTTATCACCTTTATTGACAATTATTCTAGATATGGATACATTTATTTGTTGTTCCATAAATCAGAGTGCTTTGACAAGTTCAAGGAGTACAAAACTATAATGGAGAAGCGACATGGAAAATGTATCAAGTCACTACGATCGGATCGTGGTGGCGAATACTTGCTTGGAGAATTTAGGGATTAATTATCAAAGAATGGGATCATATCTCAGTTGACTGCACCTGAAACACCCCAGCAGAATGGTGTAGCGGAGATAAGGAATCAGACTTTTTTGGAGAGTGTTAGATCGATGATGAGTTATTCAGAATTACCCAAATCGTTTTGGGGACATGCTTTGGAAAAAATAGGTTATCTTTTGAATTTAGTTCCTTCTAAGTCAGTTCCTAAGACTCCAAAAGAATTGTGGATTGGTTCAAAACCTAGTCTAAGACATATTCAGATATGGGGTTATCTAGCACATGTGTTAAATAATAAGGTGACTAAGTTGGAATCCCATACAGAAGTAAGGCTTTTTGTAGGCTATATCATGGGAATGAAAGGATATTTATTTTATAGTCCTAAGGATCAGGATGTTATTGTTAGTACCAATACTAGATTCCTAGAGGAGGACTATATGACGAACCATAAACCTATAAGCAATGTCATTTTAGAGGAACTAGTGGGAGAGACAAATAATGACCAAGTACTGAAAGGCAGAGTGTCTAAACTTGTAACACTGTAACTAATATAACTCAACTAAAGAAAAGATACTTAACTAGAAGACAATCAAGAACAAGAAGTCACAAAGAAATCAATACAAATGAAAGACAAGGTAATTGATACAATTTAACATGGTTAATTATGATCAATCAAAGATGAAATCACTGGAAGAAGTTCCAGTCAAAGTTGTTCATGCCTCAGTGATGTGTAACTTAAAGAATCAAGATCATAACAATCAGTATCAATAAGACTAATTGATTTCAAGTGAAGAAGCAGGAAATCGACAATTAGAAAGCCACATTACTAACTGAATATGATAATCTATTCAGAAGCAAGAACCCTATCAAGACTAGTCCCTTATGAACCAGACCATTGCATCAAGTGTCAGGGCATTGATAGTAAGTTTATGTTAGTAGTAGAGATCCATGTTCAAGAGCTTGTTGAAGAATATTGAAGACAAGAAGAAATCACAAGTTCAAGATGTTGCATTGAAGTTTCCAGTTGAAGCCCAGAATTTCTCTAAGTACTTACTAGGGAACCTATGTAGAAATTTCTATCTAGAAATTCTAGATAAGTTTCTACTTAGAGCCAAGTAGAAATTCTGAAAGTGGAATATTTTCTAAGTACACAGGAAGGAAGCTATCTCGAAATTCCTATGTAGAAGTTCTACTTAGATATTCGAGATAGAGTGTAAGTAGAAAATTCTTATGTAGAAGTTCTACTTAAAATGTTCGAGATAGTAAGTAGAAATTCTACATAGAGGACAATTTCAACATGACACATGGCATCATCTGGTTGGCTATTTCCAAGCTTTCAAGACAAGATAAGATTTACGTGGACAACATTGGACCACTCATATCTTATCTGTTGAAGACTACAAGTCATAGATTACAAGTAGTATAAATAGAAGTACTCGTGTAACATTTTAAAGGGAAAGCAATATTGAGAGAAACACTTGTAAAAGATAGAGAGAGTATTCACAGAGCTTGGTATCATTTACTACCCTCTTTACTTCTGTTGTACTATTGTAATGAATGTTGTAGCAACCTTTTCAAGTTATATATAACACATATATTCCTTGAATCATTGTGTTCTTTTATTAAAAAGTATTTATTTCTTCATGAAGTTGAAAAGTTGTATTCACCCCCCCCCCTCTACAATACATTTGGACCTAACAATTGGTATCATAACTATATGTTTAAGAGATAAAACATAGAACCTTGTATTTGGTAGAAGATTTGTGAGTTTTCATTTCTAGATCTACTTTTTAAACTTTTCTTGAAAAGTGTGCTTTAATTCGTTTATCAGTGAAAACTCATCCTAAAAATTATTTAAATACTCGAGGTGTGATTATTTAGCTTGGGTGGATTTTAGATAATTTTTGTGAATTATTCTAGGTACTTTGATTCTTGGTGTTCTTTAAGAAGTCATCACTGTTCTTGATAAAGAAGACAAACCCAACAACTTTTGATTCCCTTTTTCAAAAGACAAAAAGTGAAAAAGGTGTTATTGATTTTTGATTGGACAACTTTCTCACTGCACAAAAAGATTACTTTGTACCTGTCACGTGGGTGTTAGGTGATTTAGGTGACAAAAGACACAAAAGTCAAAAAGGGTGAAAATAATATTGTTTATTCAATATTGAAAGTGACCTGCAGCAGATTTTCTCTAAGGACAAAAAGTTCTACATAGAATTTCTACTTGAGATTTTCTACTTTGAAATTTCGACTTGAGCAAAATCTCTACTTAGTGAAAATTTTGACATGGACTGAATTTCGACTTAGTGAGAATTTCTACTTGACAGATTTTCTACTTGGTGAAATTTCGACTTAGGCAAAAGTTCTACATAGATTTTCTACATAGCCTAGTCTTGGGTACTTAGAAATTTTTGGTGACCAGAGTTTGAACTTTGATTTATTCTGAGATAATTCGATTTTCTTTTAATTACTAATCAAGTAATAAGAAAAGTTTATTATCTCTACTTTAAATCTACATTAAGATGGCACCTAAAAATCATTTCAAAATTCCAATGTTCGACTGATATCACTATCAAGAATGGGTGTTGAGAATGAAACTTTACCTTGAGTCCGTCAATCCTGAATATCTGGAAGTCCTTGGCAAGGGTAAATTTGTACCAATGGTTGTTGTTCCTGATCATATGGAAGGAGATGTGATTTTAACACAATGGTCTGAGCCTAAGAAGGCAGCGGACTTTTCAGATGCTGATAAGGAGCAAATAGCTTTCGATACATCCGTTCGACAAACATTGATGGAATCCCTAGATCATGAGATGTTTAATGTAGTCAAAGGACTAACTACAGCGAAGAAGATTTGGGATAAAATAGAGGTCGTCATGGAAGGTACCGCTGAGGTCAGAAGCAACAAAACACTTATACTCAAAATGGAGTATGACACCTTCAGAATAAAAAAAGGAGAAAGCATAACAGATGTCTATCTAAGATTCAGTCAGTTAGTGTTGGATTTGAATCTGAGAGGTGTAACTCTCCCCGTGGTTGAAGTCAACATGAGATATCTAAGGAACCAACCAAAGAGCATTGAACATAGAGTCTACGCTGTTAGAGAAACCATAGATTTGCATAAAACTTCTCTGGAAGAATATTATGGAATTTTAAAGACCTATGAGCTGGAGACCCTTCAAGATCAAGCATGGGATAATGATTCAAGAGGAAAGGAAGCGGCATCAGGATTAATTGCTGATGAGGAAGAGTATAAAAAGGCAATGATTGCAGAAAAACCTAGATCATCACCTGCACCACATCAAGTTGAAAATGATGATGAGTGCACGTCAAATAGTGATGATGACTACTTCACCCAAGAAGAGCTGGACAACATGGATGATAGTGTCGTGGCATACATGGCAAGGAAGTTCAGCAACATAAGATTCAGAAAGAGTAACCGACCACAAAGAAAATCTTCATCTTACTATCGGGTTACTAAGGGTGGTGGTAGTTCTCAAGGTTATAAAGGGAAAAGCAAAAGTACCAGCTACAAATCACCTTTGGATTTCAAAATAAAGTTCAAATGCTATAACTGTGGTGAAGCTGGACATTTTGCTACAGACTGCTAGAAGCCGAAACAGACATATCCCAAAGAAACTTATGAAGCCCTCAAAAGCAAGTATGAAGCCCTGGTGAAGGAAAGACATGGAAAGAAAGCTTTAGTTGTAACAGAAGGCAGAGCTTGGGATGATTTAGATGAGGAAGAAGTTACCCATGTAGCAAACTTTGCCCTCATGGCTGAGACATCAGATGAACCAGAGGTACCAGTTCTAACCCTTAAAGAAGAAATGTCTATTGATGATTATAAGGTGCAGAACGGGGCTCTTAGCGAAGAGATCTATATGTTGTGTAAAAGCCTAAATACTTCTCAAAAAGAACAGAAAACACTTGTTGCCAAATACAGAATGCTTGAGGCAAAAGTAGAAGAATTAGAGGCTGCTTGCACTATAGATACTTCCCTAAGAGACTCAATTAAATCTTTGGAACACAAGCTCAACCTTAAAGATGAAATAGAAGCATGTCTTAGGAATAAACTAGCTGAGGTAGAAACTAAATGCGAAGCTTATAAACTAGCAGCTAGTAAAGTGAATGTTAATAGTGACACATTTAAGAAGATAACTGGAGTTGGTGTAGGACTTGACTATTATAACTTATCTAAGAAAGAAGGAAAATGACCTGTAGACGCTAGTTCCAGTGAGATTAATAAGGAAATACCTACAATTCTTAAATCTGCTGTCAAACCTATCTTTAAGCACTTCGTTCCTCATGAAGAAAGAGAGACTGAATTGTTAGTTAGATATGAGATTGAAATGGAAGATCGGAAGAAAAAACAACCTATAACTCCTACTAAATCAGTTAAAATCAATTCCCCTAGAGATGAGTCTGGACCAGGATTAGGAGCTAAGGCTGTTAAACAACAGAGTAAAAAGGAAAAAGGCTTGAAAGAGGTTAAGGCAAAATGAATAAAGAAAGCATGTTATCACTGTAAATCAATTGAACATCTTTCCTATGCATGTAAATCTAACATAAATATTCCTGTTGCACATGTCATGCCTGTACCACATACAATGAATAACATGCATCAGAATCATGCACAATGTGGTCAACCAAATTGTATGCCATGCACTTTTAACGTCATGCAAATGTTTGTGAACTTGATGAATGCAACTAGCCAAACATGTCTAAATTCTTCTGCTAATTCTAATGTCAAAAAGAAGCATGTAAGAGCTAAGACTATTAGTCCTCTTAAAGTTAGGAGTAACAAGACTTCTCCTAAGACTGACAAATCTGTCAAGTCTGAAAAAGGAAGAGACAAAGTCGAAAGCTCTAGTAATGTTAAAAAGGGTGCATCTCCTGTTGTTAAATCTGATAATTCTCGATCTTATAGAAAAGTCGGGCCCAATCAATCTTAGGTTCCGAAGAACGCCTAATCAATCTGTTATTGCAGGGCATTAAGCAGAAAAGAAATAAAGTTATATGGGTGCTAGATAGTGGAACATCAAGGCATATGACAGGAAACAAGTCCCTGCTTACAGAATTGGTTATGAAGGCTGGCCCTTATGTCACCTTTGGAGATGACAGCATAGGTGTGACAAAGGGATATGGCAAATTGAAAACTGGTAATGTCATCATTGAAGATATTTCCTATGTTGAGGGATTAAAACACAATCTATTGAGTATCAGTCAATTCTGTGACAAAGGATACGAAATTGTCTTCAATAAGAAAGGTGTATCAATCACTCACATTAAGAAAGGTTCGTTGGCTTTAAGAGGAGTTCGAAAGGCAGATCTTTTTATTGCTGATATGGATTCGGCAAACGAGAATGAAGTCACCTGTTTCTACAGTAAAGCTTCAGATGATGAAAGATGGTTATGGCATAAAAAACTATATCACTTAAACTTCAAAACGATGTTTGCTCTCGCAAGGCGAGAATTGGTGAAAGATCTACCTCAAATGGAATTTGCTCCTAAAGGACTCTGTGAAGCCTGTGAAATGGGAAAGTCAAAATGAGCGTCGCATAAGAGTAAAGAAATTTCTAGTATCACTGAGCCTCTACAACTCCTACATATGGATTTATTTGGCCTTGTGAATGTCCTATCATTGTCTAGGAAACGATATGCATTAGTAATCGTGGATGACTTGTCCAAGTATACATGGGTATTGTTCATTATGACAAAAGACGAAGTACCTTTCCAAATCATTGATCACATCACTGAAATTGAGAATATTTCAACACTCACTGTGAAGACAATTAGATCAGACAATGGCACCGAATTTAAAAATACAATACTGAATGATTTCTGCGTTTCTAAAGGAATACGTCGTCAGTACTCTGCCCCGAGACCTCCACAACAAAATGGAGTAGTTGAAAGGAAGAACAGAACATTGGTTGAAGCAGCAAGAACTTTGTTGTATGAATCAAAACTTCCTCTATACTTTTAGGCCGAAACTGTGAGTACAGTGTGTTACACTCAGAATAGAACCTTGATTATAAAATATAAAGAAAAGACATGTGAACTAATGAATAACAGAAGACCAACAATCAAATACTTTCATGTCTTTGGAGCTAAATGCTATGTACTAATAGACGATGAAAAGCTAGGCAAGTTTGAAGTAAAAGCTCGTGAAGGGATATTTGTTGGGTATTCTACAGATACGGTGGCAGCTTATCGGGTATTCTTAGTGAATGATCGAAAAGTGATTGAAAGCTACAATGTCAGATTCGACGATACTAAATTCCCATCAATTTCTAAAGATAATAGTGAACCTGTGTCCCTAAAATTTCAGAATCTGGACTTGGATGAAGTTGAGGATGAACCTGAGTTGATTGTTACTTCAAATATACCAAGTGTTCGTGAAGAAATACATGAGTCTAGTAGACAATCGATTTCTACAAGATCAGAAGAAACTTTTTCAGCACAGTCCGGCAACAACTCAGGGGGAGTAAATAGCAGCTCAAGGACAAGTGCTCAAAACTCAAGAAGAGATGACACTAGTTCTGCAGGAGCTAGCACTAACTCAGGGGGAGTTAGTCGAAATAACACAAGTAGTCAACACAAAAATTCAGAAAGTCAAACTGAATCATCAAGGCATTTACCAAAAGAATGGGTATGGAGTAGAGACCATCCGTTTGAATTAATCATTGGTGATCCAGACGCCGGTGTGACTACTAGAAGAACTACAAGAGCTGACATGGCTAATATCTGCTTGTACTCTGGGTTCTTGTCCAAACATAAACCTAAAGAAATAGAAGAAGTTCTTGGTGATGCTGATTGGGTAATTGCAATACAAGAGAAGCTCAATCAGTTTGAAAGGCAGAAAGTTTGGAAACTGGTACCCCGACCAAAGAACAGATCAGTAATTGGAACTAAGTGGGTATTCAGAAATAAACTGGATGAAGACGGACTTGTAACACGAAACAAGGCTCGTTTGGTAGCAAAGGGTTATTCTCAAAAAGAAGGTATTGATTATGATGAGACCTACGCTCCAGTTGCAAGACTTGAGGCATTCATGATGTTCTTGGCCTTTGCAGCACACAAGAACTTCAAGGTTTTTCAGATGGATGTGAAAAGTGCCTTCCTGAATGGAGAGCTAGAAGAAGAAGTATATCTGGAACAGCCACCTGGATTTATTGATCCAGAACTTATAGATTTTGTATACTTTCTCTTCAAAGCTGTCTATGGCCTCAGGCAATCCCCAAGACGATGGTATGAAACCCTATCCTTGTTCTTAATTGAAAGTAGTTTACTAGGGGAGTATTTGATAAAACATTGTTTTATAAAAATGTAATGGGTGATTTAATACTTGTTCAAGTCTATGTGGACGATATTATTTTTGGGTCATCTAATGAGCGCTTGTGCGAGAAATTTGCCAAGTTAATACAGGATAAGTATGAGATGAGCATGATGGGGGAGCTGTCATTCTTCCTTGGATTACAGATCAATCAGAGAAAAAAAGGAATCTTTATCTGTCAGTCCAAGTACATCAAAGATTTACTCATGAAGTACAATCTAGAAGATGCGTCAGCAGCTAAAACTCCCATGGCAACTGCCACGAAGCTTGATGAAGACAAATCAGGTAAACCAGTTGACATCACAAGCTATCGAGGTATAATTGGCTCACTTCTTTATTTAACTGCAAGTAGACCCGATATAATGTTCGCAACTTGTTTGTGTGCAAGGTTCCAAACGGATCCTAGAGTGTCACATCTCATAGCCGTTAAACGAATCTTTAGGTATCTCAAGGGAACATCAAATCTAGGGATTTGGTACCCAAGAGATACAAGTTTTAATCTAATAGGCTATTCGGATTCAAACTATGCAGGTTGCAGGATTGATAGGAAAAGCACATCTGGTGCCTATCAATTCCTAGGAAGAAGATTGGTGTCCTGGTAAAGTAAAAAGCAACATACAGTATCTACTTCTACTGCTGAAGCTGAGTACATCGCTGCTGGAAGCTGTGTAGCTCAAATACTGTGGATGAGGAACCAATTGAAAGATTATGGCATGGAGTACAAGAAGATTCCTATCATGTGTGACAACACTAGTGCCATTGCCATGACCAACAATTCTGTGGATCACTCCAGAGCCAAGCACATAGATATAAGATATCACTTCATAAGAGAACATGTCGAGGAGGGGACTGTGGAGTTATATTTTGTGCCCAAAATGCAACAAATTGCAGATATATTCACTAAACCTCTTGATGAAGTAACATTCAATAGGTTAGTTAGTGAATTAGGGATGCTTAACACAAGTTAGTAAATCCTCTTATCTGTAAAATCCCAGTTTTGATCAAGTACATATGTTTTTCTTCTTGAAATTTGCCTATTTTAATTGTGCCTAGTTGAAAACATATGTAAATAATCTAGAAATTTGCTAAAAATATCACTTCTGCATTTTATTTAATCATTATAGACTTAGACTTTAAAATGTTTCATTAATGATTATTATATATTGTATGTAGTGTTATTTTTCATAAATTCATTGTGCATTGAATGAAATTATTTGTAAAAACTTTGAATTTATGCTCATTTAATTGCATGAACATAGGGGGAATTAAATCCATAGATCTCTAAATTTGTCATAATTTTTAAATGGATTTTTCTATGTTTTTCATGTAATTTTTATGCTATGAGAGGCCTTAGAATTGTCAAGGAATGTTTTTAATATTGTTTATTTTAAAAATCCTTGAATTGGTATTTATTTTAATTTGGCAAAATTTAATTATTGTTTTTCATGAAAAATTGCCAAAGTTTACTAAGTATCTTCAAAATTTCGAGATATGTTCTATCTCGAAACTCATCTCGAAATTCGACTTGAATTTCGAATTTGAGGCTTCCAGGAGTGAAGTTTTTGAAAATTCTAAGTCTGAGAAGAAATTCAACTTCATGTTCGACTTAGGTTCTATCTCGAACATTATCTCGAATATCGACTTCATGTTCGACTTAGGTTCTATCCCGAACATTATCTCGAATATGGACTTCATGTTCGACTTAGGTTCTATCTAGAACATTATCTCGAATATCGACTTCATGTTCGATTTAGGTTCTATCTTGAACATTATCTCGAATATCGACTTCATGTTCGACTTAGGTTATATCTCGAACATTATCTCGAATATCGACTTAATATTCGAGATAGTTTTCCCTGGTAAGACTTAGCATTTGTTTAAGGGTTAAGGAAATTTCGAGATAGTCTCTATCTCGAACCTTATCTCGAATATCGATTTGATGTTCGAGATAGGTTTTCCTTGAGGGTTTTGACTGTTTTAAGTGACTAAACTTCGAGTTAGCACCTATGTCAAAACTCAAGTCAAAGTTCGACTTGATGTTCGACATAGTGTTCAACTTAGATTACCTTGTACGTACTTAAGTTTTTTTCATTTTCATAGGGGTATTTTTGTCATTTCTCAATAATGCCTATATATACATAGCTAACCCGATTTTATTTTCACTTTTACCCATTGTTTAAAACCTAATTTTTTACAGCCCCCACCCTCCCTCCCAGGCGATTTCTTCTTCACAGCAGTTTCTGTGTTAATATTCCTACATACCACGAACTACTGTCAAAATTGTGTCTGAATCTATTGTTTGCATCTCTGATCACTGTGTGTTTTTGTGTTTTGCATCGTGTATGTTCATCTTCAATCTTGATATATATACACGCATATACACCCACTTACATACATACGTATTGTCATTATAGATAAGTAGGGTTAATTATGATCAATCAAAGATGAAATCACTGGAAGAAGTTCAAGTCAAAGTTGTTCATGTCTCAGTGATGTGTAACTTAAAGAATCAAGATCATAACAATCAGTATCAATAAGACTAATTGATTTCAAGTGAAAAAGCATGAAAACGACAATTGGAAAGCCACATTACTAACTGAATATGGTAATCTATTCAGAAGCAAGAACCCTATCAAGACTAGTCACTTATGAACCAGACCATTGCATCAAGTGTCAGGGCATCAACTCCCACGATTCAAGTTTTGGGTACGATTTCTCAATTTGTACTCCAAAGCTAGTACTGTCTTCACTGCAAAACCAACACTGGTTTATCATGCTTTGCAGCAATTATGGACCAGTGCGGTTCCTTATGGGAGCAAATCGACCCCCTATGGTTTTAAGTTTACCTTAGAAGGTCAAGAATATGAGGTTACGGAGGCAGTTTTTAATAGAGTTCTTGGTTTCCCAGTCAAGGATTCTTATGACCCTGTACCTACAGCGGCCTAGCGCCTACAGTTTTTTGAGGAAATTGGATGTTATCCTCCCTCTGGTAAAATATCCACTTCCACTATTCAAAAACAATTTTTTCATGTGGAATGGAATTAATTTTTCGAAGCTATCACTAGATGTTTTCGTGCACGCGAAAGAGACTTTCATCAAATTCCTATTCCCATGCAAATCTTTGGTGTTTCCCTGGCCCGTGAACTCAACATCAATTATGGAAGAATTGTTCTTTCTAAAATTGTGGCCATGATGGGATCACCTGATACCAGGGACATTACAACCACTGATGTTGTCTGCTGGTATCCCCGTTTCTTACAAATGCTAATTAATCATCTTGTACCTCTGCATCTCTCGGTATGGGAACTAAGTCACTAACAACAATTGGTAACCAGGATAAGCATCAGGGTAAACCTATGTCTATTCCTGAGAATATTCGAGTGTGGCTTTCTTATGATGCAGGTGTCACTACTCTGGCGGGGACTTCACAACTATCATCACATGCTCAGAATCCATTTGCTCATACTGACGCATTTCAAGGGATTCCTGACGAGTAACTTGATGATGAAGAAGAAGAGGGTCATTCTCTCAGTCAGTACTCTACCGGGCAAAGGGAGCAGCAATCGTTTCCTAGGTCACCTCCTGCTGAATCTGACCCCTTTGCTGAACAAGGTAATGAATGAGGTAATTTCTTTGAACATGAGGCACCCTCTGTTCACACTACCAATACTTCCTCTTCATCTAATTCTGATTCCGTGACCCAAGATTCTGCTAACCCGCAGGATCTATCCCAGGGTGATAGCCAAATTTCTGAGTTTGATTCCTTGACTTCTTCACTTTCACCCTTGTTGACGGGAGTTAAAAGGCCGACACCTGTAGAATTAGGTGAAAGTTCTGATGAGAGTAACCCTGAAGTGCAGCCCCTAATACGGAAGCGAGCAAAAATTTCTCAAGCTGCTACTTCATAAGCCCAGTCAAAACCTAGTGTGTCAATCACAACCACTCCACCTCACGTGAGTGGTTCTCCCCTTGCACATTCTACACCTAGGACTTTTGGTGAGAATTTAGTGCCTTCTGAGGAGCCTGTTGCTTCAGCTAGGCCGGAATTTTTATTTGCTTCCAAAGTACCTTCACCTGTACGTACTGATGCTGTAGAGAGGATCGGTCCAGATGTTGTACATGAACACTTTGCAGCCTCTCAGCCTGAGATTCCACCTCAGAAACAGATAGGATCTTTAGATTCCATAACTGCTCTTCACTTTTCTTATCCAGTTTCTGCAGGTACTGCTTTTAATCTTGGTGATATTGTTGAAAATATACACCAGCGTGAGACAGGAAGTGTGTGTGAGCCTTTAGGGAGTGAGGGACTTTCATTTTTAAGGCCCGAAACTAAGCGACAAACACTAACAGAACGATTTTTAGAGTGAGAACACCTAAGCCAAACACCGTCCCTTATTCTTAAAAATCTTGATACTCATATGACCGCAATTGAAAATCAGGTGAAGCAGTTCGGGCAGACAATGGAGCAATTAGGGGTAAATGTTAGAGACAACCGGAGAGCTGTTGATGACTACGCAATACGAATGGCATGTCAGGCGGAAGCTTTAAACGACGTAACAAACAAGGTGAATGACTTGGGCCATGCTGGTGGAATATTGAGCAGTACTCTATACGAACGGATGGGGAGCATAGAAAGTGTAATGCATACCATGGCAACAGAGATCAGTCGAATGATGTATGCAATTCGCCATTTGGTGCCCCCGGAGTGCTTTGACGAACAGTACAATCAACCTCCCCCATATGATGGTGGTGCTGGTGGAACTGGTGGCGCTGGTACTGGCCCATCTGGATCTACCTATGGTGGTTCACAGCATGCTGCGGGATCTACTGCTCAGGGTGCTGTTCCGGATAACTCACCTAAGGGGGGGAGAGAGCCTGATATGAGACAATAGTCAACTCTGGTTGAAGAGGAGCAAATGAAGGAAAGTGAGCCAATGACTGATGAGGAGGCTCAGAGGAAGAGAAAGGGTAAAGCAGTGGGGTTGAAGAAGAAGAACCATTCGCTGACTTTGGTGGTCGACAGGAAGAAGTACATGTTGTTGATTCAGACTCTGATATGGAGGACGTACCCCTAGCACATGTTATTAAAAGATCTTTGAAGGAACAAGGTGGAAGTGTTGGGATGTCTACTGGAGAGACTGAAGAGATCCCTGTTGTTGAAGAGACCTGAGAGCTCAACAGTTGGCCTTGGAACAAGCTTAGTTCTTTAAAATGAAAATGATGCAAGAAGAGGCTATTTTCTATGAGAAGAAAGTGGAACTCAAGAAGAAGCAGTATGACTATGAGCTTGCAAGGTTAGCTGATCCACAGATTGAATTGGACAAACGGAGGATTGGATAGAAATGGTATAATGCAAGGAAGATACTAATGGGGACTTTTACAAATGGAGTTCATAACAAGGAGGCAGATGATCTTTTCTATAACTTGAACATGATAAATCCAATGACGGTGGACTACATAAATGCTTTGAAAAGGATGATTTCAAAAGTCCGTGTTGGATATAAACTAGTGGTAAAGGAGTGGCAAGTCATTCTGACCTCAATTGAAGGAGCCCCAATGTCCTTCATGTACGTGGATGATCAATTTATCTCGAGAAGATCTACGTCAGAGTTGTTCTTGCTAGCAACTAAAATTCAATACTCTCAAGCTGAGGAACTTAGCAATCTGTATAGAGATCAGTTAATGCAGCTAGCAGAGGATAAGGGACCAAAATTCTCAGCCAATCCAGATGTTGTTCGTATTGTAGTAGATGGAAAAATGAAGAGGGTTAGTATGGAGGAAGAAGATCTAATGGCTCTATCAGTGGAATCCTTAAAAGCGATATGTAGACAAGTGATGAGCAAGGGATTCACTTCTGATGTCAAAGAAAAATCAGTGGAGTTCATTGAGAAGATAATATTCAAGAAAAGCAACGAGATATGGAAATGTGATATTATTGCTCCAAATCCTCTAGATAATGTGAAGATTGAGCCAGAGCTAATGGAGAGAAAATGGAATATTCTACAAGCTGTGAAAAGTGTAGATGAAGCTCTGACTCTTCCTTCTAGACCACTGGAACAAGGAGAAATAAGGGAGGCAGCCGGTGTTCCAGGAAGAGATAGTGTATACTGGATTCACTCTTATGTTGATGATACAGCTGATGCCTTGGTATTCATTGATGTAGACCAGAAACAAACCTTCTTGCATATGAGTAGGAAATGGCTGTTACAGACTCAAGATGCTGCATTTCTAGATAAAGTTTTGGAAGAATTCAAATGGGGTGATGTAGAGGATACGTTTGTTGATGAGAAGCAGAGACTACTGAAGTACTTGTCTGAGATAGTCCAGGAGAAAAGAAGAATGGTGTTAGATGCGGCTAGTGTCTACAATACTAACCGTGTCAAGGGCTACCCCAAAATGATCTACTGTCAGTTTAAGGCTGATAAAACTCACTGGAAATCACAGCTCATCATGAAGAATTTTGAGGATATTCCAAAGATCAGGACTACTCAAGAGGTTGAAAAACTCAGAAGACTTTTCAGACATCCTTATCCAGAACCCAAGAATCCTCTAGAAATGGAAGCAGTAAGTCTGTTGAATGCTCGATGGGCACAATTACATGATCCAGTATACAAAAGAGAACAACAAAAGAAAGAGAGACGCAGAAAACAAAGAGAAGATAGGCGCGATGCTGAGAAAGAAATTAGGAAGGGGAAACGGAATTAGAATGAAAGCTCGGAGGAATGTGAACTTGAAATTGGAAAAACTTCATATCTTTTGGTTGCTCTAACTCACTTGAGGAAAATTCACCTGACCACGGTATGCGAGATAGGCTAATTTACCAAACTGTAACCGTGAATCAGAGTGGATCCAATAAGGTGATATGAGTTTGACTGAAAGACATGAAATAATCCAGGTGATAGAAATCATTCCAAAGATCTTTAATTCGAGGTTCGAATTCTATTTCTAGTTTAAGTTACTTATTAAGTTCTTTGTATTGTTTTTCAATTTTCATTTCAATTGTAACATGAACAAGACTTTAATGTTACTTATCTTTTCTCGTCTCATTTATTTAGTTGAGTTATCCTTCTTTAATTTGAATGTCATTGTTAGACAATCAAATAGGGGGAGATTGAAAGGCAGAGTGTCTAAACTTGTAACATTGTAACTAATGTAACTCAACTAAAGAAAAGATACTTAACCGGAAGACAATCAAGAACAAGAAGTCACATAGAAATCAATACAAATTAAAGATAAGGTAATTGATACAATTTAACATGGTTAATTATGATCAATCAAAGATGAAATCACTGGAAGAAGTTCATGTCAAAGTTTTTCATGCCTCAGTGTTGTGTAACTTAAAGAATCAAGATCATAACAATCAGTATCAATAAGACTAATTGATTTCAAGTGAAGAAGCAGGAAAGCGACAATTGGAAAGCCACATTACTAACTGAATATGGTAATCTATTCAGAAGCAAGAACCCTATCAAGACTAGTCACTTATGAACCATACCATTGCATCAAGTGTCAGGGCATTGATAGCAAGTTTATCTCAGTAGTAGAGATCCATGTTCAAGAGCTTGTTGAAGAATATAGAAGACAAGAAGAAATCACAAGTTCAAGATGTTGCATTGAAGTTTCTAGTTGAAGCCCAGAATTTCTCTAAGTACTTACTAGGGAACCTATGTAGAAATTTCTATCTAGAAAATCTAGATAAGTTTCTACTTAAAGCCAAGTAGAAATTCTGGAAGTGGAATATTTTCTAAGTACACAGGAAGGAAGTTATCTCGAAATTCCTATGTAGAAGTTCTACTTAGATATTCGAGATAGAGTGTAAGTAGAAAATTCCTATGTAGAAGTTCTACTTAAAATGTTCGAGATAGTAAGTAGAAATTCCTAAGTAGAAATTCTACATAGAGGACAATTTCAACATGACACATGGCATCATCTGGTTGGCTATTTCCAAGCTTTCAAGACAAGATAAGATTTAGGTGGACAATATTGGACCACTCATATCTTATCTGGTGAAGACTACAAGTCATAGATTACAAGTAGTATAAATAGAAGTACTCGTGTAACATTTTAAAGGGAGAGCAATATTGAGAAAAATACTTGTAAAAGAGATAGAGAGTATTCACAGAGTTTAGTATCATTTACTACCCTCTTTACTTCTGTTATACTATTGTAATGAATGTTGTAGTAACTCTTTCAAGTTATATATAACACATATATTCCTTGAATCATTATGTTCATTTATTACAAAGTATTTATTGCTTCATAAAGTTGAAAAGTTGTATTCACCCCCCCCCCCCTCTACAACACATTTGGACCTAAAAAGTACCAATAGTACAAGTATAACAGCCACAAAAGAATACATAACCTATCAGTAATACTACACTGGTGTCTCGTCATAGTGGGAGGTTTATTCGTAAACCTGGCAGATTTATGTTATTGGAAGAGTCTTCGGACTTGGTCTCTGAGGAACATGATGAGGATCCCATGACATATAATGAAGCATTGCAAGACAAAGATGCAGATCTATGGCAAAAAGCAATGAAATCTGAGATGGAATCTATTCAAATCAAGTCTGGGAGCTCGTGGAACCACCCAAAGGTGTAAAACCCATTGGATGTAAGTGGATCTACAAGAGAAAAATAGGATCTGACAAAAAGGTAAAAGCCTGGAAAGCAAGCCTTGTCACGAAAGGGTATACTAAAAAAGAAGGGCTCGATTATGAGGAAACCTTTTCGCCAGTAGTCATGATAAAGTCAATCTGGATTCTTTTATCTATAGTAGCTCATCTCGATTATGAGATTTGGCAGATGGATGTCAAGACAGCTTTTCTAAATGGGAGTCTTGATGATGAGATCATCTATATGCAACAACTAGAAGGATTCATTGAGGAAGGCCATGAGCATCTGGTACGTAAGCTTAAGAAGTCCATTTATGGACTTAAACAAGCTTCTAGGTATTGGAATATTCGCTTTGATCAGGGAATCCAATCATATAGATTTGATCAATGTCCAAGCGAATCGTTTGTGTACAAGAAAAGTGAGGGCAGTTCAGTGACTTTTCTGGTTCTATATGTAGATGATATTTTAC
Organism: Oenanthe sinensis; assembly: GCA_028671895.1. NCBI lineage: Eukaryota > Viridiplantae > Streptophyta > Magnoliopsida > Apiales > Apiaceae > Oenanthe > Oenanthe sinensis. The sequence continues at coordinate 11,137,661 of CM053797.1, forward strand.
TCATTGGAAACATTGTGGAGATGTTATCAGTGGTAAAGGCATGGTTGTTCAAACAGTTCGAAATGAAGGACTTAGGTGAAGCGACATACATCTTTGGGATCAAAGTTATAAGGGATCGCAAGAAAATGATGTTGGCTTTATCCCAAGAGCCCTACATTGATGAGGTATTGGCTCATTTTAACATGCAGGACTCCAAGAAGGATAACCTACCTTACAAATATGGAGTTTCTTTATCGAAGAAATAGTGTCCTAAGACACCAAAGGCAATAGAGAGCATGAAAGCGGTTCCCTATGTTTCGGCATGTGGAAGCTTAATGTATGCAATGTTATGAACGAGACCTAATATTTGTTTTGCCGTGGACATGGTTAGTGGATATCAGTCAAACTCAGGACAAGAACATTGGAGTGCAATAAAGGCTATATTCAAGTACCTGAGAAGGACTAAGGAGTATATGCTAATTTATAAGGCCTTAGATTTGTTACATCTGGGATATGCCGATTCAGATTTCGAAGCAGATAGAGATAAAAAGAAATCAATATTGGGATATGTGTTTACCTTAGGAGGTGGAGTTGTAATATGGAGGAGTGTAAAGCAGAAATGCATTGTTGACTCTACCATGGAAGCCGAATATGTGGAAGCCTCGGAGGAAGCCAAAGAGGCTATATGGTTCAGAAACTTTCTTTTGGACATAGATGTGGTACCTAATTTGCCTAGGAGCTTGACAGTGTATTGTGATAACACTGGTGTTGTGGAAAATGAAAAGGAACCGCGAGACCATAAGGAAGCAAAACACATCAAGCGTAAGTATCACCTTTTACGACAGCTCATTAAGCAGGGAGATATTATTGTGATTAATATAGCATCAAAGGACAACCGGACAGATCCTTTCACAAAGAGCTTATCAGCTAAGGCTTTTGAGCAGCACGTGGAGGTGATAGGAGTCAGATGTATGGTCATATAGTAGTTATTTAATTGGTAGTGGATTGCTTGTAATAAAACAATGATATGCTCAAATAATAGCTTGAGTATAAGTGGGAGATTGTTAGGGAGTATACTGAACTATTCGTTTGAAGTATATATGACATTGTCCTTTTTATTGAGAATCTTGAATGAATATTTTAACATTTTTTGTATATTATGTATTGTGGATAATCTAGTATCAAATGGGATAATAGAATATTAGATTGTCAGTGTCTATATATAATATAATAAATGCTCACAGTTTAAGTGGAGTTAAACAAACTACTAGAATGACTAGAGTATTATTTGGAAATAATCTATCTTGATTATTGAATAATATTTGTATGCTTTGTGTATATTGAACGGGATTAAAATATTAAAATTGTTCTTCTATTCTGACAATAAAGAAGAACTAAGATTCTATAATATTATTATTGCTTTGGTTCTTAATCCGGATACAGTGATTGACACTTGTATGCAATGCATATGTTTTGATTCATATGTGATATGATTTATTGTTAATCACAATATTATGTTTTGGACAGTGACATTGCATATAAAGTGGGATATTGACTATAAAAGGAAACTGTGTCCGAAAATATTCGAGTGATGATGTCCTCTTGAAAGTTCATAAAGATAATTATGTTTTAGTCCTGCAGGCAGATTTGTTCTTGCATAATTATAAAATTGGGTGGATGATCAAGGATAAAATATATTGATTAAATTAATTATCAGAAATTAATTTAATTAATGGACATTCGATATCTTAACATGGAGAATTTAATAAGTAAATAATATTGGAGCCGAATTAAATAATTAAATTACGGTATTAGGAGAGTTAGTACAAATATTAATTCTTTAGTGGATTGAATTAATATTTAATGACATTGGGTTTGATCCATAATATCATTGGAAGGCCCGACCTAATTATTCAGGATCCCTACTGTAGCATATATATTCATCTTATTCTCTTCTAGTTAAGGCCTTGGAAACTAGGATTTTTGTGAGCAGCCGTTCAAGAAGGCAACCAAGAACTTGGGTTCTAAGATCGCAAAGCTAGAGGGAGGTAACCTTGGGAGGATCGAAGGTCACACTTCGCTCAAGGTGAATACGGGAATACAGTAGAAGATGTGGATTCGATTGTCCCAACACTTTTTATATAAAAAGATTATAATTTCATTTCCATGTTTTGATCTTGCTATTGATCTTATGTGTTTGTTTTAGAATGGACAAAGGTGTTTTAGTCATGTTATTACTAGTTTTATGGTTTAAATCATGCGATTGTCTTGCTTGTATTTATTTTAATGAGGCTATTACCATGTATTATTTGATTCTTGCTATTATTCTTAATCCTGGCCTTGTTTTGAGTAGATTTTATTAAACAGCATGCTAGTTTATCTTTTCATGATATTGATGTTAATATATATATTTTTTATGGTCACTTCATGTGTGACCTGAGTTTTTGGATTTTCTTTGATTTTAGATGAGGTTTAAAACAGCTTGTACTCGGTTTAAATTTTTTGGGTTAGCCAATTTTTATTTAGCCTTATACATGTATACGGTAATTGTCAATGTTTAGTTTAATAAAGTTAGTATGGATACTCTAGCCTGTTAATTATATTTTGTCATTGGAGTTTAATTAGTAGAATGCCATGTTTTGCATTTTTCTAGTCACACTGTTTGTATGTTTAAAAAAAAAACCCTATGTGACACCTATCTCCTGTTTAGCTAAATCTCTTAGTGTAAATCATAACATGTTTGGTTAATTCTTTACGTGTTTTTTTTACGAGTTAATCAATGCAATGATACTTGTTTGATTCATATTACATAATTTTGCCATGTCCTGTATAATCTGGTTTTGGTCATTTAAAAAAATGAAATAGAATAGATTATTTACTTGTATGATTACATATATATATTCATGTTTGGATTGGATCTTTCTTTCGAATTATAATTGTTTAAATCTGATTTATTATATTTCTTTATTTTTTTAATAATTGATTATCTTGCATTGAGATTTATTGATTAATTTTACATTACTTTTGTATGTGTTCAAAAAATAGTTTTTTCCTTTAATACGCTTATTGTTAGTTATTTATTTTTGAGATTTTGATAGAGAACATGTTTAGGTTCTTTTAATTGTGATCAGGTGTTAATGACAATAAATATTAATTTTGTTTAAACCATTGGAGTGTATGCATGTTTTGTTGGGTTCCGAGGCATAAAACGCAGCGAATAAACGTAAAAATAACAAAAAAAATCGGAACCCTAACGCAGGATCATGTATAAGACTTGACGGATTATGGTAAACAGAATCATACCTATTCTTGTCCTGACTTTCACGAACTCAACGGAGATCCTTGCTATCACGATTTTGTGTCTTCCTCTCGAAAGCACCTCTATGGTATCCACACGAGCACCTTCAAGAACGTCTCACGATCTTGATCACGGGATGGATGTACTAGCCTCCTTTGATGAATTCGAATGACTGCCTTTTCTGCCTCCTTGCTCTGCCTCTAGGGTTTTTATCATATAAAACGTACCATTCATTTAACCTATCATTATCTATTTATAATGATTGGTTAATGGGCCTTTTCAGCAAAACCTAACCCATGTAGGCATAAGATTAAATAATAAAACATGCTTTTATTATTTAATTAATAACTAAGTCACACTTAATTATTATTGGCAGAAATATAATTCTTCAAATTCGAATTTATTTCAATTAATTAAGTCTCACTTAATTAATATAATAAATTCGAATTAATCATCAATTAATTTAAATCTATAATTTAAATTAACTATTCCTCTAGGTGCTCTATGTGTGTGACCCCATAGGCTATTATTTAATTAGCAATAATTTTATTCTCCAATAAAATTATAAACAATGAGCGGTATCTAGTAATACATCATTGCTACCTAATTAAACAATAATTAAATCGTGATTCGATAAAACCTTTCGTGATTAATGTTTCCGTGTAATATAATCCCTTTAACCATATATATTATAGATTAAACTCGAGGCATGTATTTAGTCATCCTCTTCAACATTTAATCCGGGTTTACTTGATCCATGAGTAGACTATGAAAAACAAATCATTATTTGAGCACGGCCATGCATTTTATAGTCTCACTCAATCAAGAGGCCAATAATATCTCTCCTAATTATAGGAGGGTTAAATCCTTTATCTATCATTCATATTTCTCATACGATTCATGATATACCCGATGTCCACTTTTATCATCACCCGGTCAAAGGTAACTTTTAATGTAGTCAAAGTATATCAATCCTCGTATAGAAATATAATGATCTCAAGTCAGAGGATCATTACACCATTATCACTGTGAGTCTTTCTTATGACTTAATTAAACATGAAGAATCTCACTGTGGGTCTGTCCAGTACCATGTACCCCTACATGTACCTATGTATTGACTTTAGTATCCCCATACTTATAACCAATGAGATGTGGTTATCTGTCAAACAACATACTAGTCTATTTATGTATTATTATTGTCCTATCATAATAATACTCGACTAGGGAACCTTTAAGAATATGATATATTATATAATCTCAAGTTCAAGTCATGTACTTAAACTATATAACGAGTATCATGATTCTAAGGACATTTATTATGCTAACAAATATATCGCAGTAATTAAAGTCATAATAAATACGTTTATTGAATAATCAAATGACATAAATGTTTATTAAAAGGAAAAATTGTATTGCCTCTAGGGCACCTACACTAACAATCTCCCACTTGCACTAGAGCCAATCACCCATGTATCTAATACCCATGGAACTAGTGTGACCGTCGTGCTTCTGCTGCGACAAGCCTTTGGTCAGTGGGTCTGCAATGTTATCATTTGTGTGCACTTTACATATGTGTATGTCACCCCTCTCATTAATCTCTCGAATGAGGTGATATCTCCTGAGTATATGTTTGGTTCGGGAGTGAGCTCTAGGTTCTTTAGCTTGTGCAATGGCTCCATTATTATCGCAGTATAGATCAATGGGATCTGCGATTGATGGAACCACTCCCAATTCAGTAATGAATTTTCGAATCCAAACTGCTTCCTTAGCCGCTTCACAAGCTGCAATGTACTCAGCCTCCATTGTAGAATCAGCTACTGTTTCTTGTTTTGAACTCTTCCAACTTACAGCACCTCCGTTTAGACAAAACACAAAACCAGACTGTGATACAGTATCATCCCTGTCTGTTTGGAAACTTGCATCGGTGTAACCTTTTACTACTAGTTTCTCCTCTCCTCCATACACCAAGAATGAATCTTTAGTCCTTTTCAAGTACTTTAGAATATTCTTGACAGCCGTCCAGTGACCTTCACCTGGATTAGATTGGTATCTGCTCGTCATGCTTAAAGCATACGAAACATCTGGGCGAGTACATACCATCGCATACATGATGGATCCAATTGCTGAGGCATATGGAACCTTACTCATGCGGTCCTTGTCATCCAATGATTTCGGACACTGATCTTTAGAGATCGTTATCCCTTGAGATACGGGGACATATCCCCTTTTTGCATTTTGCATACCAAAACGGTGCAAAACCTTATCGATGTATGTACTCTGACTTAGACCGATCATCTTTCTAGATCTATCCCTATAGATCCTCATTCCTAGAATGTAGGATGCATCTCCTAAGTCTTTCATAGAGAAATTACTCCCTAACCAAATCTTAACAGCCTTGAGAGAAGGTATGTCATTCCCCATTAGTAGTATATCATCAACATATAGTACTATGAATGCCACATGGCTCCCACTAACCCTTTTGTAAACACAAGGTTCATCTTCGTTTTGAATAAAGCCATACTCCTTGACTGTTTCATCAAAACGGATATTCCATCTCCTAGAGGCTTGCTTCAATCCATAAATGGATCGACATAATTTACATACCTTGCTAACATTCCTTGGATCGACAAAACCTTCAGGTTGTGTCATGTACACATCCACATCCTCTTCAAGGATTCCGTTAAGGAAGGCTGTTTTGACATCCATTTGCCAGATTTCATAATCATGGAATGCTGCAATAGCAAGCAAAATCCTTATGGACTTGACCATAGCCACTGGTGAGAAAGTTTCATCATAGTCAATACCATGAATTTGTCTGAAACCTTTTGCAACCAGCCTTGCTTTATAGGTCTGAACATTTCCATCCATGTCAGTTTTCTTCTTGAAAACCCATTTGCACCCTATGGGTTTTACCCCTTCAGGTGGATCAACCAAGGTCCATACTCGGTTTTCATACATGGAATCCATCTCGGATTTCATGGCTTCTAGCCATCTCTTAGAGTCTGGACTGTTCGTAGCATCTTGGTATGTGAGAGGCTCATCTTCGTCTATGAGCATCAAATCACCACATTGAGTCAAGAGAAATCCATATCTCTCTGGCTCATGGCGAATTCTACCAGTTCTACGAACAACCTGTGTTTGTTGAGCATTATCATTATCCTGCTCTTGTTCCACTTCAGGTTCAATGCTATTTTGTGGTTCTCGATCTTCATCGAGGTCTATAGTTCTCCCACTGTTTCTTTTGGAAACAAAATCTCTTTCCATGAAAACAGCATCTCGAGCAATGAACACTTTCTGCTCAGTAGGACTATAGAAATAGTACGCCTTTGTTTCCTTAGGGTATCCCACAAAATTGCACTCTTCAGATTTAGGTCCAAGCTTGTCAGATACTTGACGTTTCACAAACGCCTTGCATCCCCAAACTTTCATAAAGCTCATGCCTGACCGTTTCTCCTCCCATATCTCATATGGAGTCTTTTGAACCTTCTTAGTAGGAACACGGTTAAGTGTGAAAGCTGCTGTTTCTAGAGCGTAACCCCAGAAACTAATTGGAAGATCTGCATGACTCATCATCGATCGCACCATGTCCAACAAGGTGCGATTTCTCCTCTCTGAAACTCCATTCCATTGAGGTGTACCTGGTGGAGTGAGCTGTGATACAATACCACACTCCTTTAAATAATCTTTAAATTCTGTGCTCAAGTATTCTCCTCCACGATCAGATCGTAAGACTTTAATACTTGCGCCTCCGCCAATTTGCTTCTCTACTTCAGCCTTGTATTCTTTGAACTTTTCAAAAGAATCAGATTTATTCTTCATAAGATATACATATCCATATCTACTGAAATCATCAGTAAATGTTATGAAGTAGTAGTAGCCTCCTCTCGCCATCACACGCATTGGGCCACATACATCACTATGTATTAGCTCAAGTCGTTCAGTGGCCCTTTTACCCTTACCAGTGAAAGGGGCTTTAGTCATTTTACCAAGCAAACAAGATTCGCATTCTTGGTATGATTCAAAATCAAACTTATCCAAGTATCCATCCTTATGTAATTTGGATATGCGTTTCTCGTTTATATGGCCTAGACGACAATGCCAGAGGTATGTTTGATTTGAGTCATTAACTTTAAGTCGTTTGTTTTCTATATTACAGACAGGATTATCTAAGTCAAGAACATATAAACCATTAAACAAACGCGCAACACCATAGGTTAAATCATTCAAAGCAAAAGAGCAACTGTTGTCCTTTATTGTAAACGAAAAACCTTTCTTGTCCAAACAAGAAACAGAAATAATGTTTCTGCGAATTGCAGGCACGTAATAACAATTCTCCAGTTCTAAAACTAGCCCAGAGGGCAAAGATAAAGAATAGGTTCCTACAGCTAAAGCAGCAACTCTTGCTCCGTTGCCAACTCGTAGGTCCATTTCTCCTTTAGCCAATGTCCTACTTCTCTGCATTTCCTGCACATTTATACAAATGTGAGAAGCACATCCGGTATCCAATACCCAAGATGTAGAAATAGACAGATTGACTTCTATAACATATATACCTGAATTAGAAGCTTGCTCAGCCCTCTTCTTCTTCAGATCCTCCAAGTAAACTGAACAGTTTCTCTTCCAGTGACCAGTTTTCTTACAGTAGTGACATTCACCCTTAGCGACCCCACCTTTAGGCTTTAAAGCCTGTTTAGGACCTGACTTTGGCTTGGGTGTAGAATCAGAACCTGTCTTCTTCTTACCCTTCCACTTGCCTTTCCCTTTGGCCTTACCTTTATTGCCCACCATCAGTATGGGAGCAGGTTCAGCCGTCTTCATGTTGGTCTCATATGTTCTCAACATAGCCAACAATTCAGTAGGTGTTTTGTCAAACTCATTCATATTGTAGTTCATAACAAACTGAGTGAATTTGTTGTTCAAAGAATTCAAGATTAGGTCAATACCAGTTTCCGGACCAATCGGGAAACCCAAAGTATCAAGATACTCAATGTAACCAATCATCTTCAGAACATGTGGGCCAACTGGTTCATTTGCCCCTTGTTTGCAGTTAAAGAGTGACTTGCTCGTGTTGAACCTTTCTTGACGAGTTTGGCTTGCAAACATGCTTTGCAAGTGCTCATTGATAGTATATGCATCCATATGCACATGCTGTCTTTGAAGCTCAGCACTCATAGTTGCTAACATAAGACACGCAACATCAGTTGCATCATTCTCATCCTTTGTGTGGGCCGCTCGTTCCTCAACAGTAGCGCCCTCAGGAAGGGGACCTGCCGGAGGAATATCAATGACATGAAGCTTGCGCTCCTGCCTGAGGACAATCCTCAAATTCCTCTGCCAGTCTAGGAAGTTGTTTCCTCCTGTCAGCTTATCCTTCTCAAGGACAGATCGTACGGATAGTGTGTTTGTGTTGTTTGTCATTACTTGGTATCTACAATGATAAAAGCACAAAATTAAACATTAGATTGTCTGAGTTATTTATTATGTTCAAATGATTATGATACATTCATAATATATCTCCCACTATTTTTATCAAATCAATAGCCCTTACTATTAATTTGGAAAGTATATCCCATAATCCTTTCTAGTGAGCCAAGATCCATATTTCGTCATGTCTCAAGTCAACCACTGGAAGTCCTTAAGAATGATTATTTAGGTAGACAACATTTGTCAATTATATCATATATAATTCTTGGATAGTTTGGTGAGCAACGATTGATCTTATCTATCTAATAGATTTTTAACCAAACTCTATGCTTCTAAGTTCATAATGGTTGAATATAACCGTTTACTTTCACCTTATTATGACGACTCAGTTAAGTTTGACCCAATGATACAACGGCCGAATATAACCGTTTATATTCGTCGCATCTCACCACGATAGATAGGAGTCCCCTGCCACTGACAGTCTTTCCCCTAATCGATCTAGGATTCGATGAGTGTTCATTCATTGGAAAGCATCCGATTAAAACTTAATATTTTGTTAAGGGGTTTAGAAAATTTACGACGATCATGATCACATCATGAAGAGATCCTCAATTTTTCCTTGAACCAAATATTTCAAATTGACATCTTAAATTGTTCATTTCCCAGGTAGATGGAGGATACCAGTGGTCACACTTAAAACCCATCAGCCTTACGAATACGCATATCCGCTTTTGACAGAAAATCCCAGTTTTAGATATCAAAAATTCATATTTAATTCCGTGTTTTAAAATCCATATTTCATAAACACAAGAATCTCATGATCGTTCGTTTGTTAATTTTTAAAATCTTAAATCGTTAAAGATTTTATCTTGTTTAGCATGGCAAACATGGCATGGGTGACGTATCTAATACATGCATACATCATTAATCTAATTAAAACATGCATCTTCTACTCTACACATACATTCATACATCAATATGTAAAGTGCAGTATGTAAACGTGCTTGGTTATGGCCCTTTTCCTATGTGATCCTTTCGAGCTAATGAAAGGATCAAAGTCAATCTATGGTGGTAAAATATAAATACAATTACATGTCTTCATTCTTCTTGTATCCATGGGTGCTTGCTCCTCTTCTTGGATCATCCTTCAATCTTCAAGTACATTACATGGAATAATTGAATACAACCTATACTAATGTACTTACATAAGAAAACTCGAGTTACATTCGAGGTTAAACAATTACAAGAATGAAGAAAACGACATGCAAGTCGTATTTATAAAACCAAAACCAAAACCATTAATCTAGGGGTCCAAAGGCCATAACCAGCACCATGCTCAAGTACTCAACCAAAATAATGCGGGGGTCCGGGGGCGGCAGCCCCTGGGCGGGGGTCCGGGGGCGGCAGCCCCTGGGCGGGGTCCGGGGCGGCAGCCCCGGGCGGGGTCCGGGGGCGGCAGCCCCCGGCTGGGGTCGAGCTGCCAGGTCAGCTCGAAATCAGAAATTTTTTTATTTTCGAAGACCAGTCCTATTCAGAAATCATCAATTTCTGAACTACAGATCATATCTGTTGGCCTTTTTCCCCACTGCATCTTATACAGTTTCAGAAGCAAGTATCATATACATACTTATCATATCCCAGTTAACAGCTGATGTCCAACATAATCTGTCCACCAGTTTGTATCATATACAAACCGACCCTCATGCATAACATACAAATCGCAAACAGGCATATAAATCAGTCATGACAAATCATTAACATGCTAGTATCATCATCTATTTACTCATCATATGAATAACAATTCGAATATACAAGGCAGTAGCATGGCAGTCTCAAACAGGCATGGCAGTAGCAAAGCAGTAGCATGGCAGTTTCATGGCAGTCACCAAGACAGGCATATTTGCATCAAATACAGTTAACACGTAACCAAATCAGTCCCTTATACACGTAGCTCTGATACCATTGTTGGGTTCCGAGGCATAAAACGCAGCGGATAAACGTAAAAATAACAAAAAAAATCGGAACCCTAACGCAGGATCATGTATAAGACTTGACGGATTATGGTAAACAGAATCATACCTATTCTTGTCCTGACTTTCACGAACTCAACGGAGATCCTTGCTATCACGATTTTGTGTCTTCCTCTCGAAAGCACCTCTATGGTATCCACACGAGCACCTTCAAGAACGTCTCACGATCTTGATCACGGGATGGATGTACTAGCCTCCTTTGATGAATTCGAATGACTGCCTTTTCTGCCTCCTTGCTCTGCCTCTAGGGTTTTTATCATATAAAACGTACCATTCATTTAACCTATCATTATCTATTTATAATGATTGGTTAATGGGCCTTTTCAGCAAAACCTAACCCATGTAGGCATAGGATTAAATAATAAAACATGCTTTTATTATTTAATTAATAACTAAGTCACACTTAATTATTATTGGCAGAAATATAATTCTTCAAATTCGAATTTATTTCAATTAATTAAGTCTCACTTAATTAATATAATAAATTCGAATTAATCATCAATTAATTTAAATCTATAATTTAAATTAACTATTCCTCTAGGTGCTCTATGTGTGTGACCCCATAGGCTATTATTTAATTAGCAATAATTTTATTCTCCAATAAAATTATAAACAATGAGCGGTATCTAGTAATACATCATTGCTACCTAATTAAACAATAATTAAATCGTGATTCGATAAAACCTTTCGTGATTAATGTTTCCGTGTAATATAATCCCTTTAACCATATATATTATAGATTAAACTCGAGGCATGTATTTAGTCATCCTCTTCAACATTTAATCCGGGTTTACTTGATCCATGAGTAGACTATGAAAAACAAATCATTATTTGAGCACGGCCATGCATTTTATAGTCTCACTCAATCAAGAGGCCAATAATATCTCTCCTAATTATAGGAGGGTTAAATCCTTTATCTATCATTCATATTTCTCATACGATTCATGATATACCCGATGTCCACTTTTATCATCACCCGGTCAAAGGTAACTTTTAATGTAGTCAAAGTATATCAATCCTCGTATAGAAATATAATGATCTCAAGTCAGAGGATCATTACACCATTATCACTGTGAGTCTTTCTTATGACTTAATTAAACATGAAGAATCTCACTGTGGGTCTGTCCAGTACCATGTACCCCTACATGTACCTATGTATTGACTTTAGTATCCCCATACTTATAACCAATGAGATGTGGTTATCTGTCAAACAACATACTAGTCTATTTATGTATTATTATTGTCCTATCATAATAATACTCGACTAGGGAACCTTTAAGAATATGATATATTATATAATCTCAAGTTCAAGTCATGTACTTAAACTATATAACGAGTATCATGATTCTAAGGACATTTATTATGCTAACAAATATATCGCAGTAATTAAAGTCATAATAAATACGTTTATTGAATAATCAAATGACATAAATGTTTATTAAAAGGAAAAATTGTATTGCCTCTAGGGCACCTACACTAACATGTTTAACGGATCTTGCTAGCCACATATGTATTGGTTTTAAATTCTGTTATTGAATTTACATGTTTTAAATTTGTATTATTTAACAAGTTAAATATGACCGAAAATCATCACATTTGCCTTGTTATGTTTGACTGAAAGTAGTCAATTTTATAAAATTGACCAACCTAAGGCAGTCATATTTATAAATTTGACCAAAAAAATATTTCGTCAAAAAAATACGGTAATTGTCAATGTTTAGTTTAATAAAGTTAGTATGGATACTCTAGCCTGTTAATTATATTTTGTCATTGGAGTATAATCAGTAGAATGCCATGTTTTGCATTTTTCTAGTCACACTGTCTGTATGTTTTAAAAAAAAACCCTATGTGACACCTATCTCCTGTTTAGCTAAATCTCTTAGTGTAAATCATAACATGTTTGGTTAATTCTTTACGTGTTTTTTTTACGAGTTAATCAATGCAATGATACTTGTTTGATTCATATTACATAATTTTGCCATGTCCTGTATAATCTGGTTTTGGTCATTTAAAAAAATGAAATAGAATAGATTATTTACTTGTATGATTACATATATATATTCATGTTTGGATTGGATCTTTCTTTCGAATTATAATTGTTTAAATCTGATTTATTATATTTCTTTATTTTTTTAATAATTGATTATCTTGCATTGAGATTTATTGATTAATTTTACATTACTTTTGTATGTGTTCAAAAAATAGTTTTTTCCTTTAATACGCTTATTGTTAGTTATTTATTTTTGAGATTTTGATAGAGAACATGTTTAGGTTCTTTTAATTGTGATCAGGTGTTAATGACAATAAATATTAATTTTGTTTAAACCATTGGAGTGTATGCATGTTTAACGGATCTTGCTAGCCACATATGTATTGGTTTTAAATTCTGTTATTGAATTTACATGTTTTAAATTTGTATTATTTAACAAGTTAAATATGACCGAAAATCATCACATTTACCTTGTTATGTTTGACTGAAAGTAGTCAATTTTATAAAATTGACCAACCTAAGGCAGTCATATTTATAAATTTGACCAAAAAAATATTTCGTCAAATTTATAATTTTGACTGACTTTGAGTCAGTGAAAGTTATAAATTTGACTAATTTCGGTCAAAAATAAATGTACATGGCATGAAATTTGAAATTTAATTAAAAAAATTTAGTCGGTCAAATTTAACCGATCAAATTTATTCGGTCAAATTTGTCGATAAATTTGACCGATTTTACTAAATTCCACCAGCCTAAAAATGACCAACAGAATTCGGTCAAATTTAGCTAAATTTAACCAATTTTTTTCGATCAAATTTAGCCTTTTTTTAGTAGTGGTTACTGTATATGATTAGCTTGTATGCGATATTTTGCGAATTTCATTATGAATATGGTCAGGAATTTTTTTTTTATAGAATAAACTACTATTTTTTGATATTGAAAGGAGAAAATTTTGTCTAGGATTTGAGTTTTAAGTAGGACCAGTGTGACCCCTCCGAAACCTTGGAAATTATCCACTGATATATGGAAATTGATGTATCATAGACAAAAAAAATCTCTTTATAATGTGTTTATGATTGTAGCATAATATAATTTCTCTTAATTTATTTAATTGAGTTGATAATTCTTTGTAGTTGTTCACTTATTCAAGTGAACTAGCAATAAACCCGTGCGAAGCACGGGCTTGTTCTATATTTCAATTTTTAAGAAAAAAATTGTTATTAAAAGTTTTTATTTTTATATATTTCATACTAATTTATATTTATTAAAGTTATAGAATATATAAAATATTTTTAAAATGTATTATATGTACACTAACATATCAAATATACATTTTAACATAACTTCACTCATTTATACGTATGTTTACTAATTAAATTGTAATCATTCATGAGTTAATATATAATTTGGATAATACTATTTAAAAAAGGATGGGATAATATAATACTTCATCTGTTATATTTTACATGTCATTTTGAAAAAATCACGCAGCTTAAGAAAAAATTAGGTAAATACTTTGTTTCCTTGCTTGCATATTTTTTTTGTCAAAAAAACTTTCATAAATAAAGTGTATCAAAATACAATTTTGATTGAAAGAATTATTTCATTCAATAAAATTTATTATCTAACCGAAAGACATACATAAGACGTATTCAGACGCTTAAAAAATAAAAACTTAAAATCTAAGAGAAAACTAACATAAATATCAAACTATATTTATAGGTAAAATAGTTGAAATGTCTACAGCTTTCTTAATACACCTAATTTAGTCTCACACCCCACTTCAGTTTAAGTACTTTTTTCTGTGTACCTGAAAACCATGAGAGTAACAAACAAAAAAACTATCTCAATAAATATTATTCAATAATTTTTAAAATATTATCATGCATTTCCAAATAATTATCTAAATAAGGAGGATTTCTTTCGTTAAATACCTAAAAATAACAAATAATATACATATTTAAATAATATATAATTAATAAATCTTTACATTTAAAAGAATAATTAAAATATCCTAAAAGTATTAATTATAAACCATAAAACTTTCAATCAATGCATAAAAGTATTAATTTTTAAAATATTATCATGCATTTCCAAATAATTATCTAAATAAGGAGGATTTCTTTCGTTAAATACCTAAAAATAACAAATAATATACATATTTAAATAATATATAATTAATAAATCTTTACATTTAAAAGAATAATTAAAATATCCTAAAAGTATTAATTATAAACCATAAAATATCCTAGTAGTTATTTAATTGGTAGTGGATTGCTTGTAATAAAACAATGATATGCTCAAATAATAGCTTGAGTATAAGTGGGAGATTGTTAGGGAGTATACTGAACTATTCGTTTGAAGTATATATGACATTGTCCTTTTTATTGAGAATCTTGAATGAATATTTTAACATTTTTTGTATATTATGTATTGTGGATAATCTAGTATCAAATGGGATAATAGAATATTAGATTGTCAGTGTCTATATATAATATAATAAATGTTCACAGTTTAAGTGGAGTTAAACAAACTACTAGAATGACTGGAGTATTATTTGGAAATAATCTATCTTGATTATTGAATAATATTTGTATGCTTTGTGTATATTGAACGGGATTAAAATATTAAAATTGTTCTTCTATTCTGACAATAAAGAAGAACTAAGATTCTATAATATTATTATTGCTTAGGTTCTTAATCCGGATACAGTGATTGACACTTGTATGCAATGCATATGTTTTGATTCATATGTGATATGATTTATTGTTAATCACAATATTATGTTTTGGACAGTGACATTGCATATAAAGTGGGATATTGACTATAAAAGGAAACCGTGTCCGAAAATATTCGGGTGATGATGTCCTCTTAAAAACTCATAAAGATAATTATGCTTTAGTCCTGCAGGCAGATTTGTTCTTGCATAATTATAAAATTGGGTGGATGATCAAGGATAAAATATATTGATTAAATTAATTATCAGAAATTAATTTAATTAATGGACATTCGATATCTTAACATGGAGAATTTAATAAGTAAATAATATTGGAGCCGAATTAAATAATTAAATTACGGTATTAGGAGAGTTAGTACAAATATTAATTCTTTAGTGGATTGAATTAATATTTAATGACATTGGGTTTGATCCATAATATTATTGGAAGGCCCGACCTAATTATTCAGGATCCCTACTGTAGCATATATATTCATCTTATTCTCTTCTAGTTAAGGCCTTGGAAACTAGGATTTTTGTGAGCAGCCGTTCAAGAAGGCAACCAAGAACTTGGGTTCTAAGATCGCAAAGCTAGAGGGAGGTAACCTTGGGAGGATCGAAGGTCACACTTCGCTCAAGGTGAATACGGGAATACAGTAGAAGATGTGGATTCGATTGTCCCAACACTTTTTATATAAAAAGATTATAATTTCATTTCCATGTTTTGATCTTGCTATTGATCTTATGTGTTTGTTTTAGAATGGACAAAGGTGTTTTAGTCATGTTATTACTAGTTTTATGGTTTAAATCATGCGATTGTCTTGCTTGTATTTATTTTAATGAGGCTATTACCATGTATTATTTGATTCTTGCTATTATTCTTAATCCTGGCCTTGTTTTGAGTAGATTTTATTAAACAGCATGCTAGTTTATCTTTTCATGATATTGATGTTAATATATATATTTTTTATGGTCACTTCATGTGTTCTAACCTGAGTTTTTGGATTTTCTTTGATTTTAGATGAGGTTTAAAACAGCTTGTACTCGGTTTAAATTTTTTGGGTTAGCCAATTTTTATTTAGCCTTATACATGTATACGGTAATTGTCAATGTTTAGTTTAATAAAGTTAGTATGGATACTCTAGCCTGTTAATTATATTTTGTCATTGGAGTATAATCAGTAGAATGCCATGTTTTGCATTTTTCTAGTCACACTGTCTGTATGTTTTAAAAAAAAACCCTATGTGACACCTATCTCCTGTTTAGCTAAATCTCTTAGTGTAAATCATAACATGTTTGGTTAATTCTTTACGTGTTTTTTTTACGAGTTAATCAATGCAATGATACTTGTTTGATTCATATTACATAATTTTGCCATGTCCTGTATAATCTGGTTTTGGTCATTTAAAAAAATGAAATAGAATAGATTATTTACTTGTATGATTACATATATATATTCATGTTTGGATTGGATCTTTCTTTCGAATTATAATTGTTTAAATCTGATTTATTATATTTCTTTATTTTTTTAATAATTGATTATCTTGCATTGAGATTTATTGATTAATTTTACATTACTTTTGTATGTGTTCAAAAAATAGTTTTTTCCTTTAATACGCTTATTGTTAGTTATTTATTTTTGAGATTTTGATAGAGAACATGTTTAGGTTCTTTTAATTGTGATCAGGTGTTAATGACAATAAATATTAATTTTGTTTAAACCATTGGAGTGTATGCATGTTTAACGGATCTTGCTAGCCACATATGTATTGGTTTTAAATTCTGTTATTGAATTTACATGTTTTAAATTTGTATTATTTAACAAGTTAAATATGACCGAAAATCATCACATTTACCTTGTTATGTTTGACTGAAAGTAGTCAATTTTATAAAATTGACCAACCTAAGGCAGTCATATTTATAAATTTGACCAAAAAAATATTTCGTCAAATTTATAATTTTGACTGACTTTGAGTCAGTGAAAGTTATAAATTTGACTAATTTCGGTCAAAAATAAATGTACATGGCATGAAATTTGAAATTTAATTAAAAAAATTTAGTCGGTCAAATTTAACCGATCAAATTTATTCGGTCAAATTTGTCGATAAATTTGACCGATTTTACTAAATTCCACCAGCCTAAAAATGACCAACAGAATTCGGTCAAATTTAGCTAAATTTAACCAATTTTTTTCGATCAAATTTAGCCTTTTTTTAGTAGTGGTTACTGTATATGATTAGCTTGTATGCGATATTTTGCGAATTTCATTATGAATATGGTCAGGAATTTTTTTTTTATAGAATAAACTACTATTTTTTGATATTGAAAGGAGAAAATTTTGTCTAGGATTTGAGTTTTAAGTAGGACCAGTGTGACCCCTCCGAAACCTTGGAAATTATCCACTGATATATGGAAATTGATGTATCATAGACAAAAAAAATCTCTTTATAATGTGTTTATGATTGTAGCATAATATAATTTCTCTTAATTTATTTAATTGAGTTGATAATTCTTTGTAGTTGTTCACTTATTCAAGTGAACTAGCAATAAACCCGTGCGAAGCACGGGCTTGTTCTATATTTCAATTTTTAAGAAAAAAATTGTTATTAAAAGTTTTTATTTTTATATATTTCATACTAATTTATATTTATTAAAGTTATAGAATATATAAAATATTTTTAAAATGTATTATATGTACACTAACATATCAAATATACATTTTAACATAACTTCACTCATTTATACGTATGTTTACTAATTAAATTGTAATCATTCATGAGTTAATATATAATTTGGATAATACTATTTAAAAAAGGATGGGATAATATAATACTTCATCTGTTATATTTTACATGTCATTTTGAAAAAATCACGCAGCTTAAGAAAAAATTAGGTAAATACTTTGTTTCCTTGCTTGCATATTTTTTTTGTCAAAAAAACTTTCATAAATAAAGTGTATCAAAATACAATTTTGATTGAAAGAATTATTTCATTCAATAAAATTTATTATCTAACCGAAAGACATACATAAGACGTATTCAGACGCTTAAAAAATAAAAACTTAAAATCTAAGAGAAAACTAACATAAATATCAAACTATATTTATAGGTAAAATAGTTGAAATGTCTACAGCTTTCTTAATACACCTAATTTAGTCTCACACCCCACTTCAGTTTAAGTACTTTTTTCTGTGTACCTGAAAACCATGAGAGTAACAAACAAAAAAACTATCTCAATAAATATTATTCAATAATTTTTAAAATATTATCATGCATTTCCAAATAATTATCTAAATAAGGAGGATTTCTTTCGTTAAATACCTAAAAATAACAAATAATATACATATTTAAATAATATATAATTAATAAATCTTTACATTTAAAAGAATAATTAAGTATAAAGTATTTTAAAAATTACATATAATTATATAATTAAGACGGTATTAATTTAGGATTTGGTTAGAATAACATTTAAAAAATTAAATGTTATAGTTGTTATTTTACCATAGATAATTTCTTAATTTATGTTGCGTTAAATGTTATTTTACAATTTAAAAGGTATCATTGTAATTTTACCGTTAATATTTTATCTCACGAGCCTTTACTGTACTCAAATACATTTATAGCGTTTTAACGTATTAAAAATTACATATCATTTTATTATAAATATTTTGTCTTAATGACTCCTTGTGCTCGTATACATTTATTGTATTCTAACTTGGTAAAAAAATGTATACATTTTTATTTTTATGAATAATTATCAACAGATTATAAAAGTTGTAATACAATAAAATATATATGATTTACACATAATTGTATATAATTAAATATATAATAATTTATAGATATTAATGGTGGAGAGAAAATAATAAATATTAATAATAAAGAAATTAATGGAAGAAAGATAGTATTTAATAGATATTAATAGGTATATTTATGATTTAATCTGCTCATGTTGTCCTATTAGATATATAATTGATTGATTGATTGGAATTTATTATGAGTTGATTTGTAACTCTTATAATAATGGACCAATATTTATTTGGTCGTTATTGTGTAGGTTACAAATTAATTTCTTTGCAAGTTAAATTTCATTTTCCCATATAAATTGAGTCTTTTGAATCATTGTTTGGGACACAAAAATATTCACAAGTTTCATAGTTTCTTGTAAACTACTCTTAGAGCTCTAGGTTCAGTTTTCGTGAGATAGAAGCCGTGTTTGTTTGGTTCGTAGAGTGCTTAAGACCACATTTGTTCATTGTATCCTGGGAGACGGAGGCCAACATAATACGGAAGAGGCTTACCTGTTTTAAAGATAGCGTGATTTTCACGTGGCTCGAACTATTGATTTCTTGATTTCGGGTATATTACTAATCTATACTTTCTGCACCACCCCCACAATCATATCGATATTAAAAGAACAACGGCATCCTTGGCATCGAGATCTGTTAATAAAATAACTTCCTCAACTTATTTTTGCAGGTTTATATATTACTCCCTCCGTCCCAACCAATTCTTTACACTTTCCTTTTTGGGACGTCCCACCCAATTCTTTACATTACTAAAAATAGTAACTTTTAACAATAAAATACATTATTACATCCACTACTTCACTCCACTTTTTCAACACTTTACACTATTACACCCACTACTTCATTTATTTTACAATAAAATCACTATTACACCCACTACTTCATTTATTTTAACAATACTACACCCACTATCCTTGGTCTCCGTGCCCGGACCAAATGTAAACAATTGGCCGGGACGGAGGGAGTATATAATAAATTTATTTATTTTAATAATTAATTTGATTCAATATTTTTTGATTCGATTTTAACCGAAACGGAAACTAAAACTATTCAAACGGAATCAATTTTTGTTGAGTTTCGTTTGGGTAGGTTACAAGCCTACATATGCACATGATTTGCTTCTTTCCTGTGATGCTGCAGCTATACCCGGCTAAACGAGCGTGTCGGGCGAACCGAGCCGGTTCGCCAGCGTGCCGGTTTGGTCAAGAAGTGATTCATAAACGGCCCGCCTCAGAATCCCGGCCGTGCCGAGTAATGCCGGTTCGCGGATAGGCTGATTCGTGTACGGCTCGCGGGTTAGGCGGGTTGACGGGTTTATTATTTTTTTTAATTTAAATTTTATTTTTTAAATACTTAATTTATACGAATAAATATTTATTTCATACGAATATTTTTTTCTTCATTAAAAAAAACACTTATTTCATACGAATATTTTTGGAATAAAAGAGGGCGGTACCTCTACAAATTTTATTAATTAAAAAAATATTTTACAAATAATTTGAGAGAACTCTTTTTAAAAAATGGAATAAACCTCTTGTACATAATAAACAAATACAAAATAAATGAAATTTAAAATTAGGATAAAATCGAAATTATGTTATTAATAACATAAACACGAAGACAAATAAATACATAAAATGTATTTGTTATTTTTAATTATTTTGATATTATCACATGCAGAACATTACAAGAAAGTGAATAAATTAAAACATGTGATTTCTTAGATTTGACAAAACTACAGAGAATGACTAGAGTATGCAGTGCCGAGTTCACGAGTCGTGGCGAGTTCAGCTCGCCGGGTTTCCCGTGTTGTGCCGGTTTGTTGAGTCAGGTTCAACTCATTGGGTTTCCGTGCCGGTCCGTAACGTTTACGGTTCATGACTTTCAGACTCGTATCCGGCTCATTTTCTAAGCGATTTGTGCCGGTTTTCGACTCGGCCCGGTTGCCAACCGGTTTTTACGGGTTAAACAACTCTAGCTGCAGCTGGGAGCATGCCACATGTGTCCTTCGCTTCGTATCTCTGTCCACTTTATGTCGTTGCATGACTATGGCCCGGTTTGGCCATCACTTATTTTCTGAAAATAAGGACTTATTTTCAGGAAAAATAGATATGTATGTACTTTTTCTGAAAATAAGTAACTTATAATTTATTTTGAAAAAAATATTTGGTTTTACAATTCTGAAATAAATATTTATGTTTAAAAAAAACGAAAATATGTAAAAAAATATGAAATAAATAATTTATTTTAAGTTTAAAAAATCTCAAACGGCCACTGTGCAGGCAGTACGTACTAAACTATTCTCTAAAGATAAGAAATGTGTAGGTCACTAGGCCTAAGAAAATGCTGATTCGATTTTGAAAAATTCTATGTTATTATTTATAATTTTTTAAATTCAAATTTATCTAATTTTAATTAATAATTCAAAATTATATTTATAATTTTATGAATTTATAAATTGATTCATACAATAAAATGAATAGTGTTATGTAATTTTATGAATAGTGTTATGTAATTTTATATAGTTTTTACATGTTATGTAGTTTTTTTGTTTTGCAATTGTTTTTTGTGTTCCGTAATTTTTTCTATGTTCAGCAATTTTTTCATGTGTTATGTAATTATATTTATTGTTGGTTGCTCGGTTACTCAAATAAGGTAGTTCCTCATTAAACCTAAGTTTATATATATATATATATATATATATAATATGTTTAAATTACTAATTAAATTTAAAAATTGAGATAAAAATTATAAGAAAGAGAAAGTATATATAATGTAATAAAGAAGAAAGATAAAAAATGAAAGGAGTATTGAAGAAAGATTAAATATGAGGATAAGAAAAAATTAGTGAAAAGAAATAAAATGTTACCCCGTCCGTCCCGAATTAAGCCTAACTTTTTTATGTTAGAATTTGACTCCACTCTTCCCTTCTTTGCAACCTGCTACATATCATTTATTCGTGTCTTATTCTCCCCATCTTTTGCTTATGCACTTTTCCGTCTTTTCATTTTCGAAGATATTCTCAATTGAAGGGCCTGTATGTTTCATCCCGCAACTGATCAGTCAAGTACTTTTCTTTTACTTTTTAGTTTTCTTTATCATTTTCTTTTTATAAATTCTTTGATCATCCACGATATTTTTGTCCGTCTTGTTGTATTCATTTTCTTTTACTTTACCATTTTTACCACGCTCCGATGTACACAATCCTCAACAAACCAAAACAAATATCTATCAGCTATTCAGCTGTCATCCACCTTGTAAACCCGGCCTGCAGACATATCACTAGTCCTACACTGACTTGTTTATTTTGCACCATCGTGTTACCCGCAAGTGTTGCAGCCGCACCACCACGAACATTTCCGCTGATGAGTGCAGCAAATTCATTGATATGTCTCCTTCAGTCTGTTGGTATAATTTATACTACACAACAACAATAAGACAGTTATATAAACAATTAACAAGAACAGACAGATTAACCAATTAACAAAATAAAACAAAGCACGAAGGTCGAAACAAGATATATAAATCAGTAACCGCAAAAATAAGAGAAAAGATAGAAAACTTAGTTCTAATAAAAGTTTTATGCATACACTAATAGAACCAATAGAACTGCTGAGTCGTCAAGGCTTGCAAGAAGTCTTGACTGTTTTTGAAGAGATTATTGTCTCACTACGCTCTGTTGAGTTGCAGCAATATCACTTTCAGGATAAAACAGCACAGAGTACTTCGTCCACAGATACGTAGCACATAACAGCGATCCGCACCTCAGTTCGTCCAGAAAACCAATGTATAAACTTTATGAATATGTGTGTGGGAGATACAGAGTATAGCTACTAGGGTTTTCTCAAACTTGTGTCAAAAAATTTCTCTTCTCTCACTTTTATCTCCAACGTTTTTCTGTATATATAATACAATAAAACGTAATAGCTGATAAAACATAATTAAAATAATTATTCTTACTTAAACAGCCATTAATAGAATATATTTCAGAATCAGAAAATTCGTAACAGCCATCAAAGTTTAGCTAATGTCTGATTAGACCTATCAGAGTTTATAAATTCTGACTACCAGTTCCCATCAGAGTTTATAAACTCTGACCATCAGTGTTTATCTGTAAACTCTTATCTGACCATCAGAGTTTATAAACTATGATCTGACCATCAGAGTTTATAAACTCTGACCATCAGTTTCATCTCTGATCTGACCATCAGAGTTTGTTAAACTCTGAGGAGCTAGTCCATCAGAGTTTATTTAATAAACTCTGACCCAGCTCCAGATCTTTGTAAACTCTGATAAGTTGGTCCATCAGAGTCTATTAAACTCTGACCCAGCTCAGTCACAGAATATATATACTATGACAGTTACATATTGTTAGTGTTTGTGTCCTAGAGACAATACTTTATGATAAACAAATAAGGATTATGTTTACTTAATTATTTAATTAATATTTATTACTCCCTCCGTCCCGTTGAGTTGTTATCATTTCAAAATGGGGTGTCTGGCACGCATTTTAAGGTGAATTTTAAGGATAGTTCCATAATTTATTTTTGAAATTTTCTTTTTTTGTATAAAAATAGAACAATCCTATTTTTATACAAAAAAAGAAAATTTAAAAAATAAGTTATGGAACTATCCTTAAAATCCACCTTAAAATGCGTGCCAGAAAGTGAAAAAAAAGTGATAACAATTGGATGGGACGGAGGGAGTATGTCTTTATTTACTACGTTATAAAATGAAAGCATAATAAATGTCCTTGGAATATTAATGCGAATTATATATCTTTAAGTATGTGACTTAAAAATGAGATTATATGAATAGTATTATATTCCTAAAAGTCTCTAATCGAGTATTATTATTTAAGGACAATAATAATGCAATAAGACTAGCATGTTTGTTGATTGATGACCACATCTCATTGGTCATTGGTATGTTGATACAAAAGTCAAGAACATAAGTGCATGTCTCAATGCATTGACTTGAAATTCTCACTGTGATAATAATGTAATGATCATTTGACTTGAAATCATTATATTTCTATACGAGAATTAATATACTTTGATTACACTCAAAGTTACCTTTAACTGGGTAATGATAAAGGTGGACATTGAGTATGCTATGAATCGTATGAGAAATATGAATGATAGATATAGGATTTAACCCTCCTATTTTAGGAGTGATATTATTAGCCTCTTGATTGAGTGAGACTATAAAATGCATGGTCATGCTCAAATGTTGATTTGATTAATAGTCTACTCATTGATCAAGGAAACCCGGATTAAACGTTGAAGAGGATGACACAATACATGCCTCGAGTTTGATCTATAATATAAGGTTAAAGAGATTATATTACATTGTACATTATTCACGAAATGTTTAATTGAATCACCAATTATTATTATTACTTGGGTAGCAATGATGTATTACTAGATGCCGTTCATTGTTTATAATTTTATTATTAGAAAATAAAATTATTGCCAACGTAATAATAACCTAAAGTGTAATATCCCATATTTTTTTAGAATAATAAAATAGATTAATAATAATAGAAAAATGATTAAAATTGGATAGAGATCAGGAATTAGAATTGGATTAGAATAACGAGTTTTCGAATATAGGTCGAATTTGAATCGTAGTAGGTTTTGTTATAGGGTTTAAAACTCTATATATAGATTGAGATCTCCTTATTCTTTGATATTCTATTCGAGTCACCTTGACTAAACAGTTATAAATCTTTCTCGACACAAATCTTGACTCTTTTTGTTCGTCTTTGTTATTAAAATTCGTAGGATTTCCCATACACAACTCAGCTATTTTGTAAAATTCGTAGTAAATTCATCATAAGTCAGAATTCAGCGATTCTGGACTTTTCGGAAAGATATTTTCGTTCTCTACGATTTTCGTGTTTTAAGTTTTTCGAGAAAACATCGTTTAGAGGGTCAAAGGGGTGAAATACAGATCTGGGCAGAATTAGAGTTACGAAAAACTTCGACGTTTGAGACGTTTGAAATGTGATATTTTTTATTGAGTGCTAAGGATTGAATATATGTTCTAGGATGTTGTTAATTCTTGGTTTGCGAGGCTGAGGTAAGTTTACTTTTCGTACTTTCTGGATTATTTTAAATGCTTTATATTTATAATATTTTGTTATGAAATTTGGATCAAGAATGTTATTTTAGATATAAGAAATTCCCAGCTAGCTCTGTCTTTTGAACCCGTTAGTAATTGCGTATAGTTCCGGAACTAGCCTATGATACCTTACTAGGGCGTGCTTTTTATGATACATTCGGGTGCACAATTTATGATACCTTAGTAGGGGGCGCATTATTGCAACTACGAACCTATGATACCGTGTCACCGGGTATTTGTGACCTTAGCGAACTGTGGAATTAATTTATACGTACTGAAATTTGAATTACGAAATTATGATTTTTGAACTCTGAAAATTATGAAAATTCATAAACTTACTTGATCCACTAGTTAGTTCGAATTGTTTTCTTGCTGGGCTGTGTAGCTCATTACTTACAATTTTCAGGTTCGGTGTAAGAGAAAGATGGAGTGCATTGGACTTCGAGGATCTTAGATTTGGAGTAGATTGATTGTTGATTCGTCACTGTTAGCTGCGCTTTTGTAATAGTTAGTTTTGTAATAGAGTTTTTGGATTAATAATTTATATTATTTTAGATTTTGTAAGATTAACGGCCCGAAAAGGGCGGGCTGTTACATAAAGGGTCACACACAAAGAACGTTTAAACGGAGTGTTATTTAAATTATGAATTTAAATACTGTTATTATTATTAATTCGAATTTATTTATTTAATTAATTAAGTGAGACTTGATTAATTATATACATATTAGAATTTGAATTTAATAATAATATAAATCCGAAATCTGAATGGGTTTTAAAAGGTCCAATCAGATTAGGGTTTTGGTCCAAGTCCCTCTCTCCCCTATATATACATAAAGATGTATAGTTTAGGGTTAACAGTTTTAAAATTCGTTTTTGAGAAAAACCCTAGCAGCTCTACGTTTTTGAGAGGCTAGAGAAAGAGAGAGACAAAGAGGCAGAAACAGGCTAGTACCTAACTCCGGTGATCGTTAGACGATACGACGTTCGTGTGGATACCGATAGAGAACAGATCTTTATGAAGGGATGCTGTGATTCATCGCTTATGGACCTCTATAGTCATCATAAGGAAAGCTTTAATAAGGTACACATCTGATTCTCCATAATCATCCGTCAATTATACACGAATCCTGCGTTTGGGATTCGTTATTTTTATTATTTAGCGTAATTTCGCTGTGTATATGTGCCCGAATCCCAACACATACTGACCCAATATTTATATTAAAATAATATTTAAAGTTATAATTAAATTAATTAATTATGTAATAAACTTTTCGCTTAGGTCGACTCGCGTACGCGAGATGCCGAGACATTCGCCCAAATCGTCCATCAACCCGACCCGACCTGAGGCGAGGCATGATGTGGCGTGGCGAGGCGGCGGCGGCGCGTGTGTGTGCGAGGGCACACAATTACACCATGCACACTCACATGTCTTTGTAGTTGACAATACCCTTGCATATATATGCATATAAATCACCCACACCCATATTACATTCTCTATGTGGGACAACTCATTTAACCTATTTCAAGCATGCAACTTCTATTTAATTTATCTATGGATTACACTAAGAAAATGTCTTAGATCCAAACATTAAAGTTTAAGTCCTCATAGCAAGGAACAACTTCCATTAGTTAGTTTCCAGAAATTACATCAAGAACGTATATAAAATATGTCTTAAACTTTCCATTTTCTAACAATCCCCCATAAATCCATACAGAAATGCATATCAGGTTCTACTCATGACTTGCTTTCTAGGGTCGGTACCCGTCAAGGTTTGAACCATCCTAAGTCCTCTACTTCGATGGCTACCGAATATAGATGTAATGTTTCACCTTGAATCTTTATCCGTTTTTGTGTAACCACACTCCATAGATGACGACAAGTCAAAGGCTATGGTGTCGATCTACGGCTTTGAGACGTTAATGGTCATGTCTCGATCCTGTTCATCGATCGCTTTGAGGAATAACCCTATCCTCTAATTGTGACCTCACAATAACATTCGCTTAGTTGGGCATCTCCAAAGATGTACTGCCAACATATCGTCTCACGACTGGACCCTATTAAGAGTTTTTAAAGTTCTTGCTAACTAGCAGTTACAGTACATCCTGAGGTTTACAGGGGAAAGACTTAGATACGTGAGTATCCAGATATATGTAGTAGAGGTACTACTGAATCATCCTTACAACTTTTTATTACCACATTGAATACACTTTGAGGGATCTCCTCTCAGGTGTATAGGGTTCCTGCTGTTGATGACTCAAAATGGGTTGTCAGTCTCATCCGTAACCTCGACTTAAGGGCAAAAGCATGCTCAAGTCCCTTAGTGAAAGGATCTGCCAGGTTATCTTGAGTTCCAATAAACTCAATAGCAATGATCCTGTCAGACACCAAACCCCTTATAGACTTTAGTCTAACTTGGACGTGTCTCTTTGTTTTCACATTATACTTCTTACTGTTTATCTTGTCGATAGTTGTACAACTATCACAATGAAAGCAAGAGCAGGAAGCGGTTGGCTTACTACAGGAATCATAGACATAAGTCCATGCAACCATTCAGCATCCGTTCACGTGGCATCTAATGCACACAACTCAACCTCAAAGATAGACCTAGTTACAATAGTCTGTCTAGCAGACTTCTAGGATATAGCTCCACCCACAAGGGTAAACACGTATCTAGTCACTCTATTGGAACCAGATTTCTTAGTTATCCAACTTGCATCACTATATCCCTCTAGCACTCCAGGAAACCTCCTATAATGGAAATCAAGGTAGATGGTACCTTTTAGATATCTAAGCACTCTATTAAGAGCATTCCAATGAGTCTTGTTTGGACAACTTGTATATCTAGCTAACTTAGACATAGAAAATGAAATATTTGGTCTAGTACCATTAGCAAGATATTGTAAACTCCCAATAATCTGAGAATATCTTAACTAAGACACAGGTACTCCTGACTTATTCTTAACAAGCGCAACTTTTGAATCATATGGTGTGCTTGCGATTCTACAATTTGAATAATCATACTTCTCAAGTATATATTTCTCTATATAATGAGATTGTGACAAGGTTATTCCATCAGTTGACTGAGTCTGCTTGATACCGAGAATCACTTTAGCCTCACCCATATCCTTCATTACAAAGTGCCTTTTCAAGAAACTTTTTGTCTCATTAATAATCTCAATATTGGTTCCAAACAACAGTATGTCATCCACATACAGGCACAAAATCACTTTATCATTTCCTTTAACCTTATAGTAGACACACTTGTCACTTTCATTAACCAAAAAATCTGAAGTCAAAACAGTCTCATCAAACTTTTTGTGTTAGTCTCTAGGAGCTTGTTTCAAGCCATAGATAGATTTGGCTAATTTACAAACTTTCCTC
Organism: Oenanthe sinensis; assembly: GCA_028671895.1. NCBI lineage: Eukaryota > Viridiplantae > Streptophyta > Magnoliopsida > Apiales > Apiaceae > Oenanthe > Oenanthe sinensis. The sequence goes on from CM053797.1 coordinate 11,166,418, forward strand.
TCATTGCCAGAAGCAACAAATCCCTCAGCCTGATCCATATAAATCTCTTCTTCAAGATCGCCATGAAAAAAAGTAGTCTTTACATCCATCTGATGGATGATAAGACCATGTACGGAAACCAATACTATAAGCATTCAAATTGTTGTCATTCTTGCAACAGGAAAGTATGTCTCAAAATAGTCAATGCTTACCATTTGCCTAAAACCCTTAGCTACCATCCTAGCCTTATACTTATCTATTGAGTCATCCGAGTTCATTTTTCTTTTGAAGATCCACTTACATCCTATAGTAGTTCACCCAGAAGGGAGATCAACCAACTCTCATGTTCCATTAGAAACAATAGAGTCGATATCACTCTTTACAATGCCTTTCCAGTGCCTTGACTCTGAAGAGTCCATGGTTTGTTGAAAAGATAAAGGTTCATCCTCGACATTGTAAGTGATAAAATCACTTTCAAAGTTCTTGACCACCTTTGCACACTTACTCCTTCTAGGTTCATCTACTTCGTTAGGAGTAGAGCTACTATCAGGATCCGCCCTCACATTTGTTATCATTTCCACATGATCAGGACTGGAACTCGATGTGCGAGTGGAATCATCATCAGAAATACATTGAGGTATACCAGTCTTCATAGGGAACACATTCTCAAAGAATGTTGCATCATGAAACACAACTATAGTGTTTGCCACTATACCATCTATGTCAGATTTTAACACAAAATCTCACAGCGGTAGTGGTTTTAATATAGCCTAGAAAGATGCAATCAACAGTTTTCGGTCCCAATTTTTTTCTCTTGTGTTCAGGGACAAGTACCTTTGCAAGGCAGCCCCACATACAAAGAAACTTTAAACTAGTCTTTTTGCCTTTTCATAACTCATAAGGTGTTTTGTCCATATATTTCAGAGGGACTCTGTTAAGAATATGGCAAGTCGTATTCAGAGCCTCTCCTTACATGTACTTAGGCGACCCAGAATTAATTAGTATACTATTAATCATATCTTTAAATGTTCTGTTCTTTCGTTCTGTCATCCCATTAGACTCAAGAGTGTATGGTGGAGTCACCTCATGAACTATACCATTGTTTTTGCAAAATTCATTAAATGAGGTACCCGTATACTCTGCACCTCTATCAGAACTCAATCGTTTAAGTACTTTACCTGTTTGTGTTTCAGCTTCATTTTTATAGATAATGAATTTATCAAGTGGTTCATATTTATGTTTAATCAAATAAACATGGCAATATCTATTACAATCATCAATAAAGGTAATGAAATATCTTTTATTATCCTTAGTCAAAATACCACTAAATTCACATATGTCTGTGTGTACTAATTCTAAAACTTCTGAATCCCTAACAATATTATGAAAGGGTTTCCTAGTTAGTTTAGCAGTCACACATACTTGACATTTAGTTTTATTTTCAATGACATATTTTGAAATCAACTCTAAATTCATCATATTCTTTAGAGCACTAAAATTTAGATGACCAAGACGTGGATGCCATAAATTGGATGATTCAACACAATTTACAGAAAGAACAACATTATCATTAATAAAACTGTCCAAAATAGGCTCCACATTTATTAAAAATAATCCATCAGACAAGTACCTTTGCCAAAAAATACACTAGTATATGTAATGACTACTTTATTACACTTCAAAGAAAGTTTGAAACCATTTCTAACTAAACAGCTTCCACTTATTACGTTTCTACGAATGTCAGGAACATGATGCACTCTAGTAAGGGATATAACACGCCTAAAAGTAAACTTCAGGTCCACGTTTCCTACTCCAAGTACTTGAGCAACACTAGCATTTCCCATCATTACTGTCATGCCTTGAATCTGTTGATAAGATATAAATAGAGTAATATCAGTACAAATATGTACATTAGTTCCAGTATCAATCAACCATTCATTTGACAGATAAGTGGAAAGTAGTGTAGAGTTATAGGTAACGTACCCGTCATTGGATTTAGAAGCAATCGTCTCACCAACAACCATGTTAACCACAGGCCCACCAGTGGTTCCAACCACAATATTAGCTTATGCTATCATATTAGGTTTCTTTGTTTTCTTTACAGGACAGTCCTTGCTTCAGTGACCAACCTGTCCACAAGACCAACATGGTTTGTTTGCTTTTGGTTTCTTAGCCTTGTTCTTGTCATGTTTAGGTTTGGTATTTTCCTTCTTAGTGACAGACTTTCTTTTCTGTCCTGCAGTCACTACGTTCACCTTCGAACTCCCATGTTCAGCAGGCATCACATGTCCATGTTTGGACTTGTGTTGCTAATGCACAGAGATGTCCAACATCAAGTTAGTCCAGGTGATTTCTCATTTCTGTCTTTTCTGGGAGAGAGCAAACTCTTCCCAAGACTTTGGGAGCTTTTCAATCACCGACATGACTTGAAACTTCTCAGGAAAGTCCATTCCGGACTCTTTCAAAGCATGACTCAAATTCGTGCACCTGCTCAGTCATGGATTTTATATCCACCAGCTTGAAATCAAGGAACCTTGCCACACTATACTTTTCCAGACCCTGAGAGTCAGTATTATGGGTTTGGTTCAGCTTCTCCCATAAGAGTTTAGCAGTGAAGGCATCCGATGAATAAACATCGAACAGAGTGTTCGCTAAACTGCCAAAATGGTAGCCCTTTCCACTCCATCCTTTTTAGCCCACAAAGCATAAACCTTAACAGAGTCAGCCTGCTCTTGATTCACAAGAGGAGGATCATACTGCACCATCAGCCATAGACCCTTAACCGTTAACCATAACTTCATCTTTTTCTGCCAGCGAGAAAAGCCAGCACCACCGCTGAACATTTTAGGCATACCTGACAGATCAATGGGCTGTGGGAAACGGTACGTAGCCCAATCAATGGCAGTAGCAGTAACCCCAGACCCAGAACTAGTAGCACCAGCAACATGAGTTTCAGTTTCGTTAACCATCTGGTTAATTACAATATATAACAAAGATAATCTCTTTAAGATTGTTGGGTATAATTTATACTACACAGCAACAATAGGGCAATTATATAAACATTTAACAAGAACAGACAGATTAACGAATTAACAAAACAAATCAAAGCATGAAGGTCAAAACAAGATATATAAATCAGTAACTGCAAAGATAGGAGAAAAGATAGAAAATTTAGCTCTAATAGAAGCGTTATGCATACACTGATAGAACCAATAGAACTGCTGAGTCGCCAAGCCTTGCAAGAAGTCTTGACAGTTCTTGAAGAGATTATTGCCCCACTACACTGTGTTAAGTTGCAACAATATCACTTTCAGGATAAAACAGCACAGAGTGCTTTGTCCATAGATACGTAGCAGTCAACAGCAACCTGCACCTCATTTTACCCAGAAAACCAATATATTAACTGTATGAATATGTGTGTGGGAGATACAGAGTATAGCTGCTAGGGTTTTCTCAAACTTGTGTCAAAAAAAATTTCTCTCACTTTTATCTCCAACATTTTTCTGCATATATAATACAATAAAACGTAATAGCTGATAAAACATAATTAAAATAATTATTCTAACTTAAACTTCCTTTAATAGAACATATTTCAGAATCAGCAAATTCGTAACAAATATCAGAGTTTAGCTAAAGTCTGATTAGGCCCATCAGAGTTTATAAATTCTGACCACTAGTTTCCATCAGAGTTTATAAACTCTGACCATTAGTGTTTATCTGTAAACTCTGATCTGACCATCGGAGTTTATAAACTCTGACCAACAATTCCATCTCTGATCTGACCATCAGAGTTTATTAAACTCTGAGGAACCAGTCCATCAGAGTTTATTTAATAAACTCTGACCCAGCTCCCGCTCTTTATAAACTCTGATAAACTGGTCCATCAGAGTCTATTAAACTCTGACCAAGCTCAGTCACAGAATATATATATTCTGACAGTTACATACTGACTCAATATTCATATTAAAATAATATTTAAAGTTATAATTAAATTAATTAATTATATAATAAAACTTCTCGCACAGGTCGCCTCGCGTACCCGAGATGCCGAGACATTCGTCCAAATCGCCCTTCGACCCGACCTGAGGCGTGGCGTGGCGTGGCGAGGCAGCGGCCCGTGTGTGTGCGAGGGCACACACTTACACCATGCACACTCACATGACTTAGTAGTTAACACTACCCTTGCATATATATATATATATATATATGCATATAAAGCTCCCATATTACATTCTTTACATGGGACAACTCATTTAACCCATTTTAAGCAAGCAACTTCTACTCAATTTATCTATGGATTACACTAAGAAAATGTCTTATATCCAAACATGAAAGTTTAAGTTCTCATAACAAGGAACAACTTCCATTAGTTAGTTTCTAGATATTACATCAAGAACATATATAAAATATGTAAGTTTCTGGAATACATCCTGAATCTTCCTAATGAAATCACAACTAGTCCAATGGTTGATCTCATCTGTAAGTTTTCAAGAGGAGTAGACTTTTGATTGAGTTACCCTTGTTTCTCGCTGGAAGAGAGTATACTTTAAGCTTCTTTTTTAGGCAGGAATATTGCTTGTTTTGTCCAGATTTTTTGAGGTTAATAACTAAGTTCTTTTATTGTAAAATCGTACATAAAATGTATTTAGATGGTAGTACTGACAGAAAAAAGAATGAAAAAGTTAATCGACGACTAGAAAACAAAATAGAGACAAGACAATTTTGGTGACGCGAAAAACCCTTGTAAAAGGATAAAAAACCGCGGGTGGGATGTGCCCAGCCAAGAATATCCACTATAATGTTGATCACGATCGATTACAAGTGTTTTCAATGAATAAAAATACTACTCGTCGACTGTGCAAGAGCTAACTGTCGGATGTGTATATAGTATGTATAGAATTGTGATAGATTTCAACATCCCTTTGTTTATCTCTTCCAGAATATATTTATAGTCTGATTTGGATGTCTCCCACGATCCTATTTTCATGCTAGAAATTGTTGATCACGTTCCTTGATTGTAGGGATTTACATTGAATTACTAATATAATGAAAAATAATATTTACAATATTATTTTATACAACTGATATTGCAATAATTAATAAATATTTATCAATTAAGGCAATCAATCCGCTCGTCGAACTCCAAACAGTTTTTACCCGTCGTGTTGTTAATATGCTCGTCCATAAAAGTTTCACTCTTCAATACGAATCTGGACGTACAAAAATCTGGTTATAACATTGCTCTAGACTAAACCAAAGTTAGACCCTTCCCCCGTTTATTGTTTGAGAGTTCAGATGATAGATATAGTATCAAAGTAAGTATTACATGTAGTCATGACAAATTGGGTCCGGATCCGAAAAATCGAAATGGAATGTATAGAATTTAGTTTTGTTGCAGTGCCTTGGGTTCATGAGCTCTGAGCACTAGATTGAGAAAAGTTATGCGACTGCCTCTTTTTTTTGTTAAAAATATGTTGATTACATAATTATAATTATTAATTTTTAAAATAATTTTAGAACAAAATATGCAACTAACATTATGATTTACAAAAAAATTAATAATTTTATTCTTACTTCTCCTCCGACACTGCTAGACTGACATGCCCCAGATATTCTTAATCAAGTGATTATTACATAAATTATTCTATAAGGTAACTATCTTATTTATTGTTATCCAATATTTTAATAGCAATGCTAGAGACCCAAAATATATTCCCAAAATGATGTGGCAGTAGTGATGTGTCAGAATGAAATTTTTTAACTCGTGTGTTAATTTGAATGCACGATTGGTCCATTTCATTTATTGTTTTAACAACCAATTAAAATTAGATAAATATTTTTTGGGAATTTTTTCAAGAAATAATTTGGGGACTCTAGTATTTCTCATATTTTAATCCTAAATTTCATAAATTTTGTATATATAGTAACAATATCTAATATATATTATAAAATATAACTTTAAAAAAAAATGGAGACGTGCGAAATGTATAGAGAGATGGAAGTGAGGCCCTTCCCCGTTTGTTGTTTGAAAGTTGAGATAATAGATACCGTATCAAAGTAAGTATTATACGTAGACATGATAAATTGGCTCTGAATCCGAAAAATTAAATTGAAATGTATGGAATTGAGATCTGATTTTGTATCCAAAATTAGTAATCCGAAATATAACAGAATATGAAATAATCTGATCTGAACCGATTTCAATTCAATAAAATCAAATCCGATAATGATAAAAAACCGATTCAATCTGATCCGAAATTTATCCAAAATCGAAATTTTAACCAAAAATAATTCGAAATAATAGATCTGAAAATGACCCAAAATCGATATAATTTGAATACAAAAACTATCCAAAGCGAATCGGGTTCGAACTAAATTATAGACTCTAAGTATATTTCAGACATACAATTTTATAATTCGTTATACTCACAAATATAATGCACACTTATACATAATCCACACACACACACACACATATATATATAGGGGAGTGCTCAAAAGAAAACTCAAATTATAGAGGAAACTGAGGTACTCTTTTCAGCCATTGATTTGTAACTAATCTAATGGTTGATATTGATGGAATCTTAATTCAATTATTTGCCTGACATAAATGATAAATGCATATGAGTTTTTAATTTTATGATCATTAATTAAAATACACTTAACATATATAAATTACTTAAATCAAGTAAGTATAAGATCTCGTGTATATGTCATATCACATCTCCCATATATCATATCTTTATTAAGATTTCATTAATTATTTTTATTTAAATTTTATGAGGTGTACAACAATATTCAGTTTTATAATAATTATTAATATTGAAATATATTAAAATTATTAAAATTTCACTAACTCTTACACTATTTATATTCTACATATAAATTGATTATTAATATTAGAATTCTACTATTTTTTAAAAAATTATTATTGGATTCCACTAAGTATTGTACTAATTATTTTACAAAATAGCAATATTAAATTTTTAACAATTATTATTTTTAGATTATATTAAGTGTTCAGCCATACTAAATATTATAATAGATATTGTACTAATTAATAATTTTGAAATTATATAAAAATATATTAAAATTATTAAGATTTCACTAGGTATTAATATAATCTAAATAAAAATAATTAGTAGAATATATAAATTTTAATATTAATATTTTGTAGAATACTTAGTGTAACACTTAGTAGAATCTGAATAATTTAATAAATTTTATTAGAATTCTAATGTAAATATTAGTTGAATACTTGGTAGATTTTAAAATCTTAGTAGATTTTAATATTTTTATTTTATAGAATACTTAATGCAAAACACTTAGTTGTATAATTCTAACATTAATACGTAATAGAAAATCTTGTCGCATTTGTTCATAAATAGATTATACAGTAGAACACTTAATAAAATTTTAATATTTTAACACTTAATGGAATTCTAATAATATTTTAAATATCGGTGATGTGTCATATTTAGTAGACTACTTAATAAAATAGTTAGTATAACACTTAGTGGAATCTTAATTAAAACAATATATTAAGTTTTAATTTGAAATATTTAATAAAATATTTAATAGAATCTTAACATTATTTTAAAATAAATAGTGAAATATTTAATAGAATCTTTTTAAAAATATTGGGGAGGTGACATATTTAGTAGAACAATTAATGATATAGTTAGTAGAACATTTAGTGGAATCTTTATTTAAAAAATATATTAAATCTTAACTTGAAATATTTAATAAAGTATTTAGCATGATCTTAATATTATTTTTAAATAAAGAGTGGAATATTTAGTAGAACATTTAATAAAATCTTCTTAAAACATTGGCGAGGTGACATATTTAATAGAATATTTAATAATATAGTTAGTAGAACAACTAGTAGAATTTTTATTTAAAAAATATATGAAATCTTGACTTGAAATATTTAATAAAATATTTAGTAGAATCTCAATTTTAATTTAAAATAAATAATGAAATATTTAGTAGAACACTTAATAGAATCTTTTTTAAAAACATTGGTGAGATGACATATTTAGTAGAATACTTAATAAAATAATTAGTAGAACACTTAGTGAAATCGTAATTTATGAAATATATTAATTCTTAACTTGAAATATTTAATAAAATATTTAGTAGAATCTTAATTTTAATTTAAAATAAATAATGATATATTTAGTAGAACAATTAATAGAATTTTTTTAAAAAACATTGGTGATGTAGAATATTTAGTAGAATACTTAATAAAATAGTTAGTAGAACACTTAGTGTAATCTTAATTTGTAAAATATATTAAATCTTAATTTGAAATATTGAATAAAATATTTTTAAGTTTAAAAAATCTCATATTTTTAATCTTGTTTATATTGTTAAATAATAAATATTATGCCAGCTAGTGTTCTACGAAGTGATATAAAAAATATTTAAGATTCCATGGTTTCTACAAAATCTCATCTTTTTTAATTATTACCATAATTACCATCTAAATTAAATTTCAGTATGTGTTTTGCTATTTTTGGTATGCTAGTTGTACGTAATATACTTTCCATTTATAATTAGTATTTAATATTAATATTAATTACATAAATCAACGGTAGAGATTAGTACTCTAAGTTTTCTATCAAATATGGTTTTCTCTGGATCATTACTCTCTCTCTCTCTCTCTCTGTATATATATATATACATATATATTGGTAAAATAAAATATTAAAAAAATAAGAATATTATTTATTTTGAATTTGCCAGAAAGTAAAAAAAGTGAACATAAATTCATACTTTAAAAAGAAATAGATATTGTATATTATATATTATATATGTGCATATAAAATTTATTAAATTTTATTTTATATTTTCATTTGGTCTTGAAGATTTTTTTATAAAATTGTTATATTAAATATTTAGTGAAAATTTTTATCGCTTTTATCAAAGTTGGGATCGGAGAACTATATTACTTAATCAAGATAATTATTTTATTAAATATTATTTTATCAAGTTTTAACTATAATTTCACAAATTTACTTATCAACCTTTATTTAACTTCGATGATAATTCAAATTAATTTAACATTAATTCAAATTTAATTTTTAAATCTAATCAAAATTTAGTTTAAAATAAGAAATGATCTGAAAAAATACGAACCGGATTTAATTTGTTTTTTATCCGAAATTCATCCAAATTTTGATCCAATTTTGACCCAAACTGAAATCATTCCGATCCGAACCGAAACCTATTCAATTTATCCAAAACCAAAATTGGATCCGAACTAAATCAGATTCGATTCAAACCGAATATAAATATATTATAACCAAAACCTAATGTGATCCGAAATTGATCCGATCCGAAACCGAACCGTTTACTCCAATTACTATGTCTAATTATATGCAAGAAACAAAGCCATTCATATAAATACAAAATTAGACATACTCTTTCTCCTCAGATTAACATATACATATACATTAACATATATACACAACCGCATATATAAATAACTAGTAATTTTTTTCGTTTGTCGTCTCTTTTTGTTGGATATTTAACCAAAACTTGTTTTAAATAATGCGTTATGTTTTAACGTATAAGTTGATATGTGACTAGATCAAGATGTAGTTGAGTGTTTGTAGGAAGTTTGAATAAGTAGTTGTTGTTGTTTCAACGTGAGAGAGTCTTGTTAGTTAGTTACTTAGTTCCTATTTTCCAGCCACCACATTGGGTGTGTTTTAGTTTTATATTACTGTATGTAATCTTCAGTTTAGTGTTTAACGCGAAGCAGTTTCTTTTCTCAGTTTCATATTTAAACATAGTTTACATTTCATTTGATTTTATATATACAAGTCTGTATATTTGATTGATGTCTATATTTGGTATCAGAGCCTTGAAACCAGTGAATGCCCAAATATATGCCAAAAGGCAACAATTATGGATGCACAGAAACACAAAGAAGGGTCCATTGGTCTAAGTTATCCAATGTTGGCGAAGAACAACTATACGACATGGTCGTTAAAACTGAAGGTCTATATGCAGGTTCAAGGAGTTTGGGGGGCCATTTAAGTAATCGACCACAATGTAGTTGTAGAAGTGAGGACGAATACGATAACACTAGCAACTATGTACTAGAGCATAGGTGTTGATCCTGTGCAGAAAGCGAAAGTACAAACGTTGAAATTGAAATTTGAATCAATGAACCTGAAGGAGACGGACCGGCTTAATGAATTTTGTATGAAAATGTATGGTGTAGTCACTAACATCCGTATCCCAGGAGGAAAGATGGATGTTATGGAATAAAAACTAAGGTGTAATAACTTCTAAGTATGTCAGAGCTTATCGAAACTAGGTTCTCATGTACTCCTTTTTAATACAAATAGAGTAAAAAGGCTAGGATATCGAAACTAGTTCCCAATTTATAAAATAATTTTTTGGATGATCCAACCGTACGGATATTATTTAATATTGATTTTAGGTTAGTAAAAAAATAAAAATAAATTAAAATTCAATCTCGTACAATGCAAATATAGTAGAAAAGGCCACGATATCGAAATTAGTTCCTGATTTATGAAATGATTTTTTTAAAATAATTTTTTGGACGATCCAACCGTACGGATGTTCTTAAATATTGATTTTAGGTGATTAAAAAAATAATTAAAAAATTACAATTCAATCATGTACTCCTTTTTAATATAAATAGAGTAAAAAATGCTAGGATATCGAAACTAGTTCCTAATTTATAAAATAATTTTTTTAAATAATTTTTTGGATGATTCAACCGTACAGATGTTCTTTAATATTGATTTTAGGTTAGTACAAAAATAAAAAAAATACAATTCAATCTCGTACTCCTTTTTAATACAAATATAGTAAAAAAGGCTAGGATACCGAAATTAGTGAAAGGCATATGACTAGGCCTATTTGTAATAATTAGATGACAACTCAACTCTAGCTAATAAAGAGAAGTAAATAATAAGCACCAAACAGGAATCAAGATGAAGACAGTCAACTAAGCACAAAGGATCTAAGTATCAGAAGAATTTTTATAGGATTGTTACTCAACACTGGAAGAAGTTCATTTATATGTTCAAGCGTCAGTGAAAATAGATAATGTGGTAGTACTTCTATAGAAGACGGAAGATATAGAAGATTTCAAGTGGTTACTACAAGTAGATTCCAGAAGAAGAGCAAAGAAAGTGAAGCAAAAGAATGACAGAAGGCCTCAACTCAAAGTTATTAAATGGAGAATATTTATTAGTTGACACAAATGAACCAGACAGTACATTTGTGTGTCAACTAAAAATAATATTTATTCTTCATTTAAATTCAAGAGGTTTCAAGATCAGAAGACAAAGAAAAGACGGGAAGATTTCAAGACTGACAGCACGGCTATGCGAGTATAGATAGTATTTTAATTCTACTATCAAATGTTAATTTATTATTTAATTTATCTAATTAAATTAATTCAAGTTGAATTTAATTTAATTTATAAATTAACTAATTAAATTAAGTAGAATTAATTTACTATAAAAGAAATGGATCAATATGACTTATATATATATATAAACAGTCAGTATGACTTATTAAATAAGTCATACCGAGTTTCTTATATATATATATATATATATATATATATATATATATATATATATAAATAAGTCATACCGAGCTTATTAAATAAGTCATACCGAGCTTATTTAAATAAGTCATACCGAAGCAACTCAAGAAGTCATACCAAGAGTACTGTGCTCAAAAGGTCATGCTGAACCAATTTTGTTTAATTAAAATAAGTCATACCGATTTATTTTAATTAGATAAAATCCGAATATGACTTTAAATAAGTCATACCAAACTTTCAAAAGGTCATACCGACCAAAATAAGTCATGCCCAGTCTTTTATAAGTCATACAAGTGTTAAAATAAGTCATGCAGACTTATTTTCTTGTAATAAAGTCATACTCAAAAAGGTCATAGCAGTCTTTTTGAAATCTCTATAAATATGAGATCATCTCTTCACTTGTAGTTGTTCAATAGAGAAGAGTTAGAAAAATCAGATCAAATTCAGTAATTTATCTGCATTGTAATATTCACAGATTTCTGTGTTGAGTTTGAAAATAATTGATTAAACACGAACACTTCATGTCGAATTCGTTCTAGATTAATATATCAGTTATAAAATCTAATCTTCATATTAATTGTGTAATACTGATCAAGTTAAAATTATATCTTTCACTTGAACAGTATTTCATTATAATTAATATTTCGCGAGTAATTAAAATAATATTTTTAATCCAATTATTCAGCGATTAATTTTCTGATATTGTATTCAACCCCCCTTCTACAATATCAGGGACCAACAATTGGTATCAGAGCTGGTTGATATAGTTTATATCAGATCCAAATCAAATTCCGCGAACTCATACAGATCACAAAAATTATTTTAAATTTGAAATAATTTTTTTTATTCGAAATAATTTTTTTTCTGAAAAATTATTTTTGATCAAAAATTGTTTTAAGTCAAAAATTAAAATATTTTTTGAAACACTTAATTTTTAATCTTATTAAAGATGAGTACCCAAAAAGTGACGAGCATAAAAATTCCACAATTTGACAGAGAACACTACAACTTGTGGAAACACAAAATGCTACTGTTTATCGGGATTGCAAATCCCAAGTATGCATTAGTCATGGCCAAAGGTGTTGAACCCCCTATATCAGTTATTCTCGAACACACGGTTGATGGGGTTGTAATTCCCCACAGACAGTTTCCAAAAAGTCCGGCAGACTATACAGATGAGGAAACAGAAGCTGTGTCCCTTAATAATAACCTGAAGCTCATATTAATTGAATCCCTAGACTACATCATGTACAACCAAGTAGTCAATTGTAAGAATGTAAAACAGATCTGGGAAACAATTGAAATTATCAATGAGGGAACTGAAGAAGTTAAGGAGAATAGACTGGAGATCCTGACCACCCAATATGAGCAGTTTAGATCCAACCCTGGTGAGGGTATCTCTGAGGTGTTTCAGAGACTAAACAAATTGATAAACGAGCTCAACATGAATGGAAAGTTTTATCAGAACCAAGAGGTGAACAGGAAGTTTTTGCTGACCTTACCAGAGCATCTGGAGCACAGGATTGCAGCCATCCGGGAATCTAGGGACATTGTTGGTCCCTGATATTGTAGAAGGGGGGTTGAATACAATATCTGAAAATTAACCGCGGAATAATTAGGATTAAAAATATTATTTTAATTACTCGCGAAATATTAATTATAATGAAATACTGTTCAAGTGAAAGATATAATTTTAACTTGATTAGTATTACACAATTAATATGAAGATTAGATTCTATAACTGATATAAAAATCTAGAACGAATTCGACATGAAGTGTTCGAGTTTAATCAATTATATTCAAACTTGCACAGAAATCTGTGAATATTACAATGCAGACAAATTTCTGAATTTGAACTGATTTTCTTAACTCTTAACAAGTTGAACTCTAACAAATGAAGCAAGCACCTCATATTTATAGAGGTTGGAAAAAGGCTGGTATGACCTTTTTCCATATGACTTAATTTCAAGAAAATAAGTCTGTATGACTTATTTTAACACTTGTATGGCTTACAAAAGACTGGGCATGACTTATTTTGGTCGGTATGACTTATTTTTCTAATTAAAAAATCGGTATGACTTTTTAATTAAATAAAAAATCAATCCAGTATGACCTTTTGAGCATTGAAATCTCGGTATGACTTATTATATATATATATATATAGTTCGGTATGACTTATTAACAAGTCCTTCGGTATGACTTATTAATAAGTCATACTAACTGATTATATATATATATATATACACAATTCGGTATGACTTATGCTAACATGCTCGGTATGACTTATATATATATATATATATATATAAAGAATTTCGGTATGACTTATTGATAAGTCATACTAGCAGTTTATATATATCTATATAAGTCATTTTAAAGCATTTCTTTTATAGTAAATTAATTCTACTTAATTTAATTAGTTAATTCATAAATTAAATTAATTTCAACTTGAATTAATTTAATTAGATAAATTAAATAATTAATTAACAATTGATAGTAGAATTAAAATACTATCTTTAGTCGCAGCCGTGCTGATAGTCTTGAAATCTTCCTGTCTTTTCTTCGTCTTCTAATCTTGAAACCTCTTGAATTAAATGAAGAATAAATATTATATTAGTTGACACACAAATGTACTGTCTGGTTCATTTGTGTCATCCCAATAAATATTCTCCATTTAAATAACATTTAACTAGAGGCCTTCTGTCATTAATTCTTCTTCATTGTTTGCATTCTTCTTCTGGAATCTGCTTGTAGTAACCACTTGAAATCTTCTATATCTTCTGTCTTCAATAGAAGTACTACTACATTATTAATTTCACTGACGCTTGAACAAATAATTGAACTTCTTCCAGTGTTGAGTAGCAATCCTACAAAATACCTCTGATACTTAGATCCTTTGTGATTAGTTGACTGTCTTCGTCTTGATTCCTGTTTAGTGTTTAGTATTTACTTCTCTTTATTAGTTAGAGTTGAGTTGCCATCTAATTATTACAAATAGGCCTAGTCATATGCCTTTCAATCTCCCCCTATTTGTTGTTAAACATTTAACACACAAATTCCTAGAGGATAACTCAACTAACAACTAAGAAAGTAGTACGACATTTAATGACTTGTAAATAATAAACAAAAGTTCTGGTTTTATATTTAACAATTTTCCAGATTCATACATAAAAGATAAATACAAGATAGATGTTCCTCTAGCACTGAACAAATATTACAAAGTTTCTATCTTGTCCTATCTACGTTTTCAGTCTTTAGAAGTATCAACTTCACCTTCTTCCAGGGTTGTACTTTTATGCACAGGTGTCCTTGGTACCTCTTCGGTTACTGATTGTTCTGTTGTAGTGGCCTCTCCATACAACCTTCTTTGCTCAGCTCTTGCTAACTGCCACAGTACTTCCTGTTCAACAGGATCTACTATCTCTTCTTCTACATCAGATGGTTGTGTTGAATCTATCTTTGGTATTTGCCTGATGTATGAATGAATTCTTTTTGACAGACAGTAGTTTCTTATCTTCTCTGCAGCATCCATTTTAGCTTGAGATTTGAAACCTTTTGACCTTAGCATCCTTTCAACTTGAATCATGTACTTAACTGTGTAGCCCTTAAAAGATTCCTCATTTAACTGCATGATTTGATACAACTTGTTTGAGAAAAATCTTACCTCATGAGGATCAAATAAGATCTGAGGACTAACAGCTGTGGCAAAGACTCTAAGTCTATCCCTGAGAAGTTCATTTTCTTCTGAGCTCCTTTTTATTTTGTTCAAGAACGTCCATATTACTGATAAACTTCTTTGCCTGAAAAACTCTAAGGAAATTCTGAATGTTCCATTCCTGTGTGTGTAGACTAGTATCCGCCAGTCTTCAAGAATGTGATCCACTAGGATAGTGATGTAGTCCACTTCCTCTTTCAGAGCTTTCATGAAGTTGTCAATGTTGTCATTTGACTTTTCTAGACGCTCAATTATTGATTTCAGATGCTTGTCTTCAAATGGACCCTTTTGCTGTTTGTCCATTATTTTTCTTGCAGTATCCCATTTCTTTCCAATCTTGAGCTGTACATCTCTCTTCTTTTCTCTGACTGCTATGGCCCAGAGATTTTGCTTTTCTTGGCTTTCTTCTCTTTCTGCCTTTGTTCTTTCTATGACTAGAGCTTTCAGATTTTCAGTTTTTGCATGACTTGCCTTGATGTCTTCTTTTAGTTTCTTCATTGCCTCTTCATAGGCTGGATCAACTTCTTTTTCTTCTGGAAACAGAAAATCTTCATCAAATGCAATCTCTTCCTCAGCTCTGCAGTAGTCAGGAAAGTTTGATTCATCATGAGCACTGTCATCAATGAATTTCTCTTGATCATAAAACTGTTTTTCTGGTTCTGGATCATACGACTGAAATTGATCTTCAGAGTACAGTTTATCTTTCCCTTTTTCTTGAGTAGAAGCCCCTCCATCTTTAGCTACTTTCTCTTTTGATTTCTCCCCCTTAGTTGAGGGATCCTCTTGAGTTTTAGAGGCTTCAAAAGATGTCAACATTTTCTGCATAGTCAGATAGACTTGCTTCATTCCTTCATTCAAATGTGTCATTCCATCATCCAGTTTGCTGAATCTTTGTGAAGAGATCTTCTCATTTTCAATGATTGTTAATGTCAAGCTTTTCTCAACCTCATCAATCTTTTCATGTAATTTGCTGACTTCTTTCATGTCTTCAGCAATAAGATTCTGTACACTCTGGATGTCTTGAGTTTTTAGAAGAATGGAGGTTTTGACATCATCAACATCTTTTCGTACTATTGTCAGCTGCTGTGTTACAGAGGCAGATGTAGTTTTTTCTTCTGCTTGTGCTTTTACTTTTACCAACTCAGCCTGAACAATTTGCATTTCTTTCTGGAGAGCTTCCATTTTAGATAATAGAACACTGTGTGTGTGTGCACTCAGCTCACTTGCACTCCTGTTTATCTCACTATCACTCTGTGCATGTGTTTCACTTTGTGTTTGCCTCACATCACTCGTGTTTAGCTCTTCTCCAGATCCTGAAGCTGTACCTGCATATATAACAATAGCTTTTGAAGAGTCAAATTGCTCTTCTGATGCCTGTGAAGGCGCGTCCTCAACAAGATTAACTTGAAGTGGCTCCGCTACTGACGTAGCTACTCCGTGAATGGAGTCCCATCTCCCTCTATGGAGTGGTTGCCTCTCAAATCCACCAGTGGATTCGAGACCTTTTAAAATCACTGGATGTAATATATCCAGGGGGGTCACCACCTTAGACAATGTAGTGAATGGCTCATTAGAGTCTGTGGTGCCCCTAAGTACCTCAGAGGGTATCTGATGCTGCATTGCATCGAAAGTGTCATGGTCCACATCATAGGTGGCATCCGACCAGTTTTTATTAAAAACATTTTCTTCAACAAATGTGCCCTCATGTGTTTGTGTATCTGCAAGCGGAGGTCCTGCTAGTGTGAGAGCTAGCAGTGTGCTTTCCTCACTATCTGAAGCTGTAGCCGTGCAGCGAATTAGATCACCTGGTTGAGCAAGTGTATCTAAAGAACCTTGGATGGCCATGTCAAAATCCATATCCCATTGAGAGGAAAAGGATGAGTCTGCAGGTGTCTCTGGTTGAAATTTAGATCTTTTAGATTGTGGAGACAGAGCTGCGGGTTCACTCACATCAGCACCAAGACCCCTAACTATTCTGACAGGTTTCTTCCTTTTTCTGACTTTTAGTGAAGAGGAGGATGAAGGAGAAACTGTTTGAGGCTCTAATTCAGCTGGGGGCGGAACCTGTGTGTTTTCAGGTTCGTAGCTGACATCCTGGAGTGTAAGAACACCATCATAGTCCGCCACAGATAAAGCTAATAGTGCATTGGATATTTCTATAGGTATTGAACTAGAAGATTGTGAGTGAGATATTACCTGTTGATCTTGTGCCACTTGATCGACATGCTGAGCAGCTTCAAGTAGAAGGTGCACAGGATGTTCTAATTGCATAGGCACTTGTTCTTGCTCTTGTTCCTGCACAGGATTAGCAATATGATCTAATATCTCAGCCATGTAATCTGTCCTTACCACTTGCACATTTTGAAACTTGGGGTTGTTGTGGAGCCTTGCAAATAAGTTGTTCTGAGAAGTCGGAGATTCTTCTACAGGACCATTCTGAAATAAGGCTTTGTCTTCTTCCATCAACAAGTCATTCATAAACAGCATCAGGAACCTCGGATAGTAGACTTGAACATTCTGTTCCCTGCTTTCTGGTTTCCCCATCTTCCTTATAATTTCTTTTAGAAGCAACTTTCCAAAATTTATCCTCCTATTGTGAGCCACAGAATACCCAAAGATTTGCAGTAGTGAAGATATATTGTTGAAGTTGTTCTTTGTAGTGGGAGCAAACACTTTGGCTAACGTGTCAAAGAAATAGTCCCACTCACTTACCAACTTGGACTTTGTCAGTCTTACCAAATTGATCTCACCCTGATATCTAATAGAATAGAAAAATTCTAGAATTTCTGGTACAGTGGGTGGATCCATGAAATTGTCAGTTGGAAAGCCCAAAATCCTGTTCACGTCCTCTTCAGACACCATATATTCATGATCTCCTATGCTGAAAGAGAATTGAACTCTGTCTGCAGTACTCCTATTCCTCGCAGTGGAATACAGAGCTCTAAGTGCTAACACTTGCAACGGGGCATCCAGAGTAATTGCAGTTCTGACGAGTGAATGTTCATTCATAAACACGATCCATGGTCGAAACCTCTCGACTGAACAATTCACCGGATTGAAATATCCTACAAAATTAGTTTTTACTAATTCGCAATAACCAGCCATTTTTGTTTAAACTACTACAATTAATAAAATTACAAAGTGCGATTACAACTCAAAATTAACAATGACAATTCAAGATTCGAAAATTACACTTGAAAAATTGAAACCCTAAGTAATAATCCCCAAATTGACTATAATCAACAATTCACTACACAGCTGTCTTTCAGTCACTCTAAGCACAAAAACCACTTGCTTGCTTCGAAATTTTTTTTTTTCAAAAACAAGAACAGGAACAGTAGATTTTACTAAAATCGGGCAGAGCTCTGTTTGTTTTAATCGTTTTTAACACACTAGCAAGCAAAGATGCTTGTAAACAAGGATAAGCAACTGAAGGCAGTTGATTTAGATGGATAACAGTCGATTTATGAAGAAAAAAAATCGACTGTTCGTGTGTATATATGTGTAACAGCGTGTGTATGTGTTTATTAAACTGAGTATGACTTAATGTTTAATAAGAATAGAACCTTAGCATTTCTCGGTATGACTTATTAAAAGTCATGCCGAGTTTTTTTTAAAAAAAAACTTAAGTAAATCAGTTGCTAAGGAGTCGGTATGACTTACTATACTAGTTTCTCGGTATGACTTTTTATTTAAAATAAAAAGTCATGCCGAGTTTTAATATCTCAAGTCATTCCGGGAAGGAAAAAAAATGTCAGTATGACTTATTTCTTAATTCTCGGTATGACTTATTATTAACATAACAAGTCATGCCGAGTTTTAATTATAAAAGTCATACTGAGATAATACAAAATTATACAATAAATAATAATAGGCAGAAATTATGAGATAAATATTAATAAATTAAATACTAAAAGATATAAAATAATTATTTACATTACTAATTATTTTAATTAATTTAAAAGTTAAATTAACTCATGTTGAATTAATTTAATAAGCAAATTAATTGAATAATTAATAACATAATCATTTATATTAATGTACACATGCTTAAAAAAATATATACTTATTTACATAATGCTTATAAATGCTTAATTTAAACAAAATTACTTATGCTTTAATTGAAACAATTATCTTCTAAGAATATTGATTTAATCTTAAGATAATTTTCCAAAAATTCATAAGTTCTAGGATTTTATTAATTCAAGACTCATAAATTCTTTAAATATAACATTTAATATTTTATGAGCTTAAATTAATTCCTAGCAACCAAACATTTAGCCATAGTTTAACATCCCTAATTCACTAACCAGCTTTGAGAAAGTGGATTCATCAAGTGGTTTTGTGAAGATGTCGGCTAACTGTTCTTCTGTGGGTACAAAATGTAGCACCACAGTTCCGTTCATGACATGCTCTCTGATAAAGTGATACCTTATGTCAATGTGCTTGGTTCGTGAATGTTGTACAGGATTGTTGGAAATAGCTATAGCACTTGTGTTGTCGCAGTAAATTGGAATTTTGTTCAACGCAAGTCCATAGTCATTTAGCTGATTCCTAATCCACAAGATCTGTGCACAACAGCTACCTGCCGCAATGTATTCTGCTTCGGCTGTCGAGGTAGATACTGAATGTTGTTTCTTGCTGTACCAGGAGATCAACCGTCGTCCTAGAAACTGACAGCTTCCAGAGGTACTTTTCCTGTCCATCCTGCACCCTGCATAGTCTGAATCTGTATAGCCTATTAGGTCAAAACCTGTATCCTTAGGGTACCAAATTCCAAGATCTGGTGTACCCTTTAGATATCTAAAAATTCGTTTAACAGCTATTAGATGAGATTCTCTTGGGTCAGATTGAAACCTTGCACATAAGCAAGTTGCGAACATTATGTCGGGTCTACTTGCAGTTAGATATAATAATGAGCCTATCATACCTCTGTAGCTTGTGATGTCAACTTTCTTACCAGTTTCATCTTTGTCAAGCTTCGTGGCTGTTGGCATTGGGGTTTTTGCCGGTGAAGAATCTTCTAGATTGTATTTTCTGAGAAGATCTCTTACATACTTTGATTGGCAAATAAAAATCCCATCTTCCTTTTGCTTTACTTGCAATCCAAGGAAGAATGACAGCTCACCCATCATGCTCATCTCATATCTGCTCTGCATTAACTTAGCAAATCTCTTGCACAAGTTTTCGTTAGTAGAACCAAATATAATATCGTCAACATAAACTTGGACAAATATCATATCTTTTCCATGCAATTTATAAAAGAGAGTTTTATCTATGACACCTCTAGTGAAACCATTTTCAAGTAAAAACTCAGAGAGAGTGTCATACCATGTCCTCGGTGCTTGCTTGAGTCCATAGAGAGCTTTGAAAAGAAAGTACACAAAATCAGCAAACTCTGGATTTTCAAAGCCAGGGGGCTGTTCCACATATACTTCCTCTTCTAGCCTTCCGTTCAGAAATGCACTCTTCACATCCATTTGGTAGACTTTAAAATTGGAATGTGCTGCGAATGCCAGAAATATCCTGATGGCTTCAAGTCTTGCAACTGGTGCGTAGGTTTCGTCATAATCAATTCCCTCTTCCTGGGAGTAACCTTTTGCAACCAGTCTGGCTTTGTTCCTTGTAACAATGCCATCACCGTCTAATTTGTTCCTGTATACCCATTTTGTGCCAATAACAGATCTATCTTTAGGCCTGGGTACCAGTGTCCAGACTTCTTGTCTTTCGAACTGATTGAGCTCTTCTTGCATGGCAAGAACCCAATCTGGGTCAATTAGTGCATCTTCAATCTTCTTTGGTTCTTCTTGAGATAGAAAAACTGAGAATAAACATTCATTTGAAGTTGCACTTCTGGTTCTTACTCCAACATCTGGATCACCTATGATCAATTCAAAAGGATGATCTCTGCTCCATATCCTTTCCCTAGGTAGGTTTGATCTTGATGATTCGCCTCGAAATTCATTGTGATGTTGTGTTCTGCCAGTTGATCCTTCATCTCCCCCTGAGTTGCTGCCAGGATGACTTGTTGATCCACCACTGGTATTAGTAGAATCCCCAGTGTTGCCATTGTTTCCACCATTAATACCTGGATCATTACCATCATTGATGTCATTATTTCCTGCTGCAACTTCAGGTTCTTCTTCATCATCAGTATGTGAGTCTGGATAATTGTCGAATTTTAATGACTCAGAAGAATCTTCAGTTTGGATACTTGGGAGTTTAGTGTCATCAAAAGTTACATTGACACTTTCCTTCACTTGATGCTGATCAATTATGTAAACCCTATATGCTCTTCTTGAATATCCGACAAAAATGGCTTCATGTGCCTTGGCCTCAAATTTGCCAATGCGTTCATCTCCATCTTTTAGCACAAAGCATTTGGCTCCAAATACATGAAAGTACTTGAGAGTTGGTTTCTTGCCAGCCATTAATTCATAGGGAGTTTTCATATGATCTTTGTTGATCAGAGTTCGATTCTGAGTATAACAAGCTGTATTAACTGCTTCAGCCCAGAAGTAGATAGGTAACCTTGATTCACTTAGCATAGTCCTTGCAGCTTCAATCAGGGTTCGATTTTTCCTTTCTACAACTCCATTTTGTTGCGGAGTTCTTGGTGCTGAGTACTGCCTTGTTATCCCCTTGTCTGAGCAGAAGTTATTCAGAACTTCATTTTTGAATTCTGTTCCATTATCTGATCTGATTGCTCGGACAGGTAACTTTGAATCTAACTCAATCAGCTTTATATGATCAATCACCAAATGTGGAGTTTCATCTTTAGAATTCAAGAATAAGACCCATGTATACTTTGTGAAGTCATCCACAATCACTAAGGCGTATTTCTTCCTTGACATAGACAGAATATTTACTGGACCAAATAAATCCATGTGAAGGAGTTGAAGTGGTTCAGTGATGTTTGTAGTGTCTGTGCCTCTGTGAGTTGCTTTCTTTGACTTGCCTTTTTGACATGCCTCACACAATCCTTCTTGTGTAAATTCCATCGGAGGCAGTCCTCTCACCAAATCCCTCTTGACTAGAGAGTTCATTGTTTTGAAATTCAGGTGTGAGAGCTTCTTGTGCCATAGCCAACTTTCCTCTGTTGAAGCTTTTGAATAGAAACAGTTTGCTTCAGCTTCAGTTCCCGAGTTGAAATCAGCTACGTACAAGTTTCCTTTCCTTACTCCACGCAAGGCTAGTCTGTCTTCTTTAGAATGAGCTATTAAGCACTTCTCCTTGATAAAGTTTACTTTGTAACCTCTATCACAAAATTGACTGACGCTGAGTAGATTGTGCTTAAGTCCTTCCACCAAAGAGACATTTTCAATGATAACATTTCCTGTATTTAACTTGCCATATCCCATAGTCATTCCTTTGCTGTTATCTCCAAAGGTGACGATTGGGCCAGCTCTCTCAACCACGTCTGATAGCAGGGCTCTATCTCCGGTCATATGCCTTGACGATCCGCTGTCCAGGATCCATATAACTCGGTTTGCCTGTTTAACTCCCTGCAATTATCAAACGGATTAATTCGTCTTCGGAGCCCAAAATTGATTGGGCCCGGCATACTTAAAGAATTGACCTTTGTCTGCTTTGACAACAGATCCTTTTCGAACAACATCATTTTCTTCCTTGACTGTTCCTACCTTCCTATAAACAGTCTTAACAACTTTCTGTTTAGACTTAGGAATATATGATTCCTTCTTCTCAGGTGAAGGAGTCGCAGTCTTGGATTTAGCAAATTTACTATTGATGTGCTGTCTAGGTGTCATGTTATCTTTCTTAGCTATCATGCGTTTGAAGTAAGCAGTCATAGCATTAAAAGCACATAACATGCAATTCATTATACCACATGGTTTATGGAAAGCATCAATAGTAGGCATGTTATTCAATACAGTAGGGGGTTTAACAGATTCTACTTCAATTTTATCAGCATATTTGAAGTTTTCAGTAGAATGAAATTTATTGTTACTGTTACTACT
The DNA here is from genome assembly GCA_028671895.1 of Oenanthe sinensis. Taxonomy (NCBI): domain Eukaryota; kingdom Viridiplantae; phylum Streptophyta; class Magnoliopsida; order Apiales; family Apiaceae; genus Oenanthe; species Oenanthe sinensis. Next base: position 11,189,693 of record CM053797.1, read on the forward strand.
GTTCACAAACGTGTTGGGTCTGTTCATTTTATTCTTTAAGTCTTTTGCACCTACACCAGGTCTGGAGGAATCAGAAGTTCCCACATCTTTCACTGGTGTCTCTAGTGCACATTTTTCTTTCTGGACATTAACTCCTTTTATGTCCTTAACCTGTTCTCCTCTCTTCTTCTCTTCCTCAAGATCTTCCAACTGCATTTCATATGCAATTAGAACAGAGCTCTCAAGGATGGGTTCAGCTATCGGTGTTATGAAGAGAGGTTTCGGTGTGTCTTTAACAACATGTGGGATACCCCTTTCTACAGCACTTTTTCTAAAGGGGGTTATGTTGCTTGGCTTTCCTACAGATTTGTTATACTCGAAACCTATTCCAACTTTACGACTTATTTCTTGTTGGTCAACTAGGTTCTTAACAATATATGAGGAATTCTTATAAGCAAGACACTTCTTCTTTTCTTCTTCTATCTGGTTTCTGAGATTAGTTTCTACTACAACATGACAACTGACTTTGCTGACTTGAACAGCTAAGTCTTCAGTCAACTTAATAGTCAACTTGTCATGATTTCTTTTTAACTGTTTAAAAACTTCAGTCTCATCAATTAACTCTTTGACTTTGAGTCTGAGTTTCTTAACTTTATCTCTTTCACCATCTAGTTCTTTACCTAGCAAAGCAAACATCTTAGGACACGAAGGATTTACCTCTATTCCTCTGTCACTGGTGGGAGACAGTGATCCCTCTGATGAAGCCATAAGAGCAAGATTTCCCAGCTCTTCCTCATCATCGTTATCTGAGTCATCCCAGCTTTTGCCTGCTGCTAGATAGGACTTTCCTTGATGCTTTTTCACTAGCGCATCATACTTCTCCTTGAGCTCTTCATAAGACTCTCTCTTTTTCCCTTGCTTAGGCTTCTTGCACTCAGTTGCAAAGTGGCCTAGCTCATTACAGTTGAAGCAACGAAACTTGCTTCTATCAACTAAGCCGGTCTTGTAGCCGCTTTTTGATACTGCTGTCGAAGAACCTCCTCTTTGGAATCTTCCAAAATTAGGCTTACTTCTGAATGAGGAGTTTCTTCGGAATCTCATGTTGCCAAACTTCCTGGCAACCATAGCTAGAGATTCATCTTCTAGCTGATCTAGTTCTTCCAGTGAGTAGAAATCACCATCTTCCTGTTTGTCAGCAGTATGTCCAAGTTCTGGAACCACATACTCTGTTGAACTGTTAGAAGGTGCAACAGCCTTCACTTCTTCTTTCTCTGGTGCTTCTACCATTAATGCCTTGGAGGAACTCAGTACCTTACCTCTTCCATACATTTCTCTGGTTTGGATCTGTTCCAGCTCATAAGTTTTTAAAACTCCGTAGAGTCTTTCTAGGGTTACTTCTTTCATGTCCCTAGATTCCCGGATGGCTGCAATCCTGTGCTCCAGATGCTCTGGTAAGGTCAACAAAAACTTCCTGTTCACCTCTTGGTTCTGATAAAACTTTCCATTCATGTTTAGCTCGTTTATCAATTTGTTTAGTCTCTGAAACACCTCAGAGATACCCTCACCAGGGTTGGATCTAAACTGTTCATATTGGGTGGTCAGGATCTCCAGTCTATTCTCCTTAACTTCTTCAGTTCCCTCATTGATAATTTCAATTGTTTCCCAGATTTGTTTTGCATTCTTGCAATTGACTACTTGGTTGTACATGATGTAGTCTAGGGATTCAATTAATATGAGCTTCAGATTATTATCAAGGGACACAGCTTCTGTTTCCTCATCTGTATAGTCTGCCGGACTTTTCGGAAACTGTCTGTGGGGAATTACGACCCCATCTACTGTATGTTCGAGAACAACTGATATAGGGAGCTCAACACCTTTAGCCATAATCAATGCATACTTAGGATTTGCAATCCCGATAAACAGTAGCATTTTTTGTTTCCACAAGTTGTAGTGTTCTCTGTCGAACTGTGGAATCTTGATGCTTGTAACTTTCTGGGTACTCATCTTTAATAAGATTAAAAATTAAGTGTTTCAAAAAAAATATTTTAATTTTTGACTGAAAACAATTTTTGATCAGAAATAATTTTTAGTGAAAAATTATTTCGAATAAAAAATTATTTTGAATTAAAAATAATTTTTGAGATCTGTATGAGTTGCGGAATTTTTGGTTTGGATCTGATATTTTCTATATCAACCAGCTTTGATACCAATTGTTGGTCCCTGATATTGTAGAAGGGGGGTTGAATACAATATCTGAAAATTAACCGCGGAATAATTAGGATTAAAAATATTATTTTAATTACTCGCGAAATATTAATTATAATGAAATACTGTTCAAGTGAAAGATATAATTTTAACTTGATTAGTATTACACAATTAATATGAAGATTAGATTCTATAACTGATATAAAAATCTAGAACGAATTCGACATGAAGTGTTCGAGTTTAATCAATTATATTCAAACTTGCACAGAAATCTGTGAATATTACAATGCAGACAAATTTCTGAATTTGAACTGATTTTCTTAACTCTTAACAAGTTGAACTCTAACAAATGAAGCAAGCACCTCATATTTATAGAGGTTGGAAAAAGGCTGGTATGACCTTTTTCCATATGACTTAATTTCAAGAAAATAAGTCTGTATGACTTATTTTAACACTTGTATGACTTACAAAAGACTGGGCATGACTTATTTTGGTCGGTATGACTTATTTTTCTAATTAAAAAATCGGTATGACTTTTTAATTAAATAAAAAATCAATCCAGTATGACCTTTTGAGCATTGAAATCTCGGTATGACTTATTATATATATATATATATATAGTTCGGTATGACTTATTAACAAGTCCTTCGGTATGACTTATTAATAAGTCATACTAACTGATTATATATATATATATATATACACAATTCGGTATGACTTATGCTAACATGCTCGGTATGACTTATATATATATATATATATATAAAGAATTTCGGTATGACTTATTGATAAGTCATACTAGCAGTTTATATATATCTATATAAGTCATTTTAAAGCATTTCTTTTATAGTAAATTAATTCTACTTAATTTAATTAGTTAATTCATAAATTAAATTAATTTCAACTTGAATTAATTTAATTAGATAAATTAAATAATTAATTAACAATTGATAGTAGAATTAAAATACTATCTTTAGTCGCAGCCGTGCTGATAGTCTTGAAATCTTCCTGTCTTTTCTTCGTCTTCTAATCTTGAAACCTCTTGAATTAAATGAAGAATAAATATTATATTAGTTGACACACAAATGTACTGTCTGGTTCATTTGTGTCATCCCAATAAATATTCTCCATTTAAATAACATTTAACTAGAGGCCTTCTGTCATTAATTCTTCTTCATTGTTTGCATTCTTCTTCTGGAATCTGCTTGTAGTAACCACTTGAAATCTTCTATATCTTCTGTCTTCAATAGAAGTACTACTACATTATTAATTTCACTGACGCTTGAACAAATAATTGAACTTCTTCCAGTGTTGAGTAGCAATCCTACAAAATACCTCTGATACTTAGATCCTTTGTGATTAGTTGACTGTCTTCGTCTTGATTCCTGTTTAGTGTTTAGTATTTACTTCTCTTTATTAGTTAGAGTTGAGTTGCCATCTAATTATTACAAATAGGCCTAGTCATATGCCTTTCAGACATGAAAGAAGTAACCCTAGAAAGACTCTACGGAGTTTTAAAAACTTATGAGCTGGAACAGATCCAAACCAGAGAGAGGTACGGAAGAGGTAAGGTACTGAGTTCCTCCAAAGCATTAATGGTAGAAGCACCAGAAAAAGAAGAACTAAAGGCTGTTGCACCTTCTAACAGTTCAACAGAGTATGTGGCTCCAGAACTTGGACATACTGCTGACAAACAAGAAGATGGTGATTTCTACTCATTGGAAGAACTAGATCAGCTGGAAGATGAATCTCTAGCTATGGTTGCCAGGAAGTTTGGCAACATGAGATTCCGAAGAAACTCCTCATTCAGAAGTAAGCCTAATTTTGGAAGATTCCAAAAAGGAGGTTCTTCGACAGCAGTATCAAAAAGCGGCTACAAGACTGGCTTAGTTGATAGAAGCAAGTTTCGTTGCTTCAACTGTAATGAGCTAGGCCACTTCGCAACTGCGTGCAAGAAGCCTAAGCAAGGGAAGAAGAGAGAGTCTTACGAAGAGCTCAAGGAGAAATATGATGCGCTCGTGAAAAAGCATCAAGGAAAGTCCTATCTAGCAGCAGGCAAAAGCTGGGATGATTCAGATAACGATGATGAGGAAGAGCTAGGAAATCTTGCTCTTATGGCTTCATCCGAGGAATCACTGTCTCCCACCCGTGACAGAGGAATAGAGGTAAATCCTTCTTGTCCTAAGATGTTTGCTTTGCTAGGTAAAGAACTAGATGGTGAAAGAGATAAGGTTAAGAAACTTAGACTCAAAGTCAAAGAGTTAGTTGATTAGACTGAAGTTTTTAAACAGTTAAAAAGAAATCATGACAAGTTGACTGTTAAGTTAACTGAAGACTTAGCTGTTCAAGTCAGTAAAGTCAGTTGTCATGTTGTAACAGAAGCCAATCTCAGAAACCAGATAGAAGAAGAAAAGAATAAGTGTCTTGCATATAAGAATTCCTCATATATTATAAAGAACCTAGTTGACCAAGAAGAAATAAGTCGTAAAGTTGGGATAGGCTTCGAGTACAATAAATCTGTAGGAAAGCCAAGCAACATAATCCCCTTTAGAAAAAGTGCTGTAGAAAGGGGTATCCCACATGTTGTTAAAGACACACCAAAACCTCTCTTCATAACACCGATAACTGAACCTATCCTTGAGAGCTCTGTACTGATTGCATATGAAATGCAGTTGGAAGATCTTGAGGAAGAGAAGAAGAGAGGAGAACAGGTTAAGGACATAAAAGGAGTTAATGTCCAGAAAGAGAAGTGTGCACCAAAGACACCAGTGAAAGATGTGGGAACTTCTGATTCCCCCAGACCTGGTGTAGGTGCAAAAGACTTAAAGAATAAAATGAACAGACCCAACACATTTGTGAACAGTAAGAACAGTAACAATAAATTTCATTCAACTGAAAACTTCAAATCTGCTGATAAAATTGAAGTAGAATTTGTTAAGACCCCTACTGTATTGAATAACATGCCTACTATTGATGCTTTCCATAAACCATGTGGAATAATGAATTGTATGTTATGAGCTTTTAATGCTATGACTGCTTACTTTAAACGCATGATAGCTAAGAAAGATAACATGACACCTAGACAGCATATCAATAGTAAATTTGCTAAATCCAAGACTGCGACTCCTTCACCTGAAAAGAAGGAATCATATATTCCTAAGTCTAAACAGAAAGTTGTTAAGACTGTTTTTAGGAAGGTAGGAACAGTCAAGGAAGAAAATGATGTTATTCGAAAAGGATCTGTTGTTAAAGCAGACAAAGGTCAATTCTTTAAGTATGCCGGGCCCAATCAATTTTGGGCTCCGAAGACGAATTAATCCGTTTGGTATGTGCAGGGAGTTAAACAAGTAAACCGAGTTATATGGATCCTGGACAGCGGATCGTCAAGGCATATGACCGGAGATAGAGCCCTGCTATCAGACGTGGTTGAAAGAGCTGGCCCAATCGTCACCTTTGGAGATAACAGCAAAGGAATGACTACGGGATATGGCAAGTTAAATACAGGAAATGTTATCATTGAAAACGTGTCTTTGGTGGAAGGACTTAAGCACAATCTACTTAGCGTCAGTCAATTCTGTGATAGAGGTTATAAAGTAAACTTTATCAAGGAGAAGTGCTTAATAGCTCATTCTAAAGAAGACACACTAGCCTTGCGTGGAGTAAGGAAAGGAAACTTGTACGTAGCTGATTTCAACTCGGGAACTGAAGCTGAAGCAAACTGTTTTTATTCAAAAGCTTCAACAGAAGAAAGTTGGCTATGGCACAAGAAGCTCTCATACCTGAATTTCAAAACAATGAACTCTCTAGTCAAGAGGGATTTGGTGAGAAGACTGCCTCCGATGGAATTTACACAAGAAGGCTTGTGTGAGGCATGTCAGAAAGGGAAGTCAAAGAAAGCAACTCACAGAGGCACAGACACTACAAACATCACTGAACCACTTCAACTCCTACACATGGATTTATTTGGTCCAGTAAATATTCTGTCTATGTCAAGAAAGAAATACGCCTTAGTGATTGTGGATGACTTCACAAAATATACATGGGTTTTATTCTTGAACTCAAAGGATGAAACTACACATTTGGTGATTGATCATATAAAACTGATTGAGTTAGATTCAAAGTTACCTGTCCGGGCAATCAGATCAGATAATGGAACAGAATTCAAAAATGAAGTTCTGAATAATTTCTGCTTAAACAAGGGAATAACAAGGCAATATTCAGCACCAAGAACTCCGTAACAAAATGGAGTTGTAGAAAGGAAAAATAGAACCCTGATTGAAGCTGCAAGAACTATGCTAAGTGAATCAAAGTTATCTATCTACTTCTGGGCTGAAGCGGTAAATACAGCTTGTTATACTCAAAATCGAACTCTAATCAACAAAGATCATATGAAAACACCCTATGAATTAATGGATGGCAAGAAACCTACTCTCAAGTACTTTCATGTATTTGGAGCTAAATGCTTTGTGCTAAAAGATGGAGATGAACATCGTGGCAAATTTGAGGCCAAGGCACACGAAGCTATTTTTGTCGGATACTCAAGAAGAGCATATAGGGTATACATAATTGATCAGCACCAAGTGAAGGAAAGTGTCAATGTAACGTTTGATGACACTAAACTCCCAAGTATCCAAACTGAAGATTCTTCTGAGTCATTAAAGTTCGATAATTATCCAGACTCACATTCTGATGACGAAGAAGAGCCTGAGGTTGTAGTAGGAAATGATGACAACAATGTTGGTAATGATCTAGGTAATAGTGGTGGTAACAATGGTAACACTGGAAATACTACTAATACCAGTGGTGGATCAACAAGTCATCCTGGCAGCAACTCAGGGGGAGATGAAGGATCAACTGGCAGAACACAACATCACAATGAATTTCGAGGCGAATCATCAAGATCAAACCTACCCAGGGAAAGGATATGGAGTAGAGATCATCCTTTTGAATTGATCATAGGTGATCCAGATATTGGAGTTAGAACCAGAAGTGCAACTTCAAATGAATGTTTATTTTCAGTTTTTCTATCTCAAGAAGAACCAAAGAAGATTGAAGATGCATTAATAGATCCAGATTGGGTTCTTGCCATGCAAGAAGAGCTCAATCAGTTTGAAAGACAAGAAGTCTGGACACTGGTACCCAGGCCTAAAGATAGATCTGTAATTGGCACGAAATGGGTATACAGAAACAAGTTAGACGGTGATGGCATTGTTACAAGAAACAAAGCCAGACTGGTTGCAAAGGGTTACTCCCAGGAAGAGGGAATTGATTATGACGAGACCTACGCACCAGTTGCAAGACTTGAAGCCATCAGGATATTTCTGGCATTCGCAGCACATTCCAATTTTAAAGTCTATCAAATGGATGTGAAGAGTGCATTTATGAACGGAAAGCTAGAAGATGAAGTTTATGTGGAACAGCCCCCTGGCTTTAAAAATCCAGAGTTTGCTGATTTTGTGTACTTTCTTTTCAAAGCTCTCTATGGACTCAAGCAAGCACCGATGACATGGTATGACACTCTCTCTGAGTTCTTACTTGAAAATGGTTTCACTAGAGGTGTCATAGATAAAACTCTCTTTTACAAATTACATAATAAAGATATGATATTTGTCCAAGTTTATGTTGACGATATTATATTTGGTTCTTCTAACGAAAACTTGTGCAAGAGATTTGCTAAGTTAATGCAGAGTAGATATGAGATGAGCATGATGGGTGAGTTGTCATTCTTCCTTGGATTGCAAGTAAAGCAAAAGGAAGATGGGATTTTTATTTGCCAATCAAAGTACGTAAGAGATCTTCTCAGAAAATTCAGTCTAGAAGATTCGTCACCAGCAAAAACCCCAATGCCAACAGCCACGAAGCTTGACAAAGATGAAACTGGTAAGAAAGTTGACATCACAAGCTATAGAGGTATGATAGGCTCATTATTATATCTAACTGCTAGTAGACCCGACATAATGTTTGCAACATGCTTATGTGCAAGGTTTCAATCTGACCCAAGGGAATCTCATCTAATAGCTGTTAAACGAATTTTTAGATATCTAAAGGGTACACCAGATCTTGGAATTTGGTACCCTAAGGATACAGGTTTTGACCTAATTGGCTATACAGATTCAGACTATGCATGGTGCAGGATGGACAGGAAAAGTACTTCTGGAAGCTGTCAGTTTCTAGGACGACGGTTGATCTCCTGGTACAGCAAGAAACAACATTCAGTATCTACCTCGACAGCCGAAGCAGAATACATTGCGGCAGGTAGCTGTTGTGCACAGATCTTGTGGATTAGGAATCAGCTAAGTGACTACGGACTTGCGTTGAACAAAATTCCAATTTTTTGCGACAACACAAGTGCGATAGCAATTTCCAACAATCCTGTTCAACATTCGCGAACCAAGCACATTGACATAAGGTATCACTTTATAAGAGAGCATGTCATGAACGGAACTGTGGTGTTACAATTCGTACCCACAGAAGATCAGATAGCCGACATCTTCACAAAACCACTTGATGAATCCACTTTCTCAAAGCTGGTTAGTGAATTAGGGATGTTAAACTATGGCTGAATTTTTGGTTGCTAGGAATTAATTTAAGCTCATAAATATTAAATGTTAATATTTAAAGAGTTTATGAGACTTGAATTAATAAAATCCTAGAGCTTATGAATTTTTGGAAAATTATCTTAAGATTAAATCAATATTCTTAAAAGATAATTATTTCAATTAAAGCATAAGTACTTTTGTTTAAATTTAAACATTCATAAGCATTTATGTAAATTAATGTATAATTTTCTAATTATTATTGTACTTTAAAATAAATGAGTATGTTATTAATTATTCAATTAATTTGCTTATTAAATTAATTCAAACATGAGTTAATTTAATTCTTAAATTAATTAAATCAATTAGTAATGTAAATATTTATTTTATATCTATTTAGTATGTAAATTTTTGTTAGTCAACTATTTACTTAGTATATATTATTTATTATCCCAGAATGACTTATTATGATAAAAGTTCGGTATGACATTTAATTTTTGAATGAATCTCGGCATGACTTTTTATTTCTAATAATAAGTCATACCGAGAATTCATTTTAAAAAATATTTTTTCTCTTAAGTCATACCGAGACCTGCTAATTAAAACAGTTTTATCCTATGAATAAAAACTCGGTATGACTTTTGAAAAGTCACACCGAGTCGTTTTGTAAAACAAGTCATAGCAGGCCTCTTTAATAAGTCATACCGGCTATTTTTAGTTTTATTTCCTTCTTTAATTAAGTCATACACAGCAATAGATACACACTGCTACATACATAAACACGAACAGTTTTCTTCCATTTTACAAGAAATCGATCGATTCTCATCCATCTCAACTGATTTCAGTTGCTGTTACTTGCTGATTTCAAGCTCCTTGCTTGCTAAGTTTGTTAAAATTGACTAAAACAAGCAAAACTCTGCCCATTTTTTTTCAAAAAACGCAGTGATTGTTCTCTTTCTTGTTAAAAATCGAAGCAAGTGGTGTTGATTGTGACTAATGACAGTCGTGTAGTGATTTATTGATTAAAGACAATTTAGGGATTATTAGAAATTAGGGTTTCTCTTTAAAGTGTAATTTTCAAATTATCAGCTTGTAATTGTTAATTTTAATTTGTAATCGCACTTTGTAATTTTATTATTTGTAATAGCTTAAATCAAAAAAAAATGGCAGGTTTTTGCGAATTAGTAAAAACTAATTTTGTAGGATATTTTAATCCGGTAAACTGTTCAGTCGAGAGGTTTCGACCGTGGATCGTTTTTATGAATGAACATTCACTTGTAAGAACTGCAATTACTCTGGACGCCCCGTTGCAAGTGTTAGCACTTAGGACTCTGTATTCCACTGCTAGGAATAGGAGTACTGCAGGCAGAGTTCAATTCTCATTCAGCATAGGAGATCATGAATATATGGTGACTGAAGAGGACGTGAACAGGATTTTGGGCTTCCCAACTGACAATTTCGTGGATCCACCCACTGTACCAGAAATTCTAGAATTTTTCTATTCCATTAGATATCAGGGTGAGATCAATTTGGTAAGATTGACGAAGTCCAGATTGGTAAGCGAATGGGACTACTTCTTTGGGACGTTAGCCAAAGTTTTTGCACCCACTACAAAGAACAACTTCAACAATATATCTTCACTACTGCAAATAATAGGGTTTTCTGTGGCCCACAACAGGAGGATAAATTTTGGGAAGTTGATTCTAAAAGAAATAATAAGGAAAATGGGGAAACCAGAAAGCAGGGAACAGGACATTCAAGTCTACTATCCGAGGTTCCTGATGCTGTTCATGAATGATTTGTTGATGGAAGAAGACAAAGCCTTATTTCATAATAGTCCTGTAGAAGAATCTCCTACTTCTCAGAACAACTTATTTGCAAGGCTCCACAACAACCCCAAGTACGAAGATGTGCCAGTGGAAAGAACAGATTACATGGCTGAGATATTAGATCTTATTGCTAATCCTGTGCAGGAACAAGAGCCAGAGCAAGTGCCAATACAAATGGATCATCCTGTGCACCTTCTACTTGAAGCTGCTCAGCATGTCGATCAAGTGGCACAAGATCAACAGGTAATATCTCACTCACAATCTTCTAGTTCAATACCTATAGAAATATCCACTGCTCTGTTAGATTTATCTATAGCGGACTATGATGGTGTTCTTACACTCCAGGATATCAGCTATGAACCTGAAAACACATAGGTTCTGCCCCCAGCTGAATTAGAGCCTCAAACAGTTTCTCCTTCATCCTCCTCTTCATTAAAAGTCAGAAAAAGGAAGAAACCTGTCAGAATAGTTAAAGGTCTTGGTGCTGATGTGAGTGAACCCTTAGCTCTGTCTCCTCCTTCAAAAATTTCTAGAGTTGACCCTGAGATAACTGCAGCCTCAACCTATTCCAGTCAATGGGATATGGATTTTAATATGGCCATCCAAGATTCTCTAAATACACTTGCTCAACCAGGTGATCTAATTCGCTGCTCGGCCACGGCATCAGATAGTGAGGAAAACACACTGCTAGCAATCACTCTAGCAGGACCTTCACTTGAAGAAATACCAACACAGGAGGGCACAATAGTTGAAGAAAATGTTTTCAATAAAAACTCGTCGGATGCCACCTATGTTGTGGACCATGACATTTTCGATGCAGTGCAGCATCAGATACCCTCCGAGGTACTAAGGAGCACCACAGACTCTCAAGAGCCTGTCATTACATTGTCTAAGGTGGTGACTCCCCTGGATTTCTTACATCCAGTTCTCATTAGAGAAGGTCTCGAATCCACTGGTGGATTTGAGAGGCAACCACTCCATAGAGAGAGATGGGACTCCATTCACGGAGTAGCTACGTCAGTAGCGGAGCCTCTTCAAGTTAACCTTATTGAGGACGCGCCTTCACAGGCATCAGAAGAGCATTTCGACTCTTCAAAAGCTATTGTTATATATGCAGGTACAGCTTCAGGATCTGGAAAGGAGCTAAACACGAGTGATGTGAGGCAAACACAGAGTGAAACACATGCACAGAGTGATAATGAGATAAACAGGAGTGCAAGTGAGATGAGTGCACACACACAAAGTGAACTGTTATCCAAATTGGAAGCTCTCCAGAATGAAATGAAAATTGTTCAAGCTGAGTTATTAAAAGTTAAAGCACAAGCAGAAGAAAATTCTACATCTGCCTCTGTAACACAGCAGCTGTCAATAGTGCGAAAAGATGTTGAAGATGTCAAATCCTCCATTCTTCTAAAAACTCAAGACATCCAGAACGTTCAGAATCTAATTGCTGAGGATATGAAAGAAGTGAGAAAACTGCATGAAAGAATTGATGACGTTGAGAAAAACTTAACCCTCACAATCATTGAAAATGAAAAGATTTCTACTCAACGCTTCAGCAAACTGGATGATGGCATGATGCATCTAAATGAAGGAATGAAGCAAGTCTATCTGACTATGCAGAAAATGTTGACATCTTTTGAAGCCTCTAAAACTCAAGAGGATCCCTCAACTAAGGGGGAGAAAGCAAAGGAGAAAGTAGCTGGAGATGAAGGGGCTACTACTCAAGATAAAGGTAAAGCAAAGCTGTTTTCTGAAGAAGAATTTCAATCGTATGATCAAGAACCAGAAGAACAGTATTATGCTCAAGAGCAATTCATTGATGACAGTGCTCATGATGAATCAAACATTCCTGACTACTGCAGAGCTGAGGAAGAAACTGCATTTGATGAAGATTTTTTGTTTCAAAAAGAAAAAGAAGTTGATCCAGCCTATGAAGAGGCAATAAAGAAACTTAAAGAAGACATCAAGGCAAGCCAAGCAAAGACTGAAAATCTAAAAGCTCTAGTCATGGAAAGATCTCAGGCAAAAAGAGAAGAGAGCCAACAAAAGCAAAATTTGTGGGCTATAGCTGTTAGAAAGAAGAAAGAAGATGTGCGCTTAAAAATAGGGAAGAAATGGGATACTGCCAGAGAGATCATGGACAAACTTCAGAAAGGTCCATTTGAAGATTACAAGTTATAGTTCTTAATTAATCGTCTGCAAGATTCAAATGACTGTCTGGATAACTTCATGAAAGCAATCAAAGAAGAAGTTGACTACATCACTGTGATTGTGGATAACATTCTAGATGATTGGCAGATTCTGTTATACACACACAAGTATGGCACATTCAGAGTCTCTTTGGAATTCTTTCGTCAAAAATCTCTATCTGTAATATGGACATTGATGAATAAAGTCAAAAGATGTTCAGAAGAAAATGAACTTTTAAGGGACAGACTTCGAGAGATAGCAAGAGCTGTTAGTCCACAAATCTTAAACGACCCTCATGAGGTAAGGTTCTACAACAATAAGCTTTATCAAATTATGAAGCTGGATGAGGAGTCACTAAAGGGCTACACAGTTAAATACATGATTGAAGTTGAAACAATGTTGAGATCCAAGGGATTCAGGCCCCAAGCTAAGTTGGATGCAGCTCAAAAGATCAGAGACTACTGCCTATCAAAGAAAATTCAATCATACATCAGGCAGATGCATAAAATTGATTCAACACAGCCTTATGACATAGAAGAAGAGGTAGTAGATCCTGTTAAACAGGAAGTGTTGTGGCAGTTAGCAAGAGCTGAGCAAAGAAGGTTGTATGGAGAATCCACCACAACAGATCAATCAGTATCTGAAGAAGTACCAAGGACACCAGTTCATAAAAGTTCAAATCTAGAAGAAGGTGAAGTTGATACATCAGAAGACTGAAGACTTAGATAGAACAAGATAGAAACTTTGTAATATTTGTTCAGTGCTAGAAGAACATCTATCTTGTATTTATCTTTCATGTATGAATCTGGAAAATTGTTAAATATAAAACCAGAACTTTTATTTATTATTTACAGTCATTACATGTCGTACTACTTTCTTAGTTGTTAGTTGAGTTATCCTCTAGAAATTTGTGTGTTAAATGTTTAACAACAAATAGGGGGAGATTGAAAGGCATATGACTAGGCCTATTTGTAATAATTAGATGACAACTCAACTCTAGCTAATAAAGAGAAGTAAATAATAAGCACCAAAGAGGAATCAAGACGAAGACAGTCAACTAAGCACAAAGGATCTAAGTATCAGAAAATTTTTTATAGGATTGCTACTCAACACTGGAAGAAGTTCATTTATATGTTCAAGCGTCAGTGAAAATAGATAATGTGGTAGTACTTCTATAGAAGACGGAAGATATAGAAGATTTCAAGTGGTTACTACAAGTAGATTCCAGAAGAAGAGCAAAGAAAGTGAAGCAGAAGAATGACAGAAGGCCTCAACTCAAAGTTATTAAATGGAGAATATTTATTAGTTGACACAAATGAACCAGACAGTACATTTGTGTTACAACTAAAAATAATATTTATTCTTCATTTAAATTCAAGAGGTTTCAAGATCAGAAGACAAAGAAAAGACGGGAAGATTTCAAGACTGACAGCACGGCTATGCGAGTATAGATAGTATTTTAATTCTACTATCAAATGTTAATTTATTATTTAATTTATCTAATTAAATTAATTCAAGTTGAATTTAATTTAATTTATAAATTAACTAATTAAATTAAGTAGAATTAATTTACTATAAAAGAAATGGATCAATATGACTTATATATATATATATATAAACAGTCAGTATGACTTATTAAATAAGTCATACCGAGCTTATTAAATAAGTCATACCGAGCTTATTTAAATAAGTCATACCGAAGCAACTCAGGAAGTCATACCGAGAGTACTGTGCTCAAAAGGTCATGCTGAACCAATTTTGTTTAATTAAAATAAGTCATACCGATTTATTTTAATTATATAAAATCCGAATATGACTTTAAATAAGTCATACCGAACTTTCAAAAGGTCATACCGACCAAAATAAGTCATGCCCAGTCTTTTATAAGTCATACAAGTGTTAAAATAAGTCATACAGACTTATTTTCTTGTAATAAAGTCATACTCAAAAAGTCATAGCAGCCTTTTTGAAATCTCTATAAATATGAGATCATCTCTTTACTTGTAGTTGTTCAATAGAAAAGAGTTAGAAAAATCAGATCAAATTCAGTAATTTATCTGCATTGTAATATTCACAGATTTCTGTGCTGAGTTTGAAAATAATTGATTAAACACGAACACTTCATGTCGAATTCGTTCTAGATTAATATATCAGTTATAAAATCTAATCTTCATATTAATTGTGTAATATTGATCAAGTTAAAATTATATCTTTCACTTGAATAGTATTTCATTATAATTAATATTTCGCGAGTAATTAAAATAATATTTTTAATCCAATTATTCAGCGATTAATTTTCTGATATTGTATTCAACCCCCCTTCTACAATATCAGGGACCAATAATTAGTTTCCGATTTGTAAAATGATTTTTTAAATATTTTGTTTGAACGATCCAACCAAACAGATATTCTTAAATATTGATTTTAGGTGAGTAAAAAAAAATTACAATTCAATCATGTACTCCTTTTTAATACAAATAGAATAAAAAGGCTAGGATATCGAAACTAGTTCCTAATTTGTAAAATAATTTTTTAAATAATTTTTTGGACGATCCAACCGTACGGATATTCTTTAATATTGATTTTAAGTTAGTAAAAAAATATAAAAAAATTACAATTCAATCTCATACTCCTTTTTAATACAAATATAGTAAAAAAGGCTAGGATATCGAAATTAGTTCCCGATTTATAAAATGATTTTTTTAATAATTTTTGGGACGATCCAACTGTACGGATGTTCTTAAATATCAAAACGATGTGCATAGGTGTTGATCGTGTGTAGAAAGTGAAAGTACAGACGTTGAAATTGGAATTTGAATCAATGAATGTGAAGGAGACGGACCAACTTAATGAATTTTGTATGAAAATGTATGGTGTAGTCACTAACATCCGTATCCTAGGAGGAATGATGGATGTTATAGAATAAAAAATAGGGTGTATTAACTTCTAAGTGTGTCAGAGCTTATCGAAACTAGGTTGTCATGTACTCTTTTTTAATACAAATAGAGTAAAAAAGGCTAGGATATCGAAACTAGTTCCCAATTTATAAAATAATTTTTTGGACTATCCAACCGTACGAATGTTCTTTAATATTGATTTTAGGTTAGTAAAAAAATAAAAAAAAATTAAACTTCAATCTCGTACTTTTTTTAAATACAAATATAGCAAAAAAAGGTCAGGATATCGAAATTAGTTCCTGATTTATTAAATAATTTTTTTTAAAAAAAAATTGGACGATCCAACCATACGGATGTTCTTAAATATTTATTTTAGGTAAGTAAAAAAAATACAATTCAATCATGTACTCCTTTTTAATATAAATAGAGTAAAAATGCTAGGATATCGAAACAAGTTCCCAATTTATAAAATAATTTTTTAAAATAATTTTTTGGACGATCTAACCGTACGGATGTTCCTTAATATTGATTTTAGGTTAGTACAAAAATAAAAAAAAAATACAATTCAATCTCGTACTCTTTTTTAATACAAATATAATAAAAAGGCTAGGATATCGAAATTAGTTCCCGATTTGTAAAATATTTTTTTGAACGATCCAACCGTACAGATGTTCTTAAATATTAATTTTAGGTGAGTAAAAAATATAAAAAAAAATACAATTCAATCATGTACTCCTTTTTAATACAAATAGAATAAAAAAGGCTAGGATATCGAAACTAGTTCCCAATTTGTAAAATAATTTTTTAAATAATTTTTTGGACGATCCAACCGAACGGATGTTCTTTAATATTGATTTTAGGTTAGTGAAAAAATAAAAAAAATTACAATTCAATCTCGTACTCCTTTTTAATACAAATATAGTAAAAAAGGCTAAGATATCGAAATTAGTTCCCGATTTATAAAATGATTTTTTAATAATTTTTTGGACTATCCAACCGTACGGATGTTCTTAAATATCAAAACGATGTGCATAGGTGCTGATCGTGTGCAGAAAGTGAAAGTACAGACGTTGAAATTGGAATTTAAATTAATGAACGTGAAGGAGACGAATCAGCTTAATGAATTTTGTATGAAAATGTATGGTGTAGTCACTAACATCCGTATCCTAGGAGGAAATATGGATGTTATGGATTAAAAATTAGGGTGTATTAACTGTTAGGTGTGTCGGAGCTTATCGAGCTTTAATAATTGATCTTACTATCGGAACTATCTTTGTTCTAGCAAGATGCCTACGTACCTTCACGATTACAAAGGATATATCAGACATAGTTCTTAGAATGAGGGGTTAGGTCCTTTATATATACATGGGTAGTCTTAGAATCATATTAGGGTTAGGAACCTTGGCGGACAATTGCACTTCCTTGAAGAATTTTGGATTTTTCTCGTTATAGAAATAGTTTCCATGTAGGAATATGTTTTCTTGTTAATTGAGGTGTCTTGGAGGCTACTCTTTGGAGCAGTTTTCTTGTAGTGATACACAATTAATTTGCAGTATATTTAGCTAATTAATTAATTATAAATTTATTTAATAATTAGAGTTTCAGGCCCCATTGAATGGGCCTCTCATTTGGACAAAACTAGGTCTAATTAATGCAACATTAATTATGTCTTTAGGGCCCATATATTTTTCCCTAACTTTTGTAAAGTGTGCAAGACTTAGTAGAACTTCATCTTGTGCTCTAGGATTTTCCTTTATTCATAAAAGATTTTCTCTTGATTTATTTGTACCCTTAGGTATTTTTCCTTATTTTCTAGGAATTTTTCACTATTTAGAGAGGATTTATTTGTACCCTCGGGTATTTTTTTTTCTTAATTTTTAGGAATTTTCCTTTAATTATAGAGAATTTTCCATAATTTATTGGCCATTTAAATCATTTTTAATGATTTTTTTGGCATTTTTCTGATTTATTTCCGACCAGGAATCCTAGTCTTGGCCGACTAGGATCCTAGTCGGTTTTAGCTCCATTTGGGGAACCCTGGTCGGCCAAGGCTCCTTCTTTGTTTCCTGGTCGACTAGGATTCCTTGTCGTATACGACTAAGATTCCTGGTCGGTTATAGTGCCATTTATGGCACCTGGTCATTAAGGGTTCCAGGTCGTCTATTCGACCAGGATCCTGGTCGTTTATTAGGCCTGTTGAGGTCCTGGTTGTTGAGGATTCCTAGTCGTTCATTCGACCAGGATTCTAGTCATTTGACGTGTCAATTGAAACCCTGGTCGACATGGATTTCTAGTCGGCCAAGATTTGTTATTAGCTTCCTAGTCGACTAGGATTCCTAGTCGTTTTTATTCCCTCATTCGACTTCTAGTCGAGAAAGGTTCTTAGTCATTTCTAAGCCATCATTTGGCTTTTAGTGGTCTAGGACTCCTAGTCGTTTGGCCATTCGAGGATTTTTAATGTAGTAAATAGTTGGGCCTTGACCTGTAAGTTATTGGGCTTATTTAGGCAGGGCCCTGCTATGGCCCCGAGATTTTTATTCGTTTGTTTTAGTCTAGAGAAATTTCCAGACCACGTCAATTATTGGGACATATGTTGTTAAAGCCCAACTAGTTTCTGGGTCTCATTTTTACTGGCTATAGGAAGTTTAACCAGTTGAGTTACCACTTTCTTCGGATATAAATTAGTGAAGTGAGAACTTCATTTTTCACTTCTCACTTTCCTTATAAACTTTTCTCTCAAATTTCTCTCTAGAGACCTTTTAGTCGAGGTGATTTCCGGCGATCATTTTCCGATCATCCTTCATCTTCCTCGTTTCTCAAGCCTTCATCGTTTGAATATCAATGACGGATTCCCAGGATGTTGCACAACAGAAACTTCTTGCCAGTTCGGTAAAAAGTGGTAATGTGGTCACCGTGAAATCTACTTTTTCTTTAATTTCTGAGTTGCTCGAAGTTATGGGTGATGAGTTCCCTCTGATAGCCAAGTTAGATGCGTTTACTAATAAAAGTGTTTTTACAAACTAAGTTCATTGTGATAAATTTACCAAGTTGTATAAATTGCCCCCAGTTATAAATTTGTATTAGCTAAACCAGGGGATCAGACTTGTCATTGGCGGCCCAATAGGTTGTGTGTTTTTAGAGATGCCCTTCTAGGTGGGCTTAGATTTCCTTTTCACGAATTCGTAGTTAGACTTTTGGCTGAAGCTAGGGTAAGCCCTTGTCAGCTAAGCCCAAATTTGTGGCGGACCGTTATTTTCTTTATGGCCCTTTACCTTAGGAAGAATTACCCCCTTTCCGTAGCCGTTTTTAGGAGTATTTTCTAATTTAAAAATAGCTCATCCAACATATTGGGCTAGATTTACCTAAGCCACAGGCAAGGAGTGGGTCCCATTTTCTATAACAAGTCTTTGTTCGACACCAACCCCGACTGGATGAGGGATTTCTTTTATTTTGAATGGGAAGGGGTGATTGGGGCACCCTTTTTAGGAATTCATTTTGCAAAGTCAAAGATGGTAATCCAGGCATGATTAAATTAACCCAGAAGAAAAAGCTCATAATTACTTATTTGGGCCAAGACAAGGGCCGAACCCATTATAGAAAGCATCTTAAAGAATTTTCTTTGAAGGCCGTGGGCCTTTTTAGAGTCTCGGATAATGGTATATTTCTTTTCTCCACTTTCCTTTTATATCGATTTTTCTGAGTCCAATTGTTTATTTTTTTTGTTTGTTTTGCAGCCGCTGAATATATAAATTTTCATTTGGGTGTAGGTGATCAAGAAACCCACAAGATGAGGAAGGCCCCCGAGGCTCTCGAAGGCCCAATCAAGGAGCCCAACCTCCCTGGCTTTTTTCAGCCTTATGAAGGGGCCCAAAAAAAGGGTAAGGGAAAGTGGCCCGTGAGGAGGATGAGGATCCACTAACGGCGGTGTGGAGGCCCAATTGGGGCATAAGGAAGTAAGATATAGTCTCGGGAGTACCTTTAACTCCGTCGATTGGTCCCAAAATTCGATTCCTCCGGCCGAAAAGGCTAAGATTGTCTTGAAGACTGATATCGAGGAGGCTGAGACTTTAGGAGCTCAGGCCATGGCCATGGTATAAACTCTAACTTTTATTTTATTCGCACTTAGCCATTTCTTGGGTTTTTCCAGTATTTGATTCAGATGTGTTGCATGTTGAACAGGTCAACACTTACTTTCAGACCATGGGTCGTCAGGCCAAGACTTGCCATTTTTCTGAGAAGGACCAAAGGAAGGCCAAGGTCAAGGCTGATGCGAAGGTGGTCGTGCTCGAGAAGAAGCTGTTCGAGAAGGAGCAGGAGTTGGTGGCGCTCACGCCGAACTTCAGGAGCTGAGGGCGGATAAATAGGCCCTAATAGCTAAGTATATGGAGCCGGACGAATTTATGGCTTTCATCGATAAGCACAATGACATGGTTTTTCTGAAAACATGTGCCCAAGCTTGGGATAAGTTCCTCCATGCCATCTTGGCTAAGCACCCTGGCTTGTTTGATCCTACAGAGTTCATGTGCCCTATAGGAAAGCCATTGGCTTTGATTTCCACTATCCAAGGGATGGAATTTGGTGACTTATCGGGCGGCGATGCCTTAGACGAGTATGACAGAGTTTTTGACACTAACCCTAGAGGCCAGGATAATACCTCAAAGGAGGGTGAGGAAGAAGAGAAGGCCGATGAAGACAAGAACGAGGAGGAGCGTTCTGATGACCTTTCTTAGTTTCTTTGTTGTTTTCTTTTGTACTTCTTGTATTTCTTCTTCCGTTTTTAACTTATGTAACCTAAAACATTTTATTTATAAAAAGTTCATGTTGTTGTTCTTTTCCTTTTTGTTGCCTTAGTATCTTTCTTAGTATACCTTTCGAGCATAAAGAAAATGAGTAACTTAGGCACCATTCCAAGTGCTAGCTAGGCTCAATTATGTTCTTCTTGCCTTAGTATATTTTGTATAAACATACCTTTCGAGCATAGAAGAACCAATAAACTTAATTGCCAATCCAGGCTTAAATACAACATATTTTAGAAATGCCATAAGGCAGAAAACTTCATTATATTGATAATGCCTTCAAGGCTAAAATTGGGTTCAACCCTTACATAATTGAAATCCTAATTAGAGCGAAAAGCTCTTACATCCTAGTGGTTTCTTCGAACCTTATTTCTACTTAGGTCCTAATAGATATAAGAATCCGTAACTGAATTATTTAAATATAATAAGCCTTCAAATTTGAGGTGTGCCAAGTTCTTGGCACCTCAACAGCTACAAGAGTTTCAAGAATATGTGACCCTCCTCCTTTAACTTGTTTTACCCTATTATAAGGTCATTCCCAATTAGGGGCCAACTTGCCTTTGGGCCCTACTCCAGTGGTTATAGCCTTTCTTAGGACTAAGTCTCCTTGCCTAAAGAATCTTTCCTTAACCCTTAGGTTGTAGTATAAAGATGACTTCTTCTGATATTTGATAATCTTTGTATGAGCCTTTTCCCTGACTTTGTCAATCAAGTCCAATTCAAGTTTCATTCCTTCTTCATTTTCCTCAGGCTCAAAGGCTTTGATTCTCGGAGATATATGTGAGATCTCAACTGGAACTACTACTTCAGCTCCATAAGCAAGAAAGAACGGGGTTGCATCAGTTGTTACCTTATACATGGTTCGATATGCCCAGAGTATAGGTAAAAGCTCATCCACCCAGGTGTTAGTTGAACGTTCAATTCTTTTCTTAAGTCCGTCAAGGATGATTCGATTGGCTACTTCAGCTTGCTCGTTTGCTTGGGGATGTGCCGTAGACATAAAATGTAAATCAATATTATTATCATTGCAATACTCCTTGAATTCTTTGTTGTTGAACTGCGTGCCATTATCCGTAACTAGGACTCTATGTATTTCATACCTATATATGATGTTTTCCCAAAAGAATTGAGCTACTTGCTTTGTGGTTATCTTGGTCAATGGTTTAACTTCCACCCACTTAGTGAAATAGTCGATCGCAACAATCAGAAACTTTCTTTGTCCGCTAGCCATTGAAAAAGGCCCTAGGATATCCATTCCTCACATTGCAAAGGGGATGGAAGAGTTGATGGATGTCAATATCTCAGGAGGTTGCCTTACTACGAGAGCATGCCTTTGGCACCTGTCACACCTCTTTACATATTCATTCGCATCTTTCAGTAAGTCAGGCCAGTAAAAACCAAGGCGTGTAACCTTGTGATCTAAAGCTCTCTCCCCCAAGTGTTGGCCACAAATACCTTCGTGCCCTTCTTTCAAAACTTCGCGGGCCTTACCAGGCCTTAAACATTTCAATTATGGAATAACTAAAGACTTCTTATAAAGAATTTCATCAATAAGAGCATACCTTAATGCCCCCATAGTAAGCTTTCTTGCCTCCATGACATTGTTGGGAATCCATCCAGATTGAAGGTGAGCTTTAATGGGATCAATCCAACAGCCTCCCCTACTTATTGGGGGCACTAACTTAGCATCAATGCTAGGGACTTTCAGGACTTGGAAGTAGACATTCCTCGGGTGTTCTTCTATTTCAGACGATGCGAAATTTGACAAGACATCGACCTTTGCATTTTCTTCTCTAGGAACGTATTCCATCTGGTATTCTTCAAACTGAGTCATAATGGCCTTTACCAATCGGAGATATTTAGCCATAATCTCATCTCTTACTTCAAACTCCCCATTCACTTTGGATATAACTAATTTCGAGTCTCCGCAAACTTTGAGGTACTTGGAATTCAGTGATTTAGCTAGGCCAAGCCCGGCTATCTGAGCTTTGTACTTTGCCTCATTATTGGTTATAGGAAAATCTAACTTGATAGCATACTCAACGACGAACCCTTCAAGACTTTACAAAACTAGGCCAGCTCTACTAGATTTGTTTTTGATGGTCCATCAAAATTGAGTAACCAGTATTCCTTAGGAGTTTGTTCTTTTTCTTTATCTTGAGATATTCATTCCTTATCTTATCCCCTAACTTATTGGTTGTCAATGGTGCATTCGACCACGAAGTCAGCAAGAACTTGGGATTTGATGGTTGTTCGAGGCTTGTACTTGATGTCTAACTCTCCAAGTTCTATAGCCCATTTAATCAGTCTTCCACTTGCCTTGGGGATATGTATAATGTTCCTTAAAGGATGATCGGTTAGAACTTCAATTTTATGCTTGAAAGTAAGGTCGTAGCGTCCTTGAGGCCATTACCAAGGCTAACGCGAACTTTTCAATCTTGGAGTAGTTCAGTTCTACTCCTTGCAAAACCTTGCTCACATAATAAACCGACTTTTGAATCTTTTCTTCTTCCTTTATAAGGACAGCACTTAGGGCCTTGTCTGATACGGCCAAGTACAAGTATAAGATGTCCCCGGGATTAGGCTTGGCCAACAACAGAGCCTCAGCCATATATTTCTTTAATTCCTCAAAGGCCGCTTGGATTTCTTCTATCCACACAAAGTCTTTCATTTTCTTCAATGTCTTGAAGAAGGGCGGACACTTATCCCCGGATTTTGATATGAACCTTACTAAGGCTACAATTCTTCCTGTCAACTTTTGGACATCCCTTACAATCTTTGGGGGTTCCATGTTCAGTATGACCTTAATTTTATCAGGATTGACCTCAATTCCCCTTTTAGAGACCATCATCCCTAAGAATTTTCCAGACCCTACGTTGAAGGCACACTTTGCAGGGTTTAACATCATCTTGTGGTGCCTCAGCACTTCGAAAGCCTCTCTAAGGTGTTCAATATGGTCGGCATTATCCAAGCTTCTGACTAGCATAACATGAACATAGACCTCCATTGTTTTTTTCTTACTGTGGGAACCCGCAGTCGCTACCCTTTTTGGGTGCGCACTGGGTAAACCCACGGGTTCACGCAATAGCACGCAAACCACGTGAACCAGGTAAACCACACAAGTATGACATGCTCTGGCCCAGGATGGCATAATTATACAATACATTCTCCTCCCGTGGGATTCAAACATGTGACCAAGAGGATGATATTCCTCTCTTTAACCAACTGAGCCAACCCTTGCGGTGACCTCCATGGTTTTTCCAATGAGATGTTTGAATATCTTATTAACTAATCTTTGACAGGTAGTTCATGTTCTTCAACCCAAAGGCTATAACAAGATAAAAAAAAATGCCAAAGTCAGTGACGAAGGATACCATATCAATGTCGTCCTTGTGCATTTTGATTTGGTTGTATCCACTAAAACCATCCATGAAGCTTAACAGCTCATGTCCTGCCATTTCAACGATAAGTGCATTTATCCTTGGGAGGGAAAACAATCCTTAGGACATGCATCGTTCAGGTCTGTGAAGTCTATGCACATCCTCCACTTTCCGTTGGACTTCTTGACCATTACCGGGTTAGCGAGCCATTCAAGAAATTGAATTTCTTCAATGAAACTGGCCTCTAAGAGCTTCTCTACTTCTTATTTTATGGCTTCTTACCTCTCCAGGGCAAAGTTTCTCTTCTTTTATTTCACCATCTTATGGTTTGGATCAACATTGAGCTTGTGAGTAATGAGTTGGGGATCAATCCTTGGCATGTTGGCGACTGTCTATGCAAACAAGTCCCCATTTTCTTGCAAGAACTTCGTCAACTTGCCTTTCATAGGTTCATTCAATGAAGCCCCAACATACGTGACTTTATCAAGTTCTCCAGGAACTAGGGGAATCAAAACCAATTCTTTGGCTAGTTTCCCCCTTCTCTCTTCCTCTTTCCTTGCATCCATGTCTTCTATAGGCATTACTTGCCCCCCGACTCCATCCAGTCGTAAGGCTACCACATAACAACTTCTTGCCATTCTCTAATTTCCCCTTTCTTCCCCAATGCCATTTCGAGTGGGGAACTTAAATTTCAGATGATAGCTTGAGGTAATAGCCTTGAAGGTATGTAAGCCTGTTCTTCCAAGGATAGCGTTGTATGTAGAAGATGCTTTAATTACCAAGAAGGTTATCATCTGGGTGACCTCTCGAGGTTCTTTCCCAATTGTCATGGGTAATTGAATGGTCCCTTCTATCTTTGACTCCACTCCATCGAATCCATAGATTGGAATATCTGATGGGGTTAGTTGTGAATCATTGTATCCCATCTTTACAAAGGCGTCATAGAGCAAAATATCAACGAATGCTTCATTGTCTACTGATAGAGTATATATTTATATATATTTTATAGGATTTTATTCTCATATTTCTAGTATTTTATACATTAATAGATAATTATTAATTGGAGTTTAATTTTTTATGACAGGAAATAAAGAAATCCTAAAGTTGGAGGAATTGGAGCATAAAGAGTCCAATTTGAAGATAAATTAGAATGAAATTCGGATTTAAGGAGCAGCTCATACATACATCACTGTTTGGGCCATAACTTCAGTTCTAGAAGTCAGAATTGGGCGATTTTACAGTCCACGCGAAGATAATAGAAATATATATAATTCTGAGGTGTTCCAACATACATATCTCAACCGGAGCAGCCCAAAAACAGGCCTGGAAGGCAGACTACGAATTTCACAATTATAGCCCAACTTATTTTAGGATATTTCTTGTATTTACTTGTAAAGCATTAAAAATCTTATATATTAGGGTTTTATATTATTAGAGAGACATACCATCATACAATACCATCATATTATATTATTAATTAGTCATACTTTTGAGAGAAAAGGGAGAGAAACACTTTGAGAGGGAGATTGAAGGAATGGGTCAAGAGATTCATCTAGACTTCAACCGAATTCTACAAGTTGTATTCTTTGTACTTCAACTCTTATGCTCATGGTTGGTGTTATTAATATATATATATATATATATATATATATATATATATATCCATCATGAGTAGCTAGTCCCTTAATCTGGGAATTTGGTAGTATTTGTTGGTTTATCATGTTTGTTTAATTATATTTTGATTTCTCTTGGTTTGCTTATTTGACATTAAGAGCTTTATACGATTAAAAGAGTAGATAATTTTTAATTGTATCCATAGGAATTATTAACGAATTGGGAGAAGAGTTATAATTCTAGTACATGATATGATAGACACAATTTAAGTATTAGATTGGGAGATTATGCGAATTGTGAGACTTAAAATTCTTGGTGCTTAATAATCAATGAGTGTACTTTGTTTGACCATGAGAGTGGCGTTCAAGGGATAATTGTAGATATTATAATTTACTATGGGAGAGGGCTTTATAATTATTAGAATGATTGTTTTTAGCATAAACAAGAGAAATAAATTAGACATTCATGATAGCCAATTGAAGAACCATTATTCATGGATTATCTTCTCTCATATTTATTATATAGTTATTTAGTAGATTAATTTAGTTGATGTTATTCCTAAGAACAATGTCAATATTTGGAGAAGGGGGGTTGGATACAAGTATTAAAACTTTTAAGGACTTTTAATATTTGTTCTTGATGTTTGATAGATTGACAGAATATGTTTGAATAAACAATTGAAAATTAAAATGAACAAAGAGATTTAAAAATTACTGATGGATTGGTTTTTCCATCAGTTATATATTTTTGCTCAATGTTCCTAGGTTAAAAGATAACCTAGCTTCATTTTTACAAAGTTAGAAAGAATCAACTGATCTTACATTGTGCTCTGAAGCTTGAACAATTGATTTAAGAAATATTGTCTAACTTCTGTATTTCTAACAATGCTAGTACACTTGTTTATATACTACAAGTGTATTTTACAATTCCTATTCTAGGATTGTTTCTATCTGTCTCTCTTTTTCCTTTTTTTTAGGAAAACAGACTTGAAAGACAGCTACAGATTGAGTCTTCACAACCACCCTAGGCTGTCTTCCATAGGTGTACTTTTTTTCTCAGGATCTACAACTGATAGACTTTCTCTGTTGTCACAATCAATTGATAATTTGCTGTTAAACAAATCAATTGATTCATCCTTTAATCCATCAATTGATGTTCTTCTTCGATTGATCTTTATATCCATCGATTGATTATGGAATGACTTATGTATTGATAAATGTTATCAATCGATATATCAATCGATGGGTCTTCACATCAGGTAATATTCTTCAATCCCTGACTTGGCTTCTTCGATTGATCTCTTATCCATTGAGACTTCAATATCAATTGATCATCCTTCACTTGTGCAATTTCCTGTCTTCAAATAATTACAATTTAACAGTTTAATTTACACATCAATTGATGATCTATATCAATCGACTCTAACATCAATTGATAAGAATAATATCAATTTATTTACACCTTATCGATTGAAATAGACTAAGTACACCTATGCTACAATCCAAATTATCAGTTGACTCATATAAACATTTCAAATGATAAATGGTTTCCTGATCAATTGATATTTATAAATTTTCATATCAATTGTATCAGTTACATAAAATAAAATTTCTATGATTCTAAGATTAATATTATCATCAAATTAGATGTAGATTCCTAACAATCTCCCCCTATTTGTGTCTGTGATATGAACAGACATAAATCTACTTGATGATAACAAAACCCTTAAAAATTTACATTCAGATAGAATCAAAAAATTTAATTAGCACATTAATTTTGGAAATACCAGATTGATAGATAACTCCTGCAAGCAGCTTCAATGTCTTCATTATATCCATGATTTAATTAGCTCATCTTCCTTCTCTTCTCAGCATTTTCCTTTAGCTGCCTCATGAAAGAACTACTCAAAATTGCTTCATCCCTGTCAGTTTCTCCAAGCTTCCTCATAATGTAATGTATTTCTTCATCTGTGATTTTGTCCAGATATTTGCAGATATTAAAGAACTTTGTGTTGCCCTCCACATCTGTAAAAATCATAGCATACTTTGGCTCCAACACCACCTTTTTGACCTGTGACTTCCATAGCTTTAGAGGTGAATTAGGTTCAGCTTCTGCCTTGGATCTCCTTAACTTTGAAATTTTCTGTTGAATCTCCTGAGCAATTATTGTGTTGAGTTTGTACTTTCTGTTGAGTAGATGAAGGATAGACTTTAAAACATTGTAACTCTGCTTCATTATCACTTTCATGGAATAGGTGATCTTCACTCCATTTTCATACTCCAATCTCATAGATTCCTCTTGATTAGAAGTAGCAGGATGAGTCCTTACTCCAATTAGTCCTTTTTCATTAATTACTGGTACTCCTTTCATATCATAACCTTCAATTGTCACCTCCTCCCTTATTTCTTCTTGTTGACCCTGAAGGTTTTCTTGAACCACTATTTCTTGAATAGAACTTGACCTTTTCTTGGCCATAGCTATTTTTCTCTTTTTTCTCAGTGGTTGCTCCATTGATTGATCTTCCATATTCCATTCTATTTCCATTTGCCTTGCTATTTCCTCATTTTCCTTTTTTCTTCTTGCAGCATTTGACAATCCTATAGAAATAGCTCATTGAAGAAGCTTCTGGCCAACTGGCTCTTTCCTTTTCTTCTCTTCTTCAATCATTATGGCTTTACCCTTTTTCTTCTCTTCAAGGGCTTCAAGATCAATTGATAGAAAGGCTTCAGCATTTGAGTTGCTTTCTTTGGCAGCCTTTTGTGCATCTTCATTTATTTTTCTTGTTTGAGCAATGAACTCATTCAAGTCTCCTTTTTCTACTGCCTCTGTCATCAACTCTATGCTTCTCTTCGAATCTTCAATTCTTTTCCTTTCTCTCTCAATCATTGATTGAATTTCTCTTTCCCTAGAAATCCTTCTAGCTTCTAGATCAGTTTCCAATTTCTTGAATTCTTTCTTTTTCTGTTCTAAGTCATCTTTGGGAGAATTAGATGACAGATCTTTTTGAAGACTGATTATCCCTGTTACTTCTATATTTGAATCTTTTTATTGCAGAACCACCAATGCCACTTGTCTTGTCCATACCAGAACCACCTACACCACCACTATCACTGCCTTTGTCATCACCATTATCACCATTATCCTTCTTCTTTGTATTCTCTCCCTTTTTGTTATCATCAATTGGAGGGGGTAGTGGCATTCTGTCAAGAAACTTTTAAAGAATGGAAGCATGAAGACTTTGACCTGCAATTATAGAATCCATTTTCTTTTCTAGAGAGCCCACTCTAGTTTCCAAAGATGCAAAGTTCTTTGATTCCTTGAAGAGCTTGTCTTTGATGTGATTCATGATGTTAAATGGTAGCTTTTCATACAATCTCCTGTCCAAAGCATCCTTGTTGGTAGAGATAGAGTCCTTGATAATCTTCAGTTCCCTCTTCACTCTTGTCACTATCATCTTTTGAATTTTCAGTGATTCTCTCATACAGTGAGCAATTCTCCTTTGAGTAGGATCTTCAATTTCTCCTTCCACCATTGCCCTTCTATATTGAGAGAGAATTTCAGTTTCAGCAGCTTCTAAAGAATCATCAATTGTTCTCATCCATGGCTCCTCATCAGAATCTTCTTCTAGCTCTTCAGGTGCCATATAACATATATCTGTTGTATTGGCAATACTTTCCTTCAGATTCCTGGTCCTTTGTTCTGTATGATCAATTCCCAAGAGTTGTTATGCATCCCTGTTACTTGAAGTAGCCAACCCTTGATATTGTGGATTAGGATGGATGAATTTATGTGGATCCAATTCACCAGCATCAACCTCCTCTTCAATGTCCTTAGTAACTCCACTCCCACTAGCTTCTGCATTTGATACTCCCCCTAACTCCTTGACTCACACTTCTTCTACCATCAATTCATTTTCCAATTCCTGTGCAAATAGAAGAATTGTTTTATCTCTCTCACTCATCTCTCTATTTTGCATCAAGATCTCATCCTGGAATCTCACCTCTCATTTACTCATTTTATGTGCACCTTCTAAGGTGGGGCCCTCAAGTGTTTCACTCTCATTCCTGGAAGAATTAAGAATGTCCTAACTCACTCCATCTCCTTTTGCCAGGCTGCAATCCTGCCTCTCACTCAACTCACTCATTCCTAAGAGTGTTTGTGCAACATCAATTGATTAAGCAACAATTGATGTAAAGATATTAACAATTAAGGTGTTTGGGATATCCACCGATTGATGCATACCCATCGATTGATCTTGAGTATCGATCGATGGCTTATCAGTCGATGACTGAATATCAATTGATGAAGAAACATCAATTGATGGAGTAGAAAGAGTTTATGAAATTATTTGAGAAGAGATATTTTTACTAATATGAGAAATGGAATCCTGAATATCCTGTGAAGAAGATTCAGGAGAGAGTGTTGGCTTCTCCTTGAAGAATAAAGAAGGAGAATATGAAAATGTTTGATAATCTATCAAAACATTTTCTGAAGAAATTTGTTGGGATGGATAAGTAAGAATAGAATGGATTGGAATTGAGAGAGAATGGGGTTGCATCTCATCATTTATATGAGATGCATCAATCTGACTTTGAGAAGTCTCCATCACAGTTTCCTGTGATTTTGCAGTGTGTGAATCCCCATGTGCAAAGGTGACTTTCTTCTTTCTCCTTTCATATGATGTTACTGTTTTGGCCTGTGTGTCCCCAACTTGGTTCTGTTCCCCTAGTTGTGGGCTATTTTCAATATTATCATCCTTTTGGGAGGATGGCAATAGGGATGTGGTATTATCCATATTAACATCCACAATCTTTTGGGAGACTGTGGAGTGGCTTGGCTGAGGTTGCTCACCCTCACTCTCCTTATTCTTCTGGGTTCTTTGATGTTCCCCAGTTCCCTCACCATCTACATCTCCTTCTAGTCTATCTACCAAAATAGTTGATTTTCTTTTCTTTGTTTTTACAACAGCAGGTTTTTGGGAACCTGTTGAGGTTGGTTTCTTAGATTTGGATTTTGAGATTAGTTGTGTGGCTTGGGTAGGAGGGTTGGGGTCATTACTACCACCCTCCATAGTCACAGAAGGCAAAAAAGATTTAGGTACAGAAGAAGTTAGGGTTGAGATAAATACCTGAACAAAAGGTGGGTAAATTAATTCCACATTACTGTGAAGATTGATTCTTACCAAATCTTTGAAGACCCTTTTGTTTTGAATCCAACACTCAAGGGTTTCAGTTTCCCTGCAAATCTCAATTTCTTTGACAAAGTGGTTAATAAAAATCATGATAATTCTAGCATAGTATATATGATTACACCTATCATGCTTCTTTCCTAACTTAGCAGCAATTTCAGACAGCAATATAGAAGTAAAATCATGATAATCATCAACCAACACACTATATGCTATTTGTTGCATGCTTGAAGTTATGGCATCAAAATTACTAATTTTACCACTAAAGCATTTTATTATTGCATCAAAGAAATAAGACCATTCTCTCCTAAGATGTTTTCTAACTACTTACCCCAAATTAATGTTAGGATTTGCATAATTGACAACCCTAAGCATGTTTCTAATATCTGATTCACTAGGCACCTTATCAGTATTATTAACAGGCAAATCTAAACATTCATTTAAAAATAAAGTAGTAAGAATATACTCTTGTCCTTTGCAGTTGAATTTGATGTTTGAGAAGTCATCAGCAACTTCTGCAGAGGTCCAAAATTCTTCCACCGAATTGTAGATTATTGTTGGTGCTTCCTTCAATGCTTTCTGTACCTTGCCACTTCCCAGGAATTGCATTAAAAGATGAAATTCCTTTGGAGCTTCTTCAACCACAGTGCAGGCCACAAAATTATTCAATTCGTAGATGAACCCGGCTTGAAAGATTTTCTTGGATGAAGATGCCATTCCCTTATATAGAAGATTAGAAGTACAAAAGCTTTGAAGATATTAAGAGAATTGAGTACTGGGAGAAGTGGGTATAGATTGAGTTCGTAGATTGGGAGAGAGAGAAAGAGGTAGAGAAATTGTTAGTAAAATTGCAAGTAAGAATGAACAATGTTTTCATCTCACTATTCATATTTACTGATTTCTCAATCAATTTCTTACTCAAAATAGAACTTAATCGACCGTTAAAAAAATGAAAAGTAAAAATTAACAATTTTGGCAATCGACTGTTATACATACAGGAATGTATGTATTAATCAATTGATAAAATAAGTAATCAACGGCTAGATTTTTGTACAGATCGATTGATGACATGGACCCCTTTAAATTCCAGGTCATCAACTGGTAAAACTTGTTTATCGACAGGTACACTTATCCATCGATAAATAAATATATCATCAATTGATATATTTATCTGTCGATTGCTACAGATATCCATCGATAAGTAAATATATCATCAATTGATATATTTATCTGTCGATAGCTAAAAATATTCATTGATAAGAACAATGTTTATCAATTGATTAATGAAGAATCAATAGAGTAACATAGTCAATGGCTAAAATTTATATACATATATATAATTTGTCAAACATTTAAATCATTAAATATAATTAAGCATACCTAAATCACAGACCAATCTATTAAAGGTAGATTCATCTAGTGGTTTGGTAAAAATGTCTACAAGTTGTCTTTCACTAGGGACAAAATATAATTCAACTGTACCATTCATTACATGTTCCCTAATGAAGTGATATCTTATGTCAATGTGCTTGGTTCTGGAATGTTGCACAGGATTTTCTGTTATAGCAATGGCACTTGTATTATCACAGAAAATAGGAATCTTGTTCATGTTAAACCCATAGTCAAGTAGTTGATTCCTCATCCATAATATTTGTGCACAACTTCCAGCTGCAATATATTCAGTCTCTGCAGTAGATGTAGATACTGAATTCTACTTTTTGCTGAACCATGATACAAGCTTATTTCCTAGAAATTGACAGGAGCCTGTAGTACTTTTTCTATCAATTCTGCAACCAGCATAGTCTGCATCTGAATAACTAATTAGATCAAATCTAGAATCTCTAGGATACGAAATTCCAAGATTTGGAGTTCCCTTGAGATATCTAAATATTCTTTTTATTGCAATCAAATGAGATTCTCTAGGATCAGCCTGAAATCTAGCACACAAATATGTAGCAAACATTATGTATGGCCTACTTGCAGTTAAATAAAGTAATGAGCCAACCATGCCTCTATAACTTGAAATGTCCACCATAGCTTCTTTAGTATTCAGTTCAAGTTTAGTTGCAGTGGCCATGGGAGTTTTTGCAGAAGAACATTCACTTAAATCAAATCTCTTTAATAAATCATAAATATATTTGGTTGATTTATGAAAATGCCATTTTTGACTTGTTTGACTTGCAAACCTAGAAAATAGGTAAGTTTTCCCATCATGCTCATTTCATATTTACTTTGCATCAACTTAGCAAACTTTTGACAAAGTTTTTTATTAGTTGAGCCAAAAATAATGTCATCTACATAGATTTGAACAAGAATCATAGAGCCACTAACATTTCTATGAAAGAGATATTTATCAACAGTACCTCTTGTGAAGTGACTCTCAATCAGGAATTTAGATAGAGTTTCATACCAGGCCCTAGGTGCTTGTTTTAATCCATAAAGTGCCTTCAGAAGATAGTACACAAATCCAGGATGAACAGGATCAATAAAACCAGGAGGTTGTTCTACATATACTTCTTCTTCTAGTTCTCCATTGAGAAAGGCACTTTTCACATCCATCTGATATACCTTGAAATTTGCATGAGCATCATATGCTAAAAAGATTCTGATTGCTTCCAACCTTGCAACTGGTGTAAATGTTTCATCAAAATCTATGTCTTCTTCTTATGAATAGCCATTTGCCACTAATCTTGCTTTATTCCTTGTCACTGTACCAGATTCATCCATTTTGTTTCTGAATACCAATTTTGTGTCAATGACATACTTGTTCTTTAGTTTGGGCACCAGCTTCCATACCTTGTTCCTTTCAAACTGATTCAACTCTTCTTGCATAGCAATTATCCAATCAGGATCATTCAAGGCTTCTTCAATCCTTTTTGGTTCTTCTTGAGATAGAAAGCTATTATACAAGCATTCATTTTGAGTTGCACTTCTGGTTTTGACTCCATCATTTGCATCTACAATAATTAATTCAAAGGGATGGCTTTTTGTCCATTTCCTTTGAGATGGTAAATTTGTTCTTAAATCTTTATTTGGGGTATAAGTCGATTGATCTTTATCCATTGAAGTATCAGTCAATGGCATGCCTATTGATTTGGGGAGTTCTCCTAGAGTATCTACACCTTGAACATCAATAATTTGTTTGGCAGTTTTAGCAGACCTATTCCATTTGTTAATGGTTTCAATTTCTTCAGCCAATTGTTCTTTTAACAATTCTTCTCTTTTCAAACTGTTTACTAGTTCATCTCTAGCATCCTTACCCTCCTGCTTAAATCTATCTAAACAAACAAGTTCATTTTCAAGAAAAATATTTCTCTCTATTAAGAAATCAATGGTGTTCTTTAATTTGAGATTTTCCTTGTTTAGAGATTTTAGAGTGACATGCAAATTGTACAATTCATTGGACATTTCATTAATAGTACTATTGCATTCATCAATTGAAAGCTCAGAAAAGTTTGTAGTTAGTACCTGATTTGATGATGAACTAGCTTCTTCATCTTCATGTTTGGCCATTAGTGCTAGATTGATGAATTCCTCTGAATCACTGTCCTCAGCAACCCAGTCCTTTTCTTTAGTGACAAAAGCCTTTTCTTTCTGTTTCAAAAGGTCAAAGTATTTCTTTTTATAATCAATACCATCATAAGACTTTGCCTTTTCTTATTTTGGCTTTCTGCACTCATTTGAGAAATGACCAACCAATCCACAGTTAAAACATTTGAATTTAGATCTATCAACCAAATTTTTGTTTTGATTGTTACTTCTAAACTGGGATCCAGGCCTTTGAGCATTTGGATTCCTCTTGAATTTTAGCTTTGAAAACTTCCTTGACAGAAATGCAAGGTGTTCATCAATCTCATCCAAATCATCATGAGAGCATGTTTCATTTTCTTCACACTTGCCTTTTCCTCTTTTGAATGATTCTTCAACAGCATCACCAGCCATCATGACAGACTCTTCTACACAGCCACTTTCCTTCGTTTCTTCATTTTCTTTGACCATCAAAGCCACAGTTTTCTCCTTTCTTTGATTCTTCGCAATCTCCTCATCTTGTTGGATTTCCAACTCATATGTCTTGAGAATACCATAAAGTTTCTCAAGAGCATAATCCTTGAAGTCATGAGATTGTCTAATGGAAACAGTCATTGGTTTCCATTCTTTTAGAAGAGATCTAAGAAATTTTAGATTTGTATCCTCAGTTGCATAAACCCCACCATATAGCTTCAGTCCATATAATAACTTCTGAAATCTACTATAAGTGTCATTGATAGATTCTCCACTCTTAAAATGAAATGATTCATACTTTTGAATCAAGAGTTGCATCTTATTTTTCCTTACTTGTTCAGTTCCTTCATATAGAGTTTGAAGAGTGTCTCATACCTCTTTTGATGAAGTACAGTTTATAACATTATCAAACATATCTTTATCTAGGCCATTAAACAGAATGTTCATGGCCTTCTTGTCTTTGAAAACTTCTTTTTCATCCTCTTCTGTGAAGTCAGAGATGAGTTTAGGAATATGTTTGTCAAGTGCAGGAGTTCCATCAGGGTTCACACCTGTGACTAGCTTCATGGGAATATGAGGACCTTTCTCTATGCAGTGAACATAGGAAGGGTCGAGAGAAAGAAGATGCAGATGCATTTTTACCTTCCATGGAAATTATTCATCCTTTTCTAATACTGGAATCTTTACACCTAAATCCTTTTGGCCCATATTGACTGTTCTTGATCTTTAAACTTTCTGTATGTTGAAAGCCTGCTCTGATACCAATTGTTATTCCTAAGAACAATGTCAAAATTTGGAGAAGGGAGGTTCAATACAAATATTAAAACTTTTTAGGACTTTTAATATTTTTTCTTTATGTTTGATAGATTGACAGAATATGTTTGAACAAACAACTGAAAATTAAAATGAACAAAGAGATTTAAAAATTACTGATGGATTGGTTTTTCCATTAGTTATATATTTTTGTTCAACGTTCCTAGGTTAAAAGATAACCTAGCTTCGTTTTTATAAAGTTAGAAAGAATCAACTGATCTTACAATGTGCTCTGAAGCTTGAACAGTTGATTTAAGAAATATTGTCTAACTTCTGTATTTCTAACAATGCTACTACACTTATTTATATACTACAAGTGTATTTTACAATTCCTATTCTAGGATTATTTCTATCTGTCTCTCTTTTTCCTTTTTTTTTAGGAAAACAGACTTGAAAGACAGCTACAGATTGAGTCTTCACAGCCACCCTAGGCTGTCTTCCATATGTGTGCTTTTTTTCCTCTGGATCTACAACTGATAGACTTTCTGTGTTGTCACAATCAATTGATAATTTCCTATTAAGCATATCAATTGATTCATCCTTTAATCCATCAACTGATGTTCTTCTTCGATTGATCTTTACATCCATCAATTGATTATGGAATGACTTATCTATTGATAAATGTTATCAATCGATATATCAATCGACGGGTCTTCACATCAGTTGATAGTCTTCAATCCCCGACTTGGCTTCTTCAATTGATCTCTTATCCATTGAGGCTTCAATATCAATTGATCATCCTTCACTTGTGCAATTTCCTGTCTTCAAATAATTACAATTTGATAGTTTAATTTACACATCAATTGATGATCTATATCAATCGACTCTAACATCAATTGATAAGAATAATATCAATTGATTTACATCTTATCGATTGAAATAGACAAAGTACACCTATGCTACAATCCAAATTATCAGTTGACTCATATAAACATTTCAACTAATAAATGGTTTCCTGATTAATTGATATTTATAAATTTTCATATCAATTGATCAGTTACATAAAATAAAATTTCTATGATTCTAAGATTAATGTTATCATCAAATTACATGTAGATTCCTAACAGTTGATAATTACACAATCACAAATTATTCACCACACTTCTAGATTGTAAGAGATAATATACTTGAAATTGATATTGATAATAGTCATTCCCTGTGAACGATATCCCTCCAAAATACTTGACAACAAATTGGCGCCGTTGCCGGGGAAGGCGACAATATTGATAAGAAACATAAGTACAACTCACAAACTCTTCTCAAATTGGATCCTTGTATTCCAAAGCAAGATTTTCAAATTTATCAATCTCAATTACCTTCTTAATTATAATTGGTTACTCATTGATATCTAATTTCACATCTTTTACCAATTCATTAAGCACACTATTATCTTCTAAATATGGTAGAATTTCAACATCATCCAATTTATCAATATCAAGCATATGATAATTATCAACTAAACAAGTAGGTTCATCAGACACAAAATTTTCATCAATTGCTAAATAAGAATCACATGTTGTCGGGAAATTGACACAAGGAGGAACTTGAAGACAACCGTTATGCATCACAAGTTGAACTTCTATAATAAAACTGTTTATTTTAGCATTCTCCTCATACCAAGCTGGCGACTCTAATGCACATGTAATATTATTCTTATTAGCAATCTCAAAAGTTGGATCATCAAAGTGTTTAAAAAGTCCCAAAGAAAGCAAAGAAGGCTTAGATTGAATTAAGCTCTTATCAACACCATTGCATATATATGAATCATGGTATTGATTTTTTAAGGTATATGAAAAATCTATATTATGAGGGTATGGAGCATAATATGTGTTTTTAGCATAGAACGAATTCACCTGATGAGCATTAAAGTCTTGATAAGGATTGAAGTCTTGATATCGTTCTTGATCACTGAAAAAGTTCTGTGCATTATTCCAACCAAAATTGTCATCCATGTCTCCTCAACTCAAAGATCTTCAGTTGTCTACCTCAAAGTAACATATAGACACACCAAAGAAAAAAACAAAAAAAGAGAAAAGAATATATACAAAGATAAAATCTAAACTATAGAAACAATTAACTTAAAATCAATATTGTCGCCTTCCCTAGCAGCGGCGCCAATTTGTTTTCCCCATCCTTAGTGAATTTGGATAGCTTTCCTCTTCTGATAAGGAACTCAATTTCATTCTTTAATTATCTACAATCATCTGTGTCATGTCCGGTGTCCATATGGAACCTACAATATGCATTCTTGTTCCTTTTCTCAGGGTCCGGCCTTAGGGGTTTAGGCCATCTTAGATCTCGGTCTTTTTCAATATCCATCTGGATTTGGTTTCGAGGCGTATTCAGCCTTGCATACTCAGAGAACCTTGGCCCCAAGTTATTCTTCTTTGGAGGGGATTCAGAATCCTTATCCGTCTTGTAATACTTATCACGGGCATCGTACTCTATCTCCTTTTTTTTGTTATTATTCCCATTCGTAGCCACTGATATGGTGGTTTTCTTCATACTTTCTTCCTCTTTAATATACTTTTCAGCCCTGTCTTGGAGGAGAAGCATGTTCTCTTGGGATGCTTGGCTAGAGACCTTTTAAAGTAAAACTCAGTTATCCCTTGTTATAGGGCTATCATGGCCACCTTCTCATCCAAGTCGGGGGACCTTCAAGGCTTCTTTAGTAAACTGATTCAAGTAGTCACTCAGGGATTCGTTCTTTCCTTTTTCCAGATTCATGAGCGAAGCTGAACTTTTTCACTCTCCCACTTATGAATTAGCTTATAAAGGCCTTACTTAGCTCTTTGAAAGACCCGATAGAATTGGGAGGCATCCGACTATATCAATATTGAGCCATGCCCCCCCCCCCCACAGTTTGAGGGAAAGCCCTGCACTTAACAATATCGGTTGCAATAACAAAACATTCGAAAAGGTTCTTACATGATTGACTGGGTCGCCCGCTCCATCATAAGTTTTAATGGTAGGCATCTTGAATTTCCTTGAGATGTGAGAATTCATTATCAAATCCATAAAAGGAGGAGTAGAATCATCTGGATCTCCAAGTGGTATCAAATCTGTGGGATCAGCCCAATGAGTTTATATCCTCCTCTTTCGAGGGGTTCTATCCAGTTCTATGACTTTGGGGGCTTCACGCCTCGAGGCATGTCTTGTTTCCTGACGATCTAAGCTTTTCTTTAACTCCTTAAGTTCGGCTTATTGGGAAGCAATTTTTCATTCCAATGTCCTAAACGGGACTGAGAACGAGAACGTCTTTTTCCCGTGGGCTCTTTCCCAGGCCTCCTTCTTCTTGGATTGACATCAGTGCCTTAAGAGCTTTCATCATCAGTTGAATATGGTCATGAGAAATCATGGACTCCCTCTCTATGCCCATAATTTTATGGGGTTTCCAATACTCTAATGAATGGAGGGGGATATGCTTGGGAGAGTCCAAGCTTAGGTTGGATAACAGTGCTACTAGGAATAAGAACGGTGGAAATCTGTGCATGAGGGGGAGAAATAGCAATAAAAGAGGTTTGAGTTACCTGAGACAAAGGGTTGGTTCCATGGATTACTTCTTCGAGAATGGTAGAATGGACGATTTCACTGAATGAGTCTAGCCTTCGAGTGTTGGGGCCTTGAGTTCCAGCAGAAATTGTTGTGGTAGCGGGGACTTCGGTGGTTTCAGTCCTATCAGGGGGAATCACAGCAGTTGGGTCTCCCGTGGTAGAGACAATGTCTCCATCAATTCTTCGTGTTCTCGTCATGGTTGATGTTGTCTTCCCACAGACGATGCCAAATGTTATGGATTAAAAACTAGGGTTTATCAACTGCCATGTGTGTCGGAGCTTATCGAGTTTTAATGGCTGATCTTACTGTCGGAACTATCTATGTTCTAGCAAGATGCCTACGTACCTTCACGATTGCAAAGGATCAAGTCATACATAGTTCTTAGAATGAGGGGTTAGACCCTTTATATAGACGTTGGTAGTCTTAGAATCATATTAGGGTTAGGAACTTTGGCGGACAAGGCACCTCCTTGATGAATTCTAGATCATTTTCGTGATAGAATTAGTTTCCATGTAGGAATATGTTTTCTTGTTGATTGTGGTGTCTTGGGGGCTACTCATTAGAGCAGTTAGACACAATTAATTAGCAGTATATTTAGCTAATTAATTAATTACGAATTTATTTAATAATTAGGGTTTCGAGTCTCATTGAATGAACCTCCACTTTGAACCAAACTAGGTTTAATTAATGCAACATTAATTATGTTTTTAGGATTTATTTTTAGTCCATATCAATGGAGGAAACCAATGTGCTAATAGAAACATTATTTTAAGTATTTGTTCATATTAAAAGAAAATTAAATGAAATTATCATATAAGACTAAATTTTTTTTGAAAAAAATTATTTATTTATAAAAAAATAGTAATGTGTATTTTTTTAAAATAAATTTAATGAACACCTCCTAAATTAAGTGAATGGTTAATGGATAAGATTTTATGCAGGGGTTGGTAGAACGGGTGATACCACTTTGTGTTTGGTGATAATGGATAGGGTTTGTTCACCCTCAAATCCGGGTATCTTACCAATCAAATGCTTGACTTGTACTATTTTGTATGCACTCGTTCTCTTTCATTTTAAATTAGTAGTTTGATTTTATAATTTAAAATTTATCCAAATATTATTTGTTTTTTATTTTGGAATAAAAATTTAAAATTTAATATTTTTGGATTGGGCCGGCTAAAAAAAATCAGGGGAAATTGACCGGGTTATTGGCATTCCTATTACTATCTCAAATGACGTGGATTTGATGATGTTATTATAAAATATTTTAATTGATAAAATTTATATAAATACAGAAAATTAATTATTATTAATTAAATTAAAATAATTCAGAACATAAAATTTGATATTTGAAAAATATTTAAAACAAAATTTGAGATACATAACATTATTTTATTTTGATTATAATATTTAATTTTGTATTAAAACTTATAAAATTAAGATAATACTCCCTCTGTTTTTATATATTTTTCGTTTAATTTTTTTGCACGTAATTTAGAATAATTTGACTGCATAATTAAAAAAATTATTTTTAAAAAATTATTTTTGTGAATTTTAGTATAAGTTATATATTTTTATTCAAAATTTTTTTAAATATTTATTTTAAATATATGATCAAGACAATTTGAGATGTGTACAGAAAAATCAAACGATAAATATAAAAAAAATAGAGGGAGTAACATTATACCTAACACATAATTATATCTTAATTCAAATGTCAATGTAGACCCAGTCCACGCAATTCATTGTTGTTGAAATTATAATATGGTTGACCATTCACTTTGTTAAAGTAAAGCCAAATATTTTTTCCATTTCTTGTATTATTAATATGGAATAAAATTCTTACGATCGAATTCGAATATTATATA
This sequence comes from Oenanthe sinensis, assembly GCA_028671895.1. NCBI lineage: Eukaryota > Viridiplantae > Streptophyta > Magnoliopsida > Apiales > Apiaceae > Oenanthe > Oenanthe sinensis. Next base: position 11,230,548 of record CM053797.1, read on the forward strand.
ATTTAATTTATTTATCCTCATATTTACTAGATGGATAAACGTGAGGTGGCGACAATTTGCCTCCTTGCTAAATGCTAACCGTCACAAATATTAATTTAATTTGATTCTTTCTTAATCGAATTCGATTATTTTTCAAAACAAATTCAAACAACTCACATATGATTAAACTTACCTACTTTTTTTAGCATGATCGGATATTACAAATGGTAAAGTGTTTATCTTCTGTCGTCCAGTTCTTGAGATCGACTGTGACTCATTATAAGATTTGTTACAACAAATATTCATTTTTAAGACTATAAGTCAATTTAGTAATAAAAAAAAAAACTTACCTACCTTTTTTTCATTTCTAAGACTACAAGCGAATTTAGTCAAAAAAACTTACTACCTTTTTTTTCTTGTCAGCTATTAAACTTACCTACCTTTGTTGGACATCATGATCAATTTTTTGATTATGAACTCTATTATCATTTGTTGAGCTGTATAGTTTTTTTTGAATATTTTCTTAAAACTTTTATACTAATAAAGTTTTAAACTATTTATACGTAAGATAAATATTTTTCATTTTCTTAATATAATATTTGAGATAGATAGATATAATATATATGTCCACACCCTCATGTTTTCTCTTCTTAGTAAAAATTTCCCCTGAAAAACAAAACACACAAAACTAGAAATAAATTAACAAAACACACAAAACTAGAAATAAATTACATACATGATGTATACGGCACCAAATTACAACTAAATTATAGATGAGATAAAAAGGAACCTAAAATACATTTTAGATAATTTCTTAAGATCGGATCTTAGTATAAAATGATAGTATATTAATAAAATTTTAAACGAATCTTGATTTTACAAAAATACCCCTAACATGTTTGTAAATAAAATCATATATATCTTAGGTATCTTACCTAAGATATATCTTAAGCTTCCTAATCCTTATATATAAATATATGGTTAAAATTAGAAGAAGAAAAGTTTAGATGGACTCCTATCTATCTATACTATATTATTATAGTTAAAATATTAAAAGTTTTGGTCTAGAGTGAAGCATTGAAAAGATTATGATCTTCCAATTTTAGATGATACTATATTATTATAGCTGAAATATTAAAAGTTTTGATCCATAGTGAATTATAGAAAAAATCATGACCGTCTAATTTTAGATTAATCATATAAACGATCTTTACCATTCAATTTTAATAAAATCTAATTTTAAAAAGAATATATATCATACATACAACTCTAACCTCCAGTAGTCCTCCTTTTATACAACTCCTCACGAATAATATTATATTATATTTAAATTATATTTTTATATTTTAAGAATCCTACTTATTCTATAATTTTTATTTAATATATCATTAAAATTTATGAATATTAATATATAAATATCATTATAAAATAACATAGAACTATAACCCCTGATAGTTCTCATTTTATACAACTTCTCACGGATAATATTATATTATATTAACATAAATTCTCAACATTATAAAATTTTATAGTAAATATCAATAAAATATAATATAAAAAATAAATTTTCCTAAATATTAGTTATTCATCCCGTGCTTCGCACGAGTTATAAGCTTGTAATAACCGTAGTTTATAAAAAGAAAATTAGACAAATTTTACATAATAATCGCGTCGTGAATAGATTTTTTTAGGACGAGCCATAATTATTATTAAACAATGTCTTGTTTGATTTTTTTAATTTCAATAATAAATTGTTTAATTAAATAATTTAATCTCAACTGTCTATTTTTTATAAGAATAAATAATCTCAGATATATCTCTGATAACTTTCTTGAGATAATAAATTAAACGATGTTTTTTTGATAAATATAATATTTCAATATACACTATTTATTTAGATATTATTTTGTTATGCACATTTTTTATAATATAAAATTATATTATTCAATATCCGAGAAAAATTACTTCAAATATATCAGAGATTCATTATTTTCTTTTTTAATCGAATAATTTTAAAATTAAGGAATCAGTCCATAATATACAATTAGCATAGAACTAAGAGCCCTTTTGAATTAATTTAAATTATTTTTTATACATTTTAAATTAAAATGTAATTTTTCATTGGATATATATTTTGATTATTTTATTTAAAATAAATTTACATTATTTGAGCTTAAAATAAAAGTACAAAATATTAATATATATAATAAATGAAAAAAATGTCTCAATATATATGTTTATATTAAAATACCATGTGACAAAAAAATAAATTAGCAAAAATACTTAAATTTTATAAATTAACATTAATTTCAAACTAAAAAATATAAGTACACAAACACCCCTTCACAAATTCAAACCATACCAAACATGGTCTAAAGACTCTAAACCATAAACTATACACATGTTGTATACACTCGTGTAATATTTCTGCAGGAGATGTGTAGACTCCAACTAGGACTCACCAACCAACAAACTCACCAACTACCAAATTTATATACATATATACACACATTTTTCAAATGCAGCACCAACAACAATATACACACACATATTCATTTGTGTTCAATTGTGTACATTGTTGAGAATTTATGTGGTTTTGTTGTTTAAGAAATTAAAGGAAGAAAATAAAAAAATGGGGAGTCTTGGGGTGTTGAAGCATACAACAACAATATGTGGTGTATTGATGAGCCAAAGTGTGGAAGAGATGGTGAGTGACATGTACAAGGCTAAAGCTCAAGGTGCAGATGTTGTTGAACTCAGGTTGGATTGTCTGAAAACGTTTAGTTTTCCAAATGACCTTCATTTGCTGCTCAGTAACAAACCATTGCCTGTGATCATTGTCTGCAGGTATGGTAATGTTGAATTTTATGTTCTTCGTAGAAAAGTTTTCTATTAGTGCGACCTCGGAATTCATAATTTTATTACGTTTTAATGTTTTTAGAATGTATTCTGGGTCAGCCGCGGATCCAAGAAATCTGGTTCTGGTTCCGCGGCTGGCTCAGAATATTTTTAATTATGAGTCCAGATTGGTTTTTTAAAATCCTGATATTATAAGTTCCGGTTCTGCCCTTTTATAGAAACTGCTATAACGTAATATTTTGGGGATTGAGAAGGTTATACCACAGATATTCTTTGGGGATAATGTATATTGACAAAAAGTGTGTGGTTGCATAAGTAGATGATTACTAGTTCTTAATCTTCATTTCTAATTACTTCCATTGTGTGCTTATAGCCGTGTAAATTTGATAGCAATATCTCGAGCAAGTATGGTTGGATGTTAAATTTGTCATCTAATGTTTCTCTATTTGTATGTTATATTTGTCATCTCTTGTTTTTTGTTTTGTTGCAATCTTTAGTTCATATGTTATTCCTTTGTTTTGGATTTTTAGCAAATTGATCGGTGAATGTAATTATACACTTAGAATATTATGTGGAAATATTTTGTAGCCCCAAGATCTTGGATTTTCATTATATATCGAACAGATACTAATGAGTATTCTAAAAGATTAATAAAAAAAACTATAGTAAACGATATTAACAATAATAATAATAGGGATTTATTTAGAAGTACCTTTATTACTTGTTTGGGAACTTATATTTCATTTGAAATTTTGGATTTAGTCAAAGGATAGTGTTTGATAATCAAAATAATTTTAATTTGGATTTAGATTTGGATTTCATTTGAATTCAAGGCATTCAAATTTTAGTACAAATTTGAGAATTTGAAATTATAACTCAATTCATGCCATTTGAAATCCATTATTTGGAATAAATTTCATGTTCCGAAACACAATCTTGATTTTTTTAACAGTCTATAGCAATGTGTTATTATTTTTTAAGCATTTTTTTTCCTTTTCAAAAATTGGTTTTTTCTTCATGATATGGTCTGCTGCAACCGGAATAAACCATCTGCAAAAATCACATCAGCTAATTGCAACTCATATATTTGTAAATATAATATTTTTAAATCAGAAAAATAAAATAATAATAAGATAGTGTTTTGATTCAAGGAATATGACCTGGAATAGTTATATTATTTGACTTTAGGTAGTGTTTTAATTTTAGGTGAGAAGTATATATACAAGAGTAAATTTATCACCTAATATTGTCATTAGATTTTGAATTTTAAGAAATTGAGTTGCTGATTATTTGCATGATGAGTGATTATAATTACTGCAGTAAAAAACATTGCAAAACAACAGTTGAGTTATGGAATTGTTTCTGAGGTAGTTTGACTTTTGCATTATCATATAATTGCTGTCTTTTATTAGGTTGGTGAAAAGGTGATCAATGCAGAATATGGTTATCTTGATATAAAATTTTATTCTTGAGATTATAAAATTTCAGGCCAAAAAATGAAGGCGGTGAATATGAAGGTGATGAAAGCACGCGGGTAGAAGTCCTTCGTTTAGCTAAAGATTTGGGAGCGGATTATATTGATATTGAGCTCAAGGTAGTAGGGCCTAAGGCTTATAAGATTGTTTCTACTTTCGAGAGCATATGTAAATACACTAATTTGCAACACATTGTATTGATCTTAAGGTCTTAACCAGATTCTGCATTTCTACTTTGATGCAACCTACACTTGTAGAATGTAAACCGCAGATTAACTTAGGAATATAAAAGGGAAATGTCTATTTTTTTATACTGCTGTTTCTCATTAACTTATTATTGACCCAAGATAGTTAGATAGGCATCTAATTTTTGTTTGATTTCAAGAAACATGGTTGAAGTAGAAACCAAGACATGGGCTTTGGCTCCTTTTTCTGGGTGGGAAGCATTTTGGATAGCATGTCTACAAGAACTGCTGGAATTTAAGATTAATGCCAAATAAAATGGCACTGATGTATAAAAATTTAGCCAGCCACAGTTGTTACATAATGAAAGCCGACTTAATGGTGTTTGCATACTTGAATCTTGTCTTTGGTATTATAGCTCTGTCAAATCACTACGAACCTGTTCATAAGTATCTGTATATATCATTGTTCAGGTAGCTTTTGATCTTATGGAGGAACAAAAATTCAATCGGCACAGCAGTAGCAAAATAATCGTATCTTGTTTTGTGGATACATTGGCTTCTGCAAAAAAAGATTTGAGCCAGCTGGTTGCGCACATCCAGTCTACTGGAGCAGATATCATCAAACTTGTTTCCAACACAAGTAGTATTACAGAGTTAAAGAGGATCTTTCATTTGCTTTCACATTCTCAGGTATGTAAAATGTTCAGTGATCGTGTTGCCTTATTTATTAACAAATACAGACTTGTGATATAAACCACACCAGAAGTACAACTCCATTGCATGTATACCATACCGCACATATGAAGTTTGCAAAGACATCAAGTAATGTGATTGTATTTAGCAATAAGGAAACATTAATTAATAAATGTCTTCATATTTTTAATATATATCATATTATTATAATTCTGGCTAAAAGCATATCATAGGCTTGTAATGTTGTAACTTGCCATGTCCGACTTGTAGGTTCCACTGATTGCATACTCAACAGGGGAGAGGGGTCTCATAAGCCAGTTACTGGGACCAAAATTTGGTGGTCTTTTTGTCTACGGATCTGTTGATAGATATCCAGTGCCGGGATTGCCTACTCTAGACAGCCTCAGGCAAGCTTATGGAGTTGAGCATATTGATGCAGACACCAAAATTTTTGGGCTCATCTCGAAACCAGTAAGCCATAGCAAAGGCCCTATTTTACATAACCCTACCTTCAGATATGTAGGCTTCAATGGGATTTATGTCCCAATGCTTGTGGATGATCTCCATGATTTTTTTACGGTCTATTCGAGTCCTGACTTTGCTGGTTACAGGTATGTTCTCTCTTCAACTGCATTATATTTCTTGCTAAATACTGGCGATTTCTTTTCTGGTCTATTTTCTCCTTCACCATAATCACTTTTAATTTGTGAACATGTTATTTTAAAAATAAGAATTACCAATTATCGTCCCAAAGACTGTCAGGAATGGATATAATTAAACAGGGATCTGAAACCTCAGCCGATATTCTACTGTTTTCCTGCAATTGTTCCACAACAGTAGTTTTAGCTGTTTTTTTATCTTTCCTCCCTCCCACAGATGCGAGCATATTATAAGACTGTTACCCTTATTCAGTACATCAATAAGAAACCTCTCCCTTTAGAAGGGAAACCTCAAAACTGAGCAGCTTAAATTCATAATTTGGCTTACGATTTTTTTTGTTTTATTCATAATATCTGTTCATCTTATATCTCTTTGTTAGTTATAACAATAAACTCTGTATTCTAATGTATTTAAGTTTTTTTATGACACTGCGTTACTTGGATTATAGTGTTGGAATTCCATACAAGGAAGCAGTCATTGGGTGTTGTGATGAAGTTCATCCACTTGCTCAGGTTGTTGACCTTGTGTTTACTGATTTCAAAATTCATGTCTAGAGACTTCTGTTTTTTTATTTCTGTGTATTTTCCCTTACAATTTGTTACGTCCATAACCTTTATGGCTTTTCCTTGCACGAAATCATACTTGTAACCCTGTGTCTGGCATTACTAATATAATAATCACTTCTTGCATGATATATCAGTCTATAGGTGCTGTCAATACAATTGTACGAAGATCTAGTGACGGGAAGCTTATCGGTTACAATACAGATTGTGAAGCTTCTATAACTGCAATTGAGGATAGAATTAAAGGTGCATTTGTTGTCCAAATCATTTATATTTAAATTTGTCAAAATGTTTTGATGAGATATAAACATCCTAGACAAACCTCGCTTCATTATTTGTTTGCTTTTTAGAGTTATGCGAATGGGTAAGGTTTTAAAGCATCTAGCATGCTCGTTGTAATACAAATGTTTTGCGAGTTTATATTTCTGATCCATATATTAGGATTGCCATCTATCACAAGCCCTCTATATGTTGTGGGTGGAGAATAATAACATATAGAATATACGAAACTTAAAATCCTATTTTACAGATTAAACGACTAAAAATGCCATAACATATATATTATTTATTTTATCCTTTAATATTTCTGGCCTTGCATAACCTCTGCCAACCTGTTTGTTTCAGTACTCAATTAGATTGTAAATTGGAGCACTTAAATGTAAATAACTTGCATCATCTTTTGCAACTTGTTCTAGTTTCTTACCTGATTCCTCATGACATCAGTAATAACACTTTTTTAAATCCTCCAGTTCTAGGATGCATTAATGGAGAAGCTTCGCTTCCATCCCCAATCACTGGGAAACAATTTGTGTTGGTTGGTGCTGGAGGTGCTGGAAGAGCACTGGCATTTGGTGCCAAAACCAGGGGAGCAAGAATCATCATTTTTGATATTAATTTTGGTACGTATGCATTCTTTGAAAATGTGACAAAAGTTAAATATGTTAGTTTTTCCCTCTTTGCTTCTTCAATAATGGATTTTTCCAGTTCACAAGATTAACAATCATGCGAGCACATAGTTGGCCAGTAGACCATCGAAATTCCACTTATTTAAACGAGTATTTCAATGATTAGTCAATCCTCATATTCTTCCGCTTAAGTTCATGAAATAATGGACGGAAGCCATTAGATTCTTCTTTCAACTTTTTAGAACTTTTATCTGAATAGATAGGGCGAATTCTCTTGCACAAGCGGTCTGTGGAGAAGCTCGGCCTTATGAGGATTTGATCAACTTCCACCCAGAAAAAGGAGCAATCCTTGCAAATGCAACTCCTATAGGAATGCATCCAAGCACCGATCGAATTCCGGTGGCTCAGGTTTCTCTATCGTTTGTCTTACTAAATAGTTAAGTTTTGGTTACAGACTTACAGGAGTATATAACCTCGTTATATTTCCAGGGAACTTTAAAGGATTACAGGCTAGTCTTTGATGCTGTTTACACACCTAGAAAAACCACGCTTTTAAGAGATGCAGAGCATGCCGGAGCTCTTATTGTCAGTGGAGTTGAAATGTTCCTTAGGCAAGCCATTGGCCAATTCAATCTTTTTACAGGGAGAAAAGGTACGTTTCTTTCATCATTGTAAGCTGTTCAACTATTATGTGCTGCTGGAAATGTTATCTCGATCCGATGAAGGGTAAATTTTACAGAGTGTCCATTGGACCCGTCACCCATGATGTATAGGTTTGAGTGTTAGGCATTAAGGCGTGGGAGAGAGTTAGAAGTGATAGAAATGAGGACGATGCGGTGGACTTGTGGCCGCATTAATAGACAGAGTACCAAATAATGTCTTCTGAAAAAAGTCACTATCTCGGAGAAGTAACATAGGGAAGATAAAGTGGTTTGGCCATGTCTGTAGGGGACCAGTATCAGCGCCAGTGAGGATGATTTAGAGTATATTGGTAGAGAGAGTGAGGTGGAGTGGCCAGACGACATAAGATGAGCAATTGTTGCTAATATTGAAGGCCTTAAATCTCATAGAGGATGTGACTTTTGAATCACATCATACTCCCTATTATGGTTGCTTTGGTTATTTTAAATGTCATCTAGATGACAAATATTATGTGTCCAATGAAAGTATTTGACATGCTTTGGATAGCTAGGTCTGGTCTTAGTCATGCATCTATGAAATAGGAGAACAGGGGCGAGCTAGGATGAGGCATAGTGCTATTGCACGTCCAATCTTTAGTGGAAATTTTGAAGTGGTATGACCAGCAGTGAGGGAGAATAATTTCTTAAAAAGAGAATATGGAAATATTTTGTCGATCTTGTCAATACAATGCGTATTAGTTGAGAAGTGTCGTTGTCGGGAAAAAGGATGTGAGAGGAAGTGCATGCGTAGGAACTATTGGTGTAGTTATTGAGATTTAAAAATCAGGATTGTTAGATGGAGGCTAAGGAGAGAAAGTGACCACCATTTTTCATCACATTGTTCACCACAAAAGTGTAAAAAGATGTTGACTGAAAGATTGTTTAGAGACTTAAAGCCTGCCAAATATTTGGGGTAACAAACACTTAAAACCAATTTAGTGCCTTTTTTAAGGTTAAAACCCAAAAGTTAACTAAAAAATGCTCCGATTTTAATGAGGCGACTTGTCCTGAAGCCCATTTAAAAATATAATACAATTCTATGTTTCATATATAGTCGTCTTCGGTTCTGAAACCTGTTTAAAAATGTAATATGATTCCATGTTTCATATATTGTCTAAATACAACATAGAGATGATAGTGAGGCAATTTTGAATATGTTAAATCTCAAATTGATACAAATTTTTTTTTAACAACATATCAATAATTTATTGTTAATCACAATTTTAATTACTGTACATACTGTGCAGTGATAATAATGTGTCCCTAAAACTTGGTGCATTCTATTATTTTTAGTTGTGTTTCTATTTGTAATGTGGTTGTTTGGCTTTCCATTTGTTGTGACGCGGTTACTCCGAGGGAAAAAATAATAATAGCAGAAGAATGTTACTAGGTGAGAAAGTATATATTTGTGTGTTTGAATTGACACTCTATGGTGTGCTCTGGCTTGGCTTTATAGGGAAGTTTATAAGTTTCATAGTGAAGTATTGACTATGCATTCTCCAATATATGGTCTTTCACACTTTCATACGAGAATCTGAAGATGTGATATGCAATATACAGTTTGTGTTATCGACGTTGAAACGAGATAGTTACATTTCATTGTTGATTGTTGCACGAATAATTCTTCTGCAATAATATAATGTACCTAAGACACTCATCTAACATATGTCACTCAACTCTTTCTTGCAGCGCCAGAAGATTTCATGCGCGCAATTGTGATGGAAAAGTTTTGACAACATTGTAGAATCATTGTATTCTATTATTATTCATTTAATTGATTGGAAAATTCTGAAATTATATTGCACAAATAATTTGCTGCTTGAAAGTCTTGTATTACAGTCCCCAAGGGACTCTTGCAGACTTTGTATCAGCCATTGTTGTAAAGGACAATTGTACAGAATTCATATGTGAATTTGTTCTGAAAATTAGAGTTTGTAGCAATTGATTCTTAATGAATAATGTTTGGGAAAATTTGATGCCCATCATTTCTCATGGTTTGATTTTATTTTATTTGTAAAAGGAGTAGTTTGTATTTTGGTGGTTAATTTTACACCTTATAATTTGAAATTTATAAATTGGCGGTCAGAATTTTTGTTACATGACTCTACTTTGAGATATATAATTGGGTGGCTCTATTTTGAGAATCATAAATTGATGGCTATAATTACGCCGAATTTTAAAAAGGTTATAGTGTTTTAATAATTTTGTGAGTATAAAAATTAAAAATCAATAATATTATGTAAAAAATAAAAATTTAATAATTATAAAATAATTTTAATGACACATAGTATAAAAATTATCAAGTTTGAATTTGAATAAAATTCGAGTTACTGGGAAGGCTATAATTGGAATCAAATTGTGGCTCGAACTCAATTATAATATTTTTTTTGAGTTTGATCAAATATTTAGAACTCAATAAACTTTTTATTTTTTATAAATATATATATATGAATTTATGTCACTATTTTTTGAATTATTAACTTACAATTTCTTCACATAATATTATTTTATTTAAAATTTTCAAATTTGTAAAAATATAATCAAAGCCATCTTTTTTAAATTCAATTTAGAATATGACCACTAATTTAATAATTTTAAATGACTACTTTTCTGAAACTCGGCAATAGAGCGTAACTAGTGTTGTGCTGGGACTTGGCCATTAAGAGTAGCATCGACTCCAGTGCTGCCCGCCCACTTCCAATTTTTATGGATCCCATTTCATGCCACATGATAAAAAATTGGGCTTCAAAAAAAAGGTGAACAAACCCCTCCAATACTAAGCCCATTAGCATGTGCAATGTCAAAAAAATAGAAAAGTTAGCAAATGGCCGGTGCCACATAAAAATGCTCAACCAAGCCACTTTACGTGACCCGAGGATGTCAAATGACATGCACTGGAGCTGCTCTAAGAGCAGCCCCAACGCGAGCCTACTTGCCGCTGAGAACTTTCAATTTAGGCTTGAGGATGCAATCATGCATCGGAGGAAAAGAAATAAGCTGGTCAAACCTGTTTTGATGGCCAGATCTGTTTCTGCCAAAAGAAAAAATAAATGAACCCATTATCTCCATTATCCACATTATCTTCTACACTTTTTTTTATACTCTCTCTGTCCTAACCCAATTGTTTACTTTTCGTAGAGAAGGTCCGACACGCATTTTAAGGTGCATATAAAGTATAGTTCCATAACATATTTTCAAATTTTTTTTTCTGAAAAAAATTTTTAACATAATTTTTTTTTCAGAATTTTTTTTTAAAAATAAGTTATGGAACTATACTTTATATGCACTTTAAAATGTGTGTCGGACCTTTTCTCCGAAACATAAACAATTAGGTGGGACGGAGGTAGTATTTTTTTTCTAGTTTGCAGTTGAATTCATTCTCTTCACTTTTTTTCTACTTTATTTTATTATTAAATGTAATGCTAATTTATGACTGTTGGAATATATTCATTTTACCTTCTATATAAGTATTGAGTTTCATTAATCACAATCTCACCTCTCACTTTATTTTCTCCTTTCACATTTTTCTTATCAAAATATTCAATATGGATAACTCATCTGATTCAGATGACTTATGTGATGCGGCTCAAGAATTTATTCAAGATTTTTTTCTTTGATGATTCGTTGGAGGAACGTTAATATGAACTATAACAAAATGTATGAAGGATCATCATTCACTCTATGGAGAGTGATGCATAAAGATCGTGAAGCTGGTCACGAACGTCTAGAGAGGGATTATTTTACACAAAATTCAGTGTATCCTCTTGAGACAAGTCAAGCGTATGTTGGCTTATGGAGTATCTGACGTCGTTGATGAATATGTCTGTATTGGTGAGTCGACTACAGTTGAATGCTTGAAAAGGTTTGTCACCGATGTTATTGTGATATTTGAGGGTGAATACTTACCAAAGCTAAACTCAAATGATGTACACCGTCTACTCGAGATGGGAGCGGCTCGTGATTTTTCTGGTATGATAGGCAGTATTGATTGCATACATTGGAAATGGAAAAATTATCCAAAAATATGGAAAGGGGTGTTCATGAGTGGTAAGGGTGCCCGCGGGTCGGGTTGGCCGGGTTAGAGATAAATAATTAACTCAACCCAACTACCTTGGTTTTTTAAAATTCAAATCCGTTATAAAAAAAATTCCAGAAAAACCCAGCTGTTAGGAATATACATGTAATTTGATGATAACTTTAAACTTAGAATCATAGAAATTTTAATTGATGTAACTGATCAATTGATATGAAAATTATAAATATTAATTGATCAGGAAACCAGTTATCAGTTGAAATATTTATGTGAATCAATTGATAATTTGGATTGTAACATATGTGTACTTAGTCTATTTCAATCGATAAGGTGTAAGTCAATTGATATTATTCTCATCAATTGATTTTAGAGTCAATTGATATAAGTCATCAACTGATATGTAACTTAGACTATCAAATTGTAATTATTTGAAGACATGAAAATTATACAAGTGAAGGATGATGAGTTGATATTGAAGCATCAATGGATATAAGATCAATTGAAGAAACCAAGTCAAGCATTGAAGACTATCAACTAATTTGAAGATCCATCGATTGATATATATCGATTGATAACATCTATCAATCGATAAGTCGTCTTTTATCAATCGATGGATACAAAGATCAATCGAAGAAGAATATCAGTTGATGTATAAAAGGAAGGATCAATTGATATGCTTGACAACAAATTATCAATTGAGTGAGACAACTCAAGTGGACAAGTTGACAGACAAAAGCACACCTATGGAAGACAGTCTATGACGATTGTGAAGACTCAAGTTGAAGTTGTCTTTCCAAGTCTGAAGACTTTTCCCAAAATGGAAAAAGATCAGAGAAAGGATAGATCAGAAACAATCCGAGTTTAGATTAATTATTTTATACTATTTCTAGGTATTGTAAACACATTTGTGGTATATAAACAAATGTGATAACATTGTTAGAAATATACAAGTAAGACAATATTTCTTGAATCAACTGTTCAGCCTTAGAGCACTTTGTAAGAACAGTTGGTTTATTTTCTAACCTTGTAAAAACAAAGCTAGGTTTTATTAACCTAGAAACATTGAGCAAAAATATACACTGATGGAAAACCCAATCCATCAGTAATTTTAAATATATTTGTTCATTGTATTTTCAGTTTCATTATTGTTTATACATATTCTCTAAAACACTCAAACATCAAGAACAAATATTAAAATAATAAAAGTTTTGAATATTTGTATTCAACTCCCTTCTACAAATATTGACACTGTTCTGAGAAATAACAAGTGGTATCAGAGCTAAGGCTTTCAACATACAGAAAGGTTAAAGATCAAGAACAGTTAATATGGGCCAAAAAGATTCAGGTGTGAAAATTCCAGTGCTATAAAAAGATGAATATTTCACATGGAAAGTAAAAATGCATCTGCATCTACTTTCTCTTGACCCTTCTTATGTTCACTGCATAGAGAAAGGTTCTCATGTTCCCATGAAGCTAGTCACAGGTGTAAATCCTGATGGAACTCCTGCATTTGACAAATATGTTCCAAAACTCATCACGGAGTTCACAAAAGAGGATGAAAAGGAAGTGCTTAAAGACAAGAAGGCCATGAATATTATGTTCAATGGTCTAGATAAAGATATGTTTGACAATGTGATAAACTGCACTTCATCAAAAGAGGTATGGGATATTCTTCAAACTTTGTGTGAAGGAACTGAGCAAGTAAGGAAAAACAAGAAGCAACTCTTGATACAAAAATATGAATCATTTTATTTTAAGAGTGGAAAGTCCATCAATGACACCTATAGTAGATTCCAGAAGTTGTTAAATGGATTGAAGCTATATGGTAGGGTTTTTGCAACTGAGGATACAAATCTAAAATTTCTTAGATCTTTTCCAAAGGAATGGAAACCAATGACTGTCTCCATTAGACAATCTCAAGATTTCAAGGAATACACTCTTGAGAATCTTTATGGTATTCTTAAGACATATGAGATGGAAATCCAACAAGATGAGGAGATTGAGAAGAATCAAAGAAAAGAGAAAACTATGGCTTTGATGGTCAAGGGAAATGAAGAGGAGAAGGAAAGAGGCTGTGTAGAAGGTTCTGTCATGGTGGCTAGTGAGACTGATGAAGAGTCATCCAAAGTAAAGGGAAAGGGAAAGTGTGAAGAAAATGAAACATGCTCTCAGGATGATTTGGATGAGATTGATGAGCACCTTGCATTTCTATCAAGGAAATTCTCAAAGCTAAAATTCAAGAGGAATCCAAATGCTCAAAGGCCTGGATCCCAGTTTAGAAGTTTAAATCAAAACAAAAATTTGGTTGATAGATCAAAATTCAAATGCTTTAACTGTGGATTGGCTGCTCATTTTTCAAATGAGTGCAGAAAGCCAAAACAAGAAAAGGCAAAGTCATATGATGATATTGACTATAAAAAGAAATACTTTGACCTTCTTAAATAAAAAGAAAAGGCTTTTATTATTGAAGAAAAAGACTGGGCTGCTGAGGGCAATGATTCTGAAGAAATCATCAATCTAGCTCTAATGGCCAACCATAAAGATGAAGAAGTTAGTTCATCATCAAATCAGGTACTAGCTACTAACTTTTCTGAGCTTACAACTAATGAATGCAATAGTACTATTAATAAAATGTCTAATGAATTATACAATTTGCATGTCACTCTAAAATCTCTAAATAAAGAAAATCTCAAGTTAAAGAACACCACTGATGCCTTAGCTTAGAGGAATGCTTTTCTTGAAAATGAAATTGTTTGTTTAGATAGATTCAAGCATGAAAGTAAAGATGCTAGAGATGAACTAGTAAATAGTTTGAGAAGAGAAGAATTGTTAAAAGAACAATTGGCTGGGGAAATTAAAACCATTAACAAATGGAATAGGTCTGCTAAAACTAACAAAAAAATTATTGATGTTCAGGGTTTAGATACTCTAGGAGAATCCCCTAAATCAGTAGGCAAGCCATTGGTTGATACTTCAATGGATAAAGATCAATCGTCTGCTAATCATTTATCGACTGATAAGGATTATCAATTATTTGATGATGAATCAATTGATAAGCATCAATCGACAAGTAAAAGTATCAATGGCTAATAAGAAGAAAAACTTTAGCACCCCTATCATGTTTGTTAAGGAAACCAAGAATCAAGTTGAGACTAAGGTTGAAAAGATCAACATTGGTAGCTTATCTAAGAAACAATTGAAAGAGAAATTAGAAGGGATAGAACCTGTTGAAATTATTCACCCTAAGTCTGAGAAAAAGAAGAAAAATAGGAATGAGAAAGTAGGCATAAACAATCACAATAATTATACTCATGATATGTATGACCTAGGAAGGTGTGTGCTAAATGTGGTAGTGTAAATCATTTGTCTATGCAATGCAAGAAAGAAAAGAATTCCATATCTTCAAATGATTTGAATGCACATGCCATGTCTACTAATGTCATGCTTACCAATCCTATGTTCATGAGTGCCATGTCTTCTAATCTGGTTGCACCCAATGTTCATATGCCTTATGCATAATTTCCATACATGTATAATCCATTCTTTGCATATGCAAATATGAACATGCCTGGAATGCCATGGAACATGCCTAATGTAGATAATGAAATGCATAGAAATTCTACCATGAGTTCCAAGGTGTTTGAGCCACAAAAGCCAACTCCCAAAGTTAAAGTGGATTTAAACCCACCAAAACAAAGGGAATCAAAATTGGCAACCAAGGCCCAGGCTGTAACTAATAAAAGAGGACCCAAGGCAATTGGGTACCAAAAGCAACTTGATTATTTTATGTATGTGTAGGGAAATAGGAAGAAAAATCTCTGGTATTTGGATAATGGATGTTCTAGGCACATGACTGGAGATTTGTCCCTACTCACAAAGTTTGTGAAAATGGCTGGTCCAGGAGTTACTTTTGGAGATAGCAACAAAGGTTTTACTTTGGGATATGGCTTAATTGCAAGAGAAAATGTTATCATTGAACCTATAGCCCTAGTTGATGGTTGAGGCACAATTTACTCAGTATTAGTCAGTTGTCTGATAATGGAAATGGTGTGTGGTTCTCAATTGGATTATGCATCATAGCCAACAAAGTATCTGGTGAAATTCTCTTAACTGGTGAAAAAAAAGAAAATGTCTATGTGGCTGATTTTAACTCTGTAAAGGCAAATTTAATGACATGTTTACTTAGCAAAGCCGATACAGATGAAAGTTGGATTTGACACAAGAAGCTAGCCCATTTGAATTTCAAAGCCATGAATCATTGGTTAGAAAGAATATGGTTAGAGGCATTCTATAAATGGAATTCACCAAGGATGGACTATGTAATGCCTATCAAAAGGGAAAACAAAGGAAAGTATTAATCAAGTCAAAGTTTGAATCATCAATTGATAAGCTTTTGGAATTATTGCACATGGACTTATTTGGTCCTGTCAACATTATGTCAATTGCCAAAAGTAAATATGCATTAGTAATTGTGGATGACTTCACTAGATATACATGGGTATATTTCTTACATTCTAAGGTTGAGGTAAGCAAATTCATTATCAACCATGTGAGGAATGTTGACAATGGCACTGAATGCAAGGTCAATAAAATAAGAAGTGATAATGGTACTGAATTCAAGAATGCAACAATGAAAGAATTCTGTGAAGAAAAAGGTATCACTCATCATTTCTCTGCACTAAGGACTCCACAACAAAATGAAGTTGTTGAAAGGAAAAATAGGACCTTGATTGAAGCTGCTAGAACTATGTTAGAAGAAGCAAAACTTTCTACATATTTCTGGGCAGAAGCAATTAATACTACTTGTTACATTCAAAATATTTCCATGGTCAATCAACTACAAGGCAAAACACCATATCAATTGATGAAGAAAAACAAGAAGCCAACAGTTAATTTTCTTCATGTCTTTGACTGCAAATGCTTTGTACTAAGAAATCATGGTAAAAATCTGGGAAAGTTTGAAGCCAAGGCTGATGAAGCTATATTTGTTGGATATGGAATAATAACCAAAGCTTACAGAGTCTATAATCTTAGATTACACATTTTTATGGAATCTATACATGTAGTCTTTGATGATAAGAAGATTCAAGGGTTGTTTGATGAAGGATACCATGACTTGTTGCATTTTGAAAATGAATCAACAGGCAATGGTGAAGAAAGTGATGATGATGTAGAAATTTCAAGAAATCAAGTACCCAGAAACACCCCATCAATTGATGTCAATGCATCAATAGATAACTTATCAGTTGATAATCATCAATCGACTGATAATACATCAATTGATAATAAATTCAATGGATAACAACTCTTTTTAACAGTCTTCAAGTAGAGTATCCATCTCAGGGGGAGGGTTCTCAAATGATCAATCACATCACTATGATCATAACAATTCCAATGATCATGAAACATCATCTTCAAAGTCAAATTTACCACCACAAAGGAAATGTACAAGAAGACATCCCTTTGAATTGATAATTGGAGATACAAATGATGGTGTCAAAACTAGAAGTGCAACTCAAAATGAATGCTTGTATAGTAGCTTCCTGTCTCAAGAAGAACCAAAAAGGATTGAAGAAGCCTTTAATGATCCTGATTGGATAATTGCTATGCAAGAAGAGTTGAATCAGTTTCAAAGAAACAAGGGATGGAAGTTGGTGCCCAAACCAAAGAACAAGTCTGTCATTGGTACAAAATGGGTGTTCAAAAATAAAATGGATGAATCTCGTACAGTAACAAGGAACAAAGAAAGATTAGTGACAAAAGGATATTCACAAGAACAAGGCATAGATTTTGATGAAACATTTGTACCAGTTGCAAAGTTGGAAGCAATCAGAATCTTTCTAGCATATGTTGTTCATGCTAATTTCAAAGTGTATCAAATGGATGTGAAAAGTGTTTTCCTCAATGGAGAACTAGAGGAAGAAGTGTATGTAGAACAACCTCCTGGTTTCATTAATCCTATTCATCCTAGATTTGTATACTATCTTTTCAAGGAACTTTATGGATTGAAGCAAGTACCTAGAGCCTGGTATGACACATTATCTAAATTCTTGATTGCGAATCACTTCACAAGAGATACTGTTGAAAAAACTCTCTTTCATAGAAATTTAGTGGCTCTATGATTCTTGTTCAAATCTATGTAGATGACATTATTTTTGGCTCAACTAATGAAAAACTTTGTCAAAAGTTTGCTAAGTTGATGCAGAGTAAATATGAAATGAGCATAATGGGAGAACTTACCTATTTTCTTGGTTTGCAAGTCAAACAAGTCAAAGTTGGCATTTTCATAAATCAAACCAAATATATTTCTGATTTATTAAAGATATTTGATTTAAATAAATGTTCTTCTGCAAAAACTCCCATGGCCACTGAAACTAAACTTGAATTGAATACTAAGGAAGCTAAAGTGGACATTTCAAGTTATAGAGGTATGGTTCGCTCATTACTTTATTTAACTATAAGTAGGCCAGACATAATGTTTGCTACACACATGTCTTTGTGCTAGGTTTCAGGCTGATCCTAGGAAATCTCATTTGATTGCAATAAAAAGAATATTCAGATATCTCAAAGGAACACCAAATCTTAGAATTTGGTATCCTAGAGACTCCGGATTTGATCTAATTGGTTATTCAGATGTAGATTATGCAGGTTGCAGGATTGTCAGAAAAAGTACCACAGGCACATGTCAATTTCTAGCAAACAAGCTTGTATCATGGTTTAGCAAGAAGAAAAATTCAATGTCTACATCTACTGCAGAGGTTGAATATATTGCAGCTGGAAGTTGCTGTGCACAAGTATTATGGATGAGGAATCAACTATTTGACTATGGGTTCAACATGAACAAGATTCCTATTTTATGTGATAACACAAGTGCCATTGCAATAACAAAAAATCATGTGCAATATTCCAGAACCAAGCATATTGACATAAGGTATCACTTCATTAGGGAATATGTAATGAATGGTACAGTTGAATTACATTTTGTCTCTAGTGAAAGACAACTTGCAAACATTTTTACCAAACCATTAGATGAATCTATTTTCAATATATTAATCTGTGATTTAGGTATGCTTAACTATGTTTAATCTATAAAAATCTGACAAGTTATGATCTATATTTTTTTGGTAGCCATTGACTATGTTAATCTGTTGATTTTTCCATAATCAATTGATAAACATTTTACATATCAATGGATATCTAAAGCTGTCGACAGATAAACATATCAATTGATGATACATTTGTTTATCAAGGGATAGTTATAGCTATCGACAGATAAATATATCAATTGATGATATATTTATTTATCGATGGATGTTTGCAGCTGCCAACAGATAAATATATCAATTGATGATATATTTATCGATGGATAGTCGTACCTGTCGATGGATAACTTAGTTATCAATCGATGACTGGAATTTAAGGGGTCCATGTCATCAATCGATATGTACAAACACTACCCGTTGATTACTTATTTTATCAATTGATTAATACATATATCTCTGTATGTATAATAGTCGATTGCCAAAATTAGTAATTTATACTTTTCATTTTTCCTCCAACGGTCGATTAAGTTCTATTTTAAGTAAGAAATTGATTGGGAACTCAGTAAATATAAATAGTGAGATTAAAACATCTTTTAATTCTTACTTGCAAATTTACTAAAGATTTCTCTATCTCTTTCTTTCTCTCTCAATCTACGAACTCAATATTTAACTCTCTCTTGCTAAGAACCCTAATCCACTTATTGTTTATTATTATTCTTGCTTCAATACTAACAAGTTTGCCAGTTAGTTTTTCTCTATATCAAAAACACGATCATGGCATCATCAAAGAAAGTCTCGCAATCAGGATTCTACTATGAACTCAATAACTTTATCGCTTGCACTATGATGGAGGAAGCCCCAACAGAATTTCATCCACTAATGAAATTCCTCAACAGTTTAAAAGTCTCAAAGGCCCTCTCAGAAGCACAAAAAATAGTATGCAACTTAGTTGAAGAATTCTGGACAACTGCAGAAGTAGTAGATGATTTTTCTTCCATTTTCTTTAATTACAAAGGACAAAGGTATATTCTAACCACCGTGGTCTTAGGTGAGTGTTTAAATATTCCTGTAAATAATAATGAAAATGCACCCACTGACACAGACATTAGAACCATGCTTAGGGAAATCAATTACACTGCTCCTGATGCTAGTTTAGGTGGTATAGTTAGGAATAATCTAAGAAAAGAATGGTCATACTGTTGGTGTAGGTGCCCTAGAGGCAATACAATGTTTATTTTGATAAACCTTTATGTCAATTGATTATTCAATAAATATATTTATTATGACTTTAATTACTGCGATATATTTGTTAGCATAATAAATGTCCTTAGAATCATGATACACATTGTATAGTTTAGTACATGACTTGAACTTGAGATTATATAATATATCATATTCTTAAATGTCCCTAGTCGAGTATTATTATTATAGGACAATAATAATACATAAATAGACTAGTATGTTGTTTGACAGATAACCACATCTCATTGGTTATAAGTATGGGGATACTAAAGTCAACACATAGGTACATGCAGGAGTACATGGTACTGGACAGACCCACAGTGAGATTCTTCATGTTTAATAAAGTCATAAGAAAGACTCACAGTGATAATGGTGTAATGATCCTCTGACTTGAGATCATTATATTTTTATACGAGGATTAATATACTTTGACTACATTAAAAGTTACCTTTGACCGGGTAATGATAAAAGTGGACATCGGGTATATCATGAGTCGTATGAGAAATATGAATGATAGATAAAAGATTTAACCCTCCTATAATTATGAGAGATATTATTGGCCTCTTGATTGAGTGAGACTATAAAATGCATGGCCGTGCTCAAATAATGATTTGTTTTCATAGTCTACTCATGGATCAAGTAAACCCGGATTAAATGTTGAAGAGGATGACTAAATACATGCCTCGAGTTTAATCTATAATATATATGGTTAAAAGGATTATATTACACGGAAACATTAATCACGAAAGGTTTTATCGAATCACGATTTAATTATTGTTTAATTGGGTAGCAATGATGTATTACTAGATGCCGCTCATTGTTTATAATTTTATTGGAGAATAAAATTATTGCCAATTAAATAATAGCCTATAGGGTCACACGCAAAGAGCACTTAGAGGAATAGTTAATTTAAATTATAGATTTAAATTAATTGATAATTATTTGAATTTTTATTATATTAATTAAGTGAGACTTAATTAATTAAGATAATATAAATTCAAATTAGAATTGTATTTCTGCCCATAATAATTAAGTATGACTTAGTTATTAATTAAATAATAAAATTCGTTTTATTATTTTCCTAGACCTACATGGGTTAGGTTTTGCTGCTATGGGCCTGTTAACCAAACATTATAAATAGATAATGTAGGGTTAAGAGGCAGAACACGTTTTGATAGAAAAACCCTAGAAGAGGCAGCAAAGAGGCAGGAAGACAATTCGAATTATCAAAGGTTTGCTAGTACATCCACTCCGTAATCAAGATCGTGAGACGCTCTTGAAGGTGCTCGTGTGGATACCATAGAGGTGTTTTCGAGAAGAAGACACAAGTCGTGATAGCAAGGATCTCCGTTGAGTTCGTGACATTCAAGATCGTAATAGGTATGATTCGATTATCACCATAATCCGTCCAATCTTATACATGATCCTGCGTTAGGGTTCCGAAATTTTTCATTATATTTACGTTTATCCGCTGCGTTTTATGCCTCGGAACCCAACACATACTTCTTTGATGCCATAATAAAATGTTTCTCGGGTAAATTTAGTAATTTTGATGCAATAACTACTACTATGCAACAAGTAGGTTATAACATTTTATATGATAGATATCACAACTTAGGAAGCCTGTTACACAATGAAATATCTGTCAAATTGGGAAATAAGATTAATAGGTCTAATCATATTTACTATTCTAGATTTATCATGATTATTATTAACCATTTTTTCAAGGATATTGAGATTGACATGGAACAAAAGCCCTGGATTGTTGGGTCTAAAACAAAAGGGTCTTCAAAGACTTGGTAACGATCAATCTTCACAGTAATGTGGATTTGATCTATCCCCCTTTTATTCAGGTATTTATCTCTACTTTAAACTCTTCCCAACCTCAATCTTCTTTGCCTTCTGTGGCTATGGAGGGTGTTAGAAATGACCCCAACCCTCCTACCCAAGCCACACAACCCATTTCAAAGTCCAAATCTAAGAAGCCAACCTCAACAGGTTCCCAAAAACCTGTTGTTGTAAAAATAAAGAAAAGAAAAACACTTGTCTTGGTAGATAGATTAGAGGAGGATATAGGTGGTGAGGGAATTGAGGAATATCAAAGCACCAAGAAGAACAAGGATAGTGAGGGTGTGTAACCCAAACCAAGCCACTCCACAGTCTCTCAAAAGACTGTGGATGTTAATAAGGAAATTACCACATCCCTATCGGCATCCTCTCAAAAGGATGCAATATTGAAAAGAGCCCACAACTAGGGGCACAGAACCAAGTTAGGGACACACAAGCCAAAACACCAAAATCATAAGAAAGGAGGAAGAAAAGAGTCACATTTGCACATGGGGAAACACATACTGCAAAATCACAGGAAACTGTGATGGAGCCTTCTTAAAGTCTGTTTGATGCATCTCATATAAATGATGAAATGCAGCCTCATTCACTCTCAATTCCAATCCCTTCTATTCTTCTTTCCCCACTTTATCAAATTTCTTCAGAAAATGTTCAGATAGATAATCAGACATTTTCAGATTCTCTTTCTTTGATATTCAAGGAGAAACCAACACTCTCTCTTGAATTTTCTTTCCAGAAAATGCAGGATTCCATCTCACATGTTATCTCAAATATCACTTCTCAAATAATAACCTCAATTATTTCTACTCCATTAATTGATGTTTCCTCATCAATTGATATTCAGCCATCGATTGATACTCATGATCAATCGATGAGTATGCATCA
The DNA here is from genome assembly GCA_028671895.1 of Oenanthe sinensis. NCBI lineage: Eukaryota > Viridiplantae > Streptophyta > Magnoliopsida > Apiales > Apiaceae > Oenanthe > Oenanthe sinensis. Next base: position 11,253,598 of record CM053797.1, read on the forward strand.
ATCGATGGATATCCCAAACACTTCAACTGATATTTTCAATACATCAATTGATGATCAATCAATTGATGTTGCACAAACACTCTTAGGATTGAGTGAGTTGAGTGAGAGGAAGGATTGCAACCTGGCAAAGGAGAGGGAGTGAGTGAGGTCATTCCTATTTCTTCCAGGAATGTGAATGAAACACATGAGGGGCCCACCTTAGAAGGTGCACACGATATGAGTGAGGGAGAGATGAGATTCCAGGATGAGATCCTGATGCAAAATAGAGAGATGGGTGAGAGAGATAAAACAATTCTTTTATATGCACATGAGTTGGAGAATGAGTTGATGTCAGAAGAAGAAGGAGTAAAGGAGATAGGGAGAGTTTCAAATGAAGAAGTAAGTGGGAGTGGAATTAATAAGGAAATTGAAGATGAAGAAGTTGATGCTGGTGACATGGATCCACAGAATTTTGTTCACCCTGATCCACAATATCAAGGGTTGGCTGCTTTAAGTAATAGGAATGCAGAGCAATTGTTGGGAATTGAGCATACAGATCAAAGGACCAGGAATCTAAAGGAAATCATTTCCAATACAACAGATAAATATTATATGGCACTTGAAGAGTTAGAAGATGATTCTGATGAAGTGCCATGGATGAGTACCATTGATGGTTCCTTGAAATTTACTGAAACTGAGATTCTTTCTCAATATAGGAGGGCAATGGTGGAAGTAGAAATTGAAGATCCCATTCAAAGGAGGATTGCCAACTATATGAATAAGTCATTAAAAATTCAGAAGATCACAGTGATAGGAGTGAGGAGAGAATTGGAGATTATCAAGGGATCTATCACTTCTAACAAGGATACACTGAAAAGAAGGTTGGACGAGAAGCTTCCTATGAATACTATGGGTCAAATCAAGGACAAGTTGCTCAAAGAATCCAAGAATGTTGCAGCCTTGGAAACAAGAGTGGGGTCTCTAGAAAAGAAGATGGATGACATTATTAAGGCCAGAGTCTACATGCTTCTATTCTTTAAAAATTTCTTGACATAATGCCACCACCTCCTCAAATTGATGATGACAAAAAAGGGGAGAATGCTAAGAAGAATGGTGATGGTGATGGCAAAGGCAGTGGTGGTGTTGGTGTTGGTAAATCAAGTGGTATTAGTGGTACTACAACAAAAAGGGTTACCAAAAATGGGGGTAACAGATATAGAAAATCTTCAAAGTCATCTAAGTCACCCTCAGATGACTTAGAACAGAAAAAAAAAGAATTGAAGAAGTTTGAAGACGAACTAGAAGCTAGAATGATTTATAGGGAAAAAGAAACTCAATTGATGATTGAGAGGGAAATGAAAATAATTGAAGATCTAAAGAAGAGCATTGAATTGGTAATAAAGGCAACAGAATCAAGAAACTTGGATGAGTTCATTTCTCATACAAGAGTGGTAAATGAAAATGCAAAGAAGGCTACAAAAGAAAGCAATTCAAATGCAGAACCTTTTCTAATTGATCTTGAAGCCCTTGAAGAGAATAAAAAAGGAAAAACAATAATGATTGAAGAAGAAAAAGAAAAGAAGAAGCCAGTTGGCCAGAAGCTTCTTCAAGGAGCCATTTCCTCAGGAATTTCAGATGCTGCAAGAAGAGAAAATGAGAATGAAGAAATTGCTGGGAAAATGGAAATTCAATGGAATATGGAAGAGTAACAGGAAGATCAACCACTAAGAAAAAGGAGAAAAATATCCATGGCCAAGAAAAGGACTAATTCTACTCAAGAAAAAGTGGTTCAGGAAAATCTCCAAATTCAACAAGAAGAAATTAAGGAGGAGGTGACAATTGAAGGATATGACATGAAAGGGATACCAGTGGTAAGTGAAAAAGGGTTGATAGGAGTAAGAACTCATCCTACAACCTCTAACCAAGAAGAATCAATGAGGTTGAAATATGAAAATGGAGCGAATATCACTTACTCAATGAAGGTGATAATGAAGTAAAGCTGCAGTGTCCTGAAGACCATTCTACCTCTACTCAACAGAAAGTACAAACTCAATACAACAATTGCTCAGAAAATTCAACACCAAATCTCAAAGCTAAGGAGATCAAAGGCAGATGCTGAACCTGATTCACCCCTTAAGCTATGGAAGTCTCAAGTCAAAAAGGTGGTGTTGGAGCCAAAATATACCATGATTTTTACAGATGTGGAGGGAAACACAAAGTTCTTTGATATTTGTAAATATCTAGACAAAATCACAGATGAAGAAATTAACTACCTAATGAGGCAATTTGGAGACACTGATAGAGATGAAGCAATTTTGAGGAGTTCATTCATGAGACAACTAAAGGAAAATGCTGAAAAGAGAAAGAAGAAGAAGTAATTGGATTATGAAGATTATGAAGACATTGGAGCTGCTTGCAGAAGTTATTCATCAAACTGGTTCTTCCAAAATTCAAAGTGTTATTTAAATTTCTTGATTCTATCTGAATGAAAATGATTAAGGGTTTTGTTATCATCAAGTAGATTTATGCCTGTTCATGTCACAAATAAAAATAAGGGGAGATTGTTAGGAATCTACATGTAATTTAATGATAACTTTAAACTTAGAATCATAGAAATTTTAATTGATGTAACAGATCAATTGATATGAAAATTATAAATATCAATTGAATATGAAACCAGTTATCAGTTAAAATGTTTATGTGAATCAATTGATAATTTGGATTGTAGCATATATGTATTTGTCTATTTCAATCGATAAGGTGTAAGTCAATTGATATTATTCTCATCAATTGATTTTAGAGTCGATTGATATAAGTCATCAACTGATGTGTAACTTAGACTGTCAAATTCTAATTATTTGAAGACATGAAAATTATACAAGTGAAGGATGATGAGTTGATATTGAAGCATCAATGTATAAAAGATCAATTGAAGAAGCCAAGTCAAAGAATTGAAGACCATCAACTGATATGAAGACCCATCGATTGATATATATCGATTGATAACATCTATCAATCGATACGTCATCTTTTATCAATCGATGGATACAAAGATCAATCAAAGAAGAATATCAGTTGATGGATAAAAGGAAGGATCAATTGATATGCTTGACAATAAATTATCAATTGAGTGAGACAACTCAAGTGGACAAGTTGACAGACAAAAGCACACCTGTGGAAGACAGTCTATGATGACTGTGAAGACTCAAGTTGAAGTTGTCTTTCCAAGTCTGAAGACTTTTCCCAAAATGGAAAAAGATAAGAGGAAGGATAGATCGGAAACAATCCGAGTTTAGATTAATTATTTTATACTCTTTCTAGGTATTGTAAACACACTTGTGGTATATAAACAAGTGTGGTAGCATTGTTAGAAATATACAAGTAAGACAATATTTTTTGAATCAACTGTTCAGTCTTAGAGCACTTTGTAAGAACAGTTGGTTTATTTTCTAACCTTGTAAAAATGAAGTTAGGTTTTATTAACCTAGAAATATTGAGCAAAAATATACACTGATGAAAAACTCAATCCATCAGTAATTTTAAATATCTTTTTTCATTGTATTTTCAGTTTCATTGTTGTTTATACATATTCTCTAAAACACTCAAACATCAAGAATAAATATTAAAACAACAAAAGTTTTGAATATTTGTATTCAACCACCCCTCTATAAATATTGACACTGTTTTGAGAAATAAAACCAACCTTGTTAACCATATAATGGGTCGGGTTGGTTCGGGTTGTATTAGTCAGTTTGTATACATAAAAAATATTTAAATTATTGTACTATTAGTTTTAAGCTTAAGTATCGTACTAATTAGAGTGCAGTAACCTTTTTAAGTTTAAAGAGTGTGTTCTGATATTTGTGATCTACCTGAACTTTTAATTGTGAATATTTAGATAAGTAGTCATGTCTTTTAGAGCACACGGTTTCACCAGTAGTTCATAATTAGAAAGACAACATTCTCAAGTAGTTTAGTGGCAGGACATACTGGCTACACATAAAAGCCTGTAAGCAGTGTAGTTCAGATTGAAGTTCCCGACCAATTGATAAACTTAAAAGAAAACGTGTGCTTTATAGTCTATAGTAACATAGTAGTGTCATAGCATACAATAGTACCCTCTTTTTATGGTTTTATGTTAAGGTTTATGTGTAATATATTCAAGTTGGGTTGGGTTGGCCAAAAATTATTTAAAACCCCGAACCAACCCATTAAATTCGGGTTATATCATTATCAACCCAATTATTTCTCGGTTACAATTTTATCGGTTTGGGTCGGCCAAAATTCAGGTCAGTTTTATCGGGTTACAGAACCCATGGGCACCCCCTAATGAATGGTCACAAAGGAGTTCCAACACTTTTACTTAAAACAGTTGCCTCGTCTGACTTATGGACATGACATGCATTTTTTGGAGTCGTCGGTTATAACAACAATATCAATGTGTTAGATCGGTCACCAATATTTGATGATATTCTAGAAGGCCGTGCTCCGGAAGTAAATTATAGTATCAATGGCAACAAATATAACATGGGGGTATTATTTGTTAAGACAATCCATACGTCCACAAGGAGAAGATGGAAAATTATTCTCTAAATATCAAGAAGGGCAAAGAAAATATGTGGAAAGGGTATTTGGTGTGTTGCAGTCTCTTTTCCCAATTATATGTGGTTCGGCCCGATTATGGGACAAAGGAGATCTCGCTAGAATAATGAGAGCATGTATCATATGTCACTCCATTTGGTCCACTTCCAACTTACGATGACACAATAGATGGTTTATCACAACCAAATTTAGGCGAGAAACCTTTTGCTCCCTATGAAAGCTACATTCAAAGAAATATCCAAATACGTGATAAACCTAAACACCGTCAACTACCAACAAACTTGGTTGAACATATCTCGCAGTTCCACATTAGCCGTTAATTTATTTGAAATGTAACATGTTTAATTGTGATGTTTTTGTAATGTTTTTTCCTAATTATGTAATGCATTTTAATTATAAATTAAATATAATATTTTTATTGAAATTGTTTTATTTATTTAAATTTTATTTATTTATTTAAATTATTTAAATTTTATTTATTTATTGAAATTAAGTATAATCGTATCAAGATATTTATAATTATATATTATAATTATAAGCAGAAAGATAAGATTTAATGAGTCCCATTTATAAGTGGAAGTGGGATTTGTGCATTGGAGTGGAATGACCACATTTTTTGAAAATCCAGTTGATGCTTATGTGGCATTGGAAAAGATCCGCATAACTCATTTCGAAACCTTTAGTCTTCAGGTACCCATAAATCATAACTCCAGTTCAACTCAATCTTTTCAAAATCTAAAACGACCCACTTGATAGTTTTTACTTTCAAATTTTTAGTAAAGTATTTTCGGGTTTTTAGATTTTACATTTCAAATCTATAAATTTCTACAACTCAAAAGGTTAAATTAAGAATACCAGTGTATTTCAAATCTCAAACTCTATATCGTATTAGGGTTTGGTTGATAAATTAGATTTTCCTATACATTTTTGGGGAATTTAAAATTATGGATACTAATTATACCTCTTTTTGTGATTTTGCTTTTCTATCTAGTTTGCGATTTTAGTTTTGGGTACGGTTTCTAAATGAATATTCAAATGTGCGATATGCATTGAAATCTCTAGACTTAACTAATAAAGATCGGGAATTATACAAAAATGCTATTGACACATCTACTACCGAAACCCTCAATTTTAAATTTGGTATTGTTTGCCGTGAGATAACGGTTACGGAACATGATTTGAACCAAATATAACATTTTCCTTCAGAAAATCATGACCCATTTCTGGAAGTTTTTGAACTCATGGGTTTCTTCTTGGGGATCAAGTATTAAAAAAAATTAAATTGAGGGAAAATGTACAAACACAATTTGTCCCATGAATGAAATTTTTTTCCTATATGATTTCCCATGATTTTGCTCCTAAACGAGGAGAGTTTCATGGCATTACTCATTTCATTCAAAATATTAGTTTTGCTTTGGCTCATAATTTAAATTGAGGGAAAACATTAACTATGAAAAATTATTAATGGAGCAGATTCTTATCAAAATGGGACCTTTGGAATAACGTACTTTAATAATCAACATGTCCAATGTTATTATCCTAGATTTCTACAATTAGTTCTAGGTGATGTTCAAATTGGGGAGGAGAAGGCTAACTTTGCTGATAGTGAAACTACTTACTCGTAAAGTCTTAAAAAGCATATCATTATAACTCTAAACAGTAGGGACTCATATCCAGAGGTTCATACTATTGTGACAAATTTTATGCAAGACTGTTTCCTAGACATGACATTGCCTGCATTGCCACCTCAACAAGCTTCGGCTGAGGAAAAAGATGATGAAGAGGTCCAAGAAACATGATGATTCAGATGATCAACCCCAAGGTTCTCCAACTAGTAAATAGGCAGAAGGTAATTTTTCTGAACCTAATTCTCAAAATATGAATATTGATACTGTAGAGTCCCCGAATACATTCAGATTTGACTATGAGGCGGAAAACCTACAGTCTTTAACCACATTCATAAGCACTCAAACAACCACATCTACATCAACTCAACCCCTAAAGAAGAGATCATTATTGAGTGAAGAGGGTGAGGGGGATATTGTTATAACTGTAATAAATAAGGATGTTACGATTGAGAGTGACCCAAGAGCTCTTGCCTCTAGTGAAGAAAAGAACAATTTAACATGAGGCAACTGGTAGTTCATATGTACCTTCTCTTAAGGATACAGAGCTACAAAAAACACATAAAAAATCTCTAGTGTCATCATCTCAACATGGTGTTTTTATTGAAATCCGTCTATCAGCCAAGGTACCATGTAAAGAGTCAAGCATAACACTACACCTCATTACGGAGGATGAATTGACGACAGTAACTGTTCTTTCATCCATATTTAGTGAGGATATAATGGTTGGAGATTCAGTAATGAATCACATGCCTTCACAAGCATTAGAAGAACACTTGGAAACCTTGTTAACCGATAAGCCCTTGTTTACCTTCATAGATGGAACATCTGTTGATCCCAAGGGGAACGAATCATCCTTAGCAAATGATAAGCAACTCAACTTAATTGAGGAAGGTGATTTGCAAAACCTAATCCCACCACTAATCGATGACCCTCTAGAAGGGGGTATAGTGACTTTAACTACAGGTACATCTAATGTTGGATGCTCTGAGGGACTCAAGAAAACACCTGCAGAACTTGTGAGTGAAACTCAAACCCTTAAACCGAGTGATATTCGGAAAAATAATACACTAGTATAACCTATTAACAAAGAAACCACTTTACCTGTAACTTCACGTCAATCAACGGATACATAAATTGAAACACTCAGTAAAAGGGTGACAACTCTAGAAGCTTATGTTGTAAATGTTTACAAGATGTTGGATGAGATAAAATTGACTCAACTAACTCAGCAGAGAACTTTTGAAGACTAGATGATTGTCTTAAATGCTATAATAAAAGAAATTCTTCTTATACTTAATTCCGGTGTGTCTGCTCAATCAACCACATCTCTTAATGTTCCTTCCTCTGAGAATAACCCAACTAAGGGGGAGAAACATAGACAAGAAAAAGATGTTGCTGAAAGACTGAGGAAAGGTAAATGAGTAATAGCATAACCATTGCTACCTCAGGGGGGAGCCAGAATTTGAAAATTTATCTGATACACAAGAAAATGAAGGTTTTGTCACTGAAGATGTAAAGCCCTATGTGCCTCCTTAAATATAACTCCCTTGCGATAGTGAAGATTATGTCTGCAAAAATGAAGATGTAGACTTTGATAAGTTCATGAGTGAAAATGCTTATGATGACAACTGTTTGGGCCGCAAAGAATCAATCCTTCGCAATGAGAATGTGATGAGAAAAGTAGAAATCTAACTGATGATGAGAAGAAGTCTTAGATTAAAATACATAAAATAGGGTTGTAAGTCAAGTCGAGCTTTTACTTATCGAGTTCAAATATTTTGCTTATCGAGTCTTGTCTAAAATTTATCGAGTTTGCAAGTAATGTTCGAGCTCGAATCATATAGTATACGATTTTTCAAGTTTTCGAGATTTTTAACGAGTTTTCGAGTTTATCATATTTTCGAATATATTAAATATTTTTGAGTTCATCGAGTTTTCATTAAATATTTTTAAAAGACAAAATTACAGTTTATGTACCTATAGTTTTTTGTTTTTGCACCTTAGTGGGCGAAATAAAAAAGTAGTTATTTGCATGGGTAAATTTATTTTTTAAGTACTTTAAGAGCTCCGAAATAACAACGTTAGAAAAGTAACGAACCATTAAATTTTTGAAGGGTAAAGTGATCAATTCAAGCTTATAACGAATGTATATTTGTATATATTTTTTATATATATCATGTATCCCTAATTTTAAGGTTTAAACCCTAATTTTAAACACCCTAGTGATTTGAAATTCAAATTTAATGGCTAATATTTGTTCTTGCGCTGATGAGTTGTGAAGAGAACCACATGGACTGAATTGAATGGGGTCGGAGATTTTAAGTACCATGAAAGTATGTTTTCTAGTCCTAATTTTGCACAGCTAATACATAGATGACTAGTAATGCTATCCAGTGGATATTTTCAGGTTGAAGAAAAGTTGCTACACAAATAAGAAAAAATAATGGTTAATCGGTCAACTCATCGATTGATATCTTTATTTGCTAAGCTCTTAGCATATAAGTAGCTAAGCATTATTGGTCATCTATCTGTCTTTTACTATCGACCAAAACTGATTTGGTTTAATATTTCTGTTAGGAATCTACATGTGATTTGATGATAACATTAATCTTAGAATCATAGAAATTTTATTTGTTGTAACTGATCAATTGATATGAAAGTTATAAATATCAATTAATCAGGAAACCATTTATCAGTTGAAGTGTTTATATGAATCAACTGATAATTTGGATTGTAGCATAGGTGTACTTAGTCTATTTCAATCGATAAGGTGTAAATCAATTGATATTTTGTTCATCAATTGATGTTAGAGTCGATTGATATGGATCATCAATTGATGTGTAAATTAAACTGTTAAATTGTAATTATGTGAAGACAGGAAATTGCACAAGTGAAGGATGATCAATTGATATTGAAGCATCGATGGATGGAGGATCAATCGAAGAAGCCAAGCCAAGGATTGAAGACCATCAACTGATGTGAAGACCCATCGACTGATATATCGATTGATAACATCTATCAATCGATAAGACATCTTTTATCAATCGATGGATATAAAGATCAATCGAAGAAGTACATCAGTTGATGGATTAAAGAATGGATCAATTGATATGCTTGACAGCAAATTATCAATTGAGTATGACAACACAGAAAGAATATCTGTTGAAGATCCAGAGAACAAAAGCACACCTATGGAAGACAGTCTAGAGTGACTGTGAAGACTCAATCAGAAGCTGTCTTTCAAACCTTTTTGTAAAATAGAAAAAGGTAAAAGGAAGGCAGGTAGAAACAATCCTAGAATAGGAATTGTAAAAGAACACTTGTGGTATATAAACAAGTGTAGTAGCATTATTAGAAAACATACAAGTTAGAAATATTTCTTAATCAACTTTTCAAGCTTGAGAGCACATGTGTAAGAACAGTTGATTTGTTTTCTAATCTTGTAAACGCAGCTAGGTTTCTTTTAACCTAGGAGCATTGAGCAAAAATATACATTGATGGAAAAACCAATCCATCAATAATTTTAAATCTCTTTGTTCAGTTTTATTTTTCAGCATTAATTTGTTCGAACTTATTCTCTTATTCTATCAAACATCAAGAACAAATATTAGAACACACAAAAAGTTTTAATATTTGTATTCAACCCCCCCTTCTACAAATATTGACATTGTTCTAAGGAATAACAATTGGTATCAGAGCAGGCTTTCAACATACAGAAAGTTTAAAGATCAAGAACAGTCAATATGGGTCAAAGAGATTCAGGTGTGAAAATTCCAGTTTTAGAGAAAGATGAATATTTTCCATGGAAGGTCAAAATGCATCTGCATCTTCTTTCTCTCGACCCTTCTTATATTAACTGCATAGAAAAAGGTCCTCATGTTCCCATGAAGCTAGTCACAGGTGTAAACCCTGATGGAACTCCTGCACTTGACAGACATGTTCCAAAACTTATTTCTGAGTTCACAGAAGAGGATGAAAAAGAAGTACTCAAAGACAAGAAGGTCATGAACATTCTGTTTAATGGTCTAGATAAAGATATGTTTGACAATGTAATAAATTGTACTTCATCAAAAGAAGTATGGGATACACTTCAAACTCTGTGTGAAGGAACTGAACAAGTAAGGAAAAACAAGATGCAACTCTTGATTCAAAAATATGAATCATTCCATTTCAAGAGTGGAGAATCTATCAATGACACCTATAGCAGATTTCAGAAGTTGTTAAATGGATTGAAGCTATATGGTAGGGTTTATGCAACTGAGGATACAAATCTAAAATTTCTTAGATCTCTTCCAAAAGAATGGAAACCAATTTCCATTAGACAATCTCAGGACTTCAAGGATTTTACACTGGAAAAACTTTATGGTATTCTCAAGACATATGAGTTGGAAATCCAACAAGATGAAGAGATTGAAAAGAATCAAAGAAAAGAGAAAACTGTGGCTTTGGTAGTCAAGGGAAATGAAGAGAAGAAGGAAAATGGCTATGAAGAAGAGTCAGTCATGATGGCTGGTGATGCTGTTGAAGAATCATTCAAGAGAAAAGGAAAGAGCAAGTGTGAAGAAAATGAAACATGCTCTCAGGATGATTTGAATGAGATTGATGAGCACCTTTCATTTCTGACAAGGAAATTTTCAAAGCTAAAATTCAAGAAGAATCCATATGCTCAAAGGCCTGGATCCCAGTTTAGAAACAACAATCAAAATAAAAATCTGGTTGAAAGATCTAAATTCAAATGCTTTAACTGTGGATTGGCTGGTCATTTCTCAAGTGAGTGCAGGAAGCCAAAACAAGAAAAGGCAAAGTCATATGAGGGTATTGATTATAAGAAGAAATACTTTGACCTTTTAAAACAAAAAGAAAAGGCTTTTGTAACTGAGGAGAAGGACTGGGCTGCTGAGGATAGTGATTCTGAAGAATATGTCAATCTTGCATTAATGGCCAATCTTGAAGATGAAGAAGCTAGTTCAGCATCTAATCAGGTACTAGCTACCAACTTTTCCGAGCTTACATCTGAGGAATGCAATAGTACTATTAATGAAATGTCTAATGAACTGTACAATTTGCATGTCACTCTAAAATCTCTAAACAAAGAAAATCTCAAGTTAAAGAACACCATTGATGCCTTAACTGAGAGAAATATGTTTCTTGAAAATGAACTTGTTTGTTTAGAAAGATTTAAGCAGGAAAGAAAGGATGCTAGGAATGAACTAGTAAACAGTTTGAAAAGAGAAGAATTGTTGAAAGAACAATTAGCTGAAGAAATTGAAACCATTAGCAAATGGAATAGGTCTGCTAAAACTGCCAAACAAATTATTGATGTTCAGGGTGTAGATACTCTAGGAGAACTCCCCAAATCAATAGGCAAGTCATTGGCTGATACTTCAATGGATAAAGATCAATCGACTGCTAATCCTTCATTAACTGATAAGGATTATCAATCGATTGATGCTGAATCAATCGATAAGCATCCATCGACAAGTAAATCATCAATGGCTAATAAAAAGAACAAATTTAGCACTCCTATTAAGTTTGTTAAGGAAACCAAGAATCAAGTTGAAACTGAGACTAAGAAGATCAACATAGGTAGCTTATCCAAGAAACAATTAAAAGAAAAATTAGAAAAGATAGCACCTGTGGAAATTTCTCTATCTAAGTCTGAGAAAAAGAAAAAGAATAGGAATGGTAAAGTAGGCATAAATAAGCACAATAATTACACTCCTGATATGTATGCACCTAGAAAGGTATGTGCTAAATGTGGTAGTGTAAATCATTTGTCCATGCAATGCAAAAGTGAAAAGAATTCTATATCTGCAAATGATTTAAATATACATGCCATGACTGCAAATGCCATGTTTACCAATCCTATGCTCATGAATGCCATGTCTTCTAATTTGGTTGCACCTAATGTTCATATGCCTTATGCACAAGTTCCATACATGTATAATCCCTTCTTTGCATATCCTAATATGAACATGCCTGGTATGCCATGGAACATGCCTAATGTAAATGATGAAATCCATGAAAATTCTGCCATGAGTTCTAAGGTGTCAAAGCCCCAAAAGTCAACTCCCAAAGATAAAGTGGATTTAAACCCACCAAAACAAAAGGAACCTAAGTTGACAACAGGGGCTCAAGCTGCAACTAATAAAAGAGGACCCAAGGCAACTTGGGTACCAAAAGCAACTTGATTGTTTTATGTGTGTGCAGGGAAACAGGAAGAAAAATCTCTGGTATTTGGATAGTGGATGTTCAAGGCACATGACTGGAGATTTGTCCCTGCTCACAAAGTTTGTGGAAAAAGCTGGCCCAGGAGTTACTTTTGGAGATAACAGCAAAGGTTTTACTCTGGGATATGGCTCAATTGCAAAAGAAAATGTTATCATTGAAACTGTAGCACTAGTTGATGGATTGAAGCACAATTTGCTCAGTATTAGTCAACTGTGTGATAATGGTAATGGTGTGTGGTTTACAACTGAATCATGCATCATAGCCAACAAAGAATCTGGTGAAATTCTCTTAACTGGAGAAAGAAAAGGGAATGTCTATGTGGCTGATTTTCACTCTGTAAAGGCAAATTCAATGACATGTCTACTTAGCAAAGCCAATACAGAAGAAAGTTGGACTTGGCACAAGAAACTAGCCCATTTGAATTTCAAAGCCATGAATTTATTGATTAGAAAGAATCTGGTTAGAGGCATTCCACAGATGGAATTCACCAAGGATGGACTATGTGATGCATGTCAAAAGGGAAAACAAAGAAAAGCATCATTCAAGTCAAAGTCTGAATCATCAATTGATAAGCCTCTGGAATTATTGCACATGGATTTATTTGGTCCAGTCAACATCATGTCAATTGCCAAAAAGAAATATGCCCTAGTAATTGTGGATGACTTCACAAGATTTTTATGGGTATATTTCTTATATTCTAAGGATGAGGCAAGCAAATTAATTATCAATCATGTGAAGAATGTTGACAATGGCACTGAATGGAAGGTCAAGAAATTTAGAAGTGACAATGGTACTGAATTCAAGAATTCAACCATGAGAGAATTCTGTGAAGAAAAAGGTATCACTCATCATTTCTCTGCTCCAAGAACTCCACAGCAAAATAGAGTAGTTGAAAGAAAAAATAGGACCTTGATTGAAGCTGCTAGAACTATGTTAGAAGAAGCAAAACTTCCTACATACTTCTGGGCAGAAGCAATTAATACTGCTTGTTACATTCAAAATATTTCCATGATCAATAAACCTCAAGGCAAAACTCCATATCAATTGATAAAGAAAGACAAGAAGCCAACAGTTAACTTTCTTCATGTCTTTGGCTGCAAATGCTTTGTACTGAGAAATCAAGGTGAAAATCTAGGAAAATTTGAAGCCAAAGCTGATGAAGCTATATTTGTTGGATATGGAATAACAACCAAAGCATACAGAGTCTACAATCTTAGATTACACATTGTTATGGAATCTATGCATGTAGTTTTTGATGACAAGAAAATTCAAGGGTTGTTTGATGAAGGATTTCATGATCTATTACATTTTGAAAATGAATCCACAAGTAATATTGAAGATAGTGATGATGATGTGGAAATCACAAGAGTTCAAGTACCTAGAATCCTCCCATCAATTGATGTCAATGCATCAACAGATAACTTATCAGTTGACAATCATCAATCAACTGATAATACATCAATTGATAATCATTCGATGGATATCAACTCTGCTCAATAATCTTCAAGTAGAGTGTCCATCTCAGGGGGAGGGTTCTCAAATAGTCAATCACATCACAATGATCATAACACTTCCAATGATCATGAAGCATCATCTTCAAGGACAAATTTACCATCACAAAGGAAATGGACAAACAGCCATCCCTTTGAATTAATAATTGGAGATGCAAATGATGGTGTCAAAACTAGAAGTGCAACTCAAAATGAATGCTTGTATAGTAGCTTCCTGTCTCAAGAAGAACCAAAAAGGATTGAAGAAGCCTTGAATGATCCTGATTGGATAATTGCTATGCAAGAAGAGTTAAATCAATTTAAAAGAAACAAGGTATGGAAGCTGGTGCCCAAACCAAAGAACAAGTCTATCATTGGTACAAAATGGGTGTTCAGAAACAAAATGGATGAATCTGGTACAGTGACAAGAAATAAAGCAAGATTAGTGGCAAAGGGCTATTCACAAGAAGAAGGCATAGATTTTGATGAAACTTTTGCACCAGTTGCAAGATTGGAAGCAATCAGAATCTTTCTAGCATATGCTGCTTATGCAAATTTCAAGGTGTATCAGATGGATGTGAAAAGTGTTTTTCTCAATGGAGAACTAGAAGAAGAAGTTTATGTAGAACAACCTCCTGGTTTTATTGATCCTATTCATCCTGGATTTGTATACTATCTTCTCAAGGCACTTTATGGATTGAAGCAAGCACCTAGAGCCTGGTATGACACATTGTCTAAATTCTTGATTGAGAATCACTTCACAAGAGGTACTGTTGATAAAACTCTCTTTCATAGAAATGTAAATGGCTCTATGATTCTTGTTCAAATCTATGTAGATGACATTATTTTTGGCTCAACTAATGAAAAACTTTGTAAAAAGTTTGCTAAGTTGATGCAGAGTAAATATGAAATGAGCATGATGGGAGAACTAACCTACTTTCTTGGCTTGCAAATCAAACAAGTTAAAAATGGTATTTTCATAAATCAAACCAAATATATTTCTGATTTATTAAAGAGATTTGATTTAAGTGAATGTTCTTCTGCTAAAACTCCCATGGCCACTGCAACTAAACTTGAATTAAACACTAAGGAAGCAGAAGTGGACATTTCAAGTTATAGACGTATGGTTGGCTCATTACTTTATTTAACTGCAAGTAGGCCAGACATAATGTTTGCTACATGTCTTTGTGCTAGGTTTCAGGCTGATCCTAGAGAATCTCATTTGATTGCAATAAAAAGAATATTCAGATATCTCAAAGGAACTCCAAATCTTGGAATTTGGTATCCTAGAGATTCTGGATTTGATCTAATTGGTTATTCAGATGCAGATTATGCAGGTTGCAGAATTGACAGAAAAAGCACAACAGGTTCCTGTCAATTTCTAGGAAATAAGCTTGTTTCATGGTTTAGCAAGAAGCAGAATTCAGTGTCTACATCTACTGCAGAGGCTGAATATATTGCAGCTGGAAGTTGCTGTGCACAAATATTATGGATGAGGAATCAACTACTTGACTATGGGTTCAGCTTGAACAAGATTCCTATTTTCTGTGATAATACAAGTGCCATTGCTATAACAGAAAATCCTGTACAACATTCCAAAACCAAGCACATTGACATAAGGTATCACTTCATTAGGGAACATGTAATGAATGGTACAGTTGAATTACATTTTATCCCTAGTGAAAGACAACTTGCAGACATTTTTACCAAACCATTAGATGAATCTACCTTCAATAGATTGGTCTGTGATTTAGGTATGCTTAATTATATCTAATCCTTTAAATGTCTGACAAGTTATGTATTTATATTACATGTAGCCATTAACTATGTTAAATTATTGATTCTTCAATAATCAACTGATAAATATTTTACATATCAATGGATATTAATGGAGCTGTCGACAGATAAATATATCAATTGATGATATATTTGTTTATCGATGGATAGGGGTAACTATCGACAGATAGATATATCAATCGATGATATATTTGTCTATCGATGGATAATTGTACCTGTCGATGGATAAGCAATTTTATCAATCGATGACCTAGAATTTAAAGGGGTCCATGTCATCAATCGACCTGTACAAAAATCTAGCCGTTGATTACTTATTTTATCAATTGATTAAAACGTACATTCCTGTATGTATAACAATCGATTGCCAAAATTGGTAACTTTTAATTATCAATACTCTTACAACGGTCGATTTAGTTCTATTTTGAGTAAGAAATTGGTTGGGAAATCAGTAAATATAAATAGTGAGATTAAAACTTCTTTTAATTCTTACTTGCATTTTTACTATCGATTTTTCTATCTCTTTCTCTTTCTCAATCTTCGAACTTACTCTGTATCTATCTCTTGCTAAGAACCCTAATCTACTACTGTCTATTTATTATTTCTGTTATAATTACTAACAAGTTTGCCAGTTAATTCAATTATAAATCTTCAAACACGATAATGGCATCTTCAAAGAAAGTCTCACAATCTGGATTCTACTATGAGCTCAACAACTTCGTTGCTTGCACTATGGTGGAGGAAGCCCCAACAGAATTTCATCCCCTAATGGAATTTCTAAGGAGTTCGAAAATTGCAAAGGCCCTCTCAGAAGCACCAAAAATAGTGTGCAATCTAGTTGAAGAATTCTGGACAACAGCAGAAGTAGCAGATGATTTTTCTACAATCTCCTTTGAATGCAAAGGACAAAGGTATATTCTAACCACTGTGGTCTTGGGTGAGTGTTTAAATATTCCTGCAAATAATACCGAAAATGCACCCACTGACACAGATATTAGAAACATGCTTAGGGAAATCAACTATACTGCTCCTGATGCTAGTCTAGGTAGTATTGTTAGAAAGAATCTAAGAAAAGAATGGTCATATTTCTTTGATGCTTTAATAAAGTGTTTTTCTGGTAAGGTTAGTAATTTTGATGCAATAACAACTAGTATGCAACAAGTAGGGTATAGCATTTTATATGATAGATATCATAATTTAGGAAGCCTGTTACTCAATGAAATATCTGCCAAATTGGGGAATAAAATAAATAGATCTAATCATATTTATTATGCAAGATTTATTATGATTATTATTAACCACTTTGTCAAGGATATTGAGATTGACAGGAATACAGAAATTTTGGATTGCTGGACTCAAAACAAAAGGGTCTTTAAAGACTTGGTTAGGATCAATCTTCACAGCAATGTGGAATTGATCTATCCCCCTTTTGTTCAGGTATTTATCTCTACTTTAAACACTTCTCAACCTAACTCTTCTTTGCCTTCTGTGACTATGGAGGGTGGTAGTAATGACCCCAACCCTCCTACCCAGGCCACACAACCAATCTCTAAATCCAAATCTAAGAAACCAACCTCAACAGGTTCTCAAAAACCTGCTGTTGTAAAAACCAAGAAAAGAAAATCAACTAGTGTGGTAGATAGATTAGAGGAGGATGTAGGTGGTGAGGGAACTGGGGAACATCAAAGAACCCAGAAGGATAAGGAGAGTGAGAGTGTGCAACCTCAACCAAGCCACTCCATAGTCTCCCAAAAGACTGTGGATGTTAACATGGAAAATACCACATCCCTATTGCCATTCTCTCAAAAGGATGACAATATTGAAAATAGCCCACAACCAGGGGCACAGAATCAAATTGGGGACACAAAAGCCAAAACACTAACACCATACAAAAGAAGAGAAAAGAAAGTCACCTTTGCACTTGGGGTATCACACACTGCAAAACCACAGGAAACTGTGGAGGAGCCTTCACAAAGTCTGCATGATGCATCTCATATAAATGATGAGATGCAGCCATATTCTCTTTCAATTCCTATCTCTTCTATTCTTCTATCCCCATCTCAAACTTCTTCAGAAAATGTTTTGATAGACTATCGAACATTTTCAGATTCTCCTTCTTTGTTTTTCAAGGAGAAGCCAACACTCTCCCCTGAATCTTCTTCTCAGAATTTTCAGGATTCTATTTCCAATATCATCTCAAACATAACTTCACAAATTATCTCAACTGTTTCTTCTCCATCAATTGATGTTCCTTCATCAATTGATATTCAGCCATCGACTGATAAGCCATCGATCGATACTCAAGATCAATCGATGGGTATGCATCAATCGATGGATATCCCAAACACCACTTCAACTGATAATGTCAATACATCAATTGATGATCAATCAATTGATGTTGCACAAACACTCTTAGGATTGAGTGAGTTGAGTGAGAGGCAGGATTGTAACCTGGCAAAAGGAGAGGAAGTGAGTAAAAACATTCCTATTTCTTCCAGGAATGAGAGTGAAACACTTGAGGGCCCCACCTTAGTAGGTGCAAAAGAAATGAGTGAGGGAGAGGTGAGATTCCAGGATGAGATCCTGATGCAAAATAGAGAGATGAGTGAAAGTGATAAAAACAGTCTACTTTTTGCACAGGAATTGGAAATTGAAATGATGGCAGAAGAAGGAGTAAAGGAGATAGGGGGAGCAAATAATGCTGAAGCTAGTGGGAGTGGAATTGCTAAGGACTTTGAAGAGGAAATAGATGCTGGTGAATTGGATCCAAAGAATTTCATTCATCCTGATCCACAATATCAAGGGTTGGCTACTTCAAGTAACAGGAATGCAGAACAACTCTTGGGCATTGATCATACAGATCAAAGGACCAGGAATCTGAAGGAAAGCATCGCCAATACAACAGACACTTGTTATATGGCACCTGAAGAGTTGGAGAGTGATTCTGATGAAGAGCCATGGATGAGCACTATTGATGGTTCCTTAGAAGCTGTTGAGACTGAAATTCTCTCTCAATATAGAAGAGCAATGGTGGAAGGAGAAATTGAAGATCCTACTCAAAGGAGAATTGCTCACTATATGAGAGAATCAATGAAAATTCAAAAGATGACAGTAACAGGAGTAAGGAGGGAACTGGAGAGGATTAAAGACTCTATCTCATCTAACAAGGATGCAATGGACAGGAGATTGGATGAGAAGCTACCATTCAACATCATGAATAGCATCAAAGACAAGCTTTTCAAAGAATCCAAAAATTTTACATCTTTGGAGACAAGAGTATGTTCTCTAGAAAAGAAGATGGATGATATTATCAGAGGTCAAAGTCTTCATGCTTCTATTCTTCAAAAGTTTCTTGACAGACTTCCACCACCCCCTCCAATTGATGATAACAAAAAGGGGGAGAATACAAAGAAGAAGGATGATGATGGTGGTGATGGCAAAGGCAGTGGAAGTGGTGGAATAGGTGGTTCTGGTATGGATAAGTCAAGTGGCATTGGTGGTTCTGCACCGAGAAGAGATAAAAGCAGAAGTAACATGGACAATCAATCTTCAAAGAAATCTAAGTCATCTAATTCTCCAAAAGATAATTTAGAACAGAAAAAGAAAGATTACAAGAAGTTTGATGATGATCTTGAAGCTAGGAGAATTTCTAGGGAGAAAGAAACTCAAACAATGATTGAGAAAGAAAAGAAAAGAATTGAAGATCTAAGGAGAAGCACTGAGTTAGTAACAGAGGCAGTAGAAAAAGGAGACTTGGATGAGTTCATTGCTCAAACAAGAAAATTAAATGAAGATGCACAAAAGGCTGCCAAGGAAAGAAACTCAAATACAGAAGCTTTTCTTCAATTGGATATTGAAGCTCTTAAAGAAAAGAAGAAAGGGAAAGCAATAGTGATTGAAGAAGAGAAGAAGAAAGAGACTGAACCAGTAAGTCAAAAGCTACTTCAAGGAGCCATCACTACAGGAATCTCAGATGCCTCAAGGAGAGAAAGGGAGAATGAAGAGATTGCTAGACAGATGGAAATGCAATGGCATTTGGAAGAAGAGCTACAGGCAGAGCAATGATAGGTCCATAATTAATACATCTTTAATACCTATTTTATGTTTATTTTCGTAATTTTATTAATTAATTATTTATTTTTTATTTTGTTTTGTAGGAAATTAATTAAAATCAGAATTGTAGCAGAAAAAGGAAAATACAAGGAAGGAGGTGGAGATTACTTGGAGGCAAAGAAAAAAGAGATAAAATCGAATACTTGTTGGAGATGAAAAAGGAATAGAAGGAAATATTTAGAATTCAATTTGTAATCGATATAGAAAACCTATATTATTTCCCCTATATATATGGGTCTTCTCTCTTGTATTTTAAGACCTGAACCTTGCACTTTAACTTTAACTTTAGTTTTCAATAATTAGGAGTAGGAGTAGAGTACTTTTATTTTCTTGCTCTTTCAATACAAACAAGTTTTTATCTTTCAAACACTTTTTATGTTATTTGTTATTGCATGTCTTATATTAGTTGGTTTGTTTTCTTCTTCAAGCATGTCTAGCTAATTCTCTTGCCATAGGATGAAGGTGAAGTTAGTTGATTATTTTTAGTATTTATTTGTTCCTATTATTTGATTCTCATAATTTTTCTTGGTGCTTAATTGTTTGATTAACAAAGTGATTTTGATATATTATTGTTACCAAATTTATTTTTCATAGCCTATGCTTGCTCCATGAAGTTTTGATGGGTTATTGTTAGATAATAAGTTTCATAGTATATGCTTGTCTCGTCTCGTTAATTGATATTTATTTGTTGAAGAAAGAGAATTAATTTTTAGGGCAAGTTGGATATTAATTGTGATTGATTGATGGATTCTGATTCTTAGGTTTTCCATATTTATTTGTTCTTATTTGCTTATTAGGTTAAACAAATCTCATCTCAACATTATTTGTCTAGTCTGCCTGATTTATTTATTAGGGTTTGGAAATTTCATAGTCTCTGAGGATCGATCTGTGATTGCTACAATTAACCACTGTGCGCTTGCAGTATTTTTACACATCAAGTTTTTGGCGCCGCTGCCAGGGACTATTGGTAATTTTTATTCCTTAATATTTAATTCTTCGGATTAGTTTCTTGTTTTCCTTTGTTTTTTTTAGGGATTTGTGAAGCGGAGAAAAGTTTGGACAAGAAGATCGTTAGAAGACATCGTTGTCTCCTTAGTAATTTTTGGAAAGCACTTTTCGGTATTCCGTATCACCTCTCTAAATTTTGTTTTTTTTTTAAATATTAAAAAAATCCAAAAAAATTAAATATTAAAAAAAAATTAAAAAAAATTAGTTAGTTATTTGTCTTATTAAAAACCAATTTGTTGCATCATTCATATCTCACATAGGAGCACATCATCTAGATTTTCTTTATTGTATTTTATTTCTTTCCATCTTATAATTGTGGTGATTGCTGGAGGAAAGAGGTACGTACAATTTAGATTAATTCATGTAGTATAGTGCATCCATAGTTGTTTATTTCCTCATTTTTTTTTGTTGCATTCATATAATCAATCTTAAGGGTGCCACCCAATACAAGATAAGGTAAGGGATTTCATCACCCTTTCCTTGGCCCACAAATCACTAAAACGTTCATCTTGCATTCCCCTTACCTTAATAAAATTAAGTAGATGTTGGCCCCTAGGATTTCGCGTTCACTTAGGAAGAGAACCTAAGAAGAAACAAATCTTTACGTATTCTTACTTTTGGTGTCTAGGAAAGCGAGAGCTTACCTGGCCAATTTGGATTGGTGTCTAGAAAGGTGGTAGCCTCTTGGCAATGCTTCCATCTGCCTGGCCAATCGGTTTGAATATTTTTAGATTTGTGACTCTTAGTATTATCTTAAAGTTAGGAGCAGGTCTAGAATTTCTCTAGGTTAACATAGATATATGATTTTTCTTTTGCATTTTTTTTAGGTGTTTACTTCTATATCTTTTCTGCTACGTGCTTACTTGAATCTCTTGTGTATGCAAAGTGTTTGGGTTCGTGACACTACATCTAGATTAGTGAGACAAACAAACCCTTCATCACCTAAAATAGTAAGACAACTTGATTTCTCTTCACCTAGTAAAATTGAGTCACAAGAAGTAGAAGCCCCATTAATAATCATGTCTATTCCTCTTAGAGACCGTTGTTACCCCACTCGTTCCGCCCAACCTTCATGCATAGTCCTACCAACAGTAAATGGTAATAATTTTGAAATCAAATCTCACCACATTAGCATGTTACCTAGGTTTACTGGGGTAGAGGGAGATGATCCATATCTTTTCATTCGAGAGTTTGAGGAAGTTTGTGCTCTACAGAAAATTCAACAATTGACTGATGACTCCATTAAATTGAGACTTATCAACTTTGCTCTTAAAGAAAATGCTAAAAAATGGTTATATAGTCTACCCATTAAATCTATTTCAACTTGGGAGGGATTTGTAAGCATATTTCTAAAAAAATATTTTCCAAACCATAAAGCTAACAAACTTAGGAATGAAATCAACCAATTTCAACAAAACCAAAATGAGTCTTTTTGGAAATATTTTGATAGATTTAAAAATCTATTGTCCCAATGTCCTCAACATGGTATAGAACAATGGAGACTTTGTAAAATTCTTTATGAAGCCTCAGATAGTCCAACCACTTCTTTGTTAGAGTCAATGTGTCAAGGTAAATTCATGGATAAAAATGAAGAAGAAGCTTGGCAATTTTTTGAGGAGTTAGCTGAAAAAACAATGTTGTGGGAGTCAACTAGGGAACCAAGTCAAGAAATCGAAAAACCTAGCTCCTCTAAAAGTATACATGTAATTGGCAATTCTATTGCAACTGAAGCTAAATTAGCTACACTCACAAGAAGATTAGAAGCCTTAGAAACCAACAATGTGTCTTCAAAAATGTCTGTCTGTGCAAACTGTAACTCATCTAATCATGTGATAGAAAATTGCTCTGAAATTCAACAAGCTAATGTCATGTTTCAAGCGAGAGTTATGAATGATCCCTTTTCACCCATATACAACCCTGATTGGAAAAATCACCCAAATTTCTCATGGAACCAAGGTCAATACAATCAGTTTAACCAATCATCTCAACCTGCTTTTCAAAAGCCTGCTTCTGGTCCATACCCAACTCAAAATCCCAACTCATTTCCTGCTCAAAACTTTGGCCCATATCCAAATTCTTTTTCAGTCCCTTTGAATCCTCCTGGTTTTAATGAAACTGATAAAAAAATGAATTTCTTGGAAAAGAGTATTGAGGAGTTATTGAAATCTCAAGCTAATATAACTCAATCTCAACAGGCTTTCATGCAAACTATGACCCAAGATAGGCAGTTACTAAATTCCAATACTCAAGCCATATCTAAACTAGAGGTCCAAATGAGTCAGTTAGCCAACACAATCAGTGAGAGAGAGAAAAACCGATTTCCTAGTCAACCTGAGGTTAATCCTAAATTTCATCCAAACCAAAAAGCTCCTGAAAATGTGAATTCTGTTATCACTCTTAGGTCCGGTAATCAATTCAACAATCATGCTGGTCTCAATACTCAAGAGGAAGAAAAACTCATTTCTGAACCAAATCCTTTACTCTTAAATCCTAGTCTTGACCAATCCTTGTCTCCTAAGAATTCTAAAGTAGTAGTGCAATCTAATGAACCTTTCAAATCTGATAAAGCACCTTCAAAACCCATCTCTGAAAAAGTCTTCAAGCCAAAATCCCCATTTCCTCAAAGGCTTACTTCAAACAAACAATCCACTCAATTGGATAAGATTTTGGAAGTCTTTAAACAAGTCAAGATCAACATTCCTCTTTTAGATGCAATTCAACAAATTCCCTCTTATGCTAAGTGTCTAAAAGATTTGTGTACTCATAAAAAAACCACTCATGTTCCTAAGAAAGCTTTCCTAACGTCTCTTGTTAGTTCTATCATATCGCATCAAATCCCTGTGAAGTATAAGGATCCTGGTTGTCCTACAATCTCTTGTGTCATAGGTGATACTTTCATTGACAAAGCTTTACTTGATCTAGGAGCTAGTGTGAACCTTCTTCCATTATCTGTCTATCAAACTTTGGGTTTAGGTGAACTCAAAAACACTAATGTCACTCTTCAGTTAGCTGATCGTTCTATCAAAACTCCTAAGGGCATATTGGAGGATGTATTAATTAAAGTTAGTGATTTTGTCTTTCCCGTGGATTTTGTTGTTCTCGAGACCGAACCTGTCAAAAATTTTAAAAATCAAATTCCTATCATTTTAGGAAGACCTTTTCTTGCTACTTCCAATGCTTTGATCAACTGTAGGAATGGTTCGATGAAACTAACTTTTGGAAACATGACTCTAGATCTTAATATTTTTAATGTGGGAAGTCAATCCAATGATCTTTATGACCAACCTGTAGGACTTAATTTCATTGATGATGTTGTTTCATGGTCGAATCTTGAGGATAGTTTGATTGAGTCTTTTCTTGAACATGATATTTTGTTAGAGTATGAGAGTAATAAAGAACTTCATGAGTTGTACCAAAATTTCACTTCTGATGAGATGTTAGATGAATTTAATATCATTTGTTCTAAACATGAAACCCAATTGAAGGATATTTCTTTTGAGCCTAGGACCGTTGTTAAGACTTCTATAGGTGAGCCACCCCCACTTGATTCAAAACCATTTTTATCCACTTTTGGTCTGTCCTTTGTAGGTTTCAATGAAACTCATCATGCTTTTATTTCTAATGACTTGGTCCATGATCACAAATATCAAGTAATCAATCTGCTTAAACAATTTAAAGAAGCGTCTAATTGGTTTATGGATTATGTTAGTGATATGAGTTTTATCTTGTTGCGAGATCATATATTTCTAGTGGATAATGTTGTTCTTGAGAATGTGTTTCCACAGTGTGCTTACTCTACGATGAAAGAAGTATTTCCTCAATGTGGTGTTGGTTAGTAAGTTATTCTTGATTGTCTCCCATAGTCCAGTATAGGTATGGGGGAGTAACTATGTGTGTGTGTTGTATAGTAGTTCCTTTTGCTTCCTCCATCATGCTTTTATCAGGTATTCTCGTCCTTTTACTTTGTCATATCTCTCTTTGCATACATTGAGGACAATGCATGATTTAGGTATGGGGGAGGGCATTTAGTAGTATTATAAAATTTAAAAATCCAAAAAAATTAGAAAATTAGAAAATCCAAAAATAGAGATGTTTTAGCTAAGTTTTTCACTCTTGTACTATGATGTTAGTTGGTGTTAACAATTTTTTTATAAAATTATATATGTAATGCCTTGAGATAATTCAAATGTAGTTGAATAAGGTTTTCTTCATGAAACTTGTGTCGAATAAATTTTTGCTTAAAAGTCCAAGATGGCACTTATTGCACAAGGTCTTTGTTGGAAAGATTGTCTAGGAAAGTTTTCGATACCTGAGAGAGAGCCCACATATTAAAACAATGTCGAATCAAATGTTTGTGGAAAAAATATATATATAAATAAAGCATCAAGTACTCCTTTGAGATCAATGGGTGGCAAATACAATGTTATATGAAAGGAACGATCTATGTACATGTGCTGGTATTAAGTGCGATTGTATGAGAAATAAATTGTTCTTGGTGACTTTTCACTGCCCTTGGTTACTGGAGAATTACTTGACGAGCTAGGATAAAAGTAGTAATTGACTAGTCTTGTTTTGTGGCCTTTGTTACTCGAGTAATTAAGTCCGTAGGGGTATTTTGAAACCTAGTGCCCTAAGACCAACTGGTTTGGGAGTCATTGACCCAAAGCTCGCTACATGGGTAACATAGAAAGCCTAAGAAAATGGACATTGCACAGTCAATTGGAAAAAAAACTATGAAATTTGGCTAGATACTTGTTTTGATAGAGATTGGGTCAGTTAAATATTGGTTGAAAAAGATGAAATGTACTTATTCAATTGATTCTTCAGAGACCTATTTTCACGACACACCTTGGGAGTTTTTGCAAACGTTTGCGTCTATATAAGTGGATTTTAGATACCGACATCTTATCTATTATTAGAAGGGTCTTTAAGGCATGTATTTTCCTAAAAATCTTCTTTTGTTGACACCGATGAACGTTATTGATAGAGTGGGATGCTTGCTAGAATATTTCACGGATTTTATGGGTATATCTTCTGTAAACCCTTAGGAGACAACACTCCTCTGGTAGAGATCGTCTACGAGTTTAAATGGGTTGGTAAACCTAAAATTATCCGTCACGCCTACGAAAAGGAGCATAGGACTTTTATAATATTTTTTTTCTTTTGATTTTTCTCGAGGACGAGCAAAAGATAGGTATGGGGGTATTTGATAGGTCCATAATTAATACATCTTTAATACCTATTTTATGTTTATTTTCGTAATTTTATTAGTTAATTAATTATTTTTTATTTTGTTTTGTAGGAAATTAATTAAAATCAGAATTGTAGCAGAAAAAGGAAAATACAAGGAAGGAGGTGGAGATTACTTGGAGGCAAAGAAAAAAGAGATAAAATCGAATACTTGTTGGAGATGAAAAAGGAATAGAAGGAAATATTTAGAATTCAATTTGTAATCGATATAGAAAACCTATATTATTTCCCCTATATATATGGGTCTTCTCTCTTGTATTTTAAGACCTGAACCTTGCACCTTAACTTTAACTTTAGTTTTCAATAATTAGGAGTAGGAGTAGAGTACTTTTATTTTCTTGCTCTTTCAATACAAACAAGTTTTTATCTTTCAAACACTTTTTATGTTATTTGTTATTGCATGTCTTATATTAGTTGGTTTGTTTTCTTCTTCAAGCATGTCTAGCTAATTCTCTTGCCATAGGATGAAGGTGAAGTTAGTTGCTTATTTTTAGTATTTATTTGTTCCTATTATTTGATTCTCATAATTTTTCTTGGTGCTTAATTGTTTGATTAACAAAGTGATTTTGATATATTATTGTTACCGAATTTATTTTTCATAGCCTATGCTTGCTCCATGAAGTTTTGATGGGTTATTGTTAGATAATAAGTTTCATAGTATATGCTTGTCTCGTTAATTGATATTTATTTGTTGAAGAAAGAGAATTGATTTTTAGGGCAAGTTGGATATTAATTGTGATTGATTGATGGATTCTGATTCTTAGGTTTTCCATATTTATTTGTTCTTATTTGCTTATTAGGTTAAACAAATCTCATCTCAACATTATTTGTCTAGTCTGCCTTATTTATTTATTAGGGTTTGGAAATTTCATAGTCTCTGAGGATCGATCTGTGATTGCTACAATTAACTACTGTGCGCTTGCAGTATTTTTACACATCAAGCAACCTTTGAGAAAAAGGAGAAAAGTTTCTATGGCCAAGAAAAGGTCAAGTTCTACTCAAGAAATAGTGGTTCAGGAAAACCTCCAGGGTCAACAAGAAGAAATCAAGGAGGAGGTCACAATTGAAGGTTATGATTTGAAGGGAATACCAGTAATCAATGAAAAAGGATTAATTGGAGTAAGGACTCACCCTGCAACCTCTAACCATGAAGAATCAATGAGGTTGGAGTATGAAAATGGAGTGAAAACAATCTATTCATTGAAGGTGATAATGAAGCAAAGCTACAATGTTTTAAAGACTATTCTTCCTCTACTCAACAGAAAGTACAAACTCAACACAACAATTGCTCAGGAGATACAACAACAAATTTCAAGTTTAAGAAGATCCAAGGCAAAAGCTGAACCTGATTCACCTCTAAAGCTATGGAAGTCACAGGTCAAAAAGGTGGTGTTGGAGCCAAAGTATGCTATGATTTTTACAGATATAGAGGGCAACACAAAGTTCTTTGATATCTGCAAATATCTGGACAAAATCACAGATGAAGAAATACACTACCTTATGAGGCAACTTGGAGAAACTGACAGGGATGAAGCAATATTGAGAAGTTCTTTCATGAGGCAACTAAAGGAAAATGCTGAGAAAAGGAGGAAGAGGAACTAAATTAAATTATGAAGATATTGAAACTGCTTGCAGGAGTTATATATCAATCTGGTACTTCCAAAATTAATGTGCTAATTAAGTTTCTTGATTCTATCTAAATGTAATTTTTTTTAAGAGTTTTTGTTATCATCAAGTAGATTTATGCCTGTTAATAACACAGACAAAAATAGGGGGAGATTGTTAGGAATCTACATGTGATTTGATGATAACATTAATCTTAGAATCATAGAAATTTTATTTGTTGTAACTGATCAATTGATATGAAAGTTATAAATATCAATTGATCAGGAAACCATTTATCAGTTGAAGTGTTTATATGAATCAACTGATAATTTGGATTGTAGCATAGGTGTACTTAGTCTATTTCAATCGATAAGGTGTAAATCAATTGATATTTTGTTCATCAATTGATGTTAGAGTCGATTGATATGGATCATCAATTGATGTGTAAATTAAACTGTTAAATTATAATTATGTGAAGACAGGAAATTGCACAAGTGAAGGATGATCAATTGATATTGAAGCATCGATGGATGGAGGATCAATCGAAGAAGCCAAGCCAAGGATTGAAGACCATCAACTGATGTGAAGACCCATCGACTGATATATCGATTGATAACATCTATCAATCGATAAGACATCTTTTATCAATCGATGGATATAAAGATCAATCGAAGAAGTACATCAGTTGATGGATTAAAGAATGGATCAATTGATATGCTTGACAGCAAATTATCAATTGAGTGTGACAACACAGGAAGAATATCTGTTGAAGATCCAGAGAACAAAAGCACACCTATGGAAGACAGTCTAGAGTGACTGTGAAGACTCAATCAGAAGCTGTCTTTCAAACCTTTTTGTAAAATAGAAAAAGGTAAAAGGAAGGCAGGTAGAAACAATCCTAGAATAGGAATTGTAAAAGAACACTTGTGGTATATAAACAAGTGTAGTAGCATTATTAGAAAACATACAAGTTAGAAATATTTCTTAATCAACTGTTCAAGCTTGAGAGCACATGTGTAAGAACAGTTGATTTGTTTTCTAATCTTGTAAACGCAGCTAGGTTTCTTTTAACCTAGGAGCATTGAGCAAAAATATACATTGATGGAAAAACCAATCCATCAATAATTTTAAATCTCTTTGTTCAGTTTTATTTTTCAGCATTAATTTATTCGAACTTATTCTCTTATTCTATCAAACATCAAGAACAAATATTAGAACACACAAAAAGTTTTAATATTTGTATTCAACCCCCCCTTCTACAAATATTGACATTGTTCTAAGGAATAACAATTTCCGCCTATGTTTTGTGGACTGTAGTTGCCTGGACTTAGAGGACTAAAAGTACTAGTACCTAAGTTTATGTGTTCCTATCTTATATCATGTAATTCGGTATATCTGAGTCATCTGACAAAATATAGTAGTTCTTACCTTGATTATTATCATCCAAATACGATGTTGTTATTGAGACATTAATACCTAGCCTTTCAGAGTTTGATCCAAGGGTACCTATAGAAACATAATTATTGTAACTTTGTTACTACGTTACTCTTCAACCTAGCGCCATTAGCCCTTTTTTAACTGTACTGTCTCGGAGCCCCTAAAGTGTATAAAAAAGTAAATTTAGCCATACAAATTGCTACTTTTTTATTTCGGCCACTAAAGTGCAAAAATAAAAAATTACAGGTACATAAGTTGTAATTTTGTCTTTTCAAAATAAATATATAATTATTCTGCATATTTTCAAATTAACCTAAAACTAGAGCTGTAAACGAACCGAACTCGGACGAACTTTTAACGAACACGAACAAATTCTTAACGAACCGAACAATGTTCGGTAAGCCTATCGGACAATTTTTCTTGTCCGAACTCGAGTTCGGTAACGAACACGAATAGTTCGCGAACATACCGAACCGAACCGAACACGAACCGAACACGAACAGTTCGGTAATTATATATATAATATTGTAAAAAAAATCAATATAATAATTTGAAAAATTAAAAAAATTAAAAAAAATGTAAATATTATTATTTTTTATCGAACGAACTCGAGCTTACCGAACTCGAACGAACTCGGACGAACTCTTAACGAATTCGGACGAAAATCTTAACGAACCGAACAATGTTCGGTAACCTTACTGAACATATTTTATTGTTCGAACTCGAGTTCGTTAAGCTTATCGGACGAGCTTAACGAACTCAAACACGGACGAACATACCGAGCTTACCGAACATGTCCGGTTCGTTTACAACTCTACCTAAAACCTATCTTTTCCTACTAAAAATTGTAATAAACTTTTAAAAATTAAAATGAAGGAATGTGGTCATGTAATTTTTTTAAATTTATTCATTTTTTAAATAAAGACTTTATTCATTTTGTGGACAAAGTAGTTAATCTAAATTATTACAATTATATCATTTCATCTCTTAATAATATAGAGTAATTACACATTCTTAACATTTTTAACAATCAATATATAAATTTAGTTTTCAATTATATGAAATGAAGCAAGTTAAAATACATATATATCATATATTTCACTAGTCAAATAAAAAGGCTCCAGCTCAAGTGTTTGAATATAAGACTCAGGACCCTGAATGACCAAAACATCACTTTCTTAAGTAAAGAAACAATCACTTATTCAGGACCCTTCTCAGGGCCCTGAAGATCATCTCATGGTTCTGAAGATGCCTCAGGTGGTCCTGAACTACCTGAAATTTCTAAATTGATTTTGTGAACTTTGACTAGTCAATTTCAATATAAAAGAATGCCTCTTCTTATTTCTTTATGAATTTCATTAAGAAAATGTCTTAAATCCATAAACGATAATTCAAGTCATCACCACAAGGATAAGTTATCCATCGTTAGTTTTCGGAAAGTTACATCAAGAGCCTATATAAATTAAGCCTCGAACTTTCTATTTTCTAACAATCCCCCACAAATCCATAGCATAAATGCATAACAAATTTTATCATGACATCTTTTTTCAGAGTCGGTACCCTTCTGAGTTTGAACCCTCAATATTTTACCTTGAATCTCTTTTTGTTTGGTGTAATTACACTCCATAGACGACGACATGTCAAAGGATATGGTGATGATCTATGGCTTTAAGACGTTAATGGTCTTGTCTCGATCCTGTTCGTTGAATGTTTTGAGGAATAAGCATTTCCTCTAATTGCGACCTCACGATAACATTCACTTAGCTTGCATCCCTATAGATGTACTGCTACCATCTCATCATAACGACTTGACCCCATTAAGAGTTCTAAAAACTCTTGCTTTACTTGAAATAACCATACCTTATAGGCTTTCAGGGGATAGACTTCAGATACATAAGTATCAATCTATTTTAAAGGAAAATTGACTCACCCTTATGACTTGTTATTACCACATTGAATACACTTCGAGCGATCTCCTCTCAGGTGTATTGGGTTCCCATCATAGATGAATCATGTTGGGTTATCAATCTCATCCCCAAACTCGACTTAAGGACTATAACATGCTCAAGACCTTTAGTCAAATGATCATCTATATTATCTTGAGTTCCAATGAACTTAATAGCCATGAACCTATCAGACATTAAACTCCTTATAAACTCTAGTCTAACTTGGATATGTCTCTTTATTTTTGCATTATATTTTCAACTACTAATCTTTTCGATAGTTGTACGGCTATCAGAATGAACGATAATAGCAGGAAACGATCTGCTTATTAAAGGAATCACAGACATAAATTTATGTAACCATTCATCCTCCATCCTCATGGAATCTAATGCATACAACTCAATCTCAAAAGTACACCGAGTTCCGAGATATTGCTCTATCCGCTTGGGTAAACACATATTCGGTGACTCCATTGAAATCAAATTTCTTAGCAATCCAACTCATATCACTATACCCTTTAAGTACACCGAGACGTCTCCTATATTATAATCCAAGGTATTTGCTACCTTTCTAATATCTAAGAACTCTATTAAGAACCTCCCAATGAGCCTTGTTCGAACAACTTGTATATCTAGCCAACTTAGACACAGAATAAGTGTTAGGGATTGTGGCGTTACCATTGTAATCGACTAATATTTTACATATATTAATTAGAAATTAACTAAGTAAAACATACTGTCATCTGCTTATTGACAGTATGTTTCCATTGTCACTTATAACAGTATGTATTAAAGCCAAGTAGGTGACAATAAGTATCAATAGTTACTGTCTTGTAAAAATGTAATAAATGATCTATGAAGTAAAAGTTCACAAAGTGTTCATGCAAAGCATAAATCAAATTATTGGCAGTAACATTCTGCAAACTGAAGTCTATGACAACATATTCAAGTGACAGCACCTTTTGAAACAACTGACATCAACTATTCCTCGACAATAAACTTGGTGGAGATTGAAGAATCGAAGACAACAAGTTTTACTGACAGCAACTATTCCTCGACAGTAAACTTGGCGGAGATTGAAGAATCAAAGAAACAAGTTTTACTAACAACAACTATTCTTTGACAGTAAACTTAGCGGAGATTAAAGAATCGAAGACAACAAGTTTCTCTAACAGTAACTTTGGTGGGGATAGTTGACAGCATGTTTAGTGGGGATAGTTGACAGTACCTTTGGACTACAGCATGTTTAAGAAGACTGTCAAGCTTGACAGTAAAGTATGCAGAGTCGAAGATGTTGTCACCAAGGAGAAGCTAAAGGTTGACAGTAACCTTTTGGTGAAGCTGACAATCTGTTTCAAGTAACAGACTAGGTAATGCTAATTCAAAGATTGATCTTGACAATTCTACCTAGTCTGTCAAGTCTACTACTTTAGAAAAGGCAAGCAAAAAGATAAAACATGCTCAAGGAGTCAAGGATATCAAATCATCTCAGAATAACTTTATCTACAAATGGAATGAAGACAAATTTGAATACGAAAAGTGAAGTTTCTATTTCAAGCATTGTCCTAGGAACAAAGGAAAGTACACTTATAAGTGTGATATGTGTTTTAGCATAAATACACATATTTCACAAATATTTTCCCTTATGTAATTGAGCTTAAATTTTCTCAAGCATAGAAACACTAACAAATTTCTTGTTATTGTATCTATTGAAGCTAGAAACATCTTTCAGTCAGTTGTAGCAAAAAAAATTTAATAAAATTAATTTTTGAAGTTAAACACCTTTCTTCATTTACTTCCTTATTGTTGTTTGCATTCGTCACTTGATATTATTACTTCTTATTTATTTTTAGCAAGATAAGTAATAAATTATCAAGTTGCATTCAACCCCCCTTCTGCAACATTCATACTGTTTAACAATTGGTATCAGAGTAGCAGATTAGATATATATAACTTGAAAAGATCTAAAACATGGGTGCACAGAAAATAAGCAGCATAAAAATACCCACATTTAATAAAGAACACTACAACCTTTAGAAAAGAAAGATGATGTTGTTCATAAAAATAGTCAACCCTCTTTACCCTGGAATTATGGAAAATGGTGATTTCATTCCCCAAACATATGTACCTGAAACTACAATAGATAGTGAGACAATACTAGCCGACTGGGTTCCCAAAAAGGTCACATAATATATTGATATTGAAAGAGAAAAAGTTTCCCTAGATGATTGCTTAAAATTTATCATCATTGAGGCACTTGACAATGTCATGTACAACAACATTGTCAACTGCACCAGTGTAAAGAAAATATGGGAAATCATTTAGATACTCTGTGAAGGAACAGAAGAAGTGGAAGAGAATCAAAGTCAAATTCTGGTGTGTCAGTATGAAGCCTTCATGGCCAAAACAAGTGAAGGTTTGATTGAGATGTTTGAGAGGTTTAACAGATTGATAAATGACTTGCAGCTGCATGGAAAGTTTTATGACAAAAAGGAAGTAAACATGAAATTCATGCTGACACTTCTTGACCACCTAGAGCACAAGGTTTCTTCCATAAAAGAAGGAATAGGCTTATCAAAAGTTTCTCTTGAAACTTTGTATGTCATACATAAAACCTATGAGCTAGAGATGCTATAAAAGAGGGTTATTCAAGCTGGTCAAAGAGGGAAAATGACCAACACATCAAATGATCTAGTAGCTCAGGATCCACAGGTGATGTAGCTCAAGAAATCTCAGCATCAACAGCAAATCAAAATTGAATAAATCACAGATGAAGATGAAAGTGTAACTCTAGAACTCAAGGATGGTGATGAAGATGAGTTCTACACTTTAGAGGAACTGAACAACCTGAAAAACAAAACAATGGCCTACATGGTAAGGAAGTTCTCCAACTTGAAATTCAAGAAGAACAAAACTTTCAAACCGAGAGGACAAAGCTCCAGGTTCAACAAGCCAAATATCTCAAAACCTGGAGAAAGTGGCAAATGTGGATACAAAACAGGGATGATGGATAGATCCAAGATAAGGTGTTACAACTGCAGTGAAATGGGGCATTTTATAACAGAATGCAAGAAGCCAAAACAAGTGAGAAGAAATGACAATGACTATGAGGAACTCAAAGCAAAATATGAAGCCTTGCTAAAAAAGAAACAAGGAAGGGCTTTTGTGGCTGCAGGAAAGTGTTGGGAGACTCTGATGATGAAGAGGAAGAAGAATATGAGAATCTTGCTCTCATGTCAAACTCTGGAGAAGGTTCATCCACTTCATCAAATCAGGTACCCATTCTTACTACTGTGTATATGACTACATCTCAGTATAAGAAAACTGTTGAGAGTTTAAGTTATGAAATTTTCAATATTCATACAAGTATGTTAGCTGCTAATGAGGAGATAGTCAAACTATCTACTGCTAATGAGTTATTAAGAATTAAAAATCATGAATTAGAACTTAAACAGAATGCCTTTGAGTCCTTACAATAAGAAAATGAGATTCTTAAAAACAAGGTAGATTGTGCTTCCCAGATTGAGGAACTTCTCAGAAAACAGATTTCTAAAAATGAACTAAAAATCAAGGTTTACAAGAATTCTTCTTCCATGTTAAAATCATACCATGATGATAATACTGAAAATCAAAAGGTAGGTATAGGTTTTAACTACGAGAAGAAAAGTGGAAAGAAACATGCAGTAGGGGAAGACATCAAACATACTGTCAAACCTTCCATTCTAAAGAAAGTTAAGAATCCCATGTTCAAAAAGGCTGAATTCGAATTTGATGAGGAAGCTGTAGTGATTAAACAAGAGATAGATGATGAGGACAATGAAGTTGTCATTAAGTCCCTTAAGGCAAAAGATACTGTCAAAATCCCCAAGACAGTTAGTTTTGACCATGACAGTAACTTGTGTTTAAAAGATGCTGTCAACACTGGAAAGACAGTAAGTTCAGAAGATGTCAAGAATGTGAAATCCAAACTTAGTATCGAGACAACTCCATCTAAACCTACTGTCAACACCAGCATGACAGTAACTTCTAAACATACTGTCATGAAAACTAAGAAGAACGGAAATGGAAAACTAGGAATAAACAAGAAGAACAATAATGATTATATTTTTAATGCTCCTAGAAAGTTGTGCAACAATTGTGGGTCTTCTAATCATCTAACTCATGTTTGCAATAAGAACAAGTCAAATGTCAAGAATGTTACCTCTGTTAATGGAAATTTACATAGCATTCTTTTAAAGAACAAACAAGTTACTCATTGTGGTAATTTTGATTATATTTCATGTAAAATGAACTTGATGAGTATGTGCTTTAACATGCCTTTTGTTAGTGATCAAGAATGATAAAATCAAAAAGGCAAAGTCTCCAAGTCCTCCTAAAGTTAGGATGGACAAGCCACCCAAGAACAAAACTATCAAACCAGTAATCAAAACTGAATGGGTAGCTACAAGAGTCTTGCTAAAAGCAAGAGAAAGAATTACAACTGAATTAACTTCAAATTGTGATTTAGCTAAGCATAATGGACCCAATGAAAGTTGGGTACCAAAAGCAACTTGAAATATTTGTTTTGCAGGGAAACAAGAAAAATAAAAGAATCATGTGGATCATTGACAGTAGATGCCCAGGACACATGACAGGCGATAAAGCCCTGATATCACAGTTCAAGGAGATGGCTGGCCCTTGTGTAACTTTCGGTGACAACGACATTGGTTTCACAATAAGAAATGGCATACTGGAAGTGGGAAATTTAAAAATAGTGAAAATGGCTCTAGTAAATGGATTGAAGCACAATTTATCGAGTGTAACTCAATTTTGTGAAAGAGGTTTCAAAGTTGGTTTTGATCAAGATAGATGTTCCATTGTCAACAAGAAGAGAGGAGAGGAAGCTCTTCAAAGAGTAAGAAAAGGAAGCCTCTACATAGCTGACTTGGATTCTGTAAGAAAAAACAAAGTCTACTATTTCTACAGTAAGGCCTCTACATATGAAAGTTGGTTGTGGCACAAAAAACTTTCCCATTTAAACTTCAAAGAAATGAATTATCTAATGAAGAGAGAATTGGTGAAAGGGCTTCCTCAACTTGAATTCTGTCAAGAAGGATTGTGTGAGGATTGCCAAAAAGGGAAACTAAGGAGAGTTACATACAAAAGCACTCCTAGTGACTCAATCAATGAAGCATTTCAACTGATTCACATAAACTTATTTGGTCCTGTGAATGTGAAATCACTGGCAAGAAAAAGATATGCTTTAGTGATGGTTGATGATTTCTCAAGATATAGATGGATGAGGTTTCTAGCATCCAAGGATGAAGCTGCACAAGAGATCATTGATTTGGTAAGGGTTCTTGACAAGAATCCTAAATAAAAAGTGCAGATTTTAAGAAGTGATAATGGTATTGAGTTAACAAAACAGCATCATGAATGATTTCTGCAAAGACAATGGAATCATTTATTTTCCCAGTTGCACAAGTAGAAGGGGGGGTTGAATACTTGTGTGTCTTTTTTGCCTGATTTAAAATCAAATTAAAAACAAAACTCAAACACAAAGATATGAATAAGTACTGTTTGTATTATTGATTTGCAAATACAAAACTCTCCTAGGGTGTACACAAACCCTAGCAGCTTCTCTGTGTTTATCACAGCAACTCTCTCTATCTCTATGCTCTCACAAAAATATCACTCAGACAAATTATGCTTCGACTTCCACACTTTTACAATTAGGTTACATAGTGTTTATATAGAGAGTTGCCTATCAACTAATAACAGAAAGATAAATTACAATAGGAATAGAATTCCTAATTATTAGTTGACAGTTTCCTTCTAGAATTCTATTTCTTTCCCATAGCATATCTGCAATATATTTATCTTGATCTTCGAAGACTTTCCATTCTTGTGATCTTCTTCCAAATTTAACTTTAACTGTATAGACTCTGAAACCTTCAGACTCTGATGATCTTCAGACTCTGATCATATGTAGACTCTGATAGATCATAGACTCTGATAGTCTATAGACTCTGATCACCTTCCAGACTCTGATCTTCATACAGACTATGGTTTCACTTTCTACAGAAATTCTTCCAAGTACAAGTAACATAAATGTTGACTATCTAGACTCTGATTATACATTTCAGAGACTAGAAAGACTTATTACAAATAAACTAAGCTAGACCCTGTTCTAGCATTTTGTACATCATCAAATGAATATATTCCTAACAATCTCCCCCTATTTATGCTTTATAAAATGTAAGCATAAATCCAGGTTTGATGATGTCAAAACTTAAAGAATAAAACTATCAATCTAGAACAGTATAAAAGAATTTTAAAGGAAAAAGAATTACTTCTTATTTAATCTTCTCAAAGGCTGGATTATTCTTCAAAAATGAGTTCAGCATATTTTCCTCCACAATTGCAAGAGCTTCACCAACAAACTTCTTCAACTTCTTCATTTCTTCACTTGAGCATTTGATTTGACAGTAAGCTGCTCTCAGATCATTTGCACTGCTTTCTTGATCTTTTAAGTCCTTCAACATTAGAACACTAACTTTCTCACTCATAGGCTGAAACCCAAAGTAATGACCCACACCTTCTTGAAATTTAATATGTTTTTCTTCCAATGGCATGACTTGATCATTTCCCTCAGTATCAACATATTTTAAAGAAAATTTGTCCATTTGTCAATTTACCTGTCTGTGCAAAGTCAGCTTTCTGTCAATCTCTTTGAACCATTTGTGAGTGATAGCCTCTTTACTCTTATTTACTTCATATGCAATCTGTAAGAGAAATCTAATGTACTGTAATTCCTCAGCCTGTTTGAAAAAAATAAAATTTGATTGACTAATCCATCTTACACTTCCACCTTCTAAGAAATATACCAGCATCTCATTCTTCACTTTTTCTGTGCCTCCCTGTCCTTGTATCTTTCTTTCAAAAACATTATAAACAATTTGAGCAGACACCACTTTGTTTAGATGCTTCTGTGTGATCTTCTCAAACTGCCTATCTGTCAAGGATTGAGGATCCCTGGTTAGAGTGGATGTTCTGTCAATATTAGATTCTTCAAAACCTCCAAAACCTGTCTTCTTTCTAGCTCTAAGTTGCAGATTTGACTGACTGCACTTCCAGTATGAAGGTTCTTGAGTTTGATCAGAGTCTGACTTCTTTCTTTGCTTATCAGAGTCTGACTTAGACTCTGATTTCCCATGTCTAGTCCCTGACTGATGTGTTTGAGTTTTTGCTACTCCAGAGTGCTTTTGTTGCACATCATCAAGACCCCTATGACCATGAGAACTATCACCAGTTTCATCATCATCACCATCTCTCCTCCTTTTAACTTCCTTTGATTTATCTTTGCAACCATCATCCTTATTTCTCCTGGAGGATTCACATTTCTTCTCCCCCTTTTTGACATCATCAGTACTGGTGACAGCCAAAAGAATCTGTTCAAGAACTGTGGAGATATTGGCCTGTGCTGCAATGACCGAATCAACCTTGAAGGTCAAATCAGAGACTGTAGTTTGGAGATTGGCTTGAGTTTTAGTGATAGAAGCAATAACATCCTTGAAAGAAACTTCTTTGGATAATTGAAGGGAGTGAATTCTGTCAAATCTGGTACTGAGAAGAGAAGTAGCATTATCAACACCAGTGAGTTTGGTTCGAATATGAGAAATATCTTTGACCACACCAGCTAATTGAGCAGCAACAATCTCTGTCTCAGTCTTAACTTCGCTATCTAGGGCCTGATCTTCCTCACCAGGATAGTGACCATGTTCCTGTAAAAAGGACTTTTTCTGAAAAGCTGAAAGTCTCTCAGATTGATGAATGACCATAATACAAGCAAAAGAATCTTTATCAGTTATGCTCTTTGCTATGCAGACTCCCAAGACTGAGGAAACACCTGATCAAAATAGACAAAAGAAGGGTTAATTGGAGCATCATCTTCAGAAGTGAGGTCCTCAGCAACATGCTCAAGCTTTGTGATTTGAGGTGTAGACTCTGGTAGTGGTGTAGACTCTGAAATTGCAAACGGGACTATAGACCCTGACTCCTCCTGAGAGTGATCAGAGACTGTAGACTCTGGAAGTCTAGCCCTTATAGGTATGATCAAGAGTGGTTCTTCGGACTTCAATGTTGCAGCCTCAGGTAAAATGACAGGGTTATCCACCAAAGCCTCCATGACTCTATCTGCTGTCCTTGCTAGAGAATCCACCAGATGAAGTTGTGGTCTCTGTGTAAATGACTTCTGAGCAGCAAGAGCTTCCTCTTGTTTACCAATCTGCACAATCAAACAAAGTGACTCGTCATCCATCCCCTGCTCCAACTCATTGGACCAACTCTTTGGAAAATCTTGATCCCAATAAGTAAAGCTAGGTTCATGATACCCTAATCTCTCAGTCTCACAGTGGGGTTGGGCACCCACTTTCTCAATCTCACTCAGGCTCTCTACAGCCTTTTCTACCTCTCCTTTTGCCTGGACCAGTGCCAGCCCCTCAGATATTTTTTCACTCATTTTGGAGGGTGCTCTCAATAATCCTACAGAAGAGGGGTTGAGAGATAATAATTGTGCTTCAATACCTGAACAAACTTGATGGAGGGGAACCCCTTCATATGTCTGAAGGCTAGGGGTTTCCACCAAGGGGTGAGCAGCAACAGATTCTGAACCCTTACAGTCATCTTCTTTCATTTCAGAGTCTGTTGGCTCCAGTATTCCAGTCTCAGGGTCTACTCTAGACTCTGACTGCTTCAGTATGACGTCATTAGAAGCCAGAGTCTGAGTGTCACCATCTTTGACTGTTTGTGCATGAGACTCCCCCTCAAGATGGATAGATTCTGGTATAATAGATTGGAAAATTTCTTCATGAGGATCCATCAGAGTCTGTCCTCCCATATCACTGGGGTTCTCATCAGCTCTTCGGTGAGTTGCCAAGGAGGGCCCAACAGCATACTCATCTGCCCCACTATCACCCAACCTCTGACTAGGTGGTTCTTGTGTGGGTGAGGCAGACTGAGCATCTTTATCACTAGTCACCACTGGTGCACTAGTCCCAACCTCCAACTGCCTTGCATCACCTGCTACCTCTTGTGGTTCTACAAAAGTTAATGCATCCAAGTGTCCATTGAGAAAGATCCTGGCATGAAGTGCATTGATGGCCTGGGCAAAAGTCAAGTGAAAGGAATCCTGCAGTTCCCTTGCAATCTTGTGATAATGTGAGCCCTTGAGTTGATCCAATCTACTTTCATAGGTCGGATAGATGTATTTGTTGGCCACCTTTCCTACATTTTGGACAAGAAAATCAACCACCTTCCTTGAAAGAGGCTGAATAGTAAAAATCCAATCAATAGCTGTCCTGTAGGTAATCCCTTGATCCCAAATTGCTTCATAGTCAAAAACTGGTTGCTCAATCTCAGTTTCCAACTCAGCAACAAACTCTGATTCTCTCCTTTTGTAGATCTTAAGCTTTTTAGGCTTCTTTGTGATTTGCTTTTCAGAGTCTGGCACACCTAGTGCTTTGAGAACTTCAGTTGTCCTGCCTTCTATGAGCCCAGCTGCTTTTTCTTGGAATGAAGAGTTGAATAGGTAGCTGTATAGAGATTTGACCACATCCTGTGTAGACATTTGTTGCTCCTGTTCCATTCTCTTCCTTAGGGCTTCATAGGTTGAAAGAAAATCCAAGACTTGAGATTTAGTCTGATGTTGCTCTGGATCTTCAATTGACTCCACCAAATGATATAAGAATAGCAGTGCCTCATCACATGGAGTAATGATCTCATCAATCAGACTTGAGGCTGCATCCAATGGCATTCCCTCCCAAAATGTCTCATGATCAGAGTCTAAAGGCAGTCTAGACTCTCACTCAACATTAGACTCTAGTTCAGGTAATTTCTTGCTTTCAGAGTCTGGCTCTGCACGAGCCTTAGGAGCATCTGTTTCCTGCAAAACAGGGTTAATAATAATAATAGGCTTGTGTGTGTGTGCAGAATAAGCCTTCCTCAACCTTCTATACTTCTAAGCAAAAGATTTCTCAGGATCCTGAGGTGCATTCCTAAGTTTTTCAGAGTCTGTAGCCTTTGGAGAGTCTACAGACTTGGCTTGAGGGTTAGAATCAAGTGTTGCATGACCTTCTTTTAGCAAGGAAAGACCTTCAATAACTTGTTTCTCTAGAGGGTTGAGCTCCTCATCACTATGCTCATCTATAAGCCTAGATTGAATCAATTTCCTCCTCTTTACAACTGGTGCCTGTTGAGAGACACCAGAGGTTGGTTTCTTTTTGGATTTTGGGTTTGAAGATTGTTTCTTTGAAGGTGATTGGGTGACTTGGGTAGGTGCAGAGGGACTCTCCATTACTTGCTCTTGCACCATTTCACCACCAAAAAATGAAGCATTGTAGATATAAGGTTTGTAGGTTGAGAGTTGTACCTGCATTACCTGTGGATAGTGCATGGCAGGTAGACTCTTCTTTTTGTCATCAATTCTCTTGATGTCAGAGAATATCCTCATTTGTTGTTTGTATGCCTGCACACAGCAATCATCTACCAACTTGGTTGACATGTCAGGAATGAAGTGGTTGAGGATAATCATGAGAAATCTATGATAGTAGACTTTCTTCCTCCCCTCTTGCACATTATTTAATTTAGCTCCTATTTGAGTGAGCAACATATCACCAATGTTGATCACCTTGTCAAACAGGAGACTGTGACCAATTTGATAAGTAATAGCAGTACTAGCATCAAAACCACTACACTTACCAGTAAAGCACTTAGCAAGTTGGTCAAAGAAAAAGGACCATTCCTTCCTTAAATATGGCCTAGTTATCTTACTCATGTTATCTAAGCTAGCAGAATAACCTATTGCCTTAAACATGTTATGTCATCATCAGATACAGTATTATCAAAAGAAGACTTAATAGGCAGTTTAAACACAGAATTAAGTATATCTGCAGTTACATCAAAAGTAGTGGAGCCAAAGGTGAACATGATTTTACCTGGTTGATCCTGAGAAGGATCAACTACCTTTGCAGAGCTCAGGCTTGTGAAACAGCATCCATATGAATCACTGGTGATGCCTTGAGTATATAACTGAGCTCACTCTGCTCTAAGAAATCCATCATAGGATAATAGTCAGCATCTACCCCTTTCTTGTCGCCAAGGGCTGCCACATGGTTAGTGGTCATGAACTCAAAGTCTCCAAAGGTGAATGCGATAGCTTTGGGTCCCCTCATCACAGTTGAGATAGCAGCCATTGAAATCGTTGAGATGAAAGTGATGAATTCACTTGAACAAATTTGCTAGGGTTTGTAAAGAGCTTTGTGAATATTTGTGCCTTAGAAAATAATTGCAAGAAACAAGTGAGTAAATTGTATGAAAAAATCTATTTTGTTCAAGTTGCATACAATACACACGAGTCTACAGTCTATCTCTAGTCAAAAACAACTGTTACCGCCTATTTCAAGTCATTTGAACAATTTAGACACAATCAGAGTCTGCAGGCGTGAACTTGAACCGTTTCGGAGTCTGTTGGTCCCTGATATTGTAGAAGGGGGGTTGAATACAATATCTGAAAATTAATCGCGGAATAATTTGGATTAAAAATATTATTTTAATTATTCGCGAAATATTAATTAGAATGAAATACTGTTCAAGTGAAAGATATAATTTTAACTTGATTAGTATTACAAAATTAATATTTAGAAAACTGTTATATAATTGATAAAAAGTCTAGAACGAATTCGACATGAAGTGTTCGTGTTTAATCAATTATATTCAAACTCAGCACAGAAATCTGTGAATATTACAATGCAGATAAATTACTGAATTTGATCTGATTTTCTTAACTTCTAACAACTGAACTCAGAAAAATGAAGAGCTGATATCATATTTATAGAGAATGAAAAAGGCTGCTATGACCTTTTTCAGTATGACTTAATTTCAAGAAAATAAGTCTGTATGACTTATTTTAACCCTTGTATGACATTTAAAAACTGGGTATGACTTCTGAATGGTCGGTATGACTTACTGAATCTCGGTATGACTTATTTAAAGTCATATTCAGATTTTATCTAATTAAAATAAATCGGTATGACTTATTTTAATTAAACAAAATAGGTTCAGTATGACCTTTTGAGCACAAAAATCTCGGTATGACTTATCCACTGAGCTCGGTATGACTTATCAGTCGGCTGTTCCGGTATGACTTTTCTTTAACAGCTTCGGTATGACTTATCAGTCGGCTGCTCCGGTATGACTTTTCTTTAACAGCTTCGGTATGACTTATCAGTCGGCTGCTCCGGTATGACTTTTCTTTAACAGCTTCGGTATGACTTTTATTAATATAATTCGGTATGACTTATTAATAAACAGTCGGTATGACTTATTTATTAGTCATTTGAATTATAT
This sequence comes from Oenanthe sinensis, assembly GCA_028671895.1. NCBI lineage: Eukaryota > Viridiplantae > Streptophyta > Magnoliopsida > Apiales > Apiaceae > Oenanthe > Oenanthe sinensis. Next base: position 11,297,062 of record CM053797.1, read on the forward strand.
TAAAAGTCATATTAAGTAATATCTTTTATAATAAATTAATTCTACTTAAATTAATTAGTTAATTTACAAATTAAATTAAATTCAACTTGAATTAATTTAATTAGATAAATTAAATAATCAATTAACATTTGATAGTAGAATTAAAATACTATTTCGTCTTGTATTACCGTGCTATCAGTCTTGAAGTCTTCCAGTCTTCGTTGTCTCTTTTGTCATAAAACCACTTGAGCTAGATGATGAATATTTATTATTTTAGTTGACACACAAATGTACTGTCTGGTTCATTTATGTCATACTATAATAAATATTCTTCATCTTTAACATTAAGCTGTGGTCTTCTGTTCTTCTTCTACTTCACTGTCTTCATTCTTCTTCTGGAATCTTCTGTAGTAGCCACTTAGAATCTTCTGAATATTCTGAACAACTGCTTCTCTATTTTTCTCCGACGCTTGAACATATAAATGAACTTCTTCCGGTGTAGAGTAGCAACTTCATTATAATTCTTCTGACAAGTTGATTCTTTGTGTCTAGTTGACATTCTTCGATTTGATTCCATCCTCAGAATTTATTACTTACTTTAATTTCTTACATGAGTTGAGTTGTCATCTACTAATTACAAATAGGCCTTGACATATGCCTTTCAATCTCCCCCTATTTGTTGTTAAACATTTAACACACAAATTCCTAGAGGATAACTCAACTAACAACTAAGAAACTAATATGACATTTAAGAACTGTAAGTAAATAAATTATTCTCTGGATCATATAATACATTTCCAGATTTCTTTGAGTAACTGAAATGAAAGATGTTTGTTCCTCTAGCACTGAACATATTATACATGTAGTATTATCTTCATTTCTCAGACTCATCACTACTCCCCCTTAGGATGTCAGAGATGATGTCTGTTCTCTTCTTACCACTTCTCCTCTATTTCTCCAACTCCTGTCTTCCCTTCTCTTCCAAGGTGAATTCAATTTCCCCTTACTTGAATTATCCAACCATTTTAATAGAGGTAACAAACATGGCATACATACAGCATTAAACCATCGCAGATATAAAAAATGCAAACTATGACATGTTATGCATTTTAGAAAATCCGGTTAATCATATTTACAAGAATCTTCTAAAATCAAATGGAATAGAATCCAAGCATGTTGTTATATACCCCTTTTTCTTGTTCAACAATTGAGTAATCCTCTTCTGGCAAAAGCCTTTGTTTACTTCTCCCCTTTTGATCTACTCCCCCTTAGTTGAACACTTTAACATTTTGGAGTAATCCTCTTAATAATTCTCCCCCTTAGTTGAGTAATCCTCTTAATAATTCTCCCCCAATTGTAGATAGGTAACAATTGTTGGTCCTTTTCTGAAGAAATTTCCACCTTGGTTAAGTAACATTTGAAATCTGTAACAGGGAATGGGGAAAGGGATTCGGTAAGTGTGCTAGTGTGTGATTTTACTTTGTGTTCCTCACAAGTGTTTCGCTCATATACTCTCTAAGTGTTTCACTCATAGAATATATATTTTCACTCTTCCTTACTTGTGTTTCACTCTTTTCTCACATCACTATATCTCTCTCAGTACGGATGACTCAGCCTTTTGTACCTGCAAGAAAGATCACCATAGCCCCTTCAAGAGAGGTCACTGGTGGTGCAATTGGGTTTCGCAAATCCCCGTCCTCAATTGAATCTATAAAAACATTTTGACTTTGAAAAACTGAATTGCTTCAGAAATAGATTCAGTGATCTGCAAGAATCAATCGACTGATAAATATCGATCGATAAGTCATCAACTGATGGTAAGCCATCGACTGATAAAGCCAATCGAGAAGTCATCGATCGAGAAGTCATCAACTGATATTTATCAATCGAGAACTCAAGTCATCAACTGATATTCATCAATCGAGAACTCAAGTCATCAACTGATATTTATCAATCGAGAACTCAAGTCATCAACTGATATTTATCAATCGAGAACTCAAGTCATCAACTGATATTTATCAATCGAGAACTCAAGTCATCAACTGATATTTATCAATCGAGAACTCATCAATGGATATACTACCGTCAATTCATCCTTCCTGTGACATTTCAATTGTTCTTTCTTGGTCCATTTTGGTCCCAAGTAAGTTCTTAAATTGTTGGTCCAAAATGCCAATTGAGTTGGTCCATTGTTGTCCCTAAAAATAAGACAATATTTGTGGTTTCTTGAAAAATGTCAGATGAAATTAACTCTTTGCTGATAGCCTTGGCTGACAGGCTGAATTCAATAGGCTCACTCTGTTGAGAGAATGAACCTAGTAACAGTTTTGCCTTTTCCAAGTCTGTATCCTTTTGAGAGAACACAGATGAGCTAACAGTTGTCTCAGTTTATATGTATTTGAATCACCTTTCTGGAGACAGAGCTGTTGGTTCCCTCACATTACCAACCTTATCAAATGCACTCAAGGCATTGACTCCCTCATTCTTAGCAATTAGGTATTCTGTTTAATGGTTAGAGAGACGGATGTGATTGTGTTTGTGTGTTTGGTTCTAAGATCTTGGATAGAGATTGATGCCAATGTTTGGGATCTAACTATTAGAAACAATTGGATGATCAAGCTCATAGATCTTTCCTACTTCTCAAAAGAGACGAGAAATAATCAGCTTATATTTATGTATATATATAAAAATAATAAAGATAAGGATGTCAAAGTTGAAAAACAAATAACACTATACATACTTATATATATATATATATAATATATGCCAATTGTTGGAAAACAATTATAATAAACAATATTAACAGTAAAGATGCCAATGAAATAACAACTGTACAAAATAAGGAAAATCTTTTTGAGTTTTCTTTTTCAATTTGTTTGTTTATTTTTGATAATTTTTTAAGGAATATATACAGTGTATTTACAGTGCTTCAAAATAAATATGCAATTTAAAACAACATGCAATAATTAGTTCATGTTTAACATCCCTAACTCACTAACCAACTTAGAGAAAGTGGATTCATCAAGTGGTTTCGTGAAGATGTCGGCAATTTGATCTTCTGTGGGTACAAAATGTAACACCACAGTTCCGTTCATGACATGTTCTCGGATAAAATGATACCTTATGTCTATGTGCTTGGTCCTTGAATCTTGTACAGGATTATTGGAAATAGCTATGGCACTTGTGTTGTCACAAAGTATTGGAATTTTAGATAGCGCAAGTCCATAATCATTCAGCTGATTCCTTATCCACAAGATTTGTGCACAACAACTACCTGCCGCAATATATTCTGCTTCGGCTGTCGAGGTAGATACTGTGTGCTGTTTCTTACTATACCAGGAAATCAACCGTCGTCCTAGAAACTGACAACTTCCAGATGTACTTTTCCTGTCCATCCTGCATCCTGCATAATCTGAATCTGTATAGCCTATTAGTTCAAAACCTGTACCTTTAGGGTACCAAATTCCAAGATTCGGTGTACCCTTCAGATATCTAAAAATTCTTTTAACAGCTATAAGATGAGATTCTCTAGGGTCAGTTTGAAACCTTGCACATAAGCATGTTGCAAACATTATATCGGGTCTACTAGCAGTTAGATATAATAATGAGCCTATCATACCTCTATAGCTTGTGATGTCAACCTTCTTACCAGTTTCATCTTTGTCAAGCTTTGTGGCTGTTGGCATAGGGGTTTTTGCCGGTGAAGAATCTTCTAGATTGTATTTCCTTAGAAGATCCCTTACGTACTTTGATTGGCAAATAAAAATCCCATCTTCCATCTGCTTCACTTGCAATCCAAGGAAGAATGACAGCTCACCCATCATGCTCATTTCATACCTACTCTGCATTAACTTAGCAAATCTCTTGCACAAGTTTTCATTAGTAGAACCAAATATAATATCGTCAACATAAACTTGGACAAATATCATATCTTTATCATGTAATTTGTAAAAGAGAGTTTTATCTATGACACCTCTAGTAAAACCGTTTTCAAGTAAAAACTGAGAGAGTGTGTCATACCATGTCCTCGGTGCTTGCTTGAGTCCATAGAGGGCTTTGAATAAGAAGTATACAAAATCAGCAAACTCTGGATTTTCAAAGCCAGGGGGCTGTTCCACATATACTTCCTCTTCTATCTTTCCATTCAGAAATGCACTCTTCACATCCATTTGATAGACTTTAAAATTGGAATGTGCTGCGAATGCCAGAAATATTCTGATGGCTTCAAGTCTTGCAACTGGTGCGTAGGTCTCATCATAATCAATTCCCTCTTCCTGGGAGTAACCCTTTGCCACCAGTCTGGCCTTGTTCCTTGTAACAATGCCATCACCGTCGAACTTGTTCCTGTATACCCATTTCGTGCCAATAACAGATCTATCTTTAGGCCTGGGTACCAGTGTCCATACTTCTTGCCTTTCGAACTGATTGAGTTCTTCTTGCATGGCAAGAACCCAATCTAGATCAGTTAGAGCATCTTCAATTTTCTTTGGTTCTTCTTGAGATAGAAAAACCGAAAATAAACATTCATTTGAAGTTGCACTTATGGTTCTAACACCAACATCTGGATCACCTATGATCAATTCAAAGGGATGATCTTTGCTCCATTTCCTTTCCCTTGGTAGATTTGATCTTGATGATTCGTCTCTATATTCATTGTGATGTTGTGTTGTGCCAGGTGATCCTTTATCTCGCCCTGAGTTGCTGCCTGGATGACTTGTTGATCCACCACTGGTATTAGTAGTATCTCTAGTGTTGCCATTGTTTCCACCACTATTACCTAGATCATTACCATCATTGTTGTCATCATCATTTCCTGTTGCAACCTCAGGCTCTTCTTCATTATCCGAATCTGAGTCTGGATGATTGTCAAATTTTAATGACTCAGAAGGATCTTCAGTTTGGATGCTTGGGAGTTTAGTGTCGTCAAATGATACGTTGACACTTTCTTTTACTTGGTGCTGATCAATTATGTACACCCTATATGCTCTTTTTGAGTAGCCGACAAAAATTGCTTCATGTGCCTTGGCCTCGAATTTGCCACGATGTTCATCTCCATCTTTTAGCACAAAACATTTGGCTCCAAATACATGAAAGTATTTGAGTGTTGGTTTCTTGCCAGCCATTAATTCGTAGGGTGTCTTCATATGATCCTTGTTGATTAAAGTTCGATTCTGGGTATAACAAGCTGTGTTTACTGCTTCAGCCCAGAAGTAGATAGGCAACCTTGATTCACTTAACATTGTTCTTGCAGCTTCAATCAAGGTTCGATTCTTCCTTTCTACTACTCCATTATGTTGCGGAGTTCTTGGCGCTGAGAATTGTCTTGTTATCACTTTGTCTGAGCAGAAGTTATTTAGAATTTCATTCTTGAATTCTGTTCCATTATCTGATCTGATTGCCCGGACAGGTAGCTTTGAATCTAACTCAATCAATTTTACATGATCAATCACCAATTGTGGAGTTTCATCCTTAGAGTTCAAGAATAAAACCCACGTGTACTTTGTGAAGTCATCTACAATCACTAAGGCATATCTCTTCCTTGACATAGACAGAATATTTACTGGACCAAATAAATCCATATGAAGCAGCTGCAGTGGTTCAATAATATATGTAGTGTCTGTGCCTTTGTGAGTTGCTCTTTTTGACTTCCCTTTCTGACATGCCTCACACAATCCTTCTTGTGTAAATTCCATCGGAGGCAGTCCTCTCACCAAATCCCTCTTGACTAGAGAGTTCATTGTTTTGAAATTCAGGTGTGAGAGTTTCTTGTGCCATAACCAACTTTCTTCTGATGAAGCTTTTGAATAAAAACAGTTTGCTTCAGCTTCAGTTCCCGAGTTGAAATCAGCTACGTACAAGTTTCCTTTCCTTACTCCACGCAAGGCTAGTCTGTCTTCTTTAGATTGAGCTATTAAGCACTTCTCCTTGATAAAGTTCACTTTGTAACCTTTATCACAGAATTGACTGACGTTGAGTAGATTGTGCTTAAGTCCTTCCACCAAAGAGACGTTTTCAATGATAACATTTCCAGTATTTAACTTGCCATATCCCGTAGTCATTCCTTTGCTGTTATCTCCAAAGGTGACGATTGGGCCAGCTCTTTCAACCACGTCTGATAGCAGGGCTCTATCTCCGGTCATATGCCTTGACGATCCGCTGTCTAGGATCCAAACAACCCGGTTTTCCTGTTTAACTCCCTGCACATATCAAACGGATTAGATTATCTTCGGAGCCCAAAATTGATTGGGCCCGGCATACTTAAAGAATTGACCTTTGTCAGCTTTGACAACAGATCCTTTTTGAACAACAGCCGCATCCTCCTTGACTGTACTTACTTTCCTATAAATAGTCTTAACAATTTTTTGTTTAGACTTAGGAATATATTTTTCCTTCTTGACAGGTGAAGGAATAGCAGTCTTGGATTTAGCAAATTTATTATTGATGTATTGTCTCGGTGTCATGTTCTTTTTATTAGCAGTCATGCGTTTGAAATAAGCAGTCATAGCATTAAAAGCACATAACATACAATTTAACATACCACAAGGTTTATGGCATACATCAATAGCAGGCATGTTATTCACAGCAGTAGGAGTTTTAACAATTTCTACTTTAACTTTTTCAGCAGATTTAAAGTTTTCAGTAGAATGGCATCTGTTGTTACTATCCCTACTTGTAACAAACTTATTGTTAGGTCTGTTCAAATTATTCTTTAAGTTCTTAGCACCTAAACCAGGAGTGGATGAACTAGCAGAGTTCACATTTTCGATTGGTCTTTTAGGTACATATTTAGCTTTCTGGACATTTATTCCTTTTATGTCCCTAGTCTGTTCTTCTCTTTTCTTCTCTTCAAGGTCTTTACATTTAATTTCATAATCCACTATTACACAACTATCAAGAACTGGTTCTGCAATAGGAGTTATGAACAGAGGTTTCTTGGTGTCCTTAATAACATGTGGAATACCCCTCTCTATAGCAGTCTTTTTAAAAGGGGTGATGTTACTAAGCTTTCCTACTGATTCATTTTATTCAAAACCTATTCCAACTTTCCGATTGATCTCTTGTTGGTCAACTAGATCTTTCATAACAAATGAAGCAGTTCTATAGGCTTGACACCTGACCTTTTCTTTTTCAATTTTATCTTTAAAAAAAGCTTCAATTTCAACATAGCAGTTGACTCTATTAACTTGAAATGCAACATCTTCAGTTAATTTAACATTAATAAGTTTCAGCTTTTTCAATTCATAATTCTCCTCTGATAAAACTTTGTTTTCGAGAATTAAGACTTTTATTCGATCTCTAGCATCAGTTAAATTCTCACCTATCAATTTAAACATCTTAGGACAGCTAGGGTTTACCTCAATTCCTTGTCGAGGTGGAGATTGTGATCCTTCAGAAGAAGAGGCCATTAGAGCAAGATTTCCCATTTGATCTTCTTCATCATTGTCGGAATCATCCCAGTTTTTTCCTGCTGCTAAGTATGATTTTCCCTGATGCTTCTTCAGTAGAGCGTCATATTTCTGTTTGAGCTCGTCATATGAATCCTTCTTTCTTTCCTACTTGGGCTTTCTACAATCAGTTGCAAAGTGTCCCATTTCATTGCAGTTGAAGCAACGGATCTTGCTTCTGTCTACCATCCCTGTCTTGTATCCACCTTTTGTGTTGGATGTGCTAGAAGAACCACCTGTCTGAAATCTGTTTGCCATAGGCTTGAATTTAAAACTAGGGTTCCTCCTGAATCTTGTATTTCCAAATTTTCTAGCAATTAGAGCCAGAGATTCATCCTCAAGTTGATCGAGTTCTTCCATTGAGTAAAATTCACTATCAGTTGAATTCACTAGAGTTGCACCAACTTCTGCAACAATACCCTGATCAATGATGTTGACTGAAGAAGATTCAGTCTTAGCTTTTCTGTACTCTGGTTCTTCTGCTACAAGAGCTGTAGACTTGCTGACCACCTTGCCTGTACCATATATTTCATTCTGTTGAATCTGCTCTAGCTCATAGGTCTTCAGAATGCCATAAAGTCTTTCCAAAGAAATTTCATTCATGTCCCTTGACTCTCTGATGGCTGTTATCCTGTGCTCTAGGTGTACTGGCATTGTCAGCAAAATCTTCCTACTGATCTCCTTCTTCGTATATTGTTTGCCATTGAGATTTAGATCATTTATCAGCTTGTTGTATCTCTCAAAAACTTCAGAGATACCTTCTCCAGGATTTGATCTAAAATGCTCATATTGAGACGTTAAGATTTCCAATCTGTTCTCCCTTACTTCTTCTGTTCCTTCATTTAGTATCTCTATCGTTTCCCAGATGTGTTTGGCATTTTTACAATTAACAACATGATTGTACATTCCGGGATCAAGAGATTCCACTAAAATTAACTGCAGGCTGGTGTCCAATGTATCCAGTTCCTTTTCTGTCTCAGTGTACTCAGAAATATCTTTTTCAAATTGTCTGTGCGGAATGAGTACACCATCTTCCATATGCTCAGGAAAGATATTTATTGGAACAGCAACACCAGTTTTTAAAATATCCTTGTACTTGGGATTTGCAGCTCGAAGAAACAAGGTCATCTTTCTCTTCCACAGATTATAATTGTCTTTATCAAATTGTGGAATTTTAATGCTACTAACTCTTTGAGTACTCATCTTTAAATAAGATTAAAAATTAATTGTTTCAAAAAATATTTTAATTTTTGACTTAAAATAATTTTTGATCAAAAATAATTTTTCGGAAAAAAAAATTATTTCGAATAAAAAATTATTTCGAATTTAAAATAATTTTTGAGATCTGTATGAGTTCGCGGAATTTGATTTGGATCTGATATGAAAATATATCAACCAGCTCTGATGCCAATTGTTGGTCCCTGATATTGTAGAAGGGGGGTTGAATACAATATCTGAAAATTAATCGCGGAATAATTTGGATTAAAAATATTATTTTAATTATTCGCGAAATATTAATTAGAATGAAATACTGTTCAAGTGAAAGATATAATTTTAACTTGATTAGTATTACAAAATTAATATTTAGAAAACTGTTATATAATTGATAAAAAGTCTAGAACGAATTCGACATGAAGTGTTCGTGTTTAATCAATTATATTCAAACTCAGCACAGAAATCTGTGAATATTACAATGCAGATAAATTACTGAATTTGATCTGATTTTCTTAACTTCTAACAACTGAACTCCGAAAAATGAAGAGCTGATATCATATTTATAGAGAATGAAAAAGGCTGCTATGACCTTTTTCAGTATGACTTAATTTCAAGAAAATAAGTCTGTATGACTTATTTTAACCCTTGTATGACATTTAAAAACTGGGTATGACTTCTGAATGGTCGGTATGACTTACTGAATCTCGGTATGACTTATTTAAAGTCATATTCAGATTTTATCTAATTAAAATAAATCGGTATGACTTATTTTAATTAAACAAAATAGGTTCAGTATGACCTTTTGAGCACAGAAATCTCGGTATGACTTATCCACTGAGCTCGGTATGACTTATCAGTCGGCTGTTCCGGTATGACTTTTCTTTAACAGCTTCGGTATGACTTATCAGTCGGCTGCTCCGGTATGACTTTTCTTTAACAGCTTCGGTATGACTTATCAGTCGGCTGCTCCGGTATGACTTTTCTTTAACAGCTTCGGTATGACTTATCAGTCGGCTGCTCCGGTATGACTTTTCTTTAACAGCTTCGGTATGACTTTTATTAATATAATTCGGTATGACTTATTAATAAACAGTCGGTATGACTTATTTATTAGTCATTTGAATTATATTAAAAGTCATATTAAGTCATATCTTTTATAATAAATTAATTCTACTTAAATTAATTAGTTAATTTACAAATTAAATTAAATTCAACTTGAATTAATTTAATTAGATAAATTAAATAATCAATTAACATTTGATAGTAGAATTAAAATACTATTTCGTCTTGTATTACCGTGCTATCAGTCTTGAAGTCTTCCAGTCTTCGTTGTCTCTTTTGTCATAAAACCACTTGAGCTAGATGATGAATATTTATTATTTTAGTTGACACACAAATGTACTGTCTGGTTCATTTATGTCATACTATAATAAATATTCTTCATCTTTAACATTAAGCTGTGGTCTTCTGTTCTTCTTCTACTTCACTGTCTTCATTCTTCTTCTAGAATCTTCTGTAGTAGCCACTTAGAATCTTCTGAATCTTCTGAACAACTGCTTCTCTATTTTTCTCCGACGCTTGAAAATATAAATGAACTTCTTCCGGTGTAGAGTAGCAACTTCATTATAATTCTTCTGACAAGTTGATTCTTTGTGTCTAGTTGACATTCTTCGATTTGATTCCATCCTCAGAATTTATTACTTACTTTAATTTCTTACATGAGTTGAGTTGTCATCTACTAATTACAAATAGGCCTTGACATATGCCTTTCAGAGTCTAGACGATAATTATTTTTCAGAGTCTACAGACTCTCAGAGTCTACAGACTCTCAGAGTCTACAGACTAGTCAGAGTCTACAGACTCGTCAGAGTCTAAAAACTAGACTCTTGTCAAGATAAAGTACCTCAAGAATTTTGCATTAACAAATTATAGTTTAACACATTAGGAGCTATAATTAAAGTACATACCTTGCTTCTTGTAATTTGTAATCACTTACATGTTTAACATACCTAATTCACCTACTAGTCTAAGAAAGGTAGACTCATCAAGTGGTTTTGTCAAAATGTCTGCAATCTGTTTGTCAGTTGGAACATAGTGAAGTGTCACAGTACCATTTTCAACATGTTCTCTAATAAAATGATACCTGACATTAATGTGCTTTGTTCTGGAATGTTGGACTGGATTCTCTGCAATTTTAATAGCACTAGTATTATCACAATACATAGGAATATTTGAGAATGTTAGTCCATAATCAAGTAATTGATTTCTTATCCACAGAATTTGAGCACAACAACTCCCAGCGGCAATGTATTCAGCCTCAGCTGTTGAGGTTGATACAGTCTGTTGTTTCTTGTTAAACCAAGAAATTAATCTGTTGCCAAGAAACTGACACTGACCTGTTGTGCTTTTCCTGTCTACTTTGCATCCTGCATAGTCAGAATCTGAATAACCAATTAATGAAAAATCTGACTCTCTAGGATACCAAAGTCCAAGAGTTTGTGCCCCCTTGAGATATCTAAAAATTCTTTTTACAGCTATTAAATGTGATTCTCTGGGGTCAGCTTGAAATCTAGTACACAGGCAAGTTACAAACATTATATCTGGTCTACTAGCAGTTAAATATAATAATGAGCCAATCATACCTCTGTAGCTAGTGTTGTCAACTTTCTTACCCTTTGAGTCAGAGTCTAGCTTAGTAGCTGTTGACATAGGAGTTTTAGCAGTTGCAGAATCTTGCATATCAAACTTCTTCAGTAGTTCTTTTACATACTTTGTTTGATTGATGAAAATTCCATCATCATTCTGTTTGACTTGAAGCCCCAAAAAGAAGTTTAATTCTCCCATCATGCTCATTTCATAATTTGACTGCATTAGTTTCCTAAACTTTTTACAGAGTTTGTCACTAGTAGAACCAAATATAATATCATCAACATAAATTTGGACAAGCAAAATGTCACCTTTATACTTTCTAATAAAGAGAGTTTTGTCAATGGTATCTCTTATGAATCCATTTTCAAGAGGAAATTTTGAAAGAGTTTCATACCATGCTCTAGGTGCTTGCTTCAATCCATAAAGTGCCTTATCTAATCTGTAAACATGATCAGGATATTTAGGATCAACAAATCCTGGTGGTTGCTCCACATAGACTTCTTCTTCCAATTTTCCATTCAAGAAGGCACATTTTACATCCATCTGATACACCTTGAATTTTGAATGAGCTGTAAAGGCAAGAAACATTCTTATGGCTTCCAATCTTGCTACTGGTGCAAAAGTTTCATCATAATCAATTCCTTCCTCCTGTGAGTATCCTTTTGCAACCAGCCTTGCTTTGTTTCTTATTACAGTTCCACTCTCATCAAGTTTGTTTCTGTACACCCATTTTGCACCAACAACTGATCTATCTTTAGGCCTTGGTACAAGTTTCCACACTTTATTTCTCTCAAATTCATTCAATTCCTCTTGCATTGCAATTATCCAATCAGGGTCTTGTAAGGCTTCCTCAATTTTCTTGGGTTCATTTTTTGAGAGAAAACAGCTATAAAGACATTCATTTTAAGTGGCTATTCTTGTTTGTACACCACTCTCAGGGTCACCAATTATTAAGTTAGGAGTGTGACCTCTTGTCCATTTTCTAGCTGGTGGAAGATTGATTCTTGAACTAGAAGCCCCCCCTAAGTCATTTGCATCTTCTGTATTTAAGTGAAATTCAATTGAAGAGGCTCCCCCTAAATTGCTTGACTCTGTCAAGGGTTCAGAGTTGCTTGATCCAGACCCTGATGAGTTAGATTCTGAGGAATTTGACTTAGTCTGTCTAGACTCTGTCTGGGTAGACCCTGACTTGTTAGACTCTGAATCATTTGGAGTTGTATTTCCTAGCTCCTCCTCAGAATGTGCAGGTTCCTGTGTTGGATTAGGAGTTACTTGAGGGTCTTCATCCTCTTCTTCTTCATTTATCTTAGAACTTTTTAGATTTTCAAATTCCAGTGTAGTAAACTCTGACTCATCTTGCAATTCTGTAAACTTTTTATCATCAAATGCAACATGAATAGATTCCATAAAAATTTTGGTTCTGAGATTAAACACTCTGAATGCTTTTGTGTTTGATGCATATCCAAGAAAAATTGATTCATCTGCTTTGGCTTCAAATTTGCTCAGATTTTCAGGATGTACTTTCAGTACATAACACTTGCATCCAAATATGTGAAAATGTTTCACACTTGGCCTCTTGTCCTTTATCATTTCATAGGGAGTCTTTCCATGCATATTTATTAAAGTACAGTTTTGAGTGAAACATGCTGTATTGACTACCTCTACCCAAAAATATACTGGTAGCTTAGACTCTGCCAGCATTGTTCTGGCAGCTTCTATGAGGGTTCTATTCTTTCTCTCCACAACTCCATTTTGTTGAGGAGTTCCTGGTGCAGAAAATTGTTGAGAAATTCCTTTTAATGCACAGTAGTCTTCCATGATTGAATTCTTGAATTCAGTACCATTGTCACTCCTTAGAACTCTAACTGTTTTCTTTGAATTTCTTTCCAGAAAAGTGATATGGTCTTTTATGTGTTGTGGAGCTTCATCCTTTGAATGTAGAAAGAAAACCCATGTGAATCTTGTAAAATCATCTACAATAACAAGAGCATATTTCTTTTTATTAATAGACATAACATTTACTGGACAAAATAAATCAAGGTGCAATAAATAAAAGAGTTCAGAAATGGTGTTTATTGTCTTGCTCTTGAAGGATGATTTATTTTTCTTTCTAAGTTGACATGCTTCATAGAGTCCATCTTGCACAAAATCAACCTGTGGTAATCCTCTTACAAGATTCTATTTAACCAACTTGTTTAGTGTTTTAAAGTTGATATGTGACAGTTTCTTGTGCCATTTTCAGCCTAAGCTTGACCACAAATCTATATGCATACAACCTAAGCTCTGATACCATTGAAGGAATTTATACACCAACGGAAGCATTGAATAACATTTATTTGCATATATTCATATGTATACATACATATAGATACAAAACTATTTTATAAATTGAAGAATACCTCGATTGCTTTCCAGCAACAGCTAGAGAAGATCTTATTCTTCAATCCTTGCAATCACCCCTCATGTGTGGAGTGCTCTAAAGATATCCACCAAGAATCAAACTAAAAGATGAAGGAAGAGGCTAGAGAGGAAATTAGGGTTGCCTCCCTTTTAAAATATTTCTCACAAATATTAGGGTTAAAGTATTAGAGTTTATAATCCTATATTTATAGGCAAATATCTCAGCTGAGATATTTTCTATAAATATCTTATTATTAATTCCATTCTTAATCAATTAATCTTATTAATTAATTAATTAATGATTAAAACTATTTTAATCATTAATTCCTTTTTCTAAACTCTTTTAGAAAATTATTCTCTCTTCATATTTAATTACTTTAATTAAATATTTAATTAATAATATTAAGATCTTATCTTAAATAATTTATAATCAATTAAATCTCATTTAATTAATTTATAAAATTTGCTAAGTAATTATTTATTTCATAAATAAATAATGACTAGCTATTATTAATTATTCCTTCATCTATAATTTAATCTCTTTTATGGTGTGACTCTTTAGGTTCAATATTAAGCCGGTAGTAAAAATAAATAATAATAAACATTTTATTTATTATTTATATGAATTCTATTAATTGATTAAATATAATTAATCTGATTAATTATATTTATTCTATATCGTTAGTGATGCTTCTCAACATATCGCGACTATCCAGATAATACGAAATCATTGCTTAGAATACTTAGAACCTATCAGTAATTAGTTACCGTATAATCAATTCCGTCTACCCTTCAATATCCCGATTAAATACAAGGCATGAAACTCGTGTCAAGCCTATCTAATTTAATCATATGATTTCTTATTCATAATGCAAAGTTCCTTTTAATGCAAATTAGAAACTCTTTCCAATTCCATTCACTCTGGCCAGAGATTCTTGAACTTGCATATCTAAGAATAACATAGGATATTCACTTCCTTTACTAGAAGGGGCAGATCCTTTATTGATCCGTTAACTATCTTCATACATAAATCACTATGCCCAGAATGGACCTAATGAATGTCCTAGAGACTAAGGACTAAACCAAAGCATAAATCATTGTGTACGAGATTACTCTAACGATCTCAAGTCTAAGGATACTTGTACAACTATTTACTTAATAAACAACTATCGACACGTGAGTAAACTCCATTAGTTGTTCTACTTATCGAGTCATGTTCAGTGAACTTATTCCTTAATAAGCACCTACATACTAGCTATAGTGTCACCACACAAATGTCTATGAGAACAGACATCCTCCTAAGAGAGCTAGCATAGTATGTACTGATCTTTACGGATTTACCAATTTCCAATTAGTTATCCTATGATCAGGAACTGTTTAAGTCTAAAACTATTATTTTCTAGATCTCATTATTACAATCTCATTATAATTCTTGAAGCTTTGCTCTAAATTATGGAACATCTTATTTAATACACTTCAAATAGATTAAGCCCGTAACATAAATACTTTATTATTATCAAATGAAATCAAATAAGAGTAGCAGAAAGTTTTTCCTAACTCATCATACATGATTGGTTTTAGGTCAAACACTCCTAATCGATCTTGACATCTCCTCTTTCAATGATCTCCCTAATCAAATGAAACCGTCGCAATATATGTTTGGTATTCTTGTGAGACCTCAGTTCCTTGGCTTGAGCTATTGCAGCGTTATTGTCACAATATAACACAATAGGCCCCTCTATGCCAGGAACTACTCCCAACTCAGAAACAAATTTCTTCATCCAAACAGCTTCCTTTGCAGCCTCACTTGTAGCTATATACTCTGCTTCTGCTGTGGAGTCAGCCGTCGTAGATTGCTTACGACTTCTCCAACTAATCGCCCCACCATTTAGAGTAAACACATACCCTGACATGGATGTACTATCATCACACTCTGACTGAAAACTAGAGTCAGTGTAACCCTCTATTTTCAACTCAGACCCACCAAAAACAAGAAAAATATCCTTAGTCCTTCTCAAGTACTTAAGGATGTTCTTCACTGCTTTCCAGTGGTCTTCACCTGGATTTGACTGATATCTGCTAGTCACACTAATTGAGTGAGCAACATCAGGTCTAGTACATAACATCGCGTACATGATAGATCCTATTGCCGACGCATAAGGAATCCTACTCATACGCTCTCTTTCTTCAGGTGTCTTAGGAGACATCTTGTTAAAAAGGGAGACTCCATGGCTCATCGGTATGAGACCTCTCTTGGAGTTTTCCATTCTAAACCTTTTAAGCACCTTATCGATGTACGTACCTTGGGTTAGACCTATCATTCTTCTTGATCTATCTCTATAGATCTTCATACCAAAAATGTAGGACGCTTCTCCCAAGTCCTTCATAGTGAAGTTCTTTGATAGCCACATTTTTATTGATTGCAGCATTGATATGTCATTTCCTATTAAGAGTATGTCATCTACATATAAAATAAGAAATGTTACTGCGCTCCCACTAACCTTCTTGTAGACACATGGTTCATCTATGTTTTTGATAAAATCAAACTCTTTGATTGTCTCATCAAAACGAATGTTCCATCTTCGAGAAGCTTGCTTTAACCCATATATGGTTCGTAGTAGCTTACATACTAGATGTTCATTTCCTATGGAAATAAAACCCTCTGGCTGTGTCATATACACTTCTTCTTCAAGTTCCCCATTGAGGAAAGCCGTCTTTACGTCCATTTGCCAGATCTCATAGTCATAGTAAGCTGCAATAGCAAGTAAAATCCGAATTGATTTGAGCAAGGCTACAGGCGAAAAAGTTTCATCAAAGTCAATCCCTTGTCTTTGTTTGAATCCTTTTGCCACGAGCCTGGCCTTGTAAGTCTCTACCTGGCCATTTGCTCCAATCTTTCTCTTGTATACCCACTTGCACCCTATAGGCTTCATATCCTTGGGTGCCTCTACCAAAGTCCATACTTGGTTGGCATACATGGAGTCCATTTCGGTTTCCTTTCTTTCCATATCTCATACGGAGTTTGAGGAACAGATTTGAAAGGCACCTTGTTCAATATATATGCTGATGTTTCCAATGCACAACCCCAAAGTGATACTGGAAGATCTGTATAGTTCATTATGGATCGAACCATGTCCAACAAAGTTCGATTTCTCCTTTCGGATACTCCATTCAACTGGGGAGTGGCCGGAGGAGTCCATTGAGAGACTATACCATTTTCTTTGAGATAATTTAGAAACTCGCCACTTAAGTATTCACCTCCTTGATCTGATCGAAGGGTTTTAATACTATACTTGGTTTGTTTCTCTACTTTATACTTATATTCTTTGAACTTTTCAAAGGCTTCAGATTTGTATTTCATCAAATACACATATCCAAATCTAGATCGATCATCTGTAAAAGTAATGAAGTATAAAAATCCACCCATGGCTTGCGTGGACATCAGCCCACACACATCTGTATGTACCTATCCAAGCAACTTCGAAGCTCTTTCTCCATGTCCATTAAATGGAGATTTGGTCATTCACTCTGGCCAGAGATTCCTGAACTTGCATATCTAAGAATAACATAGGATATTCACTTCCTTTACTGGAAGGGGAAGATCCTTTATTGATCCGTTAACTATCTCCATACACAAATCACTATGCCCAGAATGGACCTAATGAATGTCCTAGAGACTAAGGTCTAAACCAAAGCATAAATCATTATGTACGAGATTACTCTAACGATCTCAAGTCTAAGGATACTTGTACAACTATTTACTTAATAAACAACTATCGACACGTAAGTAAACTCCATTAGTTGTTCTACTTATCGAGTCATGTTCAGTGAACTTATTCCTTAATAAGCACCTACATACTAGCTATAGTGTCACCACACAAATGTCTATGAGAACAGACATCCTCCTAAGAGAGCTAGCATAGTATGTACTGATCTTTACGGATTTACCAATTTCCAATTAGTTATCCTATGATCAGGAACTGTTTAAGTCTAAAACTATTATTTTCTAGATCTCATTATTACAATCTCAATATAATTCTAGAAGCTTTGCTCTAAATTATGGAACATCTTATTTAATACACTTCAAATAGATTAAACCCGTAACATAAATACTTTATTATTATCAAATGAAATCAAATAAGAGTAGCAGAAAGTTTTTCTTAACTCATCATACATGATTGGTTTTAGGTCAAACACTTTCATTGGGGCATAGATAAAAAATATTTAAATAAAGAATGGAGCATGATGCTGGATGCTGTGTCAAGGTCCATGTCTAGCAAGACCAGTGGTTGGAATGAGGTCCCAGCTTACATCAGGAGAATTGTGCATTCCATGGTGCACAACTACAGAATCAATATTGGAAAGCTCCTAATGCATCTGTTCAAAATGGTGCTTGGAAAGAAAGAAGCCAGAAAATCAATAATCTATTATCCTAGATTTTTTATGCTTATCATTAATTTTGTTGTAGGCATAATAAATTTAGATAGTGTTCGATGCATGGAGTCCCCAACATTGAAAAAGAACACCCATTCTTTGTTAACAAGTAAACCACTTAACATTGAATTGGGTTTGTTTATAACTGACTTTATGCTTTCCATTGTAAATGATTTAAATTTAAAATTTATTGGGGACTACAATGTATTTTCCTTGAGTGATTAGAATGGTGTTGACCTCCCCATTCCTAACCCACACTCTAAACCATTTGAAAGAGCTCGACCTTTAATAATCTTAAAATCTATTAGCCAAGGGTCTGGTTCCTCTCAAAAGGACCAGGCTCCTAAAAGAAGGAGAACCAATCAACCTAAGCTAGAAACCTTTCCACAGGTAAGTGGTGTAACTGCACAAGATGTAGCAAATAAGGTAGGTAGTCTGAGCATAGAACCCACAGAGGGCCCTAGTGAGCCTAGGAGAAAGAAGGCAAGGGTATCAACCTCTATTAACCAGGGTGTGTCCTCTCAAAAGGATACATCTCTTAAAAGGGATCAATACACATCTCTGGATGTCTCCTCTCAACAAGAGGCATCTATTGAAATTGGCTAGTCTCCCATGACACCCTGTACAGAGTCATCACAACAGGTTGAACACACTCAACCTGAGCCCACACTTGCAGATATTCATACAATAGGGCTAGAAAATGTGGAACACAGCTCATTCAATTATGGTGCATCACATTTTGACACAATTGAAGAACAAAATGTTGATGCACTATTCCAGCAATTGAATGAGACTGATCATAGCAATACACAAGAACCTTCTACTCAAAGGGTGGAAGTGATTGCTGTCACAGCCTTTGTAGCTGTTAATGACACAGTTGCTGTCAATCCTCATGACAGTAACTTTTCAAAATATGATGTCAACATTCCAATTCTAGATAGCAACTCTCCAATGGCTTCATCTCCTCAACAGAACAATGATGATGATTCTTCTCTTATCTCTACTCTACTAAAGGTAACATCTAAATCTTCATTGCAAGGTGTACCTACTCAGTCCCTTGCACCTAGGTTGAGTGAGGGAGAGAAAAATAAAGAGAGAAAAAGAAAAGAGAGAAGTGAGTCAAAAAGAATAGAGAGGCAGGGAAAAACCCTGGCAAAAGGAGAAGGTTTTGAGAAAAGCCAAAGAAAAGAGGGCACCCAAGTTTCTAAGGCAATAGGCCTTGAGAGTGAGTTAGTGAGAAGGGATGAGATCACTCAGAAAAAAACAGAGAGAGTGAGAACAATCACTACAGCCTCCAATCATCTAACCAAGCTGATGAAAGGTTGAAATCTCTTTCACATAAAGTCACCAAACTATCAAAGAATCTAGACACTGTTGGCAGAAATCAAGTGAAGTTGGTCCATATGATGGCTAGTCTGGAGCAAACTATGAATGAAGGATTCAAGGCCATCTTTGACAAGCTTCAAGAGTTTAATTCTAAATTTTCAAACCCTTCAGTTGATACCTCAACTAAGGGGGAGAAAATTACAGATCAAGATGAAGTGTTTGTAGATGGAAGTGATAAGGAGAAAACACAAGCTGCATCTCGGGGGAGAGTCAACTAGCATTGCTGTCTAGTGTGGCTGCTGAGATTGCTACACAGCTTGGTGGCAATAAGGAGGAGAAACAGAAGCATGTTGAGAGGTCTAAAGAGAAAGGCATTGTAATCAAATAAGGTGGTGTTAAGGAAGTTCCAATAATGCATACAGCTGGTAAAGGAAAGGCAAAGCTATAGCAAATAGATATTGATGATACTATTCTGGTGGAGAGGAAGGATCTTACAGAAGAAGAAACTATTGTCTTGATGATTGATAAAAATGAGAACAGTAATGCATTTCATGATGCAAGCTTCTATGAAAGAATTAAAGAAATCAAGATGTCATCCAACAGAGACCCAAAGAAATTCTATGAACAGTTGAAATAGTCAATAGTGAGAGCTGCTGTGATGATATCTATCAGTAATAAATGGGTGACAACAGTAAGAATGGTAGGAGGATTAAGTTGGTATGTCAGCCTAGGATTTCTCAGCAGACAGGAGATTCCAGTTATTGAAGCTATTAGACTCAAAATCAAGGCTGAGAAATCATTCCTCAATGAAAATCTCAAAAGAACCCTGTTGAAATTGATAAGGGAAAAGCTTCTAAAAATCACGTACAATCCTCTGAGCACTAGATACAGTTTCTCAAATGATGGTAAGTACAAATTCATGAACTTGGAAAGAGTTAGTGAGTACAAGCTAAAGTTGGTGAGAGAAGCATTTGATTACTGCTGCAAATTAGAGCAAAGTGAGGAGGTGATGGATGTGGTAAAGATTCTAAAAGAGGAAATTGAAAGGGTTGAAAGATTGAGGGCTGATAGAATGAGAAGAAATAAGCATGGAAATGGTGAAGACAATGATGAAGGAAAGCCTGATGGAGGTACATGTAGTTCTAGCCAACACAATAACAATGGTGGGGGATCTTCTAGAACTGGAAATAAGGTGGATGAAAATGAGAAGAAGAATGAAGAGGAGTACAAGGATGCAATTGAAGGAAAGGTCTTGAAGCTAGTGGTTCTGGGTTGTGAGAATGACAAGAATGATGTTGTCAGGAGTAATAAGGGTGAACCTACTGTCACAAAACCTGTTGTCATAGAACATACTATCGTAGAACCTACTGTCAAACCTGCAGTGACAATAACTTCAAAGTCACTGTCAAGAAAATTCACTGCAATCAAGAAATGCAGGATTGCAAGGGCTGACAAATGAGAATCTGCATGAAGAATGTCTTGATGTCAAGAGACCCACCATCAATAACATAGATGAGTCAAAAGCTGAATTAATCACTAAAGTTGTTGCTGAGTGGTCTGAGTTTAATTCATTGATCAGGATAAATGTCTTTTTTGCTACTGGTAAGGTTGAAGCTTTGGGACATGAAATGAAGGAAGCAAACTACTTTATGGTGAAAAGGATGCTTCAAATCATAAAAGGTCTTGACATTAGAACACAAGTCTTGAGAGGAGTGTTGATCAAGAAATTCTTGGAGCTAATGGAAACATTCAAAACACATCATTTGGATATCAATGAAGCTGAAGAACCTAATATAGTAGTATATTCAAATAGATTTATGTTTGAAAATGAAGATGGAGTCAAGGAATTCTGGAGTATAGATTCCTTACAGGACAAAAATACTGAACTCTTGATGAAACTGATGGAGCAACTTCAACAACTTCCTTATCCTGAAGAGCAAGGATTCATTTCCAAACTCCAGATAATCATCTCAAACAAAGAACAACAGGAGTATGAGAAGAAGGTGGAATATGAGAAAACTCAATAATGTCTACTAAGAAATCTTGAAAGAATAGTCTTCTATAACTCTGGTGGATCTGCTGAGGAAATTACATTTAAAGAGTTGAAGACTTTGGTTGTGAAGGATCCTGAGATAGTCAAACTGATCAAGAGACAACTCCTCAAAATAATAAACTTTGAGGTGTTTGATCTCAAAAGGAAAGCAATACAGATCTGTGACTCCAAAGAAAAGGAAGAAAAGGAAAAGAGGGAGCAATTTGAGAGTGAAGTTGAAGCTGCCAAGTTGAAAGTGGAGAGGATTATCAAAAGAATTAAAGAGGCTGAGATTGACACGAAGCATGCAATATTGAATGATCAATTCTCAAAAAGGCCTAACTATGTCTCTCCAGTCCTTTTTGGGCCCCTGAGAATTATTGTTGATAGCATTGAAGTGGAGGTTGTCAATTTCAGGGTGCTCAACAATGAAAATTTGAGAAAAATCTTCAGACTCACTATAGGTTCATTCCTAGAATTTGAGAGAGATCTAAGCAAGATTGTCTGGGAAATTATTGAGTCCAGAGAAGAAGAAGATGAAGCCATAGACAATTCTTAGAGTGAAGCAGGTTTTCTCTTCTACAAAGGAAAGATTTGTCAAAGACATGTTTGGTAGGAAATATCTGTGTATCTCAAAAGGGCCAACTGAGAACTACTACACCTATAGATAATTGAAGAATCTTTCTTACAAGATGGTGAAGCTAGTCTTAGATTGTGTCTCTGATCATGCCAAGATAGATGAAAAAAAGCAGGAACTTAAAGCTCTTGAAGGTTTATATGGAAGAATGACAGCAATAAAGAAGTGAAGATGAAGCTTAAGCTAAAGTTGAAGATTTGCTCACTCTAGAGGAGCTTAGTTGAGATAAAATTGTACTTGTAATTTTTCTTGAATATTTTCCTGTACAAACACTTTTGTTTTTATTAGTTGAGTTAGCACCTGCGATTTTCTTTGAATTTTTCTTTATTTTTCATAAAAATAAATTGGAGGAGATTGTTAGGGATTGTGGTGTTAACATTATAATCGACTAATATTTTACTTAGATTAATTAGAAATTAACTAAGTAAAACATACTGTCATTTGCTTATTGACAATATGTTTCTAATGTCACTTGTAACAGTATGTATTAAAGCCAAGTAGGTGGCAGTAAGTATCAATAGTTACTGTCTTGTAAAAATGTAATAAATGATCTATGAAATAGAAGTTCACAAAGTGTTCATGCACAGCATGGATCAAATTATTAACAGTAACATTCTGCAAATTGAAGCATACGACAGCATATTCAAGTGACAGCACCTTTTGAAACAACTGACAACAACTATTCCTCGACAGTAAACTTGGCGGAGATTGAAGAATCGAAGACATCAAGTTTTACTGACATCAACTATTCCTCGATAGTAAACTTGACAGAGATTGAAGAATCGAAGAAAGCAAGTTTTACTGACAACAACTATTTCTTGACAGTAAACTTGGCGGAGATTGAAGAATTGAAGACAACAAGTTTCTCTAACAGTAACTTTGGCGGGGATACTTGACAGCATGTTTAGCGGGGATAGTTGACAGTACCTTTGGACGACAACATGTTTAAGAAGACTGTCAAGCTTGACAGTAAAGTATGCGGAGTCAAAGATGCTGTCACCAATGTACTGTTTAACAATAAGAAATGTCTGTTCTAGTACCGTTAACAAGATTATGCAAACTTCCAATAATCTGAGAATTGATAGAGTATAATGTATTTGTATAGAAAAAGTTTTATGAAAAATCTTAAATGAAGTATTAATTGTGGAACATATATGTTCTGAATTATATCCTCTTTATAATATATTGTAGAATCTAATGCAAAAAATATATGTTCTCTAATTACTACTCCATTTAAGGTTTTACATAGAACAAAACCCCGTATATATATATAATATTATATAAACGGTTCGGTTTTTCAGTCCAGTTACAGAATATAACCATAACTATTAATGAACCGTTCCGCGGATTCGGTTCAATTACAATTTTTTGCCTAAAAATCGGTTTCAATTTTTTGAGTTTGATTTTTTGGTTGGATTTCATTTTTTTGATTTTTTCTCACCCGTGGAATAGATTTGAATATGGAAAAATTGTTGGTCAAACACTCAACTGTCTCTCTCCCATTGAAAAGAAGAAAAGCAACGACTTGTAAATCTTTGTGTTGTAGCAGCAGAAATGGGCGTCCAGTGGGTTCTTGTTTGCCATGGTTTAGTAACTCTTTTAGTTGTCGTCTCTTTTCTCTGCGGCCGTTGGCCTATTTTCGACGGTACTTTCATTCACCGTATCCACATCTTCCTCACTTTCGGAGCTTACGACTATTTTCAGTACTATTCTCTCTCTCTCCCTCTCTCTCTCCTCTCTCTCCCTCTTTCTCCCTCATCTCTCTCCCTCTCTCTTTCCCTCATCTCTCTCCCTAATCTCTCTCCCTCTCTCTCTCTTTGTCTCTCCCCCCCTCCCTTTATCTCTCTCCCTCCCTCTCTCCCTCATCTTTCTCCGTCTCTCTCCCTCTCTCTCTCCTTCTCTCTCCTGTCCCTCTCTCTGAACATATAATACTGTTTGTTTGTTGCAGGCGATTTGTTACTTATGTATGTGGTACAAAAGGCAGCGATGCCATTCTTTCTGTCGAGTACTATTGCTGTGATCGACCTAATCCTATCTTACAGGTCTTCTCTCTCCTCTCTCAATTTTTTTATTATAATTTCTTGCTTATTATTAATTCTATCATGTCTTCTATATGTATACCTAATTGATCGTGCGCTTGTAAGTCGTAATGTTGCAACTAGAATCAAGCATAACGATTTGAATCTCGTAAAACAGTCATAGTCAAAATAGTCTCTGAATGAAACTAAAGTTTTTTATCTCGAGTTTCTGTTGCAGGCCATTTATCTGGCAATTATCGGAGTTACTTATTACTTTATTGTGACGTCTTCCTTTAACTATATTCCCGGGCATTATATAGGTGTAGTTCACAGGTACTAAATTATTTAATTAGCCTCTTGTTATGTGTTATTTTCTTTATTTGTCGCTCTACATTTACTCTTGGGTATTATTTATCGTTACAGGTACATAAGTGTGGTTGCAGTTGGTGTGGGTATTCTACTGTTTTTGTTGACTAGTTTCTCCGACCCTGGAACTGTAAATAATGAGAATTTTTCTCGTTATATATCTGTGTATCCCTATGACAACACCATTTATGTAGAGAAAGAATGCTCAACTTGCAAATTTCTAAAGTGAGTATCATCAATTTGGTGTGGTGTATGCTAAAGAATATACTCTTTCTACTAAATACTGATAGGTTTTTTCACTTGCTTATGTAGACCTGCTAGGTCCAAGCACTGCAGTATATGTGATCGTTGTGTTGCCCGATTTGATCATCATTGTGGATGGATGGTTGGCTACATATATTTGGGTTTTTTCTATCAATTTGGAAATACTGATGACCTTGTTATATCCATATATTCTGCTTCTGTTATTGTATATTTAGATCTGCTTAGCATTTCCCAATTTTCAATAATATTTTCTTTAGTTTTATGTGTCATGTCTCTTATTTTTGCAGAACAATTGCATTGGAGAGAGAAACACCCGATATTTTGTGGCTTTTCTTATCTGGTTAGTCATTTGGCAAAAAGTGGTTGTCAACTCATAACCCAAAATTATTATGGTTGTCAACTCTTTTCCTTCAGCATTCTTTTGTTCCTCCTATGTGCAAAGCATAAGTTTAGTGAGAGCATATTGACCTCATCTTAGGGAACACCTAATTTTTATTGTTCTTATACATCAGAAATAA
The DNA here is from genome assembly GCA_028671895.1 of Oenanthe sinensis. Lineage (NCBI taxonomy): Eukaryota > Viridiplantae > Streptophyta > Magnoliopsida > Apiales > Apiaceae > Oenanthe > Oenanthe sinensis. The sequence continues at coordinate 11,322,345 of CM053797.1, forward strand.
GGCTGTCATGTCAGGGAATTCCCTTAATCTGTTGAAGTTTTAATTATTAATTATGATCTGTGACCATTTTGTATTGTATATATATACACATATGTATATATGTCCCTGGCTGTCTAAATGTTTCATTACTATTTATTAAAAAAGCATCTTCACAAAATTACTTAATTTAGCAGTTTGGTCTTTTACCTAGAGCTAAAATACTTTTAACCATGTGTAGAAGTACATGGGACACATCCTTTTTACTTTATGAATAATGTTTCCTTCAGCATACTGTAGGCACTTCGTTCTATGTGTTTATGGAGCAGTAGCCATTGGATTGATTCTTGCCGGGCAACTGAAAGAATTACAAGTCATATATATTCTTACCGGTAAAAGTCATGTATTTTCTCATTGCTTAAGATGCACTTCTCTTTTCCACTTAAAATATAATCCTAAAATCTGGCTTTAAATAGCACGTATTTCAGAGGTATAGTGACTATGTTTGCATGCACACCCCTGTAAAAATACAATATTCGAAAGAACACTATAATGATAGTTCAGTTATTTTCCCAATTTAATCTTTATGTTTTAGAACATAAAGAACACTATAATAAAAACACTTGGGGTATAGTTTTCATCTGCCCTTTGTCTGATATGATTCTTAACTGGGTTCATTTTCTCTATATCTTGGTATCAGAATTTTATGGAATTGAAAATTCATTTCGTAGTGTGGCTCCACATGTCGTTCAAGTAAGTACTTCCTCTTCATCTTCTTCTGACAATTTAATTTCTCTCTTAATTTTTATATTTAATTTTTTTTCTTTGCATTCTATTTATTCATATCAAAGAGTGTCTTTAAAAAATTATAGTTGTAAAAGCATTTGCTACATTAATAGTATATATATTTCTGTCTAAAATGACTGTATATGTGTGTTATGTTTGATAATAACTTTTGGAAAGTATAGTTTAGGTTGATTATTCTGACAATATTCAAGGAGAGATTTATTTGTTTGAAATTAGTCATTGGAAGTCACTATATTATATGGAGTGAGGTTCAGGCGAGGATTTATTAGAATTACAACCTAAGAAGTAAGAACTTTTAATGTGAACCAATTGATGATAAAAACTACCATGTCCACACTGGTTTTGATGGAAAAGAATTGATATTCAATTTTCTTTTAGAGTGATTATCATTTTCTCAGGATAAGTTGGTTGTCATATGAATAAAAGCCACCTTATATAAAAATTAAATGATCACTAGTTTTTGTTAATTGTTAACATCTATATTGTTGAACTAGTATATGATTCAAAGATGCAATTATGAGGCATTTGTAAGCGAACCTTCGCTACTGGGCAATATCCAAGTGCCTAAAGGGAATTATGTCAGTCACCATGTAGTCAAGCTGTACATTTGTTATGGCTTGGCCTGCATAGAGACTGCTTTCTAACGGATGCAACTATTGGTATATTTTGTGGATACATCTGTGATACAATGTAATAAATAATTGAAATGACAAAAAAATATTAAAAAAATGAAAAGTTCAATTTTGCTTGGGCGGGGAATATCATTGAACAAAAATTCTTTCTGATAATTAATTCTCATTTGAAGAGAGAGAGAGAGGTATAGGTATATGATGAAAAGACAAAGCACAGAAGAGATCATCAAAAAAAGAGAAAGAAACACTCGACTTAAATTGATAGTTGGACACCCTAAATTGATAGTTGCCCACCCTTTTTCTTTATTTGACTTAAATGTCCTTAATTTTGTTTTCTATTTCCATTCTAGTCCTTTCCCCTTTAACATAATCTTGAATCATTTTCAGTAATAATAAGTCGGTAAATAGTACATTGATTATTTCTTAGCAAATTTATAATAATTATATCCATATATTTGAATATTTAAATAATTATAGTACTAATAATATATAAAATTTTGCCATTAACACTTATATTCTATATATTACAATATTTTTATTTATTATTGCTAGTTATATATGTATTTTTTTTACTGTATAAATTATATTTTCTTTTATAGCTTAAAACTTAAAAGGTAAAAAGAAGTTTTTTATATATTATATAGTAGCTTATAGCCTATGCGAGTTATTCAATATGTGTTTATTGAATTAATATTAGTATAAATACTATGTATCAACCTTTTTTTTGTTTCTTATAGTTGTGTGTAATGAAATCTTTTATTTTTGTTAGTATTTTTAGAACTAATTAAATGAATATGAAATTTTAATATGTTAATATGATTCCTAATCCTAAATCTTTTTAAATTATTTTAGAGATAGTAACATAAATATATGATTATCATATTTGAATCTTAAATATAAACTATAGATTGTAATATGTTGTTAAATAGATTTGAACCTTAAATTTGTATAAGTATTTTTAGGGTTATAAATATTAAATGTAATTATGTTCTTGATGAGTATCAAACCATTGATCTTTGGTAGTACTTTGGAAGGATAAGATCCTCTTATACTTATCATATATAGCTCTTATACTTATTATATATAGGATATAATTGCTAATTGTTATTAACAATATACATCATGACATTTTTCACATATAATCAATTAATTCTATGTGTATAGATACCAATGAAAAATACTAAAGAATCTAATCAAATTAGTTTCACATCTTATTATAATACTACCTCCGTACCACTCATTTATTTACGTTTCAGAGAGAAGGTTCGACACACATTTTAAGGTGCATATAAAGTATAGTTCCATAACTTATTTTTAATTTTTTTTTCTGAATAAAATTTAAACATTAAATTTTTATTCAGAATTTTTTTAAAAAAAAATAAGTTATGGAACTATACTTTATATGCACCTTAAAATGTGTGCCGAACCTTCTCTCCGAAACGTAAACAAATGGGTGGGACGGAGGGAGTAGTAGATATATTTTATGAAAATTTTATTATATTTGAAAATGAGCAAATAATGTTATTTACTAAGAATTGAAATAGAAAACAAAAACAAAATAAGGGCACTTTAGTAGAATAAATAAGGAGGGCGTGCATATATCACTACCATTCTATGTTTTTTGGAAAAAGCACCAACATGTTTTTAATAGAAGCAACAGAAAATAGCTCTGAGCACCCATTACTCCCCAGATATGTGTGTGTGTGTCAATTTTATCCACTTTTGATGCCTCCCTATTATTGATAGCACTTGTGACCTACCAAGGCCACCATTTGGTTCATGCCTTTATTGTAATTAGCTGTGTAATTTGACAATTTTTATTCTGGATTTACTATATCAACTCAAGGGTTCCATCTATAAGCTTTGTTTTCATTATAGTTGCTTGTGCATTTATTAATACCCTGGCAAAGGACCTATATTGATGTCTTTGTGCTAATCCTGAATTTGTATTTTAATAGTTTGTCTTGTAACAGTGGTTGTTGGGATCATATAACACACAAATACTGATTATGGTCTTTTTGGCCATAGTTTCTCTTCTACTTGCTGGTTTCTTTGGATATCATGCACACCTCTGCCTTACGAACACCACAACAAATGAGGTTTGTTCATCTTGCTCAAAAGTTTGTTAAGATTTAAACTCTTTGCACTCTTTACCTTCTGCTGTAATATTACGGTCCGAACAAAAATAATCGAAGTAATTTTGGGATAATTAATGTTGGTCCCTGATATTGTAGAAGGGGGGTTGAATACAATATCAATATTTAATCGCGGAATATTGGATTTAAAAATATTATTTTAATTTCACACGAAATATTAATTGTTATAGAATACTGTTCAAGTAGAAGATATGATTTTTAACTTGAAAAGTATTATAAAATTAATATGATGAAAGTTTATATAACTGTTTAAATGTTTAGAACGATTTTGACATGAATTGTTCTTGTTTAACAATTATAATTCAAACTTCCACAAAAATATGTGAATATTACAATGCATACAAATTTCTGAATGTGAATGTTTTTAACTAACACAAATAATGAAGTGCTCACCTCATATTTATAGAGGATTTGTAAAGCTTGTATGACTTTCTAGATCAGGACATTTTTCAGACTTTATTTAAGCTTGTATGACTTTTAATAACACTTGTATGACTTTTTAAATATGTGGGTACGACCTTTAAAAAGTCGGTATAACTTTTTATTCCAAGGCTCGGTATGACTTTTAATTAAACAGTCGGTATGACTTTTTAATTAAGAAGTCGGTATGACCTTTGAATTAGTCTCGGTATGACTTTCTGTTAACAACTCGGTATGAATTTTCTTTCAAGCTTTCGGTATGACTTTTTATTTTAATTCGGTATGACTTTTATTATATAATTCGGTATGACTTTTTAATAAGTCTTTTGAATTATATTAAAAGTCATATTAAATCATATCTTTTATAATAAATTAATTCTACTTGGTTTAATTAAATAATTTATAAATTAAATTAAATTCAACTTGAATTAATTTAATTAAATAAATTAAATAATTAATTTACTTTTGATAGTAGAATTAAAATACTATCTTGACTTGTATAACCGTGCTGTAAGCTCTGAAATCGTTTCGTCTTTGCTTTGTCTTCTGTCATAAACCACTTAAGCTAGATGATGAATGTTTATTAATTTAGTTGACACACAAATGTACTGTCTAGTTTATTTGTGTCATACTATAATAAATATTCTCCACCTTTTAACATTTAAGTTGTGGTCTTCTGTCCTTTTGTTTTACTGTCTGTCCTTTTATGTTTTTCTTCTTTTGGAATCTTCGTGTAATAGTCAGTAGAAATCTTCTGTATCTTCTGAATTTTTCTGTAATACTTCTCCTTTATTTTTCACTAACGCTTGAACATATTAATGAACTTCTTCCAGTGTTGAGTAGCAATCTCATAAAAATACTTCTGATAGTTTGATTCTTCGTGTCTAGTTGACTTTCTTCGTCTTGATTTCTGTTATCATATTTATTATTTACTTGTTTTCCTTAACTGAGTTGAGTTGTCATCTAATTATTACAAATAGGCCTAGTCATATGCCTTTTAATTAAAAAAAAGATTATGTTTGGTGTTTCAAATTATTACAATTATGAAGCTTGTTATTAATCATAACACTAAAAGATAACATGAATTGGATCATTGAACTTAACACACTGGTGCTCCCGTTAAGATTCAACCTTAGAATAGCATTACAATCATCTTTTCTTACTGTCAAAACTATTCAAGAGGTAAGCAACATGTACAAACTTGTGTCATTGTAAATAGGTGTAGCATGTTCTATACTCAAGAATTTTTCTACTGCTATATCCCTACTCGAACTATGCCAAAGGGACCTATCCTCAACAATAACTTGTGTCTTTCTAAATAGGTGTAACATGTTCTATACTCGAGAATTTTTCTTCATGAAATGTGGCAGGAAATTGAAAGTTTAAAAAATTCTAGTGCATCATTCTTTTTTAGTGCATATTGTTCACTACTTGCATATCAGTTAATTGTTTTTATAGAGTCCTTTTAAGATTTGCTGTTACATGTGATAAGGTTTTAATATATGTCGCTAAAACTAATTTCTATTTGTCTCGGCTGTGCCTATTTCACTGTTTGCATATTGTATAGTCTAGTGTGAACTGAAGGAGTGGTCTATAAACATTCCCATAGGTGATAAGTGTATATTATAGAGGACTTAATTGCAATGGTACATGATAAATAAATCAATTATTTATGTTGTGAGATGTAAGTTGTGGCTAATGGAGTCTAAATGCTTGAAGCTAGACTACATGTAGAGGCAATAGAAGTGATAGAAGAAAACATCACGAATTTAGGATAGCAAGTGGAGTTCCTGTAATCTTTAGTGCCCCGAATGCAATACGTCCATGTCGGGCATACAATGAGTCTCTTTAGATTCTACTATCCTAGGCATATTGGTCATCCAGAACCTTTTAGAGTGTCAATGGTAAAAGTTTATTATTAAATTGAATTGAACAGGCTATATATTAAACTAACTAGCGGTTGAGATACCCTGTTGTTAGCATTGTTTTTGGCACTTAAGACAGTTCATTGTTTCCCTGCATGGTTTGTGTTTTCTTGGTTTATGCCTTGCATTTAGGGATTAGGGACAAAGTTAAGTAATATGTAATTAGAGCTTGTTTGGTTTACTATGGGAATTCACTTCCTATGGTAAACTAAACTTCCGGTCTTTTTGAACTTCGGAGTAAGTCAGTAACTTTGTTTGGTTGATTTGGTGGTTTTTCTACTTCCTGGATATCTATTACCCGTATATTTGTTGTTTTAAATTTGAACTTCCTGCATATTATAGTTTAGATGACCATAATGTCTTTTGTGTTAAGTTTTTTTCCTTTAAAAATATTTTATTATTTGTTTTTCACAACTATTTAGTGAACTTAAATTTTTTTATCTTACAAATTAAAAAAACATAAATAAAGAATTCTCAGAATGTAATCACACCATTTCTATAACTCTTAAAAAAACATAAATTTAAAATACTCTACAAAGTGTTCAAATAAGCACCTAATCAATTTTACTAGATAATAAAAAAATAAAAATAAAGAAAAATAGTACTTCAAATGACAAAATTCATAATCGCAATTCAAATACTAACACAAAGATTTGGGCACATTTGAGTAGAAACTCATAGATATTAATCCTAATTTGGTTGATTTGGAAGTAACAAGCCTTGAACATAAGTATATCTGTAATCATCTGGAAGGCTAAAGAAAAAATCAACTTCCAACGGATTGAGTGCAATTTTCTTTGATGCTAAAAGAACTTGTGTGGCAGTCAATCCTCCAATTTTCATTACTTCTTAAGTAACCTGCATCCTTCTTTCAGCAGATTCAGACTCATGCTGAAAACAACTAGCAAGGCATCTGATATGTTCACTAGTAGTTTCCATTACATCACTCATTTTTTCAAGCTTGTTAGAAAAATGTCTCGGTCCTTGCTTTTTTTGTCCTAGGTGCAGTTGATGATGGAATTTCCATTGGACGTCTCTTTGTATTAGGAGTGGTTTCATCTTCTGTACTTATGTCATGGATGTGCTGTGATTTTGCATCTTTATTTTCTTCTTCTAGTTCTTCGAGTGCATCGTCTGTACTTGCAGATTCATTCCCAGCCACCCTATCTTTAACAAAGATTCTGCTCAACTCATCAAATAAAGGAAAGGGCTTGTTTCTTATACTTGCAGCATTTGGGTGGTTCTACAATGCAAAAATTCATTTACTTAATCCCAAAAGTATGGTAAATAAATTAGTGAAAAGAATGAAGGTGGTTTAAAGGAAAAAACACACTAGTAAATGATATCATCAAATGATCCAATCAATGTAATACATATATACAGAGAGATTGCAGTGAGATTTTAATTCGAATAGTGATAATAAAGAGGAAGAGAACTTAGCTTCCGCATTGTGTACGTATATATTTCCCGTAGCTGCAACCATACTTCGAATCCTGCTATTCAATCGAGTACTATACTTTTACTTATTTTACATATAAACATATATTTATTAGAGCCTTAGACGTGAAGTAGAATCATATGACAGGTCTCTAAGCAATTGGCCTTGTAACTAGATTGATCTTTGGACCTGAAGCACATCTTATGAATTATGATCAAACTTTTAACTACTCTCTGTTTCAAAATATTAATCGTTTGACTTTCTCACACACATGTCAAAGAGTTTTAACCACATATTTTGGAATTATTATTTTTTAAATTTTCTTTTTATGAACTCTTTAGAGTGTGTGGAAAAAAGTGAAGCAACTAATATTTTGATGAAATGAGCAAACCTATCAATCACAATTCCTAAAGCCTGAACATGGAATCTACATGGAACCCAAAGCACAGTAAATAACTAAATACATATCAATGAAAAGGCTATTTTAAAATTATAACATTACTCCACTAATCCAAAAAGGAAAGATTGGTTATAACTTTCAACTCTGCAAGTCGCAACTATAATGTAAAAATAAGCATATAAACAGCAGATGACCTACTTTGCACTATAAAACAAACAAAACATAGCTTAAAACAAGAACAAGGGTAAAAACAAAGTAATGATTCAACCTGAAACAATCTCCCAAACAATAATAGACTAAACCTAGAATGAATTGAATGCTTACTCTTCAATGACAGATCTTAAAAGACATTACTCGACTACTATTAGTAATTTGTCAACAGGAGCAAGCCATAAGAATTATAAAAGAAATGGTTAAAACTGAGGCAAGCTTTAAACTCTACATTAGGTTGCACGTATTAAATTAATTGAGATGCATAACTGAAAATTCTGTTTGGATACTTTTATTTTTGTGTTTAAGTTGTATGTAAATGAGAAACAAAATGGATATACTGCTATATAGGTTGGTTTAGTGAGCTAACAAAAATATGCCAACTAGCCACTTTACTACCACTGTTCCAGGCTATAGACTGTAGGCTGTATAGTACTAGCATAACTTATTCTGAATTTACTATATTGTATCACATATCAGAGAATTTATATGTAACTTGCTCAGCAATGGTAAGATCATTACCTTCACCCAGTCATCCCAAACTGCTTGCGGACATGTCACAAATTTTCCTTCATCATTCCATCCAAAACCGCTAGCACTTGGACTTAGCATCTCCGCAATAGCATCATAATGTTTTCTTAAGAGTTTTACTCTAGACTCAATATGAGATTTGACTTTTTTTATCACAGCCAGGTAATTTTTGCTGCATAATAGCCTCCACTTTGGCCCAAGCACCGTTTTTAAATTGGCCATTGTCTGCTTTCCAACCTCCCAAATCCAACAAATCATTGATTGCATTAACAAGTGCACGATCCTCTGTACATGTCCATCTCAAGCATTTCCTAGTTAAGTTGCTCTCATTTGTAGCTTGGTTGATGCTTCCTTGAGAACCTTTCATGATAACTAAAAAAAATATAAAATAAAAATAAATGAAGGCAGGTAGCAGTAGCATTACATGAATTTTAATTTCTCACTTTACAAATACATAACATATCCATAAATATTCTAACATAAAAATGTCAATACAAGCAATGAAATTACAAATTTTTTCATCAAAGAAAACTAATTGAAATAGAGTAATACCGTTCTTCCACACACTCAAATGATATCTTTGGCCTCTAAATGGAGTTAAAAATCCCTCGCAATTCATATATCCAGCGTCGCATAAATAGTAATTTCCTATAAAAGAAATAACATAAAAAATATAATCGTCTAAACTACATAAGAATTTATTATTATTATGGTAAAGAAAATATCACAATTTCTATTACCTTGGGGGACTTTAAAAGAATTTTTTCTAGAAAGCGCGTCCCGTAGTACTCTATTATCAAGTGTTGAGCCCTCCCATCCGGGTAAGATATATGTAAATTGCATATCACGAGTACAAGCTACTAGCACATTTGTCGTGAGTTCTCCTTTTCTAGTCCTAAATCTAACTTTATCTTTATCACCAACCCGAACTTTAATATGTGTTCCATCCAAAGCACCTAAGCAATTCTATAAGAATAAATTTTGAATAATGTATATGTTTTACAAATTTGTAATATCAAAAGAATTACTAAAAAATTGTAATCCAACCTGGAATCACATCCATTTCTCATCTTGACAATTTTCTGTCACTGGTTGAGGTTTCTTTAATAGCAGATTATGGCATCTTAGAATAGCTCGAAGTACTGAATTAAAATGCCTAGATATAATCTCACCACTTCTTCTAAAATGCAATTGAGTTCTTCGATTTTTTGTATCATGTGAAAGTATGTATAAAAATATTGCAACCACTTCCTCTAAACTGGAATTTTTATTCCCACACAATCCCCCAACATCTCTAAGCATCTCACATAACTTATAAAAACAGGCTCTATTCATCCTCAAATTGTCTAAGCAAGCTACATCACAATCTTGAATAATTGGCCTAAGATTTAAATGTCTCGCATACAATCTTTCTTAGCAGAATTATCAAATATATATGTTATTGGTTTGGGAATGTTAACGTGTATAAGAGCAATCAAATGCAGTAACTCAGCTATAGTTTCTGTAAGTATAACCATAATATGCCTATATATCACAATACTTGCAGCCAAAATCTTCTTTCGATTACTCAATGGTGGGCGTGCCATGACTGCATAAAGCATAACATATAAAAATTTCATACAAAAAGAAATCATGGAATCTTGATTAATCTTATCAATTAC